>CM075655.1:36250000-37500000 GCA_037953625.1 Crotalaria pallida | reverse complement strand
ACAACGCACTGTTGAGTGCTGGGTTGTCAGGGATGGACGTCAGAGAGTGACATAGTATGATGGAGATAGGCTTGAGAGCTAAAGTCATGCATCATGCCACTCACTTAAATTAATTGTGATAAATGAAATAAGTGTGAGCATCTTATGTGCATTCAGTAACTGCTAAATGTTCTATGTGATTGTTGTTAATTGATGCATATTTACCTGTTCATGTTGCACAATTTATTCTCTATTGATTATGTGTATAGAGTTGCTTACCCCTATGCCCTTGTAGGTGATGTCTCGCTACATTGCTTGCATCGAGATCCGGCCACTTCCTAGTGGCATATGGATCTATGAGGACCATCGCGCGGTGTATGAGGGGGAGGTAGAGTTCACATTCTACCACCCTAACCCGCTGATGCGATTCCGTCCTCGTAGGTTTAGGATTCCCATTATATACACTATGCATGTACCCCCGTTTTATACTTATCATGGACCACCTCCCATGCGACCAGCTCGCTCTTACCATAGTTTTCATTTTCGACCTACCCGCTCTCACCCTTTTACTTCGAGAGTTGTCCGCGAGGAGACTCCCCCTTCTGATCCGAGGAGCCCAGTCAGGATTTCACCATCACCTGACCCGGTACCCAGTGGTAGGGTACACTCTCCCTCGGATGAGATCGAGGAGGATCCGGTGGAGGACGAGAGTGGGAGCGAGCCTGTCGTGCATTCTACTGGGAGTGACTGGAGGGATGATGATCCCTAGGTACATGTATATGGTGTATGATGTGGATCCGAGGATCCGGTGTGTGGAGGAGATGTACTGCTGCTGCTGCTGTGATGATGATGCTACTACCTTATTACCTATGTTGTTGGGAGACTACTACTGCTACTACTACCGCATCTGATGATGATGGATCTACGTGACTATCCCTGGGGTTGTATTTTGATTATGTATATATTGTACATATGTTTTACTCTAGGGCTTTGGTCATATCACTACGTAGATCAGATTATGGACTTGTATTTTGAGATCTTGGAGACATGATGAGGAGACTATGTATCTATGGCTTTTACTATATATATAACCTATGTTTATATTCCTATGGACTGCATAGTCTGACAATTTCCGCTTACTCTGATTTAATTCCTTTAAGAGCTCGGCTATAAACATTATTTGATGGTATCGGATTTATCGAACAAAACAAGGGTAATCTTAATTACTTGTATGATACAAATACATTTCAAAAGAGCGAATGTTACCCTATTTGCGAAAAGGTTTTAGAGATCGCCGAACTCGATACAAATGTTTTGAAATGGTTTAAAGTTTATTCTCCAAGAATTCTAAATGACGATTTATGCACCCGCCTAAAAAGGAAAATTTTATTTACTATATTTTCTTAACACTCACAAGTCCATATATTATCCAATATAAAGCATGAATACTATATTATATTTGGGTTATCGGAAAGGGTGTCACACCAATGCTTCTTGATTCCTTTATGGCATTCAAAGAACTCCTAATCCATCATTTTAAGTCCTTTTTAGAATAATCCTTACTTCCAAATCATATCGTTATTCTAAATATTATTTGAATTAAAATTCGGGATGTTACAGCATGCATCCAGATAACATTGCTCAAAACAACAATTGAACTCAAATTGGCCTCCAAGCCATTTAACCATTTTAACTTATGCCCTTTGAGTCTCTTGGTGACTCATCCTAGATTCTACCACAATTTATCCTCATTCTAGCAAATAGTAAGCTTCCCCCTTACCTTAGGTTCGTGCTTGATGAATCTAATCACTGGAATTTGCCAGATCTCCCCAGAATCCACAATCGCCATTTTCAGTCCACAACAGGTTTGACAGGGTCCAAAAACTACAAGATTTGACACATGAATTGGACAAACAAATTGGGGAAAACCATCAACACTCAATCTATGCAACATGCACTACAGATTTGAACAGATTTGAGACTTAAAAAGTGCATGTGCTTACCCAAATCGAAGTCCAAAGCAAGCTCTAGAAACTCAGAATCAGTGTTGACAGCTCCAACACCCTTACTTTGAAAGCTTCGTTCTCTTGATTCAGGGACTCTCAACTCACAATCTTTATGTCAATACAAAGCCCTTGATGTGAGCTTTCTAACAGTGTATCACTCATGTTCTAACTCTCAGAAACGAAGGAGAATTTAAGAGACGAACTTACAAACCCTAAACAGAGCTTCAACCCTAAATTCAGAGAATCAACCCCAAATCCTTCAGCAATTCAGCCTTTTATAGACGAATTGGAGTAACATGCAAGGTGACACGTCTATCTCCACTCAAGGAAGGAAGAAATCGTGGCAATTTCTGGGTTAATTGGGTTATTACTAATCAAATGCACTAATCCCAATTTTCTGAGTTCATCGTGTAACCGGTTACAGAGCCCTTCTAACCGGTTACATACTGAAAAAATTCAAAAATTAATAATTTAATTACTCTTTCTTCAAAAACCTTTTTAATATTGCAATTAGGTCCCAACCCAAGGACTAAATTACAATATTCACATTTTTGTACAAAATAACTATAAAAATATACCTCATATTTTTATATATAAAAACACATAATGTACAAAAACTAAAACCCTCAAAAATAATATAAATCAATTATAAAATAATTGTTATAATTAATTTCTTGGTTATTTGGGAGACAAAAATTAGGGGTGTTACACTACTCACCCACTTAAAAGGAATTTCGTCCCCGAAATTCATCTTTTGAAATTTTCCACATTTCCAACATATTTTTATACTAGAAAACTTCATCTAGTTTCCAAAAATTTGTTCTTTAGGGTCCTCCCCCACTTAAAAGGAATTTCGATATAGTTCTTTTATTTCGAAACATTTCTAATAAAACCTTTCACCTTAAACCAAAATTCTTTGCATAAAACTCTTATGTGAAAGAATTTCTTTTAAAAGAAATATGCTTTTGAGTAATACATTTCACATAAACTTTCTTCAATTAAAACACTTTTCATCAAACTTTTTGGAAAAACTTTTTGGGCTGCGCACTCTGATCTCTCGAGCACGATCAAAGAAACATTTGTATGACTTCATTCCTTAATTGTTTGAGACATAGGGTGATCAGTCCTAATATTCAATCCATTAATAACAAAATCATCCCTTTCTGATATAATCTTTCGCAAGAAAGACGATACGACAGGTCTTTAAGTTAGATGAACTTAAAGATAGGGTAATTATCACCATCAGACTTGGTTAGATAGTTAAGTTCTAGAGACATTTCCGTTGGGGAGACAAAGATTTGTCCTATCCCGGTGGTTGTTAATCTCTCTAGCCATAACTGATCTTTCTATTTCTGTAGTGTCCACAGATATTATCACATCCAACTGTGATAAGGGTTTTGATCACAGAAAGATTGGAGTTGAACTTCCAACAGGATATTGATATTCTCAAACGATTAGATTAACGTAATCGAAAACATTTAACTACGTTAACTCAGATCAAAGGAAGAGATAAGCTTGGGTTGTCTACGTCAGGATTACACTCAACTCTTATCTCAGCCGGTGAATTCTTCTCGTGCTGGATTCGTCCATTTCTTTCTCACCTTTTCCTTCAAGACAATTCGGTGAATAATACTCCAGCTTCCTACAATCGGAATTGACTATTCCCTTAGGTACATCAAAACTAAACTCAAAGTGATGTGCCTCACAATTTTCACCTTGAAATGGACAAATTTTCCCTTCTCTATTTCCTCTTTAGTCCCTTTTCTTCAATCGAGGATTCCTTAACCTTGATATTTCCGTGGTTGATATTCTCCCATTTACTTTTCCTCTTTCTCCAGTTGGGCCTTTATTTCATCAATCTTTCCCTTATTCTGAATTCCGATACTTCTCGCATGAAATTCATGTACTTTCCCATAGTCCTCATACATGCTTACCAACAATGAGAAATTCCTTATTCCTTTATAGTTGATAGATAACTTGGGTTCGAACATAATCTATTCTTGAAGTTCATGCCTTTGGATCTCTCCTCTAGATTGTCCTAGACAACCCTTCCTAAATCCCTTACTTCCATAATATATTTTCTAATATCCATCATCCCTGACTTTAATTTGAATGATTAAATCTCATTCGTTTTCTTCATAGAAATCTAACTCCTCATTTCCTGGTTGTAATTCACGAATCCGATTCAAAATTCGTTGGTGATTGGCAACATTCCCCATCTAAGGCTAGATAGTTCCACTTGCATTGCCAGACTTAGTCTCTGAACTTCTCGATCAGATTAGCCTCCTTGACCATCATTGAGCTCACAAGAATAGCCTATCAACTCAAATCGTCTGCAACTACGTTTGCTATGCCAGGATGGAACATCAAAGCCATAATCTTTAAGAAACTCCATGTAACACTCCTTTTACATCATCTTACTTTATAAGAAAAGTAATAAGTTTATGATTACTTGGACTTGTTATTGTTGGAAAAAGATCTGAAAATACGAATATTCCCTTCCCTTGAAAATTCTTTTTCACAAACACTTGATTAATAATGAAGTTGACTAGTAAAATTAGAGTTTGCGGAAACATAGTAAAATCATCATATTATACCCCCAAAATATATCAAGTGTAACAAGTCCATTAATACCAATTAAATATCATTATGAAACTGAATTCCTCTTATGATACCTCTTTCCAAAATATGTATCATATAAATTCTATTAAAAATAGAAATGTTATAGAGCTGGTCACTGGTCCTCTGTCCCAACATTTATCTGGCCGGATCCTCGATATCTGCGCAACGGGTTCCCAACCCACACTTTCTACATTCTGCATGCACCTAAGGGACATCTCCCTTTTCTGGTTCTTGTGCAAGCTAGATGCACGGTCAACACCTAATAAGGGCATGGGGGTTAGCTATACATATTCGCATAATCAAATGAGAATAAAACTAACATCCACAAGTCAACATGTAGCAAATCATGATGCATAATCATAATCATATGAGCACACCCGGTTAATCATAATAATTCTTTCGATGCAGGTGGCATGATGCATAATCATATGAGCACACCCGGTTAATCATAATAATTCTTTCGATGCAGGTGGCATGATGCATGATTTCCTTCAACAACTGAGGCCTCTAAAAGTCCATCTTGGACGTCCATCCAATACACCCTTGTGTTCCCGGAACACCGACATTCGTTCCCAGAACGTAATGCCGAACCATACTTGGATATTACGCATCACTCCCAGAGTGTGCACCACGTTCCCAGAACGTGTAGCAAACCATACTTGGATAAATAAGAATCACTCCCAGAGTGTGCATCACGTTCCCAAAACGCATACGTTCCCAGAACGCATAAAAACCAGGTCTCGGACACTGGCCACATATCTATAATGTGTCATCAAGTAGGTTGCATATCAATGTGTTCCCAGAACACTAACATACGTTCCCAGAACGTATAAAACCAGGTCCCAGACACTGGCCACATATCTATAATGTGTCATCAAGTAGGTTATAATTTAGTACTCCAGGAGTACCCTCCTCATATTCCCAGAATATGATAAACGTTCCTACCAACCCATCTTCCATTCTATATGCATGAATGCACAATCATTAAGGTTGGTTTTTATCTTTAATTCTATTATTATACCAATGTGTTCCCAGAACACTCACATACGTTCCCAGAACGTATCGCAAACCATACTTGGAGTAAAATCAAGCACCACTCCCAGAGTGTGCATCACGTTCCCAGAACGTGTCCAAGAAACCATGTCCCAGACAATGGCCACATTCCCAGAATGTGTCATCAAGTAGGTTGCATCAGTTTGGTATTCCTAGAGTACAGGGTATGTTCCCATTAATTCCATTATTATGACTTAGAAAACACAACTTCTGAATGATATCTTGAGGTATGGCTTTACTCATAAAATTCACCTTTGAATTTAAATTTAACATATGCTCATAGACCTGGATTGAGAGAATATAATCATTGGTATTAGCAACCCTTATTCAAAAAAACTTAACTTTTATTTTTAAGTTTCAGGTACTAACCGGTTAGAATTACAGACCTGAATATAAAACCATTGATTTTCCAAGAATCTTTTCTTAAATTCTCTTCTCAATCCAATAACAAGGTCTTAGCATAACAGAATACCTCAAGTTCAACACATAATATCATTCAAAAGATCTAAGTCTTAATCCAATTTTCATTTATGCATAATTTTCTCTTGAAATTATCCTTTGATATTAAGGTATTAACTCATCACCTCCAATCTAAACCAAACAGTGCTCAAACACATAGTTTTAGATTGGTCTTTGTATGAAATTCTAGCTTAAACTTGAGTACAAATGGTATGGATACTTAGCCAATTTCAGAAATTCATTTTCTTTGAAAATTGACAGTATCTAACCGGTTACAAATTTCGACTAACTGGTTAGATTAGGCAGAACATACACTGAAAAATGAGGTTTTGCATACCATTTTCTACCATACTCAAATCTAACCAATTTCATTCATAAATAGAGTTTACATACCTTAATACTAGTGTGTTCAACCACATAAACATATCTATCTTGCATGCATTCAATTTAGATACTCAAATTGCACATAATTGCACATATTTCACAACTTAATGCATCAATTCACATAATATCCAATTAAGTCATGAAATCAACATCAACATAGCTTGCATACATCCAGATAACATTGCTCAAAACAACAATTGAGCTCAAATTGGCCTCCAAGCCATTTAACCATTTTAACTTATGCCCTTTGAGTCTCTTGGTGACTCATCCTATATTCTACGACAATTTATTCTCATTCTAGCAAATAGTAAGCTTCCCCCTTACCTTAGGTTCGTGCTTGATCCAAAACATTGCAGAGAGAAAGGCTCCAACATAGATTCCCATTAAATCCACTACATGCAGATAGAGTTGGACAGGGTACCAAAACCAGGGAAATTGACATGCAAAACCCAATTAAGAATTGGAGAAAATAGTTAAATTGAGTTCTCTGCAACATGCACTAGAGGTAGGAATAGATTTGAAACCAAAAGGGTTTGTGTGCTTACCAAAATCGAGCTTCAAAGTCAGCTCCAGAAACCAGAAGATGAGGTTTGACAGCATCAACACCTCAACTTGGCAAGCTTCGTTCTCTTGATTCAGGGACTCTCAACTCACAAATTTTATATAAATACAAAGCACGTGATTCAAGCTTTGTAATGGTGTATCACTCACTCTCCAACACTCAGAGACAAGGAAGAATTTCTTCAGACGAACTTGCAACCCTAATTTCGCTTTCAGACCAAACTTAGCAAAATGAGGCAAATTGGATCAATAATCTAGCTTATATAGACGAATTCAAGCAGCATGCAAGGCGACACGCGTTCCCCAGCATGATTTGAGTGGGATTCGTGGCAAATTCTGGGTTAAAACACGTGATTACTCATCAAACGTACTAACCCAGTTTTCTGAGTTCATCGTGTAACCGGTTACAGAGCCCTTCTAACCGGTTACATACTGATAAAATTCAAAAATTAATAATTTAATTACTCTTTCTTCACAAACCTTTTTAATATTGCAATTAGGTCCCAACCCAAGGACTAAATTACAATATTCACATTTTTGTACAAAATAACCATATAAAAATATATCTCATATTTTTATATATAAAAACACATAATGTAAAAAAACTAAAACCTTCAAAACTAATATAAATCAATTATAAAATAATTGTTATAATTAATTTCTTGGTTATTTGGGAGACGAAAATTAGGGGTGTTACACTACTCCCCCACTTAAAAGGAATTTCGTCCCCGAAATTCATCTTTTGAAATTTTCCACTTTTCCAAAGTGTTTTTATACCAGAAAACTTCATCTAGCTCCCAAAACTTTGTTCTTTAGGGTCCTCCCCCACTTAAAAGAGTTTCGATATAGTTCTTTTATTTGCGAAACATTTCGAATAAAATATTTCAATTTAACAATAAAGATTCTTTGCATAAAACTCTCATGTGAAAGAATTTCTTTTAAAAGAAATATGCTTTTGAGTAATACATTTCACATAAACTTTCTTCAATTAAAACACTTTTCATCAAACTTTTTGGAAAAACTTTTTGGGCTACGCACTCTGATCTCTCGAGCACGATCAAAGAAACATTTATATGACTTCATTCCTTAATAGTTTGAGACATTAGGGTGATCAGTCCTAATATTCAATCCATTAATAACAAAATCATCCCTTTCAGATATAATCTTTCGCAAGAAAGACCATACGACAGGTCTTTAAGTTAGATGAACTTAAAGATAGGGTAATTATCACTATCAGACTTAGCTAGATAGTCAAGTTCTAGAGACATTTCCGTTGGGGAGACAAAGATTTGTCCTATCCCGGTGGTTGTTAATCTCTATAGCCATAACTGATCTTTCTATTTCTGTAGTATCCATAGTTATTTATCACATCCAACTGTGATAAAGGTTTTGATCACAGAAAGATTGAAGTTGAACTTTCAACAGGATATTGATATTTTCAAACGATTAGATTAACGTAATCGAAAAACATTTGACTACGTTAACTTAGATCAAAGGAAGAGAAAGGCTTGGGTTATCTACATCAGGATTACACTCAACTCTCATCTCAGCCGATGAATTCTTCTCGTGCTGGATTCGTTCGTTCCTTTCTCACCTTTTCCTTCAAGACATTTCGGCGAATAATACTCCAGCTTCCTACAATCGGAGTTGACTATTCCCTTAGTACATCACAACTAAACTCAAAGTGATGTGCCTCACAGTTTTCACCTTGAGATGGACAAATGTTCCCTTCCCTATTTCCTCCTTAGTCCCTTTTTTTTTAATCGAAGATTCCTTAACCTTGATATTTCCGTGGTTGATATTCTCCCATTTACTTTTCCTCTTTCCCCAGTTGGGCCTTTATTTCATCAATCTTTCTCTTATTCTGAATTCTGATACTTCTCGCATGAAATTCATGTACTATCCCATAGTCCTCATACATGCTTACCAACATCGAGAAATTCCTTATTCCTTGATTGTTGATAGCTAGCTTGGGTTCGAACATAATCTATTCTTGAAGTTCATGCCTTTGGATCTCTCCTCTAGGTTGTCCTAGACAACACTTCCTAAATCCCTTACTTCCATAATATATTTTCTAATATCCATAATCCCTGACTTTAATTTCAAAGATTAAATCTCATTCATTTCTTCATAGAGATCTAACTCCTTTTCCTCAAAAGTCAATTTCTCTTTCTTCTCTTCATCTTCTGGTGGTAATTCACGAATCCGATTCAGGAATTCGTTGGTGATTGGAAACACTCCCAATCTAATACTAGAGGGTTCCTCTTGGGTTACCAGACTTAGCTAGGTCTCTAAATTCCTCGATCAGGATAACCTCCTTAACCATCATTGAGCTCACAAGAATAGCCTATCAACTCGTCTGCAACTACGTTTGCTATGCTAGGATGGAGCTCAAAGCCATAATCTTTAAGAAACTCCATCCATCGCCTTTATCTTACATTCAACTCTTCCTCTTCTTATTGTCTTCATACTTTCGAACTCCAAACTTGTTCATGAATTACAACCTTCTTATCTTAGTACCTAATGTTTCTTTTGCATCATCCAGCTCAATTCTCTACCTTCTCTAATTGGAGTAGCTCCTCAATTTCAACTCTCGATTAGTCCATAAATATTTTGATTCAATCCTCTTAAATCAATTTTCAATGATGAATCAAGGCATTAAGTTATTTTACCACATTAAATCCTTTCCTTAAATTTTAATTAGGTAATTGGTATTGAGTTTGGATTGGAGGAACATGTCTACTGATACCAAAAGTTTCTTCACAAATGACTTAAATTTTTAGTTGAAGCTTTCAGCTTCTAACCGGTTACAAGAAACTCTAACTGGTTTATGAAGTACAATTTTAGAAATTAAACCAAAGAATTTCAAAACCATTTTCTTTACATCATCTAATCCAACTCAAAATAGGATTTAATCATACTCTAATACCTTGATTCCAATTGAATTCATCACTGAAATGATTTAAATCATAGTCTACTCACATTTTCCATAATTCCTCTTGGACTAATCATATTATATTGGGGTATAATCCATCACTACCCCATCATAATTAAACAACATCCTATCATTCAATACCATCAGTTGATCTTTTCAAGTCAACTTGGTCAAAGGCCATGCGATCTTAGAAAATCCTTCAATAATCCGGCGGTAGAATCCAACCAGCCCTAAAAACTTCTGACTTTAACCACAGTCTTAATTTGTTCACCTTACACCACTGAATTCGCCTTCGCTGGATCCACCACAATCTCTTTAATGATCACGTGCCCGGCGGACTTAACTTCGCTCAACCAAAACTCATATTTGGTGAGCTTAGCACATAACTACTCCTCTAAGATTTCCTTATCACTGGTTCTATGAGAACGAAATAAACCAACACTATGATTTTAGGGTTACCACATGTCTAAAGAGAAGCATACGACTATCATACTTCTACTTAGACTACATAGAACACTTCTCAATAGCAGAATGAGCTACTTATCTAGAGCCATTACCCATAACCTTAGCTCTAGTTTGGAAGTATATTAAAGCATACTTCCCAGGAAACATTGCAGATATCGATGACCAGCGTATTGGACCACACACCCAAGGACCAAGAGTCAGGACCATTGCTCTGATACCATAAAAGTGTAACACTCCTTTTACATCATCTTACTTTATAAGAAAAGTAATAAGTTTATGATTACTTGGACTTGTTATTGTTAGAAAAAGATCTGAAAATACGAATTATCCCTTCCCTTGAAAATTCTTTTTCACAAACACTTGATTAATAATGAAGTTGACTAGTAAAATCAGAGTTTGCGGAAACATAGTAAAATCATCATATTATACCCCCAAAATATATCAAGTGTAACAAGTCCATTAATACCAATTAAATATCATTATGAAACTGAATTCCTCTTATGATACCTCTTTCCAAAATATGTATCATATAAATTCTATTAAAAATAGAAATGTTATAGAGATGGTCACTGGTCCTCTGTCCCAACATTTATCTGGCCGGATCCTCGATATCTGCGCAACGGGTTCCCAACCCACACTTTCTACATTCTGCATGCACCTAAGGGACATCTCCCTTTTCTGGTTCTTGTCCAAGCTAGATGCACGGTCAACACCTAATAAGGGCATGGGGTTAGCTATACATATTCGCATAATCAAATGAGAATGAAACTAACATCCACAAGTCAACATGTAGAAAATCATGATGCATAATCATATGAGCACACCCGGTTAACCATAATAATTCTTTCGATGCAGGTGGCATGATGCATGATTTCCTTCCACAACTGAGGCCTCTAAAAGTCCATCTTGGACGTCCATCCAATACACCCTTGTGTTCCCGGAACACCGACATTCGTTCCCAGAACGTAATGCCGAACCATACTTGGATATTACGCATCACTCCCAGAGTGTGCATCACGTTCCCAGAACGTGTAGCAAACCATACTTGGATAAATAAGCATCACTCCCAGACTGTGCATCACGTTCCCAGAACGCATACGTTCCCAGAACGCATAAAAACCAGGTCCCGGACACTGGCCACATATCTATAATGTGTCATCAAGTAGGTTGCATATCAATGTGTTCCCAGAACACTAACATACGTTCCCAGAACGTATAAAACCAGGTCCCAGACACTGGCCACATATCTATAATGTGTCATCAAGTAGGTTATAATTTAGTACTCCAGGAGTACCCTCCTCATATTCCCAGAATATGATAAACGTTCCTACCAACCCATCTTCCATTCTATATGCATGAATGCACAATCATTAAGGTTGGTTTTTATCTTTAATTCTATTATTATACCAATGTGTTCCCAGAACACTCACATACGTTCCCAGAACGTATCGCAAACCATACTTGGAGTAAAATCAAGCACCACTCCCAGAGTGTGCATCACGTTCCCAGAACGTGTCCAAGAAACCATGTCCCAGACAATGGCCACATTCCCAGAATGTGTCATCAAGTAGGTTGCATCAGTTTGGTATTCCTAGAGTACAGGGTATGTTCCCATTAATTCCATTATTATGACTTAGAAAACACAACTTCTGAATGATATCTTGAGGTATGGCTTTACTCATAAAATTCACCTTTGAATTTAAATTTAACATATGCTCATAGACCTGGATTGAGAGAATATAATCATTGGTATTAGCAACCCTTATTCAAAAAAACTTAACTTTTATTTTTAAGTTTCAGGTACTAACCGGTTACATCATCACTTAACCGGTTAGAATTACAGACCTGAATATAAAATCACTGATTTTCCAAGAATCTTTTCTTAAATTCTCTTCTCAATCCAATAACAAGGTCTTAGCATAACAGAATACCTCAAGTTGAACACATAATATCATTCAAAAGATCTAAGTCATAATCCAATTTTCATTTATGCATAATTTCCTCTTGAAATTATCCTTTGATATTAAGGTACATATTAACTCATCACCTCCAATCTAAACCAAAAAGTGCTCAAACACATAGTTTTAGATTGGTCTTTGTATGAAATTCTAGCTTAAACTCTAGTAAAAATGGTATGGATACTTAGCCAATTTCAGAAATTCATTTTCTTTGTAAATTGACAGTATCTAACCGGTTACAAATTTCGACTAACCGGTTAGATTAGGCAGAACATACACTGAAAAATGAGGTTTTGCATACCATTTTCTACCATACTCAAATCTAACCAATTTCATTCATAAATAGAGTTTACATACCTTAATACTAGTGTGTTCAACCACATAAACATATCTATCTTGCATGCATTCAATTTAGATACTCAAATTGCACATAATTGCACATATTTCACAACTTAATGCATCAATTCACATAATATCCAATTAAGTCATGAAATCAACATCAACATAGCTTGCATACATCCAGATAACATTGCTCAAAACAACAATTGAGCTCAAATTGGCCTCCAAGCCATTTAACCATTTTAACTTATGCCCTTTGAGTCTCTTGGTGACTCATCCTATATTCTACGACAATTTATTCTCATTCTAGCAAATAGTAAGCTTCCCCCTTACCTTAGGTTCGTGCTTGATCCAAAACATTGCAGAGAGAAAGGCTCCAACATAAATTCCCATTAAATCCACTACATGCAGATAGAGTTGGACAGGGTACCAAAACCAGGGAAATTGACATGCAAAACCCAATTAAGAATTGGAGAAAATAGTTAAATTGAGTTCTCTGCAACATGCACTAGAGGTAGGAATAGATTTGAAACCAAAAAGGTTTGTGTGCTTACCAAAATCGAGCTTCAAAGTCAGCTCCAGAAACCAGAAGATGAGGTTTGACAGCATCAACACCTCAACTTGGCAAGCTTCGTTCTCTTGATTCAGGGACTCTCAACTCACAAATTTTATATCAATACAAAGTCCTTGATTCAAGCTTTGTAATGGTGTATCACTCACTCTCCAACACTCAGAGACAAGGAAGAATTTCTTCAGACGAACTTGGAACCCTTATTTCGCTTTCAGACCAAACTTAGCAAAAATGAGGCAAATTGGATCAACAATCAAGCTTATATAGACGAATTCAAGCAGCATGCAAGGCGACATGCGTTCCCCAGCATGATTTGAGTGGGATTCGTGGCAAATTCTGGGTTAAAACGCGTGATTACTCATCAAACGCACTAACCCAGTTTTCTGAGTTCATCGTGTAACCGGTTACATAGCCCTTCTAACCGGTTACATACTGATAAAATTCAAAAATTAATAATTTAATTAATCTTTCTTCACAAACCTTTTTAATATTGAAATTAGGTCCCAACCCAAGGACTAAATTACAATATTCACATTTTTGTACAAAATAACCATATAAAAATATATCTCATATTTTTATATATAAAAACACATAATGTACAAAAACTAAAACCTTCAAAACTAATATAAATCAATTATAAAATAATTGTTTTAATTAATTTCTTGGTTATTTGGTAGACGAAAATTAGGGGTGTTACACTCCATCCATCGCCTTTATCTTACATTCAACTCTTCCTCTTCTTATTGTCATTCATACTTTCGAACTCCAAACTTGTTCATGAATTACAACCTTCTTATCTTAGTACCTAATGTTTGCTTTGCATCATCCAGCTCAATTCTCTACCCTCTCTAATTGGAGTAGCTCCTCAATTTCAACTCTCGATTAGTCCATAAATATTATGATTCAATCCTCTTAAATCGATTTCAATGATGAATCAAGGCATTAAGTTATTTTACCACATTAAATCCTTTCCTTAAATTTTACTTAGGTAATTGACATTGAGTTTGGATTGGAGGAAGATGTTTATTGATATCAAAAGTTCCTTCACAAATGACTTAAATTTTTTGTTTAAGCTTTCAGCTTCTAACCGGTTACAAGAAACTCTAACCGGTTTATGAAGTACAGTTTTTTTTTTTGAAATAAAACCACATTTTCTTTACATCATCCAATCCAACTCAAAATAGGATTTATTCATAATCTAATACCTTGATTCCAACTGAATTCATCACTGAAACGATTTAAATCATAATATACTCACCCTTTTCCAGAATTCCTCTTGGACTAATCATATTATATTGGGGTATAGTCCATCACTACCCCACCATAATTAAACAACATCCAATCATTTCCTACAATCAGTTGATCTTTCCAAGTCAACTTGGTCAAAGGCCATGTGATCTTTAGAAAATCCTTCAATAATCCGGCGGTAGAATCCAGCCAGCCCTAAGAACTTCTGACTTTAAAGATCACATGCCCTGAGAACGTAACTTCGCCCAACCAGAACTCATCTTTGGTGATCTTAGCAAACAATTACTCCTCTTGCAGGATTCTTCACACAATCCTGAGATGTTCCTCATGCTCCTCCAGATTCTTAGGATAAACCACAAACGAATCCGACTAAGGGTCCAGTTCTTATAACCCATAAAAGAACCGGTGCATTAGTCAATCCGAACGGCATTATTTCCTACTTATAATGTCCGTTTGAGATCAAAAATGTAGTCTTAAGTGTATCCCTGTCCCAAATCCTGATTTGGGGTTAATTCAACCGCCAATCAATCTTAGAAAACACTTAGACTCCTTTAATCTGATCCGACCAAACCTTTTTAGCAACTTTTCTACGTGTTTCTTCCATTTGACCATTCCCGATGATATCATATCGTAAGGGTAGTAGAGAGAGAATCAGCTTCAAGAATTAACTTGATTCCATCTCTATCTCTTTTGCTCAAGGGTGAACCTAACATCATTTCTTAGAACCAAGATTTCTTTAACCCCCCTTTCTCCTTCACTGCTGTCCAGAAGCAACACTTGGGTTCATTGGATTCCAGATTTGAAACTTGGGAATCCCCATACAGAGTTGTTCTATCGTCATTAATCATGATTACTTGATCCTTCGGCTCCCGAATCGTGCTTACGATCAAATGAAATCATGACACAGGTAGATAGACAAAGTCTAATACCTTAATAGAACGATTCCGACATACTTTGGAAACCACTACAAGAAGATTTGTAAGATCCTCTGCTTTGAGATAGCAGATTGGATAAGGCATAGAGCAACTTTGATCAATACCCTTATCCATAAGGAACAAATGAAGGAATAACTTTAGAGTTTAACAAACTCAACAAGGTTGATCTTTCAAAAGATAACTGCCCTGCACTCGGTCGGAGAAATTGATTAACTTTAACACTGGTGAGGTTAAATTCTCTTCTCCAGAGTCAGGGACCTTACTACGACTCCTTTAAGATTTCCTTATCACTGGTTCTATGAGAATGGAATAAACCAACACTATGGTTTTAGGGTTAACACATGTCTAAAAAGAAGCATACATCTATCATACTTCTACTTAGACTACATAGAACACTTCTTAATAGCAGAATGAGCTACTTATCTAGAGCCATTACCCATAACCTTAGCTCTAGTTTGGAAGTATATGAAAGCATACTTCCCAGGAAACACTGCAGATATCGATGACCAGCGTATTGGACCACACACCCAAGGACCAAGAGTCAGGACCATTGCTCTGATACCAAAAAAAAGTGTAACACTCCTTGTATATCATCTTACTTTATAAGAAAAGTAATAAGTTTAAGAATACTTGGACTTGTTATCATTGGAGAAAGATCTGAAAATAAGAAATTATCCCTTCCCTGGAAAATTTATTTTCACAAACACTTGATTAATAATGAAGGTGACTAGTAAAATCAGAGTTTGCGGAAACATAGTAAAATAATCATATTACACTCCCAAAATATATCAAGTGTAACAAGTCCATTATTATCAAATAAGTATTATGATGAAACTGAATTCCTTTTATGATACCTTTTTCCAAAATATGTATCATATAAATTCTATTAAAAATAGAAATGTTATAGAGCTGGTCACTGGTCCCTTGTCCAAACATCCTTCTGGTCGGATCCTCGATATCTGCACAACGGGTTCCCAACCCACATTTTCTACACTCTGCATGCACCTAAGGGACATCTCCCCTTACTGATTCTTGTGCAAGCTAGAATGCACGATCAACACCTAATAAGGGCATGGGGGTTAGCTATACATATTCGCATAATTAAATGAGAATAAAACTAACATCCACAAGTCAACATGTAGCAAATCGTGATGCATAATCATATGAGCACACCCGGTTAATCGTAATAATTCTTTCAATGCAGGTGGCATGATGCTTGATTTCCTTCCACAACTGAGGCCTCTAAAAGTCCATCTTGGACGTCCATCCAATACACTGTTGTGTTCCCGAAACACTGACATTCGTTCCCAGAACGTAATGCCAAACCATACTTGGATAAATACGCAACACTCCCAGAGTGTGCACCACGTTCCCAGAACGTGTAGCAAACCATACCTGGAATATTAAGAATCACTGCCAGAGTGTGCATCACGTTCCCAGAACGCATAAAAACCAGGTCCCGGACACTGGCCACATATCTATAATGTGTCATCAAGTAGGTTGCATTTCAATGTGTTCCCAGAACACTAACATACGTTCCTAGAACGTATATAACCAGGTCCCAGACACTGGCCACATATCTATAATGTGTCATCAAGTAGGTTATAATTTGGTACTCCCGAAGTACCCTCCTCATATTCCGAGAATATGATAATCGTTCCTACCAACCAAACTTCCATTCTATATGAATGCACAATCATTAAGGTTGGTTTTTATCTTTAATTCTATTATTATACCAATGTGTTCCCAGAACACTCGCATACGTTCCCAGAACGTATCGCGTTCCCAGAACGTGTCCAAGAAACCATGTCCCAGACAATGGCCACATTCCCAGAATGTGTCATCAAGTAGGTTGCATCAGTTTGGTACTCCTAGAGTACAGGGTCGTGTACCCCGAACATCACAAACAATCCTTGCCAACCTATTTCATCACCTTTCTCTATGCATGCATTGCATACATAATTACTAAGGTTGGTCTTTCCATTAATTCCATTATTACGACTTAGAAAACACAACTTCTGAATGATATCTTGAGGTATGGCTTTACTCATAAAATTCACCTTGAATTTAAATTTAACATATGCTCATAGACCTGGATTGAGAGAATATAATCATTGGTATTAGAAACCCTTATTCAAAAACTTAACTTTTATTTTTAAGTTTCAGGTACTAACCGGTTACATCATCACTTAACCAGTTAGAATTACAGATCTGAATATAAAACCACTGATTTTCCAAGAATCTTTTCTTAAATTCTCTTCTCAATCCAATAACAAGGTCTTAGCATAACAGAATACCTCAAGTTGAACACATAATATCATTCAAAAGATCTAAGTCATAATCCAATTTTCATTTATGCATAATTTCCTCTTGAAATTATCCTTTGATATTAAGGTATTAACTCATCACCTCCAATCTAAACCAAACAGTGCTGAAACACATAGTTTTAGATTGGTCTTTGTATGAAATTCTAGCTTAAACTTGAGTACAAATGGTATGGATACTTAGCCAATTTCAGAAATTCATTTTCTTTGAAAATTGACAGTATCTAACCGGTTACAAATTTCGACTAACCGGTTAGATTAGGCAGAACATACACTGAAAAATGAGGTTTTTCATACCATTTTCTAGCATACTCAAATCTAACCAATTTCATTCATAAATAGAGTTTACATACCTTAATACTAGTGTGTTCAACCACAGAAACCTATCTATATTGCATGCATTCAATTTAGATACTCAAATTGCACATAATTGCACATATTTCACAACTTAATGCATCAATTCACATAATATCCAATTAAGTCATGAAATCAACATCAACATAGCTTGCATGCATCCAGATAACATTGCTCAAAACAACAATTGAGCTCAAATTGGCCTCTAAGCCATTTAACCATTTTAACTTATGCCCTTTGAGTCTCTTGGTGACTCATCCTAGATTCTACCACAATTTATCCTCATTCTAGCAAATAGTAAGCTTCCCCCTTACCTTAGGTTCGTGCTTGATGAATCTAATCACTGGAATTTGCCAGATCTACCCAGAATCCACAATCTCCATTTTCAGTCCACAACAGCTTTGACAGGGTCCAAAAACTACAAGATTTGACACATGAATTGGACAAACAAATTGGGGAAAACCATCAACACTCAATCTATGCAACATGCACTACAGATTTGAACAGATTTGATACTCAAAAAGTGCATGTGCTTACCCAAATCGAAGTCCAAAGCAAGCTCCAGAAACTCAGAATCAATGTTGACAACTCCAACACCCTTACTTTGAAAGCTTCGTTCTCTTGATTCAGGGACTCTCAACACACAATCTTTATATCAATACAAAGACCTTGATGTGAGCTTTGTAACAGTGTATCACTCATGTTCTAACTCTCAGAAACGAAGGAGAATTTCACAGACGAACTTACAAACCCTAAACAGAGCTTCAACCCTAAATTCAAAGAATCAACCCCAAATCCTTCAGCAATTCAGCTTTTTATAGACGAATTGGAGTAACATGCAAGGCGACACGTCTATCTCCACTCAAGGAAGGAAGAAATCGTGGCAATTTCTGGGTTAATTGGGTGATTACTCCTCAAACGCACTAATCCCAATTTTCTGAGTTCATCGTGTAACCGGTTACAGAGCCCTTCTAACCGGTTACATACTGAAAAAATTCAAAAATTAGTAATTTAATTACTCTTTCTTCAAAAACATTTTTAATATTGCAATTAGGTGCCAACCCAAGGACTAAATTACAATATTCACATTTTTGTACAAAATAACTATAAAAATATACCTCATATTTTTATATATAAAAACACATAATGTACAAAAACTAAAACCCTCAAAACTAATATAAATCAATTATAAAATAATTGTTATAAAAATTAGGGGTGTTACAAAAATTATTCACTTTTCATTTATAAAAACCTTTTGTTTATAAAATTCCATGAAAATCATCATTTTATTTCTTTCTTACGCAAAATAAATTTTCTGAAAATCTCTTATATAACAAAACTTCAGGGTTTAGTTTAAAAAAATTCGTTCTCGCACGTACGGGAAAAATGCGGGGTGTTACACAGTCCCGGTCAAAATAACTTATTGGGACTAAAACCAAAACACGCTGAACTTTTAGGGACTAAAAGCATAAATAAGCCTATTATTTATCTGTAATCGATAGTTGGCTTTCTCTAATAAGTATCCTATATATACCATAGGTATATGCTGATAAATTTTAGATGGAGGTATCCTATATTACTAATTTATTTACCCTTAAGGAAGTTTGACACTAATTAAGAGAGTAGTATAATTTAACAAACTATAGTGTCAACCAGTAAAAAATTTTATTGGTACTTGAAAACACTAATTTATTTTAAAAAGCTATAATTTAATGTTACAGTTGTAGTGAATGTAAAATAATTCATCCCATAGTATCATGTATTATTTGAATATGGTAATAGCTTTTACTTTAATCAATAAAATAATAGTTGTATAAACTTATATGGGAGCCCATTTAAAGAAATCCCTTTTTAAAACCCTTACCTTTTACTTATTTTTACGGTGTATGTATGTCTCCACCAAAACGAAGGCCTACATACATACACCAATCACGATGTATGTCTCCACCAAATCGAAGGCCTACATACATCGCGTTTCCATTACCATTACCTTGTCCAATTTTATTCCCTTACCTTTTTCCTTATTTTTACGGTGTATGTATGTCTCCACCAAATCGAAGGCCTACATACATACACCAATCACGATGTATGTCTCCACCAAATCGAAGGCCTAAATACATCGCGTTTCCATTACCTTTACCTTGTCCAATTTTATTCCCTGTTTCCCTTATTCATTTCCTTTTATTTACGTTGTATGTATGTCTCCACCAAATCGAAGGCCTACATACATCGCTTTTCCTTTACCGTTTACCTTGTTTTATCCATTGTCCTTTCCGTTTTCCTTTTTATTTAGGGTGTATGTATGTCTCCACAAATCGAAGGCCTACATACATACACCAATCACGATGTATGTCTCCACCAAATCGAAGGCCTACATACATCGCTTTTCCATTACCGTTTTACCTCTTTATTATTTGGCCACAGGGTCAATACAACCACCTGCGCCGTGCCACAGGGTCAACACAACCACCTGTGACATGTACCATTTTATTTAGGCCACAGGGTCAATACAACCACCTGCGCCGCGCCACAGGGTCAATACAACCACCTGTGACATTTACCATTTATCAGGCCACAGGGTCAATACAACCACCTGCGCCGTGCCACAGGGTCAATACAACCACCTGTGACCTTTACCTTTTTTATTTCCTTTTCCTTTTTATTTACGGTGTATGTATGTCTCCACCAAATCGAAGGCCTACATACATACACCATCGACGATGTATGTCTCCACCAAATCGAAGGCCTACATACATCGCCCCTTTTACGTTGTATTGTCTCCCCCAAATCGAAGGCCTACAATACAACCCCATTTTACAATGTGTTGTCTCCCCCAAATCGAAGGCCTACAATACATCACCACCTTTATCCATTATTAGTTGTCCATATATATATATATCATTATTTTGTCCACCAATTCCATTTAATATTTATCAAATCATTCCAAACACAAGCACCATCATATTATAAACAAATAGCCACATTTCACATTTCACATAACAATTAGAGTGAAAATAATAACAAACTTCACCTTTTTCATATAATCATGCAACAACCACATTTTCTTTTCCTTTACCATTTACCTTGTTTTATCCATTGTCCTTTCCGTTTTCCTTTTTATTTAGGGTGTATGTTTGTCTCCACCAAATCGAAGGCCTACATACATACATCAATCACGATGTATGTCTCCACCAAATCGAAGGCCTACATACATCGCTTTTCCATTACCGTTTTACCTCTTTATTATTTGGCCACAGGGTCAATACAACCACCTGCGCCGTGCCACAGGGTCAACACAACCACCTGTGACATGTACCATTTTATTTAGGCCACAGGGTCAATACAACCACCTGCGCCGCGCCACAGGGTCAATACAACCACCTATGACATTTACCATTTATCAGGCCACAGGGTCAATACAACCACCTGCGCCGTGCCACAGGGTCAATACAACCACCTGTGACCTTTACCATTTTTATTTCCTTTTCCTTTTTATTTACGGTGTATGTATGTCTCCACCAAATTGAAGGCCTACATACATACACCATCGACGATGTATGTCTCCACCAAATCGAAGGCCTACATACATCGCCCCTTTTACGTTGTATTGTCTCCCCCAAATCGAAGGCCTACAATACAACCCCATTTTACGATGTATTGTCTCCCCCAAATCGAAGGCCTACAATACATCACCACCTTTATCCATTATTAGTTGTCCATATATATATATCATTATTTTGTCCACCAATTCCATTTAATATTTACCAAATCATTCCAAACACAAGCACCATCATATTATAAACAAATAGCCACATTTCACATTTCACATAACAATTAGAGTGAAAATAATAACAAACTTCACCTTTTTCATATAATCATGCAACAACCACATTTTCTTTTCACTTGTCCGAATTATTGATTCAAAGTCCTAAATTAGGGGTTCATGCCATTTATTTTCCTCAATTAAAATCTAACCTCATTCTTTACTTCCTAGAGTTCCATAATTTCCAATTAAGCCTATTTTTAACATTTTCCTTAATTCCTAAATTGAGATTTCTAATTTTCTACCCTAACACATAAACTCCTAGCCAACCATTATATCTAAACATAAACCCTTTCCTAGAACAAGCCAATGTTCACTATATCCACCCCCTTACCTTAACCAAGAAGAGTAAGAGCGGAAAACCCAAGCCTTCGCTCCGCACGCTCCCAAAATGAAGAGCTCCCAAGCCAAAAAGATAGGGAGAATGATGATAACCTTCTCTAAGCCAAAGGAATGGAAGAATGATGAGATTATTGCCCCATTCAAAGAGAAATTCGAATTTCCCCAAAGGGAGGAAAGAGAGAGAGAGAAAACCCAACTTAGAGGGAGAGAGGAACTTCAAGAATCATGAATACTTACGTGGAGAGACCAAGAGAGACTTGATGGTGGACTTTGGAGTGATTCCCTTGACGCTTGATGGATTTGGGATGCGAGATTGGGTGCCCTAGAAAGAGAAATTTCGTGCATTATGGCCAAAATCACGCGTGAACGACCTTTATTTTTTTCCAGTGCAGGGTCGTTTAATCGATTAAGGGTTTCCACCCCAACGGACCTTAATCGATTAAATTTCAGTTTAATCGATTAAGCTTCTCAGTTTTTCAGCACCCATACTTTGGAAAGCCATAACTTCTTCGTTAACCGTTGGATCTTCCTCAAATTTTGACACAGGCTTCCTCACCTATCCTACTTCACATCCAACGGTGGAATTTGTGTTCAGAGTTGTAAATCTTTTATTTTGAATCTCCTAATATAGGGTGTTTATAACACCAAAAACATCGCTTCTAACGCTCTTTTGTTCATCCTTCGACCTCCTTTTTGATGCCAATTGTAACACCCCAAAATTTTAATCCCCGATTAATGAAATGTTAATTATAAATTAATTATAATTAATTATTTCCATATTAATCCTTGATTAAAATATGTGTTCATATAGTGGGTATATGTGTGTGAATTGATTTAATAAATATAATAAATGCCTAAGATGAGTATTTTGAATAGTAGTCCCTGGGTTGGGACCTAGAGGTAATTATAGGAAAGGTTTTGGAGGGAAAGTAAATAAAATAATTATTTTTCAAAAATTGGGAAAAATACTCGAGTATTTTCTGAAAAACTCGAGTATTCTGGACAGAGTTGCACGAGTTAGTGCGTTTGGTGAGTCACCACCACCGATTCCTCTTCGTTGACACGAATACTCCTCCATGAACACATCAACAGCTTTGTGTCGCTGTGCATGATCCTTTAAACCTAGTATTTAAGCTCAAAACCGAGTGAGGAGCAACCATTTTGCCAATCTGTTGAAGAACTTCATGTTTTAGGGTTCCTGAGTTCAACCCTTCGATTCTTCTTGTGTGTTTTGAATTAAACCACAAACGATACACCAATACAAAGCTCACATCACGAGCTTTGTATAGACACTAAATTCGTGAGTTGAGAGTGAGTTTGGAGGAAGAAGTGGAGCTGGAAAGTGAAGCTGTTCTTTGTCAAACTTGTTTCTGGAGCTTACTTTGATCATCGATTTTGGTAAGCTCGTGAATCCCTGAGTCTTAAACTTAATTCCTTTAGTTAGTTGATGTTGTATAGAGTTTAGAAATCTAATTTTCCCCAATTCTAATCTATGTTTCATGTACAAACCAATTCCATTTTGGTATGGTACTCAAAACTGTCATGCATGAGAAGTTCAAGTGGACTTCTGGGTTTGGAGAGCTTTCTCTGGATTTCTTTATGTTGATTCACATCTGAGAGGTAAGGGGAAGTAATTATATTCACTAGATAGAGTTTAAAATCCATTAAATGTGTTAGAGAGCCACCAAGAGGCTCTAAGGGCTTAGATTCTATAGGAACTTTGGTTTGGAGACCAATCCATGCTCTAAATATGTTATGAGCAAGTTTGACATCATGCATGTGAACTTAAATGAACCTTGTTTCATGAATATTGTGCTTATTTTGCAATTTGAAGTGTTGAGTTGCTAAATTGTATATTTAATGCATAATGGATTGATTCTCTGTCAAATGTGTTATTTGATATGAAATGAGTTTGTTAACATGTTCAATATGTGGTATGTGAACCATTGTGATCACTGTTTTGGGTTAAAAATGTTTGGAAATTGAAATGGTATGTAAAAACCAAGTTTCACTCTGTTCTGTCTGCAGATACTCGAGTATTTGGCTTAATACTCGAGTATTTCGTGGCGCACCAGAGTGAAAATTGGCGCACCAATTTGGGAACCAGATTGGACACTCGAGTACTGTATGAACTACTCGAGTATTCTGGGTAATGAAATACTCGAGTATCTCATTAAATACTCGAGTATATTTATGAGAACCTGAAACCCTAAATTTCTGAAAAGACATGAACGACCAGAGTATAATTATGGACCACTCGAGTAGAATCTGGAAATTGATGAACTACTCGAGTATTTTGGAAAACACTCGAGTATTTTTAGTCAGATACTTAAAAATATCATTTTTAATTCTAAGTCATTTTGTAACTCTTAAAGGACAATAAACCAAGTGATCCTGGACTTAAAAGAAACTGATTGATGATATGATATTTTCATTTGAATAATGATGATAGGTTGCTCGAGAGGCACGTAGTGTATTAATAAAAGAACGAAACATCAATCAATTCCTTTTAGGTAAAGTTAATGCATTCATACTGAAGTTTGGATGGTAGGACGTATTCATCTTTCGATAAACATGTGGAGGGCCTCTGGGAGTGCCAATACGCTTGCTTGATGACACGTCGTTGACGTGGTCGGCTTTGTGGATGCCGATATGGATATATCGTTTGGATGACGATCCGTTTGGAGGACGGGATATGCTCGGGTGGCATGGATACCAAGCTTGTCGTGTACATTCTAGGTGAATGTACGAATTGTTGTATACCTAGGAATACAACGCACTGTTGAGTGCTGGGTTGTCAGGGATGGACGTCAGAGAGTGACATAGTATGATGGAGATAGGCTTGAGAGCTAAAGTCATGCATCATGCCACTCACTTAAATTAATTGTGATAAATGAAATAAGTGTGAGCATCTTATGTGCATTCAGTAACTGCTAAATGTTCTATGTGATTGTTGTTAATTGATGCATATTTACCTGTTCATGTTGCACAATTTATTCTCTATTGATTATGTGTATAGAGTTGCTTACCCCTATGCCCTTGTAGGTGATGTCTCGCTACATTGCTTGCATCGAGATCCGGCCACTTCCTAGTGGCATATGGATCTATGAGGACCATCGCGCGGTGTATGAGGGGGAGGTAGAGTTCACATTCTACCACCCTAACCCGCTGATGCGATTCCGTCCTCGTAGGTTTAGGATTCCCATTATATACACTATGCATGTACCCCCGTTTTATACTTATCATGGACCACCTCCCATGCGACCAGCTCGCTCTTACCATAGTTTTCATTTTCGACCTACCCGCTCTCACCCTTTTACTTCGAGAGTTGTCCGCGAGGAGACTCCCCCTTCTGATCCGAGGAGCCCAGTCAGGATTTCACCATCACCTGACCCGGTACCCAGTGGTAGGGTACACTCTCCCTCGGATGAGATCGAGGAGGATCCGGTGGAGGACGAGAGTGGGAGCGAGCCTGTCGTGCATTCTACTGGGAGTGACTGGAGGGATGATGATCCCTAGGTACATGTATATGGTGTATGATGTGGATCCGAGGATCCGGTGTGTGGAGGAGATGTACTGCTGCTGCTGCTGTGATGATGATGCTACTACCTTATTACCTATGTTGTTGGGAGACTACTACTGCTACTACTACCGCATCTGATGATGATGGATCTACGTGACTATCCCTGGGGTTGTATTTTGATTATGTATATATTGTACATATGTTTTACTCTAGGGCTTTGGTCATATCACTACGTAGATCAGATTATGGACTTGTATTTTGAGATCTTGGAGACATGATGAGGAGACTATGTATCTATGGCTTTTACTATATATATAACCTATGTTTATATTCCTATGGACTGCATAGTCTGACAATTTCCGCTTACTCTGATTTAATTCCTTTAAGAGCTCGGCTATAAACATTATTTGATGGTATCGGATTTATCGAACAAAACAAGGGTAATCTTAATTACTTGTATGATACAAATACATTTCAAAAGAGCGAATGTTACCCTATTTGCGAAAAGGTTTTAGAGATCGCCGAACTCGATACAAATGTTTTGAAATGGTTTAAAGTTTATTCTCCAAGAATTCTAAATGACGATTTATGCACCCGCCTAAAAAGGAAAATTTTATTTACTATATTTTCTTAACACTCACAAGTCCATATATTATCCAATATAAAGCATGAATACTATATTATATTTGGGTTATCGGAAAGGGTGTCACACCAATGCTTCTTGATTCCTTTATGGCATTCAAAGAACTCCTAATCCATCATTTTAAGTCCTTTTTAGAATAATCCTTACTTCCAAATCATATCGTTATTCTAAATATTATTTGAATTAAAATTCGGGATGTTACAGCATGCATCCAGATAACATTGCTCAAAACAACAATTGAACTCAAATTGGCCTCCAAGCCATTTAACCATTTTAACTTATGCCCTTTGAGTCTCTTGGTGACTCATCCTAGATTCTACCACAATTTATCCTCATTCTAGCAAATAGTAAGCTTCCCCCTTACCTTAGGTTCGTGCTTGATGAATCTAATCACTGGAATTTGCCAGATCTCCCCAGAATCCACAATCGCCATTTTCAGTCCACAACAGGTTTGACAGGGTCCAAAAACTACAAGATTTGACACATGAATTGGACAAACAAATTGGGGAAAACCATCAACACTCAATCTATGCAACATGCACTACAGATTTGAACAGATTTGAGACTTAAAAAGTGCATGTGCTTACCCAAATCGAAGTCCAAAGCAAGCTCTAGAAACTCAGAATCAGTGTTGACAGCTCCAACACCCTTACTTTGAAAGCTTCGTTCTCTTGATTCAGGGACTCTCAACTCACAATCTTTATATCAATACAAAGCCCTTGATGTGAGCTTTCTAACAGTGTATCACTCATGTTCTAACTCTCAGAAACGAAGGAGAATTTAAGAGACGAACTTACAAACCCTAAACAGAGCTTCAACCCTAAATTCAGAGAATCAACCCCAAATCCTTCAGCAATTCAGCCTTTTATAGACGAATTGGAGTAACATGCAAGGTGACACGTCTATCTCCACTCAAGGAAGGAAGAAATCGTGGCAATTTCTGGGTTAATTGGGTTATTACTAATCAAATGCACTAATCCCAATTTTCTGAGTTCATCGTGTAACCGGTTACAGAGCCCTTCTAACCGGTTACATACTGAAAAAATTCAAAAATTAATAATTTAATTACTCTTTCTTCAAAAACCTTTTTAATATTGCAATTAGGTCCCAACCCAAGGACTAAATTACAATATTCACATTTTTGTACAAAATAACTATAAAAATATACCTCATATTTTTATATATAAAAACACATAATGTACAAAAACTAAAACCCTCAAAAATAATATAAATCAATTATAAAATAATTGTTATAATTAATTTCTTGGTTATTTGGGAGACAAAAATTAGGGGTGTTACACTACTCACCCACTTAAAAGGAATTTCGTCCCCGAAATTCATCTTTTGAAATTTTCCACATTTCCAACATATTTTTATACTAGAAAACTTCATCTAGTTTCCAAAAATTTGTTCTTTAGGGTCCTCCCCCACTTAAAAGGAATTTCGATATAGTTCTTTTATTTCGAAACATTTCTAATAAAACCTTTCACCTTAAACCAAAATTCTTTGCATAAAACTCTTATGTGAAAGAATTTCTTTTAAAAGAAATATGCTTTTGAGTAATACATTTCACATAAACTTTCTTCAATTAAAACACTTTTCATCAAACTTTTTGGAAAAACTTTTTGGGCTGCGCACTCTGATCTCTCGAGCACGATCAAAGAAACATTTGTATGACTTCATTCCTTAATTGTTTGAGACATAGGGTGATCAGTCCTAATATTCAATCCATTAATAACAAAATCATCCCTTTCAGATATAATCTTTCGCAAGAAAGACGATACGACAGGTCTTTAAGTTAGATGAACTTAAAGATAGGGTAATTATCACCATCAGACTTGGTTAGATAGTTAAGTTCTAGAGACATTTCCGTTGGGGAGACAAAGATTTGTCCTATCCCGGTGGTTGTTAATCTCTCTAGCCATAACTGATCTTTCTATTTCTGTAGTGTCCACAGATATTATCACATCCAACTGTGATAAGGGTTTTGATCACAGAAAGATTGGAGTTGAACTTCCAACAGGATATTGATATTCTCAAACGATTAGATTAACGTAATCGAAAACATTTAACTACGTTAACTCAGATCAAAGGAAGAGATAAGCTTGGGTTGTCTACGTCAGGATTACACTCAACTCTTATCTCAGCCGGTGAATTCTTCTCGTGCTGGATTCGTTCATTTCTTTCTCACCTTTTCCTTCAAGACAATTCGGTGAATAATACTCCAGCTTCCTACAATCGGAATTGACTATTCCCTTAGGTACATCAAAACTAAACTCAAAGTGATGTGCCTCACAATTTTCACCTTGAAATGGACAAATTTTCCCTTCTCTATTTCCTCTTTAGTCCCTTTTCTTCAATCGAGGATTCCTTAACCTTGATATTTCCGTGGTTGATATTCTCCCATTTACTTTTCCTCTTTCTCCAGTTGGGCCTTTATTTCATCAATCTTTCCCTTATTCTGAATTCCGATACTTCTCGCATGAAATTCATGTACTTTCCCATAGTCCTCATACATGCTTACCAACAATGAGAAATTCCTTATTCCTTTATAGTTGATAGATAACTTGGGTTCGAACATAATCTATTCTTGAAGTTCATGCCTTTGGATCTCTCCTCTAGATTGTCCTAGACAACCCTTCCTAAATCCCTTACTTCCATAATATATTTTCTAATATCCATCATCCCTGACTTTAATTTGAATGATTAAATCTCATTCGTTTTCTTCATAGAAATCTAACTCCTCATTTCCTGGTTGTAATTCACGAATCCGATTCAAAATTCGTTGGTGATTGGCAACATTCCCCATCTAAGGCTAGATAGTTCCACTTGCATTGCCAGACTTAGTCTCTGAACTTCTCGATCAGATTAGCCTCCTTGACCATCATTGAGCTCACAAGAATAGCCTATCAACTCAAATCGTCTGCAACTACGTTTGCTATGCCAGGATGGAGCATCAAAGCCATAATCTTTAAGAAACTCCATGTAACACTCCTTTTACATCATCTTACTTTATAAGAAAAGTAATAAGTTTATGATTACTTGGACTTGTTATTGTTGGAAAAAGATCTGAAAATACTAATATTCCCTTCCCTTGAAAATTCTTTTTCACAAACACTTGATTAATAATGAAGTTGACTAGTAAAATTAGAGTTTGCGGAAACATAGTAAAATCATCATATTATACCCCCAAAATATATCAAGTGTAACAAGTCCATTAATACCAATTAAATATCATTATGAAACTGAATTCCTCTTATGATACCTCTTTCCAAAATATGTATCATATAAATTCTATTAAAAATAGAAATGTTATAGAGCTGGTCACTGGTCCTCTGTCCCAACATTTATCTGGCCGGATCCTCGATATCTGCGCAACGGGTTCCCAACCCACACTTTCTACATTCTGCATGCACCTAAGGGACATCTCCCTTTTCTGGTTCTTGTGCAAGCTAGATGCACGGTCAACACCTAATAAGGGCATGGGGGTTAGCTATACATATTCGCATAATCAAATGAGAATAAAACTAACATCCACAAGTCAACATGTAGCAAATCATGATGCATAATCATATGAGCACACCCGGTTAATCATAATAATTCTTTCGATGCAGGTGGCATGATGCATGATTTCCTTCAACAACTGAGGCCTCTAAAAGTCCATCTTGGACGTCCATCCAATACACCCTTGTGTTCCCGGAACACCGACATTCGTTCCCAGAACGTAATGCCGAACCATACTTGGATATTACGCATCACTCCCAGAGTGTGCACCACGTTCCCAGAACGTGTAGCAAACCATACTTGGATAAATAAGCATCACTCCCAGAGTGTGCATCACGTTCCCAAAACGCATACGTTCCCAGAACGCATAAAAACCAGGTCCCGGACACTGGCCACATATCTATAATGTGTCATCAAGTAGGTTGCATATCAATGTGTTCCCAGAACACTAACATACGTTCCCAGAACGTATAAAACCAGGTCCCAGACACTGGCCACATATCTATAATGTCTCATCAAGTAGGTTATAATTTAGTACTCCAGGAGTACCCTCCTCATATTCCCAGAATATGATAAACGTTCCTACCAACCCATCTTCCATTCTATATGCATGAATGCACAATCATTAAGGTTGGTTTTTATCTTTAATTCTATTATTATACCAATGTTTTCCCAGAACACTCACATACGTTCCCAGAACGTATCGCAAACCATACTTGGAGTAAAATCAAGCACCACTCCCAGAGTGTGCATCACGTTCCCAGAACGTGTCCAAGAAACCATGTCCCAGACAATGGCCACATTCCCAGAATGTGTCATCAAGTAGGTTGCATCAGTTTGGTATTCCTAGAGTACAGGGTATGTTCCCATTAATTCCATTATTATGACTTAGAAAACACAACTTCTGAATGATATCTTGAGGTATGGCTTTACTCATAAAATTCACCTTTGAATTTAAATTTAACATATGCTCATAGACCTGGATTGAGAGAATATAATCATTGGTATTAGCAACCCTTACTGAAAAAAACTTAACTTTTATTTTTAAGTTTCAGGTACTAACCGGTTAGAATTACAGACCTGAATATAAAACCATTGATTTTCCAAGAATCTTTTCTTAAATTCTCTTCTCAATCCAATAACAAGGTCTTAGCATAACAGAATACCTCAAGTTCAACACATAATATCATTCAAAAGATCTAAGTCTTAATCCAATTTTCATTTATGCATAATTTCCTCTTGAAATTATCCTTTGATATTAAGGTATTAACTCATCACCTCCAATCTAAACCAAACAGTGCTCAAACACATAGTTTTAGATTGGTCTTTGTATGAAATTCTAGCTTAAACTTGAGTACAAATGGTATGGATACTTAGCCAATTTCAGAAATTCATTTTCTTTGAAAATTGACAGTATCTAACCGGTTACAAATTTCGACTAACCGGTTAGATTAGGCAGAACATACACTGAAAAATGAGGTTTTGCATACCATTTTCTACCATACTCAAATCTAACCAATTTCATTCATAAATAGAGTTTACATACCTTAATACTAGTGTGTTCAACCACATAAACATATCTATCTTGCATGCATTCAATTTAGATACTCAAATTGCACATAATTGCACATATTTCACAACTTAATGCATCAATTCACATAATATCCAATTAAGTCATGAAATCAACATCAACATAGCTTGCATACATCCACATAACATTGCTCAAAACAACAATTGAGCTCAAATTGGCCTCCAAGCCATTTAACCATTTTAACTCATCCTATATTCTACCACAATTTATTCTCATTCTAGCAAATAGTAAGCTTCCCCCTTACCTTAGGTTCGTGCTTGATCCAAAACATTGCAGAGAGAAAGGCTCCAACATAGATTCCCATTAAATCCACTACATGCAGATAGAGTTGGACAGGGTACCAAAACCAGGGAAATTGACATGCAAACCCCAATTAAGAATTGGAGAAAATAGTGAAATTGAGTTCTCTGCAACATGCACTAGAGGTAGGAATAGATTTGAAACCAAAAGGGTTTGTGTGCTTACCAAAATCGAGCTTCAAAGTCAGCTCCAGAAACCAGAAGATGAGGTTTGACAGCATCAACACCTCAACTTGGCAAGCTTCGTTCTCTTGATTCAGGGACTCTCAACTCACAAATTTTATATAAATACAAAGCACTTGATTCAAGCTTTGTAATGGTGTATCACTCACTCTCCAACACTCAGAGACAAGGAAGAATTTCTTCAGACGAACTTGCAACCCTAATTTTGCTTTCAGACCAAACTTAGCAAAATGAGGCAAATTGGATCAATAATCTAGCTTATATAGACGAATTCAAGCAGCATGCAAGGCGACTCGCGTTCCCCAGCATGATTTGAGTGGGATTCGTGGCAAATTCTGGGTTAAAACACGTGATTACTCATCAAACGTACTAACCCAGTTTTCTGAGTTCATCGTGTAACCGGTTACAGAGCCCTTCTAACCGGTTACATACTGATAAAATTCAAAAATTAATAATTTAATTACTCTTTCTTCACAAACCTTTTTAATATTGCAATTAGGTCCCAACCCAAGGACTAAATTACAATATTCACATTTTTGTACAAAATAACCATATAAAAATATATCTCATATTTTTATATATAAAAACACATAATGTAAAAAAACTAAAACCTTCAAAACTAATATAAATCAATTATAAAATAATTGTTATAATTAATTTCTTGGTTATTTGGGAGACGAAAAGTAGGGGTGTTACACTACTCCCCCACTTAAAAGGAATTTCGTCCCCGAAATTCATCTTTTGAAATTTTCCACTTTTCCAAAGTGTTTTTATACCAGAAAACTTCATCTAGCTCCCAAAACTTTGTTCTTTAGGGTCCTCCCCCACTTAAAAGAGTTTCGATATAGTTCTTTTATTTGCGAAACATTTCGAATAAAATATTTCAATTTAACAATAAAGATTCTTTGCATAAAACTCTCATGTGAAAGAATTTCTTTTAAAAGAAATATGCTTTTGAGTAATACATTTCACATAAACTTTCTTCAATTAAAACACTTTTCATCAAACTTTTTGGAAAAACTTTTTGGGCTACGCACTCTGATCTCTCGAGCACGATCAAAGAAACATTTATATGACTTCATTCCTTAATAGTTTGAGACATTAGGGTGATCAGTCCTAATATTCAATCCATTAATAACAAAATCATCCCTTTCAGATATAATCTTTCGCAAGAAAGACCATACGACAGGTCTTTAAGTTAGATGAACTTAAAGATAGGGTAATTATCACTATCAGACTTAGCTAGATAGTCAAGTTCTAGAGACATTTCCGTTGGGGAGACAAAGATTTGTCCTATCCCGGTGGTTGTTAATCTCTCTAGCCATAACTGATCTTTCTATTTCTGTAGTATCCATAGTTATTTATCACATCCAACCGTGATAAAGGTTTTGATCACAGAAAGATTGAAGTTGAACTTTCAACAGGATATTGATATTTTCAAACGATTAGATTAACGTAATCGAAAAACATTTGACTACGTTAACTTAGATCAAAGGAAGAGAAAGGCTTGGGTTATCTACATCAGGATTACACTCAACTCTCATCTCAGCCGATGAATTCTTCTCGTGCTGGATTCGTTCGTTCCTTTCTCACCTTTTCCTTCAAGACATTTCGGCGAATAATACTCCAGCTTCCTACAATCGGAGTTGACTATTCCCTTAGTACATCACAACTAAACTCAAAGTGATGTGCCTCACAGTTTTCACCTTGAGATGGACAAATGTTCCCTTCCCTATTTCCTCCTTAGTCCCTTTTTTTTTAATCGAAGATTCCTTAACCTTGATATTTCCGTGGTTGATATTCTCCCATTTACTTTTCCTCTTTCCCCAGTTGGGCCTTTATTTCATCAATCTTTCTCTTATTCTGAATTCTGATACTTCTCGCATGAAATTCATGTACTATCCCATAGTCCTCATACATGCTTACCAACATCGAGAAATTCCTTATTCCTTGATTGTTGATAGCTAGCTTGGGTTCGAACATAATCTATTCTTGAAGTTCATGCCTTTGGATCTCTCCTCTAGGTTGTCCTAGACAACACTTCCTAAATCCCTTACTTCCATAATATATTTTCTAATATCCATAATCCCTGACTTTAATTTCAAAGATTAAATCTCATTCATTTCTTCATAGAGATCTAACTCCTTTTCCTCAAAAGTCAATTTCTCTTTCTTCTCTTCATCTTCTGGTGGTAATTCACGAATCCGATTCAGGAATTCGTTGGTGATTGGAAACACTCCCAATCTAATACTAGAGGGTTCCTCTTGGGTTACCAGACTTAGCTAGGTCTCTAAATTCCTCGATCAGGATAACCTCCTTAACCATCATTGAGCTCACAAGAATAGCCTATCAACTCGTCTGCAACTACGTTTGCTATGCTAGGATGGAGCTCAAAGCCATAATCTTTAAGAAACTCCATCCATCGCCTTTATCTTACATTCAACTCTTCCTCTTCTTATTGTCTTCATACTTTCGAACTCCAAACTTGTTCATGAATTACAACCTTCTTATCTTAGTACCTAATGTTTCTTTTGCATCATCCAGCTCAATTCTCTACCTTCTCTAATTGGAGTAGCTCCTCAATTTCAACTCTCGATTAGTCCATAAATATTTTGATTCAATCCTCTTAAATCAATTTTCAATGATGAATCAAGGCATTAAGTTATTTTACCACATTAAATCCTTTCCTTAAATTTTAATTAGGTAATTGGTATTGAGTTTGGATTGGAGGAACATGTCTACTGATACCAAAAGTTTCTTCACAAATGACTTAAATTTTTAGTTGAAGCTTTCAGCTTCTAACCGGTTACAAGAAACTCTAACTGGTTTATGAAGTACAATTTTAGAAATTAAACCAAAGAATTTCAAAACCATTTTCTTTACATCATCTAATCCAACTCAAAATAGGATTTAATCATACTCTAATACCTTGATTCCAATTGAATTCATCACTGAAATGATTTAAATCATAGTCTACTCACATTTTCCATAATTCCTCTTGGACTAATCATATTATATTGGGGTATAATCCATCACTACCCCACCATAATTAAACAACATCCTATCATTCAATACCATCAGTTGATCTTTTCAAGTCAACTTGGTCAAAGGCCATGCGATCTTAGAAAATCCTTCAATAATCCGGCGGTAGAATCCAACCAGCCCTAAAAACTTCTGACTTTAACCACAGTCTTAATTTGTTCACCTTACACCACTGAATTCGCCTTCGCTGGATCCACCACAATCTCTTTAATGATCACGTGCCCGGCGGACTTAACTTCGCTCAACCAAAACTCATATTTGGTGAGCTTAGCACACAACTACTCCTTTAAGATTTCCTTATCACTGGTTCTATGAGAACGAAATAAACCAACACTATGATTTTAGGGTTACCACATGTCTAAAGAGAAGCATACGACTATCATACTTCTACTTAGACTACATAGAACACTTCTCAATAGCAGAATGAGCTACTTATCTAGAGCCATTACCCATAACCTTAGCTCTAGTTTGGAAGTATATGAAAGCATACTTCCCAGGAAACATTGCAGATATCGATGACCAGCGTATTGGACCACACACCCAAGGACCAAGAGTCAGGACCATTGCTCTGATACCATAAAAGTGTAACACTCCTTTTACATCATCTTACTTTATAAGAAAAGTAATAAGTTTATGATTACTTGGACTTGTTATTGTTAGAAAAAGATCTGAAAATACGAATTATCCCTTCCCTTGAAAATTCTTTTTCACAAACACTTGATTAATAATGAAGTTGACTAGTAAAATCAGAGTTTGCGGAAACATAGTAAAATCATCATATTATACCCCCAAAATATATCAAGTGTAACAAGTCCATTAATACCAATTAAATATCATTATGAAACTGAATTCCTCTTATGATACCTCTTTCCAAAATATGTATCATATAAATTCTATTAAAAATAGAAATGTTATAGAGATGGTCACTGGTCCTCTGTCCCAACATTTATCTGGCCGGATCCTCGATATCTGCGCAACGGGTTCCCAACCCACACTTTCTACATTCTGCATGCACCTAAGGGACATCTCCCTTTTCTGGTTCTTGTCCAAGCTAGATGCACGGTCAACACCTAATAAGGGCATGGGGTTAGCTATACATATTCGCATAATAAAATGAGAATGAAACTAACATCCACAAGTCAACATGTAGAAAATCATGATGCATAATCATATGAGCACACCCGGTTAACCATAATAATTCTTTCGATGCAGGTGGCATGATGCATGATTTCCTTCCACAACTGAGGCCTCTAAAAGTCCATCTTGGACGTCCATCCAATACACCCTTGTGTTCCCGGAACACCGACATTCGTTCCCAGAACGTAATGCCGAACCATACTTGGATATTACGCATCACTCCCAGAGTGTGCATCACGTTCCCAGAACGTGTAGCAAACCATACTTGGATAAATAAGCATCACTCCCAGACTGTGCATCACGTTCCCAGAACGCATAAAAACCAGGTCCCGGACACTGGCCACATATCTATAATGTGTCATCAAGTAGGTTGCATATCAATGTGTTCCCAGAACACTAACATACGTTCCCAGAACGTATAAAACCAGGTCCCAGACACTGGCCACATATCTATAATGTGTCATCAAGTAGGTTATAATTTAGTACTCCAGGAGTACCCTCCTCATATTCCCAGAATATGATAAACGTTCCTACCAACCCATCTTCCATTCTATATGCATGAATGCACAATCATTAAGGTTGGTTTTTATCTTTAATTCTATTATTATACCAATGTGTTCCCAGAACACTCACATACGTTCCCAGAACGTATCGCAAACCATACTTGGAGTAAAATCAAGCACCACTCCCAGAGTGTGCATCACGTTCCCAGAACGTGTCCAAGAAACCATGTCCCAGACAATGGCCACATTCCCAGAATGTGTCATCAAGTAGGTTGCATCAGTTTGGTATTCCTAGAGTACAGGGTATGTTCCCATTAATTCCATTATTATGACTTAGAAAATACAACTTCTGAATGATATCTTGAGGTATGGCTTTACTCATAAAATTCACCTTTGAATTTAAATTTAACATATGCTCATAGACCTGGATTGAGAGAATATAATCATTGGTATTAGCAACCCTTATTCAAAAAAACTTAACTTTTATTTTTAAGTTTCAGGTACTAACCGGTTACATCATCACTTAACCGGTTAGAATTACAGACCTGAATATAAAACCACTGATTTTCCAAGAATCTTTTCTTAAATTCTCTTCTCAATCCAATAACAAGGTCTTAGCATAACAGAATACCTCAAGTTGAACACATAATATCATTCAAAAGATGTAAGTCATAATCCAATTTTCATTTATGCATAATTTCCTCTTGAAATTATCCTTTGATATTAAGGTACATATTAACTCATCACCTCCAATCTAAACCAAAAAGTGCTCAAACACATAGTTTTAGATTGGTCTTTGTATGAAATTCTAGCTTAAACTCTAGTAAAAATGGTATGGATACTTAGCCAATTTCAGAAATTCATTTTCTTTGTAAATTGACAGTATCTAACCGGTTACAAATTTCGACTAACCGGTTAGATTAGGCAGAACATACACTGAAAAATGAGGTTTTGCATACCATTTTCTACCATACTCAAATCTAACCAATTTCATTCATAAATAGAGTTTACATACCTTAATACTAGTGTGTTCAACCACATAAACATATCTATCTTGCATGCATTCAATTTAGATACTCAAATTGCACATAATTGCACATATTTCACAACTTAATGCATCAATTCACATAATATCCAATTAAGTCATGAAATCAACATCAACATAGCTTGCATACATCCAGATAACATTGCTCAAAACAACAATTGAGCTCAAATTGGCCTCCAAGCCATTTAACCATTTTAACTTATGCCCTTTGAGTCTCTTGGTGACTCATCCTATATTCTACGACAATTTATTCTCATTCTAGCAAATAGTAAGCTTCCCCCTTACCTTAGGTTCGTGCTTGATCCAAAACATTGCAGAGAGAAAGGCTCCAACATAGATTCCCATTAAATCCACTACATGCAGATAGAGTTGGACAGGGTACCAAAACCAGGGAAATTGACATGCAAAACCCAATTAGAATTGGAGAAAATAGTGAAATTGAGTTCTCTGCAACATGCACTAGAGGTAGGAATAGATTTGAAACCAAAAGGGTTTGTGTGCTTACCAAAATCGAGCTTCAAAGTCAGCTCCAGAAACCAGAAGATGAGGTTTGACAGCATCAACACCTCAACTTGGCAAGCTTCGTTCTCTTGATTCAGGGACTCTCAACTCACAAATTTTATATCAATACAAAGCCCTTGATTCAAGCTTTGTAATGGTGTATCACTCACTCTCCAACACTCAGAGACAAGGAAGAATTTCTTCAGACGAACTTGGAACCCTTATTTCGCTTTCAGACCAAACTTAGCAAAAATGAGGCAAATTGGATCAACAATCAAGCTTATATAGACGAATTCAAGCAGCATGCAAGGCGACATGCGTTCCCCAGCATGATTTGAGTGGGATTCGTGGCAAATTCTGGGTTAAAACGCGTGATTACTCATCAAACGCACTAACCCAGTTTTCTGAGTTCATCGTGTAACCGGTTACATAGCCCTTCTAACCGGTTACATACTGATAAAATTCAAAAATTAATAATTTAATTAATCTTTCTTCACAAACCTTTTTAATATTGCAATTAGGTCCCAACCCAAGGACTAAATTACAATATTCACATTTTTGTACAAAATAACCATATAAAAATATATCTCATATTTTTATATATAAAAACACATAATGTACAAAAACTAAAACCTTCAAAACTAATATAAATCAATTATAAAATAATTGTTTTAATTAATTTCATGGTTATTTGGGAGACGAAAATTAGGGGTGTTACACTCCATCCATCGCCTTTATCTTACATTCAACTCTTCCTCTTCTTATTGTCATTCATACTTTCGAACTCCAAACTTGTTCATGAATTACAACCTTCTTATCTTAGTACCTAATGTTTGCTTTGCATCATCCAGCTCAATTCTCTACCCTCTCTAATTGGAGTAGCTCCTCAATTTCAACTCTCGATTAGTCCATAAATATTATGATTCAATCCTCTTAAATCAATTTCAATGATGAATCAAGGCATTAAGTTATTTTACCACATTAAATCCTTTCCTTAAATTTTACTTAGGTAATTGACATTGAGTTTGGATTGGAGGAAGATGTTTATTGATATCAAAAGTTCCTTCACAAATGACTTAAATTTTTTGTTTAAGCTTTCAGCTTCTAACCGGTTACAAGAAACTCTAACCGGTTTATGAAGTACAGTTTTTTTTTTTGAAATAAAACCACATTTTCTTTACATCATCCAATCCAACTCAAAATAGGATTTATTCATAATCTAATACCTTGATTCCAACTGAATTCATCACTGAAACGATTTAAATCATAATATACTCACCCTTTTCCAGAATTCCTCTTGGACTAATCATATTATATTGGGGTATAGTCCATCACTACCCCACCATAATTAAACAACATCCAATCATTTCCTGCAATCAGTTGATCTTTCCAAGTCAACTTGGTCAAAGGCCATGTGATCTTTAGAAAATCCTTCAATAATCCGGCGGTAGAATCCAGCCAGCCCTAAGAACTTCTGACTTTAAAGATCACATGCCCTGAGAACGTAACTTCGCCCAACCAGAACTCATCTTTGGTGAGCTTAGCAAACAATTACTCCTCTTGCAGGATTCTTCACACAATCCTGAGATGTTCCTCATGCTCCTCCAGATTCTTAGGATAAACCACAAACGAATCCGACTAAGGGTCCAGTTCTTATAACCCATAAAAGAACCGGTGCATTAGTCAATCCGAACGGCATTATTTCCTACTTATAATGTCCGTTTGAGATCAAAAATGTAGTCTTAAGTGTATCCCTGTCCCAAATCCTGATTTGGGGTTAATTCAACCGCCAATCAATCATAGAAAACACTTAGACTCCTTTAATCTGATCCGACCAAACCTTTTTAGCAACTTTTCTACGTGTTTCTTCCATTTGACCATTCCCGATGATATCATATCGTAAGGGTAGTAGAGAGAGAATCAGCTTCAAGAATTAACTTGATTCCATCTCTATCTCTTTTGCTCAAGGGTGAACCTAACATCATTTCTTAGAACCAAGATTTCTTTAACCCCCCTTTCTCCTTCACTGCTGTCCAGAAGCAACACTTGGGTTCATTGGATTCCAGATTTGAAACTTGGGAATCCCCATACAGAGTTGTTCTATCGTCATTAATCATGATTACTTGATCCTTCGGCTCCCGAATCGTGCTTACGATCAAATGAAATCATGACACAGGTAGATAGACAAAGTCTAATACCTTAATAGAACGATTCCGACATACTTTGGAAACCACTACAAGAAGATTTGTAAGATCCTCTGCTTTGAGATAGCAGATTGGATAAGGCATAGAGCAACTTTGATCAATACCCTTATCCATAAGGAACAAATGAAGGAATAACTTTAGAGTTTAACAAACTCAACAAGGTTGATCTTTCAAAAGATAACTGCCCTGCACTCGGTCGGAGAAATTGATTAACTTTAACACTGGTGAGGTTAAATTCTCTTCTCCAGAGTCAGGGACCTTACTATGACTCCTTTAAGATTTCCTTATCACTGGTTCTATGAGAATGGAATAAACCAACACTATGGTTTTAGGGTTAACACATGTCTAAAAAGAAGCATACATCTATCATACTTCTACTTAGACTACATAGAACACTTCTTAATAGCAGAATGAGCTACTTATCTAGAGCCATTACCCATAACCATAGCTCTAGTTTGGAAGTATATGAAAGCATACTTCCCAGGAAACACTGCAGATATCGATGACCAGCGTATCGGACCACACACCCAAGGACCAAGAGTCAGGACCATTGCTCTGATACCAAAAAAAAGTGTAACACTCCTTGTATATCATCTTACTTTATAAGAAAAGTAATAAGTTTAAGAATACTTGGACTTGTTATCGTTGGAGAAAGATCTGAAAATAAGAAATTATCCCTTCCCTGGAAAATTTATTTTCACAAACACTTGATTAATAATGAAGGTGACTAGTAAAATCAGAGTTTGCGGAAACATAGTAAAATAATCATATTACACTCCCAAAATATATCAAGTGTAACAAGTCCATTATTATCAAATAAGTATTATGATGAAACTGAATTCCTTTTATGATACCTTTTTCCAAAATATGTATCATATAAATTCTATTAAAAATAGAAATGTTATAGAGCTGGTCACTGGTCCCTTGTCCAAACATCCTTCTGGTCGGATCCTCGATATCTGCACAACGGGTTCCCAACCCACATTTTCTACACTCTGCATGCACCTAAGGGACATCTCCCCTTACTGATTCTTGTGCAAGCTAGAATGCACGATCAACACCTAATAAGGGCATGGGGGTTAGCTATACATATTCGCATAATTAAATAAGAATAAAACTAACATCCACAAGTCAACATGTAGCAAATCGTGATGCATAATCATATGAGCACACCCGGTTAATCGTAATAATTCTTTCAATGCAGGTGGCATGATGCTTGATTTCCTTCCACAACTGAGGCCTCTAAAAGTCCATCTTGGACGTCCATCCAATACACTGTTGTGTTCCCGAAACACTGACATTCGTTCCCAGAACGTAATGCCAAACCATACTTGGATAAATACGCAACACTCCCAGAGTGTGCACCACGTTCCCAGAACGTGTAGCAAACCATACCTGGAATATTAAGCATCACTGCCAGAGTGTGCATCACGTTCCCAGAACGCATAAAAACCAGGTCCCGGACACTGGCCACATATCTATAATGTGTCATCAAGTAGGTTGCATTTCAATGTGTTCCCAGAACACTAACATACGTTCCTAGAACGTATATAACCAGGTCCCAGACACTGGCCACATATCTATAATGTGTCATCAAGTAGGTTATAATTTGGTACTCCCGAAGTACCCTCCTCATATTCCCAGAATATGATAATCGTTCCTACCAACCAAACTTCCATTCTATATGAATGCACAATCATTAAGGTTGGTTTTTATCTTTAATTCTATTATTATACCAATGTGTTCCCAGAACACTCACATACGTTCCCAGAACGTATCGCGTTCCCAGAACGTGTCCAAGAAACCATGTCCCAGACAATGGCCACATTCCCAGAATGTGTCATCAAGTAGGTTGCATCAGTTTGGTACTCCTAGAGTACAGGGTCGTGTACCCCGAACATCACAAGCAATCCTTGCCAACCTATTTCATCACCTTTCTCTATGCATGCATTGCATACATAATTACTAAGGTTGGTCTTTCCATTAATTCCATTATTACGACTTAGAAAACACAACTTCTGAATGATATCTTGAGGTATGGCTTTACTCATAAAATTCACCTTGAATTTAAATTTAACATATGCTCATAGACCTGGATTGAGAGAATATAATCATTGGTATTAGAAACCCTTATTCAAAAACTTAACTTTTATTTTTAAGTTTCAGGTACTAACCGGTTACATCATCACTTAACCAGTTAGAATTACAGATCTGAATATAAAACCACTGATTTTCCAAGAATCTTTTCTTAAATTCTCTTCTCAATCCAATAACAAGGTCTTAGCATAACAGAATACCTCAAGTTGAACACATAATATCATTCAAAAGATCTAAGTCATAATCCAATTTTCATTTATGCATAATTTCCTCTTGAAATTATCCTTTGATATTAAGGTATTAACTCATCACCTCCAATCTAAACCAAACAGTGCTGAAACACATAGTTTTAGATTGGTCTTTGTATGAAATTCTAGCTTAAACTTGAGTACAAATGGTATGGATACTTAGCCAATTTCAGAAATTCATTTTCTTTGAAAATTGACAGTATCTAACCGGTTACAAATTTCGACTAACCGGTTAGATTAGGCAGAACATACACTGAAAAATGAGGTTTTTCATACCATTTTCTAGCATACTCAAATCTAACCAATTTCATTCATAAATAGAGTTTACATACCTTAATACTAGTGTGTTCAACCACAGAAACCTATCTATATTGCATGCATTCAATTTAGATACTCAAATTGCACATAATTGCACATATTTCACAACTTAATGCATCAATTCACATAATATCCAATTAAGTCATGAAATCAACATCAACATAGCTTGCATGCATCCAGATAACATTGCTCAAAACAACAATTGAGCTCAAATTGGCCTCTAAGCCATTTAACCATTTTAACTTATGCCCTTTGAGTCTCTTGGTGACTCATCCTAGATTCTACCACAATTTATCCTCATTCTAGCAAATAGTAAGCTTCCCCCTTACCTTAGGTTCGTGCTTGATGAATCTAATCACTGGAATTTGCCAGATCTCCCCAGAATCCACAATCTCCATTTTCAGTCCACAACAGGTTTGACAGGGTCCAAAAACTACAAGATTTGACACATGAATTGGACAAACAAATTGGGGAAAACCATCAACACTCAATCTATGCAACATGCACTACAGATTTGAACAGATTTGATACTCAAAAAGTGCATGTGCTTACCCAAATCGAAGTCCAAAGCAAGCTCCAGAAACTCAGAATCAATGTTGACAACTCCAACACCCTTACTTTGAAAGCTTCGTTCTCTTGATTCAGGGACTCTCAACTCACAATCTTTATATCAATACAAAGCCCTTGATGTGAGCTTTGTAACAGTGTATCACTCATGTTCTAACTCTCAGAAACGAAGGAGAATTTCACAGACGAACTTACAAACCCTAAACAGAGCTTCAACCCTAAATTCAAAGAATCAACCCCAAATCCTTCAGCAATTCAGCTTTTTATAGACGAATTGGAGTAACATGCAAGGCGACACGTCTATCTCCACTCAATGAAGGAAGAAATCGTGGCAATTTCTGGGTTAATTGGGTGATTACTCCTCAAACGCACTAATCCCAATTTTCTGAGTTCATCGTGTAACCGGTTACAGAGCCCTTCTAACCGGTTACATACTGAAAAAATTCAAAAATTAGTAATTTAATTACTCTTTCTTCAAAAACATTTTTAATATTGCAATTAGGTGCCAACCCAAGGACTAAATTACAATATTCACATTTTTGTACAAAATAACTATAAAAATATACCTCATATTTTTATATATAAAAATACATAATGTACAAAAACTAAAACCCTCAAAACTAATATAAATCAATTATAAAATAATTGTTATAAAAATTAGGGGTGTTACAAAAATTATTCACTTTTCATTTATAAAAACCTTAAGTTTATAAAATTCCATGAAAATCATCATTTTATTTCTTTCTTACGCAAAATAAATTTTCTGAAAATCTCTTATATCACAAAACTTCAGGGTTTAGTTTAACAAAATTCGTTCTCGCACGTACGGGAAAAATGCGGGGTGTTACACAGTCCCGGTCAAAATAACTTATTGGGACTAAAACCAAAACACGCTGAACTTTTAGGGACTAAAAGCATAAATAAGCCTATTATTTATCTGTAATCGATAGTTGGCTTTCTCTAATAAGTATCCTATATATACCATAGGTATATGCTGATAAATTTTAGATGGAGGTATCCTATATTACTAATTTATTTACCCTTAAGGAAGTTTGACACTAATTAAGAGAGTAGTATAATTTAACAAACTATAGTGTCAACCAGTAAAAAATTTTATTGGTACTTGAAAACACTAATTTATTTTCAAAAGCTATAATTTAATGTTACAGTTGTAGTGAATGTAAAATAATTCATCCCATAGTATCATGTATTATTTGAATATGGTAATAGCTTTTACTTTAATCAATAAAATAATAGTTGTATAAACTTATATGGGAGCCCATTTAAAGTCCCATATAATTTAGTATTGAACTCAAACTTTGCTATTATCTTTTCCTATATTTATGCTTATGATGAATAAATTTATTTAGTCTTAATCTTAACTCCCATATCTTTCTTTAAGGACATGGCAAAGTTGCAGATAATGAATTTGTTGAATAAAGAATATTTAAAAATCCAAGACTTTGACTAAATATATAACATCATCTAATTCTTTTTGTTTTCAATCTTGAATCATGTAAACAAACTCTAGTTGAATATAAGTTTGACTTCAGTAGTTATAGTATGCATGCAGTGTTATTGAATTTGTCACAAATACAATTTTTCACTAATGGGGTGACTCATAACTGAACTCAAATAGTTGTGGGGTAGTTATAGATTGCATGCTGTAAAATCCACTTCAATAATGTACTCAATATCTAAAATTAAAACTCGAACAACGATTGAATGGAAGCATTACAACCACAAAACCAAATTTAAATAACAAAGACCATTAATAATAGAGGAAAGTCAAAAGAGTTCACAGATGATAGTGATTTTTTTGTAAAGGAACACAAAGCATGAATTTAAAAGGAACACACCATGTTCAGTTGTCTTTGTAAAGGAAGGTATTAAAACTTGTTTGAACATTCTGTGATCGCTTTTAGCATATTAGTTAGATTGGATGAAAACTTTATACTTCCCATCTCTGCAACCAAAAGTAGAGGTATTCCCTGTATAAATAATGAAAAGGGAAACATGTAACAATATTTGCAAATTTTAAAATTAAAGAGAAGGTATCTGTTCACTCTCTAGAAAGTATACTAGATCGCAAAGTAATATAGTCAATAAGACCAAATATCGTCCCTCAGGGATTGCAAATTGTTCAATTAATTCTCACCAAAGAGTAGCTAAAAATAAAATTATAAGTTTCTAACTAATTAATTAAGATTGAATTAAAAACAGAAAATAAATAGAAGTTGTGAGCGATTTGAGAAAGATGTTAGGAACATGGTTTCATTGTATGGCGTTGTTTATTTATCATGAATCTCTATTTTTCCCTAAATCATGAACAACTTCCTAAATTGGCAACTATTAGATCTCTCTTGTATAATTACCGTTTCTTATTCAATTAGATAATCCTTAATTCCTTAAGAGATTAAACTATTGAATAATCTTAATTAAGATCAGAACAGGGAATTAATCATGTTATATAATTACCCAATTGTATCCCTACTTTTTGAATAAGTATATTGTTTGAAGGCATGGCCTATTCTAATTCCTAATCTCTAAATTGAAGAATTAGAAATCCAAAACAAGACATATATTGGCCAGATTTATGAATTAGAAATAAAACGCAATCAAACACGTGATTTAGAAACGGAAAAACATCAATTCATGAAATCAATAAACTAATCCATACAAATTCACCAATTCCTAACACAACGGTTTTAGTTACACATCATGAAAATAAGAACATAAGCAATAGAAGAATGCATGATTACCATGGAAAGGCCTTGGATCTTCCAATCCTTGATCTTCTCCTCTTCTAAAACTCTCTAAAATTATGTAATCTCCCTCTCTCTCTCTCTCTAATGACTGCTAATGGCTGCCTAACCTAATTCTGTAACACTCTCACTTATATTAGTTAATTTAGGATTTTATAGAAATGGTAATTGAAAATTTATTTTTAAATTAAAACACTTAAAAATATCTTCCAGAAAAACGGACAGAGTTTCCCATATTTTTCGGACTTCCCAAAAATTTTCTTCTTAAAACCATTCAGCCAGAAATATTTAAAAACATAAACCATAGTATTTTAATGGTTATAACAGATCCTAACGCCCAAATAATACAAGTTTCAGGGCAAGCTACTAATTCATATTATAATTTACAAAAAGTAATTGTCCACTCAAACTATATAATTTACATTCCACGTAGTGGAATGGAGATCCTGCTCGGCCATATTCCATGTAAGCTCCAATTCCCTACCTGCAAAAATATAGCAAGAAGGGTAGTATTACACAGAACTTAAAAAGATAAATCCTAAAAGAGGCATAGTAATAAACCAAGCCTACACAATTCTTAGCATACACTATTCATTTAATTAATCCCTTCTAGTCCTTTACTTAATCCCATATTCATTTAATTTCCTGTTTCTCTAATCATTCTCTCGTTTCCATTCTTTATCCCTTTTCCTTTAGCCACCATTACTTAGCATTTCCATAATTATTACCCTTATTTATTTCCTTTAATTCTTATATCAATCCCATTGTTCACTTTCTTATTTCATTTTCCATTGTCCGTTCTATTAACCATTTTTCCTTTCCATTACCATTTTCATGACCTTTTCCCATTTCTATTTACCTTTTTCCATTTTTATTTCCTTTTTATTCCATTTTTATTTCCTTTTTATTCCATTTTTATTTCCTTTTTATTCCATTATGTGTAACCTCGAACAGAGATCTACACACCGTGTTTGCAACCACAAACAGTGATCTGCATACGTGTATACAACCACAAACAGTGATCTGTATACACCCATCTCGTTTATGTAATCTCAAATAGAGATCTACATAAACTTCCCTTAGTATAATGACAGGGTTTACCGACCTCCCGCCCTTATACCATTTATTATGACAGGGTCTACCGACCTCCCGTCATTATACCTTTCATTATTATGACAGGGTCTACCGACCACCCGCCATTTTACTTTCCATTATGGTGACAGGGTCTAACGACCTCCTACCGTTTTACTTTTATTTAGTGTGACAGGGTCTACCGACCTCCCGCCACTTTACCTTTTATTATGACAGGGTCTACCGACCTCCCGCCATTTTACCTTTTATTGTAGTGACAGGGTCTACCGACCTCCTGTCATTTTATTCCTTTTCTATTCTTTCCATTGTCTTTTATTTTTAAGTATATTCCCTTCACTAATGATTTTCATTTTCTTTAACTAGCTCCGTTTAATTAAGCCATATACGTCATATTTTAATTCTCGTCACTCGCTCTTAGTTATTTCCCTTTTTCCTTTCTTTTCTTTTCTTCTTCTTTTCCTTTACCTTTTTCTTTTTTCCTTTTATTAATTATTCAAGTTTACATCTAATTCCATTCTATTTAACTAACATAATTGCGTTCTTTCTATTTGCCTTATCACTTTCTCGCTGAATTCTTTTACCTGTTACCCTCTTGTATTTGAAATTTAGTTTATCACTTTCGTTTCGATTTCATTACTACCCGACCACCCTTAACTAAGTTTACTCTGTGCTTTCTTATTTCTTTCGTACTCTAACTCCTCGTTTTCCTCTCCTTTAGTTTTAACTCGTCTTACACCCTTCGCCTATTACCAACACTCTATACTCTTTTACTCTCACGCTTCGCTAATTTCCCTTAACTAATTTCCCTTGATTTTACTTTGTGTTTTCCTCCACTTTAATTCCATATTAACTCTTTTAATACCCTATTACCTTCATTTACTCCGAAACTCATTCTATGCACATTCAATTTATTCCATTATCAATTTAAATAAATCATTTATATTAGCGGGGAATACCCTAAGGTTCACTAACTTATTCCTTAATTACCCTATTCCTAGTCACCACTATAAACTCCTAGAATTTACTTTTTAAATAGAGGTAATACGACCCTTCTTACCTCGGGTTTTCTTTTAAACAAATAACCTGGATTGTGGCTCGATGTCGATGTCGGCGTCGGTGTTGCTCCTCGTTTGTGAGAACGATCGCGGCCGGATCGAGGCCAAAGCTTCACGCCTCAGAGTACCCAACACGAGCCCGGTGCGAACACGATCGGTAACAACGCCGGTGAGATCCAGTGGAAGGAGAGAGAGAGATCCAATTGGGGAAAGAGAGAGAGGGAAAGAGTACTCAAAATAGTAGGGAAAGAGAGAGGAAGAGGTGCTCATAGTGGTGGTGGTGGGTGGTGGTTCATGGTCGTTCATGGTGAATGGTGGAGGGTATGGTGGTGGAGAGAGAGAATGGGTCATGGAGGTGAGAGAGAAAGAGATCAAGAGGGAGGATAGGGAGTGGATCTATGGGAAGGAGGAAGAGCAAGGAGGTGGGGTGGTGGCTCTTGGGGAGGCTCCGGTGGCGGCGGATCCGCCGGAGGAAGAAGGAGGAGAGGGGGAAAGAGAGAGGACCCTAGGAGAGAGAAAGAGAGAGCTCCAAAGGAGGAAGAGAGGGAAAGAGACCAAGGGAGATGGGGGTTTCCATGGAGGAGGGGTTGGGGGTGAGATTTATAGTGTTTGGTGGTGTTGGGGGTGGTTTTGGGGGTGAGGAGGGAGAAGTTGGGGCGGATGGAGAGAGGAGGAGGGTGGCTGGCGCACCAATTTAAGGTGCTGGTGGGGATCTGTCGCGCCAGCGCGCCTGGGCGCGAGGTGAGGCACGCCATGCGCACGTGTTCAGCGCATCTGGTGCGTGTCTTGGCATTCTGCGCGCGCCTGAGCGGCAGTTAGGTGTGCCTGAGCGCCCAAGCACCTGAGTTGGTGCATCTGATGCACCCTGGTGCGCCTGGGCGTGCACCAGTGATTCCAGACTTCGATTCCCCATAACTTCTTCGTTAACCGTCGGATTGAGCCCAAATTTTTAGACAAGCTTCTTAATCCTATAAACTTCATATCCAACGGTGGAATTTAATTTCTTATCATCCTATAATAAATTACAAATTTTCTCGTACCAGCTGATTTTTAATACTTAAAACGCCGATTTAACTCTCGATTTCGCTTAGATAATTTTACCCCTTGCTACCAATGTCTCCTACACAACCCCTAATACTTATAATTACTACTCACCTTGCTCCCAAAATTCTTTAAGCAATTAATCTACCCATTCCCTACAATTTAAACTTATTAATTCACTAATTGTGCTTGGAATTAAATTAGGGATGTTACAATTCTCGCCCACTTATTAGAATTTCGTCCTCGAAATTCCGTTCAATTCCTTCAATGGATAACCATCCCATTAGTAAACTTCTAACCACGGATTTCCACTTCCCTTCGGTTTTTACTTTCCGCTCCATATATGGTTAGGGTCATGCCCATTTCAACGCTTGTCTCCTAACACTTTGTGTCATCTCTATCTGCACAAGGTTGTTAGTTCTTATTATTAAAGTTCCATCTCCCATTCCTTGGATTGAAATCCTCCCCCACTTGGCATTTACATACTTGATTATATCCATGCAAGGGGGTATGCTCATTCGTTGCACAAAATAGAGTACACGGGTTCCTGACCGGTATCCAAGGCTGAAAAGAGGGAACGTGGGTGACTATCCATCGGTAGGCATAGAACTATGCCGGGTTTCTACGACTTGGCGAATTCCTCGCACATGCATCTGAGATGCTTGAAACTTGAAGAGAGTGAAGATGAAAAGAAGAAACATGAAGCACTCAAAAATGAGTCTCATGGTCTTTGCAAGATGACCCAGGATGGACTGGATACATATCAAGCAAGAAGACAATGGAGATTATCCCCAAAGTGTGCATTTTCAGCAAAGATCCGTCAGAGGATGCGTTTTCTATGGACCTGCGGTTAATTGATTGGCCTTGGTCACCCGGGGTCTTATCGAATGGACAGAGTCCCAAATGACTTACAGTATCAATTGCGGTGTTCCGTCGTAACGTCTTGATTGAGATTCCACTTCGTGACTTCACTTTTATCCCGTTCACCTTTTACTCCTTCAAGTGAGTCTAGCAAAGTCACTCTTCAAATCAATCTTTAACGCGTTTGCATTCTACTTCGATGCTACTTCCTTCCCGTTCGTTTAGAAATTTCAATTCGATATAGGAATTCCTAAAGATTGATTACACTCAAGGGTCAAGGTCAAGGTCTAGTTTTACCTCTAGTTTAACCCTCATTCGATCCTCCGCAAAGCGTTTGGAATTATCTGTTTGGTAGTCCTATAGCTTATGGTATGATCACTAGTTATTATCGCTCGGATAGGATCCGAATTGAGTCGTTAAGTCTCCCCCACTTAGTATCAACATACCTGAGTAAGTCGAAGGCGGGGAGGAAACTGGGTTGATTTCGAGAATTGACTAGCTAGGCTCTTCATACCTACGCATACGGCTAAGTTATCGTACGAGTTAGAAGGGTGGTTCGATCATTTAGTTGGATGTTCTCAGTAGAAATATAGAATATGAGTGTCTTGAATGGGGTTGGTTTGTGAATCACTGTTCATGAGTCTTAGTAAAGATCCTATAGGATTAGAGTTCAATCGGGCTTTCGACAGAGATAGAATTCCTAGATGGTTTATTCGGATCTCAACTAGATGATTGCAATTATATAACATGTCAATAAACGCGAAGACCGAGGTGGTCAGTCCCAATCTCACATTTATCAACTGTACATCACTGCGTTATTGAATGATAGCATTATCTTTTAACATATGCAAGAGAAAGGATGACCAATCCTGACCTTACACTCTATTAGAGGACGACACTATCACAAGGTTTTTGGTTAGGTCTCTTGTTACTGTCTTATAACTAAGTAAGGTTTTTCCTACGTGTTCCTTTAGATGGTACTCGTGATTGGATTGAAGATGGGTCTTTATTAGGTTTCACAACTCCTAGAAATACAGGATTAGGAATTTAAAATTCCAATAAAACTGATTTAGAATGTTCTACACTAAAACTTAATAGAGATGCAGATATAAAGTACCTAAAAGGTTTTATCCCAATTTTGAATCGTCTCGTACCTTTTGTTAGTTTGGCCCTGATCTCCTTAAGTAGCTGGACCGCAGACTTCAAGGGTGTGGACCAGCAAACTGATATTGTCGGAAGGTAAGGTTGAGACGTCCAGGACGAAGTCTTGTGTCATTGAGTAATCCCTCTGGAGTTGTGTTTGGTATGATCGCCGACACTCCATGAAAAATGTGACGAGACTCGCCACTGAATATTAATACATCACCCGATCCCAAGATAATTCTTTCTGCTCTCCTGGGGTCTCTCTGGTCTCCATAGAGAAACTCAACCGAGTCACCAATGCAGAATGATACTACTGGTATCCCCCTTTGCAGGCTTTCAACACTTTCGTCACGGTCCTGATGAAGGCCAAGCTTCCCATTTTCTTCATAGAAATTGACAATGCAGACATCAGGGGTCATGGAAGGGAGGATGTCCTCCACTTCACTTACACCGCATTCCTTCTCAATCAAAGATTGTGCTTCTTGCATTGCTCCCATGACCAGCTGAGTGAAATGATCAGGGATATTGAGCGGTTCACTTCCATCAATTACCCTTTTGTGTCCATATACTCGAGTTTGAGGATTCCAGTCTAAGCCGAGGCACATCATTTTCAGTCGGAGTCTGGCTCCACTTGTAAAGCCGGGTTGATAGAAACCTCCAGGACCTAAGCCCATCTCACGACAGTTCTTTACTACGCCCACTTGTTCTTCATGAGCCAAGTGTTGCTTCAGGAGAACCATTCCCGGTCTCAAAATTATACTCTTCTTCTCACTAACTTGTACCCCCACGTGTTGCCCCTTGTCTTCGATAGTCGATCCAAGCTTACCCATTGCAGAAGTTTGCCCTTCTTGAAAACAGATGTCATACGGCTTGGGTTTCAAGGAATCAACTGGGGAATTGATCCTACGATCATTAGCCAAACTGCTAGCAGGAGAATGGAAAAGCTGATTCTTCATGTTGTCACCATGTGGCAACAAAGGATTTTGTTGATGCAGACATGTACATAATTTAATACATAACTACATAGGGTTTTATAACTATAAACCTAAGAAACTACTATAGAACTTGACACTATTTCCTGGTTACTCTCTTGGTGAGTAACCATTGGAGATGTGAGTCCACACTCCAAAGGCCGAGGAAAAACTGCTTTGATACCAAAATGTAACACTCTCACTTATATTAGTTAATTTAGGATTTTATAAAAATGGTAACTGAAAATTTCTTTTTAAATTAAAATACTTAAAAATATCTTCCGGAAAAACGGACAGAGTTTCCCCTGTTTTTCGGTCTTCCCAAAAATTTTCTTCTTAAAACCTGTCAGCCAGAAATATTTAAAAACATAAACCATAGCATTTTAATAGTTATAACAGATCCTAACGCCCAAATAATACAAGTTTCAGGGCAAGCTACTAATTCATATTATAATTTACAAAAAGTAATTGTCCACTCAAACTATATAATTTACATTCCACGTAGTGGAATGGAGATCCTGCTCGGCCATATTCCATGTAAGCTCCACTTCCCTACTTGCAAAAATATAGAAAGAAGGGTAGCATTACACATAACTTAAAAAGATAAATCCTAAAAGAGGCATAGTAATAAACCAAGTCTACACAATTCTTAGCATACACTATTCATTTAATTAATCCCTTCTAGTCCTTTACTTAATCCCATATTCATTTAATTTCCTGTTTCTCTAATCATTCTCTCATTTCCATTCTTTATCCCTTTTCCCTTAGCCACCCATACTTAGAATTTCCATAATTATTACCCTTATTTATTTCCTTTAATTCTTATATCAATCCCATTGTTCACTTTCTTATTTCATTTTCCATTGTCCGTTCTATTAACCATTTTTCCTTTCCATTACCATTTTCATTACCTTTTCCCATTTCTATTTACCTTTTTCCATTTTTATTTTCTTTTTATTCCATTTTTATTTCCTTTTTATTCCATTATGTGTAACCTCAAACAGAGATCTACATACCGTGTTTGCAACCACAAACAGTGATCTGCAAACACTGTGTATGCAACCACAAACAGTGATCTGCATACGTGTATACAACCACAAACAGTGATCTGTATACACCCATCTCGTTTATGCAACCTCAAACAGAGATTTACATAAACTTCCCTTAGTATAATGACAGGGTCTACCGACCTCCCGCCCTTATACCATTTATTATGACAGGGTCTACCGACCTCCCGCCATTATACCTTTCATTATTACGACAGGCTCTACCGACCTCCCGCCATTTTACTTTCCATTATGGTGACAGGGTCTAACGACCTCCTGCCGTTTTACTTTTATTTAGTGTGACAGGGTCTACCGACCTCCCACCACTTTACCTTTTATTATTATGACAGGGTCTACCGACCTCCCGCCATTTTACCTTTTATTAAGACAGGGTCTACCAACCTCCCGCCATTTTACCTTTTTTTGTGGTGACAGGGTCTACCGACCTCCTGTCGTTTTATTCCTTTTCTATTCTTTCCATTCTCTTTTATTTTTAAGTATATCCCCTTCACTAATGATTTTCATTTTCTTTAACTAGCTCCGTTTAATTAAGCCATATACGTCATATTTTAATTCTCGTCATTCGCTCTTAGTTATTTCCCTTTTTCCTTTCTTTTCTTTTCTTCTTCTTTTCTTTTTCCTTTTTCTTTATTCCTTTTATTAATTATTCAAGTTTACATCTAATTCCATTCTATTTAACTACCATAATTGCGTTCTTCCTATTTGTCTTATCACTTTCTCGCTAAATTCTTTTACCTGTTACCCTCTTGTATTTGAAATTTAGTTTATCACTTTCGTTTCGATTTCATTACTACCCGACCACCCTTAACTAAGTTTACTCCGTGCTTTCTTATTTCTTTCGTACTCTAACTCCTCTTTTTCCTCTCCTTTAGTTTAAACTCGTCTTACACCCTTCGCCTATTACCAACACTCTATACTCTTTTACTCTCACGCTTCGCTAATTTCCCTTAACTAATTTCCCTTGATTTTACTTTGTGTTTTCCTCCACTTTAATTCCATATTACCTCTTTTAATACCCTATTACCTTCATTTACTCCGGAACTCATTCTATGCACATTCAATTTATTCCATTATCAATTTAAATAAATCATTTATATTAGCGGGGAATACCCTAAGGTTCACTAACTTATTCCTTAATTACCCTATTCTTAGTCACCACTATAAACTCCTAGAATTTACTTTTCAAATAGAGGTAATACGACCCTTCTTACCTCGGGTTTTCTTTTAAACAAAGAACCTGGGTTGTGGCTCGATGTCGATGTCGGCGTCGGTGTTGCTCCTCGTTTGTGAGAATGATCGCGGTCTGATCGAGGCCAAAGCTTCGCACCTCGGATTACCCAACACGAGCCCGGTGCGAACACGATCAGTAACGACGCCGGTGAGATCCGGTGGAAGGTGAGAGAGAGAGATCCAATTGGGGAAAGAGAGAGAGGGAAAGAGAACTCAAAATCAATAGGGAAAGAGAGAGGAAGAGGTGCTCATAGTGGTGGTGGTGGGTGGTGGTTCGTGGTGGTTCATGGTGGATGGTGGAGGGTATGGTGGTGGAGAGAGAGAATGGGTCATGGAGGTGAGAGAGAAAGAGATCAAGAGGGAGGAGAGGGAGTGGATCTATGGGAAGGAGGAAGAGCAAGGAGGTGGGGTGGTGGCTCTTGGGGCGGCTCCGGTGGCGGCGGATCCGCCATGAGGAAGGAGGAGGAGAGGGAGAAAGAGAAAGGACCCTAGGAGAGAGAAAGACAGAGCTCCAAAGGAGGAAGAGAGGGAAAGAGACCAAGGGAGATGGGGGTTTCCATGGAGGAGGGGTTGGGGGTGAGATTTATAGTGTTTGGTGGTGTTGGGGGTGGTTTTGGGGGTGAGGAGGGAGAAGTTGGGGTGGATGGAGTGAGGAGGAGGGTGGCTGGCGCACGAATTTAAGGTGCTGGTGGGGATCTGTCGCGCCCGCGCGCCTGGGCGCGGGGTGAGGCGCGCCATGCGCGCGTGTTCAGCGCATCTGGTGCGTGTCTTGGCATTCTGCGCGCGCCTGAGCGCCAGTTAGGTGCGCCTGAGCGCCCAAGCACCTGAGTTGGTCCATCTGATGCACCCTGGTGCGCCTGGGCGTGCACCGGTGCGCCTGGGCGTGCACCGGTGATTCCAGACTTTGATTCGCCATCACTTCTTCGTTAACCATCGGATCGAGCCCAAGTTTTTAGACAAGCTTCTTAATCCCATAAACTTCATATCCAACGGTGGAATTTAATTTCTTATCATCCTATAATAAATTCCAAATTTTCTCGTACCAGCTGATTTTTAATACTTAAAACGCCGATTTAACTCCCGATTTCGCTTAGATAATTTTACCCCTTGCTACCAATGTCTCCTACACAACCCCTAATACTTATAATTACTACTCACCTTGCTCCCAAAATTCTTTAAGCAATTAATCTACCCATTCCCTACAATTTAAACTTATTAATTCACTAATTGTGCTTGGAATTAAATTAGGGATGTTACAAATTCTAAAACGTATATTTAAAAGATAAAACTAATCCTAATTGAATTGGAGCAAAACTGATCAGGAAGTGGCCCAATTAGGCTTTCTCGTATCTGACACCAACTTCGGCACTGATTTTGACCCAGAAGATGGACGAATTTGTGCAAGGATATTTCTATAGATCTTTTCCTTAGCTTTAAAATGATACCAAGATTGCCTCATTTGGATAAGCGTAACTCAAGTTATGGTAAAAATACCGAACAACGTCATTTTCACGTGTTATGCGCGCCTGGACGCCTAGAACCTCACGCTTGGGCATGCCAGGCACCTGATTGGTGTATTTTGTGACACCCTTTTTAAATATCCAAATAGTTAATACAATAACTATCTCTTTTGTTCTATAAAATATGGACTTGTAAAATTTTCTTTTCAGGCGGGTGCACAAACCAAAACTTGGAACTCTTGGAGAGGAAAACTTGTATTGTTTTCAACATTGTTTTGAATTCGGTGTTTACTAGGATAATAAAATCTTTTCAGAATTTCTGATAGCATCGATACTTTTGAAAAGATATTTTCATAGTAAAATTAGGCGATACTATCCATTTGTTCCTTTCGCAAAACTGATACCATTTTCAAATAACATAGACGAATTCTTTCATATAACATTTATCAAAGGAAGCGGAAATTATAGGACTATGTAGCTAATAGAAATATAAACATAGATTTTATATAACTGAAAAGAGTTAGGTGATACATAGTCCCAGTATAAGTCTCCAAGATCCAGATACAAGTCCATCAAGATCTATGTCCAAATAAAACCATAACCCTAGAGTACTCAAAAGTATATCTACAATATATACATCTCAAAAATATAGACTCTAGAGGTGGTCACATAGATCTGGCAGCATCAGAAGTAGTAGTGATAGTAGTATCAGTCTCGAAGTAGTAGAAAGAAACATCATCATTAGCAGCAGCAGCAGTATCTCCTCCACAGCATCCCCACACCGGATCCCCTAATCCTCATCAGGTACCATATACACATACCTAGGGATTATCATCCCTCCACTGACTCCCAGTAGAATGTACGATAGGCTCGCCTCCGCTCTCGTCCTTCACAGGATCCTCCTTGATCCCACCCGAGGGGGAGTGTACCCTACCACTGGGTACAGGGTCAGGAGATGGTGTGACCCTAACTGGGATCCTCAGATTAGAAGGTGGAGTCTCCTCGCGAACGACTCTAGAAGAAAAAGGGTGTGAGCAGGTAGGTTGAAAACGAAAACTGTGATCTGAGCGAGCTGGTCGTGTGGGAGGTGGTCCATGGTAAGTGTAAAAGAGTGGTATGTGCATAGTGTACATAATAGGGATCCTAACTCTACGAGGATGAAACCGGATCAGCGGGTTGGGATGGTAGAAGGTAACCTCTACCTCTCCCTCGAACACCGCTCGGTGATCCTCGTAGATCCATATGCCACTAAAAAGTGGCCGGATCTCGATGCAAGCGATGTAACGTGACATCACCTACAAGGGCATAGGGGTAAGCCATTCTATACACATAATCAATAGAGCATAAATATATGTACAATATGAATGTGTAAATATGCAACAATTATCAACAACCACATTTAGCACAAATATTTAATGCAAGTAAGATGCTCATACTTATTTCATTTATCAACATTATTTTTAGATGAGTGGCATGATGTATGAACCTAGCTCTCAGGCCTAACTCCATCATTCTATGTCACTCTCTGACGTCCATCCTTTACTCCGTCCAGCACTCACCAGTGCGTTGTACTCCTAAGTGTACAACATTCGTACATTCACCAAGAATGTACACGACAAGCTTGGAATTCATGCCACCCGAGCAAAGTTATAACGTTCCACCCGAGCAACGTCCCGTCATCCAAACGGCCTGTCATCCAAACGGTATAACCATATCAGCATCTCACTATGCCGACCACGTCTTCAACCATAACGTGTCATCAAGCTAGAAGTCAGTTGGCACTCCCAGAGGCCCCCCTCATGTCACCCGAACATGAATAAATGATCTATCATCCGAACTCCAGAATGAATGCATTATCTTAACTTTTAAAGGAATTGATTGGTGTATCTCAATGTATAACGTGCCACCCGAGCAACGTCCCGTCATCCAAACGGAATAACCACATCAATCAATTTCTTTTAAGTCTTAGATCACTTGGATTATTGTCCTTTAAGTGTTAGCAAAATGACTTAGAATTAAAAATGGTATTTTTAAGTTTCTGGATAAAATACTCGAGTATTCTCCATAGTACTCGAGTAGTTCATCAGTTTCCAGTTATACTCGAGTAGTTCATAATTATACGAGTCGTTCATACCTTTTTAGAAAGTTAAGTTTCAGATTTTCTAAAAATACTCGAGTAGTTCATGAAATACTCGAGTCGTTCATCAACCCAGAATACTCCAGTAATGCAGTAGTTCATGCATTACTCGAGTCGTTCATCAGACTTTACTCTTGTTGCATCTGTTAATACTCGAGTCCCAAACCTGATACTCGAGTCGTGGCGCCAAAATCCACACTGGTGCATCACGAAATACTCGAGTATCGAGCCATCTACTCGAGTATTATCAGATAGAACAGACTGAAAACTTGGTTTTTACATACCATTTTCATTTCTAAACATTTCTAACCCAAACCAATTATCAAAATAGTTCATATACCATATATTGAACATGTTACAACACAGAAACCACCACTTATTACACTGAATCAAGTCTGAGCGACAATTATGCACAAAAACACATTTTTAACAACTCAACATACAAAATTCAGTTCTAAACACTTTTGGCATGAAAACAACATGCATATAGCTCACATGCAACATATAGAACTTGCTCCGAACAATTTTAGAGTGTAGGTTGGTCTCCAAACCAAAGTTCCTATTCAATCTAAGCCCTTAAAGCCTCCTGGTGGCTCTCTAAATGAAAATTATGGAATTTAAACTCTATCTAGTGCATAAAACAACTTCCCCTTACCTCTCAGACATAACTCAACAAGAGAATTTGAAAGAAGAAGCTCCACAGCACCAAAACTTCTTCAAGCATCACATGCAGGACAGTTTTGAGTGGAGGTCCAAAGTTGAATTGGTTGACACATAAAACAGCAATAAGAATTGGGGAAATTAGTTTCTCTAGACTCTATGCAACACATACTAACTAGAGAAATCGAATAGAGACTCAAAGAACTCGTGAGCTTACCAAAAATCGAAATCAAAGTAAGCTCCAGACAAAGGCTTGACAGAAAATAGCTCCACTTCCAAGCTCCAATCCTTCCACCACACTCACTCTCTACTCACAATTTTTATGTCTAAAAAAAGCTCGTGATGTGAGCTTTGCATTGGTGTATGATTTGTTACTCGAATTGAAACACAGAAAGAGAATCGAACAAAAGAAATTGAAAACCCTAATACATGCACAGCTCACAAATTCGACCAAATGAAGCTGAAGTCTCCAACCAAGAAGCTTTTATAGCAATCTCAGAGGCCCATGCATGTCGACACGAAGACAAAGGCGTGTTGAGGAAGACGATTTCGTGTCAACACACGAGAACCGTTAATGGTGACTCACCAAAACGCACTAACTCGTGCAACTCTGACCAGAATACTCGAGTAGTCTCAGGAATACTCGAGTATTTCGACCAGTTTTTGAAAAATAATAATTTTATTTACTTTCCCTCCAAAATGTTTCCTATAATTACCTCTAGGTCCCAACCCAGGGACTAAGGTGCAAATTATATATTTATCCATAAATATACTTACCAAAAAAAATTCTAACAATATAAACACAGGTTTTAATCAAAGATAGAAATTGTAACACCCCACATTTTTCCCATACGTGCGTAAACGATTTCGTCAAAATAAACATTGAGGTCTTATAATATAAGAGATTTTCAGAAAATATTTTACGTAAGAAAGAAATGAAATGATGGTTTTCCAGGATTTTTATAAACAAAATGTTTTTATAAAAGAAAAGTGAATGATTTTGTTGGTTTGATTTATGAGAAATTGGTTGTGATTTTATTGAAAAGTGATTTTTATTTAAAGTGAAGTTTTTGAAGTGTTATCTTGTAAAATTTGTAACTTTTTAACCGTAACTCGGATTTTTACGATCTTTATATCAAAACGATCGTCTTGAAACGTAGATTTTAAAAATGTAAATTTCAGATTTTTCTGGGTGGTTTTACAAAAAATTTATTTTCAGAGGAATGAAAATACGAATTTTTAAGATGTGTTTTATAGAAAATGAAATTGTGTCATGACATGAATTTTTATGTGTTTGACCCAATGTGTGTGTTTGATGTATAATTGTGTGAATATAAATTGTTATAATTAATTGCTTGGTGTGTGTGAATTGATAATCATAATTGAATAAATTAAGAAATAAAATGAAAAAAATGCATGTATATGTGTGTGTGCTACGGTATGTGTATGTATTTGTGTGTATATGTGCGTGTATGTATTATACGTGTGTGTATGTGCAAGTGTATGAGTTAGGATTAGAAACTTATAGGTTAAGCAATGAAAACCAAGTGAACTAAACCAAACCCAACTAAGTTAGTGTTGTAATTAAACCCTAACTATGGCCAACAAGTCTTTAAGCCTAAGTGACCCCTAAAAAGCCTAGCGTATTTAACTTTGTCCCCTTGACTTTGATGACATCTATCCATGCAAGTTTTTGTGATGCCAAAACCGTCCCTTCCTCTTTTACATGACCGAACCAACAATCAAGGGCAAAAAGGAAATTGTGGGTTGGCTTATAAATAGGATGAACCTTAGTTCATTTGCTCCCATTCCATTTCATTTCTTCATTTCCACCGTACCAACACTAAACACCCATCTAAGAGCCCATCAAACTCTTAGAAAGAAAAGAAAAGAAATAGAGAGAAAGTGAGAGGGAGAGGCCGTGAGACATAGAGGGAGAAGAAGGAGGCTTCAAGCTTAAACCCAAACCTTTTTCCTTGTAGATCAAGAGCATTAGGAGCTAGAAGAATCAAACCCTTTCATGGTAGGATTCGAAGAGCTTGGAGAATATTTGTAATAGTTTAAGTTTTTCTTTTTCTAGCTTATAGATCTACTTCTTTTTCTTCTTTGCATGTTAATTTTTTTAAGTTGAAAGATGATTCTATGTGTGTTCATCTTTGATTCAAGGACTTAAAAGACTTATATGATTTGTAATAAGTTAAGATTGTGTGTGTAATATTCGGTTAAGACTTTTTCTTGCTAGATCTAATAGTTTCTAACTAAAAACTTAAAGATCTAAAGTATGGTTAAAATTTTTTGTGAAAGCTAAAATTAATCTTCCTGCATGTTTAATTTTCTTACTCTAACCATGACCTATGTGTATGTTTATGTGATTATTTGTTAAGAAAATCCATGATCTAAACTTGTTTATTTATAAAACAAAATTCTTTAATCTTGCATGTTAGATCTTTTTGTTAAAGATTGTGATCTATGTGTATTTCTATGCTTGTTTGTTGAATAAATTCATGAACTAAACTTATTTTGTAAAAAGATTTATGTCTTTGGTCTTGCATGTTAATTTTGGTGATGATCTTAGTTGATCTAAGTGTATACATGTGATTATTTTTGTTTGATAAATGAGAAGTCAAGATCTTTAATTTGCATGTTAATTATAATGAAAAATCATGTTTTCCTTTTGTATGTGTTTCGGTTTTTAAGAAAAGAAATTAAAATAACAAGTTCTAAATTGATTTCTTTTAGTGTAAACTTGTTTTGATCTAAGTGTTTGATTATGTGCATAATTTAATTTTTAGAAGGCCATTCGGCCAAGCTTGGAAGTAATATGATCCATGCTTTTTATTTTGTAGAAAAGTGATGTATGTTTGCTCTAAGATTAGATCTAATAATATCAAACACAAGCATGTTATTTTTATCAAGATTAAATAAGATCCTTATTTTTGTTTTAAAGAAAAAGTTATAATCTTGAATTCATTTTAGGTATGTTAAAAGTGTTTGAAACAGAAATTACTTTAATCATGATTGATGCATGTTGATGTGGTGTGTTGACTTTAAGCCACACTAGGTACTAGGTAGAAAGCTATGTTGCCCCTTATCTAGGTTGCATACATGACCAAGATTAATTGAATTTAAAAGGTGCATGCATGAAGTAAATAAATTTAAAAGAAGATAGGTGTGATGGTTTGTGACTTAAATTGTTGATTTTGTCTTAAAAATAAAATTAAAAGTTGTTTATTTTTCCCATGGCATGCTCACGGTTTTAACTTAAAAGAAAGAAAATAATTTCATGATTCTAAGTTTTTATTTGTGTATTTAATTCTTGCAAGATCTTATATGCATAATTCGGTCCATGTATGTCTAAGTGGCTGGACAATGGTTTTCATGAAGATGATGTGTGTTTACTTTTAATAAAAATAAATAAATTGATTTGATTTTGTGAAATGATTTTTAGTTTTAGAATCTATTGGTGATTAGAAAATAATAACCATGTGTGTGATTCGGTTTTTGTTAAGATTAAGTTAAATTATTTTATTAAGAATAATTGAATTAATAAGAATATAATTAGATTAATGATTTTAAATAATTAAAAATGTGACTTTCTGTGTGTAAGTTTGTGATTGCTTCTGTGTGATTGTTTCTTGTACTGCTTGAATGTACTGGAATTGTATTGAGTACTGTTTGTGAGTTTTGTTGGTGAAAATGTTTTATTTAAAAAGTAAGTCTTAAACAACTTAAGTTAATTGGCGATTTTTAAATAATATTCTCTGATCAGTGTTTGTCAATATTGAGAAGTTTAGAAATTAAATAATTCATTTGATTGATTTTGAAGTTTTACCCTCTTGAATTTTTGTATTTGATCTAAGAGAGATTTTCAAAGAGTTATTTTCTTAAGATTCCCTTCAATGTTTAAAGAAAATGATTTCTTTCAACCAAAGTGTTTTAAATTAATAAGGACGAATTCTGTTTTTAAAAAGCTTTCTTAAAAACCTTTTTATTTGAAATTTGATTTGAATTTGAAATCCTTTGGCTATTGGCAATGTGCCTTTAAAAAGAGAACTATTTCAAAGTGTTTAAAACAAAAATTAAGAATTTACGTAAATCGTTTCTAACGCACGGGGAAAAATGTTTAGTTCGGGTGTCGGACGCGAATGAAACGCGGCAAGGCTAACGACTGGAAATCTCGTAAAGCTTCCGGGTGTTTCGGTATCCAGGTGAGTGAGAGTGTTGTGGTCCCGTAACGTGGTTGCTCACAATCCGAATCGATGGATTGTGAATATACTGCGAATTAGGCAAATGTGTGCTAAATGTTTAATTGTTTCATTTGCATGCTACATGTTTATTTATTAAGCATACTTTATTCTGTTTGAAATTGTTTGATTATGTTTGGATAGTGAAACAATAATAATGAAACCGCGAAAGTAATGAGATAAGATTAAAAAGAGAAAAGAAATGTGAAAGGGAATTATGAGAATGATTGAGAAAGAGATGAAGAGCGATGAGAATGAAGCGTGAAAGAGATAAGTAATGAATGAAAAGAAAATAAAAACATGATGTTCGAGATGGCGACAAGAGATACTCGATGAGGCGAGCGGAAGCGTGGTGATGATGATGCTGATCGTGCTGCTGAGGAACAACTAAGGAGAAAGACGCTATGATGCTGCTGATCGTGCTGTTGAGGAAGAACTGACAGAGAACGATGATGATGATAATCAACGATGATGAGAAAGTTGCGGAGCACGAGCATACGAGATTGTTGATAATAAGATGAGAAAGTGACTCGAGGCTTGAGGCCATTGAGATTTAGGGGGAACAGATTGCGATTAGTGATCGGGCTTCGTTGAAGGGATGCACCAAGGACGAGCCGACTGTTAGGAATAAGCCGCTAATTAAAATGCTAAAACTTAAAAGACATTTACAAACGCGGTGAGGCATGAGTGTCGTATCGAAGTAGTGGAGAGGAAGGTACCCCGAATATCAGGGATATTCGGGTGATGAATGCAATAGGGTAGGCGCGGGCGGTAAAACGTCATGTTGCCTTGAGTACTATTCTGGGCGAAATGAATTCCATATGTGGCGTACTAACGTGGTAGGGACTGGGTCTAATGTCGTGGTAAGTTCTGCACCCGGGACCGGAATAGTGCTGTCACCCCTATGGCATTTCGAGAACAGTGGAGAGGGACTGGAACGGGGCATTTGTGATTGTCGCTGAGAGCGTGCCTGTTTATGTGATATGAAATGATATGATTTGAGGACGAGATCCTCTTGGTCTGGGACCATCTGTTTGTGTGACAACTGTCGTGCCTGCGTGGTAAAGGTCCTGTACTCCTGTTTGCTTCCGACTAGGTTGGGTGGTTGACCGAGGAGATGTAGACGTGTGTGAGCTCAATGATGTGTCCCCCTCATCATTGATGCTATTCGGAACAATAAAACTTAAAAGCACAAAGATGTTTCAAATAAAAGTATATCAGATTATCAAGCATTGAATAAGAATTATAAGAGGAGTATATAAAGAATGAATTCTTGGGATAAGAGATAAGTGTGGAAATGATGACAAAAGAAGGATTGAGAGAAGTGGTGAAAGCTCTTGAGAAATATTCTGAGAATGTGATTATAAGAGTGTGAAATGAATGATGGTATTGATGTGTTTTGAATATTATGATATGTTTTGTTCTATGTGTTTCATATATGCTATGTGTATCACATGTTAGGTATATGGTAATGTTTCAGTTAGGTTGTTTTATTATATTATCTGTCCATCTTTGAATTCAATCTACCCTGAGACCGTATGGTCAACCCGTTAGTGTTCGGAACACTGACTCTCTCCTACCATGTTGTCGTATCGGCAATTACTGATATTGCAATTGGTAGATGGCGTAGCGTGTACCGCTTCACCTGTGCCCCTGCAAAGAGGAGCACAACGGTTTGTCCCTGAAGATGGTACGGAGGAGATCCCGGAGGCAGTGGTCGAGGACGACTCTACTTGCAAATGGAAAGTTTGGTCTACCAAGATCCGGAGTTAGACGACAAGTCTTAAGGAGTATGACTAGAACCTAGGAATCCCCCTGGCGGAATGTATTTCACTGTAAGTACTTAGTCACCTAGCTCTACCATACAGTACCCCGGCAAAGTTTTATGTAACACGGATGTTTTGTAAAAAGCAGATGGGCTATGATTTTAAATGATATTTGAAAACGGGTTTCAAAGTGCGGTGTCTTGTGACATCTCGGTTTGGAACTTGGAAGGTTTTACGCAATATGAGAACATGAGTTTTAAATGTAACTATGTTTTGGAAAATTTAAATGTTCCCATCTTGCGTAACACTTGTTTGTTTTTAAAAAAAAATATTTGGCCCTAATTTTCACTATATTTGATTTAAGTTTTCAAGTTGCCAAATCGGGGTGTTACAGAAATAATTATAATAAACTTTATAATTAATATTCCATTAATCCAGGATCAAAATTTTGGGGTGTTACACTACTTCCCCACTTAAAAGGAATTTCGTCCCCGAAATTCACTCTTCAAAATTACACCTTCTCAAAATTAAATAAAAGACTATCTTATTGTTTCTCAAAATATCTTTAGAGAAAATCCTTCCCCACTTAAAAGAATTTCTTATATTTTCTTAAATTCCCCGTCTCAAAATGTTTCACTAAACATTTAAAATAAAAATTTTCTCGAATAATACTTTTGCATTCGAAAGTATATACCAAAAATTATTATATTATTATTATCTTTTTTTTTCATAAAAGAGTTTTGTTAAACTTCCTCGAAAATTATTTTGTAATCGGTTCAAAGGAAATCCTTAGACTAAACCTTTCCGGATAACATACATATTTTAAAAACATTTTAATAAACTTTTCTTTTTTTAAGAAAACTTTTCTGAAAAACACATTTCAATTACATATCTTAAATTTAAAACATTTTGCAATACATTTTTCGATGAAAAACTTTTCCCACTGCGCACTCTGATCACTCACGCACGAGCAACGAATCATTTATATGATTTTATTTCTTAATAGTTACAAACATTAGGGTGATCAGTCCTAATATTCAAACTATTAGTAATAAAATCATTCCTTTCAGATATAACTTTTCGCAAGAAAAGTCGTACGACACATCTTTAAGTTAGATGGGTACTTGTCGCCATCAGATATAGCTAGATAGCCAAGCGCTAGAGTTATTTCCGTTGGGAAGACAAATACTTGTCCTATCCCGGTGGTTATTAATCTCTCTAGTCTTAACTGATCTTTCTCTTGTTGGAAGTCAAGCTGGTTGGAAGGCATGCTTCAAACTCTCTATGGACTTCAAGTTTTATTCAAGTATGTGTTTTGATGATAACAAGCCAACTCAAGTTCAAGCTCACAAATGCAAGTCTCAAGGTTGAAGACTCAAGCAAGCTTAAGAATAGAAACCTTCTCTTTAGATCAAATGTAAGGTAATGAAGTTTTTGTTTCCTTAAAAGTTACAAAGCCAATAAAGTTTTTCATTTTTAGAAGAGACGAAGAAAAACGTGTTTTTGCATATAAAATGTTTTTTCTGCATTTCATCGGAGTAAAAATAATTGATGTTACAAAACTCTGCATATTTGTATGATTGCAAAAGAGAGTAATCGATTATCTCTTCAAGTAATCGATTAACTTTGTTGAATCATAGAAAAATCAGAGAGGTTGTAATCGATTAACTGAATCTTGTTAATCAGTTACTTTCTTATGAAAGTAATCGATTACATTAGTCAAGTAATCGATTATAATTGTTGCATCATATATTTTTCAGAGGCTTAGTAATCGATTACAAGCTTTGTAGTAATCGATTACATGATGTTGCATCATGTGCAAACCAGAGGCTCAGTAATCGATTAACTCCCTAGTGTAATCGATTATTATGAGTTGCATCATACAATGAACATGAGTGGTGTAATCGATTAACTATTATTAGCCTAATCGATTACATGATTTTCAAATGTATTTAAGAATTTCTATTTTTGAAGGAATAATCCATTACCTTCAGAAAGTAATCGATTACTTCATGTTTTATTGAAAAACGTGTCAGGATCATTTTTTATTATTTCCTGATTTGTTTTTATATATAAGATTCTGATTTATTTTATAAAATTCGAAAATGATTTTTAAATTTGAATTATTTCCTTTTTGGTTTTAAGAATCAGATTTTTATTTTTTTCGGAAATCGTTTTGATTTTATTTTGATTTTAAAACTTATTTCATATCCTATTTTATTCTATTTTGATTTTGTTTTATTTATTCAAAATCGTTTTTGATTCTAAATGGTTTTCCTTTAAATTAAAAATCACTCCAACATTGAAAACAGTTTTTTCACGATCAAACTTTTTATTTTATTCATTCATTCATGTTTCTCTCTTCTTGTTCTCAAGTCTTCTGTTTTTCATAGTTCATATTTTTTGAAGAACAAAACTCATATTGGCTGAGTAAATTCTAAGAGAAACTTCTACTTCATTATCATAGAGCATGAATCTGTGTTTTGAGAACACGTGATACTTGTTGTAATCACTCACATCAATTGTATTCAACCTTAGTGGTTAGGGAGAGAATCCCTTAGTGGACATGTGATACGTCGTAGGGCAAGGAACCCTGCTGTGTGATTGAGGCCCCTAGCGAACGGAGGTTCCTAGTAGTGTGCGGGGTGCTCTTGGTTGTAATAGGGTGCGGCTCTATTGCTTGGTATAAGAACTCTCAGGCGAGTCTCTTGGGGACTAGACTAGGCCTTTCGACGGGAAGGTTGAACCAGTATAAAATTCACCGGTGCAAGCTTTTCTATCCATATCTCTTTTACTTTCCGCATATTTAATTTTTACGTTTCCGCGCTACTCGTTTATTATATTTCTATCGTTTTCGCGATCCATTTTGAACGTTTAATCTCTCCATCTCAAATCAATTTTCATTTGGTACGAATTTTTCAATACATAATAAAACTCGATTCACCCCCCCTCTCGAGATTTTGAGGCCAAAACCAACAATTGGCATCAGAGCTAGTCTCTTGTGTTAAGACTTAACCGTCTCAAGAGTATGGCTTCAAACTCTCTGTTTGGAGGTGAAGGGAGTTCTATTAACCGTCCTCCCATGTTTGATGGGGTAGGGTACGCATATTGGAAAGCCCGTATGAAAATTTTTATTCAAGGAGTTGGATTAAATGTTTGGGATGCCGTTGTGAATGGTCCCTATGTTCCTACCTATGTGGTTAATGGTAACACCGTCGATAAGCCTATGGCTGAATGGACGGAGGAGGAGGAGGAACGTAGAGTCCAGTACAAATTGAAAGCGAAAAATATTATAACATCTACTTTGAGCTATAATGAGTTTTTTAGGATATCAACATGCGAGACAACACAACAGATGTGGGATACGCTGGAAGTCACGCATGAAGATACAACTGAAGTAAAGAGGTCGAGAATCAATACGTTGACTGGTGAATATGAGCTATTCAGAATGAAAGATGGAGAATCGATTCAAGAGATCCAAAAATGCTTCACAATGATTGTAAATCAATTGACGACATTGGGGAAGAAATTCACCAATGAGGATATCATTAACAAAGTCCTAAGGTGTTTTGGGAAGAGATTGGCAACCCAAAGTAACGGCAATTGTTGAATCAAGAAATCTCTCAACAATGACGCTGGCAACCCTGTTTGGAAAATTACAAGAACACGAAAGTGAATTAAAAAGGTTGGCTCAGCATGAAGAAGAAAGCAAGAAAGTTAAAAGTCTAGCATTCAAGGCTGAAGCACCTGCAGCTGAAAGTGACTCAGACAAAGAGTTATTGAATGATGAACACATGGGTCTATTGGTGAAAAAGTTCGGGAAATTTCTGAGGAAGAAGAATTTCAACAGGAGAGACAACAACAAGAGTGGAGGCTCAACCATCACATGTCATGAGTGTGGCAAGCCTGGTCACATTAGAGCAGACTGCTATCAATTGAAAAAGAAAGAGAATTCAGAAAAAGGCACCTCAAGTTCAAAGAAGGGAAAGCAAGCATTTGAAGGAAGTTCGGATGAGGATTCAGACGAACAAGAGGAGACCGCCAACCTATGCTTGATGGCTCACGACAATGAGGTAACTACTGAACTAAACTTTTCTTATGATGAATTACAAGAAGCATTTGAAGAATTACATGAGGAATCGATGAGGTTATCCTTATTGGTTTCCCTAGAAAAGAAAAATTCAGAAAAATTCAGCTTCCATTTTAGAAAAGAATAAAGAACTCACTAAAGAAAATGAATTTTTGAAAGTTCAATATAAGGAGCTGAATTTGACTTTGAAAAATTCTTCAAACACTTAGAGTAATAACGCTAAATTCAAAGCTAGTTCTTCTTCTTGTAAATTCTGCAAGGACATGGTTAAAGAAGTTGAAGATTTAAAAGAAACCCTTGCTAAATTTACAAAAGGTAGAAATACTTTAAATTTAATGTTAGGGAGACAAAAATGTTTCTTTAATAGAGCGGGTTTAGGATATCAACCCGGTAGACATCAAAAGAAACTAAGTACCATTTTTGTCCCTGCTGGTAATCATAAGAAACCTCTTATTATTTGTCATATTTGTGGTAAAAAGGGCCATGGTGCACATGAATGCATACACCGAAAAGTGAAGTTCGTTAAACCGAACAATGAAGCTAGAAGGTGGCATGATTTAAACTATGGCTATACTAACGCTCAAGGACCCAAAAAGATATGGGTACCTAAAAAGAAATCTTGAATTCTTTGCTTGTAGGTTACTCCGGAAGGAAGGAAGTCGTGGTGGTACTTGGACAGCGGATGCTCAAAACATATGACTGGAGATAAATCTAAATTTTCGCATCTTGTGCCTAAGGACCAAGGACATGTGACTTTCGGAGATAACAATAAGGAAAGATTATCGGAATCGGTAAAATTGGTACACCTCCTAACCCTTGCATTGAAAACGTTTTACATGTTGAGGGCCTAAAACACAATCTGCTAAGTATTAGTCAATTGTGTGATAAAGGCAATAGGGTTATATTTGATTCTGATAGATGTATTATCGAGGGAAAAATTGATAATCTTATTAAGCTAATTGCTCGCAGGGTAAACAATGTTTATGTTATTGATTTTGATTCAATTCCCTCAAATGATGCGAAATGTTTATTATCTAAAGAGGATGAATCGTGGCTATAGCATCGTAGAATAGGTCACATCCACATGGCTCATTTAAATAAAATTTCTTCTAAAAACTTAGTAGTTGGTTTGCCAAAGCAAAATTTTTCTTTTTCTGAAAAATGTGATCCATGTTCTAAATCAAAACTCACAAGGGCTACTTTTCCGTCTAAAAACATTGTTTCAACTCAAAGGCCCTTGAAACTTTTACATATGGATCTTTTTGGACCGTGTCAAACGAAAAGCTTTGGTGGCAACTATTATTGTTTAGTTATTGTGGATGACTATTCTAGATATACATGGACGCTTTTTATTACTCATAAAAATGACGCATTTCGTGAATTTAAAAAGCTAGCCAAGATTATTCAAAACCAATTGCATTTGAGCATTGCATCCATTAAAACTGATCATGGTGGAGAATTTGAAAATCATCTTTTTGAAAAGTTTTGCGAAAAACATGGAGTTAAGCATTATTTTTCCGCTCCAAGAACTCCAGAGCAAAATGGGGTTGTGGAGAGGAAAAATCGTTCTTTAAAAGAACTTTCTAGAATAATGCTTAATGACATGAATTTGCCTGCATATTTTTGGGCCGATGTAGTGAGTACAGCATGTTATGTTATGAACCGTGTTTTAATTAGGCCTATTTTAAAGAAAACCCCCTATGAGTTGTACAAGGGGAGAAAACCAAATATTTCCCATCTTCATATTTTTGGATGTAAATGTTATGTGCATACTAATGGTAGAGAAAATCTAGGAAGTTTTGAGGCTACAGCTGATGAGGGCATTTTCCTTGGATATTCTGTTTTGAGCAAAGCATATAGGATTTACAATAAATCTCGTAATACTATTGAAGAGTCTATTCATGTATCATTTGACGAATCCAATCCCAGAAGGTTGGGAAAGGTATCTGTTAATGACATTTCAGGTATTCTTGGAAATTTATTCATTGATGAGGATGAGGAGTCAAATGCAAAAGGAAAAGAGCAAACCGAAAGCAATGGAAAATCAGATGAATCAGTTGAGGAGAAAACTCAAGAACAATCCATGGAACTCAACACTGATTTGCCTAAGGAATGGAGAACATCGAGGCATCATCCTATTGATCAGATCATCGGAGACATTTCAAAAGGTGTAAGTACTCGCAATTCTATTAGCAATCTGTGTAACTTCTTTGCATTTGTTTCTCAAGTAGAGCCAAAGAATTATTCTGAGGCTATGCTTGATGAGCATTGGCTTTTGGCAATGCAAGAGGAATTAAACCAGTTCGAAAGAAATCAGGTGTGGGAACTTGTTCCTAGGCCTGAGTCTCATCCGATTATTGGAACTAAGTGGATTTATAAAAATAAACTTGATGAGGCTGGTTTAATTGTTCGAAACAAATCTAGGCTAGTTGCACAAGGTTACAACTAGGAACAGGGGATAGATTATGAGGAAACATTTGCCCCTGTTGCTAGGTTGGAAGCCATTAGACTGCTTTTAGCTTTTGCATGCATTTTAGATTTTAAATTATACCAAATGGACGTAAAGAGTGCCTTTCTTAATGATTTTATAAATGAAGAAGTTTATGTGTGTCAACCTCCTAGCTTTGAAAGTTATGAACACCCGGATTATGTTTATAAATTAAAAAAGGCTTTTTACGGTTTAAAACAAGCTCCTAGAGCGTGGTACGACCGTCTTAGCAAATTTTTATTGGAAAATAACTTTGAAAGAGGGAAGGTTGATAACACGCTTTTTATCAAAAAGAAAGGAAAGGACATTATTTTAGTTCAAATTTATGCTGATGACATTTGTAGGATTCTCATGTTTTGATGCTAACAATCTCTCTCCAAGCAACAACATTGGCAACAAGCAAGCTACACCACATGAAGATTAGAATTAGGATTTTTTTTAATTCTATTTCAATGTAATCTTTATTTTATGCAATGCATCTCATGGGTGTGGGTAGCTTAGGTGATTTTAAGAATATTTAAATAATGTTTGATTAAGGGTGAAGATACTTTAAATCTTGATTAAATAGCTTGTGAAAATCATTTTAGAAAAACTTTGTTTTTATTCAGATTCTGATCAGTTTACTCGAGTAATAAGTATTGGATCACTCGAGCAATTTATGTCATAACAGGTTAATCGAGTAATGGTTTACACATCACTCGAGTAACTTAATTTGACATGTTTTAATCGAGTGAAGTTATATGGTTTACTCGAGTAATTCAATCAGTGTTGGGAAAATTTTTCAAAGGACTTAATTTTCTCTTTCATACAAGGATACATTCATTCTTACAATTTTCTATACATTTTCAAAAGCAATCCAAGAGCTATTTTACATCTTTCAAGAGCTATCAAGATTCAACAAGAAACTTTTCATTCTTCACTCTATTTCTTTCATTGTTCAAATATTCTTGAGATCATATTTTTTGTTCTTAGTGGTTGTTGAAAATTTGCAATTTGTGATTGCATTATTGAAGTTTCAACACAAGTGAAGAATCTCACAAGGAAGACTTTGAGGATCAAATCAAAGCAAGAAAAGAGGATTGGTTGGAAGCATCTTCAATCAATTAGCATGGAAATCTAGAATTCTCAAAAGGGGTAGATTAGATCAAAGTGTTTGGTACACACTTTGAGTTGGGTTTTAAGATAGGAGAACTAAGAATCTAGTTGCATCTTAAAACATTGTAAAATCTACATTTGAAGATTTCTAGTGAAGAATCTCTCTTGATTCAAGAGGGGACTGGAGTAGCTTTCAAGTGGGTGAAAGTGAACCAGGATAAATCCTTGTGTCTTTTTTATTTTCATTCCTTGTATTTCATTAATTCATTAACAATTGCATTTTTAGGTTAGAATTGGGGCTTTCTTAATTCTACTCAATTAATCTAAAAATTGCATGTTAATATTTCTTGAAATTGTTCATATTAATCATTCATAATTTGTTGAATCATCATAGCATTGTTATTCTTGAAGAACTCCATTGAAAACTGAGTTTTAATTGAATTTTACCCAGTTTACTCGAGTAAAGTTCTTGTCACTCGAGTAATCTGCTTTTAGTTTATGAACAATACTCGAGTAGGTTTTCTGTTACTCGAGTGATTTAAAAATAGCTTTCGTAATACTCGAGTGATGTGCTGAATACTCGAGTGAAATTATTTTTGCTTGTGTATTACTCGAGTGAATACTGGAGTTACTCGAGTAATCTGACCTGAATTTTTAAGAAAACTTATTTTCATAAAACCATTCTCTTAGGTGATCGAAAAATCTGTAATAAGGCTTCAATATTCTATTCACCCCCCCCCCCCTCTAGACTATATTGAGCCGCTTGTTGGTTTCCAACAAGTGGTATCAGAGCTCGGACGAAAAATCCGAGCCTTAAAAAGCTTTTTCGAAAAGATCCTTTTTACTTGGAAACAATGGGCTCAATTTCAAATCCTTTTGGTGGTGAAGGAACTTCCATTAATCGTCCTCCACTATTCAATGGTGAGGGTTACGCTTATTGGAAGGTCCGCATGAAAATTTTTATTCAAGCCATAGATATGGAAATTTGGAACGCCATAGAGAATGGACCTTTTGTTCCTCAAACGAAAGTAAATGATGTTGTTTCGGTCAAACCTCAATCAAGTTGGGACAATGATGATAAGAAGAAAGTTGCATTTGATTTAAAAGCTAAAAATATCATCGCGTCCGCTCTTTCTTATGATGAGTTCTTTCGAGTATCTCAATGTGTTGATGCTAAACAAATGTGGGACACATTACAAGTCACACATGAGGGCACTTCGGAGGTTAGAAGGGCTAGGCTAAATACACTCATGCATGAATATGAACTCTTTCATATGTTACCTAATGAAAATATAGGTGACATGCAAAAGCGGTTCACTCATATCATAAATCATCTTTCTGCACTTGGAAAAGTTATAACTAATGGTGAAGTTGTTAATAAGATTTTGAGATGTCTTAGCAGGGAATGGCAACCTAAGGTGACGGCCATTATGGAAGCTAGAGACGTGGATCAAATTGACTTAGCAACTCTATTCGGAAAGCTTCAAGAGCATGAAATGAAGCTTGGACGGTTATCCATGAATGAAGATGCCGATAGAAAGAAAAAGGGGATAGCTCTTAAATCAACGTCAAAATCCCTTAAGGCACAAGAGGACAACTTTCAAGTGGATGACTCGGACTCCGATATAGATGATGAGACCCTTGGCTTGCTAGTTAAAAAGCTTGGTAGGTTCCTTAAGAAAAAGGGGAACTTTAATAGAAATAGACAAAGAGATTCTAAGGACTCACAACCAAGAAATAAGACTAACAAGGATCACATCAAGTGTCATGGGTGTGGAAAGCTTGGTCACTATCGATCGAATTGCCCAACTCATTCTAAGAAGTCGGAAGGTGACAACTCAAAGTTCAACTCATCTAAAGGAAAAAGGGCTTACATAGTATGGGATGAAGTGGAGAGTCAATCAACATCTAGCTCATCGGATGATGAAGAACTTGCAAATCTATGTTTGATGACGAAGCTTGATGAAGAGGAATCTTCGAGCATTAAATCAAGTGAGAACGTCAATGAGGTAGATTATCTTTCCGATGCTAGCTCTAGTTCTAATTCTCCTTCATTCAATGAATTGTACAATGTGTATGTAGAGATGCATAAAGAGTTGAAGAAACTTGCTAAAATAAATGTTGAAAGAAAGAATTTCATAATGAAGCAACATGAAAAGATAATTGAACTTCAAAAAGATTTAGAAGAACTTAAGCTTCAAAATGAAACTCTTGAACTCATCTATGCAAACTCTACATGCAATTGTGAATTGAAATCAAATGAGACTTCATCTTGTGAAAATTGCAAGTCTTTGGAAAAAGAAGTTTTTAATTTGAATGATCAACTTGCAAGGCTCATGAAAGGAGATACTTCATTAGATCATTTGCTTTCAACTCAACGGAACAATAGCAATAGATCCGGTCTTGGCTATTGATCGAGGTCGTACCCGATCAAAATAAAAGGTGTTTATTCTGTAGTACTAGGAAGGTGATCCTAGGTCGTTTCCCAGCGAATATCGGTCTAGGCAAAGTATCAAACACGTAGTGTGCAGTAAAATGGGGGGGTTTTTGTGTGTGACAAATGTGAAGAACAAAACATAAACAGAATATAAAAACTAAGAAAATCAGAAACAAAAGCGGGCAAACCCCTTTGGCTACGTACACTACTCAATCCTAGCTCACTAAAGATCGATTCCCCTCCTCTCCTCTGTCCAACTCGTGATAACCAAATACTAAGCGAAAATTCAGTTATCACTCCAAACCCTAACTTCTAATTAAGCATCAGAAACCAGAATTGGAGTTTTTACGAGTTAATACAAATTAAGCATTTATATTCATGTATTATCTCTACGAAATGGAATTAAGCAAACCACTACACATCGATAAACATGAAAACAGAGAAGAGAAAACGAAATTGCATTAATAACAAGAGCTCAAGAGTAGATAATACAATACCAAAGGGATTAACCCTTGAAGTCTAGCCTTCCATGGCCATAAATGAAGAAAAACGAGTAGAAAATGGGGAAGAACAAAACCCTAGCAGCCACCACCACTTGAGAGAGCCAAGAGAGAAGTTCTAACCTAGAGAGAGAGTGTGAAATCTGAAAATGGGAGTATGTTCTTGGGGTTACACGAATTTCCCCTCTTAAGACACAAAATGGGCCTAAAACATGGGCCCATATCCAAAGAAACACTATTCTGAAAATTACAATTAAAAAGGGACCTAAATGCAAATTACAATCTTCACTTCAATACTTCAATCTTCATTTCCAAACTTCCCAAAGTGTCCTTGTGCCAAATATTACCTGAAAATAGAAATAGAATTAATTAGGCTAAATAATTCCAAATTAAACAATATTCGGAATATTAGTCCAATAAACCCTAAATCACTAAATCAAGCTAATCAATGTCAAATGGGCAACAAGTATCAATAATAGGAGTAAAATAATGCAAGGAATAATGGGAAATAAAATGCTCATCAAATACCCCCACACTTATCCTTTTGCACTCCTGGGCAAAACCAAAAGATAGGACTATGAAGATCAATATGCACCAAAGTGAATCATGCAACAAGATGACTACAACTAAGAAATGCTAACCTAAGAGATTACATACTTCACAATGAATTCTAGGAAATGCAAAGAAATGGGCAAACTCAAGCACACAAAATGGTTAAGGATCAAAGAGTCAAAGCATCCGCGAACATCATCCAATTACTTCAAGTATGCAAAGAAACCAATGACATCAAGAGGATAGTCACAAAGATGATAGAAACTCACAAGGATCACTCAAAAGTGTTTACACTCAAGTGTTTGGGGTTAATCATTATTTACACTCAAGGCACATCATGAAAAACAAACACAACCATAAGCTTGACAAGCCTCTAACATCAACCATCAACACACATGCACAGAATGATCAAAAGGTCTTTTAAGGGTTGTAATGGGGCCAAGGACAAGGTAGGATAAAAATATGGGAATGTAGCTAAAACCAAGGGAATAGAGGAGCAATGGGGAATAAGTAAAAAGTAAGCAAAATCCACCCCAAAATCAACAACCACTAATTCCAATCCTCTTTGCCTCAACAACCTTTTATTCACTTTTTTTTTCTTTTTTTTTTCTTTTTTTTTTATTTTTGCATTTTTTTTTGTATTTTTGTCTTCTATTTTTATTTATTTATTTTTTTTTTGTTTTTGAGAGATATACAAAAAGAAAAAAAGAAACAACACAAATGGCATGAAGATGAAGCCATAACTATAACAACCAATGAGGCAAAACCAAGAACTCAACCAATTAAAGCATAAAGCACACTTCTTACCTAATACCCATTCCCAAAACAATTCCAAAGCTCCAAAATTCCCTAAGGTTAGGACAATCATGGTTTTTTCAGTCATAGGCTTGTAATGAGCTAAAGAACAAGGAAAGGGATAAAAAGGCTCAAAGGGGCTAGCAAAGGATACAGTCATTCAAGGTAGGCTCATATGGCTAGTAGCTTATTCAAGAAAGAAAGTGCCTAAATCATTTCAAAATGTGCATGAGCAATCAAGTATCAACAAGAGTCAAGTCAAGTTCTAGAGTGCAAGTAATCCAGAGTGCAATCACACATGAAAGAAAATTAGGTGGCATATATAGCAATCCACCCACAATTAAGGCTCAAATCCTCACAAAAGGGACAATTCTATCACAGTGTTACCACCTCTTAATTATCAAAAGCAACTTTACACACAGAAATGCATGAATTCAGACACAAGATACCAAAACTCTACTAAAATGAAGCAAAAACATGCAAGAAAATGCCCAAAACTAAGCAAAACCTAAAAAAAATCAAATCAAAATATGCAACCTAAACTACTCTCCCCCCACACTTAAATCACACATTGTCCTCAATGGAACACAAATAGCAGAATCAGACAGATATAGACAAGTGTAATAAAAAGAGTAAGGAAGGAGAAAAGGAGACTCCCTAAGTCATGGTTGTTCAAAAGTGGGGTCGACCAATGAGGCCTCCTCCACAGGTGCATCATCCAAAGAAGGGGTGGTTAGGAAAGGCTTGAGTCGGTGGCCATTGACTTTGAAGCTCTTGTTCGTGGACTCACTCTTGATCTCCACAGTGCCATAAGGAAACACCTGGGTGACTACAAACGGTCCAATCCATTTAGAGCGGAGCTTTCCACTCATGAAGCTTCTTGGTCTTTTCTTTGTAGAATTTGGAGTTCTCATAGGCCTCCAAGCGGATCTCATCTAGCTCACTCAACTGCAGCTTCCTCTCCTCACCCGCTTGATCAAGAGCTAAGTTACATTGCTTCACAGCCCAATATGCACGGTGCTCTATCTCCACAGGCAGGTGGCACGCCTTACCAAAGACAACCCGATAGGGTGACATCCCTATGGGTGCCTTGTAAGCGGTCCGATGGGCCCACAGAGCATCCTCCAATCGTGTGCTCCAATCCTTTCTATTAGGCTTCACCATCTTCTCCAAAATCCGCGTGATCTCTCTATTTGAAATCTCAGCTTTCCCGTTGGTTTGGGGGTGATAGGGTGTAGAAACTTTGTGCACAACCCCATACTTCTTGAGCAAAGCTTGCATGGATCTATTGCAGAAGTGTGTGCCTTGGTCACTGACTATGGCTCTAGGTATGCCAAACCTGCAAAGGATATTAGACCTGACAAAATCTACAACAACCTGAGCATCATTAGTCCTGGTGGCCTTAGCTTCCACCCATTTGGATACGTAATCCACAGCAAGTAAGATATAATAAAAACCAAAAGAAACAGGAAAGGGGCCCATGAAATCTATACCCCAGACGTCAAACACCTCACAAAACAACATAGGTTGTTGCGGCATCTGTTGCCTCCAAGATAGGGCGCCTCCTGCTCTTTGACACTGCTCACACGAGCTGCAGATGTTGCTCGCATCCTTGAAAATGGTAGGCCAATAAAATCCAGAATCCAGCACCTTTCGTGCTGTCCTTTGAGTACCAAGGTGGCCTCCCACTGGTGAAGCATGGCAAAATTGGAGAACCGATTGGATCTCCTGGTCTGGAATGCACCTGCGAATGACCTGATCACTGCAAAAGCGCCATAAATAGGGGTCATCCCATACATAATGCTTGGCATCGCTCTTTAATTTGTCTCTTTGAGCTTTGGATGCCAAGGCAGGAAAAACAGAAGCAACCAGATAATTAACAATGTCTGCAAACCAAGGAGTTTGGGGAAGGGGATGGGAAACATGTAAAGATAAAAGCTGCTCATCCGGGAAGTTATCCCGGATAGGAAATGCATCCTCCTCTCTCTCTATCCTGCTCAAGTGGTCTGCGACAAGGTTATGCGCACCACTCCGATCCTGAATCTCAAGATCAAACTCCTGGAGGAGCAACATCCACCTAATCAACCTAGGTTTGGAATCTGTCTTTTTCAAAAGATACTTCAGAGCAGCATGATCAGTGTACACTACAACCTTAGAACCAAGCAAATATGATCTAAACTTGTCAAGTGCAAAAACAATAGCCAAAAGTTCTTTTTCAGTTGTTGTGTAATTAACCTGTGCTGCATCTAAAGTCCTAGAAGCATAATAAATCACATGCGACAGCTTACCAACCCTTTGGGAGAGAACTGCTCCCAAAGCATAATTTGAAGCATCAGTCATGAGCTCAAATGGGAGGGTCCAATCAGGTGGTTGGATGATGGGAGTGGTGGTCAGTGCTTTCTTCAATTCATCAAATGCCCTCTTGCATTGGTCTCCAAATTCCCATGGGACATCCTTTTGAAGCAACTTGGAAAGAGGAAGGGCAATGTTGCTAAAGTTCTGAATAAACCTGCGATAGAAACCTGCATGACCAAGAAAAGAACGCACCTCTCGCACGCAAGAGGGGTAAGGCAAATGTGATATTACATGCAGCTTAGCAGGGTCAACTTCTATGCCCTTGTGCGAAACAATGTGCCCTAAGACTATGCCTTGTTCTACCATGAAGTGGCATTTTTCAAAATTCAAGACAAGGTTAGTCTCAATGCACCTGTTAAGCACCTTAGTCAAATTATCAAGACATGCATCAAATGAGGAGCCATAAACACTAAAATCATCCATGAAGACCTCTATGCAATGCTCGAGCAAGTCAGCGAAAATACTCATCATACATCTTTGAAATGTGGCAGGAGCATTGCATAGGCCAAAAGGCATCTTTCTATATGCAAATGTGCCAAAAGGACAGGTAAATGTGGTCTTATGTTGATCCTCAGGTGCAATACAAATTTGAAAATAACCAGAGAATCCATCTAAGAAGCAATAATGAGATTTACCTGCCAGGCGCTCCAACATCTGATCAATGAAGGGGAGAGGGAAATGATCCTTGCGAGTCGCCTGGTTGAGCTTTCTGTAATCAATGCAGACTCTCCAACTGTTCTGCACTCTAGTGGGAATCAGCTCATCCTTCTCATTTTTGACAACTGTGACACCAGACTTCTTGGGGACAACTTGCACCGGGCTCACCCAAGTGCTATCTGAAATTGGGTAGATGATACCCGCTTGGAGCAGCTTGGTGACCTCTTTCTTAACCACATCAAGAATCTGGGGGTTCAATCGTCTTTGGGGTTGTCTCACTGGTTTTGCCCCATCCTCCAACAAAATGCGGTGCATGCACATGGAGGGGCTAATTCCAGGAATATCCGCTAAAGTCCATCCAATTGCCCTCTTGTTCTTTCTTATCACATCCAGCAGTTTCTCCTCTTGATCAACAGAAAGTGAGGTAGAGATTATCACTGGGAGTTTCTGCTCATCCTCCAAGTAAGCATATTTGAGATGAGGAGGGAGGGGCTTCAGGTCCAATGAGGGTGCTTGCATAATAGATGGAACTAAAGGGACAGCAGAAATGGATTCTGCTGCCTGCACCTGAACAAGTGAATCAGACTCATGCATAACAGATATGGGGTTAGGGTTAGCATAATCTGAATCTATAACATATGAATCATCAGATGCAGTGGAAGAATCTAGAAACTGAGCTATTTCAGTGCATGCGGTGCACCATCCAGAGTTAGTGCATGATGGACAAGTAAATGAATCAGTGAAAGATGGCAATTCAAAATCATGATGCAAAAAGTCAAGCATATGCTCATCTATCAAATCATCAAGCAAGTCCACATGGAAAACAGAGTGATCCTCAGGAAAATGTTTCATAGCATGGAAAATGTCAAATCGGATCACACTGCCATCAAACTCCATGGAAAGTGAACCTGAATGCACATCTATCTTGGTTCGGGCTGTTTTCAAAAATGGCCTCCTCAAAATAATAGGAACAACATTACGGGGAGAGTCATCTTCCATATCAAGTATGTAAAAATCAGCAGGGAAGATCAACTCTTCAACCCGAACCAAGACATCCTCTATCAAACCTGCGGGGTGGGCAGTACTTCTATTTGCCAATTGAATCACCACACCCGTAGGTTGAAGGGGTCCAAGAGAAAGAGACTTAAAAACAGACATAGGCATGACATTTATGGATGCTCCTAAATCTAGCATAGCATTTTCAAACTTAACATTGCCTATGATGCAAGGTATAGAGAAAGTTCCAGGATCCTTACATTTTTCAGGAATGTGAGGGATAGGTTTACCTATGAGAGCGGAGACATTCCTTCCCATGCTTATCCTCTCATTGCCCTTGAGTCTTCTCTTATGAGTGCACAACTCCTTAAGGAACTTCGCATACCTTGGAATCTGTTTTATTGCATCAAGAAGGGGTATGTTGACTTCCACCTTCCTGAATGTTTCAAGAATGTCCTTGTCCACCTCTTCCACCCTTTTGTTTTGAGGCACTCTTGGTGGGAATGGAAGAGGAACAGGAGGAGGTTGTAGGACAACAGCAGGGCTTGTGGTTGAAGTCGAGGAGGGTTGAGTTGGATGATTCTCTTTGGTGCTAGCTTGCTCGCCTTCATCTACCACTTGGATCTTCCCTTTAGAGGAAGCTAGAGCATCATTGTTGAGGTGAGGTTGTGGTGTGGGTGTGACAATCTGCTTTCCCGACCTCAGGTTGATGGCACTCACATTCTGATTCTGAGGGTTGATCACAGTTTGGGATGGCAACTTGTCAGAATTTTGAGATTGCAAGTTGTTGAGAGAAGTTGCCATTTGACCCATCTGATTTGTCAAAGTCTGAATGGATGCCTCTTGTCTCTGAATGGATGCTCTAGTCTCTTGTTGAAATTGGAGGTTTTGCATGGTCATTTGCCTCACCAACTCCTCCAAGGTAGGTTGGTTGGATGGAGGGGCTGATGGTGCAGGATGAACCACTTGCTGCTGTTGTTGTTGCCTTTGCTGCTGGATGGGGGGAGGTACATATGGTGGTCTACTCGGTCCAGCGGAGTTCTGAAATGGAACATTAGGAGGAGGTTGTTGTTGTTGTTGTTGATCAGACCACTTCAGATTGGGATGGTTCCTCCATCCAGGGTTGTATCTATTGGAAGAGAGGTCATGATTGTGTTGTTGTGGGCCTCTATTGTTGTATATGTTTGCTGCATAGGCCTCGGGTTGGTCACCACTGGTCATCGGCTGTTGCTGCTGAAGGGAAGGGCATGCATCTGTGGGGTGCTCAATGGATGTGCATATGCCACACACTCTAGCAGGAAGTATCATCTTTTTCTGATTGACAGCCAATTGTGTGACCAATGTTGTGAGAGAATCAATTTTCTGCTCAAGCTTCTCAACCTTGCCCGAGTCTGCACCAACATCATTTACATCCCTCACAACTATTGCATCACTGTTGCTTCTTGCATGGAATTGTTGACAATTGGAAGCCATCTTCTCAATTTTGCTCCTGGCTTGTAAGGGTGTCATATCTCCCAATGTACCACCACTTGCAGCATCTACCATGTTTCTTTCCATGAAGTTGAGACCTTCATAAAAGTACTGGATGAGAAGTTGCTCTGAGATCTGATGGTGAGGGCAGGAAGCACACAACCTCTTGAATCTCTCCCAATAATCATAGAGACTCTCTCCATGTTGTTGCCTGATACCAGAAATTTCCTTTCTGATTGCAGTGGTCCTATTTGCAGGGAAGAATTTTTCCAGAAATGCCCTCTTCAAGTCATCCCAGCTTGTGATGGAACCAGGGGCCAAGTCAGATAACCAATCTTGTGCTAGACCCTCTAAGGAATGTGGAAATGCTCTGAGACAGACATGATCCTCTTGCACATCATGTGGTTTCATTGTGGTGCACACTATATGGAATTTCTTGAGATGCTTATGAGGATCCTCACCTGCAAGACCATGAAACTTGGGCAACAAATGGATTAGTCCTGTTCTAAGCTCAAAAGGAACATCCTCATCAGGATACCGAATACACGAGTCTTCAATAGTGAAGTCAGGTGCAGCCAGCTCCCTAAGTGTCCTTTCCCTTGGTGGGGGTTGAGCCATGTTATCACAATGTATAGAATCAGATTGAATAAAAGTAGAAGGAATAGAGGAAATAGAAACAGAATCAGAATTAGATGGACTATAAGATGACTCTGACTCACTACCTAATGACTGATTCCTATTTTGTCTAACTAATCTGTGATAAGTTCTATCAATTTCAGGGTTGTAAGGATGCAAATAACTTGGGTTGCCCCTAGTCATGTACTGAATAGAACAGCATCAACCATAACATACTGTAACAGATATGCATGACCAAAATCGGCAACAAAATTTTTTTATTTTTTAAAATTTTTATTTTATTTTTTTCAGCACCCTAAAATCATGAAAACATATCACAGAAAGTTTGAGGACAAAATTCAAAAGGGAACCAAGTCAAAGAATTAAAACAGTGACCAAAAACTAAGAAAATAGAACTTGTAAAATAAAAAAGAAATAGTAAACAGGCTTTTTCAGGATCCAAACGAAGGGGTTTTCTGACGAAGTGAGAAAAATCAGATTATTCAGAAAATTCCCTTCGATTTGATATAAATTTCGTCAAATTCTGAGTTACGGATCAAAAGTTACGCCTATTTATAGTAAGTGCTGCTGAAACTTGGAAAATTTTTCTGGAACTCACAACCAGTGCCTATCTGAGTGTCTGTGATGCATCAACACACTAATATATGATGAAACAAGTGTGGATACCAATTTTCGTGCAAAAATTCCACCCACAGCTATGTTGAATGGCACTCACAGAATCACTAGAATAGCATCAGTTGTGCAGAACAGCAAATCAGCAAACAGGGCAACTTTCAATTAGTTATCAGAATGCTTATTCACACACTAACTACACTAACTAATCTAACTAACTACTGTATGATCTTTGGCAAGAACCGATAATCCCCGGCAACGGCGCCAAATTTTGATCGAGGCCGTACCCGATCAAAATAAAAGGTGTTTATTCTGTAGTACTAGGAAGGTGATCCTAGGTCGTTTCCCAGCGAATATCGGTCTAGGCAAAGTATCAAACACGTAGTGTGCAGTAAAATGGGGGGGTTTTTGTGTGTGACAAATGTGAAGAACAAAACATAAACAGAATATAAAAACTAAGAAAATCAGAAACAAAAGCGGGCAAACCCCTTTGGCTACGTACACTACTCAATCCTAGCTCACTAAAGATCGATTCCTCTCCTCTCCTCTGTCCAACTCGTGATAACCAAATACTAAGCGAAAATTCAGTTATCACTCCAAACCCTAACTTCTAATTAAGCATCAGAAACCAGAATTGGAGTTTTTACGAGTTAATACAAATTAAGCATTTATATTCATGTATTATCTCTACGAAATGGAATTAAGCAAACCACTACACATTGATAAACATGAAAACAGAGAAGAGAAAACGAAATTGCATTAATAACAAGAGCTCAAGAGTAGATAATACAATACCAAAGGGATTAACCCTTGAAGTCTAGCCTTCCATGGCCATAAATGAAGAAAAACGAGTAGAAAATGGGGAAGAACAAAACCCTAGCAGCCACCACCACTTGAGAGAGCCAAGAGAGAAGTTCTAACCTAGAGAGAGAGTGTGAAATCTGAAAATGGGAGTATGTTCTTGGGGTTACACGAATTTCCCCTCTTAAGTCACAAAATGGGCCTAAAACATGGGCCCATATCCTAAGAAACACTATTCTGAAAATTACAATTAAAAAGGGACCTAAATGCAAATTACAATCTTCACTTCAATACATCAATCTTCATTTCCAAACTTCCCAAAGTGTCCTTGTGCCAAATATTACCTGAAAATAGAAATAGAATTAATTAGGCTAAATAATTCCAAATTAAACAATATTCGGAATATTAGTCCAATAAACTCTAAATCACTAAATCAAGCTAATCAATGTCAAATGGGCAACAAGTATCTATAATAGGAGTAAAATAATGCAAGGAATAATGGGAAATAAAATGCTCATCAGCTATACCAAATCTAAGAAACGCAATTATCGCAAAGTTGGTGGATTTTCAAAGAATAAGATTTCTAAAAACCCAACTTGCCATTATTGTGGGATCTTTGGGCATACCACAAATAAATGTAATATAAAGAAATTTGGTATACCAAGCGGAGAATATATTTGGATTGTTAAGGGGACATCTCCTCATGCTAACAACAAAGGACCCAAGACCACTTGGGTACCTAAGTCAACCAAATGATATCTTTCTTGTAGGTGTGTCTTCGAACCAATGAGCGCAAATGGTACTTGGATAGTGGTTGTTCGAGACACATGACGGGAGACAAAACGCACTTCATGGAACTTACTCCGAAAAGTGGTGGATTTGTGACATACGGCGACAACAACAAGGGCAAAATTCTAGGAGTCGGGAAGATCGGTAACGTATCTAACCTTGTCATAGAAAATGTCCTATACGTAGAAGGCTTAGAACACAACTTGCTTAGTATAAGCCAACTATGTGATATGGGCAATTATGTAACTTTTACTCCGGAATTATGCTTCATTAAGTCTTCTATAGATGATAGTGTTAAGTTTGTTGGTCGTCTCTCTAATAACACTTACTTAATTGATTTGGATGAGATAACTTCACTATTTTCAAAATGTTTCAAATCTTTTGATGATGAAATTCGTCTTTGGCATAGACGAATTGCTCATGTGAATGTGAATCAATTAAACAAACTTTTGCGAAAAGATTTAGTGATTGGTTTGCCTAAACTAAACTTTAAGCTTGATGGCATTTGTGACTCTTGTCAAAAATGCAAGCAAGTTAAAAGTTCTTTTAAACCTAAAAATGTGATAAGCACAACAAAGCCTTTGGAGCTAATCCATATGGATTTGTTTGGCCCTTCACAAATTAAAAGTTTAGGTGGCAATTACTATGGATTTGTTTTAGTAGACGATTTTACTAGATTCACATGGACTTTATTTTTATCCGCAAAAAGTGAAGTTTATAAATGTTTTAAAAAATTTGCCAAACTCATCCAAAATCAACTAAGTTTGAAAATTGTGTCTATTAGAAGTGACCATGGAGGTGAGTTTGAAAACACTAGGATTGATGCGTTTTGTGATAAGTTTGGTATTGATCATCAATTTTCGGCCCCTAGGACTCCGGAGCAAAACGGAGTTGTAGAAAGGAAAAATAGAATATTAATGGAACTTGCTCGTACTATGTTGAAAGAATCAAATGTTCCTAAATATTTTTGGGCCGATGCGGTAAACACCGCTTGCTATGTGCTTAATAGGGTTCTTATTCGTCCGCATTTAAATAAAACACCTTATGAACTTTTAAAAGGGCGAAAGCCAAATATTTCACATTTTCATGTTTTTGGGTGTAAGGTGTTTGTTTTAAATAACGGAAAGGAACCGGTCGGCAAGTTTGACTCCAAAGCCGACGAAGGCATATTCATAGGTTATTCAAACCATAGCAAAGCATATAGAGTCTACAATAAAAGAACATTAACCGTTGAGGAATCCGTGCATGTTGTATTTGATGAATCTTCGAAAGGAGATTGTGTTGTTTCTTGTGATGGTGATAATATAGGTACATATTTGGATCATGAGAAGTCAACACCACAACAAATGGAAGAGAATCAAATTGAAGATAGAGAGGTGCAAGCACAAGATAAAGACTTAGCACAAGAGATTCAACCTCAATCACCAATAGCTTGGAAGTCCAACAAAAATCATCCGATTTCTAACATCTTAGGTGACATAGCGAAGGGAGTGGTAACCCGACGCACTTTAAATAATTTTTGTTATTATGTTGCCTTTGTATCTCAAATAGAACCTAAGAATATCAAAGAGGCTCTTCAAGATGATCATTGGATTATGGCCATGCAAGAAGAATTAAATCAATTTGAAAGAAACCAAGTTTGGGAGCTTGTGCCAAAACCCAATGATCGTCCTGAAATTGGTACTCGGTGGGTCTATAGGAATAAGTTAGATGAATCGGGTATTATTGTTAGGAATAAAGCTAGGTTGGTAGCACAAGGTTATAGTCAAGAAGAAGGAATCGATTACGATGAGACATATGCTCCCGTTGCTAGACTAGAAGCTATTCGTATTCTTCTCGCTTTTGCTTCAATTATGAATTTTAAATTGTATCAAATGGATGTTAAGAGCGCCTTTCTTAACGGATACATTCAAGAGGAAGTTTACGTGTCACAACCTCCCGGATTCGAGAGTTTTGAGCATCCGGACTACGTTTTCAAACTGAAAAAGGCTTTGTATGGTTTGAAACAAGCTCCTAGAGCTTGGTACGACCGACTAAGCAATTTTTTATTACAAAAAGGTTTTAAACGAGGCACTGTTGACACTACTCTTTTTATTGAACGTTCCGGTAAGGATATTTTATTGGTTCAAATATATGTTGACGATATTATATTTGGTGCTACTAACGATAACTTGTGTAAAAAGTTTTCAGAATTGATGCAAAGTGAATTCGAAATGTCGATGATGGGAGAGCTTACATTCTTTCTTGGCCTTCAAATAAAGCAGCTTAATGATGGCATTTATATTCATCAGAGTAAATATTGTAGAGAGCTTCTCAAGCGTTTTGGGATGGATTCGTGCAAATCTGCTTCTACACCAATGAGCGTTGCATGCTACCTAGATCAAGATGAGGCTGGAAAAGCGGTAGAGGTAACAAAGTATCGTGGTATTATTGGTAGTTTGTTATACTTAACTGCATATAGGCCTGACATCATGTTTAGTGTATGTATGTGTGCACGTTTTCAAGCAAAACCGAAAGAGTCGCATTTAACTGCTGTCAAAAGAATAATGAAATACTTAAAGGGTACAACGAATACTGGACTTTATTATCCTAGGGATGCTTTTCTAAAACTTATAGGTTATTCGGAATCTGACTTTGCCGGTTGTAAAGTTGAGCGAAAAAGTACAAGCGGAACATGCCATTTAATTGGTAGTTCACTTGTATCGTGGTTTTCTAAAAAGCAAAATTGTGTAGCTTTATCAACCGCTGAGGCCGAATACATCGCTGCAGGTAGTTGTTGTGCTCAAATTTTATGGATGAAGCAACAATTATCTGACTTTGGTTTAAATTTGACAAAAATCCCTATAAAGTGTGATAACACTTCGGCAATTAATTTGACTAAAAATCCAGTATTACACTCAAGGACAAAGCATATTGAAATTAGGCATCACTTTTTGAGAGATCATGTTCAAAAAGGTGATTGTGTTATTGAGTTTTTTCAAACTTCGGATCAATTAGCTGATATCTTTACAAAACCATTACCAAGGGACACATTTTATAAAATTCGAAGAGAACTTGGTATTTTTGATGAATCAACTATTAGCTAATTGTATTTGATGTTTTTAGAAATCACCTTCAAGTCTATTTCAATGTGATTTGTATTTTGAGTTGTTGTATCTTATTAAAGTGTTTCTTAACTTTTTTTTTGATATGTAGTTATGTGTGTATGTTTTCTATAAAAGGAAAATGTGTTTGTGCATGAAAAATGATTTTGCATGAAAAATTGAAATTTTTGAAATTCTGGACAGTTCACTCGAGTAACAGAAATTTCACTCGAGTAATTTTAAAATCTCTTTCGTATTACTCGAGTGATTCTGTCTGTCACTCGATTAATTTTAAAATGACTTTCGTATCACTCGATTAAGTTCATCCATCACTCGAGTAAAAATTTTTTAACTTTCGGCATACTCGAGTAACATTCTCTTTCACTCGAGTACTGCTCGAATCACTCGAGTGACGTATGAACATTACTCGAGTAACTTACGTGATTTTAAAAGCTGAATTGTTGAAATCTGCATCATTTTCACGCCTTTTTCTCTCTCTTGTTCGTATTTCTCTCTTCTCTCTCATACGGTTCTTCATCAAATCATCATTTTCAGCCACAAAAACTCACAACTCATACAAATTTCTTCCATATTTCATCATTATATCATCATTTCTACTCATTTCATTCATCAATTTCACCAATTTTACCCAAAATCCGAAAATCCCAAACCAAAACCCTAACCCCCAAAATCGAATCTGCACTTTCTGAATCAATGGCTTCTTCCTCACACTCTCAACCTCCTCAAAAGAAAGCAAAGCAAGGAGCAGGCCGTAATGATCCCTGGTTTTCTGGAATCAACCGAGATTTGCGGGAACCGGCATTTATTAATCGCTCTTTTGGTCTTACATGGTATGTTAAGTTTGCTTGGTTGCGTAAGGAGCAATTTCCGTTTGTAGAGGATTTAGAATTTCAGAATTTGAAGAGGTTTTTGGAATTTGAGACTCATTATTACCCTAGGCTTGTGAGACAATTTTATCAGAATTTTACTAAGCTAATGGTGAGTATCAAACAATGGTTAGAGGACATCATTTTGTTATAAAGCCTGCAGATTTGACTATGATGTTTGGTTTAGAAAACAAGGGAACTTTTATTGGTGATGTTGAATGTCTGGATTTGAATGTGGATACTAATAAGATTTATACTGATTTGTTGCGTACTGGTGAATCTTGGGGTGATAGGACTACTAGAACTGTATCACCTTTGCATGCTGTGGATAGAGTGCTCATGTATATTGTTTCTTATTGTTTGATTCCGAAATGCAATCAAAATTATGCTCAATTGGGAGATGATGATCTTACTTTGTTTCATGGGATTAAAAAGAGATATGAGATGAATTGGAATAAAATGTTTTTAGCTCGTATGGAAGCTGCTGCTCAATCTCCTCCTACCCAATTCTTGCCATATCCTATGCATGTTACAAAGATCATGAGGTATTATCGTGTTCCAATCCCTGATGATGAGCCAGCTGAAAAGGAAAAGAAAAATAACTGGTGTCTTAATGATTCACACATTAGTTATATGAAAATTGCTTGGCATAGGGACAGTCGCACTTGGTTATGGAAATCACAGATTAAGGAAATGGCTGAAGCTGCAAAGGCTGCAAGAGCTTCAGGTTCTAGGAAAAGGAATTTACTTGGTGATAGGGCTGGTGCATCTTCTTCTGCTCCTCCTCCTTCTACTGATCCGATGGATACCGATCGTGCTGAGGACTATATCGATTTGGATAATCTTGGTACTCCATTTGATGCACAAGCTGCTCATGAGTCATTGGTTGAGCACATCAATGCTCAATTCACTCAGTTGGAGATGAGATAGGATGTGAAGAATATTGCCATGGAGCATCGTTTGATGGATTACATGTCTGGCCTCTTTTCTCACCATTTTCCTCCTCCTCCACCTGATTCCTAGACCTGTGGATGCTGATGATGTTGATGTTGATTTCTGTTTCATGTTTCATATGCATATTTCTGACTATGTTCTGTTTATGCTTCTGTTTCATGTTTCTGACTCTGTTGCTACTATGTTTTTAGGACCTTGTGTATGGTCTAGTTTGGTTAGTTTCGTTTTGATTATCTGCTATGATTTGCTGCATAGTGTGATACTCTGATATTTTGGATTATGGTGCTATATTCGTTGTGCGTTTATATTCGTTGTGGCACTATTGTGGTTTATTTTGGTATTGTCTTTATTGTTATATATTTTATATACCATTGTGAATTACTTACCTTCTACTTTTGGCAAAGGACTTTTCTCAAAAATTTTATCTTTTTAATGATGCCAAAAGGGGGAGAATATTTTGTTGATGTTGTTCTTGTAGGTTAAGTTTTATTATATTTTTCCTAGGTGTTTTACATTTAGGGGGAGTATGTTAAAACTTAGTGCTTAATTGAAAAGGAGGTTTGTCATCATCAAAAAGGGGGAGTTTGTAGGATTCTCATGTTTTGATGCTAACAATCTCTCTCCAAGCAACAACATTGGCAACAAGCAAGCTACACCACATGAAGATTAGAATTAGGATTTTTATTAATTCTATTTCAATGTAATCTTTATTTTATGCAATGCATCTCATGGGTGTGGGTAGCTTAGGTGATTTTAAGAATATTTAAATAATGTTTGATTAAGGGTGAAGATACTTTAAATCTTGATTAAATAGCTTGTGAAAATCATTTTAGAAAAACTTTGTTTTTATTCAGATTCTGATCAGTTTACTCGAGTAATGAGTATTGCATCACTCGAGTAATTTATGTCATAACAGGTTAATCGAGTAATGGTTTACACATCACTCGAGTAACTTAATTTGACATGTTTTAATCGAGTGAAGTTATATGGTTTACTCGAGTAATTCAATCAGTGTTGGGAAAATTTTTCAAAGGACTTAATTTTCTCTTTCATACAAGGATACATTCATTCTTACAATTTTCTATACACTTTCAAAAGCAATCCAAGAGCTATTTTACATCTTTCAAGAGCTATCAAGATTCAACAAGAAACTTTTCATTCTTCACTCTATTTCTTTCATTGTTCAAATATTCTTGAGATCATATTTTTTGTTCTTAGTGGTTGTTGAAAATTTGCAATTTGTGATTGCATTATTGAAGTTTCAACACAAGTGAAGAATCTCACAAGGAAGACTTTGAGGATCAAATCAAAGCAAGAAAAGAGGATTGGTTGGAAGCATCTTCAATCAATTAGCAAGGAAATCTAGAATTCTCAAAAGGGGTAGATTAGATCAAAGTGTTTGGTACACACTTTGAGTTGGGTTTTAAGATAGGAGAACTAAGAATCTAGTTGCATCTTAAAACATTGTAAAATCTACATTTGAAGATTTCTAGTGAAGAATCTCTCTTGATTCAAGAGGGGACTGGAGTAGCTTTCAAGTGGGTGAAAGTGAACCAGGATAAATCCTTGTGTCTCTTTTATTTTCATTCCTTGTATTTCATTAATTCATTAACAATTGCATTTTTAGGTTAGAATTGGGGCTTTCTTAATTCTACTCAATTAATCTAAAAATTGCATGTTAATATTTCTTGAAATTGTTCATATTAATCATTCATAATTTGTTGAATCATCATAGCATTGTTATTCTTGAAGAACTCCATTGAAAACTGAGTTTTAATTGAATTTTACCCAGTTTACTCGAGTAAAGTTCTTGTCACTCGAGTAATCTGCTTTTAGTTTATGAACAATACTCGAGTAGGTTTTCTGTTACTCGAGTGATTTAAAAATAGTTTTCGTAATACTCGAGTGATTTGCTGAATACTCGAGTGAAATTATTTTTGCTTGTGTATTACTCGAGTGAATACTTGAGTTACTCGAGTAATCTGACCTGAATTTTTAAGAAAACTTATTTTCATAAAACCATTCTCTTAGGTGATCGAAAAATCTGTAATAAGGCTTCAATATTCTATTCACCCCCCCCCTCTAGACTATATTGAGCCGCTTGTTGGTTTCCAACAACATTATTTTCGGTGCTACTAATGAAATCCTTTGCAAGGAATTTTCTAGTATGATGCAGGAAGAGTTCGAAATGTCTATGATGGGCGAGCTGATCTTTTTCCTGGGATTACAAATAAAGCAAGCGAAGGATGGAATCTTCATTAGTCAAACTAAATACTGTAAAGAATTACTGAAAAGATTTGGCATGGATAAGGCCAAGGCAGTAGCAACACCAATAAGCTCATCTTGTTACTTGGACAAAGACGAAGGAGGTAAATCCGTAGAAATCACAAAGTATCGAGGTATTATCGGATCCCTTCTCTATTTAACGGCATGTAGGCCGGATATAATGTTTAGTGTGTGTCTTTGTGCTCGGTTCCAGTCGAATCCAAAAGAAACGTACATGGTTGCTGCCAAGCGTATAATGAAATATTTGTCTGGCACAACTGATATGGGTTTGTGGTACCCCAAAGGTTCTTTCTTGTAATCTTGTTGGGTATTCTGATTCTGACTTTGCTGGTTGCAAAGTAGATAGAAAAAGCACTAGCGGCAGTTGTCATCTTCTTGGAAATTCATTGGTATCATGGGCTAGCAAGAAACAGTCTAGTGTGGCCCTATCTACAGCTGAGGCTGAATATGTCGCCGCGGGTAGCTGTTGCGCACAGATTTTGTGGCTAAAACAGCAACTCCTAGACTTTGGTGTAAGTTTAGATCACATTCCCATTAAATGTGATTATACCAGTGCTATTAGTATTACCAAAAACCCAGTGCAACATTCTCGCACGAAGCATATAGAGATTCGACACCATTTTATTCGTGATCATATTCAAAAGGGTGATTGCATTATTGAGTATGTTGATACTTCGCAGCAGTTGGCTGATATCTTTACGAAACCGCTTCCAAAAGAAAATTTCTTTTTTATTAGTAGAGAAATTGGTTTAACTTCTGCCTCTCACCTCTTTTGAGTATGTGAGTCTATATATCTCTCTTGTTATTATTGATGCATCTTCTTAGTGTTTCAGGGGGAGATAGCACATCTTTTTGATGATTACAAAAGGGGGAGAGATATTCTGATATACATGACTAAGACAATATACATGACTAGGACATTCAGGGGGAGATACTCTGAATGATGCACAATATAAGCATCTATACAGGGGGAGAAGAATTTGATATATTATATTTCCTTGTATTTTGTGTTCTAAGGAAGGTTTTAGTATTTTATATGTATATACTGCTTGTATAACACTTGTGATGCAGATAATAAAGAGCATATCAGAATGGTTGTTTGTCATCATCAAAAAGGGGGAGTGTTGGAAGTCAAGCTGGTTGGAAGGCATGCTTCAAACTCTCTATGGACTTCAAGTTTTATTCAAGTATGTGTTTTGATGATAATAAGCCAACTCAAGTTCAAGCTCACAAGTGCAAGTCTCAAGGTTGAAGACTCAAGCAAGCTTAAGAATAGAAACCTTCTCTTTAGATCAAATGTAAGGTAATGAAGTTTTTGTTTCCTTAAAAGTTACAAAGCCAATAAAGTTTTTCATTTTTAGAAAAGAAGAAGAAAAACGTGTTTTTGCTTATAAAATGTTTTTTCTGCATTTCATCGGAGTAAAAATATTTGATGTTACAAAACTCTGCATATTTGTATGATTGCAAAAGAGAGTAATCGATTATCTCTTCAAGTAATCGATTAACTTTGTTGCATCATAGAAAAATCTGAGAGGTTGTAATCGATTAACTGAATCTTGTTAATCAGTTACTTTCTTATGAAAGTAATCGATTACATTAGTCAAGTAATCGATTATAATTGTTGCATCATATATTTTTCAGAGGCTTAGTAATCGATTACAAGCTTTGTAGTAATCGATTACATGATATTGCATCATATGCAAACCAGAGGCTCAGTAATCGATTAACTCCCTAGTGTAATCGATTATTATGAGTTGCATCATACAATGAACAGGAGTGGTGTAATCGATTAACTATTATTAGCCTAATCGATTACATGGTTTTCAAATGTATTTAAGAATTTCTATTTTTGAAGGAATAATCGATTAACTTCAGAAAGTAATCGATTACTTTATGTTTTATTGAAAAACGTGTCAGAATCATTTTTTATTATTTCCTGATTTGTTTTTATATATAAGATTCTGATTTATTTTATAAAATTCGAAAATTATTTTTAAATTTGAATTATTTCCTTTTTGATTTTAAGAATCAAATCTTTATTTTATTTCAGAAATCATTTTGATTTTATTTTTGATTTTAAAACTTATTTCAAATCCTATTTTATTCTATTTTGATTTTGTTTTATTTATTCAAAATCGTTTTTGATTCTAAATGGTTTTCCTTTAAATTAAAAATCACTCCAACATTGAAAACAATTTTTTCACGATCAGACTTTTTATTTTATTCATTCATTCACGTTTCTCTCTTCTTCTTCTCAAGTCTTCTGTTTTTCGTAGTTCATATTTTTTGAAGAACAAAACTCATATTGGCTGAGTAAATTCTACGAGAAACTTCTACTTCATTATCATAGAGCATATTGTAGAATCTGTGTTTTGAGAACACGTGATACTTGTTGTAATCACTCACATCAATTGTATTCAACCTTAGTGGTTAGGGAGAGAATCCCTTAGTGGACGTGTGATAGGTCGTAGGGCGAGGAACCCTGCTGTGTGATTGAGACCCCTAGCGAACAGAGGTTCCTAGTAGTGTGCGGGGTGCTCTTGGTTGTAATAGGGTGCGGCTCTATTGCTTGGTATAAGAACTCTCAGGCGAGTCGCTTGAGGACTGGACTAGGCCTTTCGATGGGAAGGCTGAACCAGTATAAAATTCACCGGTGCAAGCTTTTCTATCCCTATCTCTTTTACTTTCCGCATATTTAATTTTTACGTTTCCGCGCTACTCGTTTATTATATTTCTATCGTTTTCGCGATCCATTTTGAACGTTTAATCTCTCCATCTCAAATCAATTTTTATTTGGTACGAATTTTTCAATACATAATAAAACTCGATTCACCCCCCCTCTCGAGATTTTGAGGCCAAAACCAACATCTCTTTTTGTAGCGCCCAAAGATATTTATCACATCCAACTGTGATAAGGGTTTTGATGACAGAAATTCAAATCAAAGACCTGCTCAGGTTTTCAGATTACAAAACGATTTAACTAATGCAATCGGAGACATTGATTACGTTAATTTCAATCAGAGAAAGGATAAACTCAGATTACCTATACATAGATCTAATTCGCATCCTAGCAGGTTGAACACCCATCCGAACTTAATTCGCTTAACGTCGATTCCCTTCTTTACCCTTAGCCTTTGCTGAATCTGGCGAACTAAACCTTAATCTCTTACAGCTGCAACCGAATGTCCTCATAGATATATCATTACTTAGCCCAAAGTGACGCACCTCATGCATTACACATAGAGTTTGGCAAGTTCTTTACTTCTTATTAACATACTAGATAATTCTCACGATTGGGGTTCCTTTAATCTGTCATTCCTCCATTTTTAATTCCCTTAGCCATCTTCCTCTTCTTCCATATTTAATTCACTTTCCCAAGTTCCTCTTATACTGGTGTTTGACATTCGTTCTAACCACTTCTTATGCCCTTCCATCGTACTTATAAATTCCACACATTCTTTCAATATCGGGAAATTCCTTATTCGCTGATAATTGATAGATGGCTTAAGGTTCGGGCACAATCCATTCTAAACTTCACATATTTGAACCCCCCATCCGGGTTGTTATGAAACATACTTCCTCAATCTCTTAAACTTGGAAATGCCTTCTCCAAGACTAATACTTCCTCGTTTTATATTTAGCAATCCAGCCCTTATTTCCTCCTCGTACCTCTTGAGAATTCTCTTCAGTTTCCAAAAACTTCTTTTTGAATGTTACTTAAGTGACGAAGCAGTCCTTTATTTCAATATTTGTCCTATACGGTTCCCACAAATTCTTTGCTACACCACTTAACATAAAAGTGGCCTAACCCTCTATTCATCCATTTCTTATTTCTTTCCAACTTCTTTACTTAGAATAGCCTCTTAGTCACTTTAAAAATTCCATGAATTGTTCTTCGACTCAATGTTTGCCATTACCTTTCACTTTACTAGGTAAGTATTGGAGCTCAAACTCAAAACTTCCAGACCCAACCATTGATGATGACTTCAATTCAATTTCTTCTTCTAATCGAATCAATTCCCTCATACTCCTTTGGTCTCTGAATTCCCAAGACAAAGAGCCCTAGAGACAAAACCTCCGGACCTTTTAGAGTGAACATACTTGTTGCAAGCTCCAAGTCATTCAAGAAGAGCTTACTCTTTGTGTATTCGATCACTTTGATGCATACACACCCACCTTCCTTCCTTCAGACTATTCCCTTCCAGGTCCTTGCCTCAATACATGAAATTATTCTTTAGTACTTTCACATGGTTCGAGTAAGAGCAACGCAGGAGAGGTTGTTAGCCTTCCCTTCAATTACTAAAAATCCTCGTTGCATTCTTATTTCATATGAAAGGCTAATCCTTCCGGGTTACCTTGATTACAGGTACTTGAATTAAGGAAGTACAGTGATGGTCCTATAATAGCACTTAATCAGCCTACTCCCAATATCGCATCTCAATACGATAAAGGTAGACAAATCAAATTGATTCTAAAGACTCATCCTAACACTTCCATACAGTCGTTAAGGCTTGCCTTATAAACAACTACAGGAACGCTCGTAGGGGTTTCTATCATAAAAGCATAGGATAATTCAGATACAGGCAAGGTCAAACGATTCACACATTCATAATAAATAAATGAATGCATAGCACCAAAATCAGACAATGCATTACAGAGCTGACCATTTAGCAAGTAATTACCTTGCACAAGATCTGAGGATTGGCTTGCTTCCACACCTTTAAGTGTGAAAACCCTTCCTTGAACCACGGGCTTGTCAGCTGTCCCTCTTGAATTAGTTTTGGCCGGTTCCTTGCAATCCTTAGCAAAGTGTCCCGGTTTCCCACAATTAAAGCAGTTACTTGTTCCCCAACAAAAACGACCATGATGACGACGCTTGCATTTGTCACAGAAGGGAGCCTCGCTCCGGAAGTTCCTTCCATCATTACCCCCAACCTTTTCTTTACCTTTTCCCCGATGATCATATGGACCCTTGCCTCAATTATTGAAACCTTTGTGCCTTTGAGGTCCATAACTCTGACTATCCTTCCTCTCTGATGCTTGCAATTTTTCTGCCTTCTTATCATCCTCATACATCCTACACATGTCCACCAATGTAGGAAAACTTTGGATCCTTTGATAACTGAAAATAGACTTCAACTTGGGCCTTAAGCCTCCTTCAAACTTGATACACTTGCTCCTTTCATCTGGATTGTTCTGATAATATGGAGAGTACTTCATCAATTCCTCGAACTTGGCTGCGTACTCACCCACACTCATGTCTTCTTGCTTCAGCTGCAAGAATTCCACTTCCTTCTTTCTCCTCAAATCCTCAGGGAAATATTTATTGAGAAACTTCTCCATAAATACACCCCAGTTCACTTCCCTTCCCTCGTAACGCAAAAGCTGAACTGTATGATTCCACCAGTTCTCAGCCTCATCTTCCAGCATATAGACTGCATATGCCACCTTCTGAGCTTCCGTGAAATCCAGCGTTCTGAAGATTTTATCCATGGTATGAATCCACTTATTATCCTCCTCAGGTTTAAATCCTCCTTCAAACTTGGGTGGATTACAACTCCTAAATTCCGCCAAACTCCTCGCCTCGGTATTACCCACATTATACTGATGAGGTGGATTAAACAATTGCGGTGGTTGCTGAGATTGCCGTTGTTGCATAGCCTCCAGCACCGCGGTAATTCTCTCTAACATTGTGTTAGTGAAATTTCGGTTTCTAGTTGCCATACTAGACCTGCGCTATGGACTTATGGTCACATACGTTGAACTAAAGAAACATTCATCACACCACCTATACTAAGGTGATAACCATAACTTCAAACAAACATTCAATTGTGTCTTGTGCTCAAAAGAGACAAGATACAAGCATTCAAACAATAAATATGCTCTGTGGATACCTGCTTGATGTTGATGACTACCTTTCTGGAACTACTTCAACTACTACAGGATCTGACTTTTTCTCTGATACCACTCAGTGTGACACCCTTTTTAAATATCCAAATAGTTAATACAATAACCCTCTCTTTTGTTCTATAAAATATGGACTTGTAAGTATTCATTGAAAATGTAGAAATAAAATTTTCTTTTCAGGCGGGTACAGAAACCAAAACCTGGAACTCTTGGAGAGGATAACTTGTATTGTTTTCAACATTGTTTTGAATTCGGTGTTTACTAGGATAATAAAATCTTTCCAGAATTTCTGATAGCATCGATACTTTTGAAAAGATATTTTCATAGTAAAATTAGGCGATACTATCCATTTGTTCCTTTCGCAAAACTGATACCATTTTCAAATAACATAGCCGAATTCTTTCATATAACATTTATCAGAGTAAGCGGAAATTATAGGACTATGTAGCTAATAGAAATATAAACATAGATTTTATATAACTGAAAAGAGTTAGGTGACACATAGTCCCAGTATAAGTCTCCAAGATCCAGATACAAGTTCATCAAGATCTATGTCCAAATAAAACCATAACCCTAGAGTACTCAAAATTATATCTACAATATATACATCTCAAAAATATAGACTCTAGAGGTGGTCACATAGATCTGGCAGCATCAGAAGTAGTAGTGATAGTAGTATCAGTCTCCAAGTAGTAGAAAGAAACATCATCAGCAGCAGCAGCAGCAGTATCTCCTCCACAGCATCCCCACACCGGATCCCCTGATCCTCATCAGGTAAATAATAATTTTATTTACTTTCCCTCCAAAATCATTCCTATAATTACCTCTAGGTCCCAACCCAGGGACTAAGGTGCAAATTATATATTTATCCATAAATATACTTACCAAAATAAATTCTAACAATATAAACACAGGTTTTAATCAAAGATAGAAATAATTATAATAAACTTTATAATTAATATTCCATTAATCCAGGATCAAAATTTTGGGGTGTTACATATTTTCTCGCTGCAGACACGCCTGGGCGTGGGGAGCTCCACGCCTGGGCGTGTGGGACTGATTAAGGCTCCATTTTGCTTCGTTCTTGCGCCATTTTCAAGGTCTTTTCATCGCCTTTCATGCTCCATATTTATTTTCTTCATTTAAGCTCTGAAAGTAGCTAAAACAAACCCAAAACGTTCAAAGGATTCTAAATTACCTAACTTCCTAAAAACTATACAAAAAATTCTAAATTTACAAGAGGAACAAGTCAAATTCATAGTAAAAGGGAGTCTAAATCATGCTAAAAAAATCATATATTAGACCCAAATCACTCCCCCAAACTTAGTATTTTGCATGTCCCAGGCAAAAGTAAAATAAAACTCTAGAACACAAGACTACCTCCTAAATCAAAATATACACACCTAATCTAAGACTTCGACTCACAGACTTAGGCACTTTTACAAGCAATTCATACAATTGAAACCTGATTAGAGAAACAAACTTAACAAGAACCAATGATTAGTGAACACTCTCAACCTCACAATGTGTATCAAGGTTTATATATATGTGATTCACTCAAATTCATACAATGACAATGTGTTACCATAAGCTTGACCATAGACCCAAATCTCCACTGAAATTATTGAATACATGCAAAAATCAAAAGGTCTTAATTTTGGTTGTAATGAGGCCATGGCTAAAAGTGTAAGGCGGGACAAAAGAATGAAAGGCTGAAACTAAGGGCTAAAATGCAAAAACAAATTTCCCTCTAAAAAACTATGAATGAGCAATGAATACTACATAAACACAACTCAACTCACAATCAATTTCATACTTCTTTTCTTTTTCACTCTTTTTCATCTATTCTCTTCCTTTCACATTTATTTCTTTTTCAATTTTTTTTTCACCTGGAAGAGAAATAGAACTCATAACACTTTTCACCAATTACTTTCACTTTTCTTATTCATTCCTTTCAATTGCTCATTCAAAATTTCCAAGGTACTCACAAAGAATTTCAATAAATTCAGGGTACCAAAGAAAAATCATAATAACTCATAAGGCTCAAAATGGGCAACTAAGGGAACATTATCAATTCAAATCATTTGAAGGCCACAAAAACACATCCTAAGTGCCTTAATCATCTTAATGCATGCAAACAATTATCAATTTCAAAATGGTCACCGGCCAAGTTCTAGAACACAAAATCAAAGTGAACAACTCTCATAAAAGAAATAGGGGTTTAAATCACAAAAATCAATATAAATCACATACCCCTGTCAAGTGTATAGGCTCAAAAATCTCACAGGCTAATAGTCAGTTCACTAATAACTTATTCCAAAACAGTTTATCAAAATAACCATATCTCAAAAATATTTACAGCTCAATCAAATCAATATCAAAAATCAATGAGTCTAATCCTAAACTAAGTATTTACACATATAGTCAGAAAAACAATCCTAAGTCTAGAATAATTACCTACTCCTACAAAAGACACAAACCAGCACTAAAAATGGGAGAACAATTCAGATCTGAAAAATTTAATTTTTATTTTGTCCACTCCCCCAAACTTAGAGGTTGACTTGTCCTCAAGCAAACTAAACTAAACTAAAACCACAAAATAAAAATTAAAACTACCTAGAAAAACAGGACATTATTTTTGCGAAGTACAAGGTCTGGGGTGACATATAGGGAACTAATGGGAGCAAATGGGGTCACACCCCCAAACTGAGATGTTGCACCCTCCTGCCACGCCTAAGCGTGAAGCGTGCCACGCTTGGGCGTGGCTGGACCTGTACTTCTTTTTTTTTTAATAAAAACTAAAACTAACTAATAACTAATTACCTAAAAAAATAAAACCTAAGGGAAATTACCTAACATTGGGTTGCCTCCCAACTAGCGCTTGTTTAATGTCACGAGCCTGACGGGTCACCTCTTTTCAAAGGTTAGGGTGGTTGCCAAGATCCCTTCAAGGGTGGCACCTTGTTTTTCAACTTCTTTCCAACACTCTCTCCATTCGAGTGCTGAATGCACATGAGAGGAGCAAAGTTCTCCGCGGTGATTGGTAGTTTTTCAAAAATTTTAACTGTAGTTTGGTCACCATTTACTCGAATAATTACTTCTCCCCTAGGCACATCAATCACTGCCCCTGTTGTGGCCAAGAATGGCCATCCAAAAATTAGAGGAATATTTTTGTCCTCTTCTACATCTAAGATCATGAAATCTAAGGGCAGGATAAAATCTTTCACCATAACCAGAATATCTTCCACCACTCCATACGGGCGAAGGGTGGTTCTATCAGCTAACTGAAGTAATGTCGGGGTAGGCTTAATCTCTCCTAAGTTTAATGCTTCACAAATAGGCAATGGCATAATATTAACACTAGCTCCTAAGTCACAGAGAGCCTTACCTAAGTACTCCTTGCCTATGCTAATCGGGAGAGTGAAGCTACCTGGGTCCTTCAGCTTTGGTGGAAGGTTGGATTTGATGATGCTGCTGCACTTCTCTGCTGTCGGGAACGTCTCGTCAGTGAGCATCCGCTTCTTCTTTGTCAGCAACTTCTTCATGAATCTCGCGTACAGAGGCATTTGTGAGAGAGCCTCTGCAAATGGGATGTTGATCTCCACCTTCCGTAGCATCTCCAAAAGTTTTTTGAATTGCTTCTGGTCATCCTCTTTCTTCAACCTCTGAGGATAAGGAATCCTCGGAGGTAGTGGTGCTGGTTTGGGTGTGCCTTGCTCTTTCTCTTGATCCTCAGGTGGATCCTGCGTCTGTTGCCTTGCATTTGAGCCTCTTCCACTTGGTTGCTTTGGCCCCTCATCTTTCTTCTCAAGCTCAGTTGCATTACCCTTCTTCTGTGGCTCCTCATACGACTTGCCACTTCGAAGGGTAACCGCCATGCATCGCTCCTTGTAGTTGGTTGCGATCTCTGATATCCAATTGTTTATTTGAGCCACTTGCACTTCTAGGTTGCGAATGCTGACTTCCTGATTGGAAATATTCGCCCTAGCTTCGACCATGAAGGTATTGGTTGTGGTAGCCATTGCTTCAAGTTCCTTTCCCAGCCCTGCTTCTGTGGTGGTGATGGATTGGGTGCTGGGCTGTACCTTGAGGTGTGAGACTGACTGATTTTCCCCGGATTATGGATATTGGAGTACATGTTATTTTTAGGAACTCCATCACCCACAAACTTGGCTTGCTCCTCAATGTTGGTTGGACCCTTACTGACTTCAAAAGCACAATCACCATTCCGGTGACCTCCCCCACAAAAGTAGCACTTTATATTGTTGGATGCAACCGCCACACTGATCTGGCTCATCTGCTTCATTAATGCAGCCATTTGCTGCTGCATTTGCTTGTTCTGCTCGACTAAGATCTTGATTTGACTAGAGTCCAGATCATGACTCTTCAAGACGCTTTGCTCCACCTGGGTCCTTAATCCTTGGTTGTTGCTGAATGCCATGTTTGCAATAACTTCCTTGGTCTCTTCAACAATCTTCTTCATCATCGATCCACCAGCTGCTGCATCAACCATGCTTTGATTGAATCGGTTGAGCCCATTGTAAAACAATTGAATCTGCTGCCAGTCTTGCATAAATGTTGGGCACTTCCTCAGTAGCTGGTTGTAACGCGGCCAAGCTTCATGCAACGGCTTGTTGTCCTCTTGCATGAATGAGTGAACATCTTGCCTCAACTTTGCTTGCTTCCCAGCTAGAAGGAACTTATCCATAAATTTGGAGACAAGTATTTTCCAGCTAGAAAGACTCCCTGGTGCCTGGTTGTTCACCCAAGTTAGCGCCTCGCCCCTCAGTGAGAGAGGGAACATCCTCATTCTAATGGCCTCGTCCGTAGCACCCTCGATCTTGAAGAAGCCGAGCATGCCCAGGAAGTTAGCGATATGGTCCCTGGGGTCTTGATTCGGCGCACCACTGAACTGATCCTGCATGATGAGGTGGATGTATTGTGGATCAATTGCGAATGCAGTTGCAGTGATGGCTGGCCGGACTATGCTAGAAGCAAGGAATGTTGGAAACCAATAAGCGGGCTTTAACAATTACTAGAGGGGGGGTGAATAGTATATTGTGCCAGTGATATAAAATTTTCGTTTGTTATTGAATAGGTTGAGAAATAAAACAACTGAAACAGAAAAACCTTAGATTTTTGCTCTCTGTGACACGAGGATATCGATATCCCAAGTATCGATATCAGAGACTAGATATCGATATGCAATGTCTGAACTTCAGTGACTCAGATTTGCTTTTGCTACAACAAATGGTTAATGCAAGGAATACAAGGCTGCAGCAATCTAAAGATGATAAGCTTGATAAAACAGAGTAATAACAATTTAAATACAGCGGAAAATTAAATCCACAATGCCTATCCTATGGTTCAAATGATGCAACAATGAAAGATGCAAGGAAAGCAATAAAGGGAGATCAACACAAGGAAATTATTATACTGGTTCACTCCTAATGAGCTACGTCCAGTCCTCCTAAGCCACTTAGGAGAGTTTCTACTAATCAATTGACTAGAACAATTACAAGGAATTAATTGAGATCCTTACTCAACCTAACCCCTTTCCAAGAGTGTACCAAACTCTTGAAATTCTACCTCATTTGATTTTGATGGTGAAGATGCACTTCCACAGCTCCTTGAATCCAATTCAAGAGCACCACCATGCCAAGAACTCTTGGTCTTCTATGCTTGAGAACTCTCAAGACTTCAGTAATCCAAGACACACTCGGATTAGCATGGCACAATCCAAGACTTTTGATTACAAGTGATAGGAGATGAGAATAACGAATTTCACAAATGAATTCGTGACAATAAGCTCATCCCACTAATGGGTCTTAACTCAATCTAATTTGAAAATGTTACAATATGAATGAGGGATTGAATTTTCGAAGAGAATCACTAGAGAGTAAAAGGTATAGCTTGAATGTTCAGAGGAGATTCTGTATATGTCTCTTTAGGGTTCATGCAGGTTTTGTTTTAAAACTAAGGAAGTGAGAAAAACGGTCAGAAACGATATTTCAGAAAATCCTCCACGAATCCCTTCATTGCCTCTTCCATGATTTCAGGAAAGAGATCTCAGAAAATCAACTTCTAAGTCGTGCATATCGATATCCACTTGTCCATATCGATATCCAACATCGATGTTAACAAGTGCATATCGATACCCATAACACAGGTTTGAAAAATTACTTTTCTTTAAAATGATTTTCTTTCTCTCAAGTGTTAATTTAAGTTAATCTCAATCAATCAAGCATAAATATAACTTAATCAAACTAGATAGAGATTAAACCTACTAAACTACCCACGCTCAACAAAAATAGAAAATTACAACAATTGAATCTTGAGCATGAGTTGACCAAAGTCTTGATTCTTGAATCTTTGACACTTGAATCTTCAAGACTTGCTTTTAATTACTTTGTCATCATCAAAACATCATCAAAAATAACTACTTGGAGAATTGAATTTACAATGAATTCCGGGTCCACAGTTGCATATTCCGCCAAGGTCTTCCTGGGAGGAGGAGGCGGAGAGGATCCGTGAGATCCTCCTCCTCCAACCATCTTCAATATTGTTCTTTCCCCTCTCCTAGTGCTGAATTTTTATCCTCTTTGCACTTAAATTGATATAAATTCCTGCACAAAACAAAAACAAGAGAAAAATTACGCAGCACCTGTTGAGACAAGAAACTAACTAAAAAAATAAATTTCACCTAAAACTACTACTAAGTACCGAAAATTAATTGAAACGAATTTCAATCCCCGACAACGGCGCCAAAAACTTGTTCACTCTTAGCAAGTATACTAGATCGCAAAGTAATATAGTCAATAAGACCAAATATCGTCCCTTAGGGATTGCAAATTGTTCAATTAATTCTCACCAAAGAGTAGTTAAAAGTAAAATCTATAAGTTTCTAACTAATTAATTAAGATTGAAATAAAAACAGAAAATAAATAGAAGTTGTGAGCGATTTGAGAAAGATGTTAGGAACATGGTTTCATTGTATGGCGTTGTTTATTTATCATGAATCTCTGTTTTTCCCTAAATCATGAACAACTTCCTAAATTGGTAACTATTAGATCCCTCTTGTATAATTACCGTTTCTTATTCAATTAGATAATCCTTAATTCCTTAAGAGATTAAACTATTGAATAATCTTAATTAAGAACAGGGAATTAATCATGTTATATAATTACCCAATTGTATCCCTACTTGTTGAATAACTATATTGTTTGAATGCATGGCCTATTCTAATTCCTAATCTCTCAATTGAAGAATTAGAAATCCAAAACAAGACATAAATTGGCCAGATTTATGAATTGGAAATAAAACGCAATCAAACACATGATTTAGAAACGGAAAAACATCAATTCATGAAATCAATAAACTAATCCATACAAATTCACCAATTCCTAACACAAGGGTTTTAGTTACACATCATGAAAATAAGAACAAAAGCAATAGAAGAATGCATGATTACCATGGAAATGCCTTGGATCTTCCAATCCTTGATCTTCTCCTCTTCTAAAACTCTCTAAAATTATGTAATCTCCCTCTCTCTCTAATGACTGCTAATGGCTGCCTAACCTAATTCTAAAACGTATATTTAAAAGATAAAACTAATCCTAATTGAATTGGAGCAAAACTGATTAGGAAGTGGCGCAATTGGGCTTTCTCGTATCTGAAAGCAACTTCGGCACTGATTTTTACCCAGAATATGGACGAATTTGTGCAAGGCTATTTCTCGCAAAGTTGTAGATCTTTTCCTTAGCTTTGAAAGGATACCAAGATCGCCTCATTTGGATAAGCATAGCTCAAGTTATGGTCAAAATACCGAACAACGTCACTTTCACGCACTATGCGCGCCTGGGAGCCCATAACCTCACGCTTGGGCGTTCCAGGCACCTGATTGGTGTATTTTCTCGCTGCAGACACGCCTGGGCAAGGGGAGCTCCACGCCTGGGCGTGTGGGACTGATTCTGACTCCATTTTGCTTCGTTCTTGCGCTATTTTCAAGGTCTTTTCATCCCCTTTCATGCTCCATATTTATTTTCTTCATTTCAGCTCCGAAAGTACCTGAAAAATACCCAAAACGGATCAAAACGTTCAAAGGATTCTAAATTACCTAACTTCCTAAAAACTATACAAAAAATCCTAAATTTGCAAGAGAAACAAGCCAAATTCATAGTAAAAGGGAGTCTAAATCATGCTCAAAACATCATATATGAGACCCAAATCAGTATCAAATGGAAAAGTGAATTATGCATAAACCCAATTCATTAATTAGGTTCTCTCTTTACAAAGATTTTGGAGTTCAGAGAAGAGAAAGGAGAATCAGGTTTATGGAAAGAGAGAAATGAGAGGATGAGAAGTTTGAGAGAAACTTCATATCTCTTCATAAACTGTTTATTGCTCATTCATTTTTAAACTTTCAAAGATTGAGACACGTGGCAGCATAGAATTTTAGTATTTCGTATCTTTTAATGTGGAGGCTCCATTTTGAAATGGGAGATTCTGGAGCCTCCATTGGGACATGTTTTTATACTAAAAGGAAAGATAATTGCTTACTGTTCAGGTTGGACGGGCCTCATTCGTTCTGGGAGAGTTTGCATTCCCATAGATTCTTCGAGCCTATCTTGAATCTGTGGTGTCACGGACTGGTGGGGTATCATTACCCGAATCTCCCTGGAACAACCTCACAGTGTATGGGCTATTGTGAGTTCTTTTACCCCCGTGTAAGGACGGTAGCCTTTTTTGGGTGGAATGTCCATGAGGGGTGGAGGGCCACTAGCGGTTGGCTGAGGAAATGGTGGAGGGGAATTTGCGACTCTGTTTTAGTTGAGGTGGTTGCGGAGATCGCCTCCCCTATCTCCTCCTGTAGTGGTGTGTTGGTCTCTGGGATTTCTCCGGGATTTGTTGGTGAGGTTTCAAGCCAGGTGGTCCTGGAGATCTCCTGCGTTGTTTATGGTTTGAACAATGGTGGTGGTGGGGTTGATTTGTTAATCGTTTCCCACAAATGGCGCCAATGTAGTGACCTTAATCAGGTTTAGCCTTAAGACTATGAGGAAGCCTTAGACCAAAACTCAGTCAAGTATTAATGTAGGACCTCTTAGGATTTCCAATTATCTAGTTGGGATAGCCAGGGTATCCATAGTCAACAAAGTGTGTGCCAGTTTCAACTTATGGATGAGAATTACGTACCTTAGCCTTTATAGCATGGTGCTACTTATAGGGGAGCGTGTGGACCTCTGCTAGGCCTGAAAGGTAGACATGTTTTAGTAGGACTAGGAAAGGTGCATCTATAATCTTTCTAGATCCTGTAAAGATAAACACAGTGGTTATCCCTTGTTTCTAGAGCTGTGCGAAAATCTAGGAGATAATCTAGGGCAAAGGGGCCATAGGCCCGTAGCTATTAGGATAAGCATGGTAGTTATCCGTGCTCAGTTGTGGCCTCGTCAGCCAGTGATTCGCTGAAGTGTTCCAAGCTCGGATACTCTTACTGACCATGTAATGGTCGGCGAGTGATGATCTCTAGATCCTTGTATGGCTATTGGTCATATGGTCAGTTTCAATGTTTCCAGGTTGGCCGAGGAATAGTCCACTACACATATCTTGTGAAAAATGTGTGGCATTTCACTAGTATTTGATGTGATAAGTTAATGGATGAATTATGCATGATATATATGCCATGTTACTTGGTTGCTTGTGATTTCAAACTTCAAGCACTTGATTACTTATTCATATACGCTTTTTGACAATGACTCACTCCTTGTCCCTATTGTGTGGTAGTGATAGCCGCACTCCATGTAACATCCTACTTTTAATACTTTAAATAAACTGCTTAAGATTAACACTTATTTGTGAAAATGTTCGGGGTTTATAAAAATTTTGGCGGAGTTTCCTTTGAAAATTGGACTTTTCCCCGAATAAAATTTAACCTGTCAGTCCAGAACAGTTTCAATCAAGTAAAAATATAACTTTCAGTTCAACATGCACAAAACTATGAAATACTTTCAATTGTCAAAATGAGAAGATACAATTTATATATTACTACAAATGCAATTTAATAAAATAACGGTTATCAATTAAACAATTCTTTTATAAAACCAATCTATTACAATATAGAACCTATGAATGGTTGCACTATGAATGGGACCATAAGGTCACCAATACCAATATACTCTTTACATAAGTATAACATTGTCGGCCTTGACTTTCATGTGTGCCTGTCTCCTTGGTGTACCTAATATGTCCACTACTGTAAGGGTGAGAACTTTGAATCTAGATTAAAGAAAACATTTAAAAACAGTAATAAATCATAAGTAAGCATATTCATGCACAAACAATGGCAATAACACAATTTCACAATTCAATTAACAATTAAAACATTCTATCCTATTCAATATATACTATGCGTTCTTAGAGTATAATACTTTATTATAACACTGTAATGTGCAATCACATGATTATGCTATGCCAACGTCACACTTAGATGATTTAATTCTTGAATCCGACATTACAATTCATTTCATTCTATTAACTTTAACACTTTGATCGGATTCAATGAATTAAAGCATCCATAACAATGCATTCACACTTTCCCTTTTTACTTTCACACTTTAACAATAACAATGAACGATTTAACACTTTTAACTTTAACAATAACAATCATGTACATTGTACTTCACCTCCACTCCGGAAGGTCCCTCATACAATGCAGCAGTAATAACTTTTACCTTTTCCAATACCAATATAACATCTCACATACACCCTCTACTCTGGGGAAAAACCGACCAGGAGTAAGTATTTCTCAACCTATAGTTGGGTGCTTCACCTCCACTTAGGAAGGTCCCTCGCTCACCCGCTTGCACATAACTTCACCTCCACTCTGGAAGGTCCCTCATGCAATTTGGGTTGATTTGTCCAAATTGACTTTAGCAGAAATCACCCTCGATTGGCCAAAACGAACCAAAGTAATAGAATTACTGCGATTTGCGTAGAAGCTGTAACACCCTATAATTAATTACCCTTAATTCCCCTTATATTAAATACGGACTTAAAAATTCATTTTTATTATATTAAAATCAACCGTCAAACGGACGGAGTTTAGTTTGTTTTTCGGACTTTTCTAAATTTTCCACCTGAGTAACACATTCACAGAATATAACAGAAGCCAGCAGGGCTCAAATATAAATATATATATATATGCATCATGTAGTTGCCCCGTGGGATCAATAGTAAAACAGCAGTAATAGTTTGTCAGAGTGCCAGCAAAAGGATAAGTATGCAAGTCAAGATGACATAACATCGACTATGCCCAAAAATAAAACGTAACCTAGGCCCCAAACGAAACTATCCGAAGCCTCACTCAAAAAGTATATACACCACATATACATCAAAATAATATGGAGGCTTCGGTCCATACAATGCATCTAATTTCCCCCAACCCTACTCTCCCTGTGAGGGAGAGTTATCTTGCTCGGCCGGTGCGGGTGCATACTCCAACTCAGTACCTGAAAAATGGTAAGGAGGCGAGTATTACACAATAAAATAGGGAAGCAGTTTCTATCATGCTATACTGAACCACCAAGCCATACACATATAGTCAAATAAAGCACATTTCACAATTAAGCACTCCCAATAAAAGACATGTTCATATCATAATTATTTAGTTCTTTTTAAGATATGCTAAAACATAACTTCATTAATTCTAACTTGGTTCAAAAAGCATGAGTTATCAAGCATGAATTACTTTTCTTTTCTTCATTTCATTATTAAGATGTATCTCATACCATTGTACTTCACCTCCACACCGGAAGGTACCTCATACAATTCGGCCTATGGGTACTTCACCTCCACACCGGAAGGTACCTCATACCATTGTACTTCACCTCCACACCGGAAGGTACCTCATATCATTTGGCCTGTGGGTACTTCACCTCCACACCGGAAGGTACCTCATACAATTTGGCCGGTGGGTACTTCACCTCCACACCGGAAGGTACGTCATACCACCACATAGGTTATGCATATAAAGAATAAGATTAAAGCATAACAATACACATAATTCCGAGCATACCATTCATTCATTCACTCAGTTCTTTCCTTAATAAAACACTCATATCCACAACTAAACAATTATGCAAAATTAATCACCATTATGCATCTCTAACATTTAACCATCCCTAGTCCAATTCATTATAAGTATACATATGTTGTACCGAGTTTAATTCCAAGCCTCATATTTTTCATCATACATAAATTATAGGGCTCATTATGATTTAACAAAATATCAACCACGTAATTCAAGTATCAACAGTTAGGATTAAGCACAAAGCAAGATATCCAATTACTTTTATATGTACTTACATTCCTAACATGTTATTATCTATCCTAGGGTTCCTTATCCTAACTAACAAACACCTCCTAGCAACCCAATATATACACAATACAATCTACCCCTTAGAGTATGGTAACACAAACCTCCTTACCTCACACTACTAGAGATAGGGAGATTTTGTTTGTTCTAACTTGAGTCTTTCCCCACCAAGGAGATATAACCAAGAGAGGAGGGTGAAACCTAATATGGAGCAATCACAAGAAAAGATCAACATTCATGTCATGAATCAAGCAAAAACTCAAGAAAAGTGGAGCTTCCATGGCTTTAGAACCAAAAACCACCATGGATGAAGGAGAGAGAAAGGGGGAGGACGAGTATTAGAGAGAGAAAGAAGAGAACCCACAACTTGATACTTACTTGGTGTTGACAAAGGAAGAGATTTGATGATGGAATGGGTGTGAAATCACTTGCCTTTGCTTGATTTGTGGAGAAGCAAATGGAACCCTAAGAGGAAGAAGGGGAAGTCGTGAATGAGAGAGAGAAAGAAGAAGATGAGTTGATAGAGAGTAGATTATAAGAGTGAGAGTGAATAATTTTATTTGTTTGGGGAGGAAAATGAGTGGCTAGGATTTAAGCCCTAAAAGGAGATGCCTTTTGTGTGATGGAGAGTGCATCACGTGCACTCTTCTTTCCCCTTTTTTTTTTGAACAGACCCTATAGTAATCGATTACCATAGCCAGGTAATCGATTATTTCTTCAATGCAACATTTTCATGACTTCCAACCTGAGGCCAGAAAGTAATCGATTACAATTTGATGCAACAATTTTAGCGTTTTCAGCAGAGGCTCAGTAATCGATTACTTTCCCAAGAGTAATCGATTACTCTTCAATGCAACATTTTGGTGCATTTTGGCTGAGAGCTAGTAATCGATTAACTCACCCATAGTAATCGATTACTTTGCTGTTTTTTCCATCTTCTCATGGTTTCTAACTCTAGAACATTTCCCTTAGTTCCCTTACCCCTTAGGCTATGTTTTCTATACTAAATCCTATCTCTTAGTCTTATGAGTCTCATAAATCCATCTCAACTTAATATACTAAATTGCACAATTCATATTACATGAAGGATTTCAAATTGAGGATGTTACAGAACCAATCCCCAACACAGGTATCAAACCCATGTCCTTTGCAGGATCAAAGTTCTCCACAGTAATTCCAGTAATTTACTTTTGCCCTCACCAATCGCAAAGCGACATGTGTTTTTCCCCTACTCCTAACGTCCACCTTTTCACCATGCATGATCCCAAATTCTAAGTGTTTCTCAATTGAATTCAAAGCCCTTTTTGTCTTTTAGAAAATATCATTTATTTGGTTCAAACTCAATTGAGAAAGATTTAGCCGTATTTAATGCATAACTATATGAATGCAACTTTACACTTTTATAAACACACTATCCATATACAAATATATTATTTACACTTATAACAATAATATTTATGAAAACAATAACAATTAACATAGGCATACATAAATAACATATCAATAAAGCTTAGGGTTTCTAGCTAAATTCTACCCACCTAACCAAACAATGAATACACCTAATTATAACTCTATTACTATACTTAAACCCTTTCTCTAATACTAGACCAAAGTAAACCCCTTACCTTGAGGAGAGAGAAAGAGGAATTGGGGTTTTCATGGAGCTCCCACACCAAGATCCAATCCAAGCTCCTAAGACTCATATTCCTTGTCCTTAAGCACCTTCCAAACTCCTTTACATGATTAGAAGGCTTTATGGGATGGGTTGGGAAAGTTAGGGTTTGGGTTGGATTTGGGGGTTTTATGAAAGAGAGAAGAAAGTGAGATTTGAAAGAGGAAAACACATAAAGGATTGATGGGTTGAAGATTTGTGGGGTTAATTTGATGTTATTTGGTGTTGATTTGCGAGATTACAAAACCCTAAGGTATGAGAAGAAGAAGCACTCATGGAGGAGGAAGAGAAAACAATGAGGTTTTTGTTTCAAAACGTGTTTATAAAACTGATCTGCTGCAATGTATCCGGATACATCACTAAATATCCGGATACCTTGAGTTGAAAAGCAATGGTTAATCGATTAACTTTGCCATTAATCGATTAGTGCCTGAAAGAGGTGAAAATCTTAATCGATTAACTCAAGGCTTAATCGATTAACTGGTTTAGTCTACCATTCCTTTGCACTACAAAGTGTCATAACTTTTTCGTTAACCGTCGGATCTTGCTCAAATTTGAAAGCAAGCTTCCTAATAAGTCCAACTTCATATCCAACGGTGGAATTTGGGTTTAAAGCTAGGGATCTTCTATTCTTAATTTCCTAAAGTCCTATGCTCTTAATTCTTAAATAACCCTTCTAAACCACAAGTTTAACCCAACATATTCCTTTCTCTACACTCTAAACCTATTCCAACCCATTTCTACCTCATATAAACCTACTCTTAGCTAAACACTACATTCTAAACGCTTAAGCACATACTAATTTACGTCTAATGACTATTCTAAACGGACATTGGAAATTGGGGATGTTACACTCCAAGAGGCAACAAGGATCAAAAATGATCCTTAAATCCTCAAGTCTCAAAAGTTCAAAGTTTATGAAAAGAAAACTAAAGAAATAGATTGAAATTCCTAGGAGATTCTAAGAATTATCAAAGGAAAAGAAAAGAACTACACAAACTATGAGTTCTAAATGGATGCAACCCAAGACTTAACAAACCAAATCCTAGGAATGATGCAACCAACAAGGTCAAGACAAGACTCAAACCAAGCAAACCGTATGGATCAATCTCTAATCCTAAGGTTCTCTTAGATCAAGGTTATGGCAGCATCAATGAACAAGAACTAAAGACGACTCAAAAGAAAATACGAAGAGGAATTCAAACATAGAATTACCTAGTGTTAGGATTGGCAGCTGTCACCCAAGAGGGGGGGTGAATTGGGTGTTTACGAAAACATTGGAAAATATTCGCTTTAAAACGTTTTCAACAAACTTAAAGAGATTTGCAGCGGAAAACAATATAATGTTAAAAAAAGATTGCGCGGAAGCTAATAATATTAATACTATTATGAAAACTAATATGCGCGGATACGAATTAAAATAAGAACAACGAAAACCGTTACCGCGATTATTATTTTATTTTAAATTCACTTAAAATAAATTGTTACGACAATAGATTATTATGATGCACAACAAATACATATAACAACGGAATATAAAAGAGATAGGGATAGAATATTGTGCACCGGAGATTTTATCCTGGTTCGGCAAAACAGCCTACATCGAGTCCTCAAGCGACCCGCTTGAGCTTTTCACTAATATACCGAAGACGCCCCCGCGTCCTGAAATACAACCAGAGCCCCCCACAAGCTACTAGGAACCTCCTTTCGCTAGGGACCTCAACAACAACCAGATAGCCTAACTACTAGATGCCCCACCGTTCGTCTAGCACTACCCAAACACAAAGGGTTCCTCATCCTACAAACACGAACGCAACACGTCCGCACTAGGAGATTCACTCCCTAGTCTCTGAGGGTCACACACCCCTTTACAACACGGGTTATGATATGAGTGATTGGGTACAATACCTATAGTGCACTCTTAATAGTGTTGATACAACAATATAAAGGTCACTCTAACAAAGGTGTGTTCTAAGCAATACTGATACAACAATTAAGTTCTAATGGCTATGGATAAAGGTTTCACTATAGCATAGGCCAAGACTCAGAGAATAAGGAGAAGAAGAAGAATAGAACGTGAAAAGTGTTTTCTCAAAAATATTATCAGGAGCGTTCCGATTGAAAAGAGAGAAAAATCTTCTTATAAAAAGATTTGAAAAATATATAAATTTTGAATTTGAAATCAGAATCAAATCAAAAACGATTTTGGAAATAAATCAAATTCAAAATCAAATCAAAAACAAATAAGGAAATATATAAAGATTGATTTTCTGAAATCAAATAAATAAAATAATATTTTTGAAATCAAAATAAAATCAAATAGATTTAAAGAATAAAATAAAAGATTTGAATCTTAAACCAAAAAGGAATATTTTCAAAAATAAAATCAAATTCGAATTTTGAAAATAATCATAATCAATTATGTAAAAACAAATCTGGAAATAAATCAAAATGATTCTGACACGTTTTTCAATAAAACTTGAGGTAATCGATTACTTCAGGGAGGTAATCGATTATCCCTTTAAAAATAGAAACTTTGAAATTCATTTGAAAAACCAATAATCGATTATCACATGCATGTAATCGATTACTTCACTCCTGTTTAATATATGATGCAACTGATATAATCGATTACACAGCCTCTGGAAAATATATGATGCAACTCCAGTAATCGATTATCTGTGCCAAGTAATCGATTACTTTCATACAAAAAGTAATGGATTAGCCAGGTTCAAATACTCGATTACACACTCTTCTTGGTTTTGGCCTCAAAATCTCGAGAGGGGGGTGAATCGAGTTTTATTATGTATTGAAAAAATCGTACCAATTTAAAAAATTGATTTGTATGGAGAGATTAAACGTTCGAAATGGATCGCGAAAACGATAGAAATATAATAAACGAGTAGCGCGGAAACGTAAAAATAAAATATCCGGAAAGTAAAAGAGATAGGGATAGAAAAGCTTGCACCGGTGAATTTTATACTGGTTCAGCCTTCCCGTCGAAAGGCCTAGTCCAGTCCCCAAGCGACCCGCCTGAGAGTTCTTATACCAAGCAATAGAGCCGCACCCTATTATAACCAAGAGCACCCCGCACACTACTAGGAACCTCCGTTCGCTAGGGGCCTCAATCACACAGCAGGGTTCCTCGCCCTACGAACGCCTCAACGTTCAACTATGGGATTCTCTCCGTACCACTAAGGTTGAATACAATTGATGTGAGTGATTACAACAAGTATCACGTGTTCTCAAAACACAGATTCTACAATATGCTCTATGAAAATGAAGTAGAAGTTTTTCTTAGAAGTTTACGCAGCCAATATAAGTTTTGTTCTTCGAAAAATATGAACGATGAAAAGCAGAAGACTTGAGAAGAAGAAGAAGAGAGAAACGTGAATGAGAATGAATGAATGAAAAAATTATGATCGTGAAAAATGTTGGAGTGATTTTAATTCAAAAGAGAATGATTTTGAATCAAAAAGATTTTTGAATAATTAAAACAAAATCAAAATAGAATAAAATAGGATTTGAAATAAGTTTTAAAATCAAAATAAAATCAAAACGATTTCCAAAATAAAATAAAGATTTGATTCTTAGAACCAAAAAGGAAATAATTCAAAATTAAAATCATTTTCGAATTTTGTAAAATATATCAGAATCTTTTATATAAAAACAAATCAGGAAATAATAAAAATGATTCTGACACGTTTTTCAATAAAACATGAAGTAATCGATTACACCACTCCTGTTCATTGTATGATGCAACTTATGATAATCGATTACACTAAGGAGTTAATCAATTACTAAGCCTCTGGTTTGCATATGATGCAACATCATGTAATCGATTACTACAGAACTTGTAATCGATTACTAAGCCTCTGAAAAATATATGATGCAACAATTATAATCGATTACTTGACTAATGTAATCGATTACTTTCATAAGAAAGTAACTGATTAACACAATTCAGTTAATCGATTACAACCTCTCTGATTTTTCTATGATGCAACAAAGTTAATCGATTACTTTATGAGATAATCGATTACTCTCTTTTGCAATCATACAAATATACAGAGTTTTGTAACATCAATTATTTTTACTCCGACGAAATGCAGAAAAACATTTTATATGCAAAAACACGTTTTTCTTCTTCTCTTCTAACATGAAAAACTTTATTTGGCTTTGTAACTTTTAAGTATACAAAAACTTCATTACCTTACATTTGATCTAAGGAGAAGGTTTCTATTCTTAATCTTAGTTGAGTCTTCAACCTTGAGACTTGCACTTGTGAGCTTGAACTTGAGTTGGCTTGTTATCATCAAAACACATACTTGAATAAAACTTGAAGTCCATAGAGAGTTTGAAGCATGCCTTCCAACCAGCTTGACTTCCAACACTCCCCCTTTTTTATGATGACAAACAACCATTCTGATATGCTCTTTATTATCTGCATCATAAGTGTTATACAAGCAGTATATACATATAAAATACTAAAACCTTCCTTAGAACAAAAAAAATACAGGAAATATAATAGATCAATTCTTCTCCCCCTGTATAGATGCTTAAAATTGTGTATATCAATCAGAGTATCTCCCCCTGAATGCATATCATGTATATCATGAATATCAGAATATCTCTCCCCCTTTTGTAATCATCAAAAAGATGTGATATCTCCCCCTGAAACACTAAGAAGATGCATCAATAATAACAAGAGAGATAAAATATACTCACATACTCACAAGAGGTGAGAGGCAGAAGTTAAACCAATTTCTCTACGAATAAAAAAGAAATTTTCTTTTGGAAGAGGTTTCGTAAAGATATCAGCCAACTGCCGCGAAGTATCAACATGCTCTATAATACAATCACCGTTTTGAATATGATCACGAATAAAATGGTGTCGAATCTCTATATGCTTCGTGAGAGAATGTTGCACTGGGTTTTTGGTAATACTAATAGCACTGGTGTTATCACATTTAATAGGAATGTGATCTAGACTTACACCGAAATCTAGGAGTTGCTGTTTCAACCACAAAATCTGTGCACAACAACTACCCGCGGCGACATATTCAGCCTCAGCTGTAGATATGGCCACACTAGACTGTTTCTTGCTAGCCCATGATACCAAAGAATTGCCAAGAAGATGACAAGTGCCGCTAGTGCTTTTTCTATCTACTTTGCAACCAGCAAAGTCAAAATCAGAATACCCAACAAGATTACAATAAGAACCTTTGGGGTACCACAAACCCATATCAATTGTGCCAGACAGATATTTCATTATACGCTTGGCAGCAACCATGTGCGTTTCTTTTGGATTCGACTGGAATCGAGCACAAAGACACACACTAAATATAATATCCGGCCTACTTGCCGTTAAATAGAGAAGGAATCCGATAATACCTCGATACTTTGTGATTTCTACGGATTTACCTCCTTCGTCTTTGTCCAAGTAACATGATGTGCTTATAGGTGTTGCTACTTCCTTGGCCTTATCCATGCCAAATCTTTTCAGTAATTCTTTGCAGTATTTAGTTTGACTAATAAAGATTCTGTCCTTTTCTTGCTTTATTTGTAATCCCAGGAAAAAGTTCAGCTCGTCCATCATAGACATTTCCAACTCTTCCTGCATCATACTAGAAAATTCCTTGCAAAGGATTTCATTAGTAGCACCGAAAATAATGTCATCAACATAAATTTGAACTAAAAGAATGTCCTTTCCTTTCTTTTTGATAAAAAGTGTGTTATCAACCTTCCCTCTTTCAAAGTTATTTTCCAATAAAAATTTGCTAAGACGGTCGTACCACACTCTAGGATCATGTTTTAAACCGTACAAAGCCTTTTTCAATTTATAAACATAATCCGGGTGTTCATAACTTTCAAAGCCAGGAGGTTGACACACATAAACTTCTTCATTTATAAAACCATTAAGAAAGGCACTCTTTACGTCCATTTGGTATAATTTAAAATCTAAAATGCATGCAAAAGCTAAAAGCAGTCTAATGGCTTCCAACCTAGCAACAGGGGCAAAAGTTTCCTCATAATCTATCCCCTCTTCCTGGTTGTAACCTTGAGCAACTAGCCTAGATTTGTTTCGAACAATTAAACCAGCCTCATCAAGTTTATTTTTATAAATCAACTTAGTTCCAATAATCGGATGAGACTCAGGCCTAGGAACAAGTTCCCACACCTGATTTCTTTCGAACTGGTTTAATTCCTCTTGCATTGCCAAAAGCCAATGCTCATCAAGCATAGCCTCAGAATAATTCTTTGGCTCTACTTGAGAAACAAATGCAAAGAAGTTACACAGATTGCTAATATAATTGCAAGTACTTACACCTTTTGAAATGTCTCTGATGATCTGATCAATAGGATGATGCCTCGATGTTCTCCATTCCTTAGGCAAATCAGTGTTGAGTTCCATGGATTGATCTTGAGTTTTCTCCTCAACTGTTTCATCTGATTTTCCATTGCTTTCGGAATGCTCTTTTTCTTTTGCATTCGGCTCCTCATCCTCATCAATGAATAAATCTCCAAGAATACCTGAAATGTCATTAACAGATACCTTTCCCAACCTTCTGGGATCGGATTCGTCAAATGATACATGAATAGACTCTTCAATAGTATTACGAGATTTATTGTAAATCCTATATGCTTTGCTCGAAACAGAATATCCAAGGAAAATGCCCTCATCAGCTCTAGCCTCAAAACTTCCTAGATTTTCTCTACCATTATTATGCACAAAACATTTACATCCAAAAACACGAAGATGGGAAATATTTGGTTTTCTCCCCTTGTACAGCTCATAGGGGGTTTTCTTTAAAATAGGCCTAATTAAAACACGGTTCATAACATAACATGCTGTACTCACTGCATCGGCCCAAAAATATGCAGGCAAATTCATGTCATTAAGCATTGTTCTAGAAAGCTCTTTTAATGAACGATTTTTCCTCTCCACAACCCCATTTTGCTCTGGAGTTCTTGGAGGCGAAAAATAATGCTTAACTCCATGTTTTTCGCAAAACTTTTCAAAAAGATGATTTTCAAATTCTCCACCATGATCAGTTTTAATGGATGCAATGCTCGAATGCAATTGGTTTTGAATAATCTTGGCTAGCTTTTTAAATTCACGAAATGCGTCATTTTTATGAGTAATAAAAAACGTCCATGTATACCTAGAATAGTCATCCACAATAAATAAACAATAATAGTTACCACCAAAGCTTTTTGTTTGACATGGTCCAAAAAGATCCATATGTAAAAGTTCCATGGGCCTTTGAGTTGAAACAAGGTTTTTAGATGGAAAAGTAGCCCTTGTGAGTTTTGATTTAGAACAAGTATCACATTTTTCAGAAAAAGAAAAATTTTGCTTTGGCAAACCAACTACTAAGTTTTTAGAAGAAATTTTATTTAAATGAGTCATATGGATGTGACCTATTCTACGATGCCATAGCCACGATTCATCCTCTTTAAATAATAAACATTTCGCATCATTTGAGGGAATTGAATCAAAATCAATAACATAAACATTGTTTATCCTGCGAGCAATTAGCTTAATAAGATTATCAATTTTTCCCTCGATAATACATCTATCAGAATCAAATATAACCCTATTGCCCTTATCACACAATTGACTAATAATTAGCAGATTGTGTTTTAGGCCCTCAACATGTACGACATTTTCAATGCAAGGGTTAGGAGATGTACCAATTTTACCGATTCCGAGTATCTTTCCTTGATTCTTATCTCCAAAAGTCACATGTCCTTGGTCCTTAGGCACGAGATGCGAAAATTTAGATTTATCTCCAGTCATATGTTTTGAGCATCCGCTGTCAAAGTACCACCACGACTTCCTTCCTTCCGGAGTAACCTACAAGCAAAGAATTCAAGATTTCTTTTTAGGTACCCATATCTTTTTGGGTCCTTGAGCGTTAGTATAGCCATAGTTTAAATCATGCCACCTTCTAGTTTCATTGTCCGGTTTAACGAACTTCACTTTTCGGTTTATGCATTCATGTGCACCATGGCCCTTTTTACCACAAATATGACAAATAATAAGAGGTTTCTTATGATTACTAGCAGGGACAAAAATGGTACTTAGTTTCTTTTGATGTCTACCGGGTTGATATCCTAAACCCGCTCTATTAAAGAAACATTTTTGTCTCCCTAATATTAAATTTAAAGTATTTCTACCTTTTGTAAATTTAGCAAGGGTTTCTTTTAAATCTTCAACTTCTTTAACCAAGTCCTTGCAGAATTTACAAGAAGAAGAACTAGCTTTGAATTTAGTGTTATTACTCGAAGTGTTTGAAGAATTTTTCAAAGTCAAATTCAGCTCCTTATTTTGATTTTTCAGAAATTCATTTTCTTTATTAAGTTCTTTATTCTTTTCTAAAATAGAAGCTGAATTTTTCTTTTCTAGAGAAACCAATAAGGATAACCTCATCGATTCCTCATGTAATTCTTCAAATGTTTCTTGTAATTCATCATAAGAAAAGTTCAGTTCAGTAGTTACCTCATTGTCGTGAGCCATCAAACATAGGTTGGCGGTCTCCTCTTGTTCGTCTGAATCCTCATCCGAACTTTCTTCATTGTCCAGCCATGCCAAGTATGCTTGCTTTCCCTTCTTTGAACTTGAGGTTCCTTTTTCTGAGTTCTCTTTCCTTTTCAATTGATAGGAGTTTGCTCTAATGTGACCAGGCTTGCCACACTCATGACATGTGATGGTTGAGCCTCCACTCTTGTTGTTGTCTCTCCTGTTGAAATTCTTCTTCCTCAGAAATTTCCCGAACTTTTTCACCAATAGACCCATGTGTTCATCATTCAATAATTCTGTCCGAGTCACTTTCAGCTGCAGGTGCTTCAGCCTTGAATGCTAGACTTTTAACTTTCTTGTTTTCTTCTTCATGCTGAGCCAACCTTTTTAATTCACTTTCGTGTTCTTGTAATTTTCCAAACAGAGTTGCCAGCGTCATAGTTGATAGATTTCTCGATTCAGCAATTGCTGTCACTTTGGGTTGCCAATCTCTTCCCAAACACCTTAGAACTTTGTTGATGAGATCCTCATTGGTGAATTTCTTCCCCAATGTCGTCAGTTGATTTACAATCATTGTGAAGCGTTTTTGGATCTCTTGAATCGATTCTCCATCTTTCATTCTAAATAACTCATATTCACCAGTCAGCGTATTGATTCTCGATCTCTTCACTTCAGTTGTACCTTCATGCGTGACTTCAAGTGTATCCCACATCTATTGTGCTGTCTCGCATGTCGATATCCTGAAAAACTCATCATAGCTCAAAGCAGATGTTATAATATTTTTCGCTTTCAAGTCGTATTGGACTCTACATTCCTCCTCCTCCGTCCACTCAGCCATAGGCTTTTCGACGGGGTTACCATTAACCACATAGGTAGGAACATAGGGACCATTTAAACCAACATCCCAAACTTTTAATCCAACTCCTTGAATAAAAATTTTCATACGGGCTTTCCAATACGCGTACCCTACCCCATCAAACATGGGAGGACGGTAAATAGAACTCCCTTCACCTCCAAACAGAGAGTTTGAAGCCATACTCTTGAGACGGTTAAGTCTTAACACAAGAGACTAGCTCTGATGCCAATTGTTGGTTTTGGCCTCAAAATCTCGAGAGGGGGGGGGGTGAATCGAGTTTTATTATGTATTGAAAAAATCGTACCAATTTAAAAAATTGATTTGAAATGGAGAGATTAAACGTTCGAAATGGATCGCGAAAATGATAGAAATATAATAAACGAGTAGCGCGGAAACATAAAAATAAAATATGCGGAAAGTAAAAGAGATAGGGATAGAAAAGCTTGCACCGGTGAATTTTATACTGGTTCAGCCTTCCCGTCGAAAGGCCTAGTCCAGTCCCCAAGCGACCCGCCTGAGAGTTCTTATACCAAGCAATAGAGTCGCACCCTATTATAACCAAGAGCACCCCGCACACTACAAGGAACCTCAGTTCGCTAGGGGCCTCAATCACACAGCAGGGTTCCTCGCCCTACGAACGCCTCAACGTTCAACTATGGGATTCTCTCCCTACCACTAAGGTTGAATACAATTGATGTGAGTGATTACAACAAGTATCACGTGTTCTCAAAACAAAGATTCTACAATATGCTCTATGATAATGAAGTAGAAGTTTTTCTTAGAAGTTTACGCAGCCAATATAAGTTTTGTTCTTCGAAAAATATGAACGATGAAAAGCAGAAGACTTGAGAAGAAGATGAAGAGAGAAACGTGCATGAGAATGAATGAATGAAAAAATTCTGATCGTGAAAAATGTTGGAGTGATTTTAATTTAAAAGAGAATGATTTTGAATCAAAAAGATTTTTGAATAATTAAAACAAAATCAAAATAGAATAAAATAGGATTTGAAATAAGTTTTAAAATCAAAATAAAATCAAAACGATTTCCGAAATAAAATAAAGATTTGATTCTTAGAACCAAAAAGGAAATAATTCAAAATTAAAATCATTTTCGAGTTTTGTAAAATATATCAGAATCTTTTATATAAAAACAAATCAGGAAATAATAAAAATGATTCTGACACGTTTTTCAATAAAACATGAAGTAATCTATTACTTTCTGAAGGTAATCGATTATTCCTTCAAAAATAGAAATTCTTAAATTCATTTGAAAAACATGTAATCGATTAGACCAAGAATAGTTAATCGATTACATCACTCTTGTTCATTGTATGATGCAACTTATGATAATCGATTACACTAAGGAGTTAATCGATTACTAAGCCTCTAGTTTGCATATGATTCAACATCATGTAATCGATTACTACAGAACTTGTAATCGATTACTAAGCCTCTGAAAAATATATGATGCAACAATTATAATCGATTACTTGACTAATGTAATCGATTACTTTAATAAGAAAGTAACTGATTAACACAATTCTGTTAATCGATTACAACCTCTCTGATTTTTCTATGATGCAACAAAGTTAATCGATTACTTTATGAGATAATCGATTACTCTCTTTTGCAATCATACAAATATACAGAGTTTTGTAACATCAATTATTTTCACTCCGATGAAATGCAGAAAAACATTTTATATGCAAAAACACGTTTTTCTTCTTCTCTTCTAACATGAAAAACTTTATTTGGCTTTGTAACTTTTAAGTAAACAAAAACTTCATTACCTTACATTTGATCTAAGGAGAAGGTTTCTATTTTTAATCTTGCTTGAGTCTTCAAACTTGAGACTTGCACTTGTGAGCTTGAACATGAGTCGGCTTGTTATCATCAAAACACATACTTGAATAAAACTTGAAGTCCATAGAGAGTTTGAAGCATGCCTTCCAACCAGCTTGACTTCCAACAACTCTCTGAATTTTCTATGATGCAACATAAGTAATCGATTATCTTGAAAGAGTAATCAATTATCTCTGTCAAAACTTGTAAAAACAGAGTTTCACAACTTAGAGAAATCCAGGTAGAGGTTGCCAAGATATATTTTCACATTGAATCAATTAAGACATTAAAAACACGTTTTTAGAAAAACTCTTTTTGCAATTAAAACATTCTTTAGATTTAAAACGTTCTTCTCCAATAAATCTAAATAAGGGCCTAAACAATAGTGAGACAAATATTCTAGCCTTACATTAATTTCCTACTAAGACTGGAGAGATAGCATCTTGAAGCTCTTGCTTGAAACTTGACTTGCATCTTGACTTTAAAAGTTCCTTGTTTGGCATCATCAAAACTCTTCAACGTTCTTCCACGTTGAATTCTAACACCTAGGAAAGATAGGGGTGGCGCCTCACATGCAAGAGGATGATATGCCTCTTGATCTCCACACAAGAGTCACTCTTGATTGATCAAGTTCTCATCACCTTAGAGCATCTCACTCACACGGTTTTGTTGGGTTCTCACAAAGAAAGTTTTTCTCAAAATCAACATTCTATCTTTCATTCATCAAATGAGTTACATTATATAAAGAACAAGGAAGCCAACATGGCTTAGTTTTCACGCCAAGTCTAGCTTAGAACTAAAGCTAAGAATAATCACCATTAATGCTTGAAAATGTAACTCCTAAGATTAATGACTCTAACACTTATCGCACTTAAAGCTTTTGTAACTACTAGCTTCATAAAGACTTGTATTTAATGCTCTTTGATGGCTTTATTGAATGACATTTACTCTTTGGACTTCTTGGCTTTAAAACGTGAGAATGAAGGGAAAACCAAAAGACAAGTCTTCAAAACTCTTCTTCAAATATGATAATTGATCTTAAGTTATGTAACCCCTCATTAATTGCCATGGTGACTTGATTGTAACTCCTTATCATTAATCATTAGTTGAATGTTCTCCATGGCATGATTTGATGGCTCATCATGAAGATCCTCCTTTCTCAATCACGACTTGAATGATCCTTTGGTTGGAGTGATTGTTCATCATGGAATGATCCTAGTTGAACTCTTCAAGTTTCTCAACCGTGAGGAAAGCCAAGTGTCAAGCTCCTTATTTAAGTTACACAAACATAAAACACACATAAAACATAAACATAACAAAGAGTCCCTTGGGCTTTACACAAACTGGCCCTTATTATAAGAAAAGTTTATTAGAAACAGGTTAAAGATCCCTTCTTTAACCACTTCTTGAGGGGTTGAGTTTTGTTTAGTCCTGGATCAAATGGAAAGTTGCTTAAGTCATTAGGGCATTGGGACTGCCCTTCATCAGGAAGGTTATGGCACACCGTCGTTTAGTTCGGGCAGAGATGAGTCCTATGCCTGAGGGGGACTTGGAAGTTGAGAACATAACTGCTACTGTGGAAGGCGATGTAGAAATCACCTCACCTCACATCATCCACATCCCCATATCCATAGTTCTCCACATGTTACCCGATTTCCTATGGTTTACACTCTGCACGCACCACCTAGGTATGTTTTCCGCCAGGTGTCTCCACCCCATGTCATGTGAAGACCACCAACTCCCCATCCTCGTGGAAAATTACCTTCTCCTATACTTCCTTCTTAGGCTCCGTCGTCTCCACCTCCCGTTCATAATGCCATCGCATTGGGATTTCATCTCGAACCACATGGAATGGCAAATAATGGGCACTTGGAGCAGAGGGATATCTAGATGCTAGGTGGGGAAAGGGATAACTTGGGTGGATAAAGTATGTTCTCAAGAGGAAAAAGTTTTAATGTTTTTGTGATATATGTTTATATTTCCTTTCATGTTATGAGAAAAGAAAGGAGACCCATATCTCTAGATTGTAGAAAATTAAGGATATGTAAAATATATGTATGAAATAAATGATGTAAATGGTCTGTGTGCTTATGTGTTGTTTTGTCCACACTTTATTAGTCAAATGTTAGAAAGAAAAGAGAAAAATTTTTATTACTAATTTTCAACTTAAGGTGATTAATTAGATGGGTCATTACGAAGGTCGGAAGAGCTTGACTCTAGTCCTTCTAATGGGTTTCTAGGTCACTGAATGACTATTATGTGGGATGTAACATCCTCCTTGAACCCTTCTGTGTATATGTATGAGTTTAAAAATATTAATAAAGCAAAAAATTAACAAAAATATATTTTTATTTTTGAAAGATTAAATTATTATTATTTTAATAATTTTTTTGTCATGTTAATATCTTATTGTTTTTTTCCTATCGATAAGTTAATCTTTTTAGTATTATTCAACTTTCTCAAAAGTTTATTTAATGCTACAAAATATTTATAGCTAAAATTTATGATTTATAATAAGTCCACTTTTTTCGATTTAAAAAAAAAAAATATTAGTTGTATATTGCATATACCTATTAGTGCTAAAGTAGCATTTATATATATAAAAAAAGGAGAAAAGAAGGCAAAGAAAAAAAAGTATAACACTAATTTAATGTGGGAGCCACCATGTTTTGCATATGCAAAAGTGGGAAGCATCCCAGGAGAAGCTAGCATGGTCTCATACTCTTTTTGTAACACCATGCTATTTTGAATATTTTTAGTAAAATAATTGAATAATTTAGTATGATGTTTTTAAGATCGAACTGTCGAAATAAAATTTTAATTTCATCATTATATTTGAAATATGCTCTCTAGTCGAAATAAGTATAAATTTGTTATCATAGGCTTAACAAAAATAAAAGAGTACTTTTTTAGTTTAATTAATATTTTGATAGGGAACTCAAGTGACAAGTCTTAAAGGCATTTTTATAAATTGTTTCTTTAGGAATATATGTTTAATTTATTATTTTGAACATTCCTGTAAAGTTCCATACCATTCTGAGATTGTTTTATGTTAAACTCTGAGACTGATTTTAATATATTATCAATATAAGTTTTATTTAATGATTTGTTATTTCAAAATTTTGAATATTTTATTTTGTCAAGTTTGATATCAGGATTGCGAAAATATATTTATATTTGAATTTTGATACTTTTTGTTACACAATAGATATTTTTAAATATCAGTTAATTAAATTGTCTCTTTTCAAATTAGATCGATAACTTTATTATTTTTAATATGCTTTGAGTAATTAAAAATATAATATTATTCTACTTAAATGTAGTTTATTTTTATGATTATCAAACTTTTAATTATAATACAAAATACCTACATACATTGACCCAAAAATAAAAACAAAACATAAAAATTTATTATTTCCTAACTATCTACCCACGTGCCCACCGTAACCTACCCCAAACCAAAAAAAAAGTAAGAAAGTGAGAGAGACAGGGAGTCAGGGAGTGTAAGTGAGGGAAACAAAAGAAAGAAAAAGAGAGAAACAGATAGAGAAGTGAAGAGTGTCATAGAAGAACCCCCGTTTTGGTTTTCAATCTTTCCCGATTCAATTATTCAAGATCCAACCGTCTAATCTCAAATCTTTTTTAGAGAAGTAATCTCCTCAATTCCCACTATTCATCCATATAATTTATTCGATATTCCATCATTATTTTTATATTCTTAAATTTCCAAAAAAAGAGATGTTTTAAGGAAATATTTTATTTTTTATGTGTATATATGTAATTTTACAATTATCAACATGCATTTGGATTTAGGTGATTCAAGATTATCTTGTAACCTTTTGATATATTAAATCATACTCCTCGTTGATATTTAAATATATGAACAAAGTTGCTTAATTTTTTAATATTTCTTTCTATTCAACATATTAGAGTAATAATTGTTTTAACTGGTAAAAAAAAATAAAAATAAAGTAGCTTTCCTATTTGATATAAGATTTTAAGTCCTCAAAATTTAATTAATTATAATAACTATTCCAATTTTGTAATTTTTTTTAACTTTTAGGTTCCAATGTGTAATAAATAATAGTATCTAACTTACAAGTAAAAAGTTTTAAAAGAAAAAAAAAGAGATGAGTCATGGGCCACCATATGCATTATGCAAATGTGATGTCTATCCACCACCACTACTGAGCTTCACGAGGGGGATATTTCTAAATAGGTATTCCCTCAGTTCCATATATATATATATATATATATATATATAATCCTTGGTGTTCTGGCATCTACTAATAAAATTATGAGACTCTGCTTTGGCTTGGATAAAATGTATGGGAGAAGTTATTCATATCATTAGAATAGCAGTCTACCAAAAAAGAATAGCAGTTTATGCTTTATAGCTTAAGTTTCCATAAGCTTAAGGGAATTAATTATCTTGACTACATGGTATGATTAGGTATGAGTAGGTGACTTGGAGGTCAATACATGCCATGATAACTTTTCAAAACAAATTTTTAATGACTTATAATATGACTATAAATACTTGAATAATTAAAATAAATGGAGAATTAAATTATGTTACGTTAAGTTATTGATTTTGTAACACTCCTTGTATATCATCTTACTTTATACGAAAAGTAATAAGTTTATGAATACTTGGACTTGTTATCATTGGAAAAAGATCTGAAAATAAGAATTTTCCCTTACCTTGAAAATTCCTTTTCACAAACACTTGATTAATAATGAGGTTGACTAACAAAATCAGAGTTTGGGGAAACATAGTAAAATCATCATATTATACCCCCAAAATATATCAAGTGTAACAAGTCCATTAATACCAAATAAGTATAATTATGAAACTAAATTCCTCTTATGATACCTTTTTCCAAAATATGTATCAGATAAATTCTATTAAAAATAGAAATGTTATAGAGCTGGTCACTGGTCCATTGTCCAAACATCCTTCTGGTCGGATCCTCGATATCTGCACAACGAGTTCCCAACCCACCCTTTCTATACTCTGCATGCACCTAAGGGGCATCTCCCTTTACTGATTCTTGTGCAAGCTAGATGCACGATCAACACCTAATAAGGGCATGGGGGTTAGCTATACATATTCGCATAATCAAATGAGAATAAAACTAACATCCACAAGTCAACATGTAGGGATTCTTCTCGTGCTTGGGTTGGGTTGTCTACGTCAGGATGACACTCAACTCTCATCTCGGCCGGTGAATTCTTCTCATGCTGGATTCGTCCATTCTTTTCTCACCTTTTCCTTCAAGACAATTCGGTGAATAATACTCCAGCTTCCTACAGTAGGGATTGACTATTCCCTTAGGTACATCACAATTAAACTCAAAGTGACGTGCCTCCCAGTTTTCACCTTGAGATGGACAAATGTTCCCATCCCCATTTCCTCCTTAGTCACTTCTTTCCAATCGAGGATTCCTTAACCTTGATATTCCCGTGGTTGATATTCTCCCATTTACTTTTCCTCTTTCTCCAGTTGAGCCTGTATTTCATCATTCTTTCTCTTATTCTGAACTCAGACATTTCTCACATGAAATTCATGTACTTTCCCATAGTCCTCATACATGCTTACCAACATCGAGAAATTCCTTATTCCTTGATAGTTGATAGCTAACTTGGGTTCGAACATAATCTATTCTTGAAGTTCATGCCTTGGGATCTCTACTCTAGGTTGTCCTAGACAACACTTCCTAAATCCCTTACTTCCATAATATATTTTCTAATGTCCATAATCTCAGATTTTAATTCTAAAGATTAAATCTCATTCATCTCTTCAAAGAAATCTAACTCCTCATTTCTTGGTTGAAATTCACGAATCCGATTCAAGAATTCGTTGGTGATTTGCAACATTTCCAATCTAACGCTGGATGGTTCCTCTTGCGTTACCAGACTTAGGTCTCTGAACTCCTCGATCAGAATAACCTCCTTAACGATCATTGAGCTCACATAAATAGCCTTTCAGCTCAAATCATCTGCAACTATGTTTGCTATGCCAGGATGATAATGGAGCTCAAAGCCATAATCTTTAAGAAACTTCATCCATCGCTTTTATTTTACATTCAACTCTTCCTCTTCTTATTGTCATTCATACTTTCGAACTCCAAACTTGTTCATGAGTCACAACCTTCTTATCTTAGTATCTATCGTCTCTTTTACATCATCCAGCTCAATTTTCTACCTTCTTCGATTGGAGTAGCTCCTTAATTTCAACTCCGATTAATCCATGAATATTATGATTCAATCCCCTTAAATCAATTTCAATGATGAATCAAGGGATTAAATTATTTTACCACATTAAATCCTTTCTTAAATTTTACTTAGGTGATTGTCATTGAGTTTGGATTGGAGGAAAATGTCTACTGATACCAAAAGTTCCTTCACAAAGGACTTAAATTTTTATTTTAACCTTTCAGCTTCTAACTGGTTACAAGAAACTCTAACCGGTTATGAAGTACAGTTTTTGAAATAGAACCAAAGAATTTCAAAAGCATTTTCTTTACATCATCCAATCCAACTCAAAATAGGACTTATTCATAATCTAATACCTTGATTCCAACTGAATTCATCACTGAAACGATTTAAAACATAACATACTCACCCTTTTTCCAGAATTTCTCTTGGACTAATCATATTATGTTGGGGTATAATCCATCACTACCCCGCCATAATTAAACAACATCCTATCATTTAATACCATCAGTTGATCTTTCCAAGTCAACTAGGTCAAAGGCCATGCGATCTTAGAAAATCCTTAAATACTCCGGCGATAGTATCCAGCTAGCCCTAAGAAACTTTTTACCTCAGTCACAGTTTTAGGCTATTCCCATTTCAACACTAAACTTACCTTTGCTGGATCCATCGCAATTTCTTTTTTAAAAATCATATACCCTGCGAACGTAACTTCGCTCAACCAAAACTCATCTTTGGCGAGCTCAACACACAACTACTCCTCTTGCAGGATTCTCAACACAATCCCGAGATGTTCCTCATGCTCCTCCTGATTCTCAGGATAAACCACAAACGAATCCAAATATAATCTAAAGGTTCGGTTCTTATAATCCATAAAAGAACAGGTGCATTAATCAATCCGAACGACATTATTTCCTACTCATAATGTCCGTATCGAGATCAAAATGCAGTCTTAAGTGGATTCCTGTCCCAAATCCTGATTTGGGTTAATCCAACCGCCAATCAATCTTAGAAAACACTTAAACTCCTTTAACCTGGTCCAACCAATCCTTTTAGCAACTTCTCTACGTGTTTCTCCCATTTGACCATTCCCTATGATACCATATTGTAAAGATAGTAGAGATAGAATCAACTTCAAGAATTAGCTTGATTCCAAACTCTATCTCTTTACTCAAGGTTAGACCTAACATCATTTCTTGTAACCAAGATTTCTTTGACCCCCTATTTCCTTCACTGCTGCCCAGAAGCAGACACATGGGTCCGTTGGATTTCAGATTCGAAACTTGGGAATCCCGATACAGAATTGTTCTATCGTCATTAATCATGATCACTTGATCCTTCGGCTCCCAAACCGTGCTTAAGATCAAATGTAATCATGACACAAGTAGATAGACAAAGTCTAATACCTTAATAGAACGATTCAGACATACCTTGGAAACAACTACAAGAAGATTTGTAGGAGTCTCCACTTTGAGATAACATATTGGATAAGGCATAAAGCAACTTTGATCAATACCCTTATCCACAAGGAACAGAAGAAATGATAGCTTTAGAGTTTAACAACCTCAACAAGGTTGATCTTTAAGGAGACGACTACCCTGCACTCGGTCTGAAAAGTTGATTAACTTTAACACTAGTGAGGGTAAACACTCCTCCCAGAGTCAAGGACTTAACTACAACTCCTTAAGATTTTCCTTATCACTGGTTCTATGAGAACAGATAAACCAACACTATAGTTTTGGGTTTACAACATGTCTAAAGAGAAGCATACGACTATCATACTTCTACTTAGACTTCATAGAACACTTCTTAATAGCAGAATGAGCTACTTATCTAGAGCCATTACCCACAACCTTAGCTCTAGCTTGGAATTATATGAAAGCATACTTCCCAAGAAACATTGCAAATATCGATGACCAGCGTATTGGACCACACACCCAAGGACCAAGAGTCAGGACCACTGCTCTGATACCATAAAAATGTAACACTCCTTGTATATCATCTTACTTTATAAGAAAAGTAATAAGTTTATGAATACTTGGACTTGTTATCATTGGAAAAAGATCTGAAAATAAGAATTTTTCCCTTACCTTGAAAATTCCTTTTCACAAACACCTGATTAATAATGAGGTTGACTAACAAAATCAGAGTTTGCGGAAACATAGTAAAATCATCATATTATACCCCCAAAATATATCAAGTGTAACAAGTCCATTAATACCAAATAAGTATAATTATGAAACTGAATTCCTCTTATGATACCTTTTTCCAAAATATGTATCAGATAAATTCTATTAAAAATAGAAATGTTATAGAGCAGGTCACTGGTCCTTTGTCCAAACATCCTTTTGGTCGGATCCTCGATATCTGCACAACGGGTTCCCAACCCACTGATGAGCATTTTATTTCCCATTATTCCTTGCATTATTTTACTCCTATTATTGATACTTGTTGCCCATTTGACATTGATTAGCTTGATTTAGTGATTTAGAGTTTATTGGACTAATATTCCGAATATTGTTTAATTTGGAATTATTTAGCCTAATTAATTCTATTTCTATTTTCAGGTAATATTTGGCACAAGGACACTTTGGGAAGTTTGGAAATGAAGATTGAAGTATTGAAGTGAAGATTGTAATTTGCATTTAGGTCCCTTTTTAATTGTAATTTTCAGAATAGTGTTTCTTAGGATATGGGCCCATGTTTTAGGCCCATTTTGTGTCTTAAGAGGGGAAATTCGTGTAACCCCAAGAACATACTCCCATTTTCAGATTTCACACTCTCTCTCTAGGTTAGAACTTCTCTCTTGGCTCTCTCAAGTGGTGGTGGCTGCTAGGGTTTTGTTCTTCCCCATTTTCTACTCGTTTTTCTTCATTTATGGCCATGGAAGGCTAGACTTCAAGGGTTAATCCCTTTGGTATTGTATTATCTACTCTTGAGCTCTTGTTATTAATGCAATTTCGTTTTCTCTTCTCTGTTTTCATGTTTATCGATGTGTAGTGGTTTGCTTAATTCCATTTCGTAGAGATAATACATGAATATAAATGCTTAATTTGTATTAACTCGTAAAAACTCCAATTCTGGTTTCTGATGCTTAATTAGAAGTTAGGGTTTGGAGTGATAACTGAATTTTCGCTTAGTATTTGGTTATCACGAGTTGGACAGAGGAGAGGAGAGGAATCGATCTTTAGTGAGCTAGGATTGAGTAGTGTACGTAGCCAAAGGGGTTTGCCCGCTTTTGTTTCTGATTTTCTTAGTTTTTATATTCTGTTTATGTTTTGTTCTTCACATTTGTCACACACAAAAACCCCCCCATTTTACTGCACACTACGTGTTTGATACTTTGCCTAGACCGATATTCGCTGGGAAACGACCTAGGATCACCTTCCTAGTACTACAGAATAAACACCTTTTATTTTGATCGGGTATGGCCTCGATCACCCACCCTTTCTATACTCTGCATGCACCTAAGGGGCATCTCCCTTTACTGATTCTTGTGCAAGCTAGATGCACGATCAACACCTAATAAGGGCATGGGGGTTAGCTATACATATTCGCATAATCAAATGAGAATAAAACTAACATCCACAAGTCAACATGTAGCAAATCATGATGCATAATCATATGAGCATCCCCGGTTAATCATAATAGTTCTTTCAATGCAGGTGGCATGATGCATGATTTCCTTCCACAACTGAGGCCTCTAACAAAGTCCATTTTGGACGTCCATCCAATACACCGTTGTGTTCCCGGAACACTGACATTCGTTCCCAGAACGTAATGCCAAACCATACTTGGATAAATACGCAACACTCCCAGAGTGCAACACGTTCCCAGAACGTGTAGCAAACCATACTTGGATAAATAAGCATCACTCCCAGAGTGTGCATCACGTTCCCAGAACGCATACGTTCCCAGAACGCATAAAAACCAGGTCCTGGACACTGGCCACATATCTATAACGTGTCATCAAGTAGATTGCATATCAATGTGTTCCCAGAACACTAACATACGTTCCCAGAACGTATAAAAACCAGGTCCCAGACAATGGCCACATATCTATAATGTGTCATCAAGTAGGTTATAATTTGGTACTCCCGGAGTACCCTCCTCATATTCCCAGAATATGATAAACGTTCCTACCAACCAAACTTCCATTCTATATGGATGCACAATCATTAAGGTTGGTTTTTATCTTTAATTCCATTATTATACCAATGTGTTCCTAGAACACTCACATACGTTCCCAGAACGTATCGCAAACCATACTTGGAATATAATCAAGCACCACTCCCGGAGTGTGCATCACGTTCCCAGAACGTATCCAAGAAACCATGTCCCAGACAATGGCCACATTCCCAGAATGTGTCATCAAGTAGGTTGCATCAGTTTGGTACTCCTAGAGTACAGGGTCATGTTCTCATTAATTTCATTATTATGACTTAGAAAACACAACTTTGGAATGATATCTTGAGGTATGGCCTTATTCATAAAATTCACCTTTGAATTTAAGTTTAACATATGGTCATAGACCTGGATTGAGCGAATATATCATTGGTATCAACAACCCTTACTCAAAAACTTAACTTTTATTTTTATGTTTCAGGTACTAACCGGTTAAATCATCACCTAACCGATTAGAATTACAGACCTGATTATAAAACCACTGATTTTCAAAGAATCTTTTCTTGAATACTCTACTCAATCCAATCATAAGGCCTTAGCATAACAGATTACCTCAAGTTTAACACATAATATCATTCAAAAGATTTAAGTCATAATCCAATTTCATTTATGCATAATTTCCTCTTGAAATTATCATTCGATATTAAGGTATTAACTCATCACTTCCAATCTAAACCAAACAGTGCTCAAACACATAGTTTTAGATTGGTTTTTGTATGAAATTCTAGCTTAAACTTGAGTACAAATGATATGGATACTTAGCCAATTTCAGAAATTCATTTTCTTTGAAAATTGACAGTATCTAACAGGTTACAAATTTCGACTAACCGGTTAGATTAGGCAGAACATACACTGAAAAATGAGGTTTTGCATACCATTTTCTACCATACTCAAATCTAACCAATTTCATTCACAAATAGAGTTTACATACCTTAATACTAGTGTGTTCAACCACAGAAACCTATCTATATTGCATGCATTCAATTTAGATACTCAAATTGCACATAATTGCACATATTTCACAACTTAATGCATCAATTCTCATAATATCCAATTAAGTCATGAAATCAACATCAACATAGCTTGCATTCATCCAGATAACATTGCTCAAAACAACAATTGAGCTCAAACTGGCCTCCAAGCCATTTAACCATTTTAACTTATGCCCTTTCAGACTCTTGGTGACTCATCCTATATTCTACCACAATTTATTCTCATTCTAGCAAATAGTAAGCTTCCCCCTTACCTTAGGTTCATGCTTGATGAATCTAATCACTGGAATTTGCCAGATCTCCCCAGAATCCACTATCTCCATTTTCAGTCCACAACAGGTTTGACAGGGTCCAAAAACTACAAGATTTGACACATGAATTGGACAAACAAATTGGGGAAAACCATCAACACTCAATCTATGCAACATGCACTACAGATTTGAACAGATTTGAGACTCAAAAAGTGCATGTGCTTACCCAAATCGAAGTCCAAAGCAAGCTCCAGAAACTCAGAATCAGTGTTGACAGCTCCAACACCCTTACTTTGAAAGCTTCGTTCTCTTGATTCAGGGACTCTCAACTCACAATCTTTATATCAATACAAAGCCCTTGATGTGAGCTTTGTAACAGTGTATCACTCATGTTCTAACTCTCAGAAACGAAGGAGAATTTCAGAGACGAACTTACAAACCCTAAACAGAGCTTCAACCCTAAATTCAGAGAATCAACCCCAAATCCTTTAGCAATCTAGCCTTTTATAGACGAATTGGAGTAACATGCAAGGCGACACATCTATCTCCACTCAAGGAAGGAAGAAATCGTGGCAATTTCTGGGTTAATTGGGTGATTACTCATCAAACGCACTAATCCCAATTTCTGAGTTCATCGTGTAACCGGTTACAGAGCCCTTCTAACCGGTTACATACTGATAAAATTCAAAAATTAATAATTTAATTACTCTTTCTTCAAAAACCTTTTTAATATTGCAATTAGGTCCCAACCCAAGGACTAAATTACAATATTCACATTTTTGTACAAAATAACCATATAAAAATATATCTCATATTTTTATATATAAAAACACATACTGTACAAAAACTAAACCTCCAAAATCAATATAAATCAATTATAAAATAATTGTTATAATTAATTTCTTGGTTAATTGGGGAGACGAAAATTAGGGGTGTTACACTACTCCCCCACTTAGAAGGAATTTCGTCCCCGAAATTCATCTTCTGAAATTTCCCACTTTTCCAAAGTGTTTTTATACTAGAAAACTTTATCTATCTCCCAAAAATTAGTTCTTTAGGGTCCTCCTCCACTTAAAAGAGTTTCCATATAATTCCTTTATTTCGAAACATTTCTAATAAGACTTTTCACCTTGAACCAAAATTCTTTGCATAAAACTCTTAGGTGGAATAATTTCTTTTAAAAGAAATACTCTTTACACTTCACATAAATATTCTTCAATTAAAATACTTTCCAATAAACTTTGTGGAAAAACTGTTTGGGCTGCGCACTCTGATCTCTCAAGCACGATCAAAGAAACATTTGTATGACTTCATTTCTTAATAGTTTGAGACATTAGGGTGATCAGTCCTAATATTCAATCCATTAATAACAAAATCATCCTTTTCAGATATAATCTTTCGCAAGAAAGACCATACGACAGGTCTTTAAGTTGGATGAACTTAAAGATAGGGTAATTATCACTATCAGACTTAGTTAGATAGTCAAGTTCTAGAGACATTTTCGTTGGGGAGACAAAAGTTTGTCCTATCCCGGTGGTTATTAATCCCTCTAGCCATAACTGATCTTTCTATTTTTGTAGTGTCCACAGATATTCTCACATCCAACTGTGATAAAGGTTTTGATCACAGAAAGGTTGGAGTTGAACTTCCAACAGAATATTGATACTTTCAAACGATTAGATTAATGTAGTCAAAAACATTTGATTACGTTAACTCAGATCAAAGGAAGAGATAGGCTTGGGTTGTCTACGTCAGGATGACACTCAACTCTCATCTCGGCCGGTGAATTCTTCTCGTGCTGGATTCGTCCATTCTTTTCTCACCTTTTCCTTCAAGACAATTCGGTGAATAATACTCCAGCTTCCTACAGTAGGGATTGACTATTCCCTTAGGTACATCACAATTAAACTCAAAGTGACGTGCCTCCCAGTTTTCACCTTGAGATGGACAAATGTTCCCTTCCCCATTTCCTCCTTAGTCACTTCTTTCAAATCGAGGATTCCTTAACCTTGATATTCCTGTGGTTGATATTCTCCCATTTACTTTTCCTCTTTCTCCAGTTGAGCCTGTATTTCATCATTATTTCTCTTATTCTGAACTCAGACATTTCTCGCATGAAATTCATGTACTTTCCCATAGTCCTCATACATGCTTACCAACATCGAGAAATTCCTTATTCCTTGATAGTTGATAGCTAACTTGGGTTCGAACATAATCTATTCTTGAAGTTCATGCCTTTGGATCTCTCCTCTAGGTTGTCCTAGACAACACTTCCTAAATCCCTTACTTCCATAATATATTTTCTAATGTCCATAATCTCAGATTTTAATTCTAAAGATTAAATCTCATTCATCTCTTCAAAGAAATCTAACTCCTCATTTCCTGGTTGAAATTCACGAATCCGATTCAAGAATTCGTTGGTGATTTGCAACATTTCCAATCTAACGCTGGATGGTTCCTCTTGCGTTACCAGACTTAGGTCTCTGAACTCCTCGATCAGAATAACCTCGTTAACGATCATTGAGCTCACATAAATAGCCTTTCAGCTCAAATCGTCTGCAACTATGTTTGCTATGCCAGGATGATAATGGAGCTCAAAGCCATAATCTTTAAGAAACTCCATCCATCGCTTTTATTTTACATTCAACTCTTCCTCTTCTTATTGTCATTCATACTTTCGAACTCCAAACTTTTTCATGAGTCACAACCTTCTTATCTTAGTATCTATCGTCTCTTTTACATCATCCAGCTCAATTTTCTACCTTCTCCGATTGGAGTAGCTCCTTAATTTCAACTCTCGATTAATCCATGAATATTATGATTCAATCCCCTTAAATCAATTTCAATGATGAATCAAGGGATTAAATTATTTTACCACATTAAATCCTTTCTTAAATTTTACTTAGGTGATTGTCATTGAGTTTGGATTGGAGGAAGATGTTTACTGATACCAAAAGTTCCTTCACAAAGGACTTAAATTTTTATTTTAGACTTTCAGCTTCTAACCGGTTACAAGAAACTCTAACAGGTTATGAAGTACAGTTTTTGAAATAGAACCAAAGAATTTCAAAACCATTTTCTTTACATCATCCAATCCAACTCAAAATAGGATTTATTCATAATCTAATACCTTGGTTCCAACTAAATTCATCACTGAAACGATTTAAATCATAACATACTCACCCTTTTTCCAGAATTTCTCTTGGACTAATCATATTATGTTGGGGTATAATCCATCACTACCCCGCCATAATTAAAAAACATCCTATCATGTAATACCATCAGTTGATCTTTCCAAGTCAACTAGGTCAAAGGCCATGCGATCTTAGAAAATCCTTAAATACTCCGGCGATAGTATCCAGCCAGCCCTAAGAAACTTTTTACCTCAGTCACAGATTTAGGCTGTTCCCATTTCAACACTAAACAAACCTTTGCTGGATCCATCGCAATTTTTTTTTTAAAAATCACATACCCTGCGAACGTAACTTCGCTCAACCAAAACTCATCTTTGGCGAGCTCAACACACAACTACTCCTCTTGCAGGATTCTCAACATAATCCCGAGATGTTCCTCATGCTCCTCCGGATTCTCAGGATAAACCACAAATGAATCCAAATATAATCTAAAGGTCCGGTTCTTATAATCCATAAAAGAACAGGTGCATTAATCAATCCGAACGACATTATTTCCTACTCATAATGTCCGTATCGAGATCAAAATGCAGTGTTAAGTGGATTCCTGTCCAAATCCTGATTTGGGTTAATCCAACCGCCAATCAATCTTAGAAAACACTTAAACTCCTTTAACCTGGTCCAACCAATCCTTTTAGCAACTTCTCTACGTGTTTCTCCCATTTGACCATTCCCGATGATACCATATTGTAAAGATAGTAGAGATAGAATCAACTTCAAGAATTAGCTTGATTCCAAACTCTATCTCTTTACTCAAGGTTAGACCTAACATCATTTCTTGTAACCAAGATTTCTTTGACCCCCTATTTCCTTCACTGCTGCCCAGAAGCAGACACATGGGTCCGTTGGATTTCAGATTCCAAACTTGGGAATCCCGATACAGAATTGTTCTATCGTCATTAATCATGATCACTCGATCCTTCGGCTCCCAAACCGTGCTTAAGATCAAATGTAATCATGACACAAGTAGATAGACAAAGTCTAATACCTTAATAGAACGATTCAGACATACCTTGGAAACAACTACAAGAAGATTTGTAGGAGTCTCCACTTTGAGATAACATATTGGATAAGGCATAAAGCAACTTTGATCAATACCCTTATCCACAAGGAACAGATGAAATGATAGATTTAGAGTTTAACAGCCTCAACAAGGTTGATCTTTAAGGAGACGACTACCCTGTACTCGGTCTGAAAAGTTCATTAACTTTAACACTAGTGAGGGTAAACACTCCTCCCCAGAGTCAAGGACTTAACTACAACTCCTTAAGATTTTCCTTATCACTCGTTCTATGAGAACAGATAAACCAACACTATAGTGTTGGGTTTACAACATGTCTAAAGAGAAGCATACGACTATCATACTTCTACTTAGACTTCATAGAACACTTCTTAATAGCAGAATGAGCTACTTATCTAGAGCCATTACCCAGAACCTTAGCTCTAGCTTGGAAGTATATGAAAGCATACTTCCCAAGAAACATTGCAGATATCGATGACCAGCGTATTGGACCACACACCCAAGGACCAAGAGTCAGGACCACTGCTCTGATACCATAAAAATGTAACACTCCTTGTATATCATCTTACTTTATAAGAAAAGTAATAAGTTTATGAATACTTGGACTTGTTATATCATTGGAAAAAGATCTGAAAATAAGAATTTTTCCCTTACCTTGAAAATTCCTTTTCACAAACACTTGATTAATAATGAGGTTGACTAACAAAATCAGAGTTTGCGGAAACATAGTAAAATCATCATATTATACCCCCAAAATATATCAAGTGTAACAAGTCCATTAATACCAAATAAGTATAATTATGAAACTGAATTCCTCTTATGATACCTTTTTCCAAAATATGTATCAGATAAATTCTATTAAAAATAGAAATGTTATAGAGCTGGTCACTGGTCCTTTGTCCAAACATCCTTCTGGTCGGATCCTCGATATCTGCACAACGGGTTCCCAACCCACCCTTTCTATACTCTTCATGCACCTAAGGGGCATCTCCCTTTACTGATTCTTGTGCAAGCTAGATGCACGATCAACACCTAATAAGGGCATGGGGGTTAGCTATACATATTCGCATAATCAAATGAGAATAAAACTAACATCCACAAGTCAACATGTAGCAAATCATGATGCATAATCATATGAGCACCCCCTGTTAATCATAATAGTTCTTTCAATGCAGGTGGCATGATGCATGATTTCCTTCCACAACTGAGGCCTCAAACAAAGTCCATTTTGGACGTCCATCCAATACACCGTTGTGTTCCCGGAACACTGACATTCGTTCCCAGAACGTAATGCCAAACCATACTTGGATAAATACGCAACACTCCCAGAGTGCATCACGTTCCCAGAACGTGTAGCAAACCATACTTGGATAAATAAGCATCACTCCCAGAGTGTGCATCACGTTCCCAGAACGCATACGTTCCCAGAACGCATAAAAACCAGGTCCTGGACACTGGCCACATATCTATAATGTGTCATCAAGTAGGTTGCATATCAATTTGTTCCCAGAACACTAACATACGTTCCTAGAACGTATAAAAACCAGGTCCCAGACACTGGCCACATATCTAAAATGTGTCATCAAGTCGGTTATAATTTGGTACTCCCGGAGTACCCTCCTCATATTCCCAGAATATGATAAACGTTCCTACCAACCAAACTTCCATTCTATATGGATGCACAATCATTAAGGTTGGTTTTTATCTTTAATTCCATTATTATACCAATGTGTTCCTAGAACGCTCACATACGTTCCCAGAACGTATCGCAAACCATACTTGGAATATAATCAAGCACCACTCCCGGAGTGTGCATCACGTTCCCAGAACGTATCCAAGAAACCATGTCCCAGACAATGGCCACATTCCCAGAATGTGTCATCAAGTAGGTTGCATCAGTTTGGTACTCCTAGAGTACAGGGTCATGTTCTCATTAATTTCATTATTATGACTTAGAAAACACAACTTTGGAATGATATCTTGAGGTATGGCCTTATTCATAAAATTCACCTTTGAATTTAAGTTTAACATATGGTCATAGACCTGGATTGAGCGAATATATCATTGGTATCAACAACCCTTACTCAAAAACTTAACTTTTATTTTTATGTTTCAGGTACTAACCGGTTAAATCATCACCTAACCGATTAGAATTACAGACCTGATTATAAAACCACTGATTTTCAAAGAATCTTTTCTTGAATACTCTACTCAATCCAATCACAAGGCCTTAGCATAACAGATTACCTCAAGTTTAACACATAATATCATTCAAAAGATTTAAGTCATAATCCAATTTCATTTATGCATAATTTCCTCTTGAAATTATCATTCGATATTAAGGTATTAACTCATCACTTCCAATCTAAACCAAACAGTGCTCAAACACATAGTTTTAGATTGGTTTTTGTATGAAATTCTAGCTTAAACTTGAGTACAAATGGTATGGATACTTAGCCAATTTCAGAAATTCATTTTCTTTGAAAATTGACAGTATCTAACTGGTTACAAATTTCGACTAACCGGTTAGATTAGGCAGAACATACACTGAAAAATGAGGTTTTGCATACCATTTTCTACCATACTCAAATCTAACCAATTTCATTCACAAATAGAGTTTACATACCTTAATACTAGTGTGTTCAACCACAGAAACCTATCTATATTGCATGCATTCAATTTAGATACTCAAATTGCACATAATTGCACATATTTCACAACTTAATGCATCAATTCACATAATATCCAATTAAGTCATGAAATCAACATCAACATAGCTAGCATGCATCCAGATAACATTGCTCAAAACAACAATTGAGGTCAAATTGGCCTCCAAGCCATTTAACCATTTTAACTTATGCCCTTTGAGTCTCTTGGTGACTCATCCTATATTCTACCACAATTTATTCTCATTCTAGCAAATAGTAAGCTTCCCCCTTACCTTAGTTTCATGCTTGATGAATCTAATCACTGGAATTTGCCAGATCTCCCCAGAATCCACAATCTCCATTTTCAGTCCACAACAGGTTTGACAGGGTCCAAAAACTACAAGATTTGACACATGAATTGGACAAACAAATTGGGGAAAACCATCAACACTCAATCTATGCAACATGAACTACAGATTTGAACAGATTTGAGACTCAAAAAGTGCATGTGCTTACCCAAATCGAAGTCCAAAGCAAGCTCCAGAAACTCAGAATCAGTGTTGACAGCTCCAACACCCTTACTTTGAAAGCTTCGTTCTCTTGATTCAGGGACTCTCAAGTCACCATCTTTATATCAATACAAAACCCTTGATGTGAGCTTTGTAACAATGTATCACTTATGTTCTAACTCTCAGAAATGAAGGAGAATTTCAGAGACGAACTTACAAACCCTAAACAGAGCTTCAACCCTAAATTCAGAGAATCAACCCCAAATCCTTCAGCAATCCAGCCTTTTATAGACGAATTGGAGTAACATGCAAGGCGACACGTCTATCTCCACTCAAGGAAGGAAGAAATCGTGGCAATTTCTGGGTTAATTGGGTGATTACTCATCAAACGCACTAATCCCAATTTCTGAGTTCATCGTGTAACCGGTTACTGAGCCTTTCTAACCGGTTACATACTGATAAAATTCAAAAATTAATAATTTAATTACTCTTTCTTCAAAAACCTTTTTAATATTGCAATTAGGTCCCAACCCAAGGACTAAATTACAATATTCACATTTTTGTACAAAATAACCATATAAAAATATATCTCATATTTTTATATATAAAAACACATACTGTACAAAAACTAAACCTCCAAAATCAATATAAATCAATTATAAAATAATTGTTATAATTAATTTCTTGGTTAATTGGGGAGACGAAAATTAGGGGTCTTGCAGATTTTGTGTATGATTTGTTTTAATTATATGTTGTTATGTTTAATTTCATGCTCATCCATATTTATTTACATATATATGACAATTATGTATGTGTTACATATTGTTAATCAAGTTTTAGAGAAATTAGAAATTTAAACTATTGAGTAAAGATGGTCGGACATAACTTAAAAGTCTTAAAACTGGGATTTATAATGTCAAATAGTACTATGCAACCAATAATTCCTCCAATGAATTATTGAAGTTACTATTCAAATAGTAACTCTCAAATAGTAAGTTACTATTCAAATACTAACCTTGAAGTAGTAACTTTGCAGTAATATGATGTTCATTTTTACTCTTTTGTGTACTTTATTTTGCCTTATAGTAAAGTATTAATATCACTTTTTTTTTTACACCAACCAGTACCCGGATCTGGTTTACCCAGAATTTGATTCATCTGGTCCAACCCAACTGAGCTCGCACTAAGCGGTAGGGTTCTCCCGGCGGGGGTTGCTCCATACCCAAGGCTCGAACTCGAGACCAATTGGTTAAGGGACCAAGTGAGCTACCACTTGACTAACTCCATGTTGGTAGTGTATGTTAATATCACTTGTATATTTGATTAATAATCATTCCTGAAGATGAAAATGATATGTAAAGTAAAATTGGACAATTACGGGCTTGATGGAATGAATATACAAAAAAAAAACATGTGGTATTGAAAATAATGATAAATGAACAAAAACCCGTTCAAGTCCAAAATTAACCAAAAGAAATAATAAAGAAATTGTGCATAACTTACATGTAAAAAGAAAGGGAAATCATATGGTATGACCGTGTTTCCAGAATAAAAATCTCAAGTTTGCAAATAAGTCTAGGCGTGGTGCCTAGGGGCCTGGGTGTGATGCCTAGGGAGTCTGAGATATAGTTGTGCAATGGTAGCAAACAAAGTACTTGAGACGACATACATATGGATCCAAATAGAATATCTTGAGTGGTGTGCACGCATTGCATACAGAATAACAAGATAATAATAATGTTTGTTAAAGACACTTGATTGACATGCATCATGTGCATAAAGTATATGTTGATTGTGATTGTTTACTTTTAGCTATTTAAATTGTTACTTGCTAATAATGATATGACAATGACTTACTCTCTATCTATATTTGTTTGTTTAGGGTCTAAAGGTGATAAATCATGATGAATCAAGTACATACTCAAGTGGAGGAAGGAAGGAAAAATATGTACTTTACTTTTTCTTTAATATGTCGAGATGTAACCCCGAAAGCAAATATTTTTATGAAAATTTTATATTCTAAAATTACTTCTCTCTGCTACCATCTATTTTCAAGAAATTCCATTTGTATATCATTATTTAAATTGGGGTGTTACATGGGACATATGACGCTAACTCCCGATAAAACCGAAACATATTGAAATAAGGATATTAATTTTTGAAAAAAAAATGGATATATATTTTTTGGATTAAAAAAAAGCATATCAATCATTGTGTTGCTAACTTTTATTCATTTTAATTTTAAATATTATTTAAATAGAAATATCGGTTTTGAAATTTATAAAATTAATGAATTGAATATTTAGGATAATTTTATAAATAATAGGTAGGCTTATTTATGTCTTTAGTCACTGAAAGTTCAGCGTGTTTTGTTTTTAGTCCCTAAAAGTTATTCTGGCCGGGAGTAGTCCTTAAATTTTCAAACATTTTGGTTTTGGTCCCCTCGTTAGTAAAAATCCGTTATTTGTTTGTGTAGCTAGCGGAACATCACATTGGCAGTCCATGTGGTATGAACTGACGCCAAATAGGTAATATAATGTGGATGATACAGATCCACAGTCACAAAATAGTCTGATACGCAAAATGGTCTTGTACGCAAAATTTTAAGTTCATAAGCCTGAATCATGCATATCACAACACCTATTTGGCGCTACTTCATACCCTGTGGTAGCTGGTGTGGATTTTCGCTAACCATATAAGCAAATAACTGATTTTTTGTAACGAAGGGACCAAAACCAAAATGGTTGAAAAATTAAGGACTGATCCCGGTCAAAATAACTTCTAGGGACTAAAACCAAAACACGTTGAACTTTTAGAGACCAAAACCATAAATAAGCCTAATAGGTAATTTATATTATTGAAAGTATATTTCAAAAATATTATTGAAATAAAGTTAAATTAAAAAGTATACAATGACGTAATAATCATATATGTAACATATAAATATGATGAATATTAAATATTATGTTAGAAGATATGAAAATTTTTGAACTTAAATCTTTAAAAAAAATAAAATAATGTAACATTATATTATTGTGATTAAATGGATCATCCTCAAAAAAGTCGAATCATACTCAAAAAATTAGTCACCGCATTTTAGTTGCTTCATACATATAAAAAAAAAAACTAAAGTGTCTAATGGGTGTCGTGGCAGTACTTGTGATGACGTGTGAGCACACATCATCCTTTTGTTTTGTCAAGTTGTCTTGACTCTTGAGACTATGGAGAAAGCTAAATTGCACATTCTCTCTATCCTCATGGAAGTGCCAAAAACAATATCGCCCAGCTCTGGTCCCGGGGAATGTAAGGTTGACCGACCTCGCATAATTTAAATTTAAATGTTTTAATATACTCCCTCCGTCCTTAATTATAATGTCATCTTAATACTTTTATTTTGTCTCTATTTATAAGGTCATTTACCAATTTTCAATGAGCATTAATTATTTTTTTTTCACAAACACCCCTATTTATTTAACTTTTTTTAGATTCCCAATAATATTAATAGGAGTAATTTTGAAAATACATATCAAAAGTTCACATTTCCAATACAATTAACTAAATTATTCCACTTTCTTAATGGACGTGAAATCTCCCAAGAGGGCCTTATAATTAGGGACGGAGGTAGTGCATGAATAATTAAGAAAATAAAATGCAATTTAAGACCTCACCCAATTTACATCTTTTCCGTTTCTAAATATAAATAAAAGATCTATTTGAAATTTTTATTTTATTCCTATTTATAAAAAATATATATTAATTTTTAATTACAATTAATTATTTTTTCTTTTCACAAATATATTTATTTATTTAACACTTTTTACATTTTTAATAATATTTATATTTTCAATATTATTAACTAAATTAATCAATTTTCTCACTAAAAATAAAATATATCAATATATAATATTGATTTTATACACATGACTGTGGTGAACTCGGCCCTTATGTGGTGGATTTGGGAAAAGGGACCTAAACCAGGACCTCGGAACAAGGCTCAGATAGCCTCGACCGAGCTGAGGGACTTATGTGGTGGACTCGGCCCAGCCGAGATCCTCAAACCTCTTGCCTAAGGCCTCACGGCCCTATAAGAAGCCCTCTGTGCGCTTGGTCGAACTCAATGCTCAACGGCCGAACAGACGCCAGATACGGGCCGACCTCGTGCTCCAACTCAGGTCCGACGTCTAAGTCCGACAATTCCCAAGTCCGACACCTACCCAAGTCCGACACCAAGGACATGATGACGTCTTCCCTTCTCATCCACAAGGACAGCTCATCCAATCCTTATCTACAAGGACAGCTCATCCACTCATAGCTCATTACAGGCTGGCCCTACATGGGCCCCCAAACAAGCCCATTAGGGCAACCAGCTCTCCCCTATAAGTAGCTCCGTACTACATGGGGCTCAGGTACGTCCTCTAACCCTAATTATCACCCTCACACACCAGTGATTAGGGTTACTTCCTGGCTCTCTTCCTTAGCCACTTGAGGATTCCCACCAAACATCACATATCAACCCTAGACAAAGGCTCCTTTGAAGGTCTTTTCCTACCCTTGGAGGACCTCACCGTCTAGGACATCACATTGGCGTCGTCTGTGGGGAAGATAAACTTCATTCCCATGAACACTACCATGTCTGAAGCACAACCAGATCAGAAGAGGAGGAGGGAGCACCCAGGGAGAATCCCGTCAACTAGGGACCTGCAATCACACCTTGAGGCTAACAGGGCAGTTAGGCCCCCACCACCCCCACCTCCTTACCTACCGTCACTATCGTCGCATCATAGATTGCCCGTGCGGCATCCCGCCAAACGAGCCACTGTCCAAGCCTCAGCCCCCGACGGACCCCAACAATAACCAAGAAATTTTGTTGTACAAGATCAGTTTGAGACACCGGAAAATTTCCGGGTGGAAACTATCTCTGGAGGTTTCGCCGGTGGCGGCGAGAAGAAGTTGGAAAGGAAAAAGTATGTTCAGCAAGTATTAGCTGTTCGCCACAAGCCTATTTGTAAAAAACCATCTCGGAACATCCCCATCAGTTTTTCTGATCAAGATCTAGGAGATATCATCCCGGATCACAATGATCCAATGGTGATCGCGGCGATGATCGACAACTTCGAAATCGCCCGAATTCTCGTCTACCAAGGTAGCTCGGCCGACATTCTGTTTCTTCACACATTTCAAGCACTGAAACTAAGGTCCGCCGACCTCGTACATTTTGAAGGGCATCTTATCAGCTTCACAGGCGGGGCAATACGCCCCCTTGGAGCCATTCTCCTCCCGGTGACCTTGGGCAAACTGCCTTCGGCCCGAACGGAGATTAACAAGTTTTTAGTGGTTGATTCTGAATCCCCATACAATGTGATACTGGGATGAACCTGCCTGCAAGCCTTCGGGGCAGTGGTCTCAACAGTTCACTTAGCAATGAAATTCGTCGGTTCTGACGACAACCTTGTCACCGTCAAAGCCGACCAGCTCAAAGCCCGACTCTGCTATAACGCGAGTCTACGGGAAAATAGGAAAAAGCAAGAAGAACTCTCTGGTCCGACATTAGCCAAAGGGAAGGTCCTTTTGGCCGAATTGGATGTTCGGGCCGAACAGGATGATCTCAGACCGTCTCCTCAAGGAGAATGGTTGGTAATTCCCATCAATCCTGCTGACTCCAGCAGAACTGTCAAAGTGGGTGCCGACCTCCCTAAGCAGATCCAGGATGAGATCATCGCACTGTTGCGAGCTAATTTGGATCTGTTTGCTTGGACCTCGGCCGATATGCCGGGGATCGACCCGAACTTTATCTGTCACAAACTCAGTGTAGACCCGAAGGCAAGGCCAATAGCGCAGAAGATGAGACGGGTTGGGACCTAGAAAGCAAAAGTCATCCAGGAAAAGGTGTCCGAGTTGCTCGAAGCCGGGTTTATAAAAGAAGTCCCATACGCCGATTGGGTTGCGAACACTGTGTTGGTTAAAAATGCAAACAGCAGTTGGAGGATGTGTGTGGATTACACCGACCTCAACAAAGCCTGCCCCAAGGACCAGTATCCACTGCCGATTATCGGCCAGCTCGTCGATAATTCAGCAGGCTACAAGTTGTTGTCATTCACTGATGCATATTCGGGATATAATCAGATCCCTATGTATCCCCCTGATCAAGACAAGGCCACATTCACGGCCGGAAAGGCATCTTACTATTACACTGTCATGCCTTTCGGCCTAAAGAATGCTGGCGCAACCTATCAAAGGATGATGAATAAAGTTTTTGATGGGATCATTGGTACCACCATGGAGGTTTATATCGATGACATGATTACAAAGAGCAAGAAAAGGGAAGACCATGTCCGAGATCTGACCATGGTTCTGGAGAGGGTAAGAGCACATAGGATGAGATTGAATCCGGAGAAGTGTACCTTCGGGGTCCCCGCTGGTGCCTTCCTCGGATTCATGCTCTCCGAGAGAGGAATCGAAGCAAACCCCGACAAATGTCGTGCTATATTAGAAATTAAAAGCCCTGCCGACCTCAGAGGAGTACAAGAATTAACCGGCAGGATGGCGGCACTGTCCAGATTCCTTCCTCAAGCTGCTAAGAAGGCCTTACCCTGGTACCAACTTTTGAAAAAACGCACAACTTTTAACTGGGATCAGAACTGTGAAGCCTCTTTCCTTGCGCTTAAGGAATATCTCACTTCCCCTCCAGTTCTCTCCAGCCCTCGAGAGGGGGAGAACCTTTTCATTTATCTTTCCGTATGGGATTCCGTCCTCAGGTCGGTGTTAGTCCGAGACGAGGGCCGAAGTGAGTTCCCCGTTTATTTCATAAGTCGAGCTCTCCAAGGTCCCGAGCTTCGGTATTCCAAGATTGAGAAATTCGCATTCTGTCTCATCCTGGCTGCACGGCGGCTACGACAATATTTCCAAAGCCACCCTATTGTCGTAAGAACCGCCCAGCCCATTAAACAAGTTCTGCAAAAGCCCGACCTCTCAGGGAGAATGATGGCCTGGGCAATCGAACTGTCCGAGTTCGACATCTCCTATGAACCGAGGAAGGCAATCAATCACAAGTGTTAGCAGATTTCTGGGTTAATTGGGTGATTACTCATCAAACGCACTAATCCCAATTTCTGAGTTCATCGTGTAACCGGTTACAGAGCCCTTCTAACTGGTTACAAACTGATAAAATTCAAAAATTAATAATTTAATTACTCTTTCTTCAAAAACCTTTTTAATATTGCAATTAGGTCCCAACCCAAGGACTAAATTACAATATTCACATTTTTGTACAAAATAACCATATAAAAATATATCTCATATTTTTATATATAAAAACACATACTGTACAAAAACTAAACCTCCAAAATCAATATAAATCAATTATAAAATAATTGTTATAATTAATTTCTTGGTTAATTGGGGAGACGAAAATTAGGGGTGTTACACTACTCCCCCACTTAGAAGGAATTTCGTCCCCGAAATTCATCTTCTGAAATTTCCCACTTTTCCAAAGTGTTTTTATACTAGAAAACTTTATCTATCTCCCAAAAATTAATTCTTTAGGGTCCTCCTCCACTTAAAAGAGTTTCCATATAATTCCTTTATTTCGAAACATTTCTAATAAAACTTTTCACCTTGAACCATAATTCTTTGCATAAAACTCTTAGGTGGAATAATTTCTTTTAAAAGAAATACTCTTTACACTTCACATAAATATTCTTCAATTAAAATACTTTCCAATAAACTTTTTGGAAAAACTGTTTGGGCTGCGCATTCTGATCTCTCAAGCACGATCAAAGAAACATTTGTATGACTTCATTTCTTAATAGTTTGAGACATTAGGGTGATCAGTCCTAATATTCAATCCATTAATAACAAAATCATCCTTTTCAGATATAATCTTTCGCAAGAAAGACCATACGACAGGTCTTTAAGTTGGATGAACTTAAAGATAGGGTAATTATCACTATCAGACTTAGTTAGATAGTCAAGTTCTAGAGACATTTTCGTTGGGGAGACAAAAGTTTGTCCTATCCCGGTGGTTATTAATCCCTCTAGCCATAACTGATCTTTCTATTTTTGTAGTGTCCACAGATATTATCACATCCAACTGTGATAAAGGTTTTGATCACAGAAAGGTTGGAGTTGAACTTCCAACAGAATATTGATACTTTCAAACGATTAGATTAACGTAGTCAAAATCATTTGATTACGTTAACTCAGATCAAAGGAAGAGATAGGCTTGGGTTGTCTACGTCAGGATGACACTCAACTCTCATCTCGGCCGGTGAATTCTTCTCGTGCTGGATTCGTCCATTCTTTTCTCACCTTTTCCTTCAAGACAATTCGGTGAATAATACTCCAGCTTCCTACAGTAGGGATTGACTATTCCCTTAGGTACATCACAATTAAACTCAAAGTGACGTGCCTCCCAGTTTTCACCTTGAGATGGACAAATGTTCCCTTCCCTATTTCCTCCTTAGTCACTTCTTTCCAATCGAGGATTCCTTAACCTTGATATTCCCGTGGTTGATATTCTCCCATTTACTTTTCCTCTTTCTCCAGTTGAGCCTGTATTTCATCATTCTTTCTCTTATTCTGAACTCAGACATTTCTCACATGAAATTCATGTACTTTCCCATAGTCCTCATACATGCTTACCAACATCGAGAAATTCCTTATTCCTTGATAGTTGATAGCTAACTTGGGTTCGAACATAATCTATTCTTGAAGTTCATGCCTTTGGATCTCTCCTCTAGGTTGTCCTAGACAACACTTCCTAAATCCTTTACTTCCATAATATATTTTCTAATGTCCATAATCTCAGATTTTAATTCTAAAGATTAAATCTCATTCATCTCTTCAAAGAAATCTAACTCCTCATTTCCTGGTTGAAATTCACGAATCTGATTCAAGAATTCGTTGGTGATTTGCAACATTTCCAATCTAACGCTGGATGGTTCCTCTTGCGTTACCAGACTTAGGTCTCTGAACTCCTCGATCAGAATAACCTCCTTAACGATCATTGAGCTCACATAAATAGCCTTTCAGCTCAAATCGTCTGCAACTATGTTTGCTATGCCAGGATGATAATGGAGCTCAAAGCCATAATCTTTAAGAAACTCCATCCATCGCTTTTATTTTACATTCAACTCTTCCTCTTCTTATTGTCATTCATACTTTCGAACTCCAAACTTGTTCATGAGTCACAACCTTCTTATCTTAGTATCTATCATCTCTTTTACATCATCCAGCTCAATTTTCTACCTTCTCCGATTGGAGTAGCTCCTTAATTTCAACTCTCGATTAATCCATGAATATTATGATTCAATCCCCTTAAATCAATTTCAATGATGAATCAAGGGATTAAATTATTTTACCACATTAAATCCTTTCTTAAATTTTACTTAGGTGATTGTCATTGAGTTTGGATTGGAGGAAGATGTCTACTGATACCAAAAGTTCCTTCACAAAGGACTTAAATTTTTATTTTAAACTTTCAGCTTCTAACCGGTTACAAGAAACTCTAACCGGTTATGAAGTACAGTTTTTGAAATAGAACCAAAGAATTTCAAAACCATTTTCTTTACATCATCCAATCCAATTCAAAATAGGATTTATTCATAATCTAATACCTTGATTCCAACTAAATTCATCACTGAAACGATTTAAATCATAACATACTCACCCTTTTTCCAGAATTTCTCTTGGACTAATCATATTATGTTGGGGTATAATCCATCACTACCCCGCCATAATTAAACAACATCCTATCATTTAATACCATCAGTTGATCTTTCCAAGTCAACTAGGTCAAAGGCCATGCGATCTTAGAAAATCCTTAAATACTCCGGCGATAGTATCCAGCCAGCCCTAAGAAACTTTTTACCTCAGTCACAGTCTTAGGCTGTTCCCATTTCAACACTAAACAAACCTTTGTTGGATCCATCGCAATTTTTTTTTTAAAATCACATACCCTGCGAACGTAACTTCGCTCAACCAAAACTCATCTTTGGCGAGCTCAACACACAACTACTCCTCTTGCAGGATTCTCAACACAATCCCGAGATGTTCCTCATGCTCCTCCGGATTCTCAGGATAAACCACAAACGAATCCAAATATAATCTAAAGGTCCGGTTCTTATAAACCACAAAAGAACAGGTGCATTAATCAATCCGAACGACATTATTTCCTACTCATAATGTCCGTATCGAGATCAAAATGCAGTCTTAAGTGGATTCCTGTCCCAAATCCTGATTTGGGTTAATCCAACCGCCAATCAATCTTAGAAAACACTTAAACTCCTTTAACGTGGTCCAACCAATCCTTTTAGCAACTTCTCTATGTGTTTCTCCCATTTGACCATTCCCGATGATACCATATTGTGAAGATAGTAGAGATAGAATCAACTTCAAGAATTAGCTTGATTCCAAACTCTATCTCTTTACTCAAGGTTAGACCTAACATCATTTCTTGTAACCAAGATTTCTTTGACCCCCTATTTCCTTCACTGCTGCCCAGAAGCAGACACATGGGTCCGTTGGATTTCAGATTCCAAACTTGGGAATCCCGATACAGAATTGTTCTATCGTCATTAATCATGATCACTCGATCCTTCGGCTCCCAAACCGTGCTTAAGATCAAATGTAATCATGACACAGGTAGATAGACAAAGTCTAATACCTTAATAGAACGATTCAGACATACCTTGGAAACAACTACAAGAAGATTTGTAGGAGTCTCCACATTGAGATAACAGATTGGATAAGGCATAAAGAAACTTTGATCAATACCCTTATCCACAAGGAACAAAAGAAATGATAGCTTTAGAGTTTAACAACCTCAACAAGGTTGATCTTTAAGGAGACGACTACCCTGCACTCGGTCTGAAAAGTTGATTAACTTTAACACTAATGAGGGTAAACACTCCTCCCCAGAGTCAAGGACTTAACTACAACTCCTTAAGATTTTCCTTATCACTGGTTCTATGAGAACAGATAAACCAACACTATAGTTTTGGGTTTACAACATGTCTAAAGAGAAGCATACGACTATCATACTTCTACTTAGACTTCATAGAACACTTCTTAATAGCAGAATGAGCTACTTATCTAGAGCCATTACCCACAACCTTAGCTCTAGCTTGGAAGTATATGAAAGCATACTTCCCAAGAAACATTGCAGATATCGATGACCAGCGTATTGGACCACACACCCAAGGACCAAGAGTCAGGACCACTGCTCTGATACCATAAAAATGTAACACTCCTTGTATACCATCTTACATTATAAGAAAAGTAATAAGTTTATGAATACTTGGACTTGTTATATCATTGGAAAAAGATCTGAAAATAAGAATTTTTCCCTTACCTTGAAAATTCCTTTTCACAAACACTTGATTAATAATGAGGTTGACTAACAAAATCAGAGTTTGCGGAAACATAGTAAAATCATCATATTATAACCCCAAAATATATCTAGTGTAACAAGTCCATTAATACCAAATAAGTATAATTATGAAACTGAATTCCTCTTATGATACCTTTTTCCAAAATATGTATCAGATAAATTATATTAAAAATAGAAATGTTATAGAGCTGGTCACTGGTCCTTTGTCCAAACATCCTTCTGGTCGGATCCTCGATATCTGCACAACGGGTTCCCAACCCACCCTTTCTATACTCTTCATGCACCTAAGGGGCATCTCCCTTTACTGATTCTTGTGCAAGCTAGATGCACGATCAACACCTAATAAGGGCATGGGGGTTAGCTATACATGTTCGCATAATCAAATGAGAATAAAACTAACATCCACAAGTCAACATGTAGCAAATCATGATGCATAATCATATGAGCACCCCCGGTTAATCATAATAGTTCTTTCAATGCAGGTGGCATGATGCATGATTTCCTTCCACAACTGAGGCCTCTAACAAAGTCCATTTTGGACGTCCATCCATTACACCGTTGTGTTCCCGGAACACTGACATTCGTTCCCAGAACGTAATGCCAAACCATACTTGGATAAATACGCAACACTCCCAGAGTGCAACACGTTCCCAGAACGTGTAGCAAACCATACTTGGATAAATAAGCATCACTCCCAGAGTGTGCATCACGTTCCCAGAACGCATATGTTCCTAGAACGCATAAAAACCAGGTCCTGGACACTGGCCACATATTTATAATGTGTCATCAAGTAGGTTGCATATCAATGTGTTCCCAGAAAACTAACATACGTTCCCAGAACGTATAAAAACCAGGTCCCAGACACTGGCCACATATCTAAAATGTGTCATCAAGTAGGTTATAATTTGGTACTCCCGGAGTACCCTCCTCATATTCCCAGAATATGATAAACGTTCCTACCAACCAAACTTCCATTCTATATGGATGCACAATCATTAAGGTTGGTTTTTATCTTTAATTCCATTATTATACCAATGTGTTCCTAGAACGCTCACATACGTTCCCAGAACGTATCGCAAACCATACTTGGAATATAATCAAGCACCACTCCCGGAGTGTGCATCACGTTCCCAGAACGTATCCAAGAAACCATGTCCCAGACAATGGCCACATTCCCAGAATGTGTCATCAAGTAGGTTGCATCAGTTTGGTACTCCTAGAGTACAGGGTCATGTTCTCATTAATTTCATTATTATGACTTAGAAAACACAACTTTGGAATGATATCTTGAGGTATGGCCTTATTCATAAAATTCACCTTTGAATTTAAGTTTAACATATGGTCATAGACCTGGATTGAGCGAATATATCATTGGTATCAACAACCCTTACTCAAAAACTTAACTTTTATTTTTATTTTTCAGGTACTAACCGGTTAAATCATCACCTAACCGATTAGAATTACAGACCTGATTATAAAACCACTGATTTTCAAAGAATCTTTTCTTGAATACTCTACTCAATCCAATCACAAGGCCTTAGCATAACAGATTACCTCAAGTTTAACACATAATATCATTCAAAAGATTTAAGTCATAATCCAATTTCATTTATGCATAATTACCTCTTGAAATTATCATTCGATATTAAGGTATTAACTCATCACTTCCAATCTAAACCAAACAGTGCTCAAACACATAGTTTTAGATTGGTTTTTGTATGAAATTCTAGCTTAAACTTGAGTACAAATGGTATGGATACTTAGCCAATTTCAGAAATTCATTTTCTTTGAAAATTGACAGTATCTAACCGGTTACAAATTTCGACTAACCGGTTAGATTAGGCAGAACATACACTGAAAAATGAGGTTTTGCATACCATTTTCTACCATACTCAAATCTAACCAATTTCATTCACAAATAGAGTTTACATACCTTAATACTAGTGTGTTCAACCACAGAAACCTATCTATATTGCATGCATTCAATTTAGATACTCAAATTGCACATAATTGCACATATTTCACAACTTAATGCATCAATTCACATAATATCCAATTAAGTCATGAAATCAACATCAACATAGCTAGCATGCATCCAGATAACATTGCTCAAAACAACAATTGAGCTCAAATTGGCCTCCAAGCCATTTAACCATTTTAACTTATGCCCTTTGAGTCTCTTGGTGACTCATCCTATATTCTACCACAATTTATTCTCATTCTAGCAAATAGTAAGCTTCCCCCTTACCTTAGGTTCATGCTTGATGAATCTAATCACTGGAATTTGCCAGATCTCCCCAGAATCCACAATCTCCATTTTCAGTCCACAACAGGTTTGACAGGGTCCAAAAACTACAAGATTTGACACATGAATTGGACAAACAAATTGGGAAAAACCATCAACACTCAATCTATGCAACATGCACTACAGATTTGAACAGATTTGAGACTCAAAAAGTGCATGTGCTTACCCAAATCGAAGTCCAAAGCAAGCTCCAGAAACTCAGAATCAGTGTTGACAGCTCCAACACCCTTACTTTGAAAGCTTCGTTCTCTTGATTCAGGGACTCTCAACTCACAATCTTTATATCAATACAAATCCCTTGATGTGAGCTTTGTAACAATGTATCACTCATGTTCTAACTCTCAGAAACAAAGGAGAATTTCAGAGACGAACTTACAAACCCTAAACAGAGCTTCAACCCTAAATTCAGAGAATCAACCCCAAATCCTTCAGCAATCCAGCCTTTTATAGACGAATTGGAGTAACATGCAAGGCGACACGTCTATCTCCACTCAAGGAAGGAAGAAATCGTGGCAATTTCTGGGTTAATTGGGTGATTACTCATCAAACGCACTAATCCCAATTTCTGAGTTCATCGTGTAACCGGTTACTGAGCCTTTCTAACCGGTTACATACTGATAAAATTCAAAAATTAATAATTTAATTACTCTTTCTTCAAAAACCTTTTTAATATTGCAATTAGGTCCCAACCCAAGGACTAAATTACAATATTCACATTTTTGTACAAAATAACCATATAAAAATATATCTCATATTTTTATATATAAAAACACATACTGTACAAAAACTAAACCTCCAAAATCAATATAAATCAATTATAAAATAATTGTTATAATTAATTTCTTGGTTAATTGGGGAGATGAAAATTAGGGGTCTTGCAGATTTTGTGTATGATTTGTTTTAATTATATGTTGTTATGTTTAATTTCATGCTCATCCATATTTATTTACATATATATGACAATTATGTATGTGTTACATATTGTTAATCAAGTTTTAGAGAAATTAGAAATTTAAATTATTGAGTAAAGATGGTCGGACATAACTTAAAAGTCTTAAAACTGGGATTTATAATGTCAAATAGTACTATGCAACCAATAATTCCTCCAATGAATTATTGAAGTTACTATTCAAATAGTAACTCTCAAATAGTAAGTTACTATTCAAATAGTAACCTTGAAGTAGTAACTTTGCAGTAATATGATGTTCATTTTTACTCTTTTGTGTACTTTATTTTGCCTTATAGTAAAGTATTAATATCACTTTTTTTTTTACACCAACCAGTACCCGGATCTGGTTTACCCAGAATTTGATTCATCCGGTCCAACCCAACTGAGCTCGCACTAAGCGGTAGGGTTCTCCCGGCGGGGGTTGCTCCATACCCAAGGCTCGAACTCGAGACCAATTGGTTAAGGGACCAAGTGAGCTACCACTTGACTAACTCCATGTTGGTAGTGTATGTTAATATCACTTGTATATTTGATTAATAATCATTCCTGAAGATGAAAATGATATGTAAAGTAAAATTGGACAATTACGGGCTTGATGGAATGAATATACAAAAAAAAAACATGTGGTATTGAAAATAATGATAAATGAACAAAAACCCGTTCAAGTCCAAAATTAACCAAAAGAAATAATAAAGAAATTGTGCATAACTTACATGTAAAAAGAAAGGGAAATCATATGGTATGACCGTGTTTCCGGAATAAAAATCTCAAGTTTGCAAATAAGTCTAGGCGTGGTGCCTAGGGGCCTCGGTGTGATGCCTAGGGAGTCTGAGATATAGTTGTGCAATGGTAGCAAACAAAGTACTTGAGACGACATACATATGAATCCAAATAGAATATCTTGAGTGGTGTGCACGCATTGCATACAGAATAACAAGATAATAATAATGTTTGTTAAAGACACTTGATTGACATGCATCATGTGCATAAAGTATATGTTGATTGTGATTGTTTACTTTTAGCTATTTAAATTGTTACTTGCTAATAATGATATGACAATGACTTACTCTCTATCTATATTTGTTTGTTTAGGGTCTAAAGGTGATAAATCATGATGAATCAAGTACATACTCAAGTGGAGGAAGGAAGGAAAAATATGTACTTTACTTTTTCTTTAATATGTCGAGATGTAACCCCGAAAGCAAATATTTTTATGAAAATTTTATATTCTAAAATTACTTCTCTCTGCTACCATCTATTTTCAAGAAATTCCATTTGTATATCATTATTTAAATTGGGGTGTTACATGGGACATATGACGCTAACTCCCGATAAAACCGAAACATATTGAAATAAGGATATTAATTTTTGAAAAAAAAATGGATATATATTTTTTGGATTAAAAAAAAGCATATCAATCATTGTGTTGCTAACTTTTATTCATTTTAATTTTAAATATTATTTAAATAGAAATATCGGTTTTGAAATTTATAAAATTAATGAATTGAATATTTAGGATAATTTTATAAATAATAGGTAGGCTTATTTATGTCTTTAGTCCCTGAAAGTTCAGCGTGTATTGTTTTTAGTCCCTAAAAGTTATTTTGGCCGGGAGTAGTCCTTAAATTTTCAAACATTTTGGTTTTGGTCCCCTCGTTAGTAAAAATCTGTTATTTGTTTGTGTAGCTAGCGGAACATCACATTGGCAGTCCATGTGGTATGAACTGACGCCAAATAGGTAATATAATGTGGATGATACAGATCCACAGTCACAAAATAGTCTGATACACAAAATGGTCCTGTACGCAAAATTTTAAGTTCATAAGCCTGAATCATGCATATCACAACACCTATTTGGCGCTACTACACACTCTGTGGTAGCTGGTGTGGATTTTCGCTAACCATATATGCAAATAACTGATTTTTTTTAACGAAGGGACCAAAACCAAAATGGTTGAAAAATTAAGGACTGATCCCGGTCAAAATAACTTCTAGGGACTAAAACCAAAACACGTTGAACTTTTAGAGACCAAAACCATAAATAAGCCTAATAGTTAATTTATATTATTGAAAGTATATTTCAAAAATATTATTGAAATAAAGTTAAATTAAAAAGTATACAATGACGTAATAATCATATATGTAACATATAAATATGATGAATATTAAATATTATGTTAGAAGATATGAAAATTTTTGAACTTAAATCTTTAAAAAAAATAAAATAATGTAACATTATATTGTTGTGATTAAATGGATCATCCTCAAAAAAGTCGAATCATACTCAAAAAATTAGTCACCGCATTTTAGTTGCTTCGTACATATAAAAAAAAAAACTAAAGTGTCTAATGGGTGTCGTGGCAGTACTTGTGATGACGTGTGAGCACACATCCTTTTGTTTTGTCAAGTTGTCTTGACTCTTGAGACTATGGAGAAAGCTAAATTGCACATTCTCTCTATCCTCATGGAAGTGCCAAAAACAATATCGCCCAGCTCTGGTCCCGGGGAATGTAAGGTTGACCGACCTCGCATAATTTAAATTTAAATGTTTTAATACACTCCCTCCGTCCTTAATTATAAGGCCCTCTTAATACTTTTATTTTGTCTCTATTTATAAGGTCATTTACCAATTTTCAATGAGCATTAATTTTTTTTTTCACAAACACCCCTATTTATTTAACTTTTTTTAGATTCCCAATAATATCAATGGAGTAATTTTGAAAATACATATCAAAAGTTCACATTTCCAATACAATTAACTAAATTATTCCACTTTCTTAATGGACGTGAAATCTCCCAAGAGGGCCTTATAATTAGGGACGGAGGTAGTGCATGAATAATTAAGAAAATAAAATGCAATTTAAGACCTCACCCAATTTACATCTTTTCCGTTTCTAAATATAAATAAAAGATCTATTTGAAATTTTTATTTTATTCCTATTTATAAAAAATATATATTAATTTTTAATTACAATTAATTATTTTTTCTTTTCACAAATATATTTATTTATTTAACACTTTTTACATTTTTAATAATATTTATATTTTCAATATTATTAACTAAATTAATCAATTTTCTCACTAAAAATAAAATATATCAATATATCATAATGATTTTATACACATGACTGTGGTGAACTCGGCCCTTATGTGGTGGATTTGGGAAAAGGGACCTAAACCAGGACCTCGGAACTAGGCTCAGATAGCCTTGACCGAGCTGGGGGACTTATGTGGTGGACTCGGCCCAGCCGAGATCCTCAAACCTCTTGCCTAATGCCTCACGGCCCTATAAGAAGCCCTCTGTCCGCTTGGCCGAGCTCAATGCTCAACGGCCGAACAGACGCCAGATACGGGCCGACCTCGTGCTCCAACTCAGGTCCGACGTCTGAGTCCGACACCTTCCCAAGTCCGACACCTACCCAAGTCCGACACCAAGGACATGATGATGTCTTCCCTTCTCATCCACAAGGACAGCTCATCCAATCCTTATCTACAAGGACAGCTCATCCACTCATAGCTCATTACTGGCTGGCCCTACTTGGGCCCCCAAACAAGCCCATTAGGGCAACCAGCTCTCCCCTATAAGTAGCTCCGTACTACATGGGGCTCAGGTACGTCCTCTAACCCTAATTATCACCCTCACACACCAGTGATTAGGGTTACTTCCTGGCTCTCTTCCTTAGCCACTTGAGGATTCCCACCAAACATCACATATCAACCCTAGACAGAGGTTCCTTTGAAGGTCTTTTCCTACCCTTGGAGGACCTCACCGTCTAGGACATCACATTGGCGCCGTCTGTAGGGAAGATAAACTTCATTCCCATGAACACTACCATGTCTGAAGCAAAACCAGATCAGAAGAGGAGGAGGGAGCACCCAGGGAGAATCCCGTCAACTGGGGACCTGCAATCACACCTTGAGGCTAACAGGGCAGTTAGGCCCCCACCACCCCCACCTCCTCACCTACCGTCACTATCGTCGCATCATAGATTGCCCGTGCGGCATCCCGCCAAACGAGCCACTGTCCAAGCCTAAGCCCCCGACGGACCCCAACAATAACCAAGAAATTTTGTTGTACAAGATCTGTTTGAGACACCGGAAAATTTCCGGGTGGAAACTATCTCTGGAGGTTTCGCCGGTTGTAACACCCTCACAATAATTTAGTTAAATTAAGATTTTTAAAAATTTGGTACTTTAAAAAATTCTTTTTAAATTAAAATACTTAAGAATATTTTTCCGGAAAAACGGACAGAGCTTCCTCTGTTTTTCGGACTTTCCCAAAATTTCCTGTTTGTACCTGTTCAGGCCAGAACATTTTAAAATATAAACAGGCACATTATATATTCGATTATATCCTAATGCTCTTACCAATACAAGTTTCGGGCGCACAACTACTACATATTTTAAATTACAAAAATAACAGTTTATCACATCAGCCTACTCATAAAACAATGAACGAGCACACTCCACGTGGTGGAGTGTTATTCCTGCTCGGCCTGAAATTGTGTCTGCTCAAACTTTGAACCTGTAAAAATGGTTGCAAGGGTGAGCTTTACACATGAAATAGAGAAGTAGTTTCTAACTAGGCATAATGACCTACCAAGTCAAACACAATTAGCACGTAGCACATATAATTTCATTTAGGCAAACCCAACATGCGTCATACACAACCAACAGTCTTATTAGTATCCATTCATTTATTCCATTCATATTACCTTTCCAATATCTTCGTTAAGTCTCATTCTTTTCCATTTCCATTCTCATAAATTACCAACTCATGTAAATATATCATTTAGCACATAGACATAATTTCAATATTCAAACACAATTACTCATTCCACTTCTTTTCATTCTAGTCTTTTCATTCTAATATTTCCATTTACTTTTCTTTCTTGTTTTCCTTCTTTATCTCCTTATTTTCTTTTTCCTTTTTCATTTAACATTTATCATTTGGCCACAGGGTCACCACGACCAACCTGCGCCATTTACCTTTTATTATTATTAGGCCACAGAGTCACCACGACCAACCTGCACCGTTTATCTTTTATTATTATCCGGCCACAGGGTCACCATGACCAACCTGCACCATTTCTCTTTTTTTTTATTAATTATTAGGCCACAGGGTCACCACGACCAACCTGCGCCATTTCTCTTTTATTATTATTAGGCCACAGGGTCACCACGACCAACCTGCGCCATTTCAATTTACTATTCTCACCCCCATTCCGCTTATCTTATTTAATTATTCTTTTCATTGATTATCTTATCTCTTCTTTAGTTTCTTTATAATTATCTTTTTCCTTCTTGCCTTTCATTAGTAACTTATTATCTCATTCGTCATTCAACACATACATAACAACTATATCATACAATAACTCACCAATATCAATCAAGGTTGCATATTCTTCAATTAAGTACTCATGACAGCATTTAACAATTAAAATACACATTTAATCGCAATTTATTAGTGGTTTCATTTCCTTTATTCTCCTACTCACTTTATTATCTTTATCTCCGTATATTTTCCTTCTTTATTTATTATCCAATTTATTATGCGATACACATTTAGCATTTTAACCTTGAGCATATATATAATCAAATAGCAACACACATCATAATCTATAACATGTGATATTCCATATTTACATTTTGCACTTAAAACACATATTTCAAATCACATTATCCAATTAGATTTTCTTTTGTTTATTTTTATCCTTCACTTTTAGTCTCAATTAATTACTTTAAGATTCGTTCACAAACATACCCATATATTCTTAGCATGTATTATAACTAACTAGAAATTACTCTCTAAAGCAAGGTAAAACACCCCTTACCTCAGGGTTCTATTAGAACCTGGCATATGGCTCGGTGAGGCGATCCCGCTGCGGCTTACGTCAAACTAGTCCAAATCCACCAGCGGCAATTACTGCTTACACAACCGGCGTCGGTCTGACTCCTCGACTACGTTGGTGATGGCGGTTTGGATCGAACCCGCAACCGTGGCCGATGACGATAACGGCGTCGGTTTGGTTAGCTGCACATGGGTCCGAACGGTTTGAACCATCAACCCAGCGATCATGGCAAGGAAAGGACTAGCGGTTCGGTCTGAACCTTCAGCGGACCAGTGGCGACGCGAGAAGCAAAGACCGTGGCTGGTCCATGTCTCCCTGGTTCATGAGCTTCGAACGACAGCGGCATCAATGAGAAAGGAACGGCGGCGGCTTCATTTGCACAACCAGGGAAGGAGAGCGGTGGCGGAGATCGGCTTCTTGACCACAAAGGAGTCGCGATTCAAACTGGAGGGAGAAGAAACGTCGCGTGGCGGCTGGAGATCTGTGGCTCGTGATTGATGGCGACGCAGCGGCATCCTCCACGAACGGCGACCCGATCTGAAGGAGGGAGTCGCGATGGCGATGGCGGCAAGGTGGGTGGTGACGGTCCTTCAGCACCTCCGACGCAGGGGAGAGCGGACGAGAGCAAGAGAGAAAGATCGAGACGGAGGAGAGAGAGACCGAGGCGGCACCGGTGACAGGGAAGAGAAGGAGCAAAACGCGATTGGAGGGATATGGGGGCTAGCTCATGGGGAAGGAGAAGAAGATGGGGGGAATAAGGTGGGGGGGGGCGGCAGCTGCTGCATTCTTCTTCTTTCTTTTTTTTAGGGTTTCAGCACACACAACACTTATTATTTGTTTACTTTTTTTTATTTATTTTATTTATATATATATATATATATATATATTTTTATTAACATCAACTAAAGGTATTACTAATAATAATTTAACATCTAATTAACACCTATACATATATGAAAATCATAAAGTTAGAAATTTAGAGATATATAAAAAAATAGTTTAATATTGAGTATGTTAAAACTAAAGTAAAATATAAAAAGTATATTTTTCAGATAGGATAATTATTTTAAATGAATCTTCTTTGAAACACATAATTGAAATATTCCTTTGTAAATAATATAGTGTAGTTTATGAAAGTGTCCCACACATTAAGAATAAATTAAAAGAATTAATTACTTAATTCAATAAAACTCAAAATTTATAATACGAAAAATAAGGATGTTACAATCCTTCCCCCAAAAAAGAAATTTCGTCCTCGAAATTTGATTAGGGAAACCGTAAGGTTAGGGTTTAAGAACCCTTGACCATCATCCCATTGAACGTAGACAAATACAACATACAAGATACTTAGTCTAACTCAAGCTGAGATGTAAACTTCATCCTTTTGCGGAGATCAGTCTTGCATTGTCTAGTCTTCGACGCGTCTTCGTTGTTCCGAACAAAGTTTTGATCCATTCCGATGTCAAATTCCACGAGTTTGCTGAACTTTTCGCAAGGCGCAAAATAGCTAATCAAGAGAGGGAGATTTTGGAGTAAATTATCAACAAATAAAGTAGTTGATTGATTCAAGGATTGTCCACTAGACAATAGCACAATAATATGGAATATGGATTAGCAAAACCAAGATTTCCTTGGTTTTCTTGTATGACACCATTATTCTGGGTATAGGAGATTCTGATGATTGCATATTAGAAGGACACGATATAATAGACTTATGAAAATGTCAATCAAGTCTACGGATACTATAAATAAAGAGATTATCAAAAATCATTTTCAGTTTATAACAATGAATAAGGATAGAATCTCAGGAGTCATCACTATCAAAGGTGTTAGCGTTATGACCAAAGTAAACATGGTCATGCAATCATTAGATCTCATGAAAATAATTTCATGTTACTTGGAGTGTTTCAAACTAACAAGCCTGTATTTAAACTTTGCAAGAGACAAGTCGATTCTAAGACGGTCACGATGCAATTGGAATTGAAAAGAAATGTCGAGTAATCACACTCCTTGACGTATAAGAGATGTTAAGGATTATGAACCGTAGATAGATTCAAGTGCCAATTCCTCAAATCACAACTACATTTTTGTTATTATAAACTAGGTCACGATTTTGGGAACACAAGGAGACAAGTTTGTTCAGAGTAAAAACTATTGTCAATGGTAACAGGGAAGTATTCTTCGATATCAAGAGGCTATGGGTGTATGTAAGATCCAATCCATGCAAAAATAAGAAAAGGTAACTTTTTGTTCTGAATTCAAGTGTTTGCATAGAACTGAGAATAATGGATGCAATGTACTCAAGAAGTTGTGCATTATCGAATGTATCACGAATTAATAAAAACAATTCTCAGTCAATTGATATTCAAAGCAGAATGAAATCTAGATTCTACAATTCACATCTAAGATGTCAAGAGTTAAACGAAGAAATAAAGGTTCAAGAAGCTAAGTCAATATTAAGGTTTTGCACAACAGAATCAACGCTCCAAATTCGGGACACCATATGTAGATTTGATACGTGAAGAGGAACGAAAGACCTATAGGATTTTGTAGAATAATCATCCAGGTATTTCCGCTGCGCATTCTGATTTTAGAGAATTTCAAATCTACAGGGGATTTCAAATTATAAGTTTGTACTCCTAAACCTAGAAACTTCAATGGTGTAACATTGGAGTAAGCAAGTCCAACCTTACATTCCATTGGTGGTGAATTCATTTCCATATGATCGAATTTTACCATACGGTAGGCAACTTGCTATTCCCATTAAGAAGAGTGGCACGACATAAAGCATGGTTTTAAATGTATGGAAATGCCATTTGAATTATTTTGTCTAAATTGTTACCATTGGAATCCGTGCTCTTAATTCAATACCAAGGGTTAATCCTTCCCGTTGGGGTGGCAGCTAGCATGCCCTAGCCCGTTGGGGTCTTTCATTGCCCTTAGTCTTGACAATTACACGTTTTCCAAATATGACAATACAACAAATGGGGAAATTGGATCTGAACGCTTGGTGAAGTTTGAAACAAACACCAAGAAATCAACTATGAATTAGCGATATTATTCTAAGTCCTAATTCCTAATCTAACTAACTTAGGCATATAAATGTCTATTGGTTACTCGCTTGGTGAGTAAACCATAGGAGTTGTAAGTCCAAACTCCAAGGCCGAGGAAAAACTGCTCTGATACCATAATGTAACACCCTCACAATAATTTAGTTAAATTAAGATTTTTAAAAAAATTGGTACTTTAAAAAATTCTTTTTAAATTAAAATACGTAAGAATATTTTTCCGGAAAAACGGACAGAGCTTCCTCTGTTTTTCGGACTTTCCCAAAATTTCCTGTTTGTACCTGTTCAGGCCAGAACATTTTAAAATATAAACAGGCACATTATATATTCGATTATATCCTAATGCTCTTACCAATACAAGTTTTGGGCGCACAACTACTACATATTTTAAATTACAAAAATAACAGTTTATCACATCAGCCCACTCATAAAACAATGAACGAGCACACTCCACGTGGTGGAGTGTTATTCCTGCTCGGCCTGAAATTGTGTCTGCTCAAACTTTGAACCTGTAAAAATGGTTGCAAGGGTGAGCTTTACACATGAAATAGAGAAGTAGTTTCTAACTAGGCATAATGACCTACCAAGTCAAACACAATTAGCACGTAGCACATATAATTTCATTTAGGCAAACCCAACATGCGTCATACACAACCAACAGTCTTATTAGTATCCATTCATTTATTCCATTCATATTACCTTTCCAATATCTTCGTTAAGTCTCATTCTTTTCCATTTCCATTCTCATAAATTACCAACTCATGTAAATATATCATTTAGCACATAGACATAATTTCAATATTCAAACACAATTACTCATTCCACTTCTTTTCATTCTAGTCTTTTCATTCTAATCTTTCCATTTACTTTTCTTTCTTGTTTTCCTTCTTTATCTCTTTATTTTCTTTTTCCTTTTTCATTTAACATTTATCATTTGGCCACAGGGTCACCACGACCAACCTGCGCCATTTACCTTTTATTATTATTAGGCCACAGAGTCACCACGACCAACCTGCGCCGTTTATCTTTTATTATTATCCGGCCACAGGGTCACCACGACCAACCTGCACCATTTCTCTTTTTTTTTTATTAATTATTAGGCCACAGGGTCACCACGACCAACCTGCGCCATTTCTCTTTTATTATTATTAGGCCACAGGATCACCACGACCAACCTGCGCCATTTCAATTTACTATTCTCACCCCCATTCCACTTATCTTATTTAATTATTCTTTTCATTGATTATCTTTTCTCTTCTTTAGTTTCTTTATAATTATCTTTTTCCTTCTTGCCTTTCATTAGTAACTTATTATCTCATTCGTCATTCAACACATACATAACAACTATAACATACAATAACTCACCAATATCAATCAAGGTTGCATATTCTTCAATTAAGTACTCATGACAGCATTTAACAATTAAAATACACATTTAATCGCAATTTATTAGTGGTTTCATTTCCTTTATTCTCCTACTCACTTTATTATCTCTATCTCCGTATATTTTCCTTCTTTATTTATTATCCAATTTATTATGCGATACACATTTAGCATTTTAACCTTGAGCATATATATAATCAAATAGCAACACACATCATAATCTATAACATGTGATATTCCATATTTACATTTTGCACTTAAAACACATATTTCAAATCACATTATCCAATTAGATTTTCTTTTGTTTATTTTTATCCTTCACTTTTAGTCTCGATTAATTACTTTAAGATTCGTTCACAAACATACCCATATATTCTTAGCATGTATTATAACTAACTAGAAATTACTCTCTAAAGCAAGGTAAAACACCCCTTACCTCAGGGTTCTATTAGAACCTGGCATATGGCTCGGTGAGGCGATCCCGCTGCGGCTTACGTCGAACTAGTCCAAATCCACCAGCGGCAATTACTGCTTACACAACCGGCGTCGGTCTGACTCCTCGACTACGTTGGTGATGGCGGTTTGGATCGAACCCGCAACCGTGGACGATGACGATAACGACGTCGGTTTGGTTCGCTGCACATGGGTCCGAACGGTTTGAACCATCAACCCAGCGATCATGGCAAGGAAAGGACTAGCGGTTCGGTCTGAACCTTCAGCGGACCAGTGGCGACGCGAGAAGCAAAGACCGTGGCTGGTCCATGTCTCCCTGGTTCATGAGCTTCGAACGACAGCGGCATCAATGAGAAAGGAACGGCGGCGGCTTCATTTGCACAACCAGGGAAGGAGAGCGGTGGCGGAGATCGGCTTCTTGACCACAAAGGAGTCGCGATTCAAACTGGAGGGAGAAGAAACGTCACGTGGCGGCTGGAGATCTGTGGCTCGTGATTGATGGCGACGCAGCGGCATCCTCCACGAACGGCGACCCGATCTGAAGGAGGGAGTCGCGATGGCGACGGCGGCAAGGTGGGTGGTGACGGTCCTTCAGCACCTCCGACGCAGGGGAGAGCGGACGAGAGCAAGAGTGAAAGATCGGGACGGAGGAGAGAGAGACCGAGGCGGCACCGGTGACAGGGAAGAGAGGGAGCAAAACGCGATTGGAGGGATATGGGGGCTAGCTCATGGGGAAGGAGAAGAAGATGGGGGGAATAAGGTGGGGGGGCGGCAGCTGCTGCATTCTTCTTCTTTCTTTTTTTTAGGGTTTCAGCACACACAACACTTATTATTTGTTTACTTTTTTTTTATTTATTTTATTTATATATATATATATATTTTTTATTAACATCAACTAAAGGTATTACTAATAATAATTTAAAATCTAATTAACACCTATACATATTTGAAAATCATAAAGTTAGAAATTTAGAGATATATAAAAAAATAGTTTAATATTGAGTATGTTAAAACTAAGGTAAAATATAAAAAGTATATTTTTCAGATAGGATAATTATTTTAAATGAATCTTCTTTGAAGCACATAATTGAAATATTCCTTCGTAAATAATATAGTGTAGTTTATGAAAGTGTCCCACACATTAAGAATAAATTAAAAGAATTAATTACTTATTCAATAAAACTCAAAATTTATAATACGAAAAATAAGGATGTTACACCGGTGGCGGCGAGAAGAAGTTGGAAAGGAAAAAGTATGTTCAGCAAGTATTAGCTGTTCGCCACAAGCCTATTTGTAAAAAACCATCTCGGAACATCCCCATCAGTTTTTCTGATCAAGATCTAGGAGATATCATCCCGGATCACAATGATCCAATGGTGATCGCGGCGATGATCGGCAACTTCGAAATCGCCCGAATTCTCGTCTACCAAGGAAGCTCGGCCGACATTCTGTTTCTTCACACATTTCAAGCACTGAAACTAAGGTCCGCCGACCTCGTACATTTTGAAGGGCATCTTATCAGCTTCACAGGCGGGGCGATACGCCCCCTTGGAGCCATTCTCCTCCCGGTGACCTTGGGCAAACTGCCTTCGGCCCGAACGGAGATTAACAAGTTTTTAGTGGTTGATTCTGAATCCCCATACAATGTGATACTGGGACGTACCTGCCTGCAAGCCTTCGGGGCAGTGGTCTCAACAGTTCACTTAGCAATGAAATTCGTCGGTTCTGACGACAACCTTGTCACCGTCAAAGCCGACCAGCTCAAAGCCCGACTCTGCTATAACGCGAGTCTACGGGAAAATAGGAAAAAGCAAGAAGAACTCTCTGGTCCGACATTAGCCAAAGGGAAGGTCCTTTTGGCCGAATTGGATGTCCGGGCCGAACAGGATGATCTCAGACCGTCTCCTCAAGGAGAATGGTTGGTAATTCCCATCGATCCTGCTGACTCCAGCAGAACTGTCAAAGTGGGTGCCGACCTCCCTAAGCAGATCCAGGATGAGATCATCGCACTGTTGCGAGCTAATTTGGATCTATTTGCTTGGACCTCGGCCGATATGCCGGGGATCGACCCGAACTTTATCTGTCACAAACTCAGTGTTGACCCGAAGGCAAGGCCAGTAGCGCAGAAGATGAGACGGGTTGGGACCTAGAAAGCAAAAGTCATCCAGGAAAAGGTGTCCGAGTTGCTCGAAGCCGGGTTTATAAAAGAAGTCCCATACGCCGAATGGGTTGCGAACACTGTGTTGGTTAAAAAGGCAAACGGCAGTTGGAGGATGTGTGTGGATTACACCGACCTCAACAAAGCCTGCCCCAAGGACCAGTATCCGCTGCCGATTATCGGCCAGCTCGTCGATAATTCAGCAGGCTACAAGTTGTTTTCATTCACTGATGCATATTCGGGATATAATCAGATCCCTATGTATCCCCCTGATCAAGACAAGGCCACATTCACGGCCGGAAAGGCATCTTACTATTACACTGTCATGCCTTTCGGCCTAAAGAATGCTGGCGCAACCTATCAAAGGATGATGAATAAAGTTTTTGATGGGATCATTGGTACCACCATGGAGGTTTATATCGATGACATGATTACAAAGAGCAAGAAAAGGGAAGACCATGTCCGAGATCTGACCATGGTTCTGGAGAGGGTAAGAGCACATAGGATGAGATTGAATCCGGAGAAGTGTACCTTCGGGGTCCCCGCTGGTGCCTTCCTCGGATTCATGCTCTCCGAGAGAGGAATCGAAGCAAACCCCGACAAATGCCGTGCTATATTAGAAATTAAAAGCCCTGCCGACCTCAGAGGAGTACAAGAATTAACCGGCAGGATGGCGGCACTGTCCAGATTCCTTCCTCAAGCTGCTAAGAAGGCCTTACCCTGGTACCAACTTTTGAAAAAAGGCACAACTTTTAACTGGGATCAGAACTGTGAAGCCTCTTTCCTTGCGCTTAAGGAATATCTCTCTTCCCCTCCAGTTCTCTCCAGCCCTCGCGAGGGGGAGAACCTTTTCATTTATCTTTCCGTAGGGGATTCCGTCCTCATCTCGGTGATAGTCCGAGACGAGGGCCGAAGTGAGTTCCCCGTTTTTTTTATAAGCCGAGCTCTCCAAGGTCCCGAGCTTCGGTATTCCAAGATTGAGAAATTCGCATTCTGTCTCATCCTGGCTGCACGGCGGCTACGACAATATTTCCAAAGCCACCCTATTGCCGTAAGAACCGCCCAGCCCATTAAACAAGTTTTGCAAAAGCCCGACCTCTCAGGGAGAATGATGGCCTGGGCAATCGAACTGTCCGAGTTCGACGTCTCCTATGAACCGAGGAAGGCAATCAAGTCACAAGTGTTAGCAGATTTTGTGTCCGAGTTCACAGAGCCCCACCAAAGCTCTAGCTCGGATATTTGGGTTATATATGTTGATGGTTCGAGCAATCAAAAGGGTGCAGGAGCTGGTGTTATTTTGGAAAATGCGGAAGGGCTCAGCATCGAATACTCCCTGAAGTTCGAGTTTTTAACCTCGAACAATCAGGCCGAGTACGAAGCAGTCATTGTCGGCCTCCGCATGGCCAAGGAGCTCGGTGCAACTGAAGTCCAAATTATGAGCGATTCCCAGTTGGTGGTTTCCCAAGTCGTTGGAGACTACCAAGCCAAAGAGCCCATCCTGCAGAAATACCTTGATAAAGTTAAATCCCTGGCTCTTGATTTTGCCAAATTTTCCATCACCCATATCCCCCGCAGTTCAAACTCCCGAGCCGATGTGCTTTCTAAGTTGGCAAGCACGAAAGGCGGAGGGAACAATAAAAGCCTCATTCAAGAGCAAATCGCGACCCCAAACGTAGTAATGGCCATTTCAGTACTGCCGAACTGGATGCATCCGATTAGGGCATACCTCGAACATGGAATACTCCCTGCCGATCAAAAGGAAGCAAAGAAACTTAAGAGAAAGGCGGCTGAGTATGTCATTATGGATGGAGTCCTTTATAGAAGAGGAATGTCTTCCCCACTCCTCCGATATCTTACCTCTGAGGAAGCTCAAGAGACCTTGAACGAGGTCCATGGAGGAATGGGGAGCCACCACGTCGGAGGAAAATCCTTGGCAAGGAAGATACTAAGGGCCGGATATTTCTGGCCGACCTTAGTTATGGATTCCATTGACCATGTTCGACGATGTCCTCATTGCCAATTCTTCAGCGATGTTTATCAAAAACCCTCCGAGGAGCTCCACTCTCTAGCTTCCCCCTGGCCTTTCAGCATGTGGGGAATGGACATTGTGGGACAGTTCCCAACGGCTCCAGGCCAGCTAAAATTCATCGTGGTAGAAATAGACTACTTCACAAAATGGATCGAAGCTGAGCCCCTAGCAACCATCATTTCGGCAAGGATTCAGAAATTTTTTATGAAACAAGTCATCTCCCGTTTCGGCCTTCCTCTCACATTAATCACCGACAATGGTAGTCAATTCGCTGCCAACAACTTCCAGATATTAGCTGAGAATCTCGGGATCTCTCATCGGTTTTCTTCTGTAGAACACCCCCAGACTAATGGCCAAGCCGAGGCCGCCAACCGAGCTATCGTTGACGGCCTCAAGAAGAGAATTACACAGGCCAAAGGAGCATGGGCCGATCTTCTACCCGAGGTCCTCTAGTCAATCAGGACCATGGTTCAGTCCTCAACCGGAGAAACCCTCTTCAGACTCACCTATGGTTGCGATGTGGTCATCCCTATCGAACGAAGGATTCATACCTTCCTAATGAAGGACAGACCCGAGGAGGAAAACGAAAATTTGATCAAAGAAAACTTGATACTGGTCGAAGAGATCCGGGACGCCGCCTCTGCTCGGGAAAAGAAAGCAAAAGAAAGGCAAGACAAGCAGTATAATAAAACGGTACAACCCAGGTCTTTTGAGGTAGGTGATCTCGTTCTCAGGAGAGCTGACATCGGTCTTAAAAACCGAAGAGATGGGAAATTTGCTCAAAATTGGGAAGGCCCCTACATAGTCATTTCAAAAACACACTCTGGGGCATACAGACTGGAAACTCTTGAAGGGGCCGAACTCAAAAATTCTTGGAACGTCGCAAAACTGAGAACCTACTTCAGCTAGGTTTACCTCAGGTGTGATCAGCCGCCCCAGCTAAAAGTTTAAGTTCTATCTTCATTTTTGTTAACATTTTACACTTACTTCCCCTAATCATGCTCTTATTTTCCACTTCGGGATATACCCACCTTTTTAATTCGTAGGCAATGTACTCATGTCTATAATTAATAAAAAAGTACAAACTTGCCCATTACTCAAGTGCCACAGTTTTATATACGTACGTACTAGTTTCTCATTTAGCACTAGCCACCTAAATGTTGCATGGCGCTATGCACAGCCAACGTCTTCTAGATAAGATCGGCTCATATGCATAGTGTACAAGGGACACCCGATAAAGAACAGACTGCTGTGAAATGTTTCCACATAGCTTCACTCAGCACTCTCTTTTACATCGGGGCCGAGGACACCCACCTCGGCTAAGGTGGGTAGATCCGAGTTCCCTACCGTATGCACTTATATACAGTACCTTTATTCAGAGGAAAACTTATAAGATTACTGCACTCACTGAGTCATCCGAGTTTATCCGAATTATTTATACTAGATTGTAAACACCAAGGTCTTGGGTACAAGTTTTTTAGGTCCGATCAGGTCGAAATACAACAAGTTGGTAAAGGACTTGTATTCTCACAAGTAGGCTAAGGCGCTGCTATGGTGTTCCACTAATTCCAGGTTCAAGTCCTAGGTTAGGCAATGTGCTTGTAAATTTTTTTTATAGGACCAGTAAACATTATTAATTAAAAAGGTCATGATGCCTAACATGTGAAACAAACGAAGTGGTGAAGTGGTATTAAATCATGTATTGCACCCAATGGATTCTAGGTTCAAATTCCAGTTTGGTAATGTTGGCCCCAAATTTTTTTTTTAATATAACGAATTGGGGAACTTTAACAACACAATTGGGCCATTTTACAGCACCAGGATCATATATACACCGCAGTTTTAAGGGCTTCACTCCATAAAGAACTAGGAAGTTTGGAGCTGCTAATCATACTCCTCACCATGTCCATTAATGTTTGATTTCTTCGTTCTGCTACACCATTTTGATTTGGTGAGCCAAGCATGGTGTATTGGGCCACAATGCCATGCTCTTGAAGAAACTTAGAAAATGGGCCAGGCATTTGTCCATTCTCTGTGTAACTATCATAATATTCACCACCTATATCTGATCTCACGATCTTAATTTTTTTTTTCACATTGTTTCTGTACTTCTACCTTAAAAACATTAAAGGGGTCCAAAGCTTCATGTTTGTTATGAATTAAGTAAAGATACATGAATCGTGAATAATCATCTATAAAAGTGATAAAGTATTTTGGGTCATGCGGGTCCATATCGGGACTACAAATATCTGTATGTATGATTTCTAATATTTATGAACTCCTCTTAGCACCTTTATAAGACTTGTTAGTCATCTTTCCCTTAATGCAATTTATACAAGTGCCAAAATTAGTAAAATCGAGAGTCTCAAGTACTCCCTCTTTCACTAATCTCTTAATTCTCTTTATGAAGATGTGTCCTAATCTCCTGTTCCATAATTTGGAGGATTTATCATTCGTAAAACAACGTTTAATACATACATTCTCTTGCGTAGCCGTGAAATTGTATGAAATTGTGTTTGATAAATTAATTTTGAACAAATCGTCATTAAACACACCATTTCCAACAATAGTAGACTTAAATAGAAAATCAAAACCGGATGCTTTGAAATTTATTGAATAACCTAAAGGTATGAGTCTTGAAACCGGAATTAAATTCCTAGAGAACCCAGGAATATAAAAAACATTATTCAATTCAAAAACAAAACAAGATTCTAACTTAAGTTTGCACGAACCAACAACCACCACATGTGAAGCCATCCGGTTTTCAGAATAGATGTACCGTTCACTTTCAGGTGGCTCCCTCTGGCTTGAGAAGGCCTGCATGGTATTACAAATATGGATTGAAGCACATGTGTCAATCCACCATGTGTTTTCACAAATATTAATCATATTAGATTCAAAACATACGAAAGAAAAAGCATTACTCTTCTTTCCGAGCCAAGCGTTATACTTGAAGCAGTCCTTCTTTATGTGCCCCTTCTTTTTACAGAAGAAACACTTGGACTCTCTCTTGATCTTAGCAATTGGAGGTATGCCCTTCATCTTTCCTCTTTTGTTCCCTTTCCCTTGATCATGTGTCACAGTCAACGCACTATCGCCAACTTCCTGAGCAAGTCTCCCTTCCTCTTGCGCACACATGGTCAACAATTCATTTGTAGTGCCCTTGAACACTATGTCCTTAACCCTCTAAGTGCTCAAGATTAGGATAACCAGGAGCCCTAGAGAGGACCATGTATTAATATGTGACTATATGGTATTTCTGCAGTTCCAGTTGGGAAAAGCAGGGTTTCCCCAGTCAACAAGTGTGTGCAGAGTGTCAACTTAGGGATGAGAGTACGTACCTGAAACCCTAGCTGTGATGAGCTATTTATAGGGTTTGGAGGAGGCTGATATGGGCCGTTTGGGCCCTGTATCAGGGTTGAGCTGAACCAGGATTCTGAGATAATATCGGAGGATTATGCTCTTAGAATCCGGATAGGATCAGCTCAAGATCTCATGTCTAGACTGTTGCGAGAATCTAGGAGAGAATTGCGGAAGGGGTAAGAAGCCTCGGTGGGTCTGAGCTTATCCGCTTGCCGACGGTATGTCTCGACCTAGAGTCTCGAGCCTGATGGTTGGAGGACCGACGATGAGGCTCGGTTCCATCAAGTCCGAGCCTGGTCCTTCGAGTACGCTCGGAGTCCATGAGTCCGAGCAAGGGACGTTCATGTTAGGTAATCCGAGGGAAACGCCCTTAAAGAATCCCTTTGGTAAGACTTAAGTCCATATATAGTCGGCAGACCCTACAAGCCCCCCAGCTCGTAAGACTGGAAAGTCTGTGACGAGGTAGCATGCGTTTAGGGTTGAACCTTCTGGATGTCTTAGTTCGAATGCGTGACAACTGTTCGAGGTGACGTTTTAGTTTCTCTAGGTACGGCGCGTTCTCTTGTAAGTTGTGCCAAATCATTACAATTTTTGAAATTTGAAAAAGTACCTGTTGTAACCGCCACGTCTCATCCCACGAGTGGCTGCATGGGTTTGTGGGCTTTCGGCCCATACGCACAATATGGAGGGAAACTGGAAGGTTTCCTTTACTAGTTCGATTCGCTTGATCCTCCTCTCATTATGCCTCATTCATTTCTCACTTCCTCACTTCAGAATCATCTTCTCAAATCAGAATCTCTCTATATTCTCTCTCAATCCCCTTTCCACTATCCACGCTTCTGAGTCCATAATCTTCTTCTAAAACCAACCTTTCTGACAACTGAAAGCAGGTAACTTCGTCTACTCTTCTTATTTCTACTTTGGCGATTTCTTCTTTTTGTAAAAGGGGTTTTGGTTCTGGGTTTTGCAGGGATTTTGGATTTAGGGGATTCTGGGTTTTACTGGGGTTTGGAATTTTTGTTCTGGGTAGGTAGTGTTTAAGATTCTTCTAAATCATGAGAGGTTGGAGGAACTGGAAAAGGATTTACCATGAACTTTGTAGGAGATTAGGAGAAGAGCCTTCTAGTGATAGCGAATCCTCTTTTTCTGGGTATTCTGGGAATCCCCAAGATACTTCTGAAGAAAGTGTTCCCACAAACCTTAGTTCCGCCTTCGATGATAGATTAGATCCCTCTCCCCCCCTTATGGTAAAGGATCCAACGAGTCACCCGAGATTGAGCCGTTAACCATAGAGTATCCTTCTGGTTCTGCAGAAGAGAGTAAGTGGCTTTTGGCTTATAGGTTTGTTGAGTGTCGGGCTCAAGTTAGGATTAGCCCCGAGCGTTGTACCAGGGAGGAAGAACCGTTGGGAGGTCCGTCGAGGGAGGGGGGAAAAAGTCCAAGGCTCGGCCTTAATTTTAGAATCAAAACATTTGCTATAAAAAATCCTAACGCCGAGCCTTTTACTTTTTCCCCAGATATGGTGGAGCGCAGGTGTGTTACCAATCCTGAAGAATATCCTCTTCCACCCAATCATGCGCAGTACGACGCCGTTTTTGATCGGGAGGTGCTAGGGACGAGACCTTCGTTGCTGACGGAAAGCAGTCTTAACCATCTACGACCAATTTTAACTCCTCCGAGTGCTGCTGGAAATGCCTCGGAATTTGTATTAAGACCTTTGGGGATAGACGACCGAATATGCTTACAAGTACCGGAGAATCGCCAATTTTTCTATTTCTACGAAGAAATAGTAACTAATGTCGGAATTAGCATGCCCTTTTCCACCTTTGAGATAGAAGTCTTAAGACATTTGGGTATAGCCCCGAGCCAGCTTCATCCAAGCGGGTGGGCCTTTGTCGGGGCTTTTCAACAATTTTGCGACTCCGAAGGTTTGGTAGCAACGCTACGAGCCTTCTTCTGGTTGTACGCTCCTCAAGTGAACAAATTTGGTGACTCCAAGGGACTCTGGGTGTCACTGAAAGCTCAGAGGGAGCACGCCCTGTTCGCCAAGGTGACTGATTCTTGGAAGTCCTTCAAACCTCTCTTTTTCCAATACAAATATACGGGAACTGAGGTATGTTGGTTTATGGAACAAGTTGAGGAAGAAGGGATTGTTAAAGTCGTGCCTCGGTTCCCTCTGAACTGAGGGCCCTCCTTGTACCAATTTGACTATAAGACGGGTCTGACAAAAACCGAAAGGCGATTATGCGACCGGGTTTGGGAATACCTTCAAGCAAATGGTCAAATTGATACCAAACAAATTCTGTTGAAAGAAACTCGTGATGAAGTGACGGCCGAGCTGGGTACTACTATTTTTTTTGCTCGTTGTAATCCATTTTCTCTTGCAGAAAAAATGGGGAAGAAAGTGTCCAAGGCCAAGAAGAGCGCAGCTGCCTCGGACCGGATGGCCAAATTGGCTGCTATAAAGGCTGGTTCAGGTTCCTCGGCTAAAAGCCCTGCCTCCGAATCAACACCAGTAAGCACTCCAACTGTGATTCCTCGCGCGGTCTCTCCCGAGGTTCTGCAGGCTGCCAAAGGAGTGGAGAAGGTGGTCAATTTGGAGGCACAACTTCCCAAAGATACCCCCGAGCGTCCAGCCAAGAAGGCTCGGATAGAGAAGGGGAAAGGGCTGGCAGCGGAATGGCTTAATTTGAGTAAATCTCAAAAAGGAGACAAGATTCCTGAGGGCATGGACGACGTTGCTGCCAAGACGGTGTGGTGCCGGAAGATGACTGACACCTCTGTTGCCACTGTCTTTCCTCCTGAGAATGCTGAAGTGATTGGTGCCTGGACCCCAGGTACCTAGGAAAACAACTGCTCATCTCTGGTGAAGAGTCTCCTGAGGGGTGCAAGCATATTTCATCACCTCGGTCAACATGGTGATGACCCTTATGCCGGGATGGCCCCAAAGGAAAAAAAGAAAAGAAATGAGGCTGCCGAGCGGGAGGACTACTTGCAGCTCCAGGTTGAAGGCCTTGACAAAAAGTTGCAAACGTTGGCTGCCGAGAATGAACGGCTGCAGAAGGTGGCACAAGATGCTGAAGGTGCCAAAGCTAGGGTCGAGAGGACACTTCAGGAGGCCGAAGAGTGGATGAGGCGGTCGGAGGAAATCCTGAAAAAAGCTGAAGAGGACGCTACTGCTCTTCAGGAGGCGACGGAAAAAGCTCGGAAAGCCGAGCAAGTTGCTGCTGTGGCTCAGGAGCAACATGAGTATGCCAAGGATGAGAAACTTGGGCTCTGAGCTTCGTTGGACAAGATGAGAGCGAAAGCTCTTAAGCATAAGATAGCAGCCAAGGAGAATCTGTACAACTGGGATCATGCTGTTGAGGATTCTTTCTATAATACTGCCGAGCAACTTCGCATCTTGAACCCTGGGCTCGTGACCAAGGGTGCCGACCCCAACTTTGTTGTTAAGAATGGCCAGATTGTGGGTGAGAATTGGGTCCCAATACACATGGGCAGAGATGATCTGCCAGATGGCTTGGCCGAGGAATCCGAGGAGGAAGGGGCCGAGGATGCCGAAGATGAAGAGGAGGAAGAAGATAAGTTTGATCCTGACAGCATTGTACTGTCCGATTTAGAGTAGACTTATCATTTTGTTATCCTTTTTCTTTTTGTACTTGCCCCAGTAGATGGGTTTGAATTTTTATTGTTGTACCTTGCTTGGAATATTTATAATATCCGTAATCATTTTATGCTTCTTTTTTGTTCTTTTCGTTAAGAATTCAAGTGCTATGACCTCGGAACTCCAGCACTTTAGCCGAGGTGGGTTCCTCTATCCGCGATGTAAGAAATGATTCTATGAAACCATGTTTGAATCGGGAGTCTCTTTAAAGTACTTGACGAGTTATAAGCTCTTATTCGAGCTGTTTATAATCGTTCGCGTCATAAACGGTGGCTAATCGATTATGAGGAAAAGTACGCAAATACAATGAATTCAATAACAGTTCTTTTATTCATTCGAAACAGTAAATATAATGGGCTCGGAGTTCCACCGAGCGTACACCATCATTAAAAAAGAAATAATTCTAACAGCAAAGTTAATAATGAACAAAAATAATTGAAAATACAGAATTGAAACGAATGAAAAACTCTAACTTAAGTATGCTCTGAGCTTCGCCACGTTCCATGTGTTGTTGATGAGAGCTCCCGAGAGAGTTTCGAGCTTGTAGGCTCCTGTTCCAGTTTTAGAAGCTACTCGGTATGGTCCTTCCCAGCTCTGGGCCAGTTTCCCGTCCTTAGCGTTTTTGAGGCCAATATCAGCTCTTCTTAAGACGAGGTCCCCTACCTCGAACTCTCTGGGTACTACCGAACGATTATATCCTTTCGCTTGCATCATCTTGGCATGCTTTTCTCGTTCGGCGGCTAGATGTCTGACTTCTTCTGATAGAACAAGATCCTCACACAGTAAAGTGTTGTTGAGGGGATTCGGTTGCTGCATAGCTCGGAATGAAGGGATGATCCTTTCTATTGGGATGACTGCATCACAACCATAAGTGAGCCGATAAGGTGTTTCTCCTGTTGAAGTTTGTATGGTGGTGCGATACGACCAAAGCACTTCATGCAAGTTTTCCATCCAATTCCCTTTCGCACCGACGAGCCTCTTCTTGATCCCCTAGATGATAGATCGGTTCACGGATTCTACCTGCCCATTAGTCTGAGGGTGCTCAACCGAGTAAAAATAATGCTCTATGTTCAAGGCATTAACCACGTCTTGGAACGCCTTTGCCGCAAATTGAGTCCCGTTGTCAGTCACCAACACTTGTGGCACTCCAAACCGAGCCACGACCTGCCTTTCAAAGAACTTCTGCACCTTGGCCGAGGAGATGGTTGCTAGAGGCTCGGCTTCAACCCACTTGGTGAAATAATCAATGGCCACTATCACCCACTTTAGCTGTCCTGGTGCGGTGGGGAACTGTCCAATCAAATCCATTCCCCATTGATAGAAGGGATAGGGAGATGAAAGTGAGTGGAGTTCTTCGGTCGGCTTCTGGTAAACATCACTGTGAAACTGACATTTTTCGCACCTTCTCACATGACTAATTGCATCTTGTTGAAGGGTCGGCCAGTAGTAACCAGCTCTCAGAATCTTCTTGGCCAGTGACTTCCCCCCAATATGATGACTTCCAATACCCCCGTGAACCTCTTCCAGTACCTATTTAGCTTCAGCGGGATCCAAACATCTAAGCATTGGGCCATTTACCCCTCGTCGAAACAGAATCCCGTCAACCATGGCAAACTGTGAAGCTTTCCTGACAAGTTTCTTGGCCTCCATCGGATCGGTTGGCAAAACTCCTTCCTCCAAATAACCCATGATTGGGGCAGTCCAACTTGGATCCACCGAAATAGAGAGGACAACGCTAGGCCCATGCACCATTTCTTGGATCAACGTTTTGTTATTTTCAGGGCTTTTTGTTGAAGCCAGCTTGGAAAGAATGTCCGCTCGGCCATTGCTTTCCCTCGGGATGTGGCAGAATTCGACCTTGGCAAACTCTGAAGATAAGAACTTCACCTTTTCTAGATATTTCTGGAAGATAGGTTCCTTTGCCTGATAGTCACCTTTGACTTGCGAAACCACTAACTGAGAATCGCTGAAAATCTTCACCTCTCGGGCCCCTACCTATTTTGCCATTCTTAGCCCGGCCAATACAACTTCATACTCCACCTGATTGTTTGATGTTGGGAATCCAAACTTCAAAGAGTATTCGAGGGTGACTCCCTCGGAGTTCTCCAAGATTATTCCAGCACCGGCCCCGATTTTGTTACTTGATCCATCAACATAAATACTCCAATCCAAGTTTGAACTCGTCAATGGCTCAGTAAACTCGTTGAGAAAATAAGCTAAGGCCTGAGACTTCATTGCCTTCCTCGGTTCGAAAGTGATCTCGAACTCGGAAAGCTCAATGGCCCAAGACACCATTCTTCCCGCCAAATCAGGTTTTTGAAGAATTTGACGGATTGGCTGAGCTGTTCTGACCTTGATGTGGTGGCTTTGGAAGTATTGACGTAGTCTTCTGGCCGTGATAACCAGACAAAAAGCCAATTTCTCCACCGTCTGATACCTCAACTCTGGTCCCTGAAGAGCTCGGCTGACGAAATAGATGGGGGATTCTTTACCAGATTCTTCTCGAACTAGAGCCGAACTAATTACCGAATCACCCACTGATAAGTAAAGGAACAGAATTTCTCCATTTACCGGACTAGACAGGATTGGGGGGATGCCAGGTATTGCTTAAGGTCAGTGAAGGCCTTTTCGCATGCCTCGTCCCACTCAAATGTCTTTTCCTTCTCCTTCCTCAGCAATTGGTACCAGGGGAGGGCCTTCCTAGCTGACTGAGATAAAAATCTAGAAAGAGCCGCAACCCGACCTGCCAGTTGTTGTACACCCTTGATATCAGATGGACTCTTCATCTCAAGGATGGCTCGGCACTTTTCCGGATTTGCCTCGATTCCGCGCTTAGTTAGCATGAATCCGAGGAAGGACCCTGCTGGAACTCCAAACGTGCATTTTTACGGGTTCAATCTCATATCGAACTGTCGGATCCTGCCCAAAACGACCTTCAAATCCTTAGCATGGTCTTCTTCCTTCAAGCTCTTTGCAATCATATCATCAATGAAAACCTCCATTTTTGGACCAATCAGTGGGCCGAACACCTTGTTCATCATTCGCTGGTAAGTTGCCCTAGCGTTCTTAAGTCCGAATGGCATTACATTGTAACAATATGTAGCATTTTCCGTGATGAACGAAGTTTTTACCTGATCTGGGGGATACATCGGGATCTGATTGTACCCCGAATAAGCATCCATGAAGGATAGCCTTTGATACCCCGCCGAGCTATCTACAAGTTTGTCTATGCAGGGAAGTGGATATTGATCCTTGGGCCAAACTTTGTTCAAGTCTGTGTAATCCACGCACATCCTCCATTTCCCATTGGACTTCTTGACTAGTACGGGATTAGCCAACCAATCAGTATACACTACCTCCCTGATAAATCCTGCCTCAAGCAGCTCGGCGACCTTCTCTTCTGTTGCCTGTGCCTTCTTAATTCCGACCCGTCTTTTCTTCTGACAAACTGGCTTGGCACCAGGATACACGCTCAACTTGTGGCAGATGAAGTTCGGATCGATTCCTGGCATGTCTGCCGAGGTCCAGGAAAACAAGTCTTTGTTTTCTACCAGCAATTCAGTTAGTTCTCTTTCAACTTCCTTAGAAAGGCCAACACCAATCTTAATGCAACGAGATGGGTCGGAGCCTAAAATCACCTTTTTGAAGTCCCCTTGAGGGGTCGGCCTAGTCTCATCCTCCTCTCTTACGTCAAGATTTGCTAGGTTGACACTTCCCTTGTTAAGTGGTTCTTGCATGATCTTCTCGTCATCAAGCTTCAACTTACCCAGGCTGATATTATAGCATTTCCGACCCAATTCTTGTTCGGAATGTATCGTTACCACCTTATCATCAGACCCTGGGAACTTCATGGCTAAATGGACGGTTGATACAACGGCACCAAAAGATTGGAGTGCAGTACGGCCAAGGATGGCGTTGTATGCTGAAGGGGCCTGAACAACTAGCCACTTGACCATCTCAGTCCGAGCAGATGGTTGTTCCCCCATGGTCACTGGGAGATGGATGTGGCCTAAGGGAACAATCGAATGACCCGTAAAGCCAATCAAGCTTCCCTCGAATGGCGTTAGATTAGATCTTCTCAACTTCAAGGCTTCGAACAGATCCAAGAACATGATGTCCGCCGAACTCCCCTGATCCACGAGAATTCTTTTTACTTCGTAGTTGCCGAGCCTGGCTGTAACTACCATTGGGTCATTGTGGTCTTGTATGATGTTAGCAAAATCCTCATCACTGAAGCTGATGACAATGTTTTTCTTCCTGGGCTTGTGGATCGACCGGCTGGCTACCGAAAGGACTTGCCCCACATACTTCTTGCGATCACCTTTCTTTTCCCCTCCACCTGCAAATCCTCCAGCAATGGTGTTGATGAGGAAAGACTCTCGACCCTTATCCTGCTCGGATTGTAGGGTAGAGGCTCCCCCTGCAGGTGGTGAAGGGCTTCTAGTTCTTTTCTGTTCGGTTTTGGGTGGTGAATTACTTTTTCTCCTCGAACGCTTACGCAGCGCTTCACCAATGTACTGTTGAAGCTTTCCATCCCTTACCATTTCTTCAATCAAATCCTTCAACTGGGTGCACTGATCGGTGGTATGGCCCCATCCGTCGTGATGATCGCAGTATTTCGACCGATCCTTTTGAGCTGATTTTCTCAAGGCTGGAGGCCGAGTGATGTTACGCATCTCGGTATGCATAGTCTCACGAAGGATTTGACTCCTCGGGACTGTAAGCTGGGTGTATTCATCATACTTGCCTTTTGGAGGCAGTATTTCTCCTCTTTCTTCTCTTTCCCGTTTGTCCTTCCTCCCCCAACTATCTCTAAAACGATCTCTCTGACGAGGATTGCTTTGACGAGGGTGTGGCTCCTGACGCTCTTCGTTGCTCCGTGCCGCAGTACTTATTCTGTGGAACTCCTCCAGATTAACAAATTTCCTAGACCTTTCCCTAAGCTCGGCCATGTCTTTCGGTGGTTCTCCAATCAGACAGTCCTTGAAATCTCCATCTTGCAACCCTTGAGTGAGTAAGAGAACAGACACTCCTGACTGCAGACCTGATATGCCAATGGCTTCCTGTTGATACCGAGCTAGATAGTCGCGTAAAGACTCGCCAGGTCTCTGTGCGACTCCAGCTAATGAATGATCTGACTTTGGTTGTGACATACTGACCGTGTATCTGTTTAGGAATGCTCTTTTAAGCTGAGCCCAAGAACTAACCGAATTAGCAGGTAAAGAATTGAACCACCTCAGAGGCGCCGATCCTAGAGTCATCGAGAAAGCGCGACACTTCATGAAATCCCCTCTTTCATAAAACATCATGGAAGATTCATAGGACGCAATGTGATCCATCGGATCAGTTGTCCCAGTGTACCGAGGGATATTCTGATGGCCCACATAAGTCTGCGGGGTCTGAAATGCCATTATCTCTGCTGTGAAAGGGTGTCCAGGGTGGGGTTCCACAGCCACACGTTCAGGGAGTGTGTTCGGGTTGAGGGGTGGAGATGGAGGAAGGTTGCTCGGGTTACCGAGAGCCACGTGAGGGCCTTGCTCGGCAAGTCTTGCCATGCTTTGCTGCTGAAGAGTAGCAATGGCCTGGTTTTGCTTTTCAATCAAGGAGGTTTGGGTTCTCAAAATCTCCATGATTGATTCTTCTCTCCTTATGGCCGAAGATGTAGTCATGTAAGATCTACCTTGTGTTTCAGAACGTTCACCACCTTGAAGTGTTCCAAAACGACCTCTAGTCAAGTGGGGTATTTCCCTGTCAGATCGCTCGGCTCGAGAGTGATCACGATGAGCGGAACGCTCAACTCGCCGATCCTCTCCAGTACGTGACCCAGCGGGGGCTCTCCGAGATTGATGTGGTCCAGAATCTGCGGTGTCACGCCATTCCGAAACGTGGCCATCAGGAACAGTGCGGGGGTTAGATCGTCCTCCGCCGCCTTCAACGAGGGGAGGGACAGTGGCTTGCGCCTGAATGACCGGGGGAACTGGATGAGCATCTGTTTGTCCAACCGGCGGCACTGGAGGGGCATCAGCCTGATTGCCTTCAGTATTTCTTTCTGGGGCAATTATGTCCCTAACATTACCCCTTCCTCCAGCCTTAGGTGGCCTCCCCTTGAGGCGAAGGCGGAGGTCTCCTTGATCGTTGTTGTCATTATTGTTTGCCATGAGAGCAGTGGTTATGGGAATACTGGTTATTCGATCCCCACAGACGGCGCCAATGTAGTGTCCTTGAAAACTATGTCCTTAACCCTCTAAGTGCTCAAGATTAGGATAACCAGGAGCCCTAGAGAGGATCAAGTATTAATATGTGACTATACGGTATTTCTGCAGTTCCAGTTGGGAAAAGCAGGGTTTCCCCAGTCAACAAGTGTGTGTAGAGTGTCAACTTAGGGATGAGAGTACGTACCTGAAACCCTAGCTGTGATGAGCTATTGATAGGGTTTGGAGGAGGCTGATATGGGCCATCTGGGCCCTGTATCAGGGTTGAGCTGAACCAGGATTCTGTGAGATAATATCGGAGGATTATGCTCTTAGAATCCGGATAGGATCAGCTCAAGATCTCATGTCTAGACTGTTGCGAGAATCTAGGAGAGAATTGCGAAAGAGGTAAGAAGCCTCGGTGGGTCTGAGCTTATCCGCTTGCCGATGGTATGTCTCGGCCTAGAGTCTCGAGCCTGATGGTTTGAGGAACGACGATGAGGCTCGGTTCCATCAAGTCCGAGCCTGGTCCTTCTAGTACGCTCGGAGTCCATGAGTCCGAGCAAGGGACGTTCATGTTAGGTAATCCGAGGGAAACGCCCTTAAAGAATCCCTTTGGTAAGACTTAAGTCCATATATAGTCGGCAGACCCTACATCATTAACAACCATTTCACCTTATGTGTGTTACAGGATATCATGAACTGGCCATATGCTGGTGGGATTGAATTTAGGATCAAATGGACTAGGAAATAGTCAGATATTTCAACTTCGAGTCCCTTCAGTTGAGACGCCAAGTCCCTCATCTCCATGATGTGTTTTCTTATACCATTGACTCCAATGAGCTTGGTTGATGACAATCTTGCCATGAGGGTGCTTGCCAGTGCCTTATCAGATGACTCAAATTGTTCATCAATGGCTTTCAGAAATTCCTTGACCCTTTGGCATTCAGGAATTGAGCCATGAATACTAGTGGAGATACGGGACTTCATGAACATGATTGAAAGACGGTTAGATCTTTCCAATCATTCATACAACGTAATCTCTTCCATAGTACTAGTATCAGTGAGCTCATAAGGCTTATCCCTACGGAGAGCATAGTCAAGGTCAACAATCCCCAAATGGATAAGAACCCTCTCTTTCCAAACCTTATAGTTGTCACCAGTCAGCATAGGAACATCATTTTCGTCTTTCGAGATAATCAAAGATTGTACTAAAGAAAGAAGTAATTTATTAAAACATGCTTACTTGATTTCAAGAAAAATTTTATGTAACTTGCCAACACATGTTACAAATATGTGAATCAATGTCATCAAAATCTACCTGTAGGCTAAGACTTTAACACAAAATAGATTCACACTCAATTTCTTTATGATAAAACTAACAAATTATCATTATCCCCAAATACGTGTAGGCTAATTAAGAGACAAAATAATTTAATTATTTCATCCTAATTAACTATGAAATTTATAATAAATTCCTGTGGTTAAATCTAATTTAACAATCACAATATATTATATTTAAACAAAAATGATTTTCCCTTATGTACATTCCAAAATAAGGATGTTGTGGCTACTCCTTATCAACTAATGTACAAATCACAAATATAATATGCAGCAAAAGTAATTACATCACAATTATTATATTCAGTTACATAAAAACTAAATAAATTTCATGTCGCATTAGATTCAAAGTAGTCATTCAACATAAGTGGCTAAGGCGCTGCTATGGTGTTCCACTGGTTCCAGGTTCAAGTCCTAGGTTTGGCAATGTGCTTGTAAATTTTTTTATAGAACCAGTAAACATTATTAATTAAAAAGGTCCTGATGCCTAACATGTCGAACAAACGAAATGGTGAAGTGGTACTGAATCATGTATTGCACCCAATGGATTCTAGGTTCAAATTCCAGTTTGGTAATGTTGGCCCCAAAATTTCTTTTTTTTTAATATAACCGAATTGGGGCACTTTAACAACACAATTGGGCCATTTTACAGCACCAGGATCATATATACACCGCAGTTTTAAGGGCTTCACTCCATAAAGAACTAGGAAGTTTGGAGCTGCTAATCATACTCCTCACCATGTCCATTAATGTTTGATTTCTTCGTTCTACTACACCATTTTGATTTGGTGAGCCAAGCATGGTGTATTGGGCCACAATGCCATGCTCTTGAAGAAACTTAGCATATGGGCCAGGCATTTGTCCATTCTCTATGTACCTATCATAATATTCACCACCTACATCTAATCTCACGATCTTAATTTTTTTTCCACATTGTTTCTATACTTCTACCTTAAAAACTTTAAAGGCATCCAAAGCTTCATGTTTGTTATGAAGTAAGTAAAGATACATGAATCATGAATAATCATCTATAAAAGTGATAAAGTATTTTGGGCCATGCGGGTCCATATCGGGACAACAAATATCTGTATGTATGATTTCTAATATTTCTGAACTCCTCTTGGCACCTTTATCAGACTTGTTAGTCATCTTTCCCTTAATGCAATTTATACAAGTGCCAAAATCAGTAATGTAACAGCCCGATTTTCACTTCCGAGAAATTACCATTTATTTCATATTAAATTGCTAAAAATGAGGCCAAATTTTTTTTTGAAACATAATTATGAAAACATTGTTGTTGCATGACTTTACCTTTAACTGAAAATCGAGTTGTTACTAAGTTACTTACTTACTTAACTGAATTGCGGAAACATTTGTCATTATAAAATAAACTTATCTCTGAGTCCATCACTATTCAGTACATCAAAGAGATTCTTACAACTTCCACAAGGATCCATCATCAAGTTCTTCAAAATATAAAGTACGACATAAGACATAATTAAAATAAGCTGTATTACATAAACAATTTCATTACTCAGGTAATCCTCGACAACAAAACACAGATCCTAGACTCTAGAGACAACACACCACCGCGATTAAGCTCTGGACACATCACTCCTCCTTTGAATCCTCAGCATCGGACTCTTGACCAACTCCATCCACCAGATCCATCACTTCATCTTCACCCGACCACTCCATAGGGTTCTCCTCCTCCTCCGGTGCAACCACAGGGTTCGGTATCTGATCCTCTTCCACCGGTTCGGGCGAACTAGCCACCAAAGGTGCGGGTTGACCACCATCCTCGTAATGCTCTCTTGGTCAACCATCTTGATAATCTTGGACTGTGATTTGTCCCACGTGCACATTCATTGCAGTCCCTCTCAAAACATGTCTCGGATCATCGAACTCTAGTCGAGTATCACCTCTCCATATCCATCCATCAGGTGTGACTTCCCACACTCCCCCTGCAGGGGCCACATGTGGATTGCTACACGATAGGCCATCTAAGCGTTGCAATATCGGCATTTGCCGGCACGACAACGAGATAGGAGAGAGTCAGCATTCCGAACGTACACTTACGTCGACGGTGTGGGCTCACAATAGGCCCAATACCAAGAAAAACATAACATAACAACGTACAAGTAGAACAGTGTACAATAACAATAATCATATAAATAATAACAACATGATGGTAACATAGCATATATCTTCAACAAGGAACACAATTCATCAATACGAATAACACATATCATTCCATGTCTCAATAAACTTGATATCACATCATGTTCATTCTTTGGTTTCTCATCTCATAAGCTTCTCAGTTATCATTATTACAACAAATTCCAAGGTTATATCTTATTAAGCATATTCCTTCCTTATCATTAAGTCTTATCAATTCGAGTCCATTGATGATGTGGGGAAATAACCATCATCAAGGAGGTTGGTTAGCACACACGGCTACATCTCCTCATATCCACCCATACCTAAGTCGGAAGCAAACAGGAGTACAAGACCTTTACCACGCAGGCTTAACAATCATCATAACAAAAGTAAATGGAGCATTGGTTCAATACATACTGCCTCATTCCAGTCCCTCTCACTGTCCTTCGAATTGCCATAAGGGGCGACAGTACTAATTCTAGTTGATCGTGCAGAACTTACCACGGCATAGAACCTATCAGTCCGTACCACATATGGAATTCATTCCGCCTAGAATAGCACTCAAGGCTTCTTGACATATCACCGTCCTTACCCTCCCCTATTGCAATCATCACCTGAGTATCCGCAGACAATCAGGGTATCTTCCTCTCCACTACTTCACACTCATTCTCCCCGCATTAGTACATGTCTTTTAAAGTCTTATTAAACTTTCATTATTTATTTAAATCCTATGGTCGACTTATCCTTGGTGCATCCCTTCAATGAGCTTCGACCACTAACAAATCTTGAATTGTTTCCCCAACAATAGCATTGTACAAGGCTTCTAGTCTCAGTACCTGTGCGGCACCACGGTTATAATACAGCTCACACGGTTGGTCTACCGCGGCCATAGAACGGCGCACATGGCTGACTCGAAGTCCTAACCGCACAACATGGCACTTGGAAGTTACTTGTACAAGTATTGTTCCTCATAATTTTACTTGTATACACCAGGATTCCATAAGCACATTCTTCGATCAGCAATACTTGCCTTGAACTTTCACAATCCGGTCTTACATCCTTGCTCATTATTCTCATCAACATTATTCTCATCTGAATCACATAATTCCTTCCTCTTATATCACATATTAATTACTCATCATTTCTCATAACTTTCGGGATACTTTCAGTCTCATTACAATTTCATAATTTCCATTGTCTCACTTAATTAAATTCCAAAATCAAGACGTAGCAGACGTCTATCAGAAAATTTAACCATACTTATCAACAGATATATCTCAGGCACATAATTCAATATAAACCAACAGATTAAATCATATATCATAATTAAATCTCATGGCATCATTTAACATATAAGCATATAAACATTTAGCAACAAAACAAATCATGGTTTCAATCTTTGAGATGATTGAAACATCTTAGCAAAGGGTCTAAATGCCACATTGTCTTAGGATCACTGCTCTCTCACCTCTTGTTCCAGCAGTTACATGCACAGGATTTCCGCGGGTACTCGCTACAGATTGACGCTCCAATCCACCGTCTTTAAAATACCTCGTATTAAAAAAATACGTTTGCATTACTAATTTATTCGGATCAAATTAGGTTCTCAAACTCGATAAATTTTTCTTTTCATTTTTCTTTTGAAAAATTCCTTTTCGGTTCTTGTTAAACGTCATAAAATATAATCACTTTCTCAAAATCATTCCAACTTTTTCTAACACTTTAGGTTCTCCAAAATCATTTGAAAGCAACCAATAAAATAATTTAACTAATTGATTTGGTTGCTTGTCCGGTCTTGGACAGCCACCGTTTAAAGTCCGAAAAACACCGAAAAATCACAATTTTTGATCTAGCTTTCATTATAGACAAAGGTACTCAAAACTTAAACTTTTAAACATTTGAAAACACTTTTTAAATGAAAACAGTTTAATTAAAAATTCTGGACAGCATTGAATAAAAACCAAAAATTACTTTTTACATTTTAATTCTTTAAAAGAAATTATCTATAGATCTTATATTTAAATCCTCAATGTAAAACACTTTATTCTTCAATCTTAAAAACTTAGTGCCATGAAATAAATAGTTGGACAACAACTAATATATTATTTTTTTTTATAAAATCACTCAAATAAGATCAAACACTAAAGATCTTAACATGCATGCAACAAAATCCATAATTTTTAGCTTAATATTAATTTATTACTAACATGCATGATAAATTCATCACTAATCAAGTTCATTTAACACAACCTGTAACGCCCCAAAAACTAATCCAATAAAAATATGAGTTAACAAAAACTTTTTCCATAAGAAGTGTCAAAACCAAAAGTACTTTTCGTTAGAATAATATTTCTTTTACAAACTATTTTGAGTGTAAAACATGTATAATACAAAACCCCAAAAACCCTTTTTACACCCAGAGCATTGGTCTTCACAACTCGATCCTTCTGCAAAAGGATTCGGATGACGAGACATCATCTTGGCTGTTCCTTCTAAACACTTCCACTCCTACAGGAGTGACTTCAGTCCTGCCCTTTGAAAGAACCTACCACCACAGAAATGGTAGATGGGAGTAAGTCACTTGTCATATCGCCTAAGCAGATTATATGATTGGTCAAACACAATCATCACATATATCATTTCAATATAGTAAATGCATGCTCAAGTGTCTTATTAAACAATAATAGATATAACCATTAATCTTTCATGCCATGCATGCACGTCTCTCAAATAATTTCTCCATAATCAACTCTTCCAGAAAACAACACTCTGGGATAAGCAATCGTGCGCTCGATGTTTCCACAACCGGTATAGCGGCCACACTGTTCTATACTGGAACCCCATCGACCACGATCCTAAAATGATACAAGGGGATGATCCCTGAACCATTGTTCACCAATAGTTCTAGGTCCTTGTCATTTCTACGGTGGCGGCCACACCGTTCCAACCGTCTCATGTAGCGGCCACACCGTACTACATGGTTTCCAATCCCGCATGCACCTCACTCGTTTTACAATTCCCTGTACACCATGCATGAGATGCATAACACATATATAGATCATCACATTATACGCATGGCGGCCACACCGTTCCATGCCTTCATATAGCGGCCACACCGTACTATATGGAATCACACACATATGGCGGCCACACCGTTCCACATGTCTTCGTATAGCGGCCACACCGTTCTATACAGAATCCCATCACACATACCACACATATGGCGGCCACACTGTTCCACATGTCTTCGTATAGCGGCCACACCGTACTATACGGATTCAACTTAGCACAATGACTACTCATAGGAGTTAATAGCTTCCACATACAAGAAAAGATTGGAACAATTCCACTTATCAAGTTCCACATATCCAAATCAAAGCAACAATTCTTCACGCATTTGGATCAAAGCTATATAATCCCTAAACATCATTATACTCATAACATCACCATTGTTTATCTAAGTCATTGTACTTTTATCAAACTCTAATCCTTCCATAAGTGATATTAGACTCAAGTCATGCTTCATTAAGTCTTTGTTTAACATCTTACTCGGATTATGATCCAATAGCCTTATACATCTAGCAGACTCAAATAATCTAAACCTCTTAAGCAAAACATGAGTCTTCAATCATTATTTAAAACAAGGCTAGAGTCCCAAGATAATTCTTGTTCCTTTGAGTTAGATAAATAATGATTTATTCTCCATAACTCAATTCCATTGTAATTTTAGGAATAAGAATAATAATTAAGTTAAATCTCCCACCTATAATCATTCTTTCACCATGCATTGATGCAAACACAATATGTCTCATAGGTTGGTTCTCTTTAACATTATTCTCATAATGAATTCATAATCATGAAGTTATTGAATCATAACCACTCAAATATAGGAAACATGTTATAAAGCTATCATGACTTCACATTATTAATTTGAGGCCTTAGTCACAATACTCAAGGTATAAGCACTTATCATTAATCACTTTAAACTTGAGTATTTAATTATGTTTTAGGCTATAAAAGAGTAAGAAAAGCAATAGCATGAATTGATCCACAAACTAGTATTGAATTCAATGTTTTTATTAGACACTAACCGGTTACAGAGAAATGCTAACCAGTTAGTCTGTATAAACCAGAATTTGAAAAACAATGTCTCTTTATGAAATTCTCAATGATTTCAAACCATAATTAATTGGGGGGCTTTCATTACCTTTCTGTAAGAATTATTATGAAATGAAGTTAATTAATTTAGTGGAAAAGACCCAATTAATTTAAGGAAATCAAAACATTTTATTTTTCAAAGCTGTCAGGTTGTAACTGGTTACATAAACCAGCTAACAGGTTAGATTATGCAGCAGAATAACTAAAAGTGAGGTTTTTCAATACCATTTTCTTTTCTACTCAAAACTAGCCCAAAACAGATTTACCTAGATTTATAATACCTCAAATTAAACATGTTTAATCACTTATAACATATCAAATCACATCAAATCCCTTGCCTTTCATGATCACATTCCAATTTGCATAATAACACATAAACCAACAACTTAACCATCCAAATTCAGAAACACGGCAGCAGTTCATGAAATATGCATCAAAATAGCTTGCATGCAGGGATTGTAACTTGCTCTATCCAGTGTTGGAGCTCATGGTGACCTCCAAGTCAAAATCCTAGATAAAACTATGCCCTTTTTGAGTCTCATGGTGACTCCACCTATGATTATGCATTACTCTATCTCATTCTAGTAAATAGTAGCTTCTTCCTTACTTGATCATACGTTCTACAATTCAGGTACATCATAGAGGATCCAATTCTAATATTGTTTTAGACTCACAATGAGTTTCATAATAGTATGATTTCATAAATCAAGCTTGCAAACACTCCTTAATGCTTAAACTTTCACACAACATGATTTATAACATTTAATTCTTTCCCATTCTTATCTACCTCTTCAAACCAACATCATGCAGCAATATAACACATAATTATTAGTTATTGTAGATTATATTTCACTTGATATCTCAATTTACATACATCAACTCATAATCAATTCATCAAATGATTCATCCTTCATAAAATGTAAATCAAGACTCAACACATAAGCACTATGATTCTCATCAATTATCACAGCATATTACTCATTCAATTATGTTTTAATTTCGGATTAACATAGTGACCAAGTGGTTATCTTGGTCTCCAAACCAAGTAACCATGTCTTGATCCAATTGTCTGTGATTCAATCACGCAATCAATTTCACAATCAATAATCCTAGCAATATGAACGACTTCTCCCATACCTGGACAATTTCAATAGCACTTAGACAAGCTTTAAGACACTAAGACATCAGCTATAGAGCTCACAACAACAGCCACCAAGAACAGCAGCTAGCAGAACCAGAACAGCAACCAAAAACAGAGCAAACCACCTTCAAAAGCAAGCTCTCACACTCACAACTCACAAGATTGATGTGCAACAACTCAAGGCAAGTTGTATGCATGATTTGAGAAGAGATTTTGGCAGAGTTTTGGTATAGAAATCGCAGGGAAAATTGAGCAAGAACTCAGGAATGAAGAACCTATATATAGATCAAAGAGATGGTGGTGGAAGGGAGGGTGAGTCATCACCAAGGCCACCCATCCAATTTCAGCGATCAACAGCTGTCCTAGAACTCCTATTAGGGTTCCATGCTTCTTGGGGAAGATTAAAACGAAGAAGCTTCATGATTTCCAGCTCAAATCCACTTTAATTTCTGCAGATGCAAACGTTCTAACCGGTTACACGAGGCCACTAATCGGTTAGATACTGATGAAAATCAACAATTTTAACATAATGCACAGTTTTACGTAAAAATTAATTTAAAAAGATTTACTACTCAAACCGAAATTTCCACCGTTCGATGTTAAGATTAAATAGTTAGAAATCTTGTCTAAAAATTTGAGGACGATCCAACGGTTAATTAAAAAGATACAGCCCATTCTTTACATGATATTTCACCAAAATATCATTTTCCTAAATGTTATTCTTATATCTTTCTTACCAAAACTATTTTATTTCCAAAATATATTTCCTTATGCTTATTTTTCCAAAATACTTTCCTCAAAATATTTTTCAATAATAAAATAATTGTTTATCCTTTTTATAAAAATGAGGGATGTTACACAATCAATCATTCTATCTTAATTTACATATCATGGCCGAATTATCCTTAAAGAAAAAAGGGTCATTACTAACTTAAAATTCTAACATGCAAAATCACAAATTTTCATCTTCTTATTTAGTCACAAAACCGAAAAATAAAAATAAATAAATAACACTTAGATATAATGTAACATCCCGAATTTTAATTCAAATAATATTTAGAATAACGATAAGATTTGGAATTAAGGATTATTCTAAAAAGGATGTAAAATGATGGATTAGGAGTTCTTTGAATGCCATAAAGGAATCAAAAAGCATTGGCATCAAAAGGAAGGTTGAAAGATGAACAAAAGAGCGTTAGAAGCGATGTTTTTGGTGTTATAAACACCCTATATTAGGAAATTCAAAATAAATGATTTACAAGTCGAAACACAAATTCCACCGTTGGATGTGAGGTAGGATAGGTGAGGAAGCTTGCTTTAAAATTTTAGGAAGATCCAACGGTTAACGAAGAAGTTATGGCCTTTCAAAGTATGGATACTGAAAAATTGTGCAGCTTAATCGCCTATTAATCGCCTCTTAATCGATTAAGCTGCAATTTAATCGATTAAAGGCTGTTGCTGTGAAAAAAATAAAAGCGAATCCACACGTTGTTCTTGCCAAAATGCACGAATTTCCTCTCTCTAGGGCACAAAACCTCTCATCCCAAATCCATCAAGCTTCAAGGGAATCCCTCCAAAACCCATCATCAAGTCCCTTTTTGTCTCTCCAAGTAAGTACTCATGTTCTTGAAGTTCCTCTCTCTCTCTAATTTGGATTTTCTCTCTCTCTCTTTCCCTTCTTTGGGGAAATTCGAATTTCCTCTTGAAATGGGACAATAATTTCATCCTCATTCCATTTATTTGACTTAGGGAAGATTATCATCACTCTCTTTACCTACGTGCGTTTGGAGCTCTTTGTTTTGGGAGCGTTCGGAGCTAAGGCTTGGGTTTTTCCGCTCTCCCTCTCCTTGGTTAAGGTAAGGGGGGTGGATATAGTGAGCATTGGCTTGTTCTAGGAAAGGGTTTGTGTTTAGATATAATGGTTGGCTAGGAGTTTATATGTTAGGGTAGGAAATTAGAAATCCTAATTTAGAAACTAAGGAAAATGTTGAAAATAGGCTTAATTATTAATTATGGAATTCTAAGAAGTAAAGAATGAGGTTAGGTTTTAATTGAGGAAAATAAATGGCATGAACCCCTACTTTAGGACTCTGAATCAATAATTCGGACAAGTGAAAAGAAAATGTGGTTGTTGCATGATTATATGAAAAGGTGAAGTTTGTTATTATTTGCACTCTAATTGTTATGTGAAATGTGAAATGTGGCTATTTGTTTATAATATGATGGTGCTTGTGCTTGGAATGATTTGGTAAACATTAAATGGAATTGGTGGACAAAATAATGACAAATAATATGGACAATTAATATTGGATAAATATGGTGATGTATCGTAGGCCTTCGATTTGGGGGAGACGATACATCGTAAAATTGGGGTTGTATTGTAGGCCTTCGATTTGGGGGAGACAATACAACGAAACTGAGGCGATGTATGTAGGCCTTCGATTTGGTGGTGACATACATCGTCGATGGTGTATGTATGTAGGCCTTCGATTTGGTGGAGACATACATACACCGTAAATAAAAAGGAAAAGGAAATAAAAATGGTAAATGTCACAGGTGGTTGTATTGACCCTGTGGCACAGCGCAGGTGGTTGTATTGACCCTGTGGCCTGATAAATGGTAAATGTCACAGGTGGTTGTATTGACCCTGTGGCGCGGCGCAAGTGGTTGTATAGACCCTGTGGCCTAAATAAAATGGTACATGTCACAGGTGGTTGTGTTGACCCTGTGGCACGGCGCAGGTGGTTGTATTGACCCTGTGGCCAAATAATAAAGAGGTAAAACGGTAATGGAAAAGCGATGTATGTAGGCCTTCGATTTGGTGGAGACATACATCGTGATTGGTGTATGTATGTAGGCCTTCGATTTGGTGGAGACATACATACACCGAAAATAAAAGGAAATGAATAAGGAAACAGGGGAATAAAATTGAATAAGGTAATGGTAATGGAAACGCGATGTATGTAGGCCTTCGATTTGGTGGAGACATACATCATGATTGGTGTATGTATGTAGGCCTTCAATTTGGTGGAGACATACATACACCGAAAATAAAAGGAAATGAATAAGGAAACATGAGAATAAAATTGAATAAGATAATGGTAATGGAAACGCGATGTATGTAGGCCTTCGATTTGGTGGAGACATACATCGTGATTGGTGTATGTATGTAGGCCTTCGATTTGGTGGAGACATATATACACTGTAAAAATAAGGAAAAGGTAAGGGATTAAAAGGGATTTCTTTGGAAATGGGGAAAATAAATAAAAGGGAACCAAAGGGTGAAAAGGAATTAACTAAAAAGGGAATCGGCACTTATAAAATGATGGAATTGGAAAATATGGTATGTTTGTGATGAACTTGTACTTATGTTGATAAATTGCTAATTGTGTTTGGCCTGGTTAGTTGTTATGTCTATCTAGAAACTGCTATTCTATTTCATGTGCAATGCTCACTCCCTTACTATACTTTACAGGTACAGAGATTGAGATTGCACAGCCCCCGGCCGAGCAGGAGTACTTTCCCTTACAGGGAAAGTTGGGTTATTATGGGATTTAGAATATAATATGGGCCTAAGCCTCTTATGTTATTTTGATGTAAATTTAATATGCATATCTCGAATGAGGCTTAGGATGGTTTTGCTTTGCTAAAGTTATAACTTTTGGTTTCAATACTCAAACTTAGTATTCCCGCTATTACTCTGATTAATTATGCACTCTGATATTTTTGGAGCCCATTGGGCCTGGATATGTTTTAGAAATATTATCTGAAGCCCTGCTGGCTATTGGTTGTTTAATTAAAATTGTTTACCACAGGTTGAATTTTTGGATTAGTTCGAAAAACAGACTAAACTCCGTCCGTTTGACGGGTGATTTTATTATATTAAAAAGGATTTTTTAAGTACACATTTTTAATACTTGGGAGTTAAGGGTAGTAATTATAAGGGTGTTACATATAACTCACTTAACACACCAAAATTAAGACATGGATTTTCAAGGTTCAAATCTTCATGCATGCACTCATTTTCTCAAGATCCACTCAAAAATACAACATGCATGACACTTACATGTATTTTTTACCACTAAAATCACAATTTTATATTCTTTATCACATGCATGAAAAACTTAACACTTATAAATTCAAACCATGCATCAAGAAACATCATCAACAATTTAGTTTCAAAAATCAAACACTCTAACCTATTTAAATCTACCTTGGCCGAATTATTTAAGAGAAAAGATTAATTTTTTTTTATCAAATCTTTAACATGCAAAATCAATTTCTCAATTTTTCACTTAAAACATGCAAGACTAAAATAAATCAAATACACATCAACACTTTTCATTCACTTTCAACCTAAACCTTATATCTCTAAAAATCAAAGTCACATATTAACATGCAAACACTTAAAACTCATAGAACTAGTCCTAAAACCAACATGCATGTGCTCAAATAATTTATCAAAGCATAAACTCTATTTTTTTCTAACATAGGCCGAATCACCAACTACAAAAAATGAAGATCCATACAAATTTTACAACACAAATTCATGATCAGTTACATATAAAATACATGCATGCTCTTATTACACATATTCTAAGTTAAATCTTTATTCAAGCATTACAACCATAATAAAATATTTTTATATTTCAAATAGAATATCAAGAAGAAAAAGAAAAAGAAGAAGAATCAAGGCTTCTACATGCAAAAATCACTTGAAACACTCTTGAATCTTCAACAAAATTTTCTTCCTTTTCTCCTTCTCTTCTCCCACGGTTTTCTTCTTTTTTTTCTTTCTATTTTTGTTCTAGAGTTTGATGGACTCTAGAACTAAGTGTTTAGTTTTTTTGTAGAAATGAAGAAGAAGCAAAACAATCACACACAAAACAATAGGTATTTATAGGCATTGCATGAAGAGTCAAATTAATTTATTCATTATATTTATTTATTTATTTTTTTTCTAACTTATTCAAGAAGGATAATTAGCTTAAAAAAATTTAATACTAGGTATATGTATACATGTATATACCGTATCACATACACACACATACACAAGAATACAATTTTGTCTTACTTGGGAAAGAAGGATCCATTTCCTTCCTCACCAAGTTAGTTTCCTTCCTCACCAAGTTAATATTATTTTTTTTATAATAACTACTTGTCCTCCTTTTTGGACCTATTGGGCCGTGAGGCCCAACAAATAAAATTTTCTTTTCTTTCTCTTCTAAAAAAATCATTTCTTATTTATAAAATAATTAATAAAATTAAATACTAAAATTTTTGGAAAGACTAGGAACATAAAAATTCAATCCAACTTTTGCATACATTCTTTTTACATATAAAACTCTTCTTAAAAAGAATTATAAAATGTAATTCATAAAATCACGAAAGTCAAATTCAAATCACAATTTAAATCTCATGATAAAAAATAACGTTGTATTTTTAAAATGCAATTCTGCCAATAAATATTCATTTATAAAATTCATCTTATAAAGAAATTTTGTTATTTAAAATATACGAGGATTTTGGCGGATGTTACATTCTCCCCAACTTGAAAATTTCTCGTCCCCGAGAAATGTCGTACCTGCCACGAACAGATGCGGATACGAATTCCTCATACTACTCTCGAGCACCTAGGTTGCATCCTCCCCATTTGTTTGACTCCAAATGACCTTAACTAGAGGAATCTCCTTTCCTCTTAGCCTTTTCACACTACTACCATCTATCCTCAAGGGCAAAGTCTCATACGTAAGATTTTCCTTGAGTTGTATCGAGTCAGACTCAATGATGTGTGTGGGGTCGTGAACATATTTTCTAAGTTGAGATACATGAAAGACATCATGAAGATTAGAAAGCATACGGGGTAGGGAAATTTGGTAGGCTACGGGTCCTATTCTTTTGAGAATTGGGTGAGGTCCAATGAAACGAGGTGCGAGCTTTTTGGTTTTGAGCACTCTACCAATCCCGGTAGTTGGCACTACCCGCATAAATACGTGATCTACCTCATTGAATTCTAGCGGACTCCACCTTTTATTTTGGTAGCTCTTTTGCCGGCTTTACGCTGCCCTCATATTTTCTTGAATCAATTTCACCTTCTCATTTGTTTGCTGCACCAAATAAGGTCCTAACATTAGATTCTCTCCAGTCTCAAACCAGCACAGAGGCATTATACATTTTCAACCATACAAGGCTTCGTACGGTGCCATCCCAATGCTCGAATGAAAACTGTTGTTGTAGGTGAATTCTATCAGATGCAAAAATGAATCCCAACTTCCAGCATTTTCCATGACACAAGCTCTCAGCAAATCTTCCAATGTCTGAATAGTCCATTCTTATTGACCATCACTTTGCGGATGATAGGCTGAACTTAAGTCCAATCTAGTTCCCATTGCTGTCTGTAACATCTTAGTTAATTTACCTATAATTACCCAGAAAATAAATTAGAGTACTTAAAAATTCCTTTTTAATTAATTAAAATCCACCGTCAAACGGACGGAGTTTCCTTTGTATTTCGGACTTTCCCAAAATTTAGTTAACCTGCACTAAGCTTCAACCAGACATTCAAAATGAACAGAAGCCAGCAGGGCCATATATATATAACGTGCATCATGTGCACCCACATCAGTTTGTCACATCAGAGTTTTAGCGGAGTATTTATACCAAGAACAACTAGCATGAAGCTCCACACATAACTATGCCACAAATAATATCCTAAGCCTCTCCCAAAATATATATACGTCATATCTACATCAAAAGAATAAGGAGGCTTATGTCCAATAAACTCCTAATCCCAATAATAACCCTACTCTCCCTGTGAGGGAGAGTGAAACTGCTCGGCCGTGGGCTGTGCTATCTCGATCTCTGTACCTGAAAAATGGTAAGGGAGTGAGCATTGCACAGGAAATAGAAAAGCAGTTTCTAGACAGACATAACAACTCACTAGGCCAAACACAATTAGCATCTTATTCACATAAATGCAATTTCATAGCAGGCATACCACATTTTCCGATTCCATCATTTTACAAGTGTCAGATCCTTTTCATTTAATTAATTTTTCACCTTATGATTCCCTTTTAATTATTTTCCCAGTTTCCCAAGAAATCCTTTATTAATCCCTTACCTTTTCCCTTATTTTTTCCTTATATTTACGGTGTATGTATGTCTCCCCCAAATCGAAGGCCTACATACATACTCCAATTACGATGTATGTCTCCACCAAATCGAAGGCCTACATACATCGCCCATTTATTTTCCAACCCCTAAGGACGATGTATTGTCTCCACCAAATCGAAGGCCTACAATACATCACCCCCCATTTAACATGTATGTCTCCACCAAATCGAAGGCCTACATACATGCCCCCAGTTATGTTGTATTGTCTCCCCCAAATCGAAGGCCTACAATACAGCCCCTATTTACGATGTATTGTCTCCACCAAATCGAAGGCCTACAATACATCAGCCAAGGAGGAGGTCTCTATCTCATATTCTTGGCTTCAAAGGTGTTGAGGATGATCGGTTGAAGTTTTGATCATGAATTAATGGAAGAAATGGTGCTTGATTCTTGAGTGCCCTAGGAGAGAGAGTGAAACTAGAGAGAGAAAGGGAGGATGATGTTGTGTTGGTTGTGTGGTGGATTGCCCCCATTTCTTTTATTTTTCCCCAGCATCAGGAGATAGCCATCATGTGTCTAGAAGGGAAAACTTGGCCCCCAAGTGCTGATCGTGTGGCTGGGAGCAGCCCATCAGATCGCGTGCGCCTGGGCGAGGGCAGCGCACACCTGGGCGCGATTCTGGCACCAGCACCTGAGCTGGTGCGGTCAGGAGAGGATGGCGCGCGTTTGGTGCGCCTGCTAGGGACCTGATGCGTGCAGGGCACGCCTGGGCGGGCGATCAGCACCAATTCTCAAGCTGGTGCATTGGCGCAGCACCAGGTGCATGGCTGGAGGGGAAATTGGCGCGCCATTTCGACTCTGGTGCGTGGAAGGCGCGCCTGGGCCCAAGGGGGGCATGCCCTGGCGAAAATCTCTCTGAGTTGGTGCATCAGATGCAACCTGGTGCGCTTGGGCGTGCACCGGTGCGCCTGGGCGTGCACCAGAATTTCCCAACTTCGATTCGCCGTAACTTTTTCGTTAACCGTCGGATCGGGCCCAAATTTTTTGACAAGCTTCTTAATCCCTTAAAATTCATATCCAACGTTGGAATTTAATTTCTTAGTATCCTATAATAATTCCAAATTTTCTCACACCAGCTGATTTCTAATACTTAAAACGCCGATTTAACCCCCGATTCCGCTTCTATAATTTTGCCCCTTGCAACCTATGCCTCCTACACAACCCCTAATACTTATAATTACTACTCACCTATCACCCAAAATTCTTTTAGCAATGAATGTAGTTATTTCTTGGGTTTTAAGCTATAATTTCACTTAAAATAAAACTTAGGGTGTTACAATCCTCTCCCACTTACCAGAATTTCGTCCCTGAAATTCAGTTGGCACTGAACAATTGTGGATGCGACTCCTTCATCTTGCTTTCTAATTCCCATGTCGCTTCTTCCACATCATTCCTATTCAAGATCACCTTTAACAATGAGATTTCCTTGCCTCTGAGTCGCTTTATCTGTCTATACTCGATTTTGATTGGAAGAACCTCAAAAGTAAGATTCTCCTTCAAGGGAAAATCATCAGCTGCTACCACATGAGAGGGATCATGAATGTATTTCCGGAGCTGAGAGACGTGAAATACACTATGAAGCCTAGACAAATGTGGAGGCAAAGCAATCCTGTACGCCAAAGGTCCAACCCTTTCCAGAATCTCATAAGGTCCAACAAACCTCGGAGTCAGCTTCTTTGACTCTATTGCCCGACCAATGCCAGAGGTAGGGGACACCCTAAGAAAGACATGATAACCCACATCAAACTCTAGGGGTCTCCTACGCTTATCTGCATAGCTCTTTTGCCTATCTTGAGAAGTCTTCATCTTATTCTTTATCATAGTGATCTTCTCAGTGGTTTCTTGCACCAATTCTGGCCCAGTCAACAAATTTTCACCAATCTGGAACCAACATAGAGGCGTTCTACACTTCCTGCCATAAAGTGCCTCAAACGGTGCCATACCAATGCTAGAATGAAAGTTGTTGTTGTAAGTAAACTCCATCAATGGTAACAACTGCTCCCAACTACCAGCCTGCTCCAGAACACAAGCCCTCAATAGATCCTCCAAGGTCTGAATAGTACGCTCAGACTGCCCATCAGTTTGAGGATGATAAGTTGTACTAAACCTCAACTTAGTACCCAAGGCCTGCTGAAGACTCTGCCAAAATCTAGATAGAAATCGTGGCTCACGATCAGACACAATACTAGAAGGCACACCATGAAGCTTCACTATGTCCCGGATGTACAACTGTGTCAACTTCTCCAGTGTGTACTTCTTGTGAATCGGGATAAAGTGAGCACACTTTGTTAAGCGATCTACAACAACCCATACACCATCACAACCTGCAGCAGTTCTAGGTAGACCTGTCACAAAGTCCATGGCTATGCTATCCCACATCCATTCAGGGATATCAAGTGATCGCAACGGTCCACCTGGCTTTTGATGCTCAATCTTGACCTTCTGACAGGTCAAGCAATGTGATACATGGTATGCTACATCCGTTTTTAACTTTGGCCACCAATAAATCTTCTTTAAGTCTTGGTACATTTTTGTTGCACCGAGGTGAAAATTCATCTTGGTCCGATGAGCTTCCCATAGGATATCCCTTCTAACTTCGAAATCCATAGGAACGCATATTCGGCCTCTGAACCGGATAATACCATCAGAACCCTTTACAAATTCGGGCTCTTCTTGACCCGAGGCTTCTTCCAACAACTTCTGGAGCTCTTCATCATCAGCCTGCCTTTCTTTAATAAGATCAATCAATTCATTGGTAACCTGAAACATTTCGAGAACTATGCTCTTTTATTTCACTTGCAAGTTCAAGTTGAGGTCACTGAATTCTTGGATTAACTGCATCTTCTTCACCATCAAATTGCTGACATGCAAGGTCTTGCGACTTAGCGCATCAGCCACTACATTGGCCTTGCTCGGATGATATTGGAGACTGAAATCGTAGTCCTTTAAGAACTCCATCCACCTCCTCTGTCTCATATTCAATTCTTTCTGATCAAAGAGGTAACGAAGACTTTTATGGTCGCTGAAGACTTCAAATCTTGAACCATAAAGATAATGCCTCCAAATTTTCAATGCAAAGACTACTGCTGCCAACACAAGATCGTGAGTGGGATAGTTCTGTTCATGCTGCCTCAATTGTCTGGATGCATAGGCTATGACTTGTCCTTGCTACATCAACACACAACCCAACCCTTGTTTTGAAGCATCACAGTATACCACAAAGGATTGAGTCGGGTCCGGCAAAATCAATACCGGGGAACTAGTCAATCGCCTCTTCAACTCTTGAAAGCTATCCTCACATTTTAGGGACCAAACATACGGAACACCTTTCCGAGTAAGAGTAGTCAAAGGAAGAGCTAACTTAGAAAACCCTTCGATAAATCTCATGTAATACCCAGCCAAACCAAGGAAACTTCTGATCTCGGTAATAGACTTGGGTCTCTCCCACTTAAGTATTGCTTCCACCTTAGAAGGATTGACAGCAACACCCTCTGCAGAAATAACATGGCCTAAGAAATGCACCTCGGACAACCAGAAACTGCATTTAGACAATTTAGCATAGAGTTGTTTCTCCTTGAGAACCTGCAACACAATTCTCAAGTGTTCCTCATGCTCGATGGGATTCTTAGAATAGATCAGTATATCATCTATAAACACAATGTGTAACACTCCTTGTATATCATCTTACTTTATAAGAAAGGTAATAAGTTTATGATTACTAGGACTTGATATTGTTGGAAAAAGATCTGAAAATAATAATTTTCCCTTCCCTTGAAAATTCCTTTTACCAAAATTTGTCTAATAATAAGTTTGACTAATAAAATCAGAGTTTGCGGAAACGTAGTAAAGTAATCATATTATACCCCCAAAATATATCAAGCGTAACAAGTCCATGGATACCAAATAAGTATTATTATGAAACTAAATTCATCTTATGATACCCCTTTCAAAATGTGTATCATATAAATACTATTCAAAATAGAGATGTTATAGAGTTGGTCACTGGTCCACTGTCCAAACATTCATCTGGCCGGATCCTCGATATCTGCACAACAGGTTCCCAACCCACACTTTCTACACTCTGCATGCACCTAAGGGACATCTCCCTTTACTGATTCTTGTGCAAGCTAGATGCACGATCAACACCTAATAAGGGAATGGGGGTTAGCTATACATATTCGCATAATCAAATGAGAATAAAACTAACATCCACAAGTCAACATGTAGCAAATCATGATGCATAATCATATGAGCACACCCGGTTAATCATAATAATTCTTTCAATGCATGTGGCATGATGCATGATTTTCATCCACAACTGAGGCCTCTAACAAAGTCCATCTTGGACGTCCATCCAATACACCGTTGTGTTCCCGGAACACTGACATTCGTTCCCAGAACGTAATGCCAAACCATACATGGATAAATAAGCATCACTCCCAGAGTGTGCATCACGTTCCCAGAACGTGTAGCAAACCATACTTGGAATATAAACAAGCACCACTCCCAGAGTGTGCATCACGTTCCCAGAACGTATCAAAGAAACCATGTCCCAGACAATGGCCACATTCCCAGAATGTGTCATCAAGTAGGTTGCATATCAATGTGTTCCCAGAACACTAACATATGTTCCCAAAACGTATCAAATATAACCAGGTCCCAGACACTGGCCACATTCCCAGAATGTGTCATCAAGTAGGTTACAAATTTGGTACTCCCGGAGTACCCTCCTCATATTCCCAGAATATGATAATTGTTTCCTACCAACCCATCTTCCATTCTATATGCATGAATACACAATCATTAAGGTTGGTTTTTATCTTTAATTCTATTATTATACCAATGTGTTCCCAGAACACTAACATACGTTCCCGGAACGTATCGCAAACCATACTTGAAATATAATCAAGCACCACCCCCAGAGTGTGCATCACGTTCCCAGAACGTATCAAATATAACCAGGTCCCAGACACTGGCCACATTCCCAGAATATGTCATCAAGTAGGTTGCATCAATTTGGTACTCCTAGAGTACAGGGTCATGTTCCCAGAACATCACAAACAATCCTTGCCAACCTATTTCATTACCTTTCTCTATGCATGCATTGCATTCATAATTACTAAGGTTGGTCTTTTCATTAATTCCATTATTATGACTTAGAAAAACACAACTTCTGAATGATATCTTGAGGTATGGCTTTACTCATAAAATTCACCTTTGAATTTAAGTTTAACATATGCTCATAGACCTGGATTGAGAGAATATAATCATTGGTATTAACAATCCTTACTCAAAAACTTAACTTTTATTTTTAAGTTTCAGGTAGTAACCGGTTACATCATCACCTAACCGGTTAGAATTACAGACCTGAATACAAAACCACTGATTTTCAAAGAATCTTTTCTTGAACTCTCTACTCAATCCAATAACAAGGTCTTAGCATAACAGAATACCTTAAGTTCAATACATAATATCATCCAAAAGATCTAAGTCATAATCCAATTTCATTTATGCATAATTTCCTCTTGAAATTATCATTTGATATTAAGGTATTAACTCATCACCTCCAATCTAAACCAAATAGTGCTCAATCACATATTTTTAGATTGGTCTTTGTATGAAATTATAGCTTAAACTTGAGTACAAATGGTATGGACACTTAGCCAATTTCAGAAATTCATTTTCTTTGAAAATTGACAGTATCTAATCGGTTACAAATTTCGAATAACCGGTTAGATTATGCAGTTTGTACATTGAAAAATGAGGATTGGCATACCATTCTTTTCAAAACTCAAATCTAACCAATTTCAACAATCAAAAGAGTTCACATACCTTAATACTAGTATGTTCAGCCACAGAAACATATCTATCTTGCATGCATTCAATTTAGATACTCAAATTGCACATAATTGCACATATTTCATAACTTAATGCATCAATTCACATAATATCCAAATAAGTCATGAATCCAACATCAATATAGCTTGCATGCATCTAGATAACATTGCTCATAACAACAATTGAGCTCAGATTGGCCTCCAAGCCACTTAACCATTTTAACTTATGGCCTTTGAGTCTCTTGGTGACTCATCCTATGTTCTACCACAATTTATTCTCATTCTAGCAAATAGTAAGCTTCCCCCTTACCTCTAAATTGTGCTTGATCCAAAACATTGCAGAGAGAAAGGCTCCAACATAGATTTCCACTAAATCCACTACATGCAGATAGAGTTGGACAGGGTACCAAAACCAGGGAAATTGACATGCAAAACCAAATTAAGAATTGGGGAAAATGGTCAAATTGAATTCTCTGCAACATGCACTAGAGGTAGGAACAAATTTGAAACCAAAAAGGTTTGTGTGCTTACCAAAATCGAGCTTCAAAGTCAGCTCTAGAAACCAGAAGCTGAGGTTTGACAGCACCAACACCTCAACTTGGCAGGCTTCGTTCTCAAACTCCAGGAACTCTCAGCTCACAAACTTTATATCAATACAAAGCCCTTGATGTGAGCTTTGTAACAGTGTATCACTCATGTTCTTACTCTCAGAAACGAAGGAGAATTTCAGAGACGAATTCACGAACCCTAAACAGAGCATCAGCACTTCAGATCAACAAATGAGCCAAAAATCTCGATCAATTGGGCTATTTATAGAGCAATCAGGCTAACATGCATCAAGACACGTAGCTCCCACTACGATTAAGATGATTTCGTGGCGATTTCTGGGTTAAAACGCGTGATTACTCATCAAACGCACTAACCCAGTTTTCTAAGTTCATCGTGTAACCGGTTACAGAGCCCTTCTAACCGGTTACATACTGATAAAATTCAAAAATTAATAATGTAATTACTCTTTCTTCAAAAACCTTTTTATTATTGCAATTAGGTCCCAACCCAAGGACTAAATTACAATATTCACATTTTTGTACAAAATAACTATATAAAAATATATCTCATATTTTTATATATAAAAACACATAATGTACAAAAACTAAAATCTTCAAAACTAATATAAATCATTTATAAACTAATTGTTATAATTAATTTCTTGGTTGTTTGGGAGAGGAAAATTAGGGGTGTTACACTACTCACCCACTTAAAAGGAATTTCGTCCCCGAAATTCATCTTCTGAAATTTTCTACTTTTCCGAAGTGTTTTTATACTAGAAAACTTCATCTACCTCCCAAAATTTTTTTCTTTAGGGTCCTCCCCCACTTAAAAGAGTTTCGATATAATTCTTTTATTTCGAAACATTTCTAATAAAACCTTTTAATTTAAACAATAAAAATTCTTTGCATAAAAACTCTTATGTGAAAGAATTTCTTTTAATTAGAACAATAAAAACTCTTAGGGGATAATGTTATCGACAGACCCGACAATGATATTGCTCTTAGTAGAGGTGAGATTGGGATTAGCTGCCCCAGTCTTTGCGTTTACTAACAGATGATATCATTGCAATTTCCAATTTAATTAGAACAACCAACATAGGAAATTCCAACCCCGTAGGACCAAATCGAACTCCCGCTCCTTAGGAACCTGTTAGAATTCATAAACATCCATTAGTTAGACATATCAATTCCTGACAACACCTTCAATTACTTCCATTTAACTCAGCTAGGTAGAAACGTCGACCCACTTTTTCACCTGGTGCAAGAGCTCGGAGAGATGTAAGTATGTGCGATTTCCATACCTTAGAAAATTTACTACATATTTGATAGCACGGACAAGTAGTCAACATGGTCTTAAATCTTGCCGTGCTAACTAATAGAAAAGGTAGACAAACCAACCCTTGCAATGGGAGCGAACCTAACGCTAGAACTTAGGAGATGAAAGCCTTAAGATATCACCCTCGCCTAAGGTAAGCACCATTAGACATAGAACCCCAATAGGACCTCACGAACTCTATAGTGGTCACCTGAGACCCTTTGAAAACCAAACTAGATATTCAGAAACTCAAAACTCCCTAAGTATCCTATTCAGACTCTTAAATAGTTGCCAGAGAAGCCGACAGATATCCATCCACAACCATTCATATTAAGACCAATCAAGTCGATCATTAATTTGTAGAAAATGCGTTTTCGATGGTTCTTCATTGAAGATGCAATCTCTAGAATAATCTCTGTTGTCTTCTTGTTGGACATGTACTCAGCCATGTTGTTAACCGGCGATACCTGTGCGTGCATGACACTTTCATGCCAACAATCCACTCGTATTCGTCAATTATAATGTATCCAACAGAAGAACAACGACATGGCCTTACCTCACAATTTCTCAACCTTGTCGCCTAAAACATCCTTGGTCACCTTGTGGAGACCCTTAAACCCTCCTTGCATAATTCTTCTTTTCATCTTCATTCTCTTCAAGCTTCAGATACTTCGTGAAAAGATTTGGATACACTCTGGAGCATTCGCCAAGACTACAGGTACTTAACCTAACTCAATATTAACCAACCATTAGTAAAACCCCGTGTCATTTCCAATCTCAAAATAGTATATTTGGGAATCGGAACGACCAACTTTTGATAGCGACCGAACCTACTCCCTCGGCATTGATATAACTATGTCAATGCTAAGTGGGGGAGGATTTCAATCCAAGGAATGGAAGATGGAACTTTAACAACAAGAAAATTGTGGATCCTATCCGAGTAAAAAGGTGGAATGCAGAACGGTAACGAAGCGTAAGGAAGATTGTATCGAGCTGGACTCAATGTCCGATGATCATACCATAACCCGTAGGGCTAATGAATAACTCACCCCAAACGCTCCGCATTAACTGTCGAAGAGGTTCGCGGAGAATGGAACGAGAATTAAACTAAGAATCAATCAATACCTTCTCCGACCATCAGACAATTGGGAAATAAATTTAGACCCTGACCCCGACCCTTAAGTGAAATCGACCCGTAGGAACCCCTATACCAAATTGAAATCGTTAAACGAACGGAAGGGAAGTACCATCAGAGTAGAATACAGATGTAGCTAAGGTGGATTTGAAGGGCGACCTCACTAGACTCACTTGAAGGAGTAAGAAACGAACAGGGAAAGAGTGGAGTCGCGAAGTGGAGTCTCACTTAAGAGGTTATGTCGGAGCACCGCAAATAATTGTCTCAGTCTCTTAAGACTCTGTGTATTACGGGGATTCCTGAGTGACTAAGATAAACCATACATGAGGCGAGTAATTATACCGCAGAACCCTTAACTTAGAAATTCCTCAAAGGGAATATTGGAACCGAAGGAATTAAAATGACATGGTCGGAAGCTATGTCAAGGAATACTCCTTCCAGATAAGGACAATTGGAATTTCGGGGACGAAATTCAAATAAGTGGGGGAGAAATGTAACATCCCAAATTCTAATTCCAATTGAAATTAAATTAATTAGAATTTGGGACAATTGGAACGATAATTTCAAGCCTTAGTTAGGTGCTAAAGGAAAGCGTTTAGTGTTAGAAAATGCTCAATAAGAGAAAATTGAGAATAAAATAACTACAACTCTAAACCCAAATTCCACCGTTGGATATGAAGACATGAGTCTCAAGAAACTCTCCTCCAAATTTGAGCAAGATCCGACGGTTAATGAAGGAGTTATGGCAAAGTCAACCCGAGGTCAAAGGTTGTGCGCCCAGGCGCACACCACCCACGCCCAGGCGCACGGGCCAAAAACTGCACTAGCCAAGACGATGTGCGCCCAGGCGCACGGGGACCGCACCCAGGCGCGCCCTGCTCTATTTTAGGGCACCAGCAGCCCCATTTCCTCCCCAAAACCCTTCCCCCACCCCCAACTTCGAACCCCCTTCCTCCTCCACCTTCCACCGGACCTCCTCCGCCCCTCAACCACCCAAAACCGCCTCCCAACCACCACCCATCATCACCTTCTTCCTCCTCCATCTCTCTCTCTCTCTCTCTTGTTCTCCCTCCTCCACACAAAATCACCACCACCACCACTTCCCTCCGAACCGCCATCACCACCGCCGCCTGCGGCCGCCACCCACAACCACCATCATCATCAACATCATCACCAACTCCTCCCTCCCTATGGATCTTTCCCTCAAGCTCTCTCTCTCTCTCCATTGCCTCACTTTCTCTCCCTCCCTCTCCACCCACACGCACCGCCGCCCCTTACCACCACAGCCGCCACCGCCGCCACTCGCGGTGGTGATCGCCACCATCACCAAATCACCATAGCCACCTTTCATCCCCATATCCCCTCTCTACCGTGCTCTCTCTCTCTCTCTTCCCGGTGTCGAAGAGAAACACCGTCACCATGATCGAGATCGATTGTCCCCACCGTGCTTGGAATCGAAGATTGAGGAAGCTTAGGATCAAGTTGGAGCCGAGCTAAAGCGTGAGTTGGGGAGTAAAGCGTCAGATTAAGGTTACCCCTCTCACTGTCATCGATTGAGGTAAGGGATTTCATTACCAGTCCTTAAGGGGTGTATTTCTGGGTAGTTATATCTATCGCTAGGACCGGGGAAAATGTTAATTGCTAATGAACCTTAGAGTAGCCCGCTAATAATGAAGAAAGATAGATGGAGTAAATAGGGGAACCAAATAGTGACGAATAAAAAGATAGGTAACAGAATAATTAATCAATTAGATCGGTAGGGTGTGGCAAAAGAATAGAAATGGTGAATAGGGAAATAAATTTAGAAATGAACAAATGAGAGTAAAGAGAATTTAGTGAGACCACCGAGTAGAATAGGACCAATAATATAATAATAGGATATGTAATAAGGATGATAATTAGGAAAGAAAACTTAGTTAAAGAAGAGTTAAAGCAATTAGAAAAAAAAAGGAAAGAAATAAATAAACGGAATTATAAGAACGAGTGAGTAGCGTAAGTGAGAAAAGGGAGAAATTAGAGATTAATTAGGGAGAGCTGGAATTAAATAAAGAAAGTGTAGGAATGAGTTGAGAACAAAATTAGGATAAAATAAGGTTAATAGAAATAAATGGAGTGAATGAGTATTTAGCCATCAGAGGAAGAAAATAAACGGAAAAATGAGAAAGAGAGAGTTAACGGAAAAAGAAATAATATAATTGGTTCTAAATGCATGAGCTAGGTATTATTAAATATGAGTGATGTAGGAAAAAGAAATAAAGGAAAGAGAATGAGGGAAAAGAGAAGAAGAAAAAGAAAAGAAAGAGAACAGGGAAATAACTAAGAACTAGTAAAGAGAAACACTTAGTATACGAAAAATAAAGGAAAGGAACAAGTCAAGTAAACAGATAATAGGGGTTAAGGAAGAGTTAAGAAATTAAAAGAATTAAAGAGAATTAAGGGACTAAAAGTAAAGGGAAAAGACTAAGACGAGTTAATAATGAGAAATAAAATAAATGTTAAACGGCATAAGTGGTTGTATTGACCCCGTGGCCAAATAAAAAGGGTAAATGTCGCAGGTGGTTGTATTGACCCTATGGCACGGCGCAGGTGGTTGTATTGACCCTGTGACCTAATAAAATGGCACACGTCACAGGTGGTTGTATTGACCCTGTGGCACGACGCAGGTGGTTGTATTGACCCTGTGGCACGGCGCAGGTGGTTATATTGACCCTGTGGCACGACCTGTGGCCTAATAAAATGGCACACGTCACAGGTGGTTGTATTGACCCTATGGCACGGCGGAGGTGGTTGTATTGACCCTGTGGCCAAATAATAAAAAGGTAAAGGGAAGTTTATGTAGATCTCTGTTTGAGGTTACATAAACGAGATGGGTGTATACAGATCACTGTTTGTGGTTGCATACACAGTGTTTGCAGATCACTGCTTGTGGTTGCAAACACGGTGTGTAGATCTCTGTTTGGGGTTACACACGATAGGAAATAAAAAGGAAAAGATAATAAATATAAATATAATAAAAATAAAGAAAATAAATAGGGGGAAAGAATGAGTAGAAGATGTAGAGTGAGAAAGAGTAGAATGGGAAAGGAAGAAAAAGAAATAGGTTAGTTGGAAAGAGAGTGAGTAGAGAAACTAGAGTGATTAGGAAAAAGGAATAAAAAGGAAAGAGTGAAAGTAATGAGGAACAAGAATAATTAGAGGTTAGGGATTATTTAAAAGAAAACAATTAGAAAGAAAAAGAATTGGGAAACAGATAGGAAGTAAAAAGGAAAAAAAAAGAACATGAATTAAGTAGTATAGCATAGGCTTGAATTGTCTTGGTGTGTCGTATATAGCTGCTTAGAAATCTCTCTTTAAGTTCTGTGTGATGCTTCCCCTGTGTGGTTAATATTTTTCAGGTATACAAGTGGAGCATACACCAGTGCTGGCCGAGCAGGAAACCCTCACCACGAGGGGTGTCTTTCATGATACCAAGAGTGAATTTTAATTAAGTTTAAGAATGTATTTTTATAATTAAATGTGTGTATTAGTGTATGCCCAGAGTTGGGTATTTGTGGGCATTAGGTTTTCATTTATTGTAATATTTATGATTTAAGCTTTTGAACTATTTTGGTCTGGACAGGTACAAAAGGAAATTTTGGTGGAAAGTTCGATAAACAGGGGAAACTCTGCCGGATTTTCGTCGAAATTTTCAAGTCCACTTTTTAATAAAACTTAATAAAACTAAATATTTGTGAGGGTGTTACACAACACCTCATGACCGAATTCTTCAAGGACAATAGAGGGAATTGCTCGTGTGCCTATTTAAGCCCACACCTTAGTTCATTTCTAATTCATTTCCTTCACATTTCTCATCCAAACTAAACACTTCTTCTAAGAGTATCATCAAACTCTTAGAGAGAGATAGAGAGAGAGAGTGAAACCGAGAGCTTGGAGAAGAGAGGAAGAAGAGGATCAAGCTCAAAACCTTAGGATTCCTTGAAGATCAAGTGAAGGTGGTTGAAGATCTTCTCTTTTCTTTGGTTTATTCGAAGATCATAGAGTGTTAGAAGTAGTTTTCATTTTTCTAAGTCTTGTAAGGTTCCTTTGTTGTTGCATGTCTATTTTTCTGGTAGATCTATGTTTGTATGTAATTTCTTAGCCTTGATCTTGAGTTTTCAAGAGCCAAACAAACTTGTAGAACCTTAACCCATGGACTTTACCATTCGGCCATGTCTAGGAAACTAGGTCATGATGATTTCTATTTTGATTTGAGCCCATGCATGTTAGTTTTATATTTGTTAAAGTTGATCTAAGTGGTTTGAATGCTTTGATTTTAACTTTGATTTTTTTTAGCTTTGATCTTTGGTTTTCTTTTCAAAAAGGCTTTGATCTATTGTTTTGATCTTGAAAAAGATTTGATTCATGCCATGATTTTTCAATAGTCTTGATTTCAAGTCTTGCATGTGATTTTTTCTTAACTCAAAAGTCTTGATCTTTGCTTGCATGTCACGGTTTTGATGAGAAAGTAAAGGAAAACAACTTTTTCAAAATGGTTTTGCTTTTGAAAGTTAAAGATTTAAATTTTCTCTTGATATTGTTGATGAGTTTTCGGTCAAGCTTTGAAAATCAAAGAGATCTTGATTGCTTTTGATAAAAAGTTCTTGCATGTGATTCTCTTTTACTTCAAATGATTTTTAAAAGCATGCAAAGAAAAATAAAAATGTGTTTGAAGTGACCAAGAGGTCACAGTTTTGTGAAGAAAAAGGGAGTGGTATTTTCTAAAACCATGTGTTTAAAAGTGCATGTTTTGATTTGTTGATTTTAAGGTTTTGCATGTAGAAATTTGCATCAAAGACTTTATTTCCTATGATGATGATTCGACCTACACTAGGTTCACTAGGCTAGATTCTTTTTGCATGTGATTTACTTGTTGAAATGATTATGTTTGGTGATTTTATTTTAAGATAAATTATTTAAATTGTGTTGTGATGTTTTACTCAATTCGGTTTTTAATAAAAGAAAAGATGTAAGTGTATTTGATTATTTCCAAAAGTATTTTCATGGTTTAATTTTTAATTCTTGCTGTCCAAGATTTAATTACAAAGTATTTCAATTTTTTAAAAGTGTTTTGATTCATGAAAAATGTGGATTTCAAGTGTTATTTGATATATCAAAAGTTAGAATGAAAATTATTGGTTTTTCATTGTTTTACAAAGTGAAAAAGGTGGCTGGACTTATCCCATACAGCCACATAAATTAATTCTTTTAATTATTTTAATATGAGTTTTCAAATGATTTTGAAGGATTTCAAGTTTAAGAAAAAATTGTGTTTTGGAAAAACAATTGTGTTTTAAAGAAGACAAGGGATTTTCTATTTCAAGTAAAGAGACCAAGTAATGATTTTAAATTGAAATGGATTTTTGATAAAAGTGTATTTATTTACCTTGAGGTATTCAGTAGACGGTGGGAACGACTCGCAAAGAGAAGTTAGAGATTTCCGAGGTCAAAGTGTTTCTTTTGCGGGAGTAAGAGGTGAGTGAGTAAGTGAGAGTGCAGTGAGCCATAACGTAGTTGCTCGTGTGGTGATGGAAAGAGGTTTACGTGATCTCTTATGTGTTATATGCTTTATTAAATTGATGCATGTTTATTTCTGATTTATGTTAGTTTCTTTACTATCCTGTGGTTAAAAAGGAAAATATTATACTTTGTTTAATGAACCTGGATGTGTGATGAATGATAATGAGAATTTAAAAGAGAAAGTAAAATTTAAAGATAAGCGGAAGAGCACGGTATGATGTGACTCACGGAAATGCTGTGGAGCAACAATGCACCAGACGTGGAGATTGCACTCGTGGAGCTGAGATCGTGCTGGCGGATTCAAGATGGAGAATGATCGTGAAAGAGAGCTATGTGAATTCCTACGGGAATGATGTGACGGAATTGTGCCAAGTGGCTCGAGGAAGCGAAAGTATGCTATGTGAAAGTGGGGAAGAGATGTAACCCTTAGTGGTCGGGTCTTGTCGAAGGGATGGACTAAGGGCAAGCCGATCGTAGGATAACTAAAAGACATTAAAAGACTTTAAAAGATATTAAAAGCCTTAATATAAGCGGTGAGGTATGAGAGTGCGAAGTAGTGGAGAGGAAGATACCATGGGTATCTGCGGATACTCAGGAGGGGATTGCATGAGGGGAGGGCAAGGACGGTGAACGTCAAGAAGCCTGGAGTATATTTCTAGGCGGAATGAATCCCACAAGTGGCGTACTAACATGGTAGGAACTGGGTCCAATGCCGTGGAAAGTTCCGCATAGCTAACTAGAGATGATACTGGCACCCCCTTGATTGCAAGTCTATGACAGTGAGAGGGACTGGAACGGGGCATCGTGAATTGTGTAACATCCCCTATTTTATTTTCCTAATTTAATTGGGGAAATATTAGACTTAGGAGGTAAGAGTAAGAGAAAAATCAAGTGTTAGATTTTAGAAACCAAAAATAGGTAGGAATTAGTTAAAGTTTCTAAATAGAGAGAAAAATTAGGATTTAAATATCTAGAGATCAGAACCCAAAACCCACCGTTGGATGTGAAGTTGGAATTATTAGGGAGCTTGCTTCCAAGTTTGAGCAAGATCCAACGGTTAACGAAAAAGTTATGGCTGTTTGAATGTGAAAGTTGCTGTCAGATTTTATCTATGGACATAGATGTCATGGTTGTGCACATCGATGTTGCACATCGATATTCATAGGTGGACATCGATGTCCACGACCTGCAGAATCAGTTTTTAAGGCATTTGGCTGAATTCATTTGGGAAAAAAAATCATAAAACCTCACTCGAACCTGTTGGGAAAAGTTAGGGTTCATCACCCCCCAACCTCCAACCTCTTGATTCCTTCATCAAATCATCTTTTCCCTTCATCAAAGCAAGGTTTCAACTCTTCTTCACCATCAATCTCTTCTTTTCCTCCATCAATTCACGGTTCTCTCTCTCCATCTCTCACCTCCACTTTCTCTAAATCAAGGTAAGAGAGGAGATATTCTCCTAATTAGAGGAAGGATCTAAGTATAGTAGCAAGTATATAATATTATACATGTTTTAGGTTTTAATTTGTTGGTTAACTTATTGATATCCAAAACCCTAGATTTTCTCTACATATTGGATGATAAAAATTAGTGATTGATTATGTTTCATCTATGCATTAATTGAATGTTTATGTGATGTTTATGTGATGTTTGTGTGATATTGTTGATATTATGCATATTACTTTACATGGAGCATGATTATGGTGAAAAGTGGTTATGTTGGAATTATTTTAAGTTATAATTAATAACTTATAAAAGGACTATATATATGGTTGGATTAATTAATCCACACTAATTAGAGGAAAAAGGAAACATGATTATATAAAACGGCTTGGCTATTCTAGTTAATTAAAACGAGTAGAAACACGTGCATCAGTAAGTGAGGAAGGACGTTAGGAATTGGAAAAGATACGAGAACATTCTATGTGGACTGAAGGACAGTCATGCGAAGGTTCCATAGAATCGATGGACGAGAGTGATATAGTGGCTCAATTGTGTACCAACACAATTGTGGGAATTTATCATAGAGGACTTTGATCCACAAGATGGGTCTAATACAGTATGAGGTATTCTACAAAGGGATGAAGTACTGGGCTAAGCCGTGGATTGGTCCTACGCGCACTATGATAATTCTATCCGCCACTTAGGCACTTTGGGACTAGTGTAAAGTGGTTCCTGCTATAGCCAATTTGGGTATCCGGCCCAAATGGTACGATGTACACAGGATGGGATAGCTTCCCACCGTGCTAAGGGGTAATCCACCCGACATCGTATTGTGCAAGCATCGGTTGGGGAACACTTACTCCTAGTTGATCTTTTCCAAATTGTGTGGAGGGCGATGTGAGGATATATGGCAAACCATGGTATATGGTTACATTATGGAAAATATATGGAAATATGGAAACATGGACAAATGGAAATGGTACATGGAAATGGATATGGAAATGGTTATGGAAAGTGCATTGCATTGCATATCATTGCATACATGGCATCATATGGCATTAGAAGGGAATAGGGCATAACTACATATATATATATATATATATATATTTAGTTATATGTTTGGGTGTCATGTATTTTATTATGTTTTATTACTGTCTTTAGGTGTTTCCTTTGATTTTGAGTTATATCTCACTCTCTGTGTTGACCATTTTAGGTATTGAGGAAAGAGTCACTACAGTTGCCAGAAGACCGAGGTTGGGTACACTAAGGTGTAACCCTATGTATAATGGGTTTATCCCTTTTTACAGTCAACCTATGCTCTCTTAGCATATAATGTAGGATTATTTTGTATTCTGGACTTTTTATATAAACTGTTGGGTTATCACCATTTGGTTTAACATTTGGGAAAAATTATATGTATTTTATGGTAGAATGGTGATATTCCACTTTTAATTGGTAAACCTTAATTTCATTTTGGAACATGGTTTTCCTTTATTCTGTTGTAAGTATTTTGATGTAACTGAACGAATAAATTAATTTTTGAATAATCTGGCTGACAGGTGACAGGTTTTAACCATAAAGGGAAAGTTCAAATTTTAGAATAAATCCTGCCAAAATTTTATTAAAAACTTTTACAATAATATGGTATAATGGATTAAAATGGAAGGTGTTACAAATTGCCACTGTTGATACAATGAGCCTTGATTATATGAAATTGATATTATATGAGATGATTTGAGGATGTGATCCTCCTAGCTTGGAGCCATTTGTTGAGACAGCTGTCGTGCCCGCGTGGTAAAGGTCCTGTACTCCTGTTGGCTTCCGACTTGGTTTGGATGGAGACCGAGGAGATGTAGACGTGTGCATTTTTCCTCAGTGATGGTTTTTCCCCTACCTCATTGAGTGAACCGAATTGTGATAAGACTTAAGATTCAAAGAATAAAAATATAAATGAATGGTGGAATGATTGAGAAAGATTATGATGTGCCTGGACGATGAAAGAGTTTTACAAGTGACAACTCGATTTTCAAAGGATAACATCAACTACTAATGAACATATGTTTTAAAAAAAAATGGCCTCATTTTTGCAACAAATTAATAATAAATCAGTTAAGGTTTTGGAAGTGAAAATCGGGCTGTTACAGAAGTGGTATCAGAGCAATGGTAATCCTTAGTGGCCTTAGGCATATAAGGCTATCAATGCTTACGTTGAACCCCTTTCTGTTTCATTTGTATGATGAGTCGTACGCGTGGGAGACCATCCGGTTCAAGCTCGAGAAACCCTGGTGAGGATGCTGATCACTCGGATGCGGCAGATTTTATGACTCGGATGGCGGCAATGATGACGGGAGTTAACGATAATCTTCAAGCGTTGCATCGTCAAGCGTAGCAGAATTTCAACAATCAGCAAGCTTAAAATCTGGAAGCCCAAGGCTACAAGGGATTGGATGAGTTATGTCGTCATAACCCGAAGGAGTTTGCGGGAGGCTTTGCTCCGGACGCGGCTGTGGAATGGATAGAGGATTTAGAGCGTATATTCGGGGGCATGGTGCAGTGTAACGATGAGCAGAAGTTGGCTTATGCTGGGTTTATGCTGACAAGAGAGGCTGCAGCATGGTGGCGAGTTACTAAGCAAGTGATGGTGAATCTAGGAGAAGCGCTGACATGGGAAGCTTTTAAGCAGAGATTTCTTGAGAAGTATTTTCCATTGTATCTGAGGACTGAGAAAGAAATGGAATTTTTGAGGTTGAGTCGAGGGAATTTGTCAGTTGATGAGTATGCTTCAAAATTCGAAGAGCTAGTTAAGTATGTACCCCAGTATGCTGGAGGGAGAATGAGCGATCGAAGTGTGCTAAGTTTAGGGATGGTCTTAAGGCGGAGATTAAGTTAGCATTTTCTCATTTAGAGATAGGTGATTTCGCTAGTTTAGTGAATCGTTGTCATATGTACGAGGGTGGTTTGAAGGCAAGAGGAGCGGCTGAGAGGGTAGTGAACCCTTCTTCATCTCATGGACCAGCTCGTAATTTTCCTTTTCATAGAGACTCTGGAGGAAGGTATAGGACTCCGCACCCATATTCTGGTTCGAGTGGAAGGAGAGATCTACGCTTTGGAGGAAACGGACAAGGTGGAAGCTTCGGAGGCAACGGTAATCGCGGTGGAAACTGTGGGAGTAGCAGCTATGGAGGGAACCGTATGGATCGTGGCAGTGGTAATCGCAACAGTTTCGGCGGGATGAGATCAGGGAACGTACCTCCTCATTGCAACAAGTGTGGTCGTAATCATTTTGGTTCGATGTGTCCACCAAGGACTTCGAACTGCTTCAACTGTGACAAACCTGGTCACATGGCGCGAGATTGCAGAGAGCCTAAGCGAGTGGCTATTTCGGGGAATGCAAATCGTCCTAATATGCAAGGGAGAGTGTTCACGATGAGCGGAGTTGAAGCAGCGAATGCTGCCAATCTTATCCAAGGTGAATGTTTCATTTATAAGAATTCCTTGTTAGTATTGTATGACTCGGGTGCTACTCATTCCTTTATTTCTCATGATGTGATGAATAGATTAAATTTGAAAGTAGATGCTTTACCCTATAACTTGATTGTTTCTACCCCTACTGACAAGCCCGTGATAGTGTCTACTTACTATTCTAATTGTCCCTTAGAGATAGAAGGTAACACTTATTTTGTTGACTTGATTCAACTACCCCTTTCTCAAATAGATATTATCTTAGGAATGGACTGCCTTACTCGGAATCATGTTCTTCTGAACTGTTCCGAAAAGTCGTTAGTCTTTAGTGAAACCCAATCTTCTTCACCTAAACCCAATGACCCTGAGCATTTATCTGCCAAGCAAATTCGAACTTCATTGAAGGACGGCGTGGTAGCTTACATGTTTCTGGCTTCGTTGGATGTCAAAAAGGACAAGGAACTGCACGAATTACCTGTAGTTCGGGATTTTCCCGAAGTTTTTCCATAAGAGATACCTGGTTTACCACCAATTCGAGAAGTGGAATTCTCAATTGACGTAATTCCTGGAACTGGACCGATTTCTAAGGCACCTTATAGGATGGCTCCGGTAGAGTTAGTGGAATTGAAGAAACAATTGGAGGAAATGTTAGAAAAGAAGATGATAAGGCCTAGCGTTTCACCCTGGGGAGCACCGGTTTAGTTCGTCAAGAAGAAGGATGCTAGTATGCGTTTGTGTATGGACTATCGTCAACTGAACAAGGTGACGATAAAGAACAAGTACCCTCTACCCAGAATTGACGACTTGATGGACCAATTGAAGGGAGCGACTGTATTTTCCAAGATTGACCTTAGATCAGGATATCATCAGATAAGAGTAAAGGAGGAAGTTATTCCCAAGACTGCTTTCAGAACTCGTTATGGTCATTACGAGTATCTGGTTATGCCTTTTGGTGTAACAAATTCTCCTGCAATATTCATGGACTACATGAATAGAATTTTTCACCCTTACTTGGATTCATTTGTTGTCGTGTTTATCGACGATATTTTGATTTATTCCAAGACCAAGGAGGAACACGCTGAGCATTTAAGGACAGTCTTGGCAATGCTAAAGGACAAGCAGCTTTATGCTAAGTTGTCGAAGTGCGATTTTTGGTTGGACTCAGTGCATTTATTGGGGCACGTAATCTCGAAGGACGGAATTGCTGTAACATCCTAAATCTTGATTTTAAGTGAAATAAATACTAAAAACCTTAGAAAAATTGGAAAAGTGATTTAATGAATTTTTCCAGATATGTGGGTGGTGAATATAGGTCCTAGGAGTTGCATAGGAGGTATATATGGCCTTGGGCAGGGTCATATAAGCGAGATCGGGAGAAAAATCGGCGTTTTAGGTGTTAGAAATCAACCGAAAAGAGAAAATTAGAAATTCATTATAGGAAGCTAAGAAAATAAATTCCACCGTTGGATGTGAAGTATGTGGGGTAAGGAAGCATGTCTAAAAATTTGGACTCGATCCGACGGTCGACGAGAAAGTTACGGCGAATCGAAGCTTGGAAACCCTGAAACTCGCCCAGGCGCATGAGTCACTCGCCCAGGCGAGTCACTGTTCATTTGGTGCACAACTCAGTGAAAAACCCGCCCAGGCCAGCCCACCGCTCGCCCAGGCGAGTTGCTGCGCGCACCAGCATGTTCCAGAGATCCGTGTTGGCGCGCCAAAACCCCATCTGACCGTGTAAGCCATGCACCAGCTTGGTGCTGGTGCTGATCGCGCGCATCCACAAACCCAAAATCATCAAGGCCCCATCAAGTGTGCATCATGGAGATTGGTTGAAGCTTCATCCTCTTCCTCCCTAGGACCACACGAATCACTCCCTCTCCCTTTCTCTTTGGTTTTTCAATTTTTCCACCATTGATTGGGTAAGTAAGCTTCAATGCCATGAGTTATTTTCCTTTCCATTTCAACTTTCTTTAACTCATAGAAATTGTGCTCTAAAACCCTAGGATTCTTGCACTCTTCATGATATAGGAATTGAGTTTCATGCCTTCCAACTCAAATCAAGGCAAGGACAAAGGTCATTCCTCTTGTGCTCTATCAAATAGGATTGTGTACCATCACTTCATCATTTCCTTATTGAGGTGGCAAGCTAGGCTTAGGAAATTCAAGTTCCCAAGATTTTGAGCTAGGGCTCACTAAGGTTCTATTTACTCTTTGCTAATTTAAGGTAAGGAGTGGGTTATAGTGAGTATTACCTTACTCTGGGGTTTAGTTTACATTATGCATATAATGAGTACTAAGATATTTGTGTTAGTTTAGGTTAATATGATATAAAATAATTGTTAGAATAGAATTTATGACTTAGGGAATTTATTTTGATGTTGACATATTGCATTTTGTGGTTTGGTGATGTTGATGAATTATATGCTTATGTTGTTAATAATTTGAGTTGTGATAATAAGTGAAATTGTGCTAATTAAGTTACAAAATATATTTGTGATCATTGGATAATGAAAATGTGTAATGTGGTAATTAATTTTGAATAATGGAAATTTGCTAAAGAATTGATAATGATAAAGAACTAATTAAATTATACCCAGGCTCAGCCAGGGGAGATTATATTATACCCGGGCGCAGTAAGTCGTTTTCGCACGGGGGTGCGAACGCAGTAGGTCGTGACCAGGGGATTTACCCGGGCGCAGTAAGTCGTTATCGCGCGGTGGTGTGAACGCAGTAGGTCGTGACCAGGGGATTGAGAAACATACCCGGGCGCAGTAAGTCGCTATCGCGCGGTGGTGCGAGCGTAGTAGGTCGTGACCAGGGGATTTACCCGGGCGCAGTAAGTCGTGAGTGCACAGGAGTGCAGACGCAGTAGGTCGTGACCAGGGGATTGAGACACATACCCGGGCGCAGTAAGTCGTGAGTGCACAGGAGTGCAGACGCAGTAGGTCGTGACCAGGGACAGATAAAAAGAATATAAATATGATTAAAATACATGGAACGAAAGACTTAAGAAAATGTTAAATCAAAATCGATTTGAGGAACTAATGAATACTCGAAATTGAATTGTGATGAATTGACTCTTATTTATGATGTTGTGATTGAATTGTTATATGTGTATGGCTTAGTGTCGCATTATGTCTTAATTGGAAACTGCCTCCCCATTTTATGTGTAATACTCACTCCTTACTATCACCACAGGTACTGAGGAAGAGTTTGCACCTGAGCAGGCCGAGCAGGAGTACTCTCCCTCTCAGGGAGAGTAGGTTACCTTTAGTGATGTAGGACTTGGGAATGTCCTGGGCCCGATGATGTGAATCATTTTTGTTGTATATAAATGTAAATAGCTTTTTGGGGGCCCAGGACGACTCCTTTTGGGAAAGGGGTCTATTTTGGGGAAAAACTTATTTCCTAAAACATGTTTATATTCCGCTAACTCTGATGCTGATGCTATGATGTTTTAAACTTGTTTCTGATGCGTGCACGTAGATGCACAAGCTGGTATATAAATGTGAATAGCCCTGCTGGCTTTGCTATGTGAAAATGTTATTGTTTATCAGGTTGCAGGAAAACAGAAATTTTGGAAAAGTCCAATAAACAAACGAAACTCCGTCCGTTTGACGGGAGATTTTCATTTGAATTAAAAGTAACTAAATGTTTTTCCTAATCAATTCATAAGTTTAAAATGGAATTTTCAAGTTGCTATTTTTAATTAAGGGTATAAAAGGGTAAATAAACTTAGGTGTTACATTTTATGGTATCAGAGCAGTTTCCCTCGGCCTTTGGAGTGTGGACTCACATCTCCAATAGTTACTCACCAAGAGAGTAACTGAATTACTTAGCTAAGAGTCTAAGACCAAGACTAGGAAGTTTATATTCTTATTTAATATTAAATGCTTAATTGTTTATCTCCCCAATGGCTTAGCAGTATGGCTGGGCGACGAGGTGATAATGATAGAATGGCGGCGATACTGGAGAACTTAGTGCAGGTGCAGCAGGCCCAAACCCATATACAGCAGGATCATGCAGTAGCTTTGGCACAAATGCAACAGAACCAAGCGGGAAACATTGCAGCAGCAGCAGCAGCAGCAGCAATAAATCCTCCACTAGCTCCTGTTGATTGGATGTCAAGGTTCAGGAAGAACGATCCACCTCGGTTCGAAGGGGGATTCAATCCAGATGGGGCTCAAAAATGGCTCCAGGAAATGGAGAAAATCCTTCGCTCGCTGCAACCACCAGTAGATCAGTATGTCAGACTGGTGGAATATGTTCTGTCAGGCGAGGCAGAACACTGGTGGGAGCATCAGAGGCGTAGTCTGGAAGCTGGTAATGAGGTGATCAATTGGGATCTTTTTAAGATCCGATTTCTGAACAAATACTTTCCGGAAGAAGTCAGGAGGGAGAAGGAGTTAGCATTCTTGAAGTTGGAACAGGGAACAATGAGTATCGGAGAATACGCAGCTCAGTTTGAGGATTTGATCCGATACTCTGGAGGGTACAAAGATGCTGATGAACGAACCAAGTGCATTAAGTTTGAAGCTGGATTGAATGCTAAGATTAGAACCATTTTTACTTATCAGGGCATATCAAATTTGGCTCAATTAGTGAACATGACTAGTGCATTTGAAAATGCTCTAAAGCAAGAGAAGGCGGAGGATAAGAGCAGAGCAACACAGCGGACCGGCCCGATCAGGGGCAAGAGTTCGGTGCAGCGACCAGGTCCTTACTCTCAGCCTAGAACAGGTCGAGCAGTAAGCACTTTTGATCTTATTCCGACTTGTCCACATTGTGGTAGGCACCACAGGGGAGATTGCTGGACATTGAATCCGAGTAAGGGTCCAACCTGTTACAAGTGCGGGCAGCCGGGTCACGTTGTGACAAATTGTCCTAAAAATGCAGTTAAAAAGGAGGTTAATGTGGCTAAGGTTCAGAGAGCTAGTGACAACAGGGTGACTCGGAAGGGCAAGGTGTATACTCTGGATGGTGAGGAGGTTACCGATGCTGATGAACTGATTAGAGGTACCGGTTATGTTAATAGTATTCCTTGTGGTATTCTCTTTGATTGTGGAGCTACTCATTCATTTATTTATTCCGATTGCATGAAGAAGTTAGGGTTGTCTACAATAGAAATGCCTTATAAATTATCTGTTTCCACACCCACGAATTCTTCTGTAGTCACATCAACTATGTGTTTGGATTGCCCACTTCGAGTATTGGAGTGGGAATTCAAAGTGAATTTAATCTGTTTGCCTCTTACTAAGCTTGACATCATTCTGGGCATGGACTGGATGTCTCGGCACCATGTTCTGATTGACTGTCATCAGAAATCAATTACCATTAGTGATCTTTCTTTATCTGCCTTGGAGATGAATGAGGATGCAGAAATCAGTCAGATTCCGGTAGTCGGTGAGTTTCCAGAAGTCTTTCCTTCAGAGATTCCTGGATTACCGCCAAACAGAGAAGTGGAATTTAGTATAGATCTGATGCCTGGTGCAGGTCCTATTTCTATAGCCCAGTACCGGATGGCACCTCCGGAGTTAGAAGAGTTGAAAAAGCAGATAGAGGAGCTATTAGCTAAGGGTTTGATCAGACCAAGCGTGTCACCTTGGGGAGCTCCGATTCTTTTTGTTAAAAAGAAGGACGGAAGTCTCTGAATGTGCATCGACTATAGACAGTTGAATGCGGTGACAGTGAAAAACAAGTATCCTCTTCCTCGCATTGACGATTTGTTGGACCAATTGCGAGGAGCAGCTATATTTTCTAAGATTGACCTTCGATCGGGATACCATCAAATCCGTATCCGAGAGGAGGACATTCCAAAAACGGCGTTCAGGTCGAGATATGGACATTTTGAATATGTTGTTATGTCCTTTGGTCTCACTAATGCTCCGGCCATCTTTATGGATTATATGAACAGGATATTCCGGCCATACTTGGATTCTTTCGTCATAGTCTTCATTGACGACATTCTCATCTATTCTGAGAGTCCAAGTGAGCATGCTGAGCATCTGAGAATAGTGCTACAGATTCTCAAATCCAAACAGCTTTATGCAAAGCTTTCTAAGTGTAGTTTCTGGCTGAATGAAGTGCAGTTTCTGGGGCATGTCATTTCTGAGAAGGGTGTTGCTGTCGATCCTTCTAAGGTGGAAGCGGTACTTAAGTGGGAGAGACCTAAGTCCATTACTGAGATCAGAAGTTTTCTTGGTATGGCTGGGTATTATCGGAGGTTCATTGAAGGGTTTTCCAAGTTGGCTCTTCCTTTGACGACTCTTACACGGAAAGGTGTTTCGTTTGAGTGGTCCCCGGAATGTGAAGGTAGTTTCCAAGAGTTGAAGAGGCGGTTGACTAGTTCTCCGGTGTTAATTTTGCCGGACCCGACTCAATCCTTCGTGGTGTATTGTGATGCTTCTAAGCAAGGGTTGGGTTGTGTTTTGATGCAGCAAGGGCAAGTCATAGCTTATGCATCCAGACAATTGAGGCAACATGAACAGAATTATCCCACTCATGATCTTGAGTTGGCGGCAGTGGTTTTTGCTTTGAAAATCTGGAGGCATTATCTATATGGTTCAAAGTTCGAGGTCTTTAGCGATCATAAAAGTCTTCGCTATCTCTTTGATCAGAAAGAATTGAACATGAGACAGAGGAGGTGGATGGAATTTCTTAAAGACTATGACTTCAATCTTAAGTATCATCCGGGCAAGGCCAATGTAGTGGCTGATGCACTAAGTCGTAAGACTTTGCATGTCAGCAATCTGATGGTGAAAAAGATGGAATTGATTCAAGAATTTAGTGACCTCAACTTGAACATGCAAGTGAAAGAGAAGAGCATCGTTCTTGAAATGTTGCAGGTTACTAATGATTTGATGGGTCTTATTAAAGAAAGACAAGCGGATGATGTAGAGCTGCAAAAGTTGTTAGAAGGGGCATCAGGAAATGAAGAGCCCGACTTTGTGAAAGGTCCTGATGGCATCATCCGATTTAGGGGTCGGATATGTGTTCCTTTGGATTTTGAAGTCCGGAGAGATATCCTATGGGAAGCACATCGAACCAAGATGAATTTTCATCCTGGTGCAACAAAGATGTACCAAGATCTGAAAAGGATTCATTGGTGGCCGAAGTTGAAAACTGATGTGGCCGATCACGTGTCTCATTGCTTAACTTGTCAGAAGGTTAAGATTGAGCATCAAAAGCCTGGTGGTCCTCTGCGATCACTTGAGATTCCGGAATGGAAATGGGACAGTATAGCTATGGACTTTGTGACGGGTTTACCGAGGACTGTTGGAGGATGTGATTCAGTTTGGGTGGTGGTAGACCGTCTTACAAAGTGTGCTCATTTCATTCCTGTTCATAAGAAGTACACTCTTGAGAAGTTGACTCAGTTGTACATCAGGGACACAGTGAAGTTGCATGGTGTTCCTACTAGTATTGTATCCGATCGCGATCCGAGATTTCTGTCTAGATTTTGGCAGAGTCTTCAGGAGGCATTGGGTACTAAGTTGAAATTTAGTACGGCTTACCATCCGCAGACAGACGGACAATCTGAGCGTACTATCCAGACACTTGAGGATTTGCTGAGAGCGTGTGTTCTGGAGCAAGCCGGTAGTTGGGAGCAGCTACTACCTTTGATGGAGTTTACTTACAACAACAGTTTTCACTCCAGCATCGGTATGGCACCATTTGAGGCTCTCTACGGAAGAAAATGTATAACGCCTTTGTGTTGGTTCCAAATAGGTGAAAATCTGTTGACCGGTCCTGACATTGTGAAAGAAACAACGGAGAAGGTCACAATGATCAAGAACAAAATGAAAACTTCACAGGATCGCCAAAAGAGTTATGCAGATAGGCGAAGGAAACCTTTGGAGTTCGATGTTGGGAATCATGTGTTCCTAAGGGTGTCTCCGGTCACAGGAATTGGTAGAGCAATCAAGTCCAGGAAGCTTACTCCTCAATTTGTTGGGCCTTATGAGATTCTGGAGAAAGTCGGCCCAGTGGCGTACAGGATCGCATTACCCCCTCACTTGTCAAGGCTTCATAACGTGTTTCATGTTTCACAACTAAGGAAATACGTCCATGATCCTTCGCATGTGGTTACCTTAGATGATTTGCCTTTGAAAGAGAACTTGACTTTTGAAGTTCTGCCAGTTAGAATTGAGGACAGGCAGGTGAAGCAGCTCAGAGGCAAGGAAATCTCTTTGGTCAAGGTTATATGGATCAGGAACGATGTGGAAGAGGCTACATGGGAACTGGAGGACAAGATCAGGCAGTCTCATCCACAATTGTTCAACGAATTTCGAGGACGAAATTCAGGTAAGTGGGAGAGAATTGTAACATCCTAAATCTTGATTTTAAGTGAAATAAATACTAAAAACCTTAGAAAAATTGGAAAAGTGATTTAATGAATTTTGCCAGATATGTGGGTGGTGAATATAGGTCCTAGGAGTTGCATAGGAGGTATATATGGCCTTGGGCAGGGTCATATAAGCGAGATCGGGAGAAAAATCGGCGTTTTAGGTGTTAGAAATCAACCGAAAATAGAAAATTAGAAATTCATTATAGGAAGCTAAGAAAATAAATTCCACCGTTGGATGTGAAGTATGTGGGGTAAGGAAGCATGTCTAAAAATTTGGACTCGATCCGACGGTCGACGAGAAAGTTACGGCGAATCGAAGCTTGGAAACCCTGAAACTCGCCCAGGCGCATGAGTCACTCGCCCAGGCGAGTCACTGTTCATTTGGTGCACAACTCAGTGAAAAACCCGCCCAGGCCAGCCCACCGCTCGCCCAGGCGAGTTGCTGCGCGCACCAGCATGCGCCAGAGATCCGTGTTGGCGTGCCAAAACCCCATCTGACCGTGTAAGCCATGCACCAGCTTGGTGCTGGTGCTGATCGCGCGCCCAGGCGGGCCGGCATGCGCCCAGGCGCGTCGCGCACCCCAGATCAGATCTGGTGCGTTGAAAATGAGACTTGGGGCCAAAGTCTTGATCTTGGCCACAGGTTTTTCCCAACACCCTAGGCTGAATATGAGGCACCAAATACTCTTCATTTCACCACCTTTTCATCACCCACACAATCCACCACCTTCATCAAGTTTCTCTCAAGCTTCAAGAGCATCTCCCTCACCTTCCCATCATAAACACTTGGTTTTGGGCACCACAAACCCAAAATCATCAAGGCCCCATCAAGTGTGCATCATGGAGATTGGTTGAAGCTTCATCCTCTTCCTCCCTAGGACCACACGAATCACTCCCTCTCCCTTTCTCTTTGGTTTTTCAATTTTTCCACCATTGATTGGGTAAGTAAGCTTCAATGCCATGAGTTATTTTCATTTCCATTTCAACTTTCTTTAACTCATAGAAATTGTGCTCTAAAACCCTAGGATTCTTGCACTCTTCATGATATAGGAATTGAGTTTCATGCCTTCCAACTCAAATCAAGGCAAGGACAAAGGTCATTCCTCTTGTGCTCTATCAAATAGGATTGTGTACCATCACTTCATCATTTCCTTATTGAGGTGGCAAGCTAGGCTTAGGAAATTCAAGTTCCCAAGATTTTGAGCTAGGGCTCACTAAGGTTCTATTTACTCTTTGCTAATTTAAGGTAAGGAGTGGGTTATAGTGAGTATTACCTTACTCTGGGGTTTAGTTTACATTATGCATATAATGAGTACTAAGATATTTGTGTTAGTTTAGGTTAATATGATATAAAATAATTGTTAGAATAGAATTTATGACTTAGGGAATTTATTTTGATGTTGACATATTGCATTTTGTGGTTTGGTGATGTTGATGAATTATATGCTTATGTTGTTAATAATTTGAGTTGTGATAATAAGTGAAATTGTGCTAATTAAGTTACAAAATATATTTGTGATCATTGGATAATGAAAATGTGTAATGTGGTAATTAATTTTGAATAATGGAAATTTGCTAAAGAATTGATAATGATAAAGAACTAATTAAATTATACCCAGGCTCAGCCAGGGGAGATTATATTATACCCGGGCGCAGTAAGTCGTTTTCGCACGGGGGTGCGAACGCAGTAGGTCGTGACCAGGGGATTTACCCGGGCGCAGTAAGTCGTTATCGCGCGGTGGTGCGAACGCAGTAGGTCGTGACCAGGGGATTGAGAAACATACCCGGGCGTAGTAAGTCGCTATCGCGCGGTGGTGCGAGCGCAGTAGGTCGTGACGAGGGGATTTACCCGGGCGCAGTAAGTCGTGAGTGCACATGAGTGCAGACGCAGTAGGTCGTGACCAGGGGATTGAGACACATACCCGGGCGCAGTAAGTCGTGAGTGCACAGGAGTACAGACGCAGTAGGTCGTGACCAGGGACAGATAAAAAGAATATAAATATGATTAAAATACATGGAACGAAAGACATAAGAAAATGTTAAATCAAAATCGATTTGAGGAACTAATGAATACTCGAAATTGAATTGTGATGAATTGACTCTTATTTATGATGTTGTGATTGAATTGTTATATGTGTATGGCTTAGTGTCGCATTATGTCTTAATTGGAAATTGCCTCCCCATTTTATGTGTAATACTCACTCCTTACTATCACCACAGGTACTGAGGAAGAGTTTGCACCTGAGCAGGCCGAGCAGGAGTACTCTCCCTCTCCGGGAGAGTAGGTTACCTTTAGTGATGTAGGACTTGGGAATGTCCTGGGCCCGATGATGTGAATCATTTTTGTTGTATATAAATGTAAATAGCTTTTTGGGGGCCCAGGACGACTCCTTTTGGGAAAGGGGTCTATTTTGGGGAAAAACTTATTTCCTAAAACTTGTTTATATTCCGCTAACTCTGATGCTGATGCTATGATGTTTTATACTTGTTTCTGATGCGTGCACGTAGATGCACAAGCTGGTATATAAATGTGAATAGCCCTACTGGCTTTGCTATGTGAAAATGTTATTGTTTATCAGGTTGCAGGAAAACAGAAATTTTGGAAAAGTCCAATAAACAAACGAAACTCCGTCCGTTTGACGGGAGATTTTCATTTGAATTAAAAGTAACTAAATGTTTTTCCTAATCAATTCATAAGTTTAAAATGGAATTTTCAAGTTGCTATTTTTAATTAAGGGTATAAAAGGGTAAATAAACTTAGGTGTTACAATTGTTGCGGATCCTGCAAAAGTGGAAGCTGTGTTAGAGTGGAAAGCACCAACATCTGTGACGGAGATACGTAGTTTCTTAGGACTAGCTGGGTATTACCGTCGGTTTATTGAAGGATTTTCTCGTTTGTCTTTGCCTTTGACGAAGCTGACAAGGAAAGGTCAACAATTTGAATGGTCGACGAAGTGCGAGGAGAATTTCCAAGAATTAAAGAAGAGGTTGACAACCGCACCAGTGTTAGTTTTGCCGGATACGATGAAGTCCTTCTGTGTGTACTGTGACGCTTCGAAGCAAGGGTTAGGATGTGTATTGATGCAAGAGAGGAAAGTAGTAGCCTATGCATCGCGGCAACTGAAGATTCATGAGCTCAACTACCCAACTCATGACTTGGAGCTAGCGGCAGTAGTGTTTGCTTTGAAGATCTGGAGACACTACTTGTATGGTGTAAGGGTTGAAGTCTTCAGTGATCACAAGAGTTTGAAGTACCTGTTTGAACAGAAAGAGCTGAATATGCGACAGAGACGGTGGATGGAATTTCTGAAGGATTATGATATCGAGCTGCAATATCATCCTGGAAAGGCGAATGTAGTTGCAGATGCTTTAGGTAGGAAGTCATCGCATGTTTCTGCATTGATAATCAAAGAGTTGGAGCTGATTGAGGAGTTTCGAGATCTTAATTTAGGAGTGGAGTTAAGACCTAATAGTATGATATTGGGACAACTGACTGTTTCAAGTGGATTTATGGAGCGGATAAAGGAACTTCAGCTAAAAGATGAAGAACTTCAAGCTAGGAAGGAGCTTTCGGAAAAAGGGAAAGAAGTGGAATTCAAGGTTGGTGGTGATGGAGTGTTGAGGTATTGTAGTGGACCTATAGTAGACCGAGCGTTAACCGACCAAAGCCATCTTACTCCGACTAATGCGACGCTGGAACACGACAAATGATCGGAGACTTACACCAAGCAAACTGGGTTTCTACAGGGAGGTCACATACCGATGAGATTAACTCCGAGCACAGGACTTTCGTCCTTATCCTTATCATTTACAGCCTCATCAAACCGTGACTACTCCTAGATTCCTGAAGATGCAGGGTCACTCAATGATGTTTTGATGAAGACAACTTAGTTTGGCAAACCTACAACAACAATCTCAAAGGACTAGTTTTACTACTCATTCATATATTTGTATTTTACTTGTATTATTATTTTGTTATATGAGTGTGGGTGATAGAATTAGGATTAGTAATCTCAATTTGAATTAAAGAATTTATTATGTTTAGAATTGAGATTGCATTGATAGAGAAAAGGGCTCAAGATTTTATTAAAATAAATCAGTGAAAAATGCAAAATAAAAGAAAAGGTTTTTAGCAGTGTTTAATCGATTAAATCTCAGTTTAATCGAGTATTAATCGATTAAGGGCACGTTTAATCGATTAAAAGCTGTTAAATCTGATTCATTAAAAGCTTTTCTAAATCAACTTGGTTGAGGTGACGAACCATTATCATTTGACAGTATTTTTCACATCTTTTCAATAGTCTTTGAGTCAAGATTCTCTCATTAAACATCATCTCTATCAATGTTCTTTTGAATCTCAATTTCACATCATACTTCATTCTTTTGATTCCAAATTGAAGATTCAATGTTCTTGAACATTATTAGTTGAATCAATTTTGTAACAAAGGGTTACGTTCTTCAAGATTCAACAAAGACAAAGATTTCAATTGAGGCAATTGAAGAAGAAAGGTTGGAGCACTACCTTTAGCATCATTGCTCGAAGCTCATTGAAGAAGAAAGGTGGGAGCACTACCTTTAGCATCATTGCTCGAAGCTCATTGAAGAAGAAAGGTTGGAGCACTACCTTTAGCATCATTGCTCGAAGCTCATTGGGATTGAACGCGACGTTTCAATCAAAGGAGGAACGAAGAGGATCGAATTACAAGATTGGGGTAGTTTCATATGAATTGGTACTTCATATGATAAAGGGTTAGGATCGAGAGTTGAGAGGATTCTAACGATTCTTGTAAACTGATCTATTTGTTCATAAGTGTAGAAAATCACCCAATCCAGAGAGGGTGGACTGGATGTAGCTCAGCGATTGTGAGTGAACCAGGCTAAAATCTCTGTGTTCTTCGTTCTTTACTTTTTACCTATATTTCAATTAAAATCGATCAAGAGCGTAAAATCAAATAGGATTAGAATTGGTTTTTTCAATTACGTAATCATTACATTCTTGTTAATTGATTTGTGATTGAATATCTTGTTTTAATTCTTGATTCGTAGAAGTTTCGTAGAATAATCGTTTTGAATTGAATTCTGAATTTCTGAGTTTCTACAAACTTTAATCGAGTAGTAATCGATTAAGACAGAATTGACTTTCAGGTTTAATCGATTAAATTTCAGTTTAATCGATTAAATCAGTTAAAATTGCTTAAAATTGAACTGTTTCTGAACCATTTTTTGATTACTTTCGAAAGTATGGTATCGTAGCTTAACCATTCTATTCACCCCCCCTCTAGAAGGTTATTTTAGCTGCTTGTTGGTTTCCAACAAGTGGTATCAGAGCTCGGTCGAATAAACCGAGTGTAAAAACTTTTTCGAAAAGATCCATTTGGAAACCATGGCAAATCAAAACCCTTTTGGAGGAGAAGGTGCAGCTATTAATCGTCCCCCACTATTTGGTGGTGAGGGGTATGCTTACTGGAAAGTAAGGATGAAAATTTTCATACAAGCTATCGATAACGAAATTTGGAAAGCCATCGAAAAGGGTCCCCATATTCCATCTAGTGTAGTTGATGGAGCGGCTCAATTGACCCCGGAAGAAAAGTGGACCGATGATGATAAGAAAAAGATTCAATTTGACTATAAGGCTAAGAATATCATCACGTCTGCTTTGTCATATGATGAGTTTTTTAGAGTCTCCCAATGCGCTAGTGCAAAGGAAATGTGGGACACTTTACAAGTGACTCACGAGGGAACTAGCGAAGTTAGGCGAGCTAGATTAAATGTCTTGATGCGTGAATATGAGTTATTTCAAATGTTGCCTAATGAAAATATTAATGATATGCAAAAGAGATTTACTCATATTATTAATCACTTGCTTGCTCTTGGTAAGGCTTTCTTACCGGGAGAACTTACTAACAAAGTTTTGAGATGCTTGGACAGGAATTGGCAACCCAAGGTCACCGCGATTATTGAATCGAAGAACTTGGATACTATGGATCTCGCTACTTTGTTTGGAAAATTGCAAGAGCATGAGATGGAGCTCGGACGCCTAACCTCGAATGAAGAATCCGACAAGAAGAAAAAGGGTATCGCATTGAAAGCTTCATCATCAAAAATTGTTGATACTCAAAATGACTCTTCCTTAGATGATGACACGGATTCGGATTTGGATGATGAGTCACTTGCACTCATGGTTAAGAATTTCAGAAAATTTCTCAAGAAGAAAGGAAACTCAAGAAGATTCAATTCAAAGGAAAGCAAGGAAACTCCACAAAGATCGAAAACCCCTAGAGACAAGATAATATGTCATACATGTGGGAATGCGGGTCACATCAAATATCATTGTCCTCAAAAGCTTAAAAAGTCCGATAGTGATAAGAAGAGGTCCAACAATCACAAGGCTAAGAAAGCCTACATTGTTTGGGACGAACCCGAAGATGATACTAACTCTAGCACTTCGGAGGAGGAAGAATCGGCAAATTTGTGTTTAATGGCTAAGGATGACATTGAAGCTTCCACTAGTGACACGTCTCTTGAGAAATCAAGCTCAAAGGAGGTACATTCTAAAACTAACTCTGATGTGGATTCAGATAATGAATCTTGCTCTTCCCCCTCATATGATGCACTTTATAATGCCTATGTTGATATGCATGCCGAACTTAAGAAACTAGCTAAAATCAACATTGAGGCTAAGAAAGCCATTTAGAAGTACCAAGATAAGATAATTGAAATGCAAAAACATATTGATGAGCTTGTACTTCAAAATGAGACTTTAGAAATCATTTACTCTAATGCATCATGTGAATGTTGTGTTTCTAATGCTGTGATTTCCGATTGTGAAAGGTGCAAGACTTATGAAAATCAATTACATGATTTGAAAGAAAAACTTGCTACCTTTACAAAAGGAAAAAGAGATTTAAATGATTTGCTCTCTAGACAACGAGACAATGCAAATAGAACCGGTTTGGGATACATCAAACCAAAGAAGAAATCCTATAGAGAAGTTGGAAATTTTTCAATGGTTAATTTTTCTAGAAAACCAACATGTTTCTATTGTGGTATCTTTGGTCATACTTCAAACTTTTGTAATATCAAAAATTATGGTGTTCCCAATAAGGAATTTATTTGGATTGTTAAGGGAGAGAAACCGGATGTTAACCCCCAAGGACCCAAAATTTTTTGGGTACCTAAGTCTTCCATATAATTTGTTTTTGTAGGTGTGCCTTCGAACGAGAGATGATCGTTGGTATTTGGACAGCGGTTGTTCAAGGCACATGACGAGCGACAAGAGACATCATCATCTTGTTTTTGAGATTTTGTGTTTTAAAAATCATCATGTTTCTCTAAATGTCCTGGTTAAGTGTGATATCTCATGTGATTTGCTTAATTTGTGCTAAATGTGTTTACATGTTGTATTCCTAATTGTGTTCATTAGTTGTTAACTGTGATTATGTGCATATGTGTTTTGACTATGTTTTTCCATGAGTTGTGCATAAAAACTAAGTTAAAACTGCATTTTTCAGAAATTTAATCGATTAAAATGATATTTACTCGAGTATGAAAAATAGAGCTTTCGGATCTACTCGATTAAATGACAGTTTACTCGATTAAATCACAATTTTTACACATGATTTACTCGATTAAGTTACAGTTTAATCGATTAGTAATCGATTAAGTTGAAATCTACTCGATTAAGTCGTAAAAATCTGACAGTTTTAAAACACGTTTTCTGCACTTTTCAACACTTCTCTCTCACTTCTTCACGCGTTTTCTCTTCTCATACACGGATTTCACTCAAAAATCACACTACCCACTTGATTTCTTCACTTCTTCACCATTATTCTTCACTATCATCACTTAATCTTTCTTTCATTTCATCAATTTCTCACCAAAACCCTCAATGTTCAAAAACCCCCACTTTTAAACCCTAAGAGCATTAAAAATGGCTCCTCCTTCATCTTTCTCTGCTGGGAAACGTAAGAAACAACGAGTCAATATGGATTTGGACTCTCATTACTATTCCAAGGAGATGCGTCAGGAACGTGAAGTCAATTTTGCACGAAGGGAGTTTGGTCATATAAGGTTTATGAATATGAAGTGGCTTTTGGCACAAAGGTTTGCATGTTCTTCTCTTTTTGTCGAACAAAATCTTCAGAAAGTTCTTGGTTTTCGCTGCAATATATACCCTAGGCTTGTTCGAAAATTTTATGCCAATCTAAAATATGATGATGGAGTTTACAAGTCTGTTGTAAAGGGAAAGGTGCTGAAAATTAGACCCCAAGATTTGAATACTTTGTTTGGCTTGAATCTCACTGGTACATTCCTTAATGATCCTGACAGTGATATACTTATTGACTGTGATGTTGCTAATGTGTTTAAGGAAACTGTTAGGGTTGGATATACTTGGTCTAAGGGTACTAAAAATGTTGGGATTATGAAAGAGGGCTGCAGGTTGCTATTGTATGTCATCTCTTATTGTTTGCTTCCGAAGACTAATCAAAATTTTGCTCAAGCTAATGCGGATGAATTGAGGATCTTTTATGGTCTTCGTGAACATATTCCTATAAATTGGTCAAGGGTTGTTTTGGATAGAATGTTGATTGCTGCAGGTTCTTTTGGTTCTGCAACTTTACCATATGCTATGCTTGTTTCTAAGCTGTTATCATTCTATGGTGTTGAGATTAATGAGGATGAGGAGGAAATTTCTATTAGTGATCAAAATTGTATCAATGCTGCTTTGTTACATGGTTTGGGTATGGATGAATACCCTGAACCAAAGTCTTGGATGTGGAAGATTGATATCCAAAAGCGTGAGGAACAAAGGAAGGCGGATGAGGAGATTGCGCGTCGTATGGCTGAAATGGACAATGCTGGTCCATCTGATCCTCCACCTTCTGATGCTTTTAATGTTGAGGATTTCATGGCCATTCCCAGTGCTGATCAAGGGCACCCTCCACCACACTCTACTGCTGGATTTGATTATCGGGCACTTTATGATGGACTTTCTGGTCAGATTGATGAGCGGTTTGCTCAGATGGAGGCTCGTCAGTATGCTATTGAGGAGCGCCAGCAAGCGAGATTGGAGCGTGGCTTTGCGGACATGGCCATTCGTCAGCAAGCCATGGAGGACCGCTTCTTTGGTGCTCTTGGGAGGATGTTTCCACAACCACCTCCACCACAATGATTTTTCTCATGCATTTTCATATGTTTTGATGACTTATCTCTCGTTATATTATGTTTTTAGTTGGATGTCTCTGGTTATGGTTTTATGTTCTGGTTTCTGGTTTTCTGTTTTGGACTATGGTTCGTTTTTGTTGTCCGTTTGTGGACTTGTGATCATGTTTTTCAGACTATGGTTTGGTTTGTTATGATGTTTGGGCTTTGGTTATTATGTACTTTGGATGCTTGTCTAGCACATTGTGGTTATGGTATTATGGTATTATGGTTATGTGCTTGAGTATTTTTGCCCTTACATATTTCTAAATAGTTTGATCATGATTATGTGTTACTAATTCTCACCTTTGGCACAGTTTATTGTTATACTTTTTGATTAATGCCAAAAGGGGGAGAAAGGTTGGATTGTTTGTTTTGTAGGTTATTGATACTTTTCTAAGTGTGCTAACATTTAGGGGGAGTATTGGTTTATTGGTGTTGAGTTTGTCATTCATCGAAAAGGGGGAGATTGAAGATGCAGGGTCACTCAATGATGTTTTGATGAAGACAACTTAGTTTGGCAAACCTACAACAGCAATCTCAAAGGACTAGTTTTAATACTCATTCATATATTTGTATTTTACTTGTATTATTATTTTGTTATATGAGTGTGGGTGATAGAATTAGGATTAGTAATCTCAATTTGAATTAAAGAATTTATTATGTTTAGAATTGAGATTGCATTGATAGAGAAAAGGGCTCAAGATTTTATTAAAATAAATCAGTGAAAAATGCAAAATAAAAGAAAAGGTTTTTAGCAGTGTTTAATCGATTAAATCTCAGTTTAATCGAGTATTAATCGATTAAGGGCACGTTTAATCGATTAAAAGCTGTTAAATCTGATTCATTAAAAGCTTTTCTAAATCAACTTGGTTGAGGTGACGAACCATTATCATTTGACAGCATTTTTCACATCTTTTCAATATTCTTTGAGTCAAGATTCTCTCATTAAACATCATCTCTATCAATGTTCTTTTGAATCTCAATTTCACATCATACTTCATTCTTTTGATTCCAAATTGAAGATTCAATGTTCTTGAACATTATTAGTTGAATCAATTTTGTAACAAAGGGTTACGTTCTTCAAGATTCAACAAAGACAAAGATTTCAATTGAGGCAATTGAAGAAGAAAGGTTGGAGCACTACCTTTAGCATCATTGCTCGAAGCTCATTGAAGAAGAAAGGTTGGAGCGCTACCTTTAGCATCATTGCTCGAAGCTCATTGGGATTGAAGACGACGTTTCAATCAAAGGAGGAACGAAGAGGATCGAATTACAAGATTGGGGTAGTTTCATATGAATTGGTACTTCATATGATAAAGGGTTAGGATCGAGAGTTGAGAGGATTCTAACGATTCTTGTAAACTGATCTATTTGTTCATAAGTGTAGCAAATCACCCAATCCAGAGAGGGTGGACTGGATGTAGCTCAGCGATTGTGAGTGAACCAGGCTAAAATCTCTGTGTTCTTCGTTCTTTACTTTTTACCTATATTTCAATTAAAATCGATCAAGAGCGTAAAATCAAATAGGATTAGAATTGGTTTTTCAATTACGTAATCATTACATTCTTGTTAATTGATTTGTGATTGAATATCTTGTTTTAATTCTTGATTCGTAGAAGTTTCGTAGAATAATCGTTTTGAATTGAATTCTGAATTTCTAAGTTTCTACAAACTTTAATCGAGTAGTAATCGATTAAGACAGAATTGACTTTCAGGTTTAATCGATTAAATTTCAGTTTAATCGATTAAATCAGTTAAAATTGCTTAAAATTGAACTGTTTCTGAACCATTTTTTGATTACTTTCGAAATTCTGGTATCGTAGCTTAACCATTCTATTCACCCCCCCCTCTAGAAGGTTATTTTAGCCGCTTGTTGGTTTCCAACAATTCCCACGACTCTTGGTTAGATAAAATAGCATTGGATAAAGTTTATCACTTACAGGATTTATGGATATAATCTTATCATGTCCTCTACGAATCCTACTTGCATTCTTACACATCACAATGTTCGTAAGAGAATTTAAAGGAAATTGATGCGTTTTATTGATGAAAGAATACAAAAATGAAGTTGCTCATTTGTCAACTAATTCCTAACACTTGTCTCTAATTTCAACTAATTCCTAACAATTGTGACTAATCTAAGAAGGATGTTACCCTTCGTTTATTTGACCCAAACATTTCTAAGCAATAGACTAACCTATTTGTAAAAAGTGAAAAATAAAATAGGAGCTTAACTGTAATAAGCTCTGAGCTTGGCCACGTTCCAGCTGTTATTGATTTCCATGCTCGAGAGAGTTTCCAATTTGTATGCACCGGTTCCAGATTTAGCCTTCACTCGGTATGGCCCTTCCCATTTTGGTTTCAATTTTCCAACTCCAGCATTTCCTTTGCCGATATCTGCTCGGCGAAGGACTAAGTCTCCGACTTCAAAACTTCGCGGACGAACCTTCTTGTTGTATTCCCGAGCCTGCCGTTCCTTCATTTTTCTTTCATGAGCTGCGGCATTCTTTCGAATTTCCTCAAGTAAAACGAGCTCTTCGCTGATCAAATGATCATTTGTTTCCGAAGGACGTTCAAGCGTCCTAAATGTAGGGATTCGCTTTTCGATTGGAATGACTGCGTCGCAGCCGTATGTCAAACGAAAAGGAGTTTCGGCTAACCCATTTGTCGGTGTAAGTGCTCGTCTCATTAACTCGACAGGGCTCAAATCACCCAACCGAGCTTGGGGGGCTTATGTAGTGGACCTGTAGTAGATCGAGCGTACATCGACGGAAAGCCTCATTACTCCTACTGGTATGATACAGGAACAGGGCTAACGATCGGATACTTACACCGAGCAAGCTGGGTTTCTACACGAAGGTCGCGTACTGATGAGGTTAACACCGAGCACAGGACTTTCAGTTTTATCCTTATCGTTTACAGCCTCATCAGACCGTAACTACTCCTAGATTCCCACGACTCTTGTGTAAGATCCATGAAGAATGTTTTGATAAATGCCAAAAGGTTTTGAACAAGCTACAAAAGGTTTTGAACAAGCTTCAATGTGTTGATCAAGTTCAAGCTCAACAAGCAACAACAAACATCAAGTGAAGAAGAGAGAGCCAACTCATGAAGACTTTGTCTGGTAGTTTATGTATTATTGTTTTATCTTTCGCCTCACAAGTCTTTTAGTTTATGAGTTTGGGTAGAGTCATTAGAGGGTAGTGAATCTCTTTTGAATGCATGATTATATCATATTTTGAGTATTCACTTTGCCTAAAATCAATAGGTGGCTTAAAGGTTTGAAAGAAAAGGTTTAGTTTTTGAGAAAACAAGTTTTAAGTGATTTTTAATGTTAATAATCGATTAACAGATTTTTGATAATCGATTAACAGTGTATTTTGAACTGATAATCGATTAACAAACTTTTGATAATCGATTATCTACACTTTTACTCGAGTAAAACCTTTTTCACTCGAGTGAAATTTATCAGACTTTCGTATTACTCGATTAACACTTATTTTACTCGAGTAAACAGGGCCTGTAACTGTTTTAAATACGTTTTTCACTTCTCAAAAGCTATTCTAAGTTGCTCCAACTTTTGGGTATTCTATATAAACCTTTTCCTAATCATTTCTATCAACTAGAATCATTTTATACACAATTTTACAAAGAATCAAAGCCACACTATTCTCTCTTACTCTCTCAAGATCAAAGCTCTCATTTTCATATTCTTTGATCAAGAACCTTGAATCTCTCATGTTGATCTTTTCATAGCTTTTGAAAGAGATTCATAGGATTGTTATTTTGTTTTTATTTGAGTTGTAATCATTGCAAGAGGCAAACATTCTACAACATTGGAAGCCTTGATTTTGTGGAATCAAGCAAAGTTATTTGGAAGCCTTGGTGAGGCATTTCATCAAGCACTTGGAAGCCTTGTTGAAGAACAAGCAATTGGAAGTCTTGTGAGTGAAGCAAGCAATTGGAAGTCTTGTTGTGGGGTATCGGCAAGCAAGAGAAGAGGTTAGATTAGATATCAATAGGATTGCAAGGCAAGGGTGTGGTATCTCTTGTAGGCTAGCAAGAAGGAAGTCTTGTGAGGCATTTACTTGTAATTTGAGAAACTCTAATTCCTCATAGTGAAGAATCTCTCTTGGTTGAAGAGGGGACTGGAGTAGCTTTCAAGTGGATGAAAGTGAACCAGGATAAATCACTGTGTCGTATCTCTAAACTCTTAACTCTTTACATTCAAGTCTTTAATTGTGTTCTTGATTGAAAACCTAGAAAAAGTGATTTTTCTATATTTGATTGAATTGAATCTTTATTGTGTAAAATTGATAAAGGGAAAATCATTTTCATAACCTAGGTGATTCAATAAGAATATTGGTGTTGATTGTTTCCGCTTAATCTCTGATATAATATTTGTTAATTGATTGATTTTCATTGGTTTTAATCGTTTAGATTTGTTTCTTGCGAAAATCTTTCAAAGTTTCTATAACACCTATTCAACCCCCCCTTCTAGGTGTTCTCCTAGTGTTCCTAGTTATTTCACCCACCGAGTGTAGTTTTCCAACAAGTGGTATCAGAGCTCGGTCGAAAGACACGAGCATAGAGCTTTTTCGTTAAAGATCCTAAGGAAACTACAATGGGTTCTACTAATCCTTTTGGTGGTGAAGGTGCTTCAATTAATCTCCCTCCTATGTTTGGTGGAGAGGGTTATGGTTATTGGAAAATTAGGATGAGAATCTTTATAGAAGCTATAGATGTGAACATTTGGGAAGCCATTGAAAATGGTCCTTATATTCCCTCAAAAGATGTAGAAGGTGTGCTTACACTAACTCCCAAAGATAAGTGGACCGATGATGATAAAAGAAAAATTCAATATGATTTAAAAGCAAAAAATATCATCACCTCCGCTCTATCTTATGATGAGTTCTTTAGAGTCTCCCAATGTAAAGATGCCAAAGATATGTGGGACACCTTGCAAGTCACACATGAAGGCACTAGTGAAGTTAGGCGTGCTAGATTGAATTCTTTGATGCATGAATATGAATTGTTTCGTATGTTGCCTAATGAATCTATATGTTTTATGCAAAAACGTTTTACTCATATTGTTAATCATCTCTTTGCTCTTGGTAAAACTTTCGTGAATTGTGAACCTGTTAACAAAGTTTTAAGATGTCTAAGTAGGGAATGGCAACCTAAGGTTACCGCAATTGTTGAATCAAAGGACTTGGACACAATGGACTTAGCAACACTTTTCGGAAAGTTACAAGAACATGAAATGGAGCTTGAACGTTTGCATTTGCATGAAGAATCGGACAAGAACAAAGAAAGAAAAGGGATTGCTCTTAAAGCTCAAAGGTCATATAAAAAAGAAGAGAGTTCCGATGATGATGATAATGAAGATTCCGATTCGGATATTGATGAAGAGGAGATGAAGCTTCTACTAAGAAAGTTCAATAAAATTCTAAGGAGAAAAGGAAGGTTGAACAAGGACAAAAGTAAAGAGAAGGATCCCCTACACTACAAGACAAAGACTTCAAAAGAAGGAATAGTTTGCCATGAATGTGGAAAGCCCGGTCATCTCAAGTACTCATGCTCTAAGTATCTCAAGAAGAAGGAGAAAGAGAAGAAAAATGCAAAACACAAAAGGGCATACATAGTTTGGAATAGTGATGATGAACAAGACAAGAAAAGCACAACTAGTAGTTCTTCGGATGATGAACATGCCGCTTGTCTCAACTTGATAGCTCTAGTACATGAAGAGGAAAGCTCAAATGATGAATCAAGTGAGCAAAGTGACGAAAGCGATGTAAGTCTTACTAAATCCGAAATTTCTTCAAATTATGAAATGTTATATAATGCTTATGAAGAAATGCATGAACATCTCAAGAAATTAGCTAAGAAAAATATTGATAGGAATAAGCTCATTGAGGAACATCAACAAAAGATTTTAGATCTTCAAAAGCAAGTTGATGAGCTTAATCTTGAAAATGAAACTCTTGATCTTATATATGCTAGTTCTTCTTGTGATTGTGCTAGTAGAGTGAATAATGTGGTTGATTGTGAGGATTGCAAGTTGCTTAAGGATGAAAATGCTATTTTGAAAAATAAGCTTGCAAGTTTCACAAATGGTGATATTAGATTGCGCACATTGTTAAATTTTCAAAGAGAAAATTCAAACAAGTTTGGTTTGGGTTATACTAATGCTAAGAGTAAATCTCATAGAAATGTTGTTGATTTTTCAAAGGTTGATTTTTCAAATGCACCAACATGTTTCTATTGTGGTACTCATGGACATACTTCAAATGTATCTTATGTTAAAGTGTATGGTATACCTAAAGGAGATTTTGTTTGGGTGAAAAAGGGTGAAAGTCCCTACACTAACAAAAATGGATCCAAAACTATTTGGATACCAAAAAGCAAAGCATGATTGTTTTGTAGGTATGATTGAAGAGCAAAGAGAGCTTACAAGTGTTATTCATATTTGCATCTTCAATTGGTATCAAAAGAAGTTCTACAATATGGTACAAATGTTGTTGATAGATTTGTGAACTTCAAATGGTATCTTCTCAATTGGTATTACTTTTCTAAATGTTTAATTAGTTCAATTGGTATCGTTGAGTAGATTCATAGATGATTATCATGATTTATTGACATGCTTTGGTTGTTATTAAAGAAATATCACAATTGGTATCAAAATTTTGTTGATATATGTTATTTCTTTACATTGATATTTTACTTTGTTAAGTGATATTATGATCTTTTTAGTCCTCAATTGGTATCATATTTCATTGTTATATTCTCTTGCCAATTGATATCACATTTCAAAGTATAGTTCTATTGTATTTGTTCAATTGGTATCAATGTTGTAAAGAAATGATCATTGATTTCTTACTTTGGCTTAGATGTTATATTTCAATTGGTATATATTTCTTTTTGATAATGCCAAAGGGGGAGAAATATGATGTTTTGAAACAAAGGGAGAAATTTTTAAATGGTATGTTTGGAGAAAGGTTGTTTTGTTGTTTTTATGTAGGTTGAGCAAAGTTGTTGAAGATAGGGGGAGAATCAAGCTTACTCAATTGGATTTCAAATGTCAAAAGCATTAATTGAGGGGGAGCAAGAGTCTCACCAAGTGATCAAATGGTTCAAGCATCAACAACTTCAATGAACTTCAAACGATTTCAAAACATGTTTGTCATTTTCAAAAAGGGGGAGATTTTAAGATCCATGAAGAATGTTTTGATAAATGCCAAAAGGTTTTGAACAAGCTACAAAAGGTTTTGAACAAGCTTCAATGTGTTGATCAAGTTCAAGCTCAACAAGCAACAACAAACATCAAGTGAAGAAGAGAGAGCCAACTCATGAAGACTTTGTCTGGTAGTTTATGTATTATTGTTTTATCTTTCGCCTCACAAGTCTTTTAGTTTATGAGTTTGGGTAGAGTCATTAGAGGGTAGTGAATCTCTTTTGAATGCATGATTATATCATATTTTGAGTATTCACTTTGCCTAAAATCAATAGGTGGCTTAAAGGTTTGAAAGAAAAGGTTTAGTTTTTGAGAAAACAAGTTTTAAGTGATTTTTAATGTTAATAATCGATTAACAGATTTTTGATAATCGATTAACAGTGTATTTTGAACTGATAATCGATTAACACACTTTTGATAATCGATTATCTACACTTTTACTCGAGTAAAACCTTTTTCACTCGAGTGAAATTTATCAGACTTTCGTATTACTCGATTAACACTTATTTTACTCGAGTAAACAGGGCCTGTAACTGTTTTAAATACGTTTTTCACTTCTCAAAAGCTATTCTAAGTTGCTCCAACTTTTGGGTATTCTATATAAACCTTTTCCTAATCATTTCTATCAACTAGAATCATTTTATACACAATTTTACAAAGAATCAAAGCCACACTATTCTCTCTTACTCTCTCAAGATCAAAGCTCTCATTTTCATATTCTTTGATCAAGAACCTTGAATCTCTCATGTTGATCTTTTCATAGCTTTTGAAAGAGATTCATAGGATTGTTATTTTGTTTTTATTTGAGTTGTAATCATTGCAAGAGGCAAACATTCTACAACATTGGAAGCCTTGATTTTGTGGAATCAAGCAAAGTTATTTGGAAGCCTTGGTGAGGCATTTCATCAAGCACTTGGAAGCCTTGTTGAAGAACAAGCAATTGGAAGTCTTGTGAGTGAAGCAAGCAATTGGAAGTCCTGTTGTGGGGTATCGGCAAGCAAGAGAAGAGGTTAGATTAGATATCAATAGGATTGCAAGGCAAGGGTGTGGTATCTCTTGTAGGCTAGCAAGAAGGAAGTCTTGTGAGGCATTTACTTGTAATTTGAGAAACTCTAATTCCTCATAGTGAAGAATCTCTCTTGGTTGAAGAGGGGACTGGAGTAGCTTTCAAGTGGATGAAAGTGAACCAGGATAAATCACTGTGTCGTATCTCTAAACTCTTAACTCTTTACATTCAAGTCTTTAATTGTGTTCTTGATTGAAAACCTAGAAAAAGTGATTTTTCTATATTTGATTGAATTGAATCTTTATTGTGTAAAATTGATAAAGGGAAAATCATTTTCATAACCTAGGTGAATCAATAAGAATATTGGTGTTGATTGTTTCCGCTTAATCTCTGATATAATATTTGTTAATTGATTGATTTTCATTTGTTTTAATCGTTTAGATTTGTTTCTTGCGAAAATCTTTCAAAGTTTCTATAACACCTATTCAACCCCCCCTTCTAGGTGTTCTCCTAGTGTTCCTAGTTATTTCACCCACCGAGTGTAGTTTTCCAACATCTTGGTTAGATAAAACAGCATTGGATAAAGTTTATCACTTACAGGATTTATGGATATGATCTTATCATATCCTCTACAAGTCCTACTTGCCTTCTTACTCTTCAGGAGACTTATCAGGATGGCACAACCTACACAGGTAATCCCCTATAAGAACCACCATGCTATAGGGGCTAAGGTACGTCTTCTCATCCCTAAGTTGACACCAGCACACACGTTGTTGACTAGGGAGAACCTGATTATCCCAACTGGATATTCAGAAATCCTAAAAAGTCCTATATTAACATCTTGACTGGGATCATTCTTCGAGGCTCTTCCATAGCTTTAAGGTTGATCTTGGTTAAGGACACGACAGGATCACTGGAACCCGAGCACATCATGGCCGAAATAACCAACGTACCCCTCCTATTCCACCCCATCCAAACCACATAAGTTCAACACCTAGAACCAGATTGAATCCAGGAAGAACTGCACTTGGAAACTCTCGTCATAGCCATTCCATCAGCAGGTCCTATGCAACATCTGCATCCGCTCGGGCTCGGGAGCAGGAGATGATCAACATTCTTAATAGACAAACGGCCTTAATCGAGCAACAAGGACGTGCTATTGCCGACCTTCAACAACAAGCTATGACGAGGATTGCCCAGAATCAACCGACCACCTTACCACCCCAAAACCCAATGATACAAACCATGGACCCACAAACACTTCCGGTAATGCAACTTCCCCCACCACAAAATATCCATACTAACCCCACCGTGAGCCAGGATTAGGGTGATTTCCACCTTGGTCACCCCTTTACTCCATATATCATGGCATTTCAAACCCCTCAAGGATACTTGGGCCCTTCTAATGTACCACATTATAACGGCCTACCGATCCAGTGGACCATATTGTCTCTTATGAGGGAGCGATGAATTATTACGGAGGAGGGGAAGAAATGAAATGCCAAGCCTTTTCCATGACCCTCGAACCTTCAGTATTACGTTGGTACTCATCCCTCCCTCGGAACTCAATAAATTCTTGGGAGGAGATGAAAAGAGTGTTTTTAAACAGATACACGGCTAGTTGCATCCAGCCCAAGTCTGACCACACCTTAGCGACAGTCACACAAAAACAAGATGAGTCATTGAAAGATTACCTCTCGCGTTTCCATGCGGAGGCTAGCTCGGTTCCTCGGTTAGAGCCTGGTGTGGCAGTGCTATTGTTCACGCAAGGTTTACAGTCGGGGGATTTCAGAAAGTCGTTGATTGGGAAACCTCCGAAAGATATGGCCGAGCTCAGACAGAGGTCAAATAAATTCATCAATTTGGAGGAATTCCACAAAGGGCAGAAAGTCAGAGAAGAAACACAACGAGCTGACCCTCAAGGCCAGAACAAACAAAAACGTGACGAATGTTTTGGTGGCAGACAAGATAGGAATGATCGGGACCGAAGGATTCCTCCAAGGAATAAATTTCAGGAATACACTCCTTTAACTGTTCTAGGGAGTCAAATCCTTTGGGAAACAATGCAGACCGACTTACGCTCGGCCCAAAGACTTCCATCTTTACGAAAGGGCGCACAACGTGATAGGTCGAAGTATTGTGACTTTCACAAAGGATATGGGCATACGACCGACGAGTGCATCTAGTTGAGGGATCTAATTGAAGAAATGATTAGAGATGGTAAACTACAACAATACATCAGAGATGCAGCCAGTCGAAGAGGCAGGAACAGATCCCAGTCGCCAGTAAAACCCAAACGACAAAGAAGTAGGTCACCAGATGATAGAAATACCGGGAGACAGAGAACCGACCCCACTCCAGCTACTGATACAAACCCTACTAAAAATGAGTTCTTAGTTAAAACTATTGCGGGAGGTTTTGCTGGAGGTGGAGAGAAGAAGGCCGACAGAAAGAAGTACATTAACCAAATCTTGGCAGTCAGTCAGAAACCCATAGCCAAGAGATCAACAAAAAACGTTCCCATTATTTTTGATGACGATGATTTGGATGGAATCCTTCTAGGCCATAATGACCCCATGGTGATCACTGCCCTTATTGGTAATTACGAGGTAAAACGAGTCTTTATCGATCAAGGGAGCTCGACGGACATTATGTTTTTCCCTTTATTCAAAGCTCTTAAACTCAGGGAATGCAATCTCACTCCTTTTGAAGGAGAATTAATTGGTTTAACGGGAGACACCATTGAGCCTAAGGGATACATCCAACTTCCTGTAACCCTCGGACAACAGCCTTCGGCCAGAACCGAGATAGTCAAATTTTTGGTGGTTGATTGTCCAGCGGCCTACAACGCCATTCTTGGGAGAACTTCTTTGCAAGCATTCGGGGCGGTAGTGTCAACAGTTCATTTAGCTATGAAGTTCGTCGGAACTGATGACAAAGTGGTAACAGTCAAAGCCGAGCAGGATGCAGCGAGAAAATGTTACAATGCCAGTTTGGGGAAAGTTAAAAACAAGGACCCGAGCAATTTGGAAAGAGTCTCTTTGGGTAAGGGCAATATTAACTTGGCGGATCTGGATATACGGGACCAATCCGACAGAAATAGACCGACCCCAAAGGGACAGTGGGAATTCCTGACATTGACCGACGATCCCGTTAGGCAAGTAAAAATCGATTCTGAGTTACCCACAAGTGTTAAAGATGAATTGACCGCACTATTGATTTCAAATAAGGATCTGTTCGCATGGACCTCAGCTGATATGCCGGGAATCGACCCTAATTTTATCTGTCATAAGTTGAGTATCATTCCGGGAGCAAAACCGGTGGCACAACGCAAAAGGAAGGTTAGTGCTGAAAAGGCTGCTGCTATTGAGGAAAAAGTTACTGAACTACTCCGAGCTGGCTTCATTCGGGAAATCGACTATACAGACTGGTTAGCTAACACCGTCTTGGTCAAAAATCCCAATGGAAAATGGAGGATGTGTGTCGACTACATAGACTTGAACAAAGTCTGTCCAAAAGACCAGTATCCACTCCCCATTATTGACAAGCTCGTCGACAGTTCGGATGGCTACAAACTCCTGTCGTTTATGGATGCTTACTCTGGTTACAACCAGATTCCAATGTTTCCTGCCAATCAAGATAAAACCGCATTCATCACCGACAAGGCCACTTACTGTTACAATGTCATGCCTTTTGGGTCTAAGAATGCGGGAGCTACCTATCAGAGGATGATGAACAAGGTTTTTCAAGGCATGATCGGCTCAAACATGGAAGTATATATTGATGACATTATTGCAAAGAGCAGACAGCAAGAAAACCATGACCAGGACCTCAGGTCAATACTCAATCGAGTTAGAAAGTATTCCATGAGGTTAAATCCTGAAAAGTGCGTATTCGGAGTCCCAGCCGGTTCTTTCCTCGGTTTTATGTTAACCGAGAGGGGTATTGAAGCCAATCCAGATAAATGCAAAGCAATCCTTGAAATGAGAAGTCCAGCTAGTCTTAAAGAAGTCCAGCAACTCACGGGCCGAGTGGCGGCCCTCTCCAGATTCTTATCCCAAGCTGCTCGGAAAGCTTTGCCATGGTACCAACTCCTTAGGAAAAACAAAGATTTCCTTTGGGTCGAGGACTGTGAGCAAGCTTTTGTTCAATTGAAGGAGTATCTTTCCAGCCCACCAGTCCTTCACAGCCCTCTTTCTGGTGAAAACCTCATTCTATATATGTCAGTTGCAGAAGCAGCGGTCAGTTTGGTTTTGGTACGAGAGGATTCGGGACTGGAAGCCCCAATATATTTTGTTAGCTGAGCTCTTCAAGGTTCAGAATTAAGATACCAAAAGCTTGAGAATCTTGCATACTGTTTGGTCACGTCTGCTCGGAGATGGAGACAATATTTTCAAGCACATAGAATCCTGGTAAGAACAGCTCAACCTCTCAGACAAGTTCTCCACAAACCCGACCTAGCAGGTAGAATGGTTTCATGGTCTGTCGAATTGTCTGAATTTGACATCACCTACGAACCGAGGAAGGCGATGAAATCTCAAGTTCTTGCTGACTTCGTCACCGAGTTCACAGATATCCCCTCGGATACCCTTCAAAATTTATGGTCAGTATATGTAGATGGATCGAGCAACAGGAAAGGAGCCGGAACCGGAGTCATCATTGAAAATCCCGAAGGATTGTGCATGGAGTACTCATTGAAATTCGAGTTCCAAACGTCAAACAATCAAGCGGAATACGCGAGTGTCAGTTTTTAGTGACTCGCAGTTAGTAGTTTCACAGATTAAGGGGCAATACTCAGCAAAGGAGCCTATCTTATAGAAATATCTTGAAGAGGTAAAACGAATCATCTCTAACTTTTCAGAATTTGACATTTCCCATGTCCCGAGAGATTCAAATTCCTGAGCCGACATTTTATCCAAATTGGCAAGTACAAAGGGGTCGGAAAACAATAAAACGTTGATACAAGAAACCATTCCCCAACCGAGTGTCATTTTGGCTATCTCACTATCAGACAGAGGCTCGGAAATTGGTTAAGAAGGCAGCTCAGTAAACAGTTCTGAATGGAGTTCTATACAAAAGAGGGTTTGGTTCCCCCATGATCAGATGTGTCAACCCATCCCAAGCCGAGGAGATACTAGAAGAGATTCACGGTGGAATTTGCAGCAACCATATGGGTGGAAAATCCCTAGCTAGGAAAATAATCCGAAGCAGGTTACTTTTGGCCTACATTGCAAAAAGACGCCATGGAACATGTTAAGAAGTGTGCTCAATGCCAGTTTCACAGCGACATCTACCAAAGACCTGCTGAAGAGCTACATTCTCTCGGTGCCCTTGGCCCTTTTATCAGTGGGGCATGGACATCATCGGAAAGTTTCCCACCGCACCAGGGCAACTTAAATTTGCAGTAGTGGCTATTGACTACTTCACTAAGTGGATTGAGGCGGTACCGTTAGCAACAATCTCTACGGCCCGTATTCAATCTTTCTTTGTGAAGGAAGTTATCTCTCGGTTTGGAGTGCCTCATGCCATAGTTACTGATAACGGATCGTAGTTTGCAACCTCTCACTTTCAACAACTAGCAGCCGACCTGGGAATCACTCACTATTTCAGTTCTGTTGAACACCCACAGACAAATGGGCTAGCCGAAGCTGCCAACAGAACCATCTTGGATGAAATTAAAAAGAAACTCGGTAATGCTGCCGGCACTTGGGCGGATAAACTTCCGAGCGTCTTATGGTCACACAGGACAACTATAGACTCGTCTACAAGGGAGACTCCTTTTCGTTTGACATACGGCTGTGACACAGTCATTCCAATCGAAAAGCGAATCCCTACCTTTAGGACGATCGAATGTCCTTCAGAAACTAATGACCATTTGCTCAGCGAAGAGCTCATTTTACTTGAGGAAATTCGAAAGAATGCCGCAGCTCATGAAAGAAAAATGAAGGAACGGCAAGCTCGGGAATACAATAAGAAGGTTCGTCTGCGAAGTTTTGAACTTGGAGACTTAGTCCTTCGCCGAGCAGATATTGGCAAAGGAAATGTTGGAGTTGGAAAATTGAAGCCAAAGTGGGAAGGCCCATACCGAGTGAAGGCTAAATCTGGAACTGGTGCTTACAAATTAGAAACTCTCTCGGGCACGGAAATCAATAACAGCTGGAACGTGGCCAAGCTCAGAGCTTATTACAGTTAAGCTCATATTTTATTTTTCACTTTTTACAAATAGGTTAGTCTGTTGCTCAGAATTGTTTAGGTTAAATAAACGAAGGGTAACATCCTTCTTAGATTAGTGACAAAGTGTTAGGAATTAGTTAGCAAATGAGCAACTTCATTTTTGTATTTTCTTATCAATAAAGTGCATCAATTTCTTTGAAATTCTCTTTCGAATATTGTGAAATGACATACGACTCATTTGGTTCGGCTAGCCACCGAGCGAAATCGAGATACAACTCTTTACGAGAGTTCAGCAACGTATTCAAAGAACGCCCGAATTCAGGAAATTACTTTCCTTATTTCGCGGTCCGAGGGTCCCGCTTCGGCTAAAGTCGGCGATCCGAGTTCTACTCACAATAAATTATACATAAGATTAAAGCGATTCCTTACTCAATAAATTAGTCTTTTCGTTCGGCAAATAGCATTGCACTAAATATCAGGGTCACGTGACAAACGAAACCCAAAAGTAATGAAAGCAATCTACGCAACACAATTTATATACAAGGCAAATTGATACTAATTTAGTAAGAGTAAAAGTAAATTGTTCATAGCAGTCAAGGAGTAACGCTCGAATACAATGAGCAACAAGTTAAAGAAATTGTTTGAAACAGCTAAGTAATGACGCTCAATTACATCGAGCAACAAAAATTAAATCCTACATAAAAGCAGCAAAAACTGATCACCAAAGCTTAGAATCACTCCTCAATATCAGACAAAACAATGTTGGAATCATCAAATTCAGGGGCTTCAGTCAATTCAACGAGGGGGTTAGGCAGATCCTCTTCTTGTAAATCGACTTCGGCCTTGGTCTCAATGTCAATCAGCTTCCCATCTTGGAAAGTGTGAAATGGATGAGCTCCGACCACCCTGAACTCAGTTTCAGGGTTCAGAACTTGAATTTGCTTAATTGCCGAGACAAAAGAATCATCAACACTGTTGCTCCAGTTGTAGAAGTTAGTTTCCGCCTTTTTCTTGTGAAGAAGAGCTTTCTCCTTCAATTTCCGAGCAACAACGGCAGATCTCTCAACTTCAGATTTCAACTCATCCATCTTCTGCCGGTTCTCTTGCAATTCTTTCTTCAGCGCCTCCTTGACCTCCTTTTTCTTGTCCTCTGCAGCTTTTTGAGAAGATTTCAAAGAATCCCTCTCCTTAATCAGCTCGGATTTGTCAGCTTTCAAATTCTCCAATTCATTCTTTACTCGGACCAGTTCGTCTGAGAGGCTAGCCTCTTGAGCAGCGGACATCTCCCGAGCCTCCTTCTGTTCAACATTGAGACCAGCAAAAAGATCCTCAGAGTGTTTAGCTAAAAAATAAGTAAGGTTAGCACTTCGAAGTAGATACTTCGTCAGGGTCATGTTGCAGTGTGACCACTCGTTGGAAGTAAGACCTCCAAACCGAGAATAGTCAGCTTCAGGGCAAACATATTTGGGAAACCTCTCATCCATTTCTCAGTCCCAAATAGAAGTCTCTGGTGGAGTCGCAACAGAAGTTGGAGCAGCAGCAGTTCTAGTACTTGTCCCCTCAGCCCTCGGATTGGTTCTCTCGGATACTTTCTCTTTGCCTTTGTCAATCCGTCGGCGACGAATTTGTTGTTGAGGGGGGGAAGAGACTTGAACTTGGCCACTCAGGCCCAATGAAACTGTAGCAGCCACAACAATCACATTGGAAGGCTGCCGAGGAGATGCCTCGGCGGGGGAGACAGTAGGTGCAGAAGTACTCAAACTCGGAGTACTCAGGTTCGAAGATCCTGAAGGTTCACTAATGGCAGGAGTTTTCCTTTTCCTGCCACCTTGAAGAAGAGCAGACATACGAGCGGCCATTTTTTCTGCAAAAAAAAAAAAGCGAAGTAATATTAGAACGGATCAAATCACAAATACAATAATAAAAAGAAAACAGTTTACCAAGTTCAGCTTTAACATCCGATGAAGGGATGTTCACGATATCCTTTGTTTCTATCATTCCATTATTTTTCAGATAACTCTCAACTGCTCGACACACCTCTTTCTCATACTCAGCAAGTTCTTTCCAATCTGATGCGTATGATGCGATTGTTCGGTTAAAAAAGCTCGCATTCCACTGAAGAGGAAACCGAGGAATTGGTCGGGTTTCACCAGGACAGGTGAACCAGCAGGCACCACTGCCGACAAAATTATATTTGAAGAAAAAAGGTTTAAACCCCTTCCAAGATTCAGAATACTTAGTGAAAAGAGCATAGCCATTGCGGGACTTCAACGAAACCCAGGGTCGTCTTACTGAACCTTTCTCAAAAGTGTTGCATTGTGGGGCAAATAGATAGAAAAAAATCGGAAGAGTACAAGATCACTCCATGGCCGAACAAACTTGCTGGAAGCCCCTCACAAAAGTCCAAGCATTTGGATGCAGTTGGGAAGGGGCCACTCTCAAAGTACTCAAGACACCTATTTCAAAATCAATGAAGGGCATCCTAATCCCTAACCGAGTAACAACTTCTTCATAGAAATAGAAACCAGGACTACCCTCCGGAATTTGACTGCAGACCCGTTCGTTCAGACCCATTGGACTAATGGAGTACAGGTTCCCAGCATTATCACCAGGACATGGCAGAATTATAGCCCGGGTTTGCTCTAGAGAGTTTTCTGTTGAGAGCTCGAATTGAGTACCAAGGACCTCTCGGTCCAACCAATCATATTGACTTGCGTCCGATGGAAATGGGTAAAGTTCAGGATTAGTGATACACTTTCTCTTCATACTTGAGGAAAAGGGGGCACACTTGGAGTCAGAAGCAGAAAAACTTAACTATTTTAGATCAAATACTTACTGCTACGGTCGGTTGGGGAACACCTCCCTTTCTGGGCAGAATTTTCCCAAACCGACTGAAATGTCTAATACCTCTCTGTTGCTTCCTTAACCTCCTCTGTTTTTGTTTCTTTGTATTCAGGAATAATAATAAATAAGTAAATAGCAATGGAAAAAATTAGAATTTTCTGGTATATGTATATATATTAACTGTGGCATATATTAGAAAGAGTGAGGATTGATTTGTGTATTTTTGATATATTAATTGTATTGTTGTTTAATAAAATAAAAGGGAATGGAAATAAATAAAAGAATTAAAATGGACTTTTATTTTTATTTTCTTTTATTCTGGACCGTGTGTAATTATATATATATTTATATATAATTATATTGTATGATAATTGTTGTTATTTCATGTGTATTTAAGTTATAGTTAAATCTCTAAAAAGAATGAAAACAAATAAGTATTTTTCTTAAAGTAAAAATGAAGTTAAGATGATTTGAAGGAACTAAAAATGATTTTTTTTAAATAAAATAATATTCTGGAAAATTATTTGGTGTTCTTAAAGTGTATGAAAGTGTATTTTATAGAAATTTTGTTATTGTTTGATTGTATGTTATTTCCTTTCTATTTGGAATTAAGTTAAATAAGAACAATGAATTAGGATAATAAACAAAAATGAAATTTTCTGGAAATATAAAAAACAATATAAGTAGGCCGTGAGGCCTATGGTCCTTTTTAAAATAATTTTTGTAATTTGTTTGTTGTTTGATGTGTAGTTAAATTATAGTTTATAGTTTAAAAGAAATAGAAACAAATGGTAGTTGTTATAACTTATAAGAGCATGTATTGTTAAATGTAACATCCTAAACTTTGATTTTAATGAAATTATTGATTAAAAACCTTAGAAAAATTGGAATAATGACTTAATGAATTTTGATAGGTAGGTGAGTGGTGATTATAAGTCCTAGGGGTTGTATAGAAGGCAGTTGTGGCTATGGGCAAAGTCAAATAAGCGAAATCGGGAGTTAAATCGGCGTTTTAGATGTTAGAAATCGACCGAAAAGAGAAAATTAGGAATTTATCATGGGATGATAAGAAAATAAATTCCACCGTTGGATGTGAAGTTTATGGGGTGAAGAAGCATGTCAAAAAATTTGGACTCGATCCGACGGTTAACGAAAAAGTTACGGCGAATCGAAGGTTGGAAACCCAGATTTTCGCCCAGGCGCACCAGCCATGCGCCCAGGCGGGTGCACTGTTCATTGGTGCACCAGACAGTGGGAAATCCGCCCAGGCGAGGCACCAACTCGCCCAGGCGCGCCCAAGGCGCATCAGCACGCACCAGTGTTGCATCTGGCGCGCCAATCCTCCCCCTGACCGCACCAGGAAGACGCACCACGCACCCGGCCAGAAAGCTGGTGCAGTCCTCGCGCCCAGGCGAGCCAGGCGTGCGCCCAGCCGCGCGTGCGCAGCAGCACCAGATCTGGTGCGTCCATTTCATGACTTGGGGCCAAAGTTCCATTTCTGGCCACACAATTTTCTCAGCTCCCTAGGCTGAACATATGGCACCAAATACACTTCATTTCACCACCTTTCAACACCATCTTCATTCCATCATATCCATCAACTCTCTCAAGCTCCAAGATCATCTCCATCACCCTTCCCATCACAAACACTTGGTTTTGGGCACCTCAAACCCAAAATCATCAAAGCCCCATCAAGTGTGCACCATGGAGGTTGGTTGAAACTTCATCTCTTCTCCTCCCTTGACCCTCACGAATCACTCCCTCCTCCATTCTCCTTGGCTTTTCAATTTTTCCACCATTGATTGGGTAAGTAGCTTCATGCCATGAGTTATTTTCCTTTCCATTCAAACTCTCCTTAATTCATGGATTTTGTTCTAAAACCCTTAGGGTTCTTGCACTTTTTGTTATATAGGGATTTTCTTTTCATGCATTTCCAACTCAAACCAAAGCAAGGACAAGGATCCCTCATCTTGTGCTCTCTCAAATAGGCTTGACTATCATCATTTCATCCTTTCCTTATTGAGGTGACAAGCTAGACTTAGGAAGTTCAAAGTTTCCGAGATTTTGAGCTAGGGCTCACTAAGGTTCTAATTTCTCTTTACTAATTTAAGGTAAGGAGTGGGTTATAGTGAGTATTACCTTACTCTGGGGTTTAGTTTACAATATGCATATAATGGGTAATAAGATTTTTGTGTTAGTTTAGGTTGATATGATATAGAATAATTGTTAGAATAGAATTTATGACTTAGGGAATTTATTTTGATGTTGATATATTGCATTTTGTGATTTGGTGATGTTGATGAATTAAATGCTTATGTTGTTTAATAATTTGAGTTGTGATATTAAGATGAATTGTGCTAATTAAGTTATAAAATATATTTGTGTTCATTGGATAGTGGAAATGGGTAATGTGGTGGTTAATTTTGAGTAATGGAAATTTGCTAAAGAATTGATAATGATAAAGGAACTAAATGAATTATACCCAGGCTCAGCCAGGGGAGATTGTATTATACCCGGGCGCTGTAAGTCGTTATCGCACGGTGGTGCGAACGCAGTAGGTCGTGACCAGGGGATTACCCAGGCGCAGTAAGTCGTTATCGCGCGGTGGCGCGAACGCAGTAGGTCGTGACCAGGGGATTGAGAAACATACCCGGGCGCAGTAAGTCGCTATCGCGTGGTGGTGCGAGCGCAGTAGGTCGTGACCAGAGGATTGAGAAACATACCCGGGCGCAGTAAGTCGTGAGTGCACAGGAGTGCAGACGCAGTAGGTCGTGACCAGGGGCAGATAAAAAAAAAGGAATATAAATATGATTAAAATACATGAAACGGAAGACTTAAGAAAATGTTAAATAAAAATCGATTTGAGAAACTAATGAATACTTGAAAATGATTTGTGACACATTGACTCTTAATTTGTGTGATTGAACTGTTATATGTGTATGGCTTAGTGTTGCATTATGTCTTATCTGGAAACTGCCTCCTCATTTTATGTGTAATACTCACTCCTTACTATCTCCACAGGTACTGAGGAAGAGTTTGCATAAGATCAGGCCGAGCAGGTGTACTTTCCCTCACAGGGAGAGTAGGACACTTATTATTATGTAGGACATGGAAATGTCCTCGGTCCGATGATGTGAATCATTTTTGTTGTATATATATGTAAATAGCTTTTGGGGGCCCAGGACGACTCCTTTTGGGAAAGGGGTCTATTTTGGGGAAAAATTGTTTTCCTAACTTGTTTATATTCCGCTAACTCTGATGACTAGATTCTGATGTTTTAAACTTGTTTCTGATGCGTGCACGAAGATGCACTAGCTGATATATATATATATATATATATATATATATGTGTGTGTGTGTGTGTGTGTGTGTGTGTGTGAATAGCCCTCCTGGCTTTGAAATTTGAAAATATGTTATTTATCAGGTTGCAGGAAAACAGAAATTTTGGAAAAGTCTTAAAAACAAACGAAACTCCGTCCGTTTGACGGGTGATTTTCTTATGAATTAAAAATAACTAAGAGTTTTTACTAATCAATTTATAAGTTTAAAATGAAATTTTCAAGTTGCTATTTTTAATTAAGGGTATAAAAGGGTAAATAAACTTAGGTGTTACATTTTATGGTATCAGAGCAGTTTCCCTCGGCCTTTGGAGTGTGGACTCACATCTCCAAATGGTTAGTCACCAAGCGAGTAACCGATATGAGTAAATAAGTGACTAAATTAGAGTAATAAGATAGAGTAGTTATTGCTGCTAAATAATATATGTATTAACTTGTCATTTTTCTAGTATTAGAAGTTATGGCAAGCAGGCGCAGTGACGATTATAGGATCGCTGCAATCATAGAGAGTTTGGTCCAAATAAATCAAAGGCAAGCTGAATTGGTGGCTACGGCTGTGACAACCATAGCCTCACTTAACCAGTCATCTTAGGCAATTCAGGATCCCTCCCCAGCTGAAATTCATTGGTTGACTGAATTCAAGTGGCATGGTCCCCCTAAGTTCGAGGGTGGCTATAATCCGAATGTAACTCGGAAGTGGCTTCGGGAGATAGAAGAAATTCTCCATGATATATCGCCGCCTGAGGAACAGAAAGTCCTTCTGGTTCAATATGCACTCGTTGGAGAAGCAGAGCAGTGGTGGGAGCAGGTTCAAAAGTGTATGGAGACCAATGAACAAAAAGTGACATGGGACGCATTCAAGGAAAGATTCCGGGGAAAGTATCTTTTCGAAGATGTCCGAAAGGAGAAGGAACGTGCTCTCCTATGCTTGAGACAAGAGAACATGAGTGTTGAGGAATATGTAGGGAAATTTGAGGATCTGATTCGCTATGCTACCAGCTATAAGGGTGTGAATGAAGAAATCAAATGCATCAAGTTCCTTGCAGGACTCCGTGGAGATCTTAGAGCAGTTCTTCGAAAGGTACCCAAGGACAACTTTGCTCAACTAGTACATTGGGCCAGCGTTTGGGATAAAGGTATGGCGAGGTCGAAAGGTGCCATAGGGAAATCAAAGGTTCATTCTAAACCTGAGATCGAGAGGGTTACTTCAAAGAAAGCAAGGCTGATGGTAACCCCTTAGTTTCCCAAGTCTACTTGTGTCCATTGTGGGAAGTTTCATGGGGGCGAATGTTGGAAGGTGCTGAGAAAAAGTACGAAAGGGCGTTGTTTTCAATGTGGGCAACTGGGGTATTTCATTGCAAATTGTCCCCTGAAGGGTGTACGGGAGGAAGCCGTTATGTCACAGCAGTAGCAGGCACTTGGAAGTCAGCATATTCCGAGGGGTACGTCTTGTATGTTGCGATCTTTTGTAGTTATTGTTGGAATTAGGAAATTGAGTATTCTTGCAAATTTTCCCTAGTCGCCCTATAAAATTATGAACATCTTAGGAGCTGTAAGTTTCTACCCTTGTTAAGCTTTTAGTAAAACCATATGAACTATACTCCCTCTATCTATTTTAAATGGCTGGCCAATAGTTCAAAATAAGTTAATGTTGGGCCTAAGAGAACGAAAATCAATCAACCAATGCCCTTAGGTATTGTAGGAAGCAATCTTCTTCGACGTCGCTTTGATAGCTACATTCCTTGGATTGTATTCCTGATTTAGGTCTCATTCTGGAAATTAGTGGTCATAGGAAAAGACTTAGAACTTCTGAGTCCTTATAACAAAAAACCGTGGAAAATTTAGTGATATACCAAAATAAAACTGACCTTAGAATGAGCTTATAAGTGTAAGGCATTAGTTAAGACGCTTAAGCAAGAACTGCGATAATGTTATTATCTAATGGAGTGTGAGGTTGGAACTGATCACTCTAATCCTTGCATTTGTTAAATGATAAAATTGTCAACAACCATTTAACAGTGATGTACTATTAATAGATGTGAGATTGGGATTGATCACCTCAATCTTCGCATCTATTAACGGATACTATCATCATAACCTTTTAAGTGAAATCGAGACGGCCGAAACAGTGGCTTCCAAGAAGTAAAACCCTTGTAAGAAAGTCAACTGACCGAAAAAAAATACCTTTCCCAAAACTTATTGAAGGATCTAGAATTTGACCTAGAACAAAACGGAAGGAAGGAGAACCTTATGATGTTTTTCCCTGTCGTAGAATAGTATTGATGCATATTAGAATTCTGGGACGAGTTAAGCAAAACCTTACATGAACTAACTCTAACTATCATAGAGACCGAACCGAATATGGGTAATCCAGGACTTACTGGGAATCTTACCAAGATTCCTAGATGACCCTCTATCATGAGAACAAATCTTAATAAATTTGTGAAGTCTCCACATCGAGGCTGAACAATTTTAATGATTGACCAACCACAAGTGGTAAAACACCGCTTGGCCTTCAATCGTAGAAGTGGTGTAAATCTTAAGCGTGTTGTGACCCCTAAAAGTGACATAAGAGTCAGATTCTATAGACACTCTTAGTCTATACCGAATTTATTCAAGCATCCTTGAAGGTTTGATTCAAAGTAGGTGAAAGTTTGGTCATTAACAAGCATCAAGACTTGGTTTGTAACTCTATAGAGTTAGCTTAGTGAACAACGAAACACCTAGATCTCAAGTATACATATGCCCACCTTGGATCATGATTACCCAATCATCATTTGAATGCTCTATTACTATTTCTGTGAAACTTTGACTAATGATTCGATTAGTAAAAGTGGATCTCTTTCTTCTTATTCTATTTGGTCCGATGCGATTATAGAGTAGTGGCTTTTACGTCATAATCAAAGATTGCCTCCTTCCAGCCGACTAAGAAGAGCGAGTTCACGACTTACCCTTAATTATCATCCTGGAATATTCATTATCCCTGGAGTCCCCATTTTGTCTACTCGGCTCGTTCCTTATGGACGAGTAGAGTTCTAGCCATGATCCGTTGTATTCTGCAAAAGTCTGTGGATTACATGATCTTATTCTGTCTCCCTAAAATAGCAACATAAATTCTTCGTGAAATTCTATGGATTTAGAAATTGTCATCGTTTAATTCTTGCATTCTTCGTCGGAAGTTCCATGGGAGACGATCAAAAGCTGATACAATCGGTCTCTTACCTTAGGGTATCGAGATGATATAGTATGTTAATGCCAAGTGGGGGAGCAACTTAGCAATCCAACTTGGGTTTTGTCTAAGTAAAAGTGAGTCGAGAAGTAGACGAACTAAAATGGGAGGAAAATCCAAACCGTAGGCTAAAGTTTTATCAGTGGGGTGGTTCTCCAATTGAGGGACAGAATGGAATTTCGGGGACGAAATTCCAGTAAGTGGGGCAGAATTGTAACATCCTAAACATTGATTTTAATGAAATTATTGATTAAAAACCTTAGAAAAATTGGAATAATGACTTAATGAATTTTGATAGGTAGGTGAGTGGTGATTATAAGTCCTAGGGGTTGTATAGAAGGCAGTTGTGGCTATGGGCAAAGTCAAATAAGCGAAATCGGGAGTTAAATCGGCGTTTTAGATGTTAGAAATCGACCGAAAAGAGAAAATTAGGAATTTATCATGGGATGATAAGAAAATAAATTCCACCGTTGGATGTGAAGTTTATGGGGTGAAGATGCATGTCAAAAAATTTGGACTCGATCCGACGGTTAACGAAAAAGTTACGGCGAATCGAAGGTTGGAAACCCAGATTTTCGCCCAGGCGCACCAGCCATGCGCCCAGGCGGGTGCACTGTTCATTGGTGCACCAGACAGTGGGAAATCCGCCCAGGCGAGGCACCAACTCGCCCAGGCGCGCCCAAGGCGCGCCCAAGGCGCATCAGCACACACCAGTGTTGCATCTGGCGCGCCAATCCTCCCCCTGACCGCACCAGAAAGACGCACCACGCACCCGGCCAGAAAACTGGTGCAGTCCTCGCGCCCAGGCGAGCCAGGCGTGCGCTGTGAAGCTCTGAGGAATCTTTCTGCACCGACAAGGATGCAGTGGGTGCCAAAGAACCGTGGTCAAGTTGTAGCTGGGATGACATCATCTTCTGGCGTCAAGCAAGGACATAAGAAAGAGGATCATGAGCTGCACCCTATAGTTTTCATTAGGCAAAGTCGTAGGTAGGGTAATTAGTTAAGCAATGAGTGTCTATGTCAAGGATTATCTAAGAAATGTATCACTCTTGTAACTATGCCCTACTTTTATTTTGTAAACTGGCCGAATCTTTTGTGGCATAACTATGAAATCGTTTTGGTAAGATGTGTGGAAGTAGGTTTCACGTAACGACCCAGTTTTCAGGAAAGTACGTAAACACGCACCCACATCGTTTCGTTTTATAAAAAAAATGGCCTCATTTCTGGGAATCTTTAATTTAATGATGATCATTTTCAGATGGTGAAAATCGGGGTGTTACACTCTCGAACAAAACACATTGAAATTAGGCATCACTTTCTACGAGATCATGTCCAAAAAGGTGACTGTGTCATTGAATTTGTTAGTACTGAAAATCAATTAGCCGACGTATTTACAAAACCTTTGCCGAGGGAAACTCTTTATAAAATTCGGCGTGAGCTCGGCATTCTGGATGAATCCAGTGTGTGCTCGACATAAGCTCGGCATCATGGATGAGTTCAGTATGTGCTCGGCATGAACTTGGTTTTTCAGTATATCATAAAATTTGATCACCTTCATAATCTCGATTGTTTCATTCAATTGTGTATTTGTTTAATTTCCTGAAATTTCTCATCCTCCAACTCCTCTTCCTCTCCTTTAAATTATCTTCTCTTTTCGAGACGCATGTTTTCATTTTCCTTAAAAGGGGGAGAAAGGTGTTGGTTTATGCTTTTACTTGAACTTTCATATCTTAATATTCGTCATTCTCTTCTTTTTCCTTTATCTTCTCGGTTGAGAAGCATGCTTTCACTGTTAAAGGGGGAGAACGATGAAAATTTTCTTCCTCGATATTTTTTAATTCTTCAGGGGGAGAAAAGTTCTTTTATAATTCCAGCCTTGTTACCATCGAATGGTATCAAGCAACTTATTTTTCTTTTGGCAATTGTGCTTAATTTTTGGCTCCTTTTTGATCATGCCAAAAGGGGGAGAAAGGTGTGTGTTGTTGTTTTTGATTGTTGCAGATTTTCAATGGTGAGAGATATGTGCGAGCGAGCATAAATTGGGAGAAAGGTGTACAAGCATAAACTCAGGGGGAGTACTTAACGAGCGGCTCCACAAATTCTCAAACTTTTAATGGCGAATGATTTCAACAAGTGGTAGCATTATTGAGCAACAAGTACTACAAGTGGATCGTTTCGACTTGTAGTACACATTCTGATCTGAGCATCTTCATAGCAACATCAAGTGGTACATTTTCGAACACATTCCGAACATTGCTGAGTCCAATCAGATTATAAGCATACAGTCGAAGGAAGAACACAAAAAGCAACAAACTTTCAAGAGAATATTTGTCATCATCAAAAAGGGGGAGATTGTAGAATCAAAGAGATTTTGATGATGTCAAATATATATACGCTCGACAGAATCAATGATGTTGAAAATGTCAAGTAAATTAGAGCTCGGCGTAGGGTCAATGTCAAAAGCGTCAGATCTAGTTCTGCGCATGCATTCCGCCAAAGGCAGAAGCTCGGATAACTGCTTCTGAAGTTTCAGCTAGGATTGAGCTTGGCTCTTGATCATGGCGTAAGTTCATCCAAGTTTGAAAGCTCGGCTCTTCACTTCAAGACTACATTCAGATATTGATCAACTTGGAACACGCTCAGAGGGCTCTAAATATTGAACTAAGACACAGCTTAAGAAAGATCAAATTAGCTCGGATTGAACACGCACCCTGAGCAAAGAACAAAGCTTGGATCTGCTACTTCAATTTTCAAGTCTGGTTGCCGAGGAAGGCTCAAGGCTCGGCAACACCAATCTCATACCAAGCTGGAACAAAGCTCAAGCTCGACTATCTCTGTTCACTCTTCAACACATCTTCTTCAACCTTCGAACTCTGCTCAGCTGTGTCGTACCTTTTATTACCGTTGAGTCTGGGTAGAAGTTCTAGGATTTTAACTCCAACGAAGTAACAAGTTTGAAATTCAAAATGAGTTAAAATCAAAGGTTAGTGAAGGGTCAACATCACTGCTCTGCTGTCAAAATTATAGCCATTGAAAAACCCATAGCTTTTCCGTACAACTGTCCTTTTCTCTTTTCTGGAAAACTGAGAAATGCCTTTTCTGTATGGATCCTTTTCTCTTTTTTTTGGAAACCAAAAGGGATTATAAATAGGGGTGTTTTCAACGGTTACGGTGATACACTTCTTTTGAACAATTTTGATTGCAACACATTTTCATTTTGAAAAAGAGAGCAGAATCAAAAATCACAGAAAAAGAAAAAGTGCTTTTGAATTTTCTCAAGAACTTAGAGATCATAATCTTTCAAATCCAAACTCTAAGTTCAACAAAATTCTTTTCTGTGATAACCCTTCACAAAATTGACTCACTCTTGAACTTCACATCTTCATACTCATTCGAAGAGTGTTTCGAATTGGAGCCATTCTCATTCATAAATCTAGTTCGTTGTAGTTGCTGGAAGGGAAAGCTGGTCTCTGATCGAGAAAGCTTTTCCGTTGTGAAAAGGTTCCAAAGAGGTTCTTTGGTCATCGATTTGTCGTGGGTAGGCTGTCACGAGTTTGGTAAACTCGGTTGACTGGATAGGTTTAGAGGGGTGGTCTCTTGTAAATCCTTTTGTAACCCAGAAAATCGATTTTTAGTGAAAGCTCTCTAAAAGGTTTTTAGAGGGGACTGGACTAGCTCTCAGGGTGAGAGTGAACCAGGATAAATCTGGTGTTAAGTTTTATTTCTTTACTGCTTTCTTATTGCTCGGCTTGCTTGAACTGGTTATCCGCTGACTTAAGCATCAAGCTTTTAATTTACTCTGTGATAGCTCGGTTTTAGAGTGTTGCTCGGAAAGTTTAGCCTTGAAGCATCTGTGTTAACCGATTAACCAGTTTATTCTTCTGGTTAATAAATTAACATTGTTTGCTCGGCAGCTCGGTTAATCAATTAACCTTTCTGTTTATCTGTTTGGTTAATCAATTAACCTTGTCTGCTCGGATAGAGCTTAAATTTTATTTAAAACCGTGAACAACAATTCAAACTATTTTCAAGAAATCGAAAAATTGCCATATCACTTTCAATCTCCTATTCACCCCCCTCTACTCGATTGTTAGGCCTCTTGTTGGTTTCCAACAAAGATAAAAACCTTTTTCAAAGATCAAAACAAGAATCAAAGCTTTATAAGGATTAAATCAAAAATCAAAACGTGCAAAGGTTCAAGATAATATAAATCAACATCAATCAACATGCAAGACTAAAAATTTCAATTTCATTATCAAGCAAACATAGATCAAACATTTATTTACCAAATAATTTCTTAAACACCTCTTGATTCACGGTTTCAAGCACTAAAATCTAACATGCAAAGAGATCTACTTCAAGTTCACAAAAATCTCAAATAACACTTTAGATCTTAAAGATTTAGTTTGAAAACATCAAGATCTACCATGAAAAACATCAACCGAATCATAAAGTCCATTGTTTAGTTTAATACAAATTTCTTTAGCTCTTAAAGATTCATGATCAAGGCAAACATCACATGCAACCTTTAATCAAACCATAAAGATGAACATGGAAAGAAAGAAAAGAAGATTACAAGGTTACAAAATCCAAAACTAGTTCTAATACTTCTAGGATCTTCGGGTTATACCAAGAAAGAAAGAACTTCTAGTCTCTAGCACTTTGATCTTCAAGGGAAAACTTGTATCTAGCCTTGAAATTCCTCTTCTTCCTTCTCCTAACTCACGGCTCCTTCTCTCTTTCTCTCTCTCTCTCTATTTCTTTTTCTTAGTCTAAGAGTTTAATGGGCTCTTAAGACTTGTGTTTGGTTTTTGGGAATGAAAGAGTGGAATGGAAATGAATAAGGGAAAATGAACCAAGACTACTCACATATATAGGCCAACTCGTGATGTCTCTTTTGCCCTTGGATTGGATTAGGTTTATGTGCAAATGGGAGGGGTAAATTCGGCTCTTCAAATTTTTGCATGGGTGGAGTTTATCATTTCTAAGGGGACAATGTAGGGTGGATTAGGGTGCTAGGGTTCACATTAGGTTCAATGGCTTGTTGGCTAATCTTTAGGGTTTCCACTAATTTAGTTAGGTCATGGTTAGGACTTAGTTCATTTGGTTACTTGTCCAACACTTAGAGAAAATTCTAGGCTTTCATCCACACATACATACATGCGCCACACTCACACACACACATGCACATACACGTTACACACAAATACACATATACACACATCATATGTTACACACACATACATGCATGCATTATATTTTTATTTCTTAATTATTTTTACTCTAAACATATAATTATCCATTTATATAATAATTCAAACATTTTCAAGAAATCACATTAACACATATCAAACATGTATCAGCCAATACACACATACAGAAAACAAATCACTTTTTCATAAAATAACTCTTGTTTAAAATTCACAATTTCTTTAGAGCATAAAAATATTAAACACTTAATTATTTTCCCAAAACTCAACTTTAAAACTCATAACTTCATTTCATGAAAACCATTTCTTTAAAATCATTCAACACTTTGAAAACGTGAATTAAGAAATTTATTTAAGAAAATACTTCTTTCAAAAAAACTTTTCTCAAAAATAATTCTTTTTAGAAATTAAAACAGTACGAGGATTTTGAGGGGTGTTACATTCTCCCCAACTTAAAGATTTCTCGTCCCCAAGAAATACTTTGCGGATTAGGCAGCATGGCACAACAACTCTCACATTACAGTGATGTCCATGAGAAAATTCTCATTCTTGCTTCAAGGTCGTCTTTGGCTTTCCGAACAGTAGGTTCCTTACAATACTCCTCGTGTGTCGCTCTCGGACGAAGAAGCTCCACAGCACAACCATTTACGTGTCGAACAGGGTTAAGTTCATTGGATTAAGCGAAGAAGATGTCGCTACTTTAGTTGATCGTTGTTGCAGAGAGCATATCCTTGGGTACGAATCCAGGGAAAATCAAGCAAACAAAAATTCACACATCTCCAAAAAAAAAATACCGGGCTTAGCCTAAAATCCTTATATACTCACTACTTTCTACACCTTAGGTCCTTACAACAACCACCCTTTTCTCTAATTCCCTTTCTAACTCTAAGACTTTCATCCACTATTTTTCCACCTTAAAAGGAATTCTATGACAACTCTGGTTCTATTCCCTCAAAACAGCCTCACTTTTCACATTGGACTCCTCCTAAGCATCAATCAAATCTATCACTCTCACTGCCCAAACCTCTAATTATAGCACAAAGGGGTCTAGTCTTCTGAATTCTGCGCAGAATCTCCTCAGATTACCAACAATATACATCTCTTTTCTTCCTTGTGGCTCCCCAACTTTGATCAAACTTACTACTAAGCTCACCCTTGTCCTACATTTTATTCAATAACCACCATTTATCCATCCGCGATCATTCAAGACTAAACTATCTGGGCAACTATGACACTCTTAGTTTCACAAGCCAGGTGATCAAATCTTGGAAAGGATTGGTAAGGTTACGGTTTAATAGGAAGGTTTATGAAGAAAAGTTTGGATTTCAACTACACTGACTGTCTTTGTTGATGCAATTCAACAAACACGGGGTCCAGGAATAACATCCTATATCCTTAGAGGTAATAACTATCCTTTTACCAAAAGGTGCATCGGGGTCAACAAACTTAGGTCTATCAAACGATGATACTACATCAAAGGTCATGGGGTTTCAATCTTAAAATCTGTTCGCTTCTACTTAGTCTACTTCTTCTAAACTACTTAACCAACAGGTTCCTAACACAGCAGGCACTAGAGATATGAACAAAATCTTACACCTTAGAAAGACGAGAACCTAATCTCACACTCCTATCCTTACACTAGCAAGCACACACAGACTCACACAATCAAACAAAGCATGTAAGCCCATGCTTAAGGCCACAAAGGATTAACATCGCTCTGATACCACTCTGTAACAGCCCGATTTTCACCACTCGAAAATAATCATCATTTATTTAATAAGTTGCTAAAAATAAGGCCAATTTTTTTTTAAAGTCATTAGCATACTTTAACATCCTTCTTTGAAAACCGAGTTGTTACTAAAAACATTCCCTTACCTAAACTTTCAAATTTTTCAAAAATAGTTTCAGTTTAACTCCACCATATTTCTTCTACGACTCTTTATAAAATGTGTGTAAAATCAAGTCTCCGATTAAGGTGGATTAATTTTGATGATGACAATGTAATTAAATTATGGACTTAATTTGAAGAATGCAAGCCCAACAATAAAGAAGATCAAGTGCTTAGTTTAATTATTCATTCTCATTTATTCTTAATGTATTTTATTTATGAGAGTGGGTAGTTTAGGTTTTTCTTCTCACATAAGGTCAAATAATATTCATGCATGAAAGGTTGAGATTAAAACCAATCAGACTTGAGAAGAGAATTGAAAAACAATGTTAGAAAACTTAATTTTCCCAACATTGACCAATTCACTCGAGTGATTCTCAATTCACTCGAGTGATTTATGAAATTTTAGTAATATAGCCGTTGGATAAAGGAAAAAGGCAACACTATCAGAGTTGACCAAAAACACTCGAGTGTTTCCAAAAAGACTGGAGTGATTTAGGTCTGACAGCAAATTTTTTAAACGTTAGAAGAGGACAAAAAGGGAGAATAACTTGGTTTTTCCTTCCCTTTTGTCCCCTTACTTAGATTCTGAATAGTGGCCATTATCCAGGACAACAAGCTTACACTCTTTCATTGATTCTCTCTCTCTCAAGTGTGAAAATCATTTTTCTCTCTAAACTCAACCAAGCATTCATCTTTATTATTTGTCTTAGTGAGTTAAGAGCGTGTGCTTCATTTGTAAGAGAATTATTTGTTGTAAAATTCTCAAACACTCAAACACTTTAGCTTGTTTAGAAAATCTTGGTGAGGTATCCAAGTACTTGGTGAGGTATCCAAGTTCTCAAGCCTTGGGAGGTTCTCAAGCACAAAGACTAAGAGGATTCTTAGCTTGGTGGGCTCTTGGAGGTTCCAAGGAGCTTAAGAAGAAGGGACTCTTCATCACCAAATCAAGTTGGGGTAGAAATTTCAAGAGTTTGGTACACTCTTGAAAAGGGTTAGGATTGAGTGAGGAATCTCAATTTATCCTTGTAATTTCTAACAATTTGATTACTAGTAGAAACTCCTAAGTTGATTATGGGGACTGGATTAGCACTCTATATTGAGTGTGAACCAGGATAAAATTGGTGTTGTCTCTCTCTTTTATAGCTTTCTTAGTTTTCAAGTAAAACCAAACCCTAAGTTCTCTAGAAAGGGGCTTTTATAATTCTAGTAGCAATTGGTTGCAATTAACTTGTTTTCAACTTGTTTAAACTTAGTTTAATTGCCCTCTACTTTTATTTATATCTGCCCTGGATTAGTCTTTAAGAAATTGAATCATTTTGCTAAATTTCTCTGAAACTGCTCCTTTCTGTTCTGCATAAAACACTCGAGTGTTTTACAATTCACTCGAGTATTTCGTGGAATTTCACTCGAGTGTTCTTCATTTCACTCGAGTAAATTGCCCAGTTTCAGAAAAACAAGCTTTTGATCAATTATCTTTTAATTGCACCGAAAATTAGTCACTGTTGCTTCCATATTACTATTCACCCCCCCTCTAGTAATTGCTAAGCCCGCTTGTTGGTTTCCAACAAGTGGTATCAGAGCTCGGTCGAAAGATCGAGCGTAAAAGCTTTTTTGAAAAAGATCCTTTTGGAAACAATGGGCTCTAGCAATCAACAAGAAGGGTCTATGTCTCTTAACCGACCTCCATTCTTCAATGGTGAAGATTATACTTATTGGAAGGTTAGGATGAGAGTCTTTGTAGAAGCAATAGACACCGATGTGACGCTCTCTTTTTAACTTGAAAATACTTAATATTTCCAAATAGTTTACTACTTGCTATCAAAATTAGGACTAGGAAATTATTCCTTTTTAGTATTATTACTTACTTAATCAATACCGTTTCAGGAATTCGGCTTAGTATTATCTTAGATTTGAAAAAGACTCTCGAGAAAGCACGTCCTTATTTATAGGAAACCTTAGTAGTTATTATTTAAACATATGATTTGCCTCTAGAGTCAGATTTGAGTATATAAAATATAAACTTATCGCCGAATCCTTTGTAAAGTGAAATCAGAGTTCGCGGAAGTAAAAATAATACTTATGGGGCTCTGCTGAGGAAAATAGACAACATATATATATATATATATATATATCGTAATATAAACTGAAAACCCCATCAGTACAGTAGCAAGTAACATCAGTCGAGATAGCAAGAGTTTATAAAGACATATACAACCCAGCTGTATAAAATAAAATCTCACTCTAAGACCTCTCAAAATATATACACTATATCACATTATCTCAAAATAGAAGTCTCAGAGCAGGTCTTCAGTGTCCTCAGCAGCTCCTCAGATCCTCCACCGCTCTATCCCTAGGATCTAGGATCCAAAACACCTATGCTATGCAGGCTCCTACGAACCAGCGGGTCCACCTCTAGCAGAAACAGTCGGCTCAACATGCACCTCCTCCTCGCTCTCATCCTCCACAGGGTCCTCCTCGACCTCGCCCGACGGTGTAGAGATCCCATTACTGGGTCTAGGATCCGCAGAAGCAGTCCTATCATACTCAGTCAGACCAGGAGAAGGAGTCTCCTCAGTGACAACTCTATGGGATGAAGGATGGGAACGAGTGGCAGCTCTAAATCTAAAACTATGAAAACGACGCATAGGTCGAGCCGGGGGTGGTCCTCTATAAGTATAAAAAGGTGGAACATGCATAGTATAGACTAATGGAACCCTAAATCGACGAGGTCGCACCCGCACCAGAGGGTTAGGGTGGTAGAGAGTAATCTCAACCTCCCCCTCAAAGGTGGCACGGTGCTCCTCATACGTCCATATACCGCTAGGGATAGGGCGTATCTCGATGCAGGCTAGGTATCTGGCCATCACCTAAACAGGGCACAGGGAGTAAGTATACACATATACATAATGGATAAAGACTAAAATTACAATCACAAATATATCATGGACAGATCATAATGCAGATACATATGAGCACACCAATTTTTCAACATTATAACCCTTATAATGCAAGTGGCATGATGTATGATTTTCTATCCACAACTGAGGCCTCTAAATGTCCATCTTGGACGTCCATCCAATACACCCTTGTGTTCCCAGAACACCGACATTAGTTCCCAGAACATAATGCCGAACCATACTTGGATAAAAAGCATCACTCCCGGAGTGTGCACCACGTTCCCAGAACGCCACGTTCCCAGAACGCATAAAAACCAGGTCCCGGACACTGGCCACATATCTATAATGTGTCATCAAGTAGGTTATACTTTGGTACTCCCGGAGTACCCTCCTCATATTCCCAGAATATGATAAACGTTCCTACCTACCAGACTTCCAGTCTATATGTATGCACAAACATCAGGGTTGGTTTTATCTTTATATTAATTAATGTGATTTAGAAATATTCCAATTTCTACTTTTGAATGATTTATTTGAGGTATAACTTTTGGCATAACATTCCCCTTTGAATCTTTCTCAAAATATGCCTTTTAAAACCCGGATTGAGCATTACAACTTCAATGGTATTTAAAAACTTAACTTTTTGTTTTTCAGCTTCAGGTACTAACCGGTTACAGTTTCAGGCTAACCGGTTAGAATTACAGACCTGAACTGTTTACCATTGCAATTCAGAAAAACCCTTTTTTCTTGAATTCTCTACTCAATCCAAAACACATTTACCATTGTTTTATACCTCAAAAACCATTGTTTCAACATTCAAAAGTCCAAATCACATTTCCTTTTCCCATGAACATAATTTCCTCTTGAAATTATTTCATTAACTTAAGGCATAATTTTGATCCTTCAATTCAGAACTTTGACAACTCAAGTTCAGACCATGTATAATGAAATTTAAGCTTAAATTTGAGCAAAGGCCATTGAGATTTCAGAACTGATTAATAAAACAATTTTCTTTGAAAATCTGCAGTGTCTAACCGGTTACGAAAATCGTGTAACCGGTTAGATTATGCAGTCAGACCATTAAAACAAGAGTTTTAACAACTCATTTTCTTCCTTTCTCAAATCTAACCAAATTTTAGTATACACAAAGTTAATATGCCTTAAAACAAACATGTTTACACTCAGAAACATATTCATATTGCATGCATCAAGTTTATTGTATCAAATTGCATGAAAATCCACATAAACACAATTTAACACAACCAAACTTAGATTAAGCACTCAAACACAGAATTCAGCATTTATATAGCTTGCATGCATCAAATTAAAGTTGCTCAAAACCACAGTGAGCAAGTTTTTGGCCTCCAAGCCTTTGTGCTTAAAAACACATAATGCCCTTTTGAGTTTTGTGAACTCAAATCCTAAATCACATGGATTTTATTCTAAATCTAGTATAAGGTAGACTTCTCCCATACCTCTAAGACGATTTTGATGAAGATTTCCACTGGATTAGAAGAAAAACCACAGATTCTCACAATTTCCCCAAGTCTGCTCTCAGATTCGGTTTCCAGCAACAGGGTCCAGAAACCACCAAATTTGACATGGAATTTGGCCAAAGAAATTGGGGAAAATGGTTAGAATTCAAAGTAGGTAACATGCATGAGAGAATCAAAGAAGTTTGAGACTCAAAGATCAACTAAGCTTACCATAATCGAGTTTGGAAATCAACTTCCAGAATCAGGATCCACAGAGAACTCAGCTTTCTACCTTCCACTTCCAAACTTGATTTCTCCCTCCACGCTAACTCTCAACTCACAGTGTTTAGATCTTTGTAAAGCTCTTGATGTAAGCTTCACAATCGTGTATCACTCGATTACTAACACTCAACAACGAAGACGAATTGCTCAGCACAATTCTGAAACCCTAATCACCCTCCTTCAACCAGAAATCAATTGATCAACCCCTAATTCATCAGAATTTCCACTATTTATAGACAACTGAAGGTAACATGCAGGGCGACGCGTGTTTCCCATTAACACCAGGTTGATTTCGTGGCGATTAAACGAGTAATTCAAGTGATTACTCATCAAATTCCACTAAACCAGTTTCCGAGTTCATCGTCTAATCGGTTACAGGGCATTACTAACCGGTTAGATCAGTTCAAAATTTAAAAATTATTATTTTAAATCTTTCCCTCCAAGAACCATTCTAATATTGCCTTTTAGTCCTCATTCAGGGACCAAACTGCAATTTCCTTATATTCTGTATTTATTTGCCATATAAAAATATTTTAACTTATTTTTATATTTAAGGCTAATTAAATACAAAATATAAACTTGAGAAATTCTATAAATTAATAATAAAACTTTTTATTATTAATTTCCTATTATTCGGGAGAAAAAAATTAGGGATGTTACAACCGATATTTGGGATGCAATTGAAAAAGGTCCTTATATTCCTAGAAGAGTGGTTAATGGTGAAGCCATTGTTATTCCTAGGATAAGTTGGAATGAAGATGATAAAAAGAAAGTTTCATATGATTTAAAAGCTAAAAATATCATCTTCTCCGCCTTGTCCAAAAATGAATTTCATAGGATATCACAATGCCAATCGGGTAAAGAAATGTGGGATACCTTGCAAATTACTCATGAGGGAACTAGTGAAGTTAGAGACTCAAGATTAAATGCTTTAACTCATGAATATGAGCTCTTTCATATGTTCCCTAATGAGTCTATCAATGATATGCAAACAAGGTTCACACAAATCGTTAACCAATTGATTGGCCTAGGAAAAGAATTTAGAAATGGTGAAACTACTAACAAGGTCTTGATAGGAGATGGCAACCAAAGGTGACCGCCATCAAGGAAGCTAAGGATATAAAATCTATGGACTTGACCACCTTGTTTGGGAAGCTCCAAGAACATGAGATGGAACTATCAAGACTTCACTTAAATGAAGATTCGGACAAGAAAAAGAAAAGCATCTCTCTAAAAGCCTCAACCAAAATGTCAAAAGAGGATGAAGATGAATCTTCAAGTGAAAGCTCCGATCATGCTCTAAATGAGGAAGAGATTGGTTTAATTGCCAGGAGGTTCAACAAATTCCTCAAAGGCAAAAAGGGTAGTTCATCATTCTCTAAGGACAAGAGACCTCAAGACAAAAGATCCAAGGATAACAAGCAAAGAAACAAGAGCTCAAGTGAGAGTGTGAAATCTCATGAGTGTGGTGGGGTAGGACACATAAAAATGGAATGTCCCACCCACTTGAGAAAGAATGAGAAGAAGGCCCATGATGGGAAGGGGAAGAGAGCTTACATTGTTTGGGATGAACCGAAAAAGGATTCCAAGTCAACCTCAAGTAGTTCGGATGATGAGGAAGCCAAGCTATGTCTAATGGCCAAGAATGACAATGAAGCCTCCTCAAGTAGTGAAGGAAATGACAATGAGAGTGAGGATGAGGTATCATCTAATTATTCTTACACCTCTTCTCATACTATTTCTTATGATGATTTTCTAAATGAGTATAATGAAATGTTAACTCAATTTGAAAGACTTGCTAAAGTTAACAAAGAAAAAGGAAAGAAGCTTTTGGAGTATCAAAAGGAAATCAATGAATTAGAAAAATCTATTAATGATTTGAAACTCCAAAATGCATCCTTGGAACTTGCTAACTCTAGTCATGTTTGTGAGAATGCAAATCAATCATATACCATCACTCATTGTGAAAAGTGTTGTGTGCTTGAAAATGAAGTTAATGATTTGAAAATCAAACTCAACACTTTTAACAAAAGTGATAGAAACCTAGATCGGTTAATTGGTTCTCTTAGACACAATTCAAACAAAACCGGTATAGGATATGTCCAGAAGAAAAAGAAAAATAAAGAGGTTGGTTCATTCTCAAAAATTGATTTTACAAAGAAACCAACTTGCTTTTATTGTGGAAAATTTGGACATACAAATAATAAGTGCCATATCAAAAATTTTGGAATTCAAAATGGTACTTATGTTTGGATTAAGAAGGGAGAATCATCCATGACTAACAAAAAGGGACCCAACATAATTTGGGTACCCAAAATGAGCAAGTGATTGTGTTTTGTAGGTGTGCCTAAGAACCGGAAAGCAACTTTGGATACTTGATAGTGGATGTTCTAGGCACATGACGGGAGATAAGCGACATTTCATTGAGCTTACTCCTAAAGAAAAAGGATATGTCACATATGGAGACAACAACAAAGGAAAAATACTTGGTATAGGTAAAATTGGTAATTCTTCCAACTTGATTATTGATAATGTACTTTATGTTCAAGGATTAGAACATAATCTTTTGAGCATTAGTCAATTATGTGATATTGGTAACCATGTATTATTTACCTCTACTCATTGTCTCATAAAAAGTGACAAAGATGAATCTATCAAATTTGTTGGAAAAAGGTCTAATAACACATACATGAATGAATTGAATAATATCACTTCTTTAGTTTCAAAATGTTTAATTAGCAAAGAAAGTGATACTTGGTTATGGCATCGTAGGACCGCTCACATTAATGTAAATCAACTTAAGAAACTTCAATCCAAAGACTTAGTAGTTGGTTTACCAAAGCTCAATTTTCAAATTAAAGGTGATTGCACTCCTTGCAAGAAGTGCAAACAAACTAAAAATCATTTTGGTTCCAAAAATGATGTGTCCACAACAAGACCATTGGAAATGCTTCATATGGACTTGTTTGGACCTTCTCAAGTAAAAAGCTTTGGTGGCAACTATTATGCCTTGGTGATTGTTGATGATTTTTCAAGATTTACATGGACATTATTTTTAAGTGCTAAGAGTGAGGCCTACAAGTCTTTTAAACGCCATATTAAGCTTGCACAAAACCAAGTAAACCAAAAAGTGATTATAATTCGACCCGACCATGGAGGTGAATTTGAAAACTATAAATTTGATAGATTTTGTGATAAGCATGGAATTGAGCACCAATATTCGGCACCTAGAACTCCGGAACAAAATGGAGTTGTTGAGAGGAAAAATAGGGTGCTAGAGGAACTTGCTAGAACCATGTTAAATGATTCTCAAGTACCTCAATATTTTTGGGCCGATGCCGTTAATACGGCTTGTTATGTAATGAATAGAATTTTAATTAGGCCTATGATAAAGAAAACCCCCTATGAGCTTTACAAAGGTAGAAAACCCAATATATCCCATTTACATGTTTTTGGATGCAAAGTCTACATTTTAAACAATGGAAAAGATCAACTTGGAAAATTTGATTCTAAATCGGATGAGGGAATATTTTTGGGTTACTCTTCTCATAGTAAAGCATTTAGAGTTTATAATAAACGAACTATGACTATTGAAGAATCTATACATGTTGTTTTTAATGAGTCTTCGAAAGAAGATAGTGTTTTATGTGATGGTAGTGATGATGGACTTGAGATTTCAAATGTTGACAAAGAGATGGAAAAATCAAAGGATGAAGGAGAAGTCAAAGATGAACTTGATCCTGCTTGGAAAACGGTGAAAGCTCACCCTATTGACAATGTCATAGGAGACCTTTCAAAGGGAGTATTAACTCGTAGGTCAATTCAAAATATTTGTCATTTTGTTTCCTTTGTTTCTCAAATCGAACCAAATTCAATTAAGGAAGCAATTATGGATGAACATTGGGTTATGGCCATGCAAGAAGAACTAAATCAATTTATTAGAAATGATGTTTGGGAATTAGTGCCTATACCCGATGATCATACCATAATTGGTTTAAAATGGATTTATAGAAATAAACTTGATGAATCCGGTTTGATTATAAGAAACAAAGCGAGACTTGTTGCCCAAGGGTGTAACACCCTAATAAATATTACCCTTAATTCCCAAGTATTAAAAATGTGAACTTAAAAATTCATTTTTATTACATTAAAATCATCCGTCAAACGGACGGAGTTTTGTCTGTTTTTCGGACATTCCAAAATTTAACCTGTATAAACAATTTTCAAATAAACAACTAATAGCCAGCAGGGCTTCAGATTATATTTCTAAATCATATAAGGGCCCCATGGGCTCCAAATATATCAGAGTAATAGCGGAAAATACTAAGTTTGAGTGTCATAACCAAAACATATAACTTGTCAAAATAGAAAATCCTAAGCCTCACTTAAAATATGAATAACAAATTTTACATCAAAATAGTGTAGGAGGCTTAAGTTCATAATATTCTTCCATATCCCATAATAACCCTACTCTCCCTGTAAGGGAAAGTACTCCTGCTCGGCCGGGGGCAGTGCCAGCTCAATCTCCATACCTGAAACTGTAAGGGAGTGAGCATTGCACATGAAATAGAAAGCAGTTTCTAACTAGACATAACAACCCACTAGGTCAAACACAATTAGAAAATAAGCATATATTCACATTTTTCACACCATACTCATTTCATCAATTCCATATCCATTATTCTTTTTACCATCCATTTCCATTATTCTGTTCAACATCCATTTTTCCTTATTCATTTCCACATCCAATCAACATTCATTTCCTTTTCTTTTTATTCATTTCACATACTCATTTCATTATAGTACATCACCTCAAGCCAGAGGCCAATGCACAGTTTCATACAACACATTTATCACCTCAAAACAGAGGCTCTCATTCCTTTCCTTATTTAAATTATGTGTCCCTCAGGTCAGAGGTCAACACCCATTCATTATAATCCATTCGGTGTCCCTCAGGTCAGAGGTCAACACTTCAATCCCTTAATTCACGGTGTGTCTCTCAGGTCAGAGGTCAACACACCAATGCATATTCCATCCGGTGTCCCTCAGGTCAGAGGTCAACACCCAACTCATTATTTAACCCGGTGTCCCTCAGGTCAGAGGTCAACACTCATTCCTTTTAATTAATATCGTGTCCCTCAGGTCAGAGGTCAACACTCAAAAACATTCATTCCATCTTGTGTCCCTCAGGTCAGAGGTCAACACTCCCCTTTAATTCATTTTGTGCCCCTCATATCAGAGGTCAGCATACTCACCATTTTCCATTAATCGTCACCTCAAGTCAGAGGCCAACGCACTTATTACATTATCATATTCATTACCTCACATCAGAGGCCAAAACATACCTTCATATTCTCACATACACAATTATCTCACATTTAAATTCCACAACACACATTCAACATCTAATCATTCATGTAATTACCTTATTCATTTCCTTTCTCAACCATCAATCTCATTCACATTGTATTCCATTTTATATCCAAACATTTACATTGCCCTCCATTGTTAATTTACATATATCACCTTTCACTTTTATTTACACATAATTAATTATTTCCTTCTCCCATATTCCCAATCTAATTCATAAGACACTACCTTCGTATACTATTGTTAATACTTAACATTTATCCTCATTTAACATTTAGGTACAACCACACACTTTCATCACATATAGTCATTTCCAATTCCAATTTTTCTTCCTATATCAATTTACTCCATAGCACCTACATTTACTTGCAACATCAATCAATTATTATTTTATCCACAACTTGACAATTAAACCAATAATCATAAAAATCATTTATGTCAACTTCACTTTCACATTACCCAATTTCTCATGTACTTCAATATAATCATTAACCAAATTTCATTTATCAAATAATTCATTCTTATATTATTGGGTTTCCTTTTTCCTAGCCTTAACATCCAATCAACATGCACATTTAATTAATTAGAATTTCATATTCAATAACCTAGGGATTTATAATCTAATGCTCTCCCCTAACACATAACCCTAACAAGCATTATATACTAACTAGAACCTACTCCCTAGAACAAGGCAAAGCTCACCATATCCACTCCCTTACCTCAAGCTCTTAGAGAGAGAGAATTTGTGCCTTAGAACACACTTGAAAAATAGCCACAAATCCAATGGAGAGGGAGGAACCTAAAATTAATAAAATAGAGACAAAATATTAAACTTTGCCCAAGAATCATGAGCGAAATTCGTGCCCCAACAAGGTTCTCCCTAGTGGGATGATTAAAGCTTCATGGGAGGAAGAGGGAGAGAGAGAAATTCGAGTTTTAAAGAGGGAGGAAGAGAAGAACACAAATACAAACACTTACTTGGAGAAACAAGGAAGGAATTGGATGATGAAATTGGAGTGATTCCCTTGAGGATTGATCAATTGGAATGAGTGGATGTGTGCCCTAGAAGAGAGAGATTCGAATTTGGCATGAAATGAGGGAGAGAACGCTTTTATTTTTTTTTCTATCAGCAACCCTTAATCGATTAATAATCGATTAAGGCATTTCCAACTTTCAGGCTTAATCGATTAAGCTGCAGCTTAATCGATTAAGTTGCAGGATTTTCAGCACCCCGACTTTGAACGGCCATAACTTCTTCGTTAACCGTTGGATCTTCCTCAAATTTTGACACATGCTTCCCCACATATCCTACTTCACATCCAACGGTGGAATTTCTGTTTAGAGTTGTAAATCTTTTATTTTGAATTTCCTAATATCCTATGTTATTAATCCTAAATCAAGCCTTCAAACCACTAGTTTCTACCCCATATCATTACTTCCTTCACTCCAGGCTTGACCCATCATCAATTATACTAGGAATTAAATTTGGGATGTTACAATTCTCCCCTACTTATTGGAATTTCGTCCCCGAAATTCCGTTAAGTTTAGTAAATGGAGAATCATCCCGGTGATAGGACTTGCAATTCTTATCTTTAATTCCCTTTGGTTTCTTCTGCCACTCTTTCGATTTGTCTTTACCTAAACAGAATCTAAATTAGGGTAGGAAGTGCTCCCCCACTTGGCTTCGACTTACCCAATTACCGCTATGCTAAAGGATGTGGGATCGGATGAATCCGCTTCCGATTGTCCTTCGGATAGTTGCAGGGCAGACGTTGCACTAGCTAGATACGGGAAAACTCGAAATATTTAACGTTTCCGAAATAGTTTTAGAATCTTTCCCAGAATAGATACCCTGGGGATCGTGGCATGCGAAGGTTTTTGTAAGATAGAACGCCTTAGAGTTTGTCTCCGCACAAGGATTGACTAGCACTGGTAAGATTTAGAACCTTTCAAAAACACAAGCATTCATGAACAAGAAGCACCCCAAAAGGTTAAGAGTATCCCCCCAATGCTTAGTTGATTAGAGCAAACAAAATTCCTACTAAATGCTCCACAATCAACTTCTTCCATGAATCGATTAAAAAGAATAGGAAGGAAGAAGTCCACATTTGTTCCAAGATTTACCCAACTACCAAAGATGAAGGGTACAACAAGCTTGCCGTTGGCTGGGTCAATTATTAAGGTGGTTTGGTCTTAACGCAGGAATTTCACAAATTTGGCACAACCGGCTATTCTTACGAATGGTTATCTAGGAACGGGAAAAGATTCGAAGCAATTGTCAAATTGCTCAATGATTGGTTTAGTTGATATGATGATTGAGAATAATTTCTGGAGAGTTTTCTTAACTCATCCAAGGGTTTAGCACTTAGCTATACTACTTTGGAACAAGTAGCATACACCAAGACTTCCTTTCTTTGGAACTATTTTCTATCTACTCCCTAACTCTATAAGAAGCTTTTGAACGAATGTTTCTGGGTTAGGTTGGCTTCACTTACAAGAATTATTTTCCTTGGAAGTCACTACTTTGGGTGTCTACTTTCACTTTAAAGGTTACAATGATAGCATTTATTGATAGATGCAAGAATTGAGGTGATCAATCCCATCCTCACGTCTACCAACAACACATCACTGTCGGGTTCTATCAGTAATGTCATCATTTAACAAATGCAAGGATTAGAGTGATCGGTTCTAACCTTACATTACGTCAAATAACAACATCACAACATAGTATTGGTCACTTGATACTAGAGTTCTCAAATTTAAGAATTCTTTCTAAGGTCTTTCATATGTTATCTATAAGAACAAAATTGTATTTGGAAAGGTAGATTTCCAACATGTTTTTAAGCAGTTCTAACCTAAGACATTACTAATCCCCTATTTAGCTAACTAAGGAGAAAACTATCTCCACCACAATCGAACTTAGAAACATTACGCATGGACTTGGCAAACATTAGTTACCTGCGACCATATCCGCTGGGTCCACCTCGTCATCCTCGATGGTGAATAACTTCCCCTTCTGCAATGATGGACCACCACGGGCCTTCTGTGCCTTAGCAGCATTAATTTCCTTCTTCATTGTGTTCTTAGGACAATTTGAAGCAAAGTGTTCGGGTTGTCCACAGTGAAAGCATAACCCCTCCTTTCGACCCAATGTCCAGCACACTCCCCTATGCATCCGGCCGCAGTGCTGACAAGTCAGTATTGGACCATAAGCATTCACTGTTGGTCCGGATTCCCTAGGAAACGTGACCCCGGAATGAGAGTATGGACCAGACTTCTGAATCGGTCCCTTGCCCCTAATAGGACCAGACAATCTCTGAGAAGTCCTGCTTCGCTCCCCTGCTTGTTCCTGCTTGAGAGAATCTTCATAAGCACTGGTCATGTTCACAAGTTGAGAGAGATTAGAGATTCCCTGATAGACAAAGACAGTTTTGATCTTGGAATTGAGACTAGCCTCAAACTTGATACACTTAGTGCGTTCATCTGCATCCCGATAGCTGCCAGAATAACGAATGAGATCCTCAAACTGAGCTGCATATTCTCCAACACTGAGGCTCCCTTGCTTCAGCTCAAGAAAAGCCACTTCCTTCTCCCTCCTTACATTTTCCGGAAAGTACTTTCCCAGAAAACGGATCTTGAAAAGATCCCATGAAATAAGCTCATTAGCTGCTTCCAGACCTCTCCTCTGTTGGTCCCACCAATGTTCCGCCTCACCCATCAGAACATACTCCGCTAGTCGCATATACTGATCACCTGGTGGCTGCAGTGAGCGAAACACCTTCTCCATCTCCTGGAGCCATCTTTGAGCTCCATCGGGATTGTAACCCCCTTCAAACTTCGGCGGATCGCTTTTTCTAAAGCGGCCCATCCAGTCAATCTCCACTGGTGGTGGTGGAGGAGGCTGAAGTGCTGCTGCAGCTACAGCAATGTTCTGGGCTTGATTCTGCTGCAAGTTTGCAAGATTATCAGCTTGTTGCTGCTGAACTTGGGCTTGGTTCTGCTGCAATTGAACCAGAGTTTCGAGAATTGCAGCAATCCTATCATTATCAGCCCGTCTCCCTGCCATACTGTTGAGTCATGGAAGGGAAACCAGTTAATGATAGAATAATTAAATAAAACCACTAATATCCTATGACTTCACTTAGCCACTAAACTAAGTACTTGGGTCACTCGCTCGCTGAGTAACCACAGGAGTAGTGAGTTCATACTCCAAAGGGCGAGGGAAACTGCTTTGATACCATAAATGTAACACCCTAATAAATATTACCCTTAATTCCCAAGTATTAAAAATGTGAACTTAAAAATTCATTTTTATTACATTAAAATCATCCGTCAAACGGATGGAGTTTTGTCTGTTTTTCGGACTTTCCAAAATTTAACTTGTATAAACAATTTTCAAATAAACAACTAATAGCCAGCAGGGCTTCAGATTATATTTCTAAATCATATCAAGGCCCCATGGGCTCAAAATATATCAGAGTAATAGCGGAAAATACTAAGTTTGAGTGTCATAACCAAAACATATAACTTGTCAAAATAGAACATCCTAAGCCTCACTTAAAATATGAATAACAAATTTTACATCAAAATAGTGTAGGAGGCTTAAGTTCATAATATTCTTCCATATCCCATAATAACCCTACTCTCCCTGTAAGGGAAAGTACTCCTGCTCGGCCGGGGGCTGTGCCAGCTCAATCTCCATACCTGAAACTGTAAGGGAGTGAGCATTGCACATGAAATAGAAAGCAGTTTCTAACTAGACATAACAACCCACTAGGTCAAACACAATTAGCAAATAAGCATATATTCACATATTTCACACCATACTCATTTCATCAATTCCATATCCATTACTCTTTTTACCATCCATTTCCATTATTCTGTTCAACATCCATTTTTCCTTATTCATTTCCACATCCAATCAACATTCATTTCCTTTTCTTTTTATTCATTTCACATACTCATTTCATTATAGTACATCACCTCAAGCCAGAGGCCAATGCACAGTTTCATACAACACATTTATCACCTCAAAACAGAGGCTCTCATTCCTTTCCTTATTTAAATTATGTGTCCCTCAGGTCAGAGGTCAACACCCATTCATTATAATCCATTCGGTGTCCCTCAGGTCAGAGGTCAACACTTCAATCCCTTAATTCACGGTGTGTCTCTCAGGTCAGAGGTCAACACACCAATGCATATTCCATCCGGTGTCCCTCAGGTCAGAGGTCAACACCCAACTCATTATTTAACCCGGTGTCCCTCAGGTCAGAGGTCAACACTCATTCCTTTTAATTAATATCGTGTCCCTCAGGTCAGAGGTCAACACTCCCCTTTAATTCATTTTGTGCCCCTCATATCAGAGGTCAGCATACTCACCATTTTCCATTAATCGTCACCTCAAGTCAGAGACCAACGCACTTATTACATTATCATATTCATTACCTCACATCAGAGGCCAAAACATACCTTCATATTCTCACATACACAATTATCTCACATTTAAATTCCACAACACACATTCAACATCTAATCATTCATGTAATTACCTTATTCATTTCCTTTCTCAACCATCAATCTCATTCACATTGTATTCCATTTTATATCCAAACATTTACATTGCCCTCCATTGTTAATTTACATATATCACCTTTCACTTTTATTTACACATAATTAATTATTTCCTTCTCCCATATTCCCAATCTAATTCATAAGACACTACCTCCGTATACTATTGTTAATACTTAACATTTATCCTCATTTAACATTTAGGTACAACCACACACTTTCATCACATATAGTCATTTCCAATTCCAATTTTTCTTCCTATATCAATTTACTCCATAGCACCTACATTTACTTGCAACATCAATCAATTATTATTTTATCCACAACTTGACAATTAAACCAATAATCATAAAAATCATTTATGTCAACTTCACTTTCACATTACCCAATTTCTCATGTACTTCAATATAATCATTAACCAAATTTCATTTATCAAATAATTCATTCTTATATTATTGGGTTTCCTTTTTCCTAGCCTTAACATCCAATCAACATGCACATTTAATTAATTAGAATTTCATATTCAATAACCTAGGGATTTATAATCTAATGCTCTCCCCTAACACATAACCCTAACAAGCATTATATACTAACTAGAACCTACTCCCTAGAACAAGGCAAAGCTCACCATATCCACTCCCTTACCTCAAGCTCTTAGAGAGAGAGAATTTGTGCCTTGGAACACACTTGAAAAATAGCCACAAATCCAATGGAGAGGGAGGAACCTAAAATCAATAAAATAAAGAGACAAAATATTAAACTTTGCCCAAGAATCATGAGCGAAATTCGTGCCCAAATTGGTTCTCCCTAGTGGGATGATTAAAGCTTCATGGGAGGAAGAGGGAGAGAGAGAAATTCGAGTTTTAAAGAGGGAGGAAGAGAAGAACACAAATACAAACACTTACTTGGAGAAACAAGGAAGGAATTGGATGATGAAATTGGAGTGATTCCCTTGAGGATTGATCAATTGGAATGAGTGGATGTGTGCCCTAGAAGAGAGAGATTCGAATTTGGCATGAAATGAGGGAGAGAACGCTTTTATTTTTTTTCTGTCAGCAGCCCTTAATCGATTAAGGCATTTCCAACTTTCAGGCTTAATCGATTAAGCTGCAGCTTAATCGATTAAGTTGCAGGATTTTCAGCACCCCGACTTTGAACGGCCATAACTTCTTCGTTAACCGTTGGATCTTCCTCAAATTTTGACACATGCTTCCCCACATATCCTACTTCACATCCAACGGTGGAATTTGTGTTTAGAGTTGCAAATCTTTTATTTTGAATTTCCTAATATCCTATGTTATTAATCCTAAATCAAGCCTTCAAACCACTAGTTTCTACCCCATATCATTACTTCCTTCACTCCAGGCTTGACCCATCATCAATTATACTAGGAATTAAATTTGGGATGTTACAAAGGGTACAACCAAGAGGAAGGTGTTGATTATGATGAGACCTTTGCTCCGGTTGCACGTCTTGAGGCAATCCGAATCTTGCTTGCCTTTGCATCAATTTTTAATTTTACCCTTTATCAAATGGATGTCAAGAGTGCTTTCTTGAATGGTTTCATAAATGAAGAATTGTATGTTAAGCAACCACCCGGTTTTGAAATCATGAGTTTCCAAACCATGTTTACAAGTTGAAAAAGCACTTTATGGATTAAAACAAGCTCCTAGAGCTTGGTATGATCGATTAAGTACCTTTCTATTAGAAAATGGCTTTCAAAGGGGAAAGGTTGATAATACACTATTCATCTACAAAACCAAAGAGGACATTTTGTTAGTGCAAATATATGTAGATGATATTATCTTTGGTGCCACTAACGTGTCCTTGTGTAGAAAGTTCTCTAATTTGATGAAAAAGGAATTTGAAATGTCCATGATGGGGGAGCTCAAGTTCTTCCTAGGACTTCAAATCAAGCAAGTCAAGGAGGGGATTTTTGTGCATCAAGGAAAATATTGCAAGGAGCTCCTTGGAAAATTCGGAATGGACAAATGCAAAGAAGCATACACTCCCATGAGCACAACATGCTACCTAGACAAGGATGACATAGGTAAACCGGTTGATGTTAGTAAATATAGGGGCATGATAGGTAGTCTTCTATATCTTACCGCATCTAGACCGGATATTATGTTTAGTGTATGCATGTGTGCCCGTTTTCAAGCAAATCCTAAAGAATCACACCTATCCGCAGTTAAACATATTTTTAAATATCTTAAAGGAACAATTAACACCGGATTAGGGTATCCTAGGGATGCTAGTCTTTGTTTAGTTGGCTATTCGGATTCCGACTTTGCGGGATGCAAGCTTGATCGCAAAAGCACTAGTGGTACTTGCCATTTATTGGGAAGTTCATTAGTGTCATGGTTTTCTAAAAAGCAAGCTTGTGTTGCTCTTTCCACCGCCGAAGCGGAATATATCGCCGCCGGTAGTTGTTGTGCTCATCTCTTGTGGATGAAACAACAATTATCGGATTTTGGTTTAAAATTAGAAAGTGTTCCATTAAAATGCGATAACACGAGTGCCATCAATCTAATTAAGAATCCGGTGTATCACTCAAGGACTAAACACATTGAAATTAGACATCATTTCCTAAGGGATCATGTTCAAAAGGGTGATTGCACAATTGAATTTGTGAGTACCACAAATCAATTAGCGGACATTTTTACAAAACCATTGCCAAGGGATACCTTCTATCATATAAGAAGGGAACTTGGTATTTTAGAGGAGTCAAGTATAAACTAATTGATTTGTGCCATTTGAAAATCACCAAGTATGTCTAAATTTAGTGTGTGATGATACTTGTTTGAAATTACCTTGAGATGTTATGAATTTATGTCTTCAATTGTGTGTGATTATGTTTCCTATCAGTTGTTTTCATTTCATGTGTTTAATTTTGTGTTTTTGTGTTTCAAAACTGTGTTTTTCTGCATAACTGATAAACACACTCGAGTGTTTCTTAAATAACTCGAGTGATTTTAATTCAAAATTAAATCAGTTTTAATTGGAAAAGTTTTTGAGCAGGTCTGATGCAAAACACGCGAGTCTTTTATAAAAGACTCGAGTCTTTTGGGCCAACACTCGAGTGAATCCCATTTCACTCGAGTGAATTAAAAGTTTCTGAAAATCCCTCTTTCGGCCAACACGCGAGTGAATTCGATTTCATGCGAGTGTTCTTCAGAATTTCTGAAAACACGCGAGTGATTTCACATTCACTCGAGTGAATTCATCAAATATAGCCTACTGCTGCGATTTTCTTTTCATTTTACACGAATTTCTCTCTTTCTTCACTCGAGTTTTCTCTGTTCTCTCACCTCCATCTTCACAAATCTCACCCAAAACTAAAATTTCTTTCATATTTCAAGCATATTTCATCTTCTAAACTCATTTCCATCCCTATTTCACATCAAATTCAACCTTTTGCACATCAAATTCATCATTCCCTTTCCAAAACCCTAACTCCCCAAAACCCCAATTTCTCAAAATTTCTTCTAGTTTTCACTTGTAAGTGCAAATGGCTTCATCTTCGGACAATAGAAGAAAAGGGAAAAAGCCAAGAATGGAGGAACCTCAACCAATTGAAGAGGAGGAAGATGATTTCTATCAAAGGGAAAATTGCATTGAAAGGGAAAGAAAATTTGCTTCCAATGATTATGCAACACAATCTTGGGTAAGTGAAGCTTATCTCCTTAGTAGAGGATTCCCCTTTGTCAATGCCCTTAAAACTCAAAAACTCATGGGTTTCCTATCATATAATGGCCCTATCTACATTAGGTTAGTTAGGCAATTTTATGCAAACTTTGGGCAAAATGGAAACTCATATGAGACCTCTGTGTTAGGACAACGATTTGAGGTTACCCCTAGGGCTTTATTCCAAGTCTTTGGGTTGTCACGATCGGGCGAGGGCAAATCTAAAGGAGATGTTGACCCAATTTTTCGAAACTTGCTCCGCCCCGATCGTGTATATCTCAAGGGCGAGAAGAAAGCAAACCAAATGACTGCCAACAATAGAGTCCTCCACTATCTTATTTGTCATATCCTGTTGCCCCAAACATCTTCAAACTACTCCCGCCCAATTCAAATTGAGCTTCGTGTTATGGATGCCATTCTTAATGGAAATGTCTTGAATTGGGCCTCCATTATCCTTGATAGAATGAAACAAGCCTCCGACTCCAAACCTAAGCAAAACCTACCTTACTCGATGCATGTCTGCAGGCTCCTTCAGCACTTTGAGATTCCTATTTCGGAAAAGGAGCCTGTCGTTCGTCTTCCTGCAAAAATCCATGCCTTTTCTGACAACTCTTTGGGTAAGATGGACATCGAATACTTCGGTAATCGATGTTTATACTTTGATGAGGCAGCTGCTCTGAGATGTCAGGGAAATGTTCAGCAGGTAGCAGATCAGCTAGGCGTTGACCCTCAGCAGTTGGAGGAGGAGCAGGCCGCTTTTGAACAGCAGGCCGGAGGGAGTGGTAGTGTGCCCCAGGGTGATCCTACTGATGGGATCAACTTTGATATACCGGGGTCATGGAACACCTCGTTTGGAGAGTTCAGGGTATATATGGATGAGAGAATGGATGGTTTTGATGGGAAGTTTGCCTCAATGGGACATCAGGCTGAGGAGTATAGAAACTATATGACTGGTAGGGTTGATCGGATTGATGGGCGGCTGGATGCTTTGGAAAATCAAGCTCAAGAGCAACGGGCAACTTTGTTTGACATGCGGACTCAGATGGATCTCCAGCACTCCGCTCTTCATGGTATGCTTGATGCCCATTTTGCTAGTGTGGATGCTAGTTTTGGACATGTGCGCTCCGATCTTAGTCAGATTCTGTCAGCTCTTGGGAGACTCCAGCCCTATCCTCGTGATGATGATCAGCAGCCCTATTTTTAGCTATGTAGAAACTTTTGAGTATTTTGCTATTTTTGGAGTTGGGTGTACTTTGTTTAAAACTCATGTTTCATGGTCTATGGATGGTGTGTGGAATGATGGATTTATAATATTTATGCATTAATCATGTTTTCTTCATGGTTTTCATGTTCTTTAAAGTTTTTTTTATTGCTTCATAGTCATATTTTGCTTCTTATTTACTCTTAAGGGAAAGTTTTGTTATTGGTATCCTTCATTCTCCACCTTGTTTCCAAAATGTTATCTTTTTGATCATGACAAAAAGGGGGAGAACGGAGATTAAAGAGAAAAGAGCATATTTGTAACATCCTAAACTTTATTTTAAATGAATTATTAAATAAAAACCTAAGAAAAATTGAAATGATGACTTAACGAATTTTGGTAGATAGGTGAGTGGTGATTATAAGTCCTAGGGGTTGTATAGAAGGCAGTTGTGGCTTTGGGCAAAGTCAAATAAGCGAAATCGGGAGTTAAATCGGCGTTTTAGATGTTAGAAATCGACCAAAAAGAGAAAATTAGGAATTTATCATGGGATGATAAGAAAATAAATTCCACCGTTGGATGTGAAGTTTATGGGGTGAAGAAGCATGTCTAAAAATTTGGACTCGATCCGACGGTTAACGAAAAAGTTATGGCGAATCGAAGGTTGGAAACCCAGATTTTCGCCCAGGCGCACCAGCCATGCGCCCAGGCGCACCAGCCATGCGCCCAGGCGGGTGCACTGTTCATTGGTGCACCAGACAGTGGGAAATCCGCCCAGGCAAGGCACCAACTCGCCCAGGCGCGCCCAAGGCGCATCAGTACGGACCAGTGTTGCATCTGGCGCGCCAATCCTCCCCCTGACCGCACCAGAAAGACGCACCAGCCTCACGCACCCTGTCCCGCACGACGTCGCGTGCCCAGGAGCGCCAAGACCACGCCTCGGCGCGCACCAGCTTAAAAGTTGGTGCTGCAGATCAGACCAGCCAAAACGCACCACTCTTCCTCCTCCTTCTTCTTGGGCGATTTTGAGCCCCAAAACCCTAGCTTCTTCCACACCAAAAATCCACCTAAAAACACAACAAATCATCATCATATATTGGTTCCCCATCACTCATAACCACTCAAACTCCATCAATTTCTCATTTTTCCCTCTCTTCAATCATACCCATGAGTTAGGGTTCAAGAACACCAACACCCAACCTTGATTCTCATCCTTCCAAGCTCAAAGTAAGTTAGATTCATGTTTTTCTCCTTATTTTATTCATGATACACGAATTTCCCACTCTCAATTCTAACTATTTGTGTCTCCGGGGTTCCATAGCTCATTCTCTCTCCTCCAATTGAAGCTTTCTCTTTCTCTCTCTACACTAAGGCTTGGGAATCAACATTCTCTCTCTCACCACCTTTATTTGAGGTAAGAAGGGAAGTGTTACCTCTACTTAGAGGGTATTTTCTAGCTTGTATATAGGGGGAATTAAGGCCAGGAACTAAAATAGAAATGAGAAACCTTAGGGTAAATGATTTGATTAGAATATGGTACAATTGAACTATGATTTAGAATTTAGGAATATGCAAGTTTCTATATGTAATTGTGGTTGCTTTAACAAAAACTGGGTTTAATGATGCTGATGGTAGAATATGGCATGGCTTGGGGATTTACAATGAACATAGTGATTAGGAAATTGATTATGATATTAATTCTAGTGGTTGGAATGGAAATGCAATGAACATGAGACAATTGGGAATATTGATGTTGGATGTAGATCATACTCTGGTCGGAATGTCAATAATGAATGTAGCGATTAGGAAGTTGATTATATCATTAATTTTAGTGTTTAGAATGGAGAGAATTATATATTGTTTTCATGACCCTCCGAAAGGAGTGGATATTGTTTTCATGACCCTCCGAAAGGAGTGGATATTACTTTCATGACCCTCCGAAAGGAGTGGATATTGTTTTCATGACCCTCCGAAAGGAGTGGATGTTGTTTTCATGACCCTCCGAAAGGAGTGGATGTTTTCTTCATGACCCTCCGAAAGGAGTGGATATTATTTTCATGACCCTCCGAAAGGAGTGGATATTGTTTTCATGACCCTCGGAAAGGAGTGGATATTATTTTCATGACCCTCCGAAAGGAGTGGAAATTGTTTTCATGACCCTCCGAAAGGAATGGATATTGTTTTGATGACCATCCGAAAGGAGTGGAAATTGTTTTCATGACCCTCCGAAAGGAGTGGATATGGTTTTCATGACCCTCCAAAAGGAGTGGATATCGTTTTCATGACCCTCCGAAAGGAGTGAATGTTATCTTCATGACCCTCCGAAAGGAGTGGATATTATTTTCATGACCCCTCATAGGAAGTGAATTATATCAGGACCTCTATCGAAGAGTAGAATATTATATGGACAGAACCCTCCATTAGGAGTGAGTATTAAATGAGAATAAGAGGATAGATAGACAAGTGTGTAAACGATAGAAAGAAATGATAGAATTCAAGAAAGGTTGAGGAAAGAGTTGAAAGGAATAAGAAATGAATATGGTCAATAATGGGGTATTAAGGAATCAAGGGAAACTGAAATAGAAAATATAATTCAAGTGATAACGGGTAGTAATCTCTTAGTTGTTCTCTATGTCATTTTAGGATGTATTTTCTAAGTTCTGTGTAATGCTACCCTTCTTGATATATTTTTACAGGTGAAGAAGGAGCTTACACGAGCATGGCCGAGCAGGATCACATTCCACAACGTGGAATGTGAAAATAGTTGGGAAACTAATGGCGGTCAAGAGTCTTATTTTGGAAACATTAAATATTTTGTTGATGTAACTAAAACTAGTAGTTGTTTTTGTGGAAAAACTAAAGTGTTTTAAGACTTGTGTATATGTTTATAAACTCGATGTAATAGTGCTAAGTCACACTGTTTATATTTTGCCCTGCTGGCAACTGAAATGATATGAATGAATATTATGAACAGGTTGATGGTGAAACAAATTTTTGGAAAGCTAAGAAAACAAAGGAAACTCCGTCCGATTGACGGGAGAATTTTTATAAGTTAAAAAGAAAATTTAAAATTCACTATTTTTAATAAGGGTACTTAGGGTTAGATAATTAGGGTGTTACAGTTTTGGTATCAGAGCAGTTTCCCTCGGCCTTTGGAGTTATGAGCTACTCCAGTGATTACTCACCGAGCGAGTAATCGATAATTATAGTTTAGAGTCTAGAGTCTATTGATAGGATGTTTATACTGTTAACTATGCTATTAAGCTTTAACTATCGACCTTGTGCATGACTAAACAGAATGGCTGGTAGACGGATCGGTAATGATGGGATCCGAGCTATTCTGGTGCAGATGGCTAAGATGCAACAGGATCAGGGGAACAACATCGCAGCAACAGCTGCAGCAGCAGCAACAGCAACAGCGGCTGCAATGATTCGTCAACCCCCAGCTCTAGTGGCTATCGATTGGTTGGCGCGGTTCAGAAAGAACGATCCGCAAAAGTTCGAAGGTGGGTTCAATCCCGATGGGGCACATCTATGGTTGCAAGAGATCAAGAAGATTCTCAATACTATGGCACCACCGGAGGAACAGAAGGTTCTGCTAGCACAGTACATGCTGACTAATGAAGCGGAACATTGGTGGCAACAAATGCGGAGGGGTTTGGAGGCTAACAACCAGGCGATCACTTGGCAGTTGTTCAAGGACCGTTTTCTGGGCAAGTACTTTCCTGAATATGTTCGAAGGGAGAAGGAGATAACTTTTCTGCAGCTCGTGCAAGGGAACATGAGCGTCGGAGAATATGCTGCTAGGTTTGAGGACCTAATCTGTTATGCGGGAAGTTACAGGGATGCTGATGAAAGGACAAAGTGCATCAAGTTCGAGACCGGACTTCGTTCTGAGATCAAAATGGCTTTTGAGTATCAGAACATCTCCAACCTGTCTCAGTTGATCAACATGACTAGCACTTATGAAAAGAGTAGGGAGCGCAGGGCAGAGGAGAAAAGAAATAAGAAGGTACAGAAAGTTGGGGGTCCGACTCGGGGAAAAGGACCAATTCTGGAATCAAAACCTTATGCCCAGCACGACGTAGCTCCAATAGCTCCCGGGGTTAAGGATAAGAATGGGAATACTATGGGAACCTATCCACTTTGCTCACATTGTGGAAAGAAGCATGAGGGAGAATGCTGGTATCGGAATCAAACCAGGGGGAATTTCACTTGTTTTATGTGCGGACAACCAGGACATTTTTCTTCGATTTGTCCCACAAAGATCCCGAAGAAAGAAGTCAATGCTACAAAGGTGCAGCAAGCGGGAAAGAGTGAACCTGCTTTTAAGGGAAAACTGTACACCATGAACAGGGAGGAGGTCGATCTAGCTGACATAGTCGCAGGTATAGATTGTTTAGTAATGCCCGTGCAGTATCCCATTAGTTTTAATATCACATAACTGATTTTTCCTCCTTAAAAGTTATTTGGAAATATCATGTTCCTTAAGATAGAAACATCCTGTGAATCTTTAACGCATTCATCCGGTCTATGCTTCTTAGTAGCAGGGTAGAAACAATTAGAAGAAATGTCGAGTTGTAGAATTCAATTCCAAACTAATCAAGCCCAGTGATAATATTGTTATTTAATACTATATAAGATTAGAATTGATCACTCTAATTCTTGCATATGTTGAGTAATGATTTTATCAATAAGCCCAACAATGGGATCACTATTAGTAGATGGAAGATTGAAACTGATCATTTTGATTTATCCGCCTACCAATAGTTGATGTCATTGCCGAATCTCATATCCAAGATTGTACCAAACGAGCTTAGCATCAGAAGTTTTACTCTTTGTTTAGTGCAAAGCCCTAGTAGTACGCAGAATCTAAGTGGGGGAGTGAAACCAAGAGGATATAGTAGCACAACCAAAGAAACTTGCGATTGGGATGATTCACATTTGAAGGAATTGATCGGAATTTCGGGGATGAAATTCTAATAAGTGGGGGAGAATTGTAACATCCTAAACTTTATTTTAAATGAATTATTAAATAAAAACCTAAGAAAAATTGAAATGATGACTTAACGAATTTTGGTAGATAGGTGAGTGGTGATTATAAGTCCTAGGGGTTGTATAGAAGGCAGTTGTGGCTTTGGGCAAAGTCAAATAAGCGAAATCGGGAGTTGAATCGGCGTTTTAGATGTTAGAAATCGACTGAAAAGAGAAAATTAGGAATTTATCATGGGATGATAAGAAAATAAATTCCACCGTTGGATGTGAAGTCTATGGGGTGAAGAAGCATGTCTAAAAATTTGGACTCGATCCGACGGTTAACGAAAAAGTTACGGCGAATCGAAGGTTGGAAACCCAGATTTTCGCCCAGGCGCACCAGCCATGCGCCCAGGCGGGTGCACTGTTCATTGGTGCACCAGACAGTGGGAAATCCGCCCAGGCGAGGCACCAACTCGCCCAGGCGCGCCGAAGGCGCATCAACACGCACTAGTGTTGCATCTGGCGCGCCAATCCTCCCCCTGACCGCACCAGAAAGACGCACCAGCCTCACGCACCCTGTCCCGCACCACGTCGCGCGCCCAGGCGCGCCAAGACCACGCCCAGGCGCGCACCAGCTTAAAAGCTGGTGCTGCAGATCAGACTAGCCAAAACGCACCACTCTTCCTCCTCTTTCTTCTTGGGCGATTTTGAGCCCCAAAACCCTAGCTTCTTCCACACCAAAAATCCACCCAAAAACACAACAAATCATCATCATATATTGGTTCCCCATCACTCATAACCACTCAAACTCCATCAATTTCTCATTTTTCCCTCTCTTCAATCATACCCATGAGTTAGGGTTCAAGAACACCAACACCCAACCTTGATTCACATCCTCCCAAGCTCAAAGTAAGTTAGATTCATGTTTTTCTCCTTATTTTATTCATGATACACGAATTTCCCACTCTCAATTCTAAATATTTGTGTCTCCGGGGTTCCATAGCTCATTCTCTCTCCTCCAATTGAAGCTTTCTCTTTCTCTCTCTACACTAAGGCTTGGGAATCAACATTCTCTCTCTCACCACCTTTATTGGAGGTAAGAAGGGAAGTGTTACCTCTACTTAGAGGGTATTTTCTAGCTTGTATATAGGGGGAATTAAGGGCAGGAACTAATATAGAAATGAGAAACCTTAGGGTAAATGATTTGATTAGAATATGGTACAATTGAACTATGATTTAGAATTTAGGAATATGCAAGTTTCTATATGTAATTGTGGTTGCTTTAACAAAAACTGGGTTTAATGATGCTGATGGTAGAATATGGCATGGCTTGGGGATTTACAATGAACATAGTGATTAGGAAATTGATTATGATATTAATTCTAGTGGTTGGAATGGAAATGCAATGAACATGAGACAATTGGGAATATTGATGTTGGATGTAGATCATACTCTGGTCGGAATGTCAATAATGAATGTAGCGATTAGGAAGTTGATTATATCATTAATTTTAGTGTTTAGAATGGAGAGAATTATATATTTTTTTCATGACCCTCCGAAAGGAGTGGATATTGTTTTCATGACCCTCCGAAAGGAGTGGATATTACTTTCATGACCCTCCGAAAGGAGTGGATGTTGTTTTCATGACCCTCCGAAAGGAGTGGATGTTTTCTTCATGACCCTCCGAAAGGAGTGGATATTATTTTCATGACCCTCCGAAAGGAGTGGATATTGTTTTCATGACCCTCCGAAAGGAGTGGATATTGTTTTCATGACCCTCGGAAAGGAGTGGATATTATTTTCATGACCCTCCGAAAGGAGTGGAAATTGTTTTCATGACCCTCCGAAAGGAGTGGATATTGTTTTGATGACCCTCCGAAAGGAGTGGATATTGTTTTGATGACCCTCCGAAAGGAGTGGAAATTGTTTTCATGACCCTCCGAAAGGAGTGGAAATTGTTTTCATGACCCTCCGAAAGGAGTGGATATCGTTTTCATGACCATCCGAAAGGAGTGAATGTTATCTTCATGACCCTCCAAAAGGAGTGGATATTATTTTCATGACCCTCCGAAAGGAGTGGATATTATTTTCATGACCCCTCATAGGAAGTGAATTATATCAGGACCTCTATCGAAGAGTAGAATATTATATGGACAGAACCCTCCATTAGGAGTGAGTATTAAATGAGAATAAGAGGATAGATAGACAAGTGTGTAAACGATAGAAAGAAATGATAGAATTCAAGAAAGGTTGAGGAAAGAGTTGAAAGGAATAAGAAATGAATATGGTCAATAATGGGGTATTAAGGAATCAAGGGAAACTGAAATAGAAAATATAATTCAAGTGATAAGGGGTAGTAATCTCTTAGTTGTTCTCTATGTCATTTTAGGATGTATTTTCTAAGTTCTGTGTAATGCTACCCTTCTTGATATATTTTTACAGGTGAAGAAGGAGCTTACACGAGCATGGCTGAGCAGGATCACATTCCACAACGTGGAATGTGAAAATAGTTGGGAAACTAATGGCGGTCAAGAGTCTTATTTTGGAAACATTAAATATTTTGTTGATGTAACTAAAACTAGTAGTTGTTTTTGTGGAAAAACTAAAGTGTTTTAAGACTTGTGTATATGTTTATAAACTCGATGTAATAGTGCTAAGTCACACTGTTTATATTTTGCCTTGCTGGAAACTGAAATGATATTAATGAATATTATGAACAGGTTGAAGGTGAAACAAATTTTTGGAAAGCTAAGAAAACAAAGGAAACTCTGTCCGATTAACAGGAGAATTTTTATAAGTTAAAAAGAAAATTTCAAATTCACTATTTTTAATAAGGGTACTTAGGGTTAGATAATTAGGGTGTTACAATATCTTTTATTTTTTATTTTTTCCGCTTTCTTACTTTCACACTGATGATATATGCTCTTGCTCTGATACCAATGAGCACTTGATTATGATTATTATTGTAATACGTTGTGCTTGGCATTTTCGGGATTGTACAGGTTAAAAAGGTTACTAGATTGAGGGGGAGGTCTCAAGTGCTAGAGGTTTAATTATTTTTTCATCATCAAAAAGGGGGAGATTGTAAAATTTAAGGTGGATTAATTTTGATGATGACAATGTAATTAAATTATGGACTTAATTTGAAGAATGCAAGCCCAACAATAAAGAAGATCAAGTGCTTAGTTTAATTATTCATTCTCATTTATTCTTAATGTATTTTATTTATGAGAGTGGGTAGTTTAGGTCTTTATTCTCACATAAGGTCAAATAATATTCATGCATGAAAGGTTGAGATTAAAACCAATCAGACTTGAGAAGAGAATTGAAAAACAATGTTAGAAAACTTAATTTTTCCAACATTGACCAATTCACTCGAGTGATTCTCAATTCACTCGAGTGATTTATGAATTTTCAGTAATATAGCCGTTGGATAAAGTAAAAAGGCAACACTATCAGAGTTGACCAAAAACACTCGAGTGTTTCCAAAAAGACTTGAGTGATTTAGGTCTGACAGCAAATTTTTTAAACGTTAGAAGAGGACAAAAAGGGAGAATAACTTGGTTTTTCCTTCCCTTTTGTCCCCTTACTTAGATTCTGAATAGTGGCCATTATCCAGGACAACAAGCTTACACTCTTTCATTGATTCTCTCTCTCTCAAGTGTGAAAATCATTTTTCTCTCTAAACTCAACCAAGCATTCATCTTTATTATTTATCTTAGTGAGTTAAGAGAGTGTGCTTCATTTGTAAGAGAATTATTTGTTGTAAAATTCTCAAACACTCAAACACTTTAGCTTGTTTAGAAAATCTTGGTGAGGTATCCAAGTACTTGGTGAGGTATCCAAGTTCTCAAGCCTTGGGAGGTTCTCAAGCACAAAGACTAAGAGGATTCTTAGCTTGGTGGGCTCTTGGAGGTTCCAAGGAGCTTAAGAAGAAGGGACTCTTCATCACCAAATCAAGTTGGGGTAGAAATTTCAAGAGTTTGGTACACTCTTGAAAAGGGTTAGGATTGAGTGAGGAATCTCAATTTATCCTTGTAATTTCTAACAATTTGATTACTAGTAGAAACTCCTAAGTTGATTAGGGGGACTGGATTAGCACTCTATATTGAGTGTGAACCAGGATAAAATTGGTGTTGTCTCTCTCTTTTATAGCTTTCTTAGTTTTCAAGTAAAACCAAACCCTAAATTCTCTAGAAAGGGGCTTTTATAATTCTAGTAGCAATTGGTTGCAATTAACTTGTTTTCAACTTGTTTTAACTTAGTTTAATTGCCCTCTACTTTGATTTATATCTGCCCTGGATTAGACTTTAAGAAATTGAATCATTTTGCCAAATTTCTCTGAAACTGCTCCTTTCTGTTCTGCATAAAACACTCGAGTGTTTTACAATTCACTCGAGTATTTGGTGGAATTTCACTCGAGTGTTCTTCATTTCACTCGAGTAAATTGCCCAGTTTCAGAAAAACAAGCTTTTGATCAATTATCTTTTAATTGCACCGAAAATTAGTCATTGTTGCTTCCATATTACTATTCACCCCCCCTCTAGTAATTGCTAAGCCCGCTTGTTGGTTTCCAACAATGTGGACAACAAATGTCCATCCATAGTTTGAAATACTCAATATTCTTTTTAAAACCAAAGTTATACCAGTTCACAAAATAAAAGTAGGGCATAATTACAGAAGTGATACTTTGCTGAGATAATCCTTGACTCAAACACTCACAACGACTCAAACTAAATACCCTACCTCTGGCTCTTCCTATAGAAAACAATAGGGTGAATCTCCCATTCCTCATTCTTACGTTCTTTCTTAGCTCCCGAAGATGAAGCCGCCTTTGTTGTTGTTCGTTCACCAAACTTTGGCGCCAACTGCACTCCGGCTGGAGTGGTAGAAGTCCTCTGAGTTTCATACCGCACCATATTATCATATTATCATCACTATCACCATTCTTTATTATTATCAACATTCTTTATCATGCCAAACTTATGATCATTCTTACATAAACATCCTTTCTTTCTCGATTCCTTTCTCAATTACTTCCTCATTCTCAATTTCCAATCCTTCACTTCTTTCCTTTCCCTCTTCAAGGATTTCATCTCTTTCTCCAAGCTTTACCTCCTCATCATCAACAATTCCTAGGCCTTTACTTTTCTTAATTATCAACCTTTTCTTATCAAGTCTTATTGAATTATAACCATCGATGATCGGGGGATTAAAGCATCATCGAGGTACGCGTTCTTTCGTAGTTAGCATTCACGTCTCAAGTCTACATCTCCTCGGTCATCCATCCAACCTAGTCGGAAGCACACAGGAGTACAGAACCTTTACCGTGCGGGCACGACAGCTGTCTCACAATCAATTGGCCCCAGGCCAGGAGGACTACAGCCTCAAATCATATCACATCAATTCAATTCACATATATATATATATATATATATATATAATCAAGGCACACTGTAAAAACTCGGTACAGGTTCACGATGCCCCACTCCAGTCCCTCTCACTATTCAAGATTTGCAATCTAGGAGGCGACAGTACTAATTCTAGTTGATCACGCAGAACTTACCACGACATTGGACCCAGTCCCTACCATGTTCGTATACCACATGCGGAGTTCGTTCTGCCTAGAAAGTACTCTAGACTTCTTGACGTTTCACCATCATTATCCTCCCCTAATGCAATCTCCTCCTGAGTATCCGCAGATACCCATGGTTCCTTCCTCTCCACTACTTCGGGTTACTCTCATACCTCACCGCGTTCGCGCTGTTAATGTCTTTTAAAGTCTTTTATCTTTTTAACTAACCTAATGGTCGGCTCATCCTTCGTGCATCCCTTCAATGAGTCCCGACCGCTATCTTTGCATCACTTTTCCTTTCCTTTCTCAACATAGCACAGAGCGGGATTGCCTTCACAACTTGAATTTCATTTCACAGTTCTCTTAAAATCACAATCTTTCTGGAAATCCCATTTCGTAAACTTTATTAAAATCTCTTTTCACAAAAACCTCAGTTTGTAAGTTTTCTCAAAAATCTCCTTTCGTAAATCCTTTTTGAAATCTTACTTCGTAAACCCTTTTCAAAAATTTCGCTTCATAACTCCTTTTCAGAAATTTTCGTTTCATAATCTCTTTTCAAAGATTTCTTTTCGTAAATCCTTTTCAAAAATTTCACTTCGCAAATTCTTTAAAAAAATTTATTTTGTGAATTCTTTTCAAAAAATCTCATTTTGGGAACCCCTTTCAAAATTTCAGTTTGTAAATCCTTTTCAAAAATTTCATTTCATAAATCCTTTTCCAAAATCCCCTTTCAAAAATTTATTTCAAAAATCTCAATTTCGCAAACTCTTTTCAAAATTTGTTTTTGTAAACTATCTTTCAAAAATCTCATTTTCGTAAAACCTTTTAAAAAATCCCTTTTTTTTAAAAAAAAAATTCTTAAAAACCTTCTCTTCGTGAGCACAAGTGGAGGAGCAAGCTCAACTCAACACCAGTCTCAGTTCAATAAAACAACAACAAAGAATCAAGAATCACTCTCATCACACTTTACTTCCCATACACCATCCCTTCCCGACTCTGGCTCATTCACATCGTTATCATGAAATATTTTCCCAATCTCATCTCTTTATCTCCTTTCCAATCATTCTTATTCCTCTTGTCATCATCTCCTTTCTTAATGTCTTATCAGGGCTGCCTTATTCCTTAAGGACTTAAGCCAAACAGGGGGTTATCTCTTTTCTTTGTGTCTTTTACTTCTAATCTTAACCATTATTATTACCAATTATACACATTATCTCAATTTCAACAGTTTAAAATATCATCATGCATAGATAAACAAGTAAATATAAACATACTATTTCACATCATCAGCATACAATCATCACACACAACAATGCGGTCTTTGTCTTCTTCGTATAAGTGGTCACACAAAGCAAACAATTGCCACTATACTACTGACTCTGAACCACGAAGTTCCGATCTTTGAGCTGATACGGAACGTCCTAATATATCACCTACTACCACGGTGTCTTAGGAAAGCTACTCTCTCACCTGAGGTCCAGCGATTAATTGTGCGCAGTCTCCTCGGATCCTTGTTGCTGCCACTGCCTTAATCCCTCGTCTGTAACCTCCCTCGTATTAATCAAAACACATTTTCATTACCAACTTTTATTAAGAAAATCTTTTCTTATCTTAAAACGTTCTTCGTTCCTCGTTGGAAAAACATGATCGTTTTCTCAAAACACTCTAACGTTTCTTAGTTCTTTAAACACTTCAAAACCATTTTGAAAACATCAAATAAAATAATTTAAATCAATTGGTTTTGTTGCTGGTCCGTCTTGGACAGCACCTTAACCGCATTCGAAAACACCGAAAAATTCACCGTTTTCAATCCGGGTTTTTCTCAAATCAATTACCATTTAAAAACCAAACTTTGAGTCTCATAAAGACAATTTTAGAAATCAAGAAACAACTTTAAACAATCTTGGACAGCAAAGAGGTTGCTTCACAAAAGTCAATTTAATAAAATCCGAAAACATTGTAAAAACTCTTTTTATTTCAAATACTCTTTAGTTCAATATTAACACTTTAAAACTTATGTTTTTGTTATGAAACAAATCTTAGATAACAACAAACACAATCCCACAAGTTCAAAGAAATCAAATCAAATTAATTTCAAAATCGATTACATACATTAACTAACACATACTCAACAACACATTTTAATAAATCAAGTCAAATAAACGATTAACCAATTACAAACCAATCATTCATTCTCAAGTAAACATTCTTACAATCAAATACTTAATTATTCAACACATAATAAAGTTCAAAACCATTTCATAAAACAAAAGCACTTAGACATACTTAGACTCATAAACCGAATACACACACATAATTTCACTTAAACACACAACTTTTTCCTAAATCAATTAGCTTAACATCATTTCACAAAATACATTCATTATTTTTATGTTAGTTCATGGAAAAAGAATCCTAAGCTAAATAACATGCATTGACCGAAAATTCCCACAATTCAAAGCAAGGCTTATTCATTATTAAACACATAAAATCATGAAATTATTTCTTCATTTTCTTAACAAAAACCGTGAGCTAAAACATGGAAAATAATCAAACTTTAATTTATTAAATCAAACCACAATATCAATTTCTCACAAAATAAAAAGCATGGATTTTAATTTAAACATGGCCGAATACAACATGCACAAGATCAACACTTAGATTAAATCATGTTCTTATTCAAAAATCATTTTAAAGCTTGTTTCCCTAATCTTCTTCCAAAAACCGTGACATGGAACAAAAGAAAACATGATCTTTTTATTTAAAATTAACATGCAAAGGTCAAATCTTAAGCTTTTCCATCAAAATATGCAAAAATCATAGATCAACACAAACACTTTCAATTTGTTTTTCAAAAGGATATAAAAATAACTTTTCAAAGTTCAACATCAATATGCATGCACTTAGATCTTGTAAATCAAGTCATAAAATTAAACATAATAGCACAAATAAAAGACAAAAATCATTTTGAATGAAAAGGAACCAAAACCGAGACATACTCTAAGAAAAATACTATAGCTTTTGTTCAAAGATCACATACAAAACTCAAGATAAAAACCTTTTTCAAAGATCAAAACAAGAATCAAAGCTTTATAAGGATTAAATCAAAAATCAAAACGTGCAAAGGTTCAAGATCATATAAATCATCATCAATCAACATGCAAGACCAAAAATTTCAATTTCATTATCAAGCAAACTTAGATCAAACATTCATTTACCAAATAATTTCTTAAACACCTCTTGATTCACGGTTTCAAGCACTAAAATCTAACATGCAAAGAGATCTACTTCAAGTTCACAAAAATCTCAAATAACACTTTAGATATTAAAGATTTAGTTTGAAAACATCAAGATCTACCATGAAAAACATCAATCGAATCATAAAGTCCATTATTTAGTTTAATACAAATTTCTTTAGCTCTTAAAGATTCATGATCAAGGCAAACATCACATGCAACCTGTAGGGTCTGCCGACCATATAAGGACTCAAGTCTTATTTAAGGGACTCTTCAAGGACCGTTCCCTCGGTTTACTCAGCACAAACGTCCCTCGCTCGAACTCATTGGCTCCGAGCACACAAAAGGACTAGGCTCGGACTTGATGGGGCCGAGCCTTACAAACGGTCTTCCACTCATCAGGCTCGGGACTCTAGGGCCGAGATATACCGTTGGCTTGTGGATAGACGCAGACTCATTCAGGCTTCTTATCCCCTCCGCAAATCTCTCCTAGATTCTCGCTAACAGCCTAGACATGAGATCTTGAGCTGATCCTATCCAGATTCTAAGAGTATAAACCTCCGATATTATCTCACAGAATCCTGGTTTAGCTCAACCCTAATACAGGGCCCATACGGCCCATATCAGCCTCCTCCAAACCCTATAAATAGCTCATAACAGCTAGGGTTTCAGGTACGTACTCTCATCCATAAGTTGACACTCTGCACACACTTGTTGACTGGGGAGACCCTGCTTTTCCCAACTGGAACTGCAGAAACACCACAAAGTCACATATTAACACTTGATCCTCTCTTGGGCTCCTGGTTCCATAATCTTGAGCACTTAGAGGGTTAAGAACATAGTGTTCAAGGACACTACATTGGCGCCATCTGTGGGGACCGAATAACCAGTATTCCCACCCACTGATCTCATGGCAAACGACAAGAACGATGGTAATCAAGAAGATCTCCGTCGTAGCCTCCGTGGGAGGCCACCCAAGACCGGGAGAAACGTGAGGGACAGAATTGCTCCGGGAGCACCAACTGGAGGTAATCAGGCTGACGTTCAGACAATTCCGCCAGTTCCAACGGCGGATCAGGCACAAGCCACGGTTCCTCCAGCTGGCCAAGTTCTCGTTGAGGGCGGCGGAGGGCAGTCTAACCCTCATACCGTCCCTGATGGCCACGTTTCAGAATGGCGTGACACGGCTGATTCTGGACATCACTCGCGTCGGGCTGCTGCGGGCTCGCGAACTGATGTGGATCGGCGAGTTGAACGGGCCGATCGGCGTGATCATTCCAGGGCTGACAGGTCCAACAGGGAGATACCTCATTTAACTAGAGGTCGTTTTGGAACTCTTCAAGGTGGTCAGCGTTCTAAAACGGAAGGCATATCTTACATGACTACTTCTTCGGCACGAAGGAGAGAGGAGTCGATCATGGAGATCTTGAGGACTCAGACTTCTTTAATTGAAAAGCAAAACCAGGCCATTGCTACTCTTCAACAACAGAGCATGGCAAGTATTGCCGAGCAAGGCCCTCACGAGGCCTATGGTAATCCGAGCAATCTTCCCCCACCTCCACCCCTCAACCCAAACTTAATCCCAGAACGTATCACTAGGGAACCCCATCCTGAACACCCTTTCACACTTGAGATTATGGCTTTCCAAACCCCACAAACTTATGTGGGTCATCAGAATATTCCTCGGTACAATGGAACAACTGACCCGATGGACCACATAGCTGCCTACTAGTCCTCTATGATGTTTTATGGAGGAGGGGATTTTATGAAGTGCCGAGCTTTCTCAATGACTCTGGGCTCGGCGGCTTTGAGATGGTTCAATTCTCTACCCGCCAATTCGATCCGATTGTGGGCCGAGCTTAGACAAGCATTTATAAACAGGTACACGGCCAGTATGTCACAGCCCAAATCAGACCACTCACTAGCTGGAGCTGCACAGAGACCCGACGAGTCTCTACGCGACTACCTAGCTCGGTACCAACAAGAGGCCAGTGGCATATCAGGTCTGCAATCAGGAGTATTTGTTCTCTTGCTCACTCAAGGATTGCAGGATGGAGATTTTAAGGATTGCTTGATTGGGGAACCACCTAAGAACATGGCCGAACTTAGGGAAAGATCCAGGAAATACGTTAATCTAGAGGAATTCCGTAGGATCAGTACTGCAGCAAGGGGTGGCGAAGGACGACATGAGCAACGTCCTCGTCAAAACGACGTTCGTCAAAATGATCGTTTTCGAGATAGGGGAAGGAAAGACAAAAGAGAAAGAGAGAGAGAGGAAAATCTGCCTCCAAAAGAATAGTATGATGAATATACCCAGTTGACAGTCCCGAGGAGTCAAATCCTTCGTGAGACTATGCATACAGAGATGCGTAACATCACTCGACCACCAGCTTTAAGAAAGGCAGCTCAAAAGGATAGGACAAAGTACTGCGATCATCACGGTGGATGGGGGCATACCACCGACCAGTGTACCCAGTTGAAGGACTTAATCGAAGATATGGTAAGGGATGGTAAGCTTCAACAATATATTGGCGAAGCGTTGCGCAAACGCTCCAGGAGAAAGAGTCCTTCACCACCCAAAACCGAATAGAAAAGAACTAGAAGCCCTTCACCACCTGCAGGGGGAGCATCTACCCAACCATCCGAGAAGGAGAAGAATTCTTTTCTCATCGGCACCATTGCTAGAGGATTTGTATGTGGAGGGGAAAAGAAGTGTGATCGCAAGAAGTATGTGGGACAAGTCCTTTCGGTGGCCAGCCGACCAATCCAAAAGCCCAGGAAGAAAAACATAGTCATCAGCTTTAGTGATGAGGATTTTGAGGATATCTTACAAGACCATAATGACCCAATGGTAGTTACAGCCAGGCTCGGCAATTACGAAGTCAGAAGGATTCTTGTCGATCAGGGGAGTTCGGCAGACATCATGTTTCTGGATCTGTTTGAAAAATTGAAGTTGAGAAGATCTGATCTCACCCCATTCGAGGGAAGTTTGATTGGCTTCACGGGACATTCAATTGTTCCCTTAGGCCACATCCATCTCCCATTGACCATGGGGGAACCACCCTCTGCTCGGACTGAAATGGTAAAGTGGCTAGTTGTCCACGCCCCCTCGGCATACAACGCCATCTTTGGCCGAACTGCACTCCAATCTTTTGGTGCTGTTGTATCGACGGTCCACTTGGCCATGAAATTCCCAGGGTCTGATGACAAGGTAGTAACAGTGCGGTCCAAACAGGAGTTGGCTCGGAAATGTTATAATATCAGCCTGGGCAAGTTGAAGCTTGATGATGAGAAGATCATGCAAGAACCGCTTAACAAAGGAAGTGTCAACTTAGCAGATCTTGACGTAAGAGAGGAGGATGAAACTAGGCCGACCCCTCAAGGGGACTTCAAAAAGGTGATTTTAGGCCCCGATCCTTCTCGTTGCGTCAAGATGGGGGTTGGCCTTTCTGAGGAATTGGAAAAAGAACTGACTGAATTGCTGGTGGAAAACAAAGACTTGTTTGCCTGGACCTCGGCAGATATGCCAGGAATCGATCCGAACTTCAGCTGCCACAGGTTGAGCGTGTATCCTGGAGCCAAGCCAGTTTGTCAGAAGAAAAGAAGAGTCGGAGTTGAGAAGGCACAGGCAACAGAGAAGAAGGTAGTCGAGCTACTAGAAGCAGGATTTATCACGGAGGTGGTGTATACTGATTGGTTGGCCAATCCCGTGCTAGTAAAGAAGTGTAATGGGAAATGGAGGATGTACGTGGACTACATAGACTTGAACAAAGTTTGTCCTAAGGATCAATACCCACTTCCCTGCATCGATAAACTTGTGGATAGCTCGGCGGGTTATCAAAGGCTTTCATTTATGGATGCTTATTCGGGGTACAATCAGATCCCAATGTATCCCCCGGATCAGGTGAAGACTTCATTTATCACAGAAAAGGCCACATATTATTACAATGTGATGCCATTTGGATTGAAAAACGCTGGGGCAACTTACCAGAGGATGATGAACAAGGTGTTCGGCCCCTTGATTGGGCCGAGAATGAAGGTATACATAGATGATATGATTGCAAAGAGCTTGAAAGAAGAAGATCACGCTAAGGATTTGAAGGTACTTTTGGGAAGGATCCGACAGTTCAACATGAGGTTGAACCCGGAAAAATGCACGTTTGGAGTTCCAGCAGGGGCCTTCCTCGGATTCATGCTTACCGAGCGCGGAATTGAGGCAAATCCAGAAAAGTGCCGAGCCATTCTTGATATGAAGAGTTCGTCAGATGTCAAGGGTGTCCAACAACTGACAGGTCGGGTTGCGGCTCTCTCGAGATTTCTGTCTCAGTCAGCTAGGAAGGCGGAGGGGGTCACCCTCGAATATTCTTTAAAGTTTGGAGAACTCCGAGGGGGTCACCCTCGAATACTCTCTCGAGATTTCTATTCCTAGATTACTGAGGACTTCAGTCTCGAAGGTGGAAAAGGGCAAGCGGATACCGACTTTAGTTGCTATTTCTTCGTAGAAATAGAAAAATTGGCGATTTTCCGGTACTTGGAAGCATATTCGGTCGTCGATTCCCAAAGGTCTCAATACGAATTCTGAGGCATTTCCATCGGCGTTCGGAGGTGTTAAAATTGGTCGAAGATGGTTAAGACTATCTGTTGTCAGCAATGAAGGTCTCGTCCCTAGCACTTCCCGATCAAAAACGGCGTCGTACTGCGCATGATTGGGCGGCAGAGGATATTCTTCAGGGTTGGTAACACACCTGCGCTCCACCATATCTGGGGAAAAAGCAAAAGGCTCGGCGTTAGGATTTTTTACAACACATGTTTTTATTTTAAAATTAAGGCCGAGCCCTAGACCTTTTCCCTCCTCCCTCGGTGGACTTCCTAAAGGTTTTTCCTCGGTGCGACGATCAGGACTAGTCCTGACTTGAGCCCGACGCTCAGCGAACCTATACGCTAGTAACCACTTATTTTCATCTGCGGGATTCGATGGGTACTCTACAACTAACAGTTTTGCCTCGGTGGATCATTGGCCAGAAGGAGGAGTAGAAGGGTGTATAGAATCGTCAATATCAGTGTTTCCCTCATCCCCAGAATTCCCAGAAGAACATGAAGAATCACTATCACTAGAAGGTTCCTCTCCTAATCTCCTGCAGAGTTCATGATAAACTCTCCTCAAACATCTCCATCCTCTCATGGTCTAAAGGTAAAGAATCCTAAACACAGCTTACCCAGAATAAAAACCCAGAACCCAGAAATCCCCTAAATCCAAACTCCCTGCAAAACCCAGAACCAAAACCCCTTTACAAAAAGCAGAAATCGCACAAAAAGAGGAAATCGCAGAAATGGAAATAAGAAGAGTAGAGGAAGTTACCTGCTTTCAGTTGCTGGAAAGGATGATGGGAGAAGGTTGTGGATTTGAAGGCGGAGACGGTGGAAAGGAGATTGGAAAGAGAATAATGGGATTCTGATTTGAGAAGATTCTGGAGTGAGGAAAGGAAAAATGAATGTGGGTAGTAAGAGGATGAAAGGATTCGAATTAATGAAGGAAACTTTTCAGTTTCCCTCCATGTTACACATTTGGGCCGAAAGCCCGTCAACCCATGCAACCACTCGCTGGATGAGACGTGGCGGTTTCAACAGTACTTTTTCAAATTTCAAAAATTGCAATGATTTGGCACAACTTACAAGAGAACGCGCCGTACCTAGAGAAACCAAAACGTCACCTCGGACAGATGTCGCACATTCGAACTAAGACATCTAGAAGGTCCAACCCTAAACACATGCTACCTCGTCACAAACTTTATAAAGTCTTACGAGCTGGGGGGCTTGTAGGGTCTGCCGACCATATAAGGACTCAAGTCTTATTTAAGGGACTCTTCAAGGACCTTTCCCTCGGTTTACTCAGCACAAACGTCCCTCGCTCGGACTCATTGGCTCCGAGCACACAAAAGGACCAGGCTCGGACTTGATGGGGCCGAGCCTTACAAATGGTCTTCCACTCATCAGGCTCGGGACTCTAGGGCCGAGACATACCGTCGGCTTGTGGATAGACTCAGACTCATTCAGGATTCTTATCCCCTTCGCAAATCTCTCCTAGATTCTCACTAACAGCCTAGACATGAGATCTTGAGCTGATCCTATCCAGATTCTAAGAGTATAAACCTCCGATATTATCTCACAGAATCCTGGTTTAGCTCAACCCTAATACAGGGCCCATACGGTTTCAGGTACGTACTCCAAACCCTATAAATAGCTCATAATAGCTAGGGTTTCAGGTACGTACTCTCATCCCTAAGTTGACACTCTGCACACACTTGTTGACTGGGGAGACCCTGCTTTTCCCAACTGGAACTGCAGAAACACCACAAAGTCACATATTAACACTTGATCCTCTCTTGGGCTCCTGGTTCCATAATCTTGAGCACATAGAGGGTTAAGAACATAGTGTTCAAGGACACTACACAACCTTTAATCAAACCATAAAGATGAACATGCAAAGAAAGAAAAGAAGATTATAAGGTTACAAAATCCAAAACTAGTTCTAATACTTCTAGGATCTTCGGGTTATACCAAGAAAGAAAGATCTTCTAGTCTCTAGCACTTTGATCTTCAAGGGAAAACTTGGATCAAGCCTTGAACTTCCTCTTCTTCCTTCTCCTAACTCATGGCTCCTTCTCTCTTTCTCTCTCTCTCTATTTCTTTTTCTTAGTCTAAGAGTTTAATGGGCTCTTAAGACTTGTGTTTGGTTTTTGGGAGTGAAAGAGTGGAATGGAAATGAATAAGGGAACAATGTAGTTTATCATTTCTAAGTGGACAATGTAGGGTGGATTAGGGTGCTAGGGGTCACATTAGGTTCAATGGCTTGTTGGCTAATCTTTAGGGTTTCCACCAATTTAGTTAGGTCATGGTTAGGACTTAGTTCATTTGGTTACTTGTCCAACACTTAGAGAAAATTCTAGGCTTTCATCCACACATACATACATGCGCCACACTCACACACACACATGCACATACACGTTACACACAAATACACATATACACACATCATAGGTTACACACACATACATACATGCTTTATATTTTTATTTCTTAATTATTTTTACTCTAAACATATAATTATCCATTTATGTAATAATTCAAACATTTTCAAGAAATCACATTAACACATATCAAAAATGTATCAGCCAATACACACATACAAAAAACAAATCACTTTTTCATAAACTAACTCTTGTTTAAAATTCACAATTTCTTTAGAGCATAAAAATATTAAACACATAATTATTTTCCCAAAACTCAACTTTAAAAGTCATAACTTCATTTCATGAAAACCATTTCTCTAAAATCATTCAACACTTTGAAAACGTGAATTAAGAAATTTATTTAAGAAAATACTTCTTTCAAAAACACTTTTCTCCAAAATAATTCTTTTTAGAAATTAAAATAGGACGAGGATATTGAGGGGTGTTACACTATTGGGCCGTGAGGCCTAACAAATAAAATTTTCTTTTCTTTCTCTTCTAATAAAAATCATTTCTTATTTATAAAATAATTAATAAAATTAAATACTAAAATTTTTGGAAAGACTAGGAACATAAAAATTCAATCCAACTTTTGCATACATTCTTTTTACATATAAAACTCTTCTTAAAAAGAATTATAAAATGTAATCCATAAAATCACGAAAATCAAATGCAAATCACAATTTAAATCTCATGATAAAAAATAACGTTGTATTTTTAAAATGCAACTCTGCGAATAAATATTCATTTATAAAATTCATCTTAAAAAGAAATTTTGTTATTTAAAATATACGAGGATTTTGGCGGATGTTATATGTAAAGTCGAGAGTCTCAAGTAATCCCTCTTTCACTAATCTCTTAATTCTCTTTATGGAGATGTTTCCTAATCTCCTGTGTCATAATTTGGAGGATTTATCATTCGTAAAACAACGTTTAATACTTACATTCTCTTGCGTAGCCGTGAAGTTGTATGAAATTGTGTTTGATAAATTATTTTTGAACAAATCGTCATTAAACACACCATTTCCAACAATAGTAGACTTAAATAGCAAATCAAAATCGAATGCTTTGAAATTTATTGAATAACCTAAAGGTAAGAGTCTTGAAACCGGAATTAAATTCCTAGAGAACCCAGGAATGTAAAAAACATTATTCAATTCAAAAACAAAACCAGATTCTAACTTAAGTTTGCATGAACCAACAGCCACCACATGTGAAGCCATCCGGTTTTCAGAATAGATGTACCGTTCACTTTCAGTTGGCTCCCTCTGGCTTGAGAAGGCCTGCATGGTATTACAAATATGGATTGAAGCACATGTGTCAATCCACCATGTGTTTTCACAAATATTAACCATATTAGATTCAAAACATACGAAAGAAAAAGCATTACTCTTCTTTCCGAGCCAAGCGTTATACTTGAAGCAATCATTCTTTATGTGCCCCTTCTTTTTACAGAAGAAACACTTGTACTCTCTCCTGATCTTAGCAATTGGAGGTATTCCCTTCATCTTTCCTCTTTTCTTCCCTTTCCCTTGATCATGTGTCTCAGTCAATGCACTATCGCCAACTTCCTGAGCAAGTCTCCCTTCCTCTTGCGCACACATGGTCAACAATTCATTAATAGACAATTTCACCTTATGTGTGTTATAGGAGATCATGAACCGGCCATATGCTGGCGGGATGGAATTTAGGATCAAATGGACTAGGAAAGATTCAGATATTTCAACTTCGAGTCCCTTCAGTTGAGACGCCAAGTCCCTCATCTCCATGATGTGTTTTCTTATACCATTGACTCCGATGAGCTTGGTTGATGACAATCTTGCCATGAGGGTGCTTGCCAGTGCCTTATCATATGACTCAAATTGTTCATCAATGGCTTTCAGAAAATCCTTGACCCTTTGTCATTTATGAATTGAGCCACAAATACTAGTGGAAATACGTGACTTCATGAACTTGATTGAAAGACGGTTAGATCTTTCCCAGCGTTCGTACACCGTAATATTTTCCATAGTACTAGTATCAGTGAGCTCAACAGGCTCATCCCTACGGAGAGCAAAGTCAAGGTCAGCAATACCTAAATGGAGAAGAACCCTCTCCTTCCAAACATTATAGTTGTCACCAGTCAACATAGGAACATCATTTTTGTCATCAAAGATAATCAAAGATTGTACTACAGAAAAGAAGTATTTTATTAAAACATGCTTACATGATTTCAAGACAAATTTTATGTAACTTGCCAATACATGTTACAAATATGTGAATCAATGTCATCAAATGTCATCAAAAAAAAAAGTTAAAAAGAAATAAGGGTTTGACTGGTTTGACTTTTCTCTCTTCTCTCTCTTGGTGAACTAGGATTTTTCCCTAGCCACCGTGTGGCCACCATGGCTAAGAAGAAGGGGAGGCCGCCAAAATCTCCCTCCCCATTACCAAACAAATAGCCTGATTCGACCAAGCCTGCTCATGATCAGCAAGTTTTTGATCTTTCAAATCTTGACGAGGAAGACCTTGCATTGATAGATAACTTGACTCCCAAGCAACTGGAATCCCTGGTGCATGGTTTGGATTTGATACGTTCAAGGGTGAAAGGAAAGGCATCGGTTGAGGATGATGATGGTGCTGAGGAGAAAGAAAGCATTGAGGATAGAAGAGACGTGAATCATGATCCTGGAACAAGTTCTAATCCTAATCCTAATGTGATAATGAGTCCTACGAAGCAGCCCTCAGTTTGGGATTCATTCGACATTTCAAAGTTGCGAAACGTTGGAGAAAAGCTATGTTTCTATCAGCTTGAATTAAAGGAAGGAGTGTCTTTGGGGAAAATAGAGGCTGCTGATGTAGAGGAAGAAGTGAAATATTGGCAACAAGCACTGATCTATTATGTTCTAGGGGCAAAACCACCGTATCCAGTTATCCAAGGTTGTATAAAAAAAGCTTGGGGACAATATGGAATTGACAAGATATTGATGAACACTGATGGTACTGTGGTGGTTCGTTTTAACACCATGGAATCCAGAAATACTATTCTATAAATAGGAGTGTTTCATTTTGACAGGAAGCCAATTATACTTGCCCCTTGGACTGGTAGGCCTATTACTAAAAGCCATCTTGATAGGGTGCCTGTGTGGATCCAATTTCCAAGTCTTAATCTGAAGTTTTGGGGGGTTGCTGCTCTTAGTAAGATTGCTAGCCTAGTTGATACACCAATCATGATGGACGAAGTTACAAAGGAGAGGAATAGAATTAATTTTGCTAGTGTTCTTGTGGAGGTGAACCCTACAATTTTACTGATTTGGGTCTATTATATGATGTTTGTAACGTCCCGAATTTTGGCCTTTATTAAAATCATAATAATTAAAATAATAATAATAATATTTTACTTATTATATTTTATCAATCTTAATTTCAGGATTAAGAAGATATATTTAAAGTTGAATGTGGGTACTTTTTATTTATCAATAGATGTCTGTAGGGACCGGTAATTTTATTATTTTTTAACTTGTTAGGAATAAAAGAAAAATACAATATTATCCCATGTAAATGTAGGTTATTTTTAGAGTCTTCAAATTTTTATTTAGAGTCTAAAACACATACACACATTAACCCACAGAAGAGAGCAAAACATAGAAAAGTATATTTTTCTTAATTAACTACCCTGAGCCCAGCCCAACCCGTGAAAAAAAAAAGAGAGGTCAAGAAGATTAGGAAGAAGAAGCGAAACAGGAAGGGAAGAGAAAACAAAAAAAACAAAAGGGAATTGAGAAAGGGAGTACACGAGAAAGAGGAAGACTAAAAAAAATGAAGAACAGAGAAGGAGGATTATCATGGAATAGAAAGGAATTGGGAATTAGGAATCATCATCACAAGCAAGCTCTTGGACTTAGGAATCGGGAATTATCTTCTCCTCTACTTAATCAAGGTAAAGGGGGGTATCCCTTATATTTGGGAATTGGGTTTTTAATAGAGTATAGGTATGGTTAAGGATAGGGTAGTGCTAGATTAATAACCCGTAGGGTAATTGTCATTGAGATAAATTGATTATTTGATTAATTTCTTTGATGAATATGAATTGGGTATTTTATTTGTAAATTTCTTTGATGAATATGAATTGGATATCTTGTTGGTTATTTGATAAATATTCATAAATAAATTTAAAAAAAAATTGATTATTGGATGATTATTCATGTGCCTCGAGTATTCATATATGATGAATATTCATATATATTATTCGGTAGAAAAAAATGGTTATGAATTGATTAATTGTATTGATTATCTTTATTGATTATTGGATGATATCTAGTTGGTATTTGATTATGGTGTGAAAAATATAAAATTGGTTATGAATTGATTAATTGTGTTGATTATTTTTATTGATTATTGGATGATATCTAGTTGGTATTTGATTACATAGTGAAAAATATAAAATTAGTTTTGAATTGATTATTTGTATTGATTATTTTTAGTGATTATTGGATGACATATGGTTGGTATTTAATTATGGAGTAAAAATTTGACTGCTGCATGTTAGCATGAATCAAATATGTTTGAACTAAACTGGACTGGATTGTCACTGGAATAAATGAATTGAACATAAGGCAGTAGCTATTGATCGCGTGTCGGGTATTCGTACCCATTAGGTGCCCTGTTAGGATAGAGTCTATTTTATGGGATACACTCGAATCCCCAATAGGTGAAGTCCTTACTCAGGTAAGTAAATCCCATAGATCCAAAGTCTCGTTAGGTGTTTTGGGATCCGCGCGAGATCAATAGCTTCCTGATAAATCGATAAAATAAATAATGAAACATGTAAGGAAGCACGAAAGAAGAGAACAAAGAAAAGGCCCTAATGAGCTAATGGTCTATGCGGTAAGAAAATCATGGGTGAAGGTAAGAAATCCTATTGGGTGAAGACACCATCCTAACAGGTGCATACAAAAATAACTAATGGTACTTTATAAGAAAAGACAAGAAAGAAAAAAGATAATAAAGGAAGGAGGAAAGAAGAGAAAAACTAAGAAAGCTGAAAAAGAAAGTTAAGAAAATAATTCTGAAGGAAATGCCACATATTATGATTGTGAATGATGCATGTCTGTGTTGTGAAATACTTGAATATGATTATTATTGTGCATGACTTAATCGTATGTATGCCTATTAAAAATGTAGTTTCTGAGTATTTGGTATACTCACCCTTTAGCATTTTTACAGGTACAGAGTTAGATGTGGTGCCGGCCAAGCAGGAAAGCTCTCCCCCACGGGGAGAGTAGTTGTTATGATCATTTTTGTTAAAAAAACTTGGAATCATCTAGTGTCGGTTTAAAGACTTATGACTATGTTTATTTTCCAAACTTGTTCCGTAACTATGGGTATTTGATGATAGACGTATGTTTTGGAATTAAAACGGTAACCATAACTAGACGAACAGACTTAGGTGGCACGTTTTTATTATATGTCTACTTAGACCTAGGAAAAAGTCATTATTATTATTATTCTGGTTGCCTGGATTATTTATTTGTTATTTGCAGGTGTTAGGAAAGTGTGGAAAGTCCTGAAAAGATTTTCCAAAACTCTAAATGAACTAAAATCATTCTTGAACATAATTAAGTAAAGAAATTTTAAAAAAAATGTCTTGTGCACTCTATTTTCTGGAAAAGTAAATAAAAAGATAATTAATTTATTATATATATAAAAGTTAAATTTGTTAGCTCTAAAACTCTGATATAAGAATTAAATTTGAAACTAACTTAGTAAGAAGATATAATTTAATGAAATAGATAGTAAATAAAAATAGGGTGTCACAATGTTTTTGGGCTTGATTTCACTTCCTTTTACTTTGTTTTTGGCTTGTTTCTCTTGTAAATATAGGTTGTTTTTGTTAAGTTTAGGATTTTTGTTAGAAGTAGAGTCCTTTGAAAGTTTTAATCCGTTTTAGGTATGTTTCTTGTACTTTTTGAGCTTAATTGGAGAAAATAATATTAGAGTTGGAAAGAGCATAAGAAGACCTTGAAAATGGCACAAGAACGGAGAGAAATGGAGTTGAAAAATGCACCACACTCCCAGGTGTGTAACACCCTAATAATAAATACCCTTAAGTACCCATAATATAAAATAGTAGCTTGAAAATTTCTTTGTAAAACTATTTGATTTCTAAAATCTCTGTCAAACCGGACAGAGTTTCCTTTGTTTATTGAGTAAACCAAAGTTTAGATTTCCTGAAACCTGTGCAATGCTTATATGTATATATATATTCCTTTCATCCAGGGCCAACAGGGCCAAAACATCAATAGTGGGATAACCATCTATATCATCACATAATTACATCAGAGATCGCAGCAAATAAACAAGTTGTGGAACTACAAAAGTTTCCCAAAATAATATACTTCCTTTCCAAAGGAAGTAGTCCTGGGTCACCCAAAAAAATACTTTGCTTAACATATACAATCCCCCAATATACCCCAGGACTACACCAAAATAAATCGCCTAAACTCTCATAAACTACTCTCCCTGTAAGGGAGAGTGCACCTGCTCGGCCGGGGGTTGTGCAAGCTCAATCTCAGTACCTGTAAAAATAGTAAGAGGGTGAGAATTACACATGAAGTAGGAAGCAGTTTCTAATTAGACATACTAACCCACCAAGTCATACACACTTAGACATTTAGTACATGTAAGTTCATTCAATCATTCCATATCATACTCATGCAATTTCAATATTCATTTTCTTTCTCTTTGTCTCATTATAATTCAATTATCCAATGATCTCCTCATCATTCAATTACTCATTTCCATATATTAGTACCACTAGGAATTGGTTGCTCCTGCTAAGGCATTTGTACACCCATTAGGGACTTATACACCCATCAGGACTTTGATCACCCATTAGGCTTCACCCGTTAGGACAATACATGCAATCTTTATCATTGCTTAACTCATTTCATAACATAATCACTTTCATATACTTTATTCCTTTTCCCCTTTTCCATACTCTTAGTTATCGTTGAATTGATCATTTGAGTACATCGACGCCTAACGGGGCGTTTGGACCTAATGGGGCATTTGGCCTGACGGGGCATTTAGCCCTAATAGGGCATTTGATACACCTAGCAGGGGCGACCTAGTGTGCCAATGTCCCAATGATCAATTCAACCATCCACTCCTTTTTAATTCGTTTAAATTATACTTTTCCATTTAGCATTGTATTCCAATCAATTCAACATATCAACCAAACATTACTAACATAATACAAACAATTCATTTAATCATATACATCAAGTAGCACATATCCATATTCATTCATATATCACAATTAATCATCAATAAATCATGTTTTTCAATATTTATTCACATTCTTACAATTATATTGGGCATTTACACTTAGAGCTTATTCATGGCTATATCATAATAATTTTCAATATTTATTATTCCTAAGATTCCTAACATAACTCTAAACACATAACCTTAGCAAATCACTATGCACTAGCTAGAAACTAATCCCTAAACCAAGGTAACACACACCCCCTTACCTTAATCAAGGAGAGAGTGGGAGAACCTCAAGCCCTAGCTTCTAGCACCCAAAACAAAGAGCTCCAAAGGCAATCGAAGGAGGACAGTGATGATGATCTTCCCTAAGCCATAGAAATGAGAACGATGAAGAGATTGTTACACAATCAAGAGGAAATTCGAGTTTCAACAAGAGGTGGGAAGAGAGAGAGGGAAAATCCAAATTAGAGAGAGAGAAATGAAATCAAGAACATGAATACTTACTTGGAGTGACAAAGAGGGACTTGATGATGGATTTTGGAGTGATTCACTTGAAGTTTGATGGATTTAGAATGAGAGATTTTGTGCCCTAGAGAGAGAAGGTTAGAATTTTGTGGCAATAACAACACGTGAATGGCTTTATTTTTTTCCCACAGCACAGCCCTTAATAATAATCGATTAAGCATTTTCACCCCAGCAGACCTTAATCGATTAAGTTGCAGCTTAATCGATTAAGCTGCTCAGTTTTGCAGCACCCATACTTTGGAAGGCCATAACTTCTTCGTTACCCGTTGGATCTTCCTCAAATTTTAACACAAGCTTCCTCACCTATCCTACTTCACATCCAACGGTGGAATTTGTATTCTAAGCTACCAATCTTGTTATTTTTATTCCCCAAAGTCGTATGTTTTAAACTTGAATTTGCATGTCTAATTGGCCAATTTCTAACTTATATCATAATTGTTTCTATCCTAAGACTATCAAAACATAATTTACACTAAGAATTAAATTTGGGATGTTACAAGGTGCATGGACCGCGCGTGCATCGTTAGTTACTGATCATCAGATAGGGCGTGCCCAGGCGTGCAACCCCATACGCCTAGGCGCGCGTGACTCGAGGAGGCCCAATTGGGCTGATTTCTGAGAAATTTCGAAGGCTTCTATTAGGATTGAGTGTATTATTATTTATAAAAGGATTAGTGAGTTAGGTCAGCAACTTTTAGAAGGGAGATTACACAATTTAGGAGCAATTTTGGAGGAGGAATCCAGTGAAGATTGAAGATTCAGAGCAGAATTAGTGGTAATTTAGGAATGAATTCCATTATTTCAGTTTTGTTTCTTTCTTCTATGATGTGTAACTAAATCCTTGTGTTAGGAACATGGGGAATTTGTATGGATAGTTAGTTTAATTTATGAATTAATGTTTTTCCAATTTTAAATCAAGTGTTTGATTGTGTTTTTAATGTTATGCATGAACTTGATCAATTTCTGTTATGGATCTCTAAATTATGAATTGGAAAATTAGGATTTAGAATAGGTCTTGCAATCAAAAAACATAATTATCCAACTTGTAGGAATACTTTTGGATTTTTATGCAACATTTCATAAATTCACTGTTCTTAATTAAGGTTATTCAATGGTTTAAATTTCTAAGGTGTAACACCCTAATTTTTCGTCTCTCAAATAACAAAGAAAATAAATTATGACAATGATTTTATAATTGTTTTCTTATTAGTCTAAGTTTCTATACATTATGTGTTTGGAAAAAAATATTAAAGTATAAGATATATTTTTATAAAGAGTATTTTGTACAAAAATGTGAATCTTGTAATTTAGTCCTTGTGTTGGGACTTAATTACAATATTAAAAAGGTTTTGGGAAAAGAGTTATTAAATTATTAATTTTGAAATGTTATCAGTATGTAACCGGTTAGAAAGGTTTTGTAACCAGTTACACGATGAACTTAGAAAAACCTGGTTAGTGGATTTTGATGAGTAACCATTTGATTTCACCACATTTTGCCACGAAAACAATTTGATTTGTAGTGGGGAATACGTGTCACCTTGCATGATCATCAAATTTCCCTATAAATACTCAATTTGAGGGTCAAATTGAGGGTTTCTGGGTTGAGTGTTGATGTTGTGACCAGATTAGGGTTCCTTCTTTGTTCTGTTCAATTCTCCTTAATCTTTGAGAATTAGATCGAGTGTGATGCACCATTTTAAATTTTGGTATTCAAGCTTTGTATTGATGTATAGAATGTGAATTGAGAGTGATGAGTATTGAAGAAGTTTTGAGCTTTGAATGTTGAGGAACAAGTCTGTCCAGAACTGAGTTCGGGAGACTCTCTTTAGGGTTTGATTTTGGTGAGTACATGCACTCCCTGAGTCTCAAATCTGTTTCTAAAGCTTGTGCATGTTGCATAGGATAAAGTCTAATCATTTTCCCCATTTTGTTTGCCCATTTCATATGTCAAAAACTTTGATTTTGGAACCTTGTTGAAACTGCTATGCTTGAAGGCAGAGCTTAAGGAAATCGTGTTCTTCCTTAAGGAATTAGTGCTGATACTCAACAAGCGCAACTTAGAGGTAAGGGAGAAGCTTTCATTTTCTAGAATGAGATTAGATTATATGGAACCATAGGTTGAGTCACCATGAGACTTATAAAGGGCATAGATTATAGAAAACAAAGGCTTGGAGGCCAATTTACAGCTCAATTCTGTTTTGAGCAGGTTTGATATTTTGCATGCAAGTGATTTGATGATTGAACCATAATCTAAATGCTTATTATGAGTTTTGTGATATCAAGTTGTGTTTGTAACAGCCCGATTTTCATAACATAAAATAATCAATTTATTCTTATTAATTTGCTAAAAATGAGGCCAAATTTTTTTTTTTAAAAAGCCAAGTGAATTGATTCCCAGATTTCTTTTTGAAAATCGAGTCGTTACCAAAAAACCTTTTATCACTAATGCATTCTCCTTAAAAGATGTTCATTGTCAAAATAAGTAACATTCATCATAGTACTTGCTACATATCATTGTGATAGCAAAAGATTACAAACCATGTCCCTTCCCTTTTGTTTTTGAATCGAAGTACGAAACATAAATAAAAGTGGCTATGTACAATAATGGTCCATGACATATGCCAATCCTCAAATAGAAATACGATCCTACACACTAAGACAACTACATCCCTCTCGCTAATCTATACACATCATCTCCCAACTAGTCAATCGCCATACTGCTCTCCTCGCTAGAATCCGAGTCCGATAGAACCTCCTCCTCCATCACTACGTCGGCACCATCGTCGTCCCAATCCATAAACTCATCCTCCATCCCTCGCACCTCCATGAGATGTGGCATAATATCGTCCTCTACAGGATCTGGTAATATAGCAGCCAATGGTGCAGGTGATGAGCATTTTATTTCCCATTTTTCCTTGCATTATTTTACTCCTATTATTGATACTTGTTGCCTATTTGACATTGTTTAGCTTGATTTAGTGATTTAGAGTTTATTGGACTACTATTCTGAATATTGTTTAATTTGGGATTATTTAGCCTAATTAATTCTATTTCTATTTTCAGGTCATATTTGGCACAAGGGCTTTTTGGACATTTTGGGAATGAAGATTTAATGTTGGAAGAGAAGATATATGATGAAGTGAAGATTGTAATCTATCTTTAGGATTAGTTGAGATTTAGTTATATCTTTTAAGATTTAGATTTTATCTATAAGATATTTTTAGATTTAATTTAGAGATAAGCTTTCCTTAGGATTTGGGCCCATGATTTAGGCCCGTTTTGTGATTTAAAAAGCTAAATTCGTGTAAACCCTGGAGAGACCTTCCATTCCACGTTTTTTACATTCTCTCTCATAGAGAAGGCTTAGTTTTGCTCTCCAAGCTTGTGGTGGCTGCTAGGGTTTCTCTCTCTTCCCTTTTCTACACGTTTTTGGTATTTTTCTTCATGGAAGGCTAAACTCTTAGGTTAAATCCCTTTGGTAATGTATCACATACTCTTGAGGTTCTGTTCTTAATGCTATTTCGTTTTTATTCACTGTTTTCATGCTTATTGATATGTTATGGTTCGCTTAGTTCCATTCTATAGAGATAATCCATGTGTATGAATGCTTAATTTATGCAAACTCGTAAAAACTCCATGCTTTGGCTTTTAATGCTTAATTAGAGGTTTGGGTTTTGGGGTGAGAATTGAATTTTCGCTTAGTATTTAATTCTCACGAGTTGGACAGTGAAGAGGAAAGAAATTGATCTTTTGTGACCGATGATAGAGTTGTGAACGCGAGCCAAAGGGGTTTATCCGCTTTTCCTTATCTGTTTCTTCGTTTTAATTTAATTCTGTTTTGATTTCAACTATTCAATATTCAATACAAAAAAAACCCCCCTGTTTTCTATGCATACTATGTGTTCGACCTTTTGCTTGATAAGATATTCCTTGGGAGACGACCTAGGAGTCACTTCCTAGTACTATACTTAAACTGTTTTTATTTGTATCGGGTACGGCCTCGATCAAATTTGGCGCCGTTGCCGGGGATTATCGGTTCTTGCCAAAGGTCATTAGTAGTTAGTTAGTGTCGTAGTTAGTATAGTTATTATAGTGTGTCGTGTCTGATTCAGGGTCTAGTAGTCAATTCTGATAACCGGTTGAAGTTGCACTGTTTGCTGTTTTGCTATTTTGTTGCAATTAGTGTATTTGATTGATTCTGTGGTTGCTAGTTCACATAGTTGTGGGTGGAATTTTTGCACGAAAATTTATATCCACACTACTTTTATCATATAAAAAGGTTTTGAGGCACCATGATCACTCAGATCATCACTGGTTGTGAGTTCCAGAAAAATTTTCCAAGTTTTAGCAGCACTTTCTTCAAATCGTCGCAACTTTTGACCCGTAACTCGGAATTTGACGAATTTTATATCAAATCGAAGGGAATTTTCTGAATAATCTGATTTTTCTCACTTCGTCAGAAAACTCCTTCGTCTGGATCCTGAAAAAGCCGTTTTACTATTTCTTTTTTATTTTACAAGTTTTATTTTCTTAGTCTTTGGTCTCTGATTTAATTGTTTGACTTGGTTCCCTTTTGAATTTTGTCCTCAAACTTTTTGTGGTATGTTTTCATGATTTTAGGGTGCTGAAAAAAATAAAGAAAAAAATTTTAAAAAATAAAAAATTTTGTTGCCTATTTTGGTCATGAATATTAGTGACAGTTTGCTATGCTTCATGGTGTTCTGTTCAGTACATGACTAGGGGCAACCCAAGCTACTTGCATCCATATAACCCTGAAATTGATAGAACTTATCACAGACTAGTTAGACAAAATAGGAACCAGTCCATAGGTAGTGAGTCTATTGAGTCTTTACATAGTGAGTTTGCTTCTTTTTCTTCTATTCCTATAAATTCTGATTCTTATTCTGATTATTCTGAAAATATGGCTCAACCTCCACCACGTGAGAGGACATTGAGGGAGCTGGCTGCACCTGATTTCACTATTGAAGATTTGTGCATCCAGTATCCCGATGACCCGTATGAGCTAAGGTCTGGACTAATTCATTTGTTGCCCAAGTTTAATGGTCTTGCAGGTGAGGATCCTCATAAACATCTCAAGCAGTTCCATATTGTCTGTGCTACTATGAAACCACATGATGTGCAAGAGGATCATGTTTGTCTTAAGGCATTCCCACACTCCCTAGAGGGGCTAGCCAAGGATTGGTTGTACGATTTGGCCCCTGGTTCTATCACAGTCTGGGACGACCTGAAGAGGGCATTTTTGGAGAAATTCTTCCCTGCATGCAGAACAACAGCAATCCGAAAGGATATATCAGGCATCAGGCAACAAAGTGGAGAAAGTCTCTATGAGTATTGGGAGAGATTCAAGAGACTTTGTGCGAGCTGCCCCCACCATCAGATCTCAGAGCAGCTGCTTATTCAATATTTCTATGAAGGTCTCAACCTCATGGAGAGAAACATGCTTGATGCTGCGAGTGGTGGTGCCCTAGGAGACATGACACCTTTAGAAGCCAGAGTCAAGATTGAGAAGATGGCTTCCAATTGTCAACAATTCCATGCAAGGGGAAACAGCGATGCAATCATAGTGAGAGGAGTGAATGATGTTGGCACAAGTTCTGGTAAGGTTGAGAAGCTTGAACAGAAGATAGATTCACTTACAACTTTGGTCACTCAATTGGCCATCAACCAGAAGAAGTTGTCTCTGCCTGCTAGATTATGTGGCATATGCACATCCGCTGAGCACCCCACAGATGCATGCCCTTCTGTGCAGCAGCAGCCCACGACTGGTGCTGACCAACCTGAGGCATATGCCGCCAACATCTTCAACAGTAGAAACCAGCAGCCACAGAACTTTGATCTCTCTACCAATAGATACAACCCTGGTTGGAGGAACCATCCCAACCTGAGATGGTCTGATCAACAGCAACCTTCACAGGTTCAATTTCAGAACAATTCTAGACCACCATATGTACCTCCTCCAGTCCAGCAACAGAGACAACAACAGGCTAATTCTGCACCACCAGCTCCTAGTACTAAGCAGCAGCCTTCATTGGAAGAGCTGATGAAACAGATGACCATGCAAAATCTCCAATTCCAACAGGAAACTAGAGCATCCATTCAAAGACAAGAGGCCTCCATTCAATCTTTGACCAATCAGATGGGACAGATGGCAACAGCAATCAACACTATGCAATCTCAGAATTCTAACAAGTTGCCATCCCAAACAGTGATCAATCCAAACCAGAATGTGAATGCCATTAGTCTAAGGTCAGGGAAGCAGATTGTCACACCCACACCAGAATCTGACCTCAACAAAGATGATCTAGTTTCACCCAACAAGAAGACCCAAATGGTCGAGGAGAGTGAGCACACAAGTACCAGAAAATCCCATCCAGCTCAGCCTTCCTCAAGCACAACACCTGCTGCTGCCCAACAACCACCCCCCATTCCTCTTCCTTTCCCACCAAGGGGGGTGACTCAAAGCAAGAAAATGGAAGAGATTGACAAAGAGATACTTGACACATTCAGGAAGGTGGAAGTCAACATACCCCTTCTTGATGCAATCAAGCAGATTCCAAGGTATGCAAAGTTCTTGAAGGATCTATGCACACACAAACGGAAGCTCAAGGGCAATGAGAGGATCAACATGGGAAGAAATGTCTCTGCTCTTATGGGTAAACCCGTCCCTCATATTCCTGAAAAGTGTAAGGATCCTGGAACTTTCTCTGTGCCTTGTATCATAGGTAATACTAAATTTGAGAATGCTTTGCTAGATTTAGGAGCATCTATTAATGTTATGCCTATGTCTGTTTTCAAGTCTCTTTCACTTGGACCCCTTCAACCTACGGGTGTGGTTATTCACTTGGCAAATAGATCTACTGCCTACCCCGCAGGTTTGATAGAGGATGTCCTGGTTCGGGTTGAAGAGCTTATCTTTCTTGCTGATTTTTATATTCTTGATATGGAAGAGGACACCTCTCGTAGTGCTGTCCCTATCATATTAGGGAGACCATTTTTGAAAACAGCCCGAACCAAGATAGATGTGCATGCAGGTACACTTTCCATGGAATTTGATGACAGTGTGGTTCGATTCAATATTTTTGATGCTATGAAACATTTTTCTGATGACCACTCTGTCTTTCATGTTGACTTGATTGATGATCTGATTGATGAGCATGTTCTAGACTTTTTGCATGATTATGATTTGCCATCTTTCACTAGCTCATTCACTTGTTCTGCATGTTCTGATTCCGAAATGTGCACTGCATGCATTGAAATTGACCAGTTTTTAAATTCTGCTACTGCATCTGTTGATTCATATGATATAGATTCAGATCATGCTAACCCCATTTCTGTTTTGCATGAGTCTAATTCACTTGTTCAGGTGCAGGCGGCAGAATCCAATTCTGCTGCTCCTTTAGTTCCATCTGTGATGCAGGCACCTTTATTGGACCTGAAGCCCCTTCCTCCTCATCTCAAATATGCTTACTTGGAGGCTGACCAGAAACTTCCGGTGATCATCTCTACCTCCCTTTCTGTTGATCAAGAGAAGCGGCTGCTGGATGTGATTAGAGCAAACAAAAGGGCAATAGGATGGACTTTGGCAGACATACCTGGTATTAGCCCCTCCATGTGCATGCATCGGATTTTATTGGAGGATGGGGCTAAACCAGTGAGACAACCCCAGAGACGGTTGAACCCTCAGATTCTTGATGTGGTGAAGAAAGAGGTCACCAAGCTGCTGCAAGCTGGCATTATCTACCCCATTTCAGACAGCACTTGGGTAAGCCCGGTTCAAGTAGTTCCCAAGAAGTCTGGGGTGACAATTGTCAAAAATGAGAAGGATGAGCTGATTCCCACTAGAGTGCAGAACAGTTGGAGAGTCTGCATTGATTATAGGAAGCTCAACCAGGCGACCCGCAAGGATCACTTTCCTCTTCCCTTCATTGATCAGATGTTGGAGCGCCTGGCAGGTAAATCTCACTATTGCTTCTTAGATGGTTTCTCTGGTTATTTCCAAATCTGTATTGCACCGGAGGACCAACATAAGACTACATTTACCTGTCCTTTTGGTACATTTGCTTATAGGAAGATGCCTTTTGGCCTATGCAATGCTCCTGGCACTTTTCAAAGATGTATGATGAGTATTTTTAATGACTTACTTGAGCATTGCATAGAGGTCTTCATGGATGATTTTAGTGTATATGGTTCCTCTTTTGATGCATGTCTTGATAGTTTGTCTAAGGTGCTTAATAGGTGCATTGAGACTAACCTTGTCTTGAATTTTGAAAAATGTCATTTTATGGTAGAACAAGGCATAGTCTTAGGGCACATTATTTGGCATAAGGGCATAGAGGTTGACCCTGCTAAGCTGCATGTAATATCACATTTGCCTTACCCCTCTTGCGTGCGAGAGGTGCGTTCTTTTCTTGGCCATGCAGGTTTCTATCGCAGGTTTATTCAGAACTTTAGCAAGATAGCCCTTCCACTATCCAACTTGCTTCAAAAGGATACCGCATTTGAGTTTGGAGACCAATGCAAGAAGGCATTTGATGAGCTAAAGAGAGCACTCACCTTCTTCCCACCATGATTTAGGGAGTCTTCTTTTCTCCTTCTTTACTACTTTTATTCCACTTGTCTATATCTGTCTGATTCTACTATTTGTTTTCCATTGAGGACAATGTGTGATTTAAGTGTGGGGGGGAGAGTAGTTTAGGTTGCATATTTTTGCTTTGATTTTTTAGGTTTTGCTAAGTTTTGGGCATTTTCTTGCATGTTTTTGCTTCATTTTAGTAGAGTCTTGGTATCTTTTGTCTGAATTCATGCATTTCTGTGTGTAAAGTTGCTTTTGATAATTAAGAGGTGGTAACACTGTGATAGAATTGTCCCTTTTGTGAGGATTTGAGCCTTAATTGTGGGTGGATTGCTATATATGCCACCTAATTTTTCTTTCATGTGTGATTGCACTCTGGATTACTTGCACTCTAGAACTTGACTTGACTCTTGTTGATACTTGATATTCCCATGCACATTTTGAAATGATTTAGGCATTGTTTTTTCTTGAATAAGCCACTAGCCATATGAGCCTACCTTGAATGAATTTATCCTTTGATAGCCCCTTTGAGCCTTTATATCCCTTTTCTTTGTTCTTTAGCTCATTACAAGCCTATGACTGAAAAACCATGATTGTCCTAACCTTAGGGAATGTTGGAGCTTTGGAATTGTTTTGGGAATGGGTATTAAGTAAGCGAAGGTGCTTTGTTCTTCATCTCTTGTGAGTTCTGGGTTTTGCCTCTATGGTCGGTGATGTAATTATGGCTTTATCTCATTATGCCATTTTTATTGTTTCTTCTTTTCTTTCGTTCATGAAGTTCTGCAATGTAATGCAATTCAAAAAAAAAAAAAAAGAAGAAGAAGAAGAAAAAAAACAAAAAAAATGGAATAAAAGGTTGATTGAGGCATGGAGGATTGGAATTAGAGGTTGTTGTTATGTTTACCATTTCATTCTGGGGTGGATTGTGCTTATTTTTTTACTTGTTCCCCATTGCTCCTCTATTCCCTGGGTTTTAGCTACATTTCCCATATTTTTATCCTACCTTGTCCTTGGCCCCATTACAACCCTGAAAAGACCTTTTGATCTTAATGTGCATGTGTGTTGATTGTTGATGTTAGAGGCTTGTCAAGCCTATGGTTGTGTTTGTTTTTCATGATGTGCCTTGAGTGTAAACACTGATTAACCTTAAACACTTGAGTGTAAACACTATTGAGTGATCCTTGTGAGTTTCTATCATCTTTGTGACTACCCTCTTGATGTCATTGGTTTTCTTTGCATATTTGAAATAATTGGATGATGTTCATGAATGCCTTGATTCTTTGGTGCTTATTTTCTTCGTGTGCTCGATTTTGCCCATTTCTTTGCATTTCCTAGAATTCATTGTGAAGTATGTAATCTCTTAGGTTTGCATTCATTAGTTTTAGTAATCTTGTTACATGATTCACTTTGGTGCATATTGATTTTCTCAGTCCTAATTCTTAGTTTTGCCCAGGAGTGCAAAAGGATAAGTGTGGGGGTATTTGATGAGCATTTTATTTCCCATTTTTCCTTGCATTATTTTACTCCTATTATTGATACTTGTTGCCTATTTGACATTGTTTAGCTTGATTTAGTGATTTAGAGTTTATTGGACTACTATTCTGAATATTGTTTAATTTGGGATTATTTAGCCTAATTAATTCTATTTCTATTTTCAGGTCATATTTGGCACAAGGGCTTTTTGGACATTTTGGGAATGAAGATTTAATGTTGGAAGAGAAGATATATGATGAAGTGAAGATTGTAATCTATCTTTAGGATTAGTTGAGATTTAGTTATATCTTTTAAGATTTAGATTTTATCTATAAGATATTTTTAGATTTAATTTAGAGATAAGCTTTCCTTAGGATTTGGGCCCATGATTTAGGCCCGTTTTGTGATTTAAAAAGCTAAATTCGTGTAAACCCTGGAGAGACCTTCCATTCCACGTTTTTTACATTCTCTCTCATAGAGAAGGCTTAGTTTTGCTCTCCAAGCTTGTGGTGGCTGCTAGGGTTTCTCTCTCTTCCCTTTTCTACACGTTTTTGGTATTTTTCTTCATGGAAGGCTAAACTCTTAGGTTAAATCCCTTTGGTAATGTATCACATACTCTTGAGGTTCTGTTCTTAATGCTATTTCGTTTTTATTCACTGTTTTCATGCTTATTGATATGTTATGGTTCGCTTAGTTCCATTCTATAGAGATAATCCATGTGTATGAATGCTTAATTTATGCAAACTCGTAAAAACTCCATGCTTTGGCTTTTAATGCTTAATTAGAGGTTTGGGTTTTGGGGTGAGAATTGAATTTTCGCTTAGTATTTAATTCTCACGAGTTGGACAGTGAAGAGGAAAGAAATTGATCTTTTGTGACCGATGATAGAGTTGTGAACGCGAGCCAAAGGGGTTTATCCGCTTTTCCTTATCTGTTTCTTCGTTTTAATTTAATTCTGTTTTGATTTCAACTATTCAATATTCAATACAAAAAAACCCCCCTGTTTTCTATGCATACTATGTGTTCGACCTTTTGCTTGATAAGATATTCCTTGGGAGACGACCTAGGAGTCACTTCCTAGTACTATACTTAAACTGTTTTTATTTGTATCGGGTACGGCCTCGATCAGCAGGCTGTCCTCAGAACTGGAAATGATCGCGAGGTCCTCCGTCCCGGTAATCTCTGAGAATGATATGTCCTACGTGTACGTCTCCCGCTGTCCCCATCATGATATGTCCAGGATCCTCTATCTCCAGAAGAGAGTTGCCTCTCCAAATCCAACCGCCAGGGGTTACCTCCCAGGCTCCTTCCCCAATGGGCCACATATGAATCACTAAATGCTGGGCCATCTACCCATTGCAATACCGGAGCAATCCGATACGACAACATGATAGGAGAGAGGTCAGCATTCCAGAAGTACAACAGTAACGGAGTAGTCTATTGATAAATCAAGGTAGAAGAAAATATGCAGAATAATTTATGGAGATAGATTCCAAGTATTAACAAATAGTAAACATGTATGGACACGTATAACTGAAGACATATAGCACCAGGTAATCATAATGTGCATGTAACAATTATTTATAGATCATGAAACATCATTTCTTATGCTATCAAAAGATCCACATAGCAGATAATAACAACATAGTAGATATCTTTAACAAGGGAAACATTTCATCAACCCATAACACAGATCATTTCATATCTCAATAAACTTTGATATCACATCATGCTCATTCTTTGATTACTCATCTCATAAGCTTCTCAATTATCATTTATTACAACAGATTCCAAGATCATATCTTATTAAGCATATTCCTTCCTTATCATTAAATCTTATTATTCCGGGTCCTTCAATGATGTGGGGAAAGCATCATTGAAGATAGCACACACGTCTACATCTCTCGATAATCCACCCAAACCTTGTCGGAAGCTAACAGGAGTACAGGACCTTTACCACACAGGCATTGACAGTTGTCTGCTACCTCGTAGCACAATAAAAACATCATACTGGCTCATTATACAAAATATCACATTGCCTCGTTCCAGTCCCTCTCACTGTTCTCGAATTGCCGTAGGGGGCGACAGTACATTTCTAGTCTCGAGTGCAGAACTTACCACGGCATAGAACCGATCTGCCCGTACCACATATGGAATTCGTTTTGCCTAGAAGAGCACTCAAGGCTTCTTGACGTATCACCGTACTTACCCTCCCCTATTGCAATCACAACCCGAATATCCGCAGATACTCCGGGGTATCTTCCTCTCCACTACTTCGCACTCATACTCACCGCATTAATTAATGTCTTTTAAAAGTTTTCTTACATCTTTAGTCTTTTATGAGTTTTCTTTCATCTTTAATCTTTTCAAATACCTATGGTTGACTCATCCTCGTAACATCCCTTCGATGAGTCCCAACCACTAACAAAGTTATTATCTTTCCCCAAAGAACACAAGGTTCCACATTCCTCAAAATATCATTGCGAGCCAGCTTAAATTATCGAGCCTCAACATTGCACATTCACATTTCTTTGCCATCGACACTTCATCAATTGAATTCACATCTCCACACATAACTTTGAGCTTTCACAAGCAGAGCCACAATTCATCTAATATTTCTTTTCGCAATATCTCATCAACATTACTTTCATCATAACTTGAGCTTTTGCAAAACAGCATCACAATTCTTCTCATATTTCTTACTCGTAATTCTCATCATCATTATGCATTGTTCTCATTAGCATTGTTCTCATCATCATTGTTCTTGTCTTAATTTCATAATATCTTTCTCATGAATTTCATACTCTCATCATTATCATCTTAAATTTCATAATTTCCATTGTCTCACTTTAATCATCATCAGAATTTCAGAGTAACACACATATCTTTCAGACATGCTTATAAAATCAAGTATATCATATTTAATAAATTAAAATGCATGGTAATCAGAATCATAACATATGATCATGTAGCACATAACATATAACAATTACTAAAATTTCAAATTGATATACTCAGTTTAGAACTGAGTCTAAGCGTCACGTTGACTTAGGACTACTGCATCTCTCACCTCTTACTCCAGCTGATGAATGAATACGATCTCCGCGGGTCCTTGCTGCTACTAATTGTTCCAATCCCCCGTCTTTAAAATACTTCGTATTAAATAAGCTTACGTCATAACTTATTCCAAATAAACTCATCACTTCATTTATTTTCTAGAAAACTCTTTTACTTTCGTTCAACAGTTCCAAAGCACAATCATTTTCTCAAAACAACTCCAAATTTTTCTCACTTTGAAATACTTCAAAACCATTTGAAAACTCTTGATAATACAATTTAAAATAATCACTTTCGTTGCTGGTCCATACTTGGACAACCACCACTTTCAATTCGAAATACCGAAAAATCATCATTTTTCAAACTAACTTTTGCTACAACAAATAATACTTAATACTTGCACTTTTAAACACTTGAAAACATTTTTGAAATAGAAATACATTACTAATAAATTCTGGACAGCATTCAATCAAAATCCAAAAATCACTTTTTCACTTTGATTTTTCGATAAAAACTCATGTATAAAACACATACGTAAAAACCTTAGAATAAAACACTTTCTTATAAAATTTTTGAACCTTAACACCATAAAATAAATTGTTGGACAGCATTAAATACTTAGTATAAAACCTCATAATCAACTTAGTTAAATCACTAATCTAAGTCAGGCTTTACTTAAAAATCGTTTCTTAAAGAATCACTTAACCAAATCAAGATGTAACACCCCGCAAATTCCTCGTATTATTTTAAAATACTAAAGAGATTTATTTTGAGAAATTTATTTTCGAAAGAGTATTTTCTTAAATGAATTTCTTAATTCACTCTTTTAAAGTGATGAGTGATTTTAAAGGAATGGTTTTCATGAAACAATGTTAAGAATTTAGAAATTGAGTTTTTGGAAAAAATTTTACGTATTCGCTATTTCTATGTTTTAAAGGAATTGTAACTTTCATGTATGAGTCCTTTTAGGAGAAAAAGACCTATTTTCTATGTGTGTGCATGTATATATATGTGTGGCATGAATATGTGTGTGTATGCATGGTTGGTTATGTGTGTGTATGTATGTGTGATATTGCTATGTGCACATACTTGAGGTTATATGGAATTAAATTAGCAAAAATAAATGATAATGCATGTATGTATGTGTATGTGTGTCATACGTGTGTATGTGCATATGTATATGTTTAGGATTTTATTTTTAAGGTGAAAAGTTAATGGGGTAGATTAGGACTAAAAGGGGATTAATGGGAGGGAATTTAATTAGCAAAAATAAACCTTGTGTGTAAAGTAACCTAAAACCTAAACCTACTCCTAGATGTCCTTTTGCTAAACACCACACATGCAACAAATTGGATTGCCAAAATTGCCCTCCCTTGAACACACCTTGGCCGAATTTTCAAGGGGCAAGATGGGAAGTCCATGGATTGCCTATATAAACCTTTGGCCTTAGTTCATTTTCACACACTTCATTTCCTATCTTTCATTTCCCTTCATTTCCATTTCATTTCTTAAACACAACTCTAAGAGGCTCATCAAACCTCTTAGAAAGAGAGAAAGAAAAAGAGAGAAAGAGAGAGAGAAAGAAGGGTTGGCCGTAAGGGGGAAGAGAAGAGGAAGAGGAGATCAAAACCAAAACCTAGAGTTTTCCTTGAAGATCCAAGCACATAGAAGCTAGAAGACCTTGATTTGGTGGGTAGTTCGAAAATCATGAAGGAAGTTGTAATAGTGTAGGTTTTCTTTTTGATCTTGTGATCTTTCTTTCTTTCTTCTTTGCATGTCAATTTTTCAAAGTTTAGATGATGAGTACAAGTGTGTTTGTGCTTGATCATGAATTTTAAAGCTAAAAATAACTTGTAAATTTCTAATCAACGGACTTCATAACTCGATTAAGGTCTTCATGAAAGATCTTAAAGTTTTTCAACATAAATCTTAAGGATCTAAAAAGTTTTGGAGATTTTTGTAAAGTTTAAAGTGTATCTCTTTGTGTGTTGAATTTTCTTCCCTAAAATCGTGAACTATGATGTTTTTTGTAACACTCCTTGTATATCATCTTACTTTATAAGAAAATTAATAAGTTTATGAATACTTGGACTTGTTATTGTTTGAAAAAGATCTGAAAATAAGAATTTTCCCTTCCCTTGAAAATTCCTTTTCACAAACACTTGATTAATAATGAGGTTGACTAACAAAATCAGAGTTCGCGGAAACATAGTGAAATAATCCTATTATACTCTCAAAATATATCAAGTGTAACAAGTCCATGGATACCAAATAAATATTATTATGAAACCAAATTCATCTTATGATACCTCTTTCAAAATGTGTATCATATAAATACTATTAAAAATAGAGATGTTATAGAGCTGGTCACTGGTCCTCTGTCCAAACATTCATCTGGCCAGATTCTCGATATCTGCACAAAGGGTTCCCAACCCACACTTTCTATATTCTACATGCACCTAAGGGACATCTCCCTTTACTGATTCTTGTGCAAGCTAGATGCACGATCAACACCTAATAAGGGCATGGGGGTTAGCTATACATATTCGCATAATCAAATGAGAATAAAACTAACATCCACAAGTCAACATGTAGTAAATCAAGATGCATAACCATATGAGCACACCCGGTTAATCACAATAAGTCTTTCAATGCAGGTGGCATGATGCATGATTTCCTTCCACAACAGAGGCCTCTAACAAAGTCCATCTTGGACATCCATCCAATACACCGTTGTGTTCCCGGAACACTGACATTCGTTCCCAGAACGTAATGCCAAACCATACTTGGATAAATAAGCATCATTCCCAGAGTGTGCATCACGTTCCCAGAACGTGTAGCAAACCATACTTGGAATAATAAGCATCACTCCCAGAGTGTGCATCACGTTCCCAGAACGCATAAAAACCAGGTCCCAGACACTGGCCACATTCCCTGAATGTGTCATCAAGTAGGTTGCATATCAATGTGTTCCAAGAACACTAACATACGTTCCCAGAACGTATATAACCAGGTCCCAGACACTGGCCACATTCCCAGAATGTGTCATCAAGTAGGTTACAAATTTGGTACTCCCGGAGTACCCTCCTCATATTCCCAGAATATGATAAACGTTCCTACCAACCCATCTTCCATTCTATATGCATGAATGCACAATCATTAAGGTTGGTTTTTATCTTTAATTCTATTATTATACCAATGTGTTCCCAGAACACTAACGTACGTTCCCAGAACGTATCGCAAACCATACTTGGAATATAATCAAGCACCACTCCCAGAGTGTGCATCACGTTCCCAGAACGTGTCAAAGAAACCATGTCCCAGACAATGGCCACATTCCCAGAATGTGTCATCAAGTAGGTTGCATCAGTTTGGTACTCCTAGAGTACAAGGTCATGTTCCCAGAACATGACAAAGAATCCTTGCCAACCTATTTCATTACCTTTCTCTATGCATGATTTGCATACATAATTACTAAGGTTGGTCTTTCCATTGATTCCATTATTATGACTTAGAAAAATACAACTTCTGAATGATATCTTGAGGTATGGCTTTACTAATAAAAGTCACCTTTGAATTTAAATTTAACATATGCTCATAGACCTGGATTGAGAGAATATAATCATTGGTATGAACAATCCTTACTCAAAGACTTAACTTTTATTTTTAAGTTTCAGGTACTAACCGGTTACATCATCACCTAACCGGTTAGAATTACAGACCTGAATACAAAACCACTGATTTTCAAAGAATCTTTTCTTGAATTCTCTACTCAATCCAATAACAAGGTCTTAGCATAACAGAATACCTCAGGTTCAACACATAATATCATTCAAAAGATCTAAGTCATAATCCAATTTCATTTATGCATAATTTCCTCTTGAAATTATTATTTGATATTAAGGTATTAACTCATCACCTCCAATCCAAAGCAAACAGTGCTCAATCACATAGTTTTAGAATGGTCTTTGTATGAAATTATAGCTTAAACTTGAGTACAAATGGTATGGAAACTTAGTCAATTTCAGAAATTCATTTTCTTTTAAAATTGACTATATCTAACCGGTTACAAATTTCGACTTACCGGTTAGATTATGCAGTCTGTACATTGAAAAATGAGGATTTGCATGCCATTCTTTTCAATACTCAAATCTAACCAATTTCAACAATCAAAAGAGTTCACATACCTTAATACTAGTATGTTCAGCCACAGAAACATATCTATCTTGCATTCATTCAATTTAGATACTCAAATTGCACATAATTGCACATATTTCACAACTTAATGCATCAATTCACATAATATCCAAATAAGTCATGAATCCAACATCAATATAGCTTGCATGCATCTAGATAACATTACTCATAACAACAATTGAGCTCAGATTGGCCTCCAAGCCACTTAACCATTTCAACTTATGCCCTTTGAGTCTCTTGGTGACTCATCCTATGTTCTACCACAATTTATTCTTATTCTAGCAAATAGTAAGCTTCCCCCTTACCTCTAAGTTGTGCTTTATGAATTTAATCACTGGAATTTGCAAGATCTCCCTAGAATCCACAATCTCCATTTTCAGCCACAACAGGTTGACAGGGTCCAAAAACTACAAGATTTGACACATGAATTGGACAAACAAATTGGAGAAAACCATCAATATTCACTCTATGAAATATGCACTAAAGATTTGAACAGATTTGAGACTCAAAAAGTGCATGTGCTTACCCAAATCGAAGTCCAAAGCAAGCTCCAGAAACTCAGAATCAGTGTTGACAGCTCCAACACCCTTACTTTGCAAGCTTCGTTCTCTTGATTCAGGGACTCTCAACTCACAAACTTTATATCAATACAAAGCCCTTGATGTGAGCTTTGTAACAGTGTATCACTCGCACTCTAACTCTCAAGAATGAAGGTGAATCGAGGAGACGAATTTGCAAACCCTAAACAGAGCGATTCTTCAACACTAAGGCAAAATCAAACTTGATTCAATCGTGATTGAGCCTTATATAGAACAAATTGGTGTTCATGCAGACTGACGCGTGTTTCCCAATTAGTTTGGACTGGATTCGTGGCGAATTTTGGATTAATCCAAGTGATTACTCATCAAACGCACTAATCCCAGTTTCTGAGTTCATCGTGTAATCGGTTACAGAGCCCTTCTAACCGGTTACATACTGATAAAATTCAAAAATTAATAATTTAATTACTCTTTCTTCAAAAACCTTTTTTAATATTGCAATTAGGTCCCAACCCAAGGACTAAATTACAATATTCACATTTTTGTACAAAATAACCATATAAAAATATATCTCATATTTTTATATATAAAAACACATAATGTACAAAAACTAAAACCTTCAAAACTAATATAAATCAATTATAAAATAATTGTTATAATTAATTTCTTGGTTATTTGGGAGACGAAAATTAGGGGTGTTACATTTTTAAGAGATGATTTGATACATAAATTTGTGACCTAAACTTGGTTGGTGATAATGTTGAGATCTTTGGTGTTGCATGTTAGTTTTGATGATGATCTTGATGATTTGAGTACATGCATGTCTTGTTTATGCCTTGAACTTAAATTTTTAAGAATAAATGAACTTATAGAACCCTAGATCAAGAGTCATATGATTCGGCCTTGACTAGAACTATGGATCTTGATGCTTTTTAATTTGATCTAAGTTGTTGCGTGTTAATCTCAGGTTTGGAAAAGTTAATTTGAGTTGTTGAAATGTTTGATTTTGATTTGGTTTTGATAAAACTTTGATTTTTGGGTTTTGACCTTTAAAAGCTTTAATCTTGTTTTAATCTATGAAAAAGTTATGCTCTTGAAGTCATGCATGTTGTTTTAAACCAAAAAGACTTGATTTTCTTCAATATTCATCACGGTTTTGACTTCTTACCCAAAGTGATTTTTATCTTTGATTTGTGCTACTATGCTTGATTTCATGACTTGATCTACAAGATCTAGGTGCATGCATGTAGTTTTTGAGTAAAAAGATTTTATCACTCTTAACAATCATCACGGTTTTACAAAAAACCAAAGAAATGAGCTTTTGAAAAATGATTTTTGTCTTGATCCATGTTCTATGTGCATGCATGATAAAGATTTGAGGATTAAACCTTGATCTACGATGATGTGCATTCGGTCTAAGCCTAGAGTTAGGAAATCATGTTTTGCCTCCATGAAAAAGGACACATGCATGTTAATTCCTTTTGACTTAAAGAAGCTTGTGTTTTTTGTAACACCCCGCAAATTCCTCGTATTGAATTAAAATACTAAAGAAATTTATTTTGAGAAAGGTAATTTCGAAAGAGTATTTTCTTAAATAATTTTCTTAATTCACGTTTTTAAGGTAATGAATAATTTTAAAAGAAATGGTTAATTTTAAACAAGAGTTATTTTATGAGAAAGTGATTTGTTTTCTGTATTTATGTGTTGGTTGTTACATGTTTGAATTGTTATGTAAACTTGGTAATTAGATGTTTTAGGGTAAAAATGATTAAGAAATAAAAATATAATGCATGTATGAATGTATATGAGTATGTGTATGTGCATATGTGTATGTGTGTGTGAGGCGCACAGATGTGTGTGTGTGTAAGCCTAGAATTTCTAAGTGTTGGACAAGGAACCAAATGGACTAAGTCCTAACCATGACCACACTAAGTTAGTAGAAAACCCTAACTAGAAACTAACTGGTAATTAAGCCTAAAGGAACCTAGTCCCTTGATTCACTCCTTATTGTCCCCTTTAGGATTGATAATCTCCACCCATGCGAAATCTTGAAGAGCCAAAATTGCCCTCCCTTGAACACATCCTTGGCCAAATTTCAAAGGGCAAAAAGGGAAGCCCACAAATTGCCTATATAAACCACAACACTTAGTTTCCTTTCCCTTCATTTTTCTTCATTTCCACTTCCATAACCAAACATAACACTAAGAGGCTCATTAGACCTCTTAGAAAGAGAGAAAGAAAAGAAAGAGTGAGAGAGAGAAAGAAGGTGTTGGCCGTGAATAAGGAAGGAGAAAGAAGGAGGAAATCAAGCCAAAAACTTAAGCCTTCCTTGAAGATTCAAGAACTAAGAAGCTAGGAGATCAACCTTAGACTTGGTGGGTGATTCAAAAACCATGGAGAAATTGTAATAGTTTAGGCTTTTTCTTTTGATCTTGTGATTCTTCCTTTTCTTCTTTGCATGTTAATTTTCAAGGCATAGATGATGAGTCCAAGTTTTATTTGTGTTTGATCTTGGATTTTTAAGACTCAAAATAGTTTGTAATCATTAAACTAAGGACTTTATGTTTCGGTTAAAGTTTTTCATAAGATATCTTAAGGTTTTTCAAACTAAATCTTCTAGATCTAAAAGACTTGTTAAGATTTTTGTAGATTTAAAGTAAAGTCTCTTTGCATGTTGATTTGATGATGATCTTGGTGCTTTATGTACATGCATGTGCTATTTGTATTTTGATCTTGAATTTTTTAGAGTAAATGAACTTATAAAACACTAAACAAAGAACTATGTAATTCGGCCATGAGTAGAAAATTAGGTCTTGATGCTTTTAAATTTATTCTAGGTCATTGCATGTTAATTTTAGGTTCATAAAAGTTTATTTGAGTTGTTGTTATGCTTGATTTTGATTTGTTTTTGAAAAAGCTTTGATTTTGCTTTGATCTTTGAAAAAGTTTGATCTTAAGTCATGCATGTGATTTTCAAAACAAAAAGCTTTGATCATGTGTTGATCCATGAAAAAGTCTTGATTTTCGGTACATGCATGTTGTGTTTAGTAAAAAGATCTAGTCTTCCTTCATTTTCAGTCACGATTTTGGTCCTTTTTACCCAAAGTGATTTTCATCTTTGATTTGTACTATGGTGATTGATTTTATGACTTGATCTACAAGATTTAGGAACATGCATGTTAATTTCTATGTGATTCAAGAATTTCTAAAAAGTACATGTAAGAAAATTAAAATAAAAACTTGGTTTGTGTGGTAATCATGATTTGGTTTTATGCTTAGATATTTTTAGAATTTTGTGTGAGGGAGTGCATGATTTAAAACCCATGAATCTTAAACTTTGCATGTTGAAACATGAATCCAAGAATCTTGTTTTGTCATAATGAAATTCGGCCTATACATAGAAATTAGACTAGGCTTCTTTTTTCATGAAATGACACAAAAGTAATGAGTATGTCTTGTGAATTTATGCTAAATTAATTTGTTTGAAATTGTATTATGGCTATTTTTCTTCAATTCGGTTTGGGTTATAAAGATAAAAGAAACTATGCTTGATTTGATAAATTAATTTAAGTTGAGAAAGTGAATTAAAGTTTGTTTAATTTTTAAGAAGGGCTCGCGGTTTTTGGAAAAAAATGGAATGAAAGACTTCATGACTTCATGTTCTTAATATTGAATAAATCTTGCTTAGACTTATACTTATATTCGGTTTTAAGAGAAAGAAGGGGTAAATGATTTTATTTCATGAAAGAGAAGAAAATAAGGTTTAAGTGCTTGAAATAAACTAAGTTGATTTATGTGTTTTGTTTGTAATTTTTGACTTGTCTTCTTTGATTCCATTCGGCCATGTAGTATAATAAAACCTAGGAGATTCAGTTGCATAAAAATAATTTCACATGATGATTTTTGAAAGGAATTAAGTTGTTTAATGTAAGAAAATTAAATGTGTTTCATTTGCATTATGTGAATTTGTGAATGCTTTGGAAATTTAATGTGATTATTCGCCATGCTAATTGATATTTGAAATATGGATGATTTATATGATTTAACTTATTTAAGTGTTGTTGTGGTTGTGTGTTAGCTTGTGTTTGAAAAATATTTAAGTGTGTGATTGGTTTTTAAATTAAGTGGCTATCCAAAACTTGTTTTATGGTAAAAGCTTAAGTTTTAAAGTGTTGGTTTTAAGCTAAAGAACTATTTGAGATAAAAGCGCTTTTACGATGTTTTCAAAATTATTATTATTATGATTTTGTGGAATGAATCCTTTTCTGCCCAAAGTTGTTTAAAATTATTTCTTAAAATTAAAAAGGTGTTCATATGATTTAAAACATAGTATTCAAGTAGTATTTGAATTAAGAAAAAGCCGGATTAAAAACGGTGCATTTTTCGGAATTTTCGAACGCGGTTCAGGTGCTGTCCAAGACGGACCAGCAACTAACCCAAATGAATTAAATTATTTTATATGATGTTTTCAAATGATTTTGAAGAATTTAAAGTGCTAGAAATATTAGAATTGTTTTGAGAAAATAATCACGTTTTTAAGTTTTCCGACGAGGAACAAAATGTGAAATGAGTTAGGAAAATATTTTCTTAATACAAGTTAATGACGTAAACGTATTTTATTTAGTACGAGGAATTTTAAAGACGAGGGATTGGGGCGGTTGGCAGCGACAAGGATCTGCGGGGATCGAGTGTGTTGGATTTCTGGACCTCAGGTGAGAGAGAAGCTTTCCTAAGACACCGTGGTAGTTAGGTGATATATTAGGACGTTCCGTATCATCTCAAAGATCGGAACTAAGTGGTTCAGAGTCAATAGTATAAGTGGCAATTGTTTGTGTTGTGTGGCCACTTATACGAAGGTGACAATGACCACATTGTTGTTGTGTGATGTTTGTATGATTGATAGCATGTTTATGTTTATTGATTTAATTATGCGTAATGAGATTTAATACTGTTGATAAATATGAGTAATATACTAATGGACGTCTGTTACGTCCTGAATACGAAGTGAAAATGAAATGAATGAGTGGTAAAGATTGAAAGTAAAAGAGATAATAGGAAAGGAATAATGATGGAGGATAAGATTTGATTATGAAAGAGATAAATAAGTAAGATTGGGGACAGATTTGATAATAAGAATGAGGATAAGCCAGAGCTGGGAAAGTGATGTGGAATTGATTTCTGAAATGAGAGATGTGATTTGAGTGGAGCTTGGCTCCTTGGTTTTGTTTTTGAATGAGACTAGTGTTGAGTTGAGCTTGCTCCTCCATTAGCGCTCAGCAAAATATGATTTTTTGAAAAAGGTTTTTGAAAAGAGAATTTCGAAAAGATTTGTAAAAAGGGATTTTTGGAAAAGATTTGTGAAACGAGATTTTTGCAAAAAGTTGTGAAAGAAAATTTTTGAAAAGGATTTTTGTGAAAAGAAATTTTTGAAAAGGTTTTTGAAAAGAAGTTTTGAGGAAAATTATAAGTAAAATGTTTCTAGAAAAGTTTTGAATTGAATTCTCGTGAAAGGTTTTGAAATGAGATTTTTTAGAAACTTTGAGAAAAGATATTTTTAAGAAAGTTTTTGAAATATGGTTTTGAGGAAGTTTTTGAAATGGTATTTTGAGAAGGTCTTCTTTTTGTAATGATATTTTTGAAAATCTTTTTGAAATAACATTTTTGGAGAAAAGTTTGTGAAAACAATATTTTGTGAAAGTCTGTGACAGAAGATTTTGTGAAATGATATTTTCGAAAAGATTGTTTTGAGAAAAGATTACGAAATAAGATTTCGATAGAAAGATTGAGAAATGAAATTCGAGTTGTTGATGCGATCCCAGCTCTGTGCTTTGACAAGAAAAGATTGTGCAAAGTTAGTGGTCGGGACTCATTGAAGGGATGCACGAAGGATGGGCCGACCTTAGGTTAATTAAAAAGATAAAAGTCATTAAAAGACATTAACGCGGTGAGGTATGAGAGTGCGAAGTAGTGGAGAGGAAGGTACCCCGGATATCAGGGATATTCGGGTGATGAATGCAATAGGGTAGGCTCGGACGGTAAAACGTCACGTTGCCTTGGGTACTATTCTGGGCGGAACGAATTCCATATGTGGCAGCCAGACGTGGTGGGTACTGGGTCCCAATGCCGTGGTAAGTTCTGCACCCGGAACCGGAATAGTGCTGTCACCCCTATGGCATTTCGAGAACAGTGAGAGGGACTGGAACGGGGCATCTTCATTTGCCACTATGAGTTTGAGACAGTGTGGCTTGATATTAAAAAATTGAAATGATATGAATTGATTTGAGGCTGTAGTCCTCCTGGCCTGGGGCCAATTGATTGTGAGACAGCTGTCGTGCCCGCGTGGTAAAGGTCCTGTACTCCTGTTAGCTTCCGACTAGGCTAGGTGGATGACCGAGGAGATGTAGGCATGTGTGACGATGGCAACGAAATGAATACCTCGATGATATTATGATTACCCCAATCATCGATGGTTGTGAATTGATAAGACTTGATGGTAAAAGTTTAAAAGTAATGAGTAGATTGATAATATTATAAAGCGACGTCCCCAGGAATGTTGATGAAAAGAACCGAATTGAGAAATGAAAGTGGAAGATTTGTAAGTGAGACTGGGAAAGTAATTGAGAAAGAAAGAATGTTTATAAATTGGTAAAATAAGGAAAAATAATGATAAGAATAATGATGATAATAATGATATGCTTGATTGTTGTACTGTATGTATGTTGTGTGTTGTTTGTTATGTTTGCGTTGTCCTAGTATCTCGCCTATTGTAATTCCACACCGTCGACGATGCGTCGTTCGGATCGCTTACTCTCTCCTGTTCGTTGGCATATCGGTGCTGCTGATATCTCAACGGGCAAACGGAGTATCACATGGAGACCATCACTAAAGGTCAGTTGAAGATGGAGCTGAGTGACAACCGTAAAGCATCAATAGAGATGATTTCATTTTCGGGAGCGAAGAAAGGGCGCAAGAAGAAAGGAGAGTTTCATCCGGAGGTCTTCATCAGAAGGAAGCGAAAGTAGTGTGTTTAGGTTAAGTTTGTGAGTTGTGGTTTGAGTCAAGGATTACCAAGAAATGTGCCACTCATGTATCCAAGCTAAGCTTTTACATTCTGTATTGAGGTCTATTTTATTTTATTTTATTATTTTTTTTTTGAAAAGTCGAACAATGTAATCTTTTGGGAATTATCAGGATGATTTGGAAACAAGTCTTTTTATGAAAATAAAGGTTTAGTAACAACTCGGTTTTCAACAAAAGGATGTTAACGTACAACAACGACTTTTCAATTAAGTTACAAAAAAAAAATTTGGCCTCAATTTTTGAAACTTTAATAAGTAAAAGTTAGTCATTTTCGGTTTACGAAAATCGGGCTGTTACACCCACCACGTCTGGTTACCACATATGGAATTCGTTCCGCCCAGAATAGTACTCAAGGCATCATGACGTTTTACCGCCCTAGCCTACCCTATTGCATTCACAACCCGAATATCCCTGATATCCGGGGTACCTTCCTCTCCACAACTTCGATATCACACTCATAGCTCACCGCGTTCGCATTTGTTACTGTCTTTTAAAAGTCTTTTAGTGTTTAATTATTAACCTATGGTCGGCTCATCCTTAGTGCATCCCTTCAACGAGTCCCGACCGCTACGTTTGCAATCTTTCTCTCATATTTTCTCAACATAGCACAGAGCTGGGTTCGCATCATCAGACATGCCTCTTATTTCACAATTTTTCTCAACAATTTCATTTCACCATCTTTCTCAAAATCCCAAATCATAAACTTTCACAAAATCTCATTTCATAATCATTCACAAAATCTCATTTCACAATTATCCTCAAAATCCGATTTCATAACTTTCATCAAAATCTTGTTTCACACACTTTCTCAAAATCTCATTTCACAAAACTTCATTTCACAAAATTTAAAAAAAAAAACATCTCATTCCACAAGATTTCTAAAAATTTCATTTCACAGACTTTCTGAAAACCTCATTTCACAAAATTTCCAAAAATTTCATTTCACAAATTTTTCACAAAATCTCATTTAAATAAACTTGCTCAAAATTACCTTCCACAGCCTCTTTCAAAATCTCATTTCAAAAACTTTTCTCAAAATACCTTTTATAAGATTTCTCAAAATCTCTTTTCACAAATTTTTCTCAAAAGAACATTTCACAAGTTTTCTCAAAATCTCATTTCGTAAAACTTTCTCAAAAATCTTGTTTCACAAACTTTTCGAAAAATATTGTTTCAGTGAGTACTAGTGGAGGAGCAAGCTCAACTCAACACAAGTCTCATTCCAACAACATCAACAAAGGAGCCAGCTCCCCTCAGGTCACATCTCGTTTCAGTAAACAACATTACTTTTCCCAGCTCTGGCTTAACCTCATCATTATCATTATCATCAAATATTTCCCCAATCTCAGCTCTTTATCTCTTTCTCAGTACATATCTCTTTTCCAATCAGTCTTATATTGTTAACTCTTTTATTAATGTCTTATCAAGGCTACCTTACTCCATAAGGACTTAGGCCAAACCGGGTATTATATTTTTCTCTTTGTGTCTTTTACTTCACAATCTTATTCATTTCATTTTCTTTTCAGGACTGTAGGGTCTGCCGACCTGATACGGATTTAAGCCTTGTCAAAGGAGTCCTCTAAGGGCACTTCCCTAGGTTCACTTAACATGAACGTCCCTCGCTCGAACTCATGGACTCCGAGCATCCCCAAAGGACCAGGCTCGGACTTGATGGAACCGAGCCTCATCATCGGTCCTCAATCCATCAGGCTTGAGATTCTAGGCCGAGACATACCGTCGTCTAGCGGATAAGTTCAAACCCACTGAGGCTTCTTATCCCTTCCGCTAATCTCTCCTAGATTCTGGCAACAGCCTAGACATGATTCTAAGAGCATAATCCTCCGATATTATCTCACAGAATCCTGGTTCAGCTCAACCCTGATACAGGGCCCAGACGACCCATATCAGCCTCCTCCAAACCCTATAAATAGCTCACTACAGCTAGGGTTTCAGGTACGTACTCTCATCCCTAAGTTGACACTCTGCACACACACGTTGACTTAGGGAGAACCTGCTTTTCCCAACTGGAACTGTAGAAATACCATAAGTCACACATTAACTCTTGATCCTCTCTAGGGCTCCTGATTCCATAGTCTTGAGCACTTAGAGGGTTAAGAACATCTAGTGTTCCAGGACACTACATTGGCGCCGTCTGTGGGGAGCGATTAACCAGTATTCCCACTTCCACCGTACTCATGGCAAACAACAACGATAACCAAGAACAAGGGGATCTCCGCCGTCGCCTTGGTGGGAGGCCACCTAAGAACGCAGGAAACGATAGGGACGGAATCGCCCCAGGAAGACCTACTGGAGGCAGTCGGGGTAACACTCCACCAGTTCCTCCGGTGGATCAGCCGGTCGTTCCCCCGGTTCCTCTAGTTCAGGGTGATGCTCCTCCAGTTCCTCCGGTGGTTCAAGCCACTGTTCCTCCCCTCGTGGAAGGCGGTAGAAGGCGATCCAACCCCCGCACTGTTCCGGATGGCCATGTTTCAGATTGGCATGATACTGCGGACTCTGGACCACATTGATCTCGGAGGGCCCCTGCTGGATCACGAACTAGTGAGGATCGGCGAGTTGAGCGTTCCGCTCGACATGACAATTCCCGTGCTGAGCGATCCAACAGGGAAGTCCCTCAATTTACTAGGGGTCGTTTTGGAACACTTTAAGGTGGTGAACGTTCCGAAACACAAGGTAGATCTTACATGACTACTTCGTCGGCCTGTAGGAGAGAGGAATCAATCATGGAGATCTTGAGGACTCAAACTTCTTTGATTGAAAAGCAGAATCAGGCTATTGCTGCTCTTCACCAGCAAAGCATGGCAAGAATAGCCGAGCAAGGCCCTAACGTGGCTCTCGGCAACCCTAATAACCTTCCTCCGCCCCCACCCCTTAACCCGGGATTAGTTCCTGGGCGTGTTATTGGGGAACCCCATCCTGGACATCCTTTCATAGCTGAGATAATGGCATTTCAAACCCCGCAGACTTATGTGGGTCATCAGAATATCCCTCGGTATAATGGGACGACTGATCCGATGGACCACATCGCGGCTTACGAATCCTCCATGATGTTTTATGGAGGAGGGGATTTCATGAAGTGCCGAGCATTCTCAATGACTCTGGGATCGACACCTTTGAGATGGTTCAATTCCCTACCTGCCAACTCAATTCACTCATGGGCCGAGCTGAGGACAGCATTTTTGAATCGATATACAGCCAGTATGTCACAACCCAAGTCGGACCATTCATTGGCTGGAGTCGCACAGAGACCTCACGAGTCTCTTCACGATTACCTAGCTCGGTATCAACAAGAAGCTAGTGGCATATCAGGCCTGCAATCGGGAGTATCTGTCCTCTTACTCACTCAAGGATTGCGAGATGGTGATTTCAAGGATTGTCTGATCGGAGAACCACCGAGGGATATGGCCGAACTCAGGGAAAGATCTAGGAAATTTGTTAATTTGGAGGAATTCCATAGAATCAGCACCGCGGCTCAGGGTCTGGAACAGCGCCCGCGTCAGAATGATTCCCGTCAAACTGATCGTTTTCGAGAAAACAGGGGGAGGAAGGACAAGAGAGAAAGAGGAGAAAAACTGCCTCCAAAAGGCAAGTATGATGAATATACCCAGCTCACAGTCCCGAGGAGTCAAATCCTTCGTGAGACTATGCATACCGAGATGCGTAACATCACTCGGCCTCCAGCTCTGAGAAAAACTGCTCAAAAGGATAGGACAAAGTACTGCGACCATCATGGCGGATGGGGGCATACCACCGATCAATGTACCCAACTTAAAGATCTGATTGAGGAAATGGTTAGGGATGGGCAGCTTCAACAGTACATCGGGGAAGCAATGCGGAAGCGTTCAAGGAGAAGAAGTCATTCACCTCCCAAAACCGAAGAAAAAAGGAATAAAAGCCCTACGCCACCTACAGGGGGAGCCCCCGCCCTACCGTCCGAGCAGAATAAGGGTCATGACGAGTTTCTGATCAACACCATTGCTGGTGGATTTGCGGGTGGTGGAGAAAAAAGAAGTGATAGAAAAAAGTATGTGGGACAGATCCTTTCGGTGGCTAGCCGACCGATCCAAAAGCCCAAAAAGAAGAATATTGTCATCCGTTTCAGTGACGATAACTTTGCTGATATTATTCAGGATCACAATGATCCTATGGTAGTTACAACCAGGCTCAGTAATTACGAAGTGAAAAGGATTCTCGTCGATCAGGGGAGTTCGGCAGACATTATGTTTTTGGATCTGTTCGAGAGGCTAAGGTTGAAGAGATCTGACCTAACTCCATTTGAGGGCAGTTTGATTGGCTTTACGGGACATTCCATTGTTCCCTTAGGCCACATTCATCTCCCAGTGACCATGGGGGAACAACCGTCTGCTCGAACCGAGATGGTAAAGTGGCTAGTTGTACAAGCACCGTCGGCATACAACGCCATCCTTGGCCGTACAGCACTTCAATCATTTGGTGCCGTTGTATCAACCGTTCACTTGGCCATGAAGTTTCCAGGGTCCGATGACCAGGTGGTAACGGTACGGTCCGGACAAGAGTTGGCTCGGAAATGTTACAACATTAGCCTGGGAAAGCTGAAGTTGGATGACGAAGAGAAGATCATGAAGGAGCCACTCAACAAAGGAAGTGTGAACTTGGCAGATCTTGACGTGCGGGACGAGGATGAAACTAGGCCAACCCCTCAGGGGGACTTCAAAAAGGTAATTCTGGGTCCCGATCCGTTCCATTGTGTCAAGATTGGTGTCGGCCTTGCCGAGGAATTGGAAAGAGAACTGACGGAACTACTGGTAGAAAACAAAGACTTGTTTGCTTGGACTTCGGCAGACATGCCGGGGATCGATCCGAATTTTATCTGCCATAAGCTAAGTGTGTATCCTGGCGCCAAGCCAGTGTGTCAGAAGAAAAGGCGGGTCGGAACCGAGAAGGCACAAGCAACAGAAGAGAAGGTGTCTGAGCTACTGGAGGCGGGATTTATCAGGGAGGTGGTGTACACAGATTGGTTGGCTAATCCCGTGCTAGTCAAGAAATCCAATGGAAAATGGAGGATGTGCGTGGATTACACAGACCTGAACAAGGTCTGCCCCAAAGATCAATACCCACTTCCCTGCATAGACAAACTCGTAGATAGCTCGGCAGGGTATCAAAGGCTATCCTTCATGGATGCTTATTCGGGGTACAATCAGATCCCCATGTATCCCCCGGATCAGGTGAAGACTTCTTTCGTAACAGAAAATGCTACATATTGTTACAACGTCATGCCATTCGGACTGAAGAACGCTGGGGCAACTTACCAGCGAATGATGAACAAGGTGTTCGGTCCGCTCATTGGCCCGAAAATGGAAGTATACATCGACGATATGATTGCAAAAAGTCTGAAGGAGAAGCACCATGCTAAGGATTTGAAGGTTATACTTGATAGAATTCGGCAGTTTGACATGAGGTTAAACCCAGAAAATGCACTTTTGGGGTTCCTGCTGGTTCGTTCCTCGGGTTCATGCTCACCGAACGGGGAATTGAGGCAAACCCAGAGAAGTGCCGAGCCATCCTTGAGATGAAGAGCCCTTCCGACATCAAGGGAGTACAGCAGCTAGCAGGTCGGGTAACAGCTCTCTCCAGGTTTCTGTCTCAGTCAGCTCGGAAGGCCTTGCCATGGTACCAACTGCTGAAGAAGGAAAAAGAAAAGACGTTCGACTGGAACGAGGCATGCGAAAAGGCCTTTACTGATCTTAAGCAATACCTGGCCTCTCCTCCAATCCTATCTAGTCCAGCAGCAGGAGAGGTTTTGTTCCTATACTTATCAGTAGGGATTCGGTGGTCAGTTCGGTTCTGGTTAGGGAAGAATCAGGCAAAGAATCTCCTGTCTACTTCGTCAGCCGAGCACTTCAAGGACCAGAGTTGAGGTATCAGAAGGTTGAAAAGATCGCGTTTTGTTTGGTTATTACGGCTAGGAGGCTGCGTCAATACTTCAAAAGCCACCATATCACGGTCAGAACTGCTCGGCCAATCCGACAGATCCTTCAGAAACCCGACCTGGCAGGCAGAATGGTGACTTGGGCTATTGAACTTTCCGAGTTCGACATTACTTTCGAACGTCGGAAAGCAATGAAGTCTCAGGTCTTAGCTGATTTTCTCACCGAGTTTACTGAGCCATTGACGAGCTCAAACTTGGATTGGAACATTTATGTCGATGGGTCAAGCAACAAGCTCGGAGCAGGAGCGGGAATAATCCTGGAGAACTCCGAGAGAGTTACCCTTGAATATTCACTGAAGTTCGGATTTCCGACTTCGAACAATCAGGCGGAGTATGAAGCTGTGATGGCTGGTCTAAGGATGGCAAAAGAAGTAGGGGTCCGAGAAGTGAAGATTTTCAGCGATTCTCAGTTGGTGGTATCGCAAGTGAAAGGTGATTATCAAGCCAAGGAACCCATCCTACAAAAATATTTGGAGAAGGTGAAGTTCCTATCTTCAGAGTTTGCCAAGGTCGAATTCTGCCACATCCCGAGGGAAAGCAATGGCCGAGCGGACATTCTTTCTAAACTTGCTTCAACAAAGGGTCCTGGAAATAATAAGACGTTGATCCAAGAAATGGTGCATGGACCTAGCGTTGTCCTCTCCGTTTCTATGGATCCAAGTTGGACCTCTCCGATCATAAACTTCTTGGAACAAGGAGTCGTGCCGACAGATCCAGCCGAGGCCAAAAAGCTTGTCAGAAAGGCATCCCAATTCACTATGATCGATGGAATTCTGTTTTGCCGTGGGGTCAGCGGCCCTATGCTCAGGTGCTTAGACTCCGCCGAAGCAAAGCAGGCACTGGAGGAAGTCCATGGGTGTATTGGAAGCCATCATGTCGGAGGGAAATCGTTGGCCAAGAAAATTCTAAGGGCAGGATACTACTGGCCGACCTTACAACAGGACGCAATCAGTCATGTAAAGAAATGTGAAAGATGTCAGTTCCACAGTGACTTCTACCAGAAGCCAGCTGAGGAACTTCATTCACTTTCATCTCCCTATCCCTTCTATTAATGGGGAATGGATTTGATTGGCCAGTTCCCCACCGCACCAGGACAGCTCAAATGGGTGATAGTGGCCATCGATTATTTTACCAAGTGGATCGAAGCCGAGCCACTAGCAACTATTTCCTCGGCCAAGGTTCAGAAGTTCTTTGAGAGACAGGTTATAGCTCGGTTTGGAGTGCCACAAGTCTTAGTAACCGACAATGGAACTCAATTTGCGGCAAAGGCATTCCAGGACTTGGTCAACGCTTTGAACATTGAACACTACTTTTCCTCGGTCGAGCATCCTCAGACCAACGGACAAGTAGAATTAGTGAACCGAAGTATCATTCAGGGGATCAAGAAAAGACTCATCGGTGCTAAGGGAAATTGGCTGGAAAACCTACATGAAGTGCTTTGGTCGTACCGCACCACCATACAGACTTCCACGGGAGAAACCCCTTATTGTCTTACTTATGGTTGCGACGTTGTCATCCCGATGGAAAGGATTATCCCATCTTTCCAAGCTTTACAAAAACCGAACCCCCTCAACAACACTTTACTGTGTGAGGACCTAGTTCTTTCAGAAGAAGTCAGAGATTTAGCTGCCGAACGGGAAAAACATGTCAAGCTGATGCAAGCGAAAGGGTATAATCGCTCAGTGGTACCCAGAGAATTCGAGGTAGGTGACCTCGTCCTACGAAGAGCTGACATCGGCCTCAAAAATGCTAAGGATGGTAAACTGGCTCAGAATTGGGAAGGTCCGTACCGAGTAGCTTCCAAAACAGGAACAGGAGCCTACAAGCTCGAAACTCTCTCGGGTGCCCTCATCAACAGCACATGGAACGTGGCAAAACTTAGAGCATATTTCAGTTAGAAATTTCTACCCATTTCAATTCCATTTTCAATTGTTTTAGTTTTACTATTTCCCTTGCTGTTATAGGATTGTTTATTTTTAATGATGGTGTACGCTCGGTGGAACTCCGAGCCCATTGTACTTATTGTTAATGCTTTGAATAAATAAAAGTGTTGTTATTGAATTCATTGTTTTTATGTACTTTTCCTCATAATCGACTAGTCACCGTTTATGACGCGAACGATTATAAACAGCTCAAACAAGAGCTTATAACTCATCAAGTACCCTAGAAAGATTCCCGATTCAAACATGATTTGTTTTAAAGATCATTTTTACATCGCGGATAGAGGAACCCACCTCGGCTAAAGTGCTGGAGTTCCGAGGTCTTAACACTTGAATTGTTAACAAAATTTTCAGAAAGAAGCATAAAATAAAAACGGATATTATAAATATTCCAAACAAGTTATAGCAACAGGATTTCGACCCATCTATTGGGGCAGATACAAGAGTAAAAAAGCAAAAGAAAAAAACTACTCAATGTCAGACAGTACTACGCTGTCAGGGTCGAATTTCTCTTCTTCTTCTTCACCTTCAGCGCCTTCGGCCTCATCTTCCTCGGATTCCTCGGCAAAATGGTCAGGAAGATCATTACTGCTCATATCAATAGGGATCCCATTCGCACCAACTATTTGACCATTGTTGGTAGCAAAGAGGGGGTCGGCGCCCCTTGTCACGAGGTTGGGGTTCAGAATCCGAAGCTGCTCGGCTGTGTTAAGGAAGGAATCTTCAACTGCATGACTCTAGTTGTACAGATTCTCCTGGGCCGCTTTCTTATGCTTAAGAGCTTTCGCTCTCATTTTGTCCATTGAGGCTCAGAGCCCAGTAACCTCGTCCTTAGCATATTCGAGTTGCTCCTGAGCCACAGCAGCAACCTACTCGGCTTTCCGAGCCCTCTCTATAGCTTCCCGGAGAGTTATGGCATCCTCTTCAGCCTTTTTCAAGATTTCCTCCGACCGCTTCACCCTTTCCTCGGCCTCTTGGAGAGTCTTTTCGACTGTTTCCTTAGCAGCTTCGGCTTGAGCTTTGGCGCCTTCAGATTCCTGCATTCCCTTCTGCATTCTTTCATTCTCGGTCGCCAGAACCTGGAGTTTTTTCTCAAAGCTTTCCACTTGAAGCTGCAAGTAATCCTCCCGATCATCAGCTTCAGCTCTTTTCTTCTTCTTCTTGGGGGCCACTCCAGCGTAGATATCGTCACCACGCTGACCGAGGTAATTGAGAATGCTTGCACCTCGCAGGAAGCTCCTCACCAAGGCCATGCAGTTATTTTCCCAAGTGCCTGGACCCCAGGCATTAATCACTTCGGCATCTTCAGGGGGGAAGAGAGTTGCGGCGAAGGAATCTAACTTATTATGCCTACTCCATACAGTTTTGGCTACGGCCTCTTCTGTACCCTCAGTAACTTGAACTCCTTTGAGAGGCTTGCTCATATGAAACCAGTCGCCAGCCAATCCTTTGCCTTTCTCCATCCGAGGTCTCTTGGAAGGACGCTCAGGAGTACCCTGAGTACTTTGTTGCACTTCTACGGGAATTGTTGGCTCGGCATTTTTGATGACTTGAGGTACCTCGGAAGGAATAGCACGAGGAGTAACAAGAGGACTAGCTGTTGGAGTTGGTTCAGGGGTTTGGCTTCTAGCCGAGGATCCCGACTCTCCTCTCGCAGCAGCCAACTGAGCCATCCTAGCTGAAGCAGCGGCACTCTTCTTTGCTTTGGATGCTTTCTTTCCCATTTTTTCTGCAACAAGGAAATATACTTTAGACCGAGTAAAAAAAAATTGTATATACCCAGCTCGGCCTTCACGTCGGCCCGTGTCCTCTTCAGCAATATTTTCTTGGTATCAATTTGACCATTCGCCTTGAGGTATTCCCAGACTCGGTCACACAACCGTCTCTCGGCCCTGGTCAAATCGACCTTATAGTCAAATTGATACAAGGAGGCCCCTCGGTTGTAGATACCTTCCGACCAACCCAAAGGGAAGCGAGGGACAACTTTGATTTCTCCTTCTTCCTCGACCTGCTCCATGAACCAGCATACACCAGCCCCATTGTACTCATACCGAAAAAACAGAGGCTTGAAAGACTTCCAAGAGTCGGTGACTTTAGCGAAGAGCGCGTGATCCTTCCGAGCTTTCAGTGACACCCAAAGCCCTTTTGAGTTGCCGAACTTGTTCACTTGAGGGGCATATAGCCAAAAGAAAGCTCGAAGTGTGGCAACTGAACCTTCGGCATCGCAGAACTGCTGGAAGGCTCGTACAAATGCCCATCCGCTCGGGTGTAGTTGACTCGAGGCTATGCCTAAATGGTTAAGTACTTCGATTTCGAAAGTCGAAAAGAGCATGCGGATTCCGACTTTTGTTATTATTTCTTCATAGAAGTAGAAGAATTGTCGATTTTGCGGCACTTCAAAGCAGATCTGGTCGTCGATGTTCACGTGCCTTAACTCAAATTGCGACGCATTCCCATCTGCACTCGGAGGGGTTAGGAGAGGACGAAGGTGGTTCAAACTATTACTCGTCAGCAACGAAGGCCTCGTTCCAAGCACCTCCTGATCAAAGACTTCATCATACTGCGCATGATTTGGCAGTAAGGGATATTCTTCAGGATTAGTGTCACACCTGCGCTCCACCATATCTGGGGAAAAAGTAAAAGGCTCGGCGTTAGGATTTTTTATAGCAGATGTTTTAATTCTAAAATTAAGGCCGAGCCTTGGACTTTTTCCCCCCTCTTTCTTCGGATCTCCCAAAGGCTCTTCTTCCATTGTACAGCGCTCGGGACTAACCCTAACTTGAGCCCTACGTTCAGCAATCCTATAAGCCAACAGCCACTTACTTACTTCAGCGGGATCCGAGGGGTATTCTATAGCTAACGGTTTTGTCACGGCGGATCCCTGGCTGATGGGGGGAGAGGAAGGATCTACTGCATCATCACTACTCCCAGAATCCCCAAAATCCCTAGAAAAATCCGCATCACTATCACTAGAAGGCTCTTCTCCTAATTTCCTACAAAGTTAATGATAAATTCTCCTCAACTCCCTCCAACCTCTCATGATTCAGAAATCCAAACCCTTAAACACTACACTACCCAGAACAAAACACCCCAAAATCCCTGCAAAACCCATAAACGCGAAACCCTTTCAAAAAATAGAAAAAAGAGCAGAACCAGAAATAGAGTATTTGAGTTGGAAGAAGAAAGACTACCTGTTTTTGATTCTGAGTCTCTGAAAAAACTGGAAGCAATGAGAAGGTAGTGGCGGAGATAAGCTTGAGAGGGGAGTGAGTTTCTGGTTTCCTGGGAGTAACAAAGAAGTAGTGAGGGAGCAAGTTTGAGAGTTTGGGAGTTTTCGTGCGAATCTGATGGGATGAGTGAAAAGTGAGTGGGGGAGTAAGGGATTCGAAGAAAAACCCCCAAAACCTTTCGGTTTCCCCCACGATGCACGTATGGGCCTGGGTGGATAAAAAGCCCATTACCCCACTCAACCACACGCATGATGAGTCGTGGCAGTTACCAAAAAGGCACTTTTTCAAATTTCAAAATTTGAAATGATTTGGCACAACTTACAAGGGAACGCGCCGTACCTAGAGAACCCAAAACGTCACCTCGAAACAGGCGGCATAATTACAGTCGTTGCGAGACATCCGGAAAGGTCAACCCTAAACACTTGCTACCTCGTCACAGACTTCCCAAAGTCTTACGAGCTGGGGGGTTTGTAGGGTCTGTCGACCTGATACGGATATAAGCCTTGTCAAAGGACTCCTCTAAGGGCACTTCCCTCGGTTCACTTAACATGAACGTCCCTCGCTCGGACTCATGGACTCCGAGCATCCCCAAAGGACCAGGCTCGGACTTGATGGAATCGAGCCTCATCATCGGTCCTCAATCCATCAGGCTTGAGATTCTAGGCCGAGACATACCGTCGGCTAGCGGATAAGTTCAAACCCACCGAGGCTTCTTATCCCTTCCGCAAATCTCTCCTAGATTCTCGCAACAGCCTAGACATGAGATCTTCAGCTGATCCTATCCAGATTCTAAGAGCATAATCCTCCGATATTATCTCACAGAATCCTGGTTCAGCTCAACCCTGATACAGGGCCCAGACGGCCCATATCAGCCTCCTCCAAACCCTATAAATAGCTCACTACAGCTAGGGTTTCAGGTACGTACTCTCATCCCTAAGTTGACACTCTACACACACACGTTGACTAGGGAGAACCTGCTTTTCCCAACTGGAACTGCAGAAAACTCGGGTACGGTAGCGAATCAAGATACCCCGTTCCAGTCCCTCTCACTATTCCTGAAATGCCATAGGGGTGACAGTACTATTCTAGTTCCGGGTGCAGAACTTACCACGGCATTAGGACCCAGTCCCCACCACGTCTGGTTACCAAATATGGAATTCGTTCTGCCCAGAATAGTACTCAAGGCATCATGACGTTTTACCGCCCTAGCCTACCCTATTGCATTCACAACCCGAATATCCCTGATATCCGGGGTACCTTCCTCTCCACTACTTCGATATCACACTCATAGCTCACCGCGTTCGCATTTGTTAGTGTCTTTTAAAAGTCTTTTAGTGTTTAATTATTAACCTATGGTCGGCTCATCCTTAGTGCATCCCTTCAACGAGTCCCGACCGCTACTTTCTCAATCTTTCTCTCATCTTTTCTCAACATAGCACAGAGTTGGGTTCGCATCATCAGACTTGCCTCTTATTTCACAATTTTTCTCAACAATTTCATTTCACCATCTTTCTCAAAATCCCAAATCATAAACTTTCACAAAATCTCATTTCATAATCATTCACAAAATCTCATTTCGCAATTATCCTCAAAATCCGATTTCATAACTTTCATCAAAATCTTGTTTCACACACTTTCTCAAAATCTCATTTCACAAAACTTCATTTCACAAAATTTCAAAAAAAAAACATCTCATTCCACAACATTTCTAAAAATTTCATTTCACAGACCTTCTGAAAACTTCATTGCACAAAATTTCCAAAAATTTCATTTCACAGATTTTTCACAAAATCTCATTTAAATAAACTTGCTCAAAATTACCTTCCACAGCCTCTTTCAAAATCTCATTTCAAAAACTTTTCTCAAAATACCTTTTATAAGCTTTCTCAAAATCTCTTATCACAAATTTTTCTCAAAAGAACATTTCACAAGTTATCTCAAAATCTCATTTCGTAAAACTTTCTCAAAAATCTCGTTTCACAAACTTTTCGAAAAATATTGTTTCAGTGAGTACTAGCGGAGGAGCAAGCTCAACTCAACACAAGTCTCATTCCAACAACATCAACAAAGGAGCCAGCTCCCCTCAGGTCACATCCCGTTTCAGTAAACAACATTACTTTTCCCAGCTCTGGCTTATGTGACACCCTCTTTCACAATTAAGTAAATATTACAATAGTTAAGTATTACTTGGTAAAATATATGGACTTGTTATTCTATAGAAATTAGGAAAATAAAATTTCCTTTTTCAAGGCGGGTGCACAAACCAAAACATGGAATTCTTGGAGAATAAAATCGATATCATTTTAAACACTTGAGTTGAATTCGGCGTTCTCTAAAACCTTTTCACAAGCTAGATAGCATCCGAATTTTAAAATCGTATTTATGTGATAGAAAGTAAGTGAAGCCATCCTTTCTTTCGTTTTGTAAAACTGGTACCGTTTAATTCTTTTGTGGCCGAACTCTTAAAATCGTTTAAATCAGAGTAAGCGGAAATAGTGGAACTATGCATAATAATAAGATAAACATAATTTCCATATAGATATATATATATATATAAGTCATGAAGTACTTAGTCCCATAGTCGTAACTCCAAGATCCATACAAGTCCATAAAATATCTATGTCCAAAATAAAACCATAACCCTAGAGTGCTCAAAAGTATAACTACAACATATACATCTCAAAATATAGACTCTAGAGGTGGTCTCATAGATCTGGCAACAGCAGTAGTAGTAGTGATAGTAGTAGCAGTCTCCAGGTAGCAAAAGAAAACATCGTCATCATCAACATCAGCAGCAGCAGAATCTCCTCCACAGCATCCCCACATCGGATCCCCCGATCCTCATCATATACCATATACACATACCTAGGGATCATCATCCCTCCAATCACTCCCAGTAGAATGAATGACAGGCTCGCCTCCGCTCTCGTCCTCCACGGGATCCTCCTCGATCTCATCCGATGGAGAGTGTACCCAACCATTGGGTACAGGGTCAGGAGATGGTGAGACCCTAACTGGGCTCCTCGGATCAGAAAGGGGAGTCTCCTCGCGGATGACTCTAGAAGAAAAAGGGTGTGAGCGGGTAGGTCGAAAGCGAAAACTGTGATATGAGCGAGCTGGTCGTGTGGGAGGTGGTCCATGATATGTGTAAAAAGGTGGTACGTGCATAGTGTATATGATGGGAATCCTAAACCTACGAGGACGAAATCGAACCAGCGGGTTTGGGTGGTAGAAGGTGACCTCTACCTCCCCCTCGAACACCACACGATGGTCCTAGTAGATCCATATGCCACTAGGAAGTGGCCGGATCTCGATGCAAGCGATGTAGCGAGACATCACCTACAAGGGCATAGGGGTAAGCAATTCTATACACATAATCAATAGAGCATAAATATATGTACAATCTGAAGGTATAATTACGCAATAATGAACAACAAACACATATAGCACTTAGCAGTTATTGAATGCAAGTAGGATGCTCATACTTATTTCATTTATCAACATTATTTTTAAATGAGTGGCATGATGTATGAACCTAGCTCTCAAGCCTAACTCCATCATTCAATGACACTCTCTGACGTCCATCCTTTACTTCCCAGCACTCAACAGTGCGTTGTACTCCTAGGTGTACAACATTCGTACATTCGCCAAGAATGTACACGACAAGCTTGAAATCCATGTCACCCGAGCACGTCCCGTCATCCAAACGGTATAAACATATCGGCATCTCACTAAGCCGACCACGTCGTCAACCATAACGTGTCATCAAGCGAGCCGTCAATTGGCACTCCCAGAGGCCCTCCTTGTAACACCCCAAAATTTTAATCCCCGATTAATGAAATGTTAATTATAATTTAATTATAATTAATGATTTCTATATTAATCCTTGATTAAAATATGTGTTCATGTAACTCGTTTATGTGTGTGGAAATATTTAATGAATATAATAAATACATGAAATAAGTGTTTTGCATATTAGTCCCTGGGTTGGGACCTAGATGTAATTATGGGAAGGTTTTGGAGGGAAAGTAAATAAAATTATTATTTTTCAAAAAATGGGCAAAACACTCCAGTATTATTCTGAATACTCGAGTATTCTGGGTCAAATCGCACGAGTTAGTGCGTTTGATGAGTCACCGCCAACGATTCTGTATTGTTGACACGAAATCACCACCGTGCCAACGCCATGGATGTCGTGTCGTGATGCATGAGTCTTCCCCATGTCTATTTAAGCTCATCAACACCATTAAGCTGAAGATTTTGATCAAACTTGCATTTGTTGATGAAGTTAGGGTTTCAGATTTGTTGCCTTCGATTCTTCTTCAATTCTGAGTGTTAAACTTTGAGTGATACACGAATACAAAGCTCACATCACGAGCTTTGTATAAACACCAAAATCGTGAGGATTGAGTGAGTGTGGAAGTAGAATTGGAGCTGGGAAGTGAAGCTGGTTCTGTCAAAGTTTTGGTCAGGGAGCTTACTTTGGGTTCGATTTCTGGTAAGCTCATGAATCCTTGAGTCTCAAATTCGGTTTCTTTAGTTAGTTGATGTTGCATAGAGTCTAGAAAATCTAATTTCCCCAATTTTATTCTCTGTTTCATGTGTGAACCAATTCCATTTTGGTGTTGCACTTAAACTACTCTGCATGTGATGCTTGAAGTTGTTCTGAGAGTTGTGGAGCTTTTCTTTGGGGATTCTCTGTTTGATTCACGTATGAGAGGTAAGGGGAAGTAATTATATTCACTATATAGAGAGTAAATTCCATTAATTGTGTTAGAGAGCCACCAACAGGCTCTAAGGGCTTAGATTGAATAGGATCTTTGGTTTGGAGACCAAGCTTTGCTCTAAAACTATGTTGAGCAAGTTCTAAATCATGCATGCAAGTTTAAATGAGCATTATTTCATGAATACTATGCTTATTATGCAATTTGAGGTGTTGAGTTGTTCAAATGTGCATTTTATGCATGATTTATTGATTCTCTATCAAATCTGTGTTTTGATAAGAAATGAATGTTGAAACATGTTTAATTGATGTTATGTTAACTCTGTTGATCCTTGGAATGAACTGGAAATGAGTAGAAATGAAAATGGTATGTTAAAACTAAGGTTTCAGTGTTTCCTGCTGTGAAACACTCAAGTATTAGACAGGATACTCGAGTAAAATGTTTTTAAAACAATGTAAATGGAGCAAGAACACTCGAGTATCATGTCTAGCACTCGAGTATCGAGCATGACCTGAGGACAAGTTCAGGCTAACCACTCGAGTCATTCAAGGTCACTCGAGTAATCTGGAAATCAAGATGAACACTCGAGTAACCTATGAACTACTCGAGTAATTTATTGAATTTGAAACCCAAATCCTCAGAAAGTCATGAACACTCGAGTAACCCTAAGAACACTCAAGTAATCTGGAGAAATTGATGAATACTCGAGTGTACTGAATTTTAATCGAGTGATTTACCCAGAACCTGAAAAATACATTTTCAATTCTAACTCATTTGGTTAAGGAATTAATAACAATAATCCAAGGGATCTAAACTTGAAGGGAATTGATTAATATGAGTATACCGTTAGGTGACGGTCCTTTTTGATAATAAAATAAGCCTAGGTGGCTGTAAGATATTAATCAACTTCCTTTAAGTTTAAGAATAAAGTGCATACATTCTGGAGTTTGGATGGTAGGACGTATATCATGTTTTCGGTAAACATGTGGAGGGCCTCTGGGAGTGCCAATACGCTTGCTTGATGACACGTCGTTGACGTGGTCGGCTGAGTGGATGCCGATATAGTTATACCGTTTGGATGACGGTCCGTTTGGATGACGGGATATGCTCGGGTGGCACGGATTCCAAGCTTGTCGTGTACATTCTAGGTGAATGTACGAATTGTTGTATACCTAGGAATACAACGCACTGTTGAGTGCTGGGTTGTCAGGGATGGACGTCGGAGAGTGACATAGAATGATGGAGATAGGCTTGAGAGCTAAACTCATGCATCATGCCACTCATTTAAAATTAATTATGATAAACGAAACAAGTGTGAGCATCCTATTTGCATTCAATAACTACTAAGTGCTATATGTGATTGTTATTCATGGATGCATATTTACATATTCATGGTGTATGATTTATTCTCTGTTGATTATGTGTATAGAATTGCTTACCTCTATGCCCTTGTAGGTGATGTCTCGTTACATTGCTTGCATCGAGATCCGGCCACTTCCTAGTGGCACATGGATCTATGAGGACCATCGTGCGGTGTTCGAGGGAGAGGTAGAGATTACCTTCTACCACCCGAACCCGCTGATGCGATTCCGTCCTCGTAGATTTAGGATTCCCATCATATACACTATGCACGTACCCCCGTTTTATACTTACCATGGACCACCTCCCACACGACCAGCTCGTTCTTATCACAGTTTTCATTTTCGACCTACCCGCTCTCACCCCTTTACTTCGAGAGTCATCCGCGAGGAGACTCCCCCTTCTGATCCGAGGAGCCCAGTCAGGGTTTCACCATCACCTGACCCAGTACCCAGTGGTAGGGTACATTCTCCCTCGGATGAGATCGAGGAGGATCCGGTGGAGGACGCGAGCGGAGACGAGCCTGTCGTGCATTCTACTGGGAGTGATTGAAGGGACGATGATCCCTAGGTATGTGCGTATGGTGTATGATGTGGATCAGAGGATCCGGTGTGTGGATGCCGAGGAGGAGACTTGCTGCTGCTGTGATGATGATGCTACTATTACCTTGTTACTTCTTGGAGACTACTGCTATCACTACTACTACATCTGATGCTGCCAGATCTACGTGACCACCCTTAGAGTTATATTTTGGTTATGTATATATGTTGTAGATATACTTTTGGAGTACTCTAGGGTTCTGGTTACACTGCTATGTAGATCTGTTTATGGACTTGTATATTTTGGAACTTGGAGACTCTGATGTTGGGATATGTACTTATGACTTTCCTATATATAAAACCTATGTTTATATTCCTATCCATGGCATAGTCCGATAATTTCCGCTTACTCTGATTTAATCTATTTGAGAGTTCGGCTGTGAAAACTATTCGATGGTATCAGTTTTATCAAATAAAGCAAGGGTAGCTTCAGTTATTTTCTATGATATAAATACGATTCCAAAAGACGAATGTTACCCAACTTTTGAAAAGGTTTTATAAATCGCCGAATTCGATACAACTGTTTTGAAATGCTTTAGAGTTTATTCTCCAAGAATTCCAAGTGTTGATTTGTGCACCCGCTTTAAAAAGAAAAATTTCACTTACATATTTTCTTAATACTCACAAGTCCATATATTATCCAATATAATAGCTTAAGTACTATATTATACTTGGTTAATTCGGAAGGGTGTCACACTTAGTGGTATCAGAGCAAAAGTCAGATCCTGTAATAGTGGAAGTAGTACCAGAAAGGTAGCCATCAACATCAAGCAGGTATCTCCAGGGCATGTACATTATTTTGAATGTTATTATTTTTCTTGTTGAGCTTAAGATACCCTTGATTTGTTTGTATCTTGTCTCTTTTGAGCACAAGACGCAATTGAATGTGAAGTTAGAATCTTAAGCTATAGCCTTAGCATAGGTGGTGTAATTGAAGTTTCTTTAGTTCAACATATGTGACCATAAGCCCATAGCGCAGGTCTAATATGGCAACTAGAAACCAAAATCACACCAATGCGATGTTAGAAAGGATCACCATGGTGTTGGAGGCAATGCAGCGGCAATCTCAGCAATCATCTCAACCGGTTAACCCGCCTCATCAGTGTAATGTGGGTAACGCTGAGGCGAAGACTCTGGCTGATTTTAGAAGTTGCAATCCGCCAAAGTTTGAAGGAGGATTTAAACTGGAAGAGGCCAATAAATGGATTCACACCATGGATAAGATTCTGAGAACGTTGGAGTGTTCTGATGCTCAAAAGGTGGCGTATGCAGCCTACATGTTGGAGGATGAAGCTGAGAATTGGTGGAATCACACGGTGCAACTTTTGCAATATGAAGGAAGGGAAGTGAGTTGGGGTGTATTCATGGAGAAGTTTCTCCATAAGTATTTCCCTGAGGACCTAAGGAGAAAGAAGGAGGTAGAATTCTTGCAGCTGAAGCAAGGTAATATGAGTGTGGGTGAGTACGCGACCAAGTTTGAGGAGCTTATGAAGTACTCTCCATATTATCAGAACAATCCGGATGAAAGAAGCAAATGCATTAAGTTTGAAGGAGGCTTGAGGTCCAAGTTGAAGTCGATCTTCAGTTATCAACGAATTCAAAGCTTTCCTGCACTTGTGGACATGTGTAGGATGTATGAAGATGACACAAAGGCTGAGGAGGTGCAAGTCTCAGAAAAGAAGGACAATCAGAACTATGGACCTCAAAGACGTAAAGGTTTCAACAACCGAGGCAAAGGTCCGTATGATCGCCGAGGGAAAGGCAAGGGAAAAGCTGGTGGTTCGGATGGAAGGAATTATCGGAGTGAGGCTCCATTCTGCGACAAGTGCAAGCGCAACCACTATGGCCGTGTTTGTTGGGGGTCAAGTGGATGCTTCAACTGTGGGAAGCCGGGACATTTTGCAAGAGACTGCAAGGAACCGGTCAAAGCCAATTCAAGAGGGATTGCGGATAGGCCTATGGCTCAAGGAAGGGTTTTCACTCTTAATGGGGTGGAAGCAAGTCGGTCCTCTGATCTGGTGCAAGGTAAATACTTGCTTAATGGTCAGCCTTGTCATGTTTTGTTTGATTCCGGTGCAACGCATTCATTTGTTTCATATGAATGTGTAGACCGTTTAGGTTTGATTATGTCTGAATTGCTTTATAGTCTCAAAGTAGAAACCCCTACTAATGCTCCTGTAGTTGTTTCTAGAGCATGTCTTAACTGTTGTATAGAAGTGTTAGGACAAACCTCTAAAGTAGATTTGATCTGCTTACCCTTGGCACAATTAGATGTGATCTTGGGAATAGACTGGTTAAGTCAAAACCAAGTGATCATTGATTGTGATAGAAAAGTAGTGACCTATAGAAATTCAAAACCCTCCGGCTACGTGTGCCTGTTCAACTCTGAGGTGGAAGAGAATGGTCCAAGGATGGAAGAGATTCCTGTTGTCAGAGACTTTCCGGAGGTATTTGCTGATGAGATCCCTGGTTTGCCACCAAGAAGAGAGATTGAATTTGGTATTGATCTAGTTCCGGGAGCTGGTCCCATTTCTATTGCTCCTTATAGAATGGCACCACCGGAAATGGCTGAAATAAAGAAGCAGATTGAGGAGCTGTTGCAGAAGCAGATGATCCGACCAAGTGTGTCGCCTTGGGGTGCTCCGGTTTTGTTCGTCAAGAAGAAAGATGGTAGCATGAGGATGTGCATCGACTACCGGCAGCTGAATAAGGTCACCATCAAGAACAAGTATCCATTGCCGAGGATAGATGACCTTATGGATCAAGTTCGAGGAGCTTCGGTATTTTCCAAGATTGATTTGAGGTCGGGGTACCATCAGATCAGGATAAGAGAAGAGGATATCTCTAAGACTGCATTTCGATCTCGATACGGACATTATGAGTATGTCATGATGTCGTTCGGATTGACTAATGCACCAGCTATCTTCATGGACTACATGAATCGAATCTTTAGACCTTATTTAGATTCATTCGTGGTTGTGTTCATTGATGATATCCTTATTTACTCTAAGAGCCCGGAGGAGCATGCTGAACACTTGAGGATAGTGTTGAGTATCCTTAAGGAGAAGCAGTTGTACGCCAAACTTACAAAATGTGAGTTCTGGCTGAAGGAGGTTAAGTTCTTGGGGCATGTGATTTCGGATAAAGGAATAGCCGTTGATCCGACGAAAGTAAGTTCGGTCTTGCATTGGGAGCAACCGAAGTCGGTCACGGAGGTGAGAAGCTTTCTGGGTTTGGCTGGTTACTACAGAAGATTCATTGAAGGTTTCTCGAAGATTGCACTGCCTCTGACGAAGTTGACTCGGAAAGATCAACCATTCCTATGGGATGAGAAATGTGAAAGGAGTTTTCAAGAGTTGAAGGAAAGGTTGACATCGTCTCCTGTATTGATTCTGCCCGGTACACAGAAGAGTTTCGATGTGTATTGTGACGCATCGAAACAAGGTCTTGGGAGTTTTTTGATGCAAAAGCTCTATTACCATCCTGGGAAGGAAAACGTCGTGGCAGATGCATTGAGTAGAAAGGCAATACACATCAGTGCAATGATGGTCAGAGAAGCGGCATTGATAGAGGAATTCCGGGATTTGAGTTTGACAATGCAAGTGGAGCCGACAAGCATTAAAATGGGGATGCTGCAGATTGCTAATGAGTTTCTGCAAAGGATTCGGGAATTACAACACAAGGATGAGAAGCTGATGGAAAGGAAGAAGTTGATGCAAGAAGGTAAGGAGTTGGAGTTTCAAGAAGGGAAGGATGGAATCCTGCATTTTAAGACAAGGATATGTATCCCTGATGATTTGGAAGTAAGAATGATTCTGGATTAAGCGCATAAGAGTAAGATGAGTATACATCCAGGAGCTACTAAGATGTACCAGGATCTAAAGATGATATTTTGGTGGCGTGGTTTGAAGAAAGACGTAGCTGAGTATGTGGCACGTTGTTTAGTGTGTCAGAAGGCGAAAGTGGAACATCAAAGGCCAGGAGGAGAGTTACTTTCTTTGGAAGTTTCCGTATGGAAATGGGATAGTATCTCGATGGATTTCGTGTCGGGATTGCCAAGGACATCTACTGGTCATGATGCAATCTGGGTGATCGTGGATCGTTTGACCAAGTCGGCGCATTTCATTCCCGTGAATATGCGCTACTCGTTGGAAAAGCTCACCCAGTTGTACATCAAGGAAGTTGTTCGTCTACATGGGGTACCGTCAAGTATTGTGTCAGATCGCGACCCGAGGTTTACATCGAAGTTTTGGGAAGATCTTCATAGAGCTTTGGGTTCAAAATTGAAGTTATGTTCTGCATACCATCCTCAGACTGATGGTCAAACGGAGAGAACTATTCAGTCACTGGAAGACATTCTACGAGCCTGTGTTTTGGAAGATCATGGGAACTGGGAACAAATGTTGCCACTTGTGGAGTTTACTTACAACAACAGTTATCACACGAGTATTGGAATGGCACCATTTGAAGCTTTGTATGGGAGAAAGTGTCAGACGCCGTTATGCTGGTTTCAAGTGGGGGAGAGTTCTCTGGTTGGACCAGATTTTGTGCAAGAGACCACGGAATAGATCAAGATGATACAAGAAAAGATGAAGGTGGCCCAGAGTAGGCAGAAAAGCTATGCCGATATCAGAAGAAAACCTTTAGAGTTCGCCGAAGGAGACCATGTATTCATTAGAATAGTACCAACAAAAGGTGATAGTAGAGCCTTGAAAACCCAGAAACTATCACCTAAGTTTATTGGTCCCTATCAAATCCTCAAAAGAGTCGGCCCAGTAGCTTATCAGTTAGCCCTGCCTCCGTCGCTAGCTAACCTTCATAATGTATTCCATGTGTCTCAGCTGAAAAGATATGTCCATGACCCCACCATTGTCCTTAGAATCCAGCCTGATGACTTAGAAATTCATGAGAACCTAACTTTCAAAGCTGTGCCAGTTCGCATTGAAGATCGAAGGATCAAGCAGCTTAGAGGGAAGGATATTCGTCTGGTCAAAGTCGTCTGGGTTTGTGGTGAGGTGATAGAAGCCTCGTGGGAATTAGAGGATAAGATGCGTCAGGATTACCCTGAGTTGTTTGTATGAGTTGAATTTCGGGGACGAAATTCCTTTTAAGTGGGGGAGTAGTGTAACACCCCAAAATTTTAATCCCCGATTAATGAAATGTTAATTATAATTTAATTATAATTAATGATTTCTATATTAATCCTTGATTAAAATATGTGTTCATGTAACTCGTTTATGTGTGTGGAAATATTTAATAAATATAATAAATACATGAAATAAGTGTTTTGCATATTAGTCCCAGGGTTGGGACCTAGATGTAATTATGGGAAGGTTTTGGAGGGAAAGTAAATAAAATTATTATTTTTCAAAAACTGGGCAAAACACTCGAGTATTATTCTGAATACTCGAGTATTCTGGGTCAAATTGCACGAGTTAGTGCGTTTGATGAGTCACCGCCAACGATTCTGTATTGTTGACACGAAATCACCACCGTGCCAACGCCATGGATGTCGTGTCGTGATGCATCAGTCTTCCCCATGTCTATTTAAGCTCATCAACACCATTAAGCTGAAGATTTTGATCAAACTTGCATTTGTTGATGAAGTTAGGGTTTCAGATTTGTTGCCTTCGATTCTTCTTCAATTCTGAGTGTTAAACTTTGAGTGATACACGAATACAAAGCTCACATCACGAGCTTTGTATAAACACCAAAATCGTGAGGATTGAGTGAGTGTGGAAGTAGAATTGGAGCTGGGAAGTGAAGCTGGTTCTGTCAAAGTTTTGGTCAGGGAGCTTACTTTGGGTTCGATTTCTGGTAAGCTCATGAATCCTTGAGTCTCAAATTCGGTTTCTTTAGTTAGTTGATGTTGCATAGAGTCTAGAAAATCTAATTTCCCCAATTTTATTCTCTGTTTCATGTGTGAACCAATTCCATTTTGGTGTTGCACTTAAACTACTCTACATGTGATGCTTGAAGTTGTTCTGAGAGTTGTGGAGCTTTTCTTTGGGGATTCTCTGTTTGATTCACGTCTGAGAGGTAAGGGGAAGTAATTATATTCACTAGATAGAGAGTAAATTCTATTAATTGTGTTAGAGAGCCACCAAGAGGCTCTAAGGGCTTAGATTGAATAGGATCTTTGGTTTGGAGACCAAGCTTTTCTCTAAAAATATGTTGAGCAAGTTTAAATGAGCATTATTTCATGAATACTATGCTTATTATGCAATTTGAGGTGTTGAGTTGTTAAAATGTGCATTTTATGCATGATTTATTGATTCTCTGTCAAATCTGTGTTTTGATAAGAAATGAATGTTGAAACATGTTTAATTGATGTTATGTTAACTTTGTTGATCCTTGGAATGGACTGGAAATGAGTAGAAATGAAAATGGTATGTTAAAACTAAGGTTTCAGTGTTTCCTGCTGTGAAACACTCGAGTAATAGACAGGATACTCGAGTAAAATGTTTTTAAAACAATGTAAATGGAGCAAGAACACTCGAGTATCATGTCTAGCACTCGAGTATCGAGCATGACCTGAGGACAAGTTAAGGCTAACCACTCGAGTCATTCAAGGTCACTCGAGTAATCTGGAAATCAAGATGAACACTCGAGTAACCTATGAACTACTCGAGTAATTTATTGAATTTGAAACCCAAATCCTCAGAAAGTCATGAACACTCGAGTAACCCTAAGAACACTCGAGTAATCTGGAGAAATTGATGAATACTCGAGTGTACTGAATTTTACTAGAGTAATTTACCCAGAACCTGAAAAATACATTTTCAATTCTAACTCATTTGGTTAAGGAATTAATAACAATAATCCAAGGGATCTAAACTTGAAGGGAATTGATTAATATGAGTATACCGTTAGGTGACGGTCCTTTTTGATAATAAAATAAGCCTAGGTGGCTGTAAGATATTAATCAACTTCCTTTAAGTTTAAGAATAAAGTGCATTCATTCTAGAGTTTGGATGGTAGGACGTATATCATGTTTTTGGTAAATATGTGGAGGGCCTCTGGGAGTGCCAATACGCTTGCTTGATGACACGTCGTTGACGTGGTCGGCTGAGTGGATGCCGATATGGTTATACCGTTTGGATGACGGTCCGTTTGGATGACGGGATATGCTCGGGTGGCACGGATTCCAAGCTTGTCGTGTACATTCTAGGCGAATGTACGAATTGTTCTATACCTAGGAATACAACGCACTGTTGAGTGCTGGGTTGTCAGGGATGGACGTCAGAGAGTGACATAGAATGATGGAGATAGGCTTGAGAGCTAAACTCATGCATCATGCCACTCATTTAAAATTAATTATGATAAACGAAACAAGTGTGAGCATCCTATTTGCATTCAATAACTGCTAAGTTCTATATGTGATTGTTATTCACGGATGCATATTTACATATTCAAGGTGTATGATTTATTCTCTGTTGATTATGTGTATAGAATAGCTTACCCCTATGCCCTTGTAGGTGATGTCTCGTTACATTGCTTGCATCGAGATCCGGCCACTTCCTAGTGGCACATGGATCTATGAGGACCATCGTGCGGTGTTCGAGGGAGAGGTAGAGATTACCTTCTACCACCCGAACCCGCTGATGCGATTCCGTCCTCGTAGATTTAGGATTCCCATCATATACACTATGCACGTACCCCCGTTTTATACTTACCATGGACCACCTCCCACACGACCAGCTCGTTCTTATCACAGTTTTCATTTTCGACCTACCCGCTCTCACCCCTTTACTTCGAGAGTCGTCCGCGAGGAGACTCCCCCTTCTGATCCGAGGAGCCCAGTCAGGGTTTCACCATCACCTGACCCAGTACCCAGTGGTAGGGTACATTCTCCCTCGGATGAGATCGAGGAGGATCCGATGGAGGACGCGAGCGGAGATGAGCCTGTCGTGCATTCTACTGGGAGTGATTGGAGGGACGATGATCCCTAGGTATGTGCGTATGGTGTATGATGTGGATCAGAGGATCCGGTGTGTGGATGCCGAGGAGGAGACTTGCTGCTGCTGTGATGATGATGCTACTATTACCTTGTTACTTCTTGGAGACTACTGCTATCACTACTACTACATCTGATGCTGCCAGATCTACGTGACCACCCTTAGAGTTATATTTTGGTTATGTATATATGTTGTAGATATACTTTTGGAGTACTCTAGGGTTCTGGTTACACTGCTATGTAGATCTGTTTATGGACTTGTATATTTTGGAACTTTGAGACTCTGATGTTGGGCTATGTACTTATGACTTTCCTATATATAAAACCTATGTTTATATTCCTATCCATGGCATAGTCCGATAATTTCCGCTTACTCTGATTTAATCTATTTGAGAGTTCGGCTGTGAAAACTATTCGATGGTATCAGTTTTATCAAATAAAGCAAGGGTAGCTTCAGTTATTTTCTATGATATAAATACGATTCCAAAAGACGAATGTTACCCAACTTTTGAAAAGGTTTTAGAAATCGCCGAATTCGATACAACTGTTTTGAAATGCTTTAGAGTTTATTCTCCAAGAATTCCAAGTGTTGATTTGTGCACCCGCTTTAAAAAGAAAAATTTCACTTACATATTTTCTTAATACTCACAAGTCCATATATTATCCAATATAATAGCTTAAGTACTATATTATACTTGGTTAATTCGGAAGGGTATCACACTCCTCATGTTATCAAAACATGATAAACGATCTATCATCCAAACTCCAGAATGAATGCATTAATTTTTAAACTTAAAGGAAATTAGTTAATATATAACGTGCCACCCGAGCAACGTCTCATTATCCCAACAATATAATTATATTAATCAATTTCTTTTAAGTCCAGATCCCTTGGATTATTGTTATTTAATCATTAACCAATGATTCTGTAACACCCCTAATTTTTGTCTCCCAAATAACCGAGAAATTAATTATAACAATTATTTTATAATTGATTTATATTAGTTTTGAGGGTTTTAGTTTTTGTACATTATGTTTTTTTATATATAAAAATATGAGTTATATTTTTATAGTTATTTTGTACAAAAATGTGAATATTGTAATTTAGTCCTTGGGTTGGGACCTAATTGCAATATTAAAAAGGTTTTTGAAGAAAGAGTAATTAAATTATTAATTTTTGAATTTTTTCAGTATGTAACTGGTTAGAAGGGCTCTGTAACCGGTTACACGATGAACTCAGAAAATTGGGATTAGTGCATTTGATGAGTAATCACCCAATTAACCCAGAAATTTCCACGATTTCTTCCTTCCTTGAGTGGAGATAGACGTGTCGCCTTGCATGTTACTCCAATTCGTCTATAAAAGGCTGAATTGCTGAAGGATTTGGGGTTGATTCTCTGAATTTAGGGTTGAAGCTCTGTTTAGGGTTTGTAAGTTCGTCTCTGAAATTCTCCTTCGTTTCTGAGAGTTAGAACATGAGTGATACACTGTTACAAAGCTCACATCAAGGGCTTTGTATTGATATAAAGATTGTGAGTTGAGAGTCCCTGAATCAAGAGAACGAAGCTTTCAAAGTAAGGGTGTTGGAGCTGTCAACACTGATTCTGAGTTTCTGGAGCTTGCTTTGGACTTCGATTTGGGTAAGCACATGCACTTTTTGAGTCTCAAATCTGTTCAAATCTGTAGTGCATGTTGCATAGATTGAGTGTTGATGGTTTTCCCCAATTTGTTTGTCCAATTCATGTGTCAAATCTTGTAGTTTATGGACCCTGTCAAACCTGTTGTGGACTGAAAATGGAGATTGTGGATTCTGGGGAGATCTGGCAAATTCCAGTGATTAGATTCATCAATCACGAACCTAAGGTAAGGGGGAAGCTTACTATTTGCTAGAATGAGGATAAATTGTGGTAGAATCTAGGATGAGTTACCAAGAGACTCAAAGGGCATAAGTTAAAATGGATAAATGGCTTGGAGGCCAATTTGAGCTCAATTGTTGTTTTGAGCAATGTTATCTAGATGCATGCAAGCTATGTTGATGTTGATTTCATGACTTAATTGGATATTATGTGAATTGATGCATTAAGTTGTGAAATATGTGCAATTATGTGCAATTTGAGTATCTAAATTGAATGCATGCAATATAGATAGGTTTCTGTGGTTGAACACACTAGTATTAAGGTATGTAAACTCTATTTATGGATGAAATTGGTTAGATTTGAGTATGGTAGAAAATGGTATGCAAAACCTCATTTTTCAGTGTATGTTCTGCCTAATCTAACCGGTTAGTCGAAATTTGTAACCGGTTAGATACTGTCAATTTTCAAAGAAAATGAATTTCTGAAATTGGCTAAGTATCCATACCATTTGTACTCAAGTTTAAGCTAGAATTTCATACAAAGACCAATCTAAAACTATGTGTTTGAGCACTGTTTAGATTGGAGGTGATGAGTTAATACCTTAATATCAAAGGATAATTTCAAGAGGAAATTATGCATAAATGAAAATTGGATTATGACTTAGATCTTTTGAATGATATTATGTGTTGAACTTGAGGTATTCTGTTATGCTAAGACCTTGTTATTGGATTGAGAAGAGAATTTAAGAAAAGATTCTTGGAAAATCAGTGGTTTTATATTCAGGTCTGTAATTCTAACCGGTTAAGTGATGATGTAACCGGTTAGTACCTGAAACTTAAAAATAAAAGTTAAGTTTTTGAATAAGGGTTTCTAATACCAATGATTATATTCTCTCAATCCAGCTCTATGAGCATATGTTAAATTTAAATTCAAGGTGAATTTTATGAGTAAAGCCATACCTCAAGATATCATTCAGAAGTTGTGTTTTCTAAGTCATAATAATGTAATTAATGGAAAGACCAACCTTAGTAATTATGTATGCAATGCATGCATAGAGAAAGGTGATGAAATAGGTTGGCAAGGATTGTTTGTGATGTTCGGGGTACACGACCCTGTACTCTAGGAGTACCAAACTGATGCAACCTACTTGATGACACATTCTGGGAATGTGGCCATTGTCTGGGACATGGTTTCTTGGACACGTTCTGGGAACGTGATGCACACTCCGGGAGTGGTGCTTGATTTTATTCCAAGTATGGTTTGCGATACGTTCTGGGAACGTATGTGAGTGTTCTGGGAACACATTGGTATAATAATAGAATTAAAGATAAAAACCAACCTTAATGATTGTGCATTCATATAGAATGGAAGTTTGGTTGGTAGGAACGATTATCATATTCTGGGAATATGAGGAGGGTACTCCGGGAGTACCAAATTATAACCTACTTGATGACACATTATAGATATGTGGCCAGTGTCTGGGACCTGGTTATATACGTTCTGGGAATGTATGTTAGTGTTCTGGGAACACATTGATTTGCAACCTACTTGATGACACATTATAGATATGTGGCTAGTGTCCGGGACCTGGTTTTTATGCGTTCTGGGAACGTATGTGTTCTGGGAACGTGATGCACACTCTGGGAGTGATGCTTATTATTCCAAGTATGGTTTGCTACACGTTCTGGGAACGTGGTGCACACTCTGGGAGTGTTGCATATTTATCCAAGTATGGTTTGGCATTACGTTCTGGGAACGAATGTCAGTGTTCCGGGAACACAACGGTGTATTGGATGGACGTCCAAGATGGACTTTTAGAGGCCTCAGTTGTGGAAGGAAATCATGCATCATGCCACCTGCATTGAAAGAATTATTACGATTAACCGGGTGTGCTCATATGATTATGCATCATGATTTGCTACATGTTGACTTGTGGATGTTAGTTTTATTCTCATTTAATTATGCGAATATGTATAGCTAACCCCCATGCCCTTATTAGGTGTTAATCGTGCATTCTAGCTTGCACAAGAATTAGTAAGGGAAGATGTCCCTTAGGTGCATGCAGAGTGTAGAAAATGTGGGTTGGGAACCCGTTGTGCAGATATCGAGGATCCGACCAGAAGGATGTTTGGACAGGGGACCAGTGACCAGCTCTATAACATTTCTATTTTTAATAGAATTTATATGATACATATTTTGGAAAAAGGTATCATAAAAGGAATTCAGTTTCATCATAATACTTATTTGATAATAATGGACTTGTTACACTTGATATATTTTGGGAGTGTAATATGATGATTTTACTATGTTTCCGCAAACTCTGATTTTACTAGTCACCTTCATTATTAATCAAGTGTTTGTGAAAATAAATTTTCCAGGGAAGGGATAATTTCTTATTTTCAGATCTTTCTCCAACGATAACAAGTCCAAGTATTCTTAAACTTATTACTTTTCTTATAAAGTAAGATGATATACAAGGAGTGTTACAGATTCAGAATTAAAGATGATATTTTAATTATTCTGGGTGAACTACTCGAGTGTTCTTCATAATACTCGAGTGTTCTTCACTCATTTCCAGATTACTCGAGTGTTCTTCAGAATACTCGAGTGTTCTTCAGAATACTCGAGTGTTCATGTCTTTCTGGGAATTTGGGTTTCAGATTCATGAAAATACTCGAGTGGTACATGAATACTCGAGTGTTCTTCATCAATCCCAGAACACTCGAGTGACTCCTGCATTACTCGAGTGGTTTACCTTAAGAGATCCCCATGAATCAGTTATTACTCGAGTCCTGGGCCAGATACTCGAGTGTTCTAACACAAAATACACTGTTTTATCAAAATTTTACTCGAGTATCAAGTCAAGTACTCGAGTCTTTTCTCACAGAATAGACTGAAAACTTGGTTTTAACATACCATTTTCAATTCTAACCATTTTTAGTCCAATCCAATGATCAAAAGAGTTCATATACCATATAATAAACATGTTACAACACTTAGCACATATCAAATTACAGATTTGACAGAGAATCGATTGTTAATGCATAAAACATACAATTTCACAACTTAACACCTCAAATTTCAAAATACTCAACAAACTTATGAAATGAGACTCAATACAGCTTGCATGCACCATATAAAACTTACTCCAAACAACCATAAAGCATGACTTGGTGTCCAAACCAAAGTTCCTATTCAATCTAAGCCCTTAGAGCCTCTTGGTGGCTCTCTAATGAAAATCATGGAATTTAAACTCTATCTAGTGCATAAAACAAATTCCCCCTTACCTCTCAGACGTGTACCAACAGAAGATTCCCAAGAAAAAGCTCTCCAACACCAAAAACAACTTTGAGCACCGCATGCAAGACAGTTTTGAATGAAGCACCAAGATTGAATTGGTTGACATATGAAACAGAGATAAGAATTGGGGAAATTAGAATTTCTAAACTCTATGCAACACCTACTAGCTATAGAAACCGAATTAAGACTCAAAGGATTCGTGAGCTTACCAAAAATCGAATTCAAAGAGAGCTCCAGGAAGAGGTTTAACAGCAACAAGCTCCACTTCCAAGCTCCAATTCTTCCACCACACTCACTCTCAGCTCACAAATTTGGTATCTATACAACGCTCGAGATGTGAACTTTGTATTGGTGTATAGTTTGTGGTTCGAATCAACACAGAGATGGAGAATCGAAGGAAATGGTTCAGCAACCCTAACTCACAAACTTCTTCAACAATTTGCCAAAATGCCTCTCAATCTGAGTTCAATTGGTTTATATAGGCCAAGAACAGGTCCATGCACGTTGTAACATCCCAAATTTAATTCCATGTATAAATATTGAGTTAATAGGTTTAGAGCGTAGAAAAAGGGTAGATTAATGGCTTAAAGAATTTTGGGAGATAGGTGTGTAGTAATTATAAGTACTAGGGGTTGTATAGAAGGCATTCGTAGCATCGGGCAAAACTATCTAAGCGAAATCGGGGGTTAAATCGGCGTTTTAGATGTTAGAAATCAATCGAAAAGAGAAAATTAGGAATTTATTATAGGATGCTAACGAATTAAATTCCACCGTTGGATATGAAGTTTAAGGGGTTAAGAAGCTTGTCTAAAAATTTAGACCTGATCTGACGGTTAACGAAGAAGTTACGGCGAATCGATGTTTAAGGATCCGTTGATCTTCCCTGCTGATTTTTACATACTTGATATGGAAGATGACTCTCCCCGTAATGTTGTTCCTATTATTTTGGGGAGGCCATTTTTGAAAACAGCCCGAACCAAGATAGATGTGCATTCAAGTTCACTTTCCATGGAGTTTGATGGCAGTGTGATCCGATTTGACATTTTCCATGCTATGAAACATTTTCCTGAGGATCACTCTGTTTTCCATGTGGACTTGTTTGATGATTTGATAGATGAGCATATGCTTGACTTTTTGCATCATGATTTTGAATTGCCATCTTTCACTGATTCATTTACTTGTCCATCATGCACTAACTCTGGATGGTGCACCGCATGCACTGAAATAGCTCAGTTTCTAGACTCTGCCACTGCATCTGATGATTCATATGTTATAGATTCAGATTATGCTAACCCTAACCCCATATCTGTTATGCATGAGTCTGATTCACTTGTTCAGGTGCAGGCAGCAGAATCCATTTCTGCTGTCCCTTTAGTTCCATCTATTATGCAGGCACCCTCATTGGACCTGAAGCCCCTCCCTCCTCATCTCAAATATGCTTACTTGGAGGATGAGCAGAAACTCCCAGTGATCATCTCTACCTCACTTTCTGTTGATCAAGAGGAGAAACTGCTGGATGTGATAAGAAAGAACAAGGGGGCAATTGGATGGACTTTAGCGGATATTCCTGGAATTAGCCCCTCCATGTGCATGCACCGCATTTTGTTGGAGGATGGGGCTAAACCAGTGAGACAACCCCAAAGACGATTGAACCCCCAGATTCTTGATGTGGTTAAGAAAGAGGTCACCAAGCTGCTCCAAGCGGGTATCATCTACCCAATTTCAGATAGCACTTGGGTGAGCCCAGTGCAAGTTGACCCCAAGAAGTCTGGTGTCACAGTTGTCAAAAATGAGAAAGATGAGCTGATTCCCACTAGAGTGCAGAACAGTTGGAGAGTCTGCATTGATTACAGAAAGCTCAACCAGGCGACTCGCAAGGATCATTTCCCTCTCCCCTTCATTGATCAGATGTTGGAGCGCCTGGCAGGTAAATCTCATTATTGCTTCTTAGATGGATTCTCTGGTTATTTTCAAATTTTCATTGCACTAGAGGACCAACATAAGACCACATTTACCTGTCCTTTTGGCAGATTTGCATATAGAAAGATGCCTTTTGGCCTATGCAATGCTCCTGCCACATTTCAAAGATGTATGATGAGTATTTTTGCTGACTTGCTCGAGCATTGCATAGAGGTCTTCATGGATGATTTTAGTGTTTATGGCTCCTCATTTGATGCATGTCTTGATAATTTGACTAAGGTGCTTAACAGGTGCATTGAGACTAACCTTGTCTTGAATTTTGAAAAATGCCACTTCATGGTAGAACAAGGCATAGTCTTAGGGCACATTTTTTTGCACAAGGGCATAGAAGTTGACCCTGCTAAGCTGCATGTAATATCACATTTGCCTTACCCCTCTTGCGTGCGAGAGGTGCGTTCTTTTCTTGGTCATGCAGGTTTCTATCGCAGGTTTATTCAGAACTTTAGCAACATTGCCCTTCCTCTTTCCAAGTTGCTTCAAAAGGATGCCCCATGGGAATTTGGAGACCAATGCAAGTGGGCATTTGATGAATTGAAGAAAGCACTGACCACCACTCCCATCATCCAACCACCTGATTGGACCCTCCCATTTGAGACTGATGCTTCAAATTATGCTTTGGGAGCAGTTCTCTCCCAAAGGGTTGGTAAGCTGTCGCATGTGATTTATTATGCTTCTAGGACTTTAGATGCAGCACAGGTTAATTACACAACAACTGAAAAAGAACTTTTGGCTATTGTTTTTGCACTTGACAAGTTTAGATCATATTTGCTTGGTTCTAAGGTTGTAGTGTACACTGATCATGCTGCTCTGAAGTATCTTTTGAAAAAGACAGATTCCAAACCTAGGTTGATTAGGTGGATGTTGCTCCTCCAGGAGTTTGATCTTGAGATTCAGGATCGGAGTGGTGCGCATAACATTGTCGCAGACCACTTGAGCAGGATAGAGAGAGAGGAGGATGCATTTCCTATCCGGGATGACTTCCCGGATGAGCAGCTTTTATCTTTATGTAACACCTAGGATTTATACCCTTAATTCCCCCTATAATAAAATACGGACTTAAAAATTTCTTTTTAATTATATTAAAATCAACCGTCAAACGAACGGAGTTTTGTTTGTTTTTCGGACTAATCCAAAATTCAACCTGTGATAAACAATTTCAAATAAACAACTAATAGCCAGTAGGGCTTCAGATTATATTTTCTAAATCATAGCAAGGCCCAAAGGGCTCCAAATATATCAGAGTACATACTATTCAGAGTTTTCAGCGGAAAATAGCAAGTTAGAACATCAAAAGCCAAAACGTGATATTTTATCAAAACAAAGTGTCCTAAGCCTCACTCAAAAGTATACATTACATTTTCTTCAACAGAACATAGGAGACTTAGGTCTATAATGTACTCTAAACCCATAACACCCTACTATCCCTGTAAGGGAAAGTACTCCTGCTCGGCCGGGGGCTGTGCCAGCTCAATCTCTGTACCTGAAACTGTAAGGGAGTGGCATTGCACATGAAATAGAAAGCAGTTTCTATCTAGACATAACAACTCACTAGGTCAAACACATTTAGCGAATAAACATATATTCACATATTGCACACCATCCTCATTACAATATTTATTCCACATTTCCATTCTCTTTATTCATTTCACTACTTGTTTCCTTGTATTTATTTTTCCCCGTTTCCAACTAATTCCCTTTTTAAACCCTTACCTTTTCCTTATTTTTACGGTGTATGTATGTCTCCACCAAATCGAAGGCCTACATACATACACCAATCACGATGTATGTCTCCACCAAATCGAAGGCCTACATACATCGCGTTTCCATTACCTTTACCTTATCCAATTTTATTCCCTTTTTAAATTATGTGTCCCTCAGGTCAGAGGTCAAAACTCCAATACATATTTTATTCGGTGTCCCTCAGGTCAGAGGTCAACACCCAACCCATTATTTAATCCGGTGTCCCTCAGGTCAGAGGTCAACACCCAACCCATTATTTAATCCGGTGTCCCTCAGGTCAGAGGTCAACACCCATTCATTCCAATTCATATCGTGTCCCTCAGGTCAGAGGTCAACACATTTTACCATTCATATTGTGCCCCTCATATCAGAGGTCAGCATATTCATCACGTTCCATTATTCGCCACCTCAAATCAGAGGCCAACGCATTTAATCACACCACCACATTCATTTCCTCACATCAGAGGCCAAAACATACCTTCATATTCTCACATCAACAATTACATCACATTTAAACACAACCACACACATTCAACAACTAATCATTCATGCAAATTCCTCATTCACTTCCTTTCTCAGTTATCACAATCATATCCAATAACATTCTCATTCATAGTCCAACATTTATATTACACTTCATTTCAATTTACATATTTCACCGTCTCACATTTTCGCTTTAACACCACATATTAAAATCATCTCTTACTTTTTCTTAAACATAATCCTCTTACTTCCATTTCCCATATTCACAAGTTCCATTAATAAGCCTTGACTTTTGTTCACCATTAATAATACTTAACATTTAAACTCATTTAGCAATTAAATACAAATACACACATTCATCACATTTAATTGTTTCCATTCCCTTTCTTCCTATATCAATTTATTCTCCAACACATACATATATTAGCTACAACAATTAATTATCATTTAATTCACAACCTTGCAAATAAAACCAATAATCACAGAGACCATTTTTGTGTCAACTTCATTATTAATTACCCAATTCCTCATTTAATTCAACTTAATTAATAACCAAATTTCATTTATCAGATAATTCATTCTCATACTGTGGGGTTTCCTTTTCCTAGTCATAACACACAATCATTATGCATACTTAATTAATTAGAATTTCATATTCAATAACCTAGGGATTTATAATCTAATTTTCTCCCCTAACACATAACCCTAACAAGCATTATATACTAACTAGACCCGACTCTCTAGAACAAGGCAAGCTCACTATATCCACTCCCTTACCTCAAACACTTGGAGATAAGGTGATTTTGCTTGCTCTACACTTGAAAGCCTTGCCACCAATTGAGTTAGAGTCCAAAGGAAGAGAGAGGAACCTAATATAATAGCCATAGCAAGAAAATATTAACATTCATGTAATGAGTCATGCCAAAACTCAAGAAAAGTGGAGCTTCCATGACTTAAGAATCAAAAACCACCATGGATGGAGGAGAGAGAAAGGGAAAACGAATTTAGAGAAAGAAAAGAGGAAATCCATGGCATTAGACACTTACTTGAAGTGAAGAAGGAAGAGATTTGTTGACGGAATGAAGGAATCCCACTTGCTCTTGGTGGATTTGATGATGGAGAATGGAACCCTAGGGGAGAGAAAAAGTGAGGTTCGAATTTGGAAGAGAAAGAACGTGTTCTGCGTTTTATTATTTTCTGCATCTACAGCGTTTAATTGAGTATTACTCGATTAAATCCCCCCCCCCTTCAGGTCTTAATCGATTAAGCTGCAGCTTAATCGATTAAGTTGCAGGATTTTCAGCACCCCGACTTTGAACGGCCATAACTTCTTCGTTAACCGTTGGATCTTCCTCAAATTTTGACACATGCTTCCCCACATATCCTACTTCACATCCAACGGTGGAATTTGTGTTTACAGTTGTAAATCTTTTATTTTGAATTTCCTAATATCCTATGTTATTAATCCTAAATCAAGCCTTCAAACCACTAGTTTCAACTCCATATCATTACTTCCTTCACTTTAGGCTTGACCCATCATCAATTATACTAGGAATTAAATTTGGGATGTTACACTTTACATGTTTCCCATCCCCCTCCCCAAACCCCTTGGTTTGCAGACATTGTTAATTATCTGGTTGCTTCTGTTTTTCCTGCCTTGGCATCCAAAGCTCAAAGAGACAAATTAAAGAGCGATGGCAAGCATTATGTATGGGATGACCCCTATTTATGGCGTTTTTGCAGTGATCAGGTCATTCGCAGGTGCATTCCAGACCAGGAGATCCAATCGGTTCTCCAATTTTGCCATGCTTCACCAGTGGGAGGCCACCTTGGTACTCAAAGGACAGCACGAAAGGTGCTGGATTCTGGATTTTATTGGCCTACCATTTTCAAGGACAGCTCGTGTGAGCAGTGTCAAAGAGCAGGAGGCGCCCTATCTTGGAGGCAACAGATGCCGCAACAACCTATGTTGTTTTGTGAGGTGTTTGACGTCTGGGGTATAGATTTCATGGGCCCCTTTCCTGTTTCTTTTGGTTTTTATTATATCTTACTTGCTGTGGATTACGTATCCAAATGGGTGGAAGCTAAGGCCACCAGGACTAATGATGCTCAGGTTGTTGTAGATTTTGTCAGGTCTAATATCCTTTGCAGGTTTGGCATACCTAGAGCCATAGTCAGTGACCAAGGCACACACTTCTGCAATAGATCCATGCAAGCTTTGCTCAAGAAGTATGGGGTTGTGCACAAAGTTTCTACACCCTATCACCCCCAAACCAATGGGCAAGCTGAGATTTCAAATAGAGAGATCAAGCGGATTTTGGAGAAGATGGTGAAGCCTAATAGAAAGGATTGGAGCACACGATTGGAGGATGCTCTATGGGCCCATCGGACCGCTTACAAGGCACCCATAGGGATGTCACCCTATCGGGTTGTCTTTGGTAAGGTGTGCCACCTGCCTGTGGAGATAGAGCACCGTGCATATTGGGCTGTGAAGCAATGTAACTTAGCTCTTGATCAAGCGGGTGAGAAAAGGAAGCTGCAGTTGAGTGAGCTAGATGAGATCCGCTTGGAGGCCTATGAGAACTCCAAATTCTACAAAGAGAAGACCAAGAAGCTTCATGATAACTCCATTTCCAGAAAGGAGTTCTTGGTTGGTCAAAAAGTTTTGCTCTACAACTCTAGGCTTGGACTCATGAGTGGAAAGCTCTGCTCTAAATGGATTGGACCGTTTGTAGTCACCCAGGTGTTTCCTTATGGCACTGTGGAGATCAAGAGTGAGTCCACGAACAAGAGCTTCAAAGTCAATGGCCACCGACTCAAGCCTTTCCTAACCACCCCTTCTTTGGATGATGCACCTGTGGAGGAGGCCTCATTGGTCGACCCCACTTTTGAACAACCATGACTTAGGGAGTCTCCTTTTCTCCTTCCTTACTCTTTTTATTACACTTGTCTATATCTGTCTGATTCTGCTATTTGTGTTCCATTGAGGACAATGTGTGATTTAAGTGTGGGGGAGAGTAGTTTAGGTTGCATATTTTGCTTTGATTTTTTTTAGGTTTTGCTTAGTTTTGGGCATTTTCTTGCATGTTTTTGCTTCATTTTAGTAGAGTTTTGGTATCTCGTGTCTGAATTCATGCATTTCTGTGTGTAAAGTTGTTTTTGATAATTAAGAGGTGGTAACATTGTGATAGAATTCTCCCTTTTGTGAGGATTTGAGCCTTAATTGTGGGTGGATTGCTATATATGCCACCTAATTTTCTGTCATGTGTGATTGTACTCTGGATTACTTGCACTCTAGAACTTGACTTGACTCTTGTTGATACTTGATTGCTCATGCACATTTTGAAATGATTTAGGCACTTTCTTTCTTGAATAAGCTACTAGCCATATGAGCCTACCTTGAATGAATGTATCCTTTGCTAGCCCCTTTGAGCCTTTTTATCCCTTTCCTTGTTCTTTAGCTCATTACAAGCCTATGACTGAAAAACCATGATTGTCCTAACCTTAGGGAATTTTGGAGCTTTGGAATTGTTTTGGGAATGGGTATTAGGTAAGAAGTGTGCTCTATGCTTCAATTGGTTGAGTTCTTGGTTTTGCCTCTTTGGTTGTTGTAGCTATGGCTTCATCTTCATGCCATTTGTGTTGTTTCTTCTTTTCTTTTTGTATATCTCTCAAAAACAAAAAAATAAAAAAAAATGCAAAAATAAAAAAAAAAGTGAATAAAAGGTTGTTGAGGCAAAGAGGATTGGAATTAGTGGTTGTTGATTTTGGGGTGGATTTTGCTTACTTTTTACTTATTCCCCATTGATCCTCTATTCCCTTGGTTTTAGCTACATTCCCATATTTTTGTCCTACCTTGTCCTTGGCCCCATTACAACCCTTAAAAGACCTTTTGATCATTTTGTGCATGTGTGTTGATGGTTGATGTTAGAGGCTTGTCAAGCTTATGGTTGTGTTTGTTTTTCATGATGTGCCTTGAGTGTAAATAATGATTAACCCCAAACACTTGAGTGTAAACACTTTTGAGTGATCCTTGTGAGTTTCTATCATCTTTGTGACTATCCTCTTGTTGTCATTGGTTTCTTTGCATACTTGAAGTAATTGGATGATGTTCGCGGATGCTTTGACTCTTTGATCCTTAACCATTTTGTGTGCTTGAGTTTGCCCATTTCTTTGCATTTCCTAGAATTCATTGTGAAGTATGTAATCTCTTAGGTTTGCATTTCTTAGTTGTAGTCATCTTGTTGCATGATTCACTTTGGTGCATATTGATCTTCATAGTCCTATCTTTTGGTTTTGCCCAGGAGTGCAAAAGGATAAGTGTGGGGGTATTTGATGAGCATTTTATTTCCCATTATTCCTTGCATTATTTTACTCTTATTATTGATACTTGTTGCCCATTTGACATTGGTTAGCTTGATTTAGTGATTTAGAGTTTATTGGACTAATATTCCGAATATTGTTTAATTTGGGATTATTTGGCCTAATTAATTCTATTTCTATTTTCAGGTCATATGTGGCACAAGGGCACTATGGGCATTTTTGGAAATGAAGAAGATTGAAGTATTGAAGTGAAGATTGTAATTTGCATTTAGGTCCCTTTTTAATTGTAATTTTCAAAATAGTGTTTCTTAGGACTTGGGCCCATGTTTTAGGCCCATTTTCATGACTAAAGAGGGGAAATTCGTGTAACCCCCATGAACACTCTCCCATTTTCAGATTTCTCACTCTCTCTCTAGGTTAGAACTTCTCTCTTGGCTCTCCATAGCATTTGGTGGCTGCTAGGGTTTTGTTCTCCCCCCTTTCTACACGTTTTTCTTGATTTATGACCATGGAAGGCTAACTTCAAGGGTTAATCCCTTTGGTATTGTATTATCTACTCTTGAGCTCTTGTTATTAATGCAATTTCGTTTTCTCTTCTCTGTTTTCATGTTTATCGATGTGTAGTGGTTTGCTTAATTCCATTTCGTAGAGATAATACATGAATATAAATGCTTAATTTGTATTAACTCGTAAAAACTCCAATTCTGGTTTCTGATGCTTAATTAGAAGTTAGGGTTTGGAGAGATAACTGAATTTTCGCTTAGTATTTGGTTATCACGAGTTGGACAGAGGAGAGGAGAGGAATCGATCTTTAGTGAGCTAGGATTGAGTAGTGTACGTAGCCAAAGGGGTTTGCCCGCTTTTGTTTCTGATTTTCTTATTTTTATATTATGTTTATGTTTTGTTCTTCACATTTGTCACACACAAAAACCCCCCCATTTTACTGCACACTACGTGTTTGATACTTTGCCTAGACCGATATTCGCTGGGAAACGACCTAGGATCACCTTCCTAGTACTACAGAATAAACACCTTTTATTTTGATCGGGTATGGCCTCGATCACTGTCCTTCTTCTTCACTAGCAAAACTGGAGCTCCCCACGGCGACACGCTGGGTCTGATGAGTTGCTTTTCTGCCAACTCCTCGATTTGCTTTTTCAGCTCAGCTAGCTCCACTGGTGCCATTCGGTAGGGCGCTCTAGAGATTGGTCCAGTCCCCGGTATCACATCCATTGAAAACTCGACCTCTCGAACAGGTGGCAATCCAGGAATGTCATCAAGGAAAACTTCAGGGAAGTCTCGGACTACAGGCAGTTCTTGAATGTGATTGTCCACATCGACGTCTAAAGAAGTTGAGATCATGTATACATGGGCTCCCTTTCTCAAAGAAGCCATGACGTGATTGGCAGATACGTGCTTCGGTAAAGGTTTGTCAGGGTTTCAAAAGATAGGGTCTTAGCGAAGCAATTCAATTGAACATGGTTAGCGGATAACCAGTCCATTCCTAAGATAACATCGATTTGGGATAAGGGTAACGTTATCAGGTCAGTGGGAAAAGTCTTATTGTCTACCTCTATCGGACACTTAGGGCAAAAAGTTGAAACTGTGACTGGGTCACTGGTAGGGGTAAACACAATCAAATCATATGGTAGAGAAGCTACCATCAAGTGCAACCTACTCACAACATCATCAGATATAAAAGAGTGTGTGGCACCCGAATCATACAACACATTTAAGGAAATCTCACGTATAAGACATGTACCTTGGATAAGACCATCATGGTTTGAAGCCTCTACACCGCTCATCGTAAACACTTTTCCCTTAGCTTGTGGCCTCGCAGCACTTCCAGCATCATTTCCTTTCTTTTGTTTGGGGCATAGCCTGGCAAAGTGACCAGGTTCTTGACAGATGAAACAAACCGGCTTAGGGTTACACTCATTACCGAAATGGCGTCTACCGCATCGAGTACAGAATGGTGGTGATGTCTCAGAGTTCCTATCAGTAGGGTTATTGCTGTAGCGACTTCTACTCCCGTTGTGGTTCCAAGTGTTAGCGTTCCTATTCCCCCGGTTGCCATTGTTGCGATTGTTATTCCTTTGGAACCTCGATCCTCCATAGCGATTATCCCTTCTTCCTCCGAATCGATCGTAAGGTCCTCGCCCATGCTGGGTTCCTTGCCTCACATTCTGGTAATTAGGGTTGTTCCTCATTGGTCCATGGGAACTCGAGGGTACAGCAGTCTTGTTACTCACGTTCTTCGCCTTAAGCCCATCCTCATAGATCCTGCATCTACTCACTAAGAGCGAAAAGCTATCGATCCCCATATGTATGAAGGCCATCTTAATCTCAGTCTTGAGTCCATCTAGGAATTTCGCGCACTTCGACTGGTCGATTCCGGGTTGATTGTAGTGCGGCACGTACTTCACCAGTTCCTCAAATTTCGCAGCATACTCGCCGACCGACATATCCCCTTGAGTCAGGTGCATGAATTCTTTCTCCTTCTTCAACTTCATATCGATAGGGATGTACTTCTCTAGGAACCTTTGCTTAAAGGAGTCCCAAGTGACAACTTGCTGTAGCACCTCCATAACTTGCCTAGTATTCTCCCACCAGTCAGATGCCTCCTTCGTCAACATGTAAACCGCGTAGGTTACCTTCTGAGCATCGGCGCATTGCATCGCGGTGAAGATCTTTTCCAACTCCCTAATCCACTCATTAGCGTTCTCCGAAGCGTATCCACCGGCGAATTCCTTAGGGTTCCTCTTACAAAACTCATCTAATCCCCTATATTCCTGAGGTCCTGAGTTTTGGTTTTGGTTGTTCTGCTGAGCCTGCTGGTGCATCGCGTTGAGATTCTCATTCATACCCAGAACTGCAGCAGTCAATTCGTTTAGCATGTCCTCGGTGTTCCGAGCTGCTCCAGGAGCATGTCTACCTCTTCCTCTTCCAGACATCGTACGCTATATTCATTAACGCACTAATAGTTTAAAATACCTACTAACACATCTAATCACACAATCCTAATATATCTTGAGATCACACAACAGAGAACATGTAAGGCCATGTTCAGGCCACATGGACAACCATTGCTCTGATACCACCAAGTGTAACACTCCGATTTGGAAAACTCGAAATAAATACTCATCAATTACTAATTATTTCTTTTAGGAAAAATAGGGTGAATTTTTTTTTTTTTGAACACCAGAATAATACTCCACTGTCAAGCTTTCCAAAACAAGGTATTACTTTTTAAAATCCTTTCTCTCAAAACGCTTGCGGAATTTTCTAAAAACAGTTTGATATGGATAACTTCACAAAACAAAGGCTTTTCGTATAGGAAAATATTTGACTTACTTAAAATAGTTATCTGTCTGACTAAGACAGTCATTCAGAAAACAGTTTTGAAAACAGACCATAAGGGTTCTTACAAAAGTGGTCACCATAGGTCAGCGGTGCCATTCTTACATAAACATTTACTTAATCAAAACATTTCAAAAGATAAGGGGTACACTTGATACATATCAGCAAGGGTCCATCGGGAACCTATTTATAATCTACTAAGCAGCGTCCCCTTCTTGATCCGCAACGCAAGTCTTCAAAAGCGATCCCCGTCATTCAGCAGCCGCCCTCTCGTCAGCGCGTCACGATCAGTAAGTCCTTCCTCCAGGAGTAGCATCACCAGCTCCGCTATCTTTTAGAACCAGAGGTTCATCATCACATATGCACAAGAAGTTGAGAGAGTAAGTTATCCGAATGGAATTACTCCCATCGACTTCTTGGAATTACACTAGCGACGCATACCAGAACATACAAACAGCACAACAGACAATACAGCAGATAACTATGCAAAATGCATGAGGATGCAATGCAATCGTCGCATTGTCTAATCTTTTATCTCTCGCTTAAGGGAATCCCTAAATCAATTATCTCGCAAAGCTGAATCTTTTTATCCACTCATCTCGCAAAGTCGAAGTCTCCTGTCCACGTTTCTCGAGTCCATAACATCGGGATTTTAGGCTTTATAGTTTTAGGTTTCGGGTCTACATCTTTTCGGAATCCATCCACCTAATTCGGAAGCAATCAGGAGTACAGAATCTCTAACCACACCGGCTTTTACTGGATGGCAAAGTGAATGCATTCATAAAATAATGGCCCGGGAAATAAATAAAATAACCTCATCCGGCCGTGTTCGAGCATCCCTCTCACTGATCAAGATTTAGTCAAGGGGGTGTCAGTCGTCTTGTCTAGTGATCATGTGGTACTTCGTCCACACCACTGAGTGACCAGCTCTGACTGCTTCCGCCAGGGCCCCTATGGTTTTTCCCACCTAGACAGACTTCTCAAGGCTTCTTGACGAATCACCGTCATTGCCGTCCCCTATCCTAATCATCCAGCTGAACACCACAAGGGTAATCCAGATGTATCTTCCTCTCCACTACTTCGGGTTAGGGTTTAAAGTCATAAGGTTGTACTCGCTCGTTCTAATGTCGACCCATCCTAAGTCATCTCCGCCATACAGCTCCGACTATATGCAGAATGCTTCTGTGGGACTCGACCACTGTGTCTGACGGGCTCCGACCCATCCTGAATCATTTCGGCATACGGCTCCGACCAGTATGCAGGATATCCACCATCTCTCTGACGGGCTACAACCCATTCAGAGTCAACCTCGCCATATAGCTACGACTATATGCGGAATATCAATCAACGTTCTGACAGGCTACGACCCATTCAGAATCACCATCAGCATACGGCTCCGACCATATGCGGGATATCCATCAAACATCGATAGACAGGCTCCGACCTATCCCAAATCATTCACACTCAACATATGGCTACGACCATATGGAGGCTATCTCAACACATGGCTACAATCACATGGAAATATCTCAACATATGGCTCCGACCATATGGAAGCTATCGGTAGTTATTGCGTCCACATCCAAAGCGTCGTCATCATCATCATAGCCTCAGCTCGATCCACGTACTCGGTGCATCAGCATCATCCGGTTCATCGCGCGTTCTATCCCTTAGAGTTTCGCTCTAGTCGTTGGGGAATCTCTTATAGTTTTCTAGTGTCTTTTCTATTCTCTACGTATAACGCGGGATGATGCATTATGCTCATGCAATGACAATATAACAGCAATACAGCTCAACATAAACAAATATATCAATCAATCAATACCATGTAATAGTATAGGTCTGAGTCTTCGTATACCGCGATACAAACAACCACACAATTTATCGGGTATACTACTAGCTACGATAGACCTTTACTCCGACTTTGAGAGAGTACGGAGTGTCCTAGTATACTCACTAGACACCAAAGCGTCTTAGGATAACTTCTCTCTCACCTGGATTCGCAGTTACCGAATCTACAAGTTCCGAGTGATCTGCTTCCTTCCTCGTCTGCCCGACTCCATCTTCTTTCAAGTCCCAGAAGATAGATATATGAGTATTAAAACTTCATTTAATATTTTCCTTAAAATCATTCTCAAGGTAACTTAAGAAAAATCGAAACATCGTCTTCATTTAGAACTAAACATTAATTCTTTCACTCAGACTTGTCCAAAATCAAACACTAACTCTCATACTTTAAAAATCATGAGAATATATTCAAATAAATTTATTTAAATAAAAAGTTTCTTTGCTGGTCCTTCTTGGAAAGCATTGAAATCAATTCCAAAAACACCGAAAAATTGCACATTTCAAACCAACTTTGTCTTAGGTCGAACACCCATAAAAACTTAACTTTAAAACACCTTGAAAACACTTTCAAAACACTTTTAAATAAGAAACATAGTCTATAAAATTCTGGACAGCATCATGTCCTAGGTTTTAAATTCATTTTCCATTGTTTAAAACCAATTCAAACACATAGATAAATCAAGCATCTTGAAAGCAATCAAATAAACACTTAAATCAACAATTTATCAAGTTCAAACACTTAGAACTTTATGTGGGCAGCATAGGTACTCAAGTAAAACAAATCATTTAAACATTTCCATGCATTCTAGAAATCACTCTTACTTTACTTAAGAGTTCTAAACAAACATTCATTCAATTCAAGCATCACATAATCACAAGTCATCAAGTCAACATAACACGTTTACATACTCATTCATACACATAACTTAATCAATCAAAGAAATCAAGTTCTTAAACATAGACAAACTGAATCATGCATCATACAAACATAATTCCTTTTAACTTTCACTTAATCAGTTTCCATCTTAGCAAAACTTCATCCTAATATACCTAAATATGTTGAAACCCTATACATCATGGCTTCACAAATCAACACATAATTTCTCAATGTAATCATCCACATACTCAAGAAAATTTACTCAAAGTCTAAGGTCCAAACCGTGACCTTGACTAGGTTTTCTCAAAAACATTTTCGAAGATTCAAGGCTTTGGAAAACAACTTTAAATCCAATAACAATTTCACATAATATATCAAGCAAGTAAAAACATAAGCCTAGCTTGCATTATATACACAAAACCGTGAGCATGGATAGGTTCCTAAACAAGTTTTATTTCACTTAAACACATAAAATCAACTCAAAGTTCATGAAAATCACATACACATAACCAAAATCCATCATCAAAACCTCTAACCTAAAGATCAAGTACAAACCGTGGCTAAACATAGTAAATCACACAATTTATATTCACTAAAAACATCATTACATCTCAAGATCATCACATGCAAGAGATCAAACAAAAGAAAATCAAGCTTTCATGCACAACAACATCAAATCGTGACCAACACAAAGAAAATTATCAAGAGAAGTTCAATAATTTCAAAGGTCTTTATGTCATAACTCAAACATCAAGTTCATCATAGATCAAGCATGGATCTAAACATGCATGCAACCAAAAATATTAGGTCGTTAAAGAATCTTTCATGAAGACTTAAAGATCAAGTTCATGCAGGAACACTTTTTCAAACAAAATCAAAGTTTAGAAGGAAAGCATGAAAACGAAAAAGGATCAAAGAAAAAGTGTTTAAAACTTTTAAGATCATGAGATGAAATCCTTACTTAATCAAAACTTTTTAAGAATCAAGTCCAAAATGTTCAATCTCTTTTCCTAGTCCTCACGGTTTCTCCCTCCTTTTCCTAGGTCCATTGGTTTCTCTTCTCCTTTTCCCTAGCTTGGCTTGATCTAGCTTAGGTTATGAAGAGTTCAAAGTTTGGTTCTCTCTTCCTTAAAATTCGGCTACTCTCTCTCTTGTCACTAAGAGTTTGATTTTCTCTTAGTGTTGTGTTTAATTTGGGAAAAGAAATGGAAGAAAGTGTGTGTGTTGATGAAAGAATGGAGGAGAATTCACTCACTCCCTCACGGTTTTGGGGTGTTGTTGGTGTGTGTTGGTGCTGATGTGGTTTGTGTTGGTGAAGGAAAGAAGAAAGGATGAAGAATGAAGGATGAAACAACTCACTCTCTTCTTCATACGGTTTTGGTTCCTTTTCTCTTATCTTTCTCTACTTTCACTTAATTGCCATCAAGGGCTTGCATGGAGGGCTTGCTTGCAAATACTTGGGGAGTAAGTCACAAAACTTGGAGGCCAAGTCTTGCCCTTGAGTCCCTCCACGGCTCCTTCCTCCCTCCTTCCTAATTTTCACTTTTTCCTTCCTTATGTCATGCTTGGTCATGAGGATGATGTCATTGTGTAGACTTTTGGGCATGCCATTTGTTAACCAAGTAAATGAGCTTGGTGGCCAAGCCAAGTACATGCATTCGGCCACATGGAGGTTAGGGTAGGTTAGATTAGCTTAATTAGGTTTTAGGAACTAATTAGGGTTCTAATCATGATTAGGGTAGGATTAGGTTAATTAATCTAGGTTTAGTCCACTAATCCTTGGTGATTAGGGCTTAATCAAGGATTAAGGTGCTAATCAAAAACTTAATCATAGGTTTAAGGAGGATGAATTCTAGGTTAGCTCACTAGCCTTGAGGATTTAGGGTTTAAAAGAGTGATTAAGCACTTAATCAAGGATTAAGAGCTCGATTAGGTTTTAATCAAAGATCAAGGTGCTAATTAGGGTTTCTAGAGGTGATTGGGCTTTGATTCTTTGAAACTTAGAGAAAATAATTTTCCATGAAATCATATGAATCAATAAAACAAAATCTTAATTAAAACCTTAAACAATCAAGCACACAAAGTCACACACACAAATAAATCAAATTTCAAAATATAAGAATCCTTTATGGCATCAAAACTATTTTAACGAATTTTTAAATCGATTAGGTTAAATTAATTTATTAATTAGGGACTTGTAGAAGTGAGTCAAAAGGCAGATGTCACACACAACATTACTCATTTCATTATTCTCATAATAGATTCAAACGTTACTTTAAAATCTTTGGTAAGCTTTCTCAATTCTCTTATCTAGAACCATAACATAGTTGTCAATGATTTTGGGAGGGAAATCATTGCAGTGAAGGGTAAGTCAGCACACACGATACATGTAACATCCCGAATTTTAATTATAATGATAATTAGAATAATAGTAAGATTTGGAAGTAAGGATTTACATAGAAGGGGTTTAAAATGATGGATTAGGGGTGCTTTGAGTGCCATATAGGAGTCAAGGAGCATGGGCATCGAAAAACAAATTTAAAGAAGACCAAACGAGTGTTAAAAATCGATTTTTCGGTGTTATGAACACCCGACATTAGGAAATTCAAAATAAAAGATTTAAGACTCAAAACACAATTCCCACCGTTGGATATGAAGTTATGATTTTTAGGAAGTTACTCGTCAAATTTGAGCAAGATCCGACGGTGAACGAAGAAGTTATCTCGAATTGAAGCAGGACGAAAATAGGAGGAAAATAGGAAAATGAATAAATGGGGTACTGGGCAAAACACTCGAGTCTTTTGGAAAAGACTCGAGTGTTTTGGAAAAGACTGGAGTCTTTTGGAAAAGACTGGAGTGTTTTTAAAGAAAACACTCGAGTGTTTTTGAAAACACTCGAGTGTTTTGTGCAGACAGTCTTAAAAACGTGTTTCAGCCAACAATCTCATTCATAACCCAACTTCACTCTCTCTCCTAGGTCACAAACAAGCTCCCATTCTCTCTTCAAATTTCACCTCAAATCATCAAATACATCCATGATAAACCATTGAGAATCAATCCCCAACACATTTAAACACTTAATCTCCCTTCAATCTCTCAAGTTCCTCCTCTCCTCCCTCCCATTCGAATCCCCCTTCTTCCCCACCAAGATAGGGCTTTGTTTTCATCTTCCTCAAGCTCAACACTCATCTATCATCATCCTCCCTTCCATTGGTAAGTTTCAATACTCTCTCTCTCTCTCTCTCTAGGGCCATACGAATTTCTCCCTTTTCCCTCACATGGCATACGAATTTCATGTTATGATTTAGCATAAATTATGACTCATTTGTGCTCTATTGTGTCATGGAGGTCAAGAGTCTCTCTCTCTTTCACTCAATCCTTGGAGCTCTTGATTAAGGAGCTAGGGCTTGGAAGGTTTTCCCCCATCTCTCTTGATTTAAGGTAAGGGAGTGGATATAGTGAGCTTTGCCTTGTTCTAGGGAGTAGGTTCTAGTTAGTATATAATGCTTGTTAGGGTTATGTGTTAGGGGAGAAAATTAGATTATAAATCCCTAGGTTATTGAATATGGAATTCTAATTAATTAAATATGCATGATGATTGGATGCTAAGGCTAGGAAAAGGAAACCCAATAATATAAGAATGAATTAATTGATAAATGAAATTTGGTTAATGAATATAATGAAGTATAAGAGGATTTGGCTAATATGATAGTGAGGATGATATGAATGATTTCTATGACTATGGATGTTAATTGTCAAGTTTGTATAAAATGTTAATTGATGGATGTTGCAAGTATGTGTGGGTAATATGGAGTAAATTGATATAGGAAGGGAAATGGAATGGAAACGATTATATATGATGAATGTGCGTAATTGTATCTAATTGCTAAATGAGTTTAAATGATAAGTATTATTAATTGTGAACAAAGGTCATGGCTTATGAATAGAACTTGTGAATATGGGAAATGGAAGTATAATGATTATGTTTAATAAAAGATAAAAGATGATTTTAATATGTGGTGTTAAAGCGAAAATGTGAGAAGGTGAAATATGTAAATTAAAATGAAGTGTAATATAAATGTTGGACCATGAATGAGAATGCTATTTGGTATGATTGTGATAACTGAGAAAGAAAATGAATAAGGTAATTACATGAATGATTAGATGTTGAATGTGTGTTGTTGAATTTACATGTGATATACTTGTTTATGTGAGAATATGAAAGTATGTTTTGGCCTCTGATGTGAGGTAATGAATATGGAAAAGTAATTAAGTGTGTTGGCCTCTGATTTGAGGTGACGAGTAATGGAAAGTGATGAATATGCTGACCTCTGTTATGAGGGGCACAATATGAATGGTAAAATGTGTTGACCTCTGACCTGAGGGACACGATATGAATTGGAATGAATGGGTGTTGACCTCTGACCTGAGGGACACCGGATTAAATAATGGGTTGGGTGTTGACCTCTGACCTGAGGGACACTGGATTAAATAATGGGTTGGGTGTTGACCTCTGACCTGAGGGACACCGAATAAAATATGTAATGGGTGTTGACCTCTGACCTGAGGGACACGAAATGGATTATAATGAATGGGTGTTGACCTCTGACCTGAGGGACACATAATTTAAATAAGGAAAGGAATGAGAGCCTCTGCTTTGAGGTGATAAATGGGTTGCATGGAACTGTGCATTGACCTCTGATTTGAGGTGATGTACTATAATGAAATGAGTATGTGAAATGAATAAAAAGGAAAGGAAATGAATGTTGATTGAATGGGAAATGAATAAGGAAAAATGGATATTGAAACGAATAATGGAAGTGGATGGTAAAATGAATGATGGATATGGAAATGATGAAATGTGTATGGTGTGCAATATGTGAATATATGCTTATTTGCTAATTGTGTTTGACCTAGTGGGTTGTTATGTCTAGTTAGAAACTGCTTTCTATTTCATGTGCAATGCTCACTCCCTTACAGTTTCAGGTACGGAGATTGAGTTGGCACAGCCCCCGGCCGAGCAGGAGTACTTTCCCTCACAGGGAGAGTAGGGTGATATGGGTTGTAGATTATAGCATGGGCCGAAGCCTCTCATATTATCTTGATGTAAATTTAATATACATATTTTGAATGAGGCTTAGGATGTTTTGTTCGGCTAAAGTTATATATTTTGGTTATGTCACTCAAAACTTAGTATTTTCCGCTAGTACTCTGATTAATTAATATACTCTGATATATTTGGAGCCCGTGGGGCCTTAGTATGATTTATATATGTAATTTGAAGCCCTGCTGGCTACTGGTTGCTTTAATTAAAATTGTTCATCACAGGTTGAATTTTGGATTAGCCCGAAAAACAAACAAAACTCCGTCCGTGTGACGGTTGATTTTAATATAATAAAAATGAATTTTTAAGTCAGTATTTTAATATAAAGGGAATTAAGGGTAAATAATCTTAGGGTGTTACAATACATCTCCTCCTCAACATCCAACCACAACCTAGTTCCGAAAGCAGATGGGACGCACAGGAATCTTAACCACACAGGCATCAATAGTCAACGGGTACGTACCAAGCTGAAGCCACACATCTGGCCAGAAAAACAAAATACAATATCATTTATAATTTCACAATTTCACAAAAGCAGTGACTTCTAGCCTTGACTCAGATTCCCTCTCACCATCTCCGATTTGCTCAAGGGGGTGACAGTACTTTCTCTAGTTGATCGTGTAGTCCTTGCTACGACCATGTCCCACAACCGAAAGTCACGTCATTGTAGTCCGATTTTCGAAAACTGGAACAACTGACTTTTATTTATTTATGTTGCAAAAATGAGGCCATTTTTTTTTTGAAACATTGTTGAAGGACTGGAAAACTTGTTTGAAAAAGTTACTAACATCTTTCAACCTTCTCTTTCGAAAACCGAATTGTTACGTGAAGCCAAACCTCTTTCATCTTGTGTTCCGAAACGTTTTACGAAGAAAACAATTTAATTTCTTCTTTAAACGATTTCATAAAAGAGAGTTCTTGCAAAATAGGGCATGCATTAGAATGAGTCACGTTACAGTAACAGTTCATCACTTAGGTAATCCTGAATATGAAAGACAAATAACAACCTACTCTAAGGCTCCTACTGCTTCTCTATCTTATCAAGGTAAATTGGTCCTATCTTCCTCCTTTTCATCAACACCTTCAGGCCGGATGACGTTGCAAATGCCTTCTTTGACTCTTCTTCCGGTTTGGGATTAAGTTCCATGCCGAATAATCGCACAGGATTCTCTGTTCTCTGCCTCGGAGGCGACGAACGTGAACTATTCTCCACATAGGACATGCTCCCCAAACACGGACTCGCGGTGGCTCCACTCAGCTTATGCTCCGGGTCTTCAACCACCACTTGCGTGTGTCCCGTCCAAAACCATCCACGAGGTATGGCTCTCCATCCGTGACCCTCCTAAGATCGGAGATCGACTTCCATGTGTAGATTCGTCTGCCCGTTGGAATACCAGTGACACCGATGCGCCAACGAACAGGAGAGAGTAAGCGTTCCGGACGCGTAGCATCGACGGTGTGGAATTACGGTAGGCAAGATAATAGGACACACAAACAATACATACACACACGCACAATCACATGCAACACGCTATCATCATTATTCACAATCTATATTAATTTCATTTTATTATTATTATTTCCTTCATATTCCTCCAACCTTATTTCCACTCTCTTTCATAGAACTCACCCTCTTCTCCACATTTCCATTCTCAAGTCTTTTTCTCGTTTCCCACACTTTTCCACTCTCACTCAAATAACTCTTTTCTTAAGGTGTTTTATTGAATTATAACCCTCGATGACCAGGGGAGTTAAAGGATCATCGAGGTACGCGTTTCTTTCGTGGTTAGCACTCGCGTTACAAGCCTACATCTCCTCGGCCACCAACCACCTAGTCGGAAGCAAACAGGAGTACAGGACCTTTACCATGCGGGTACGACAGCTGTCAACACAAATGGTCCCAGACCAGGAGGCTCAGCCTCAATCATAATCATATCAATATACATGGCACACTGCCTCGCAGTGGCAAACAATTGCCCCACTCCAGTCCCTCTCACTGTTCCTGAACTGCCATAGGGGTGACAGCACTATTCTGGTCCCGGGTGCAGAACTTACCACGGTATTAGACCCAGTCCCCACCACGTTAGTGCACCACATGTGGATTTCGTTCTGTAACACCCTGATTATTTAATCCTAATTACCCTTATTAAAAATAGTGAATTTAAAATTTTCTTTTTAACTTATAAAAATTCTCCCGTCAAACGGACGGAGTTTCGTTTGTTTATTGGACTTTTCCAAAAATTTGTTTCACTTTCAACCTGTTCAAAATATTCATTCACCTTATTTCAGTTGCCAGCAGGGCAAAATATAAATAGTGTGCCATAGCACCATTACATCAGGTTTATAAACATATACACAAGTCTTAAAACACTTTAGTTTTTCCACAAAAAAAGCTACTAGGTTTAGTTACATCAACAAAATATTCAATGTTTCCAAAAATAAGACTCTGGTCCAATATTAGTTTCTCAACTATCTTCACATTCCACGTTGTGGAATGTGATCCTGCTCGGCCATGCACGTGTAAGCTCCACCTTCACCTGTAAAAATATATCAAGAAGGGTAGCATTACATAGAACTTAGAAAATACATTCTAAAGAGACATAGAGAACAACTAAGAGATTACTACCCCGTTATCACTTGAATTATATTTTCTATTTCAATTTCCCATGCTTCCTTAATACCCCTTTGTTGTCCATATTCATCACTTATTCCTTCCGACTCTTTCCTTAACCTTTCTTGATTTCTATCATTTCTTTCTAACATTTACAAACTTGTCTACCTGTCCTTTTAGTCTCAATCAATACTCACTCCTAACGGAAGTCTCATTCATATAATATGTTTCATTCCTCTACAGAGGGGTCCTGATACTATTCACTCCCTAAGAAGGGTCATGTTATTGCTCGTACAATTCTATAAAATATCCACTCCTTTCGGATGGTCATAAAAACATCCACTCCTTCACGGAGGGTCCTGAAAATATCCACTCCTTTCGGAGGGTCATGAAAACATCCACTCCTTTCGGAGAGTCCTGAAAATATCCACTCCTTTCGGAGGGTCATGAAAACATCCACTCCTTTCAGAGGGTCCTGAAAACATCCACTCCTTTCGGAGGGTCCTGAAAATATCCACTCCTTTCGGAGGGTCATGAAAACATCCACTCCTTTCGGAGGGTCCTGAAAATATCCACTCCTTTCGGAGGGTCATGAAAACATCCACTCCTTTCGGAGGGTCCTGAAAATATCCACTCCTTTCGGAGGGTCATGAAAACATCCACTCCTTTCGGAGGGTCATGAAAACATAATTTATAAGTTCCGCTCCTACATGGAGGGTCATGAAAATATAACTTCCCGCTCCGCGTAGGGAGGGTCATAAATGTAATCCTCTCCATCTGGAGGGTCATAATAATATTCGATATCGTAATCAATCAGTCATACCATCTAATTACCTCTTTCTCAATCCCTTAATCCTTTTCTTGATTTCTTTGTCATTCAACCATTTTCCTTTATAATTCCATTAACTGCATTTTACACTCCTTCATCATTCGTATTCATTCCAAATCCATTCTAATCATTAAAATTAATAATGTGATCAACTTCCTAATCACTACGTTCAATATTGACCTTCCAACCAGAATTTAATCTACATCCATCATCGATATTCTCAATTGTCTCCTGTTAATTGCATTTCCATTCCAAACTCTAGAATTAATAACATAATCAACTTTCTAATCACTATGTTCACTGTTAATCCTCAAGCCATGCCATTTTCTACCATCATCATCATTAAACCCAGTTTTTGTTAAAGCAACCACAATTACATATATAATCAAGCATATTCCTAAATTCAAATTCTTAGTTCAATTGTACCATATTTTAATTCCATCATTTACCCTAAGGTTCCTCTTTTCTATTTTATTTCCTGCCCTTAATTCCCCTTATATGCAAGCTAGAAAATACCCCCTAAGAAGAGGTAACACTTCCCTTCTTACCTCAAATCCAGAAAATGTAAGAGTTCCTTGAGGTAAGGGAGGTCTATGTGTTGGTTCCTTAGCTTAGAATTGAGAGGTTGATGGTGACCTTGAAGCTTGATCCACTTGGAATGAGAATAGCTTGAGCCCTAGAGGAGATTAAATACAATTTTAATGAGCTAAAAAGAATTGGAAAGGAATTATTATCATGACTTAAGCCTCTACTTACCCCAAGTGTTGGTAGAACTTGAAATCCAAGAGGGAGAAAGAAGAAGCAATTCGTGTGGTAGAGGGAGGAAGAGAGAAGAGCTTCAACCTATTCCTTGATGCTAGCTAGGAGGAGGTTTAGTGATTTTGAGTTTGATTTGCTCAAAAATCAAGTGTATGAGAAGAGGACGATGGAATCTTGCTCTTGGGTTTAAGGGAATTGGTGAGGAAGAAGGGGTGAAGTTGATGATGGTGAAGTTGGGTTCTTGGGAACCAAGTGGAATTAGTGAGGATGATTGTTAGAATGGTGGTGTTGTGTGTTTTTGTTGTTGTTTATATGTTTCTGGCCAAGAAGAAGGAAATCGGGTGGCTGAGATGGGCCAACTTGGTGCCCAAGCTGAATCCAACGCACCAGATCTGATCTGGTGTCGCGCGCGCCTCAGCGCGGTTCAGACGCGCCTCAGCGCGGTCACGCACCAGTTGGTGCTGCTGATGCGAGCTGGCGCGCGTGCTGGTGCTGGTGGGCGTGCTGGTGCGCCATTTTCCCTTGGCTGGTGCGACTGGTGCGCACAGGGCGCGCCTGGGCGCATGATTGGCGCGCCTGAGCGTCTAGCTCCCTGAGTTGGTGCACCAATTGCACCCTGGTGCGCCTGGGCGTGAACCGGTGCGCCTGGGCGTGCACCAGGAACTTGAAACTTCGATTTGCCGTAACTTTTTCGTCAACCGTCGGATCGGGCCCAAATTTTTAGACAAGCTTCTTCAACCCATAAACTTCATATCCAACGGTGGAATTTATTTTCTTGGCATCCTATAATAAATTTCTAATTTTCTCTTTTCGGTCGATTTCTAACATCGAAAACGCCGATTTAACTCCCGATTTCGCTTATATGACTTTGCCCGAAGCCACAATTGCCTTCTATACAGCTCCTAGGACCTATAATCACCACTCACATATCTAGCAAAATTCATTAAGTCACTTTTCCAGTTTTTCTAAGGTTTTTAATTAATAATCTAATTTAAAATAAAGTTTGGGATGTTACAATTCTCCCCCACTTATTAGAATTTCGTCCCCGAAATTCCGTTCAATTCCTTCAATTGAAGAATCATCCCAATCGCAAGGTTCTTTGGTTGTGCTACTATTTCCTCTTGGTTTTACTCCCCCACTTAGATTCTGCTTACTACTAGGGCTTCGCACTAAAAAAGGAGTAAAATTTCTGATGCTAAGCTCATTTGGTACAATTTTGGATATGAGATTCAGCAATGACATCAACTACTGGTAGGTGGATAAATCAAAATGATCAGTTTCAATCTTCCATCTACTAATAGTGATCCCATTGTTGGGCTTATTGATAATATCATTACTCAACATATGCAAGAATTAGAGTGATCAATTCTAATCTTATATAGTGTTAAATAACAACATTATCACTGGGCTTGATTAGTTTGGAGTTGAATTCTACAGCTTGACATTTCTTCTAACTGTTTCTACCATGCTACTAAGAAGCATAGATTGGATGAGTGAGTTAAAGATTCACAGGATGGTTCTATCTTAAAGAACATGATATTTCCAAATAACTTCTAAGGAGGAAAAAATCAATTATGTGATATTAAAACTAATAGGATACTGCACGGCATTACTAAACAATCTATACCTGCGACTACGTCAGCTAGATCGACCTCCTCCCTGTTCATGGTGTAAAGTTTTCCCCTTAGAAGCAGGTTGATTCTTTCCCGCTTGCTGCACCTTTGTAGTATTGACTTCTTTCTTCGGAACCTTTGTGGGACAAGTTGAAGCAAAATGTCCTGGTTGTCCGCACATAAAACAAGTGAAATTCCCCCTGGTTTGATTCCGATACCAGCATTCTCCCTCATGCTTCTTTCCACAGTGTGAGCAAAGTGGATAAGTTCCCATAGCATTCCCATTCTTACTTTTAACCCCGGGAGCTGCTGGAGCTACATCGTGCTGGACATAAGGTTTTGATTCCAGAACTGGTTCTTTTCCCCGAATCGGACCCCCAACTTTCCGTACCTTCTTGTTTCTTTTCTCCTCCGCCCTACGCTCCCTACTCTTTTCATAAGTACTGGTCATATTAACCAGTTGGGACAGATTTTCAATATTTTGATACTCAAAGGCCATCCTAATCTCCGAACGAAGTCCGGTTTCGAACTTGATGCACTTGGTCCTTTCATCAGCATCTCTATAACTCCCTGCATATCGGATCAAGTCCTCAAATCTGGCAGCGTACTCACCAACACTCATGTCCCCTTGCACGAGCTGCAGAAAGGTTATCTCCTTCTCTCTGCGAACATCCTCAGGAAAATACTTACCCAGAAAACTATTCTTAAATAAATCCCAAGTGATTGCCTGATTGTTCGCCTCCAAACCCCTTCGCATTTGTTGCCACCAGTGTTCTGCTTCACCAGTCAACATGTATTGTGCCAGCAGAACCTTTTGTTCCTCCGGTGGTGCCATGGTATTCAGGATCTTTTCAATCTCCTGCAACCAAAGCTGTGCCCCATCGGGATTGAATCCGCCTTCGAACTTCAACGGTCCATTCTTTCTGAATCGCGCCAACCAATCGATCGCAACCGGAGCTGGTGGTTGAGGATTCATTGCTGCCACTGCTGCTGCAGCTGCTGCTGCTAGGTTATTCCCAATATTCTGCTGCATTTGCACCATTTGTTCCAGAATAGCTCGGATTCCATCATTATCGACTCGTCTACCAGACATACTGTTCAGTCATGAACAAGACCGACAGTTAACGCTTAATAAATTGATTTAAAGGTATAAACATCCTATAAAGAAAGTCTAGACTCTAAACTATAATCCTCGATTACTCGCTCGGTGAGTAATCACTGGAGTAGCTCATAACTCCAAAGGCCGAGGGAAACTGCTCTGATACCATAAATGTAACACCCTAATTATTTAATCCTAATTACCCTTATTAAAAATAGTGAATTTGAAATTTTCTTTTTAACTTATAAAAATTCTCCCGTCAAACGGACGGAGTTTCGTTTGTTTATTGGACTTTTCCAAAAATTTGTTTCACTTTCAACCTGTTCAAAATATTCATTCACCTCATTTCAGTTGCCAGCAGGGCAAAATATAAACAGTGTGCCATAGCACCATTACATCAGGTTTATAAACATATACACAAGTCTTAAAACACTTTAGTTTTTCCACAAAAACAGCTACTAGGTTTAGTTACATCAACAAAATATTCAATGTTTCCAAAAATAAGACTCTGGTCCAATATTAGTTTCCCAACTATCTTCACATTCCACAACGTGGAATGTGATCCTGCTCGGCCATGCACGTGTAAGCTCCACCTTCACCTGTAAAAATATATCAAGAAGGGTAGCATTACACAGAACTTAGAAAATACATTCTAAAGAGACATAGAGAACAACTAAGAGATTACTACCCCGTTATCACTTGAATTATATTTTCTATTTCAATTTCCCATGCTTCCTTAATACCCCTTTGTTGTCCATATTCATCTCTTATTCCTTCCGACTATTTCCTTAACCTTTCTTGATTTCTATCATTTCTTTCTAACATTTACACACTTGTCTACCTGTCCTTTTAGTCTCATTCAATACTCACTCCTAACGGAAGTCTCATTCATATAATATGATCCATTCCTCTACAGAGGGGTCCTAATACTATTCACTCCCTAAGAAGGGTCATGTTATTGCTCGTACAATTCTATAAAATATCCACTCCTTTCGGAGGGTCATAAAAACATCCACTCCTTCACGGAGGGTCCTGAAAATATCCACTCCTTTCGGAGGGTCATGAAAACATCCACTCCTTTCGGAGGGTCCTGAAAATATCCACTCCTTTCGGAGGGTCATGAAAACCTGAAAATATCCACTCCTTTCGGAGGGTCATGAAAACATCCACTCCTTTCGGAGGGTCCTGAAAATATCCACTCCTTTCGGAGGGTCATGAAAACATCCACTCCTTTCGGAGGGTCCTGAAAACATCCACTCCTTTCGGAGGGTCCTGAAAATATCCACTCCTTTCGGAGGGTCATGAAAACATCCACTCCTTTCGGAGGGTCATGAAAACATCCACTCCTTTCGGAGGGTCATGAAAACATAATTTATAAGTTCCGCTCCTACATGGAGGGTCATGAAAATATAACTTCCCGCTCCGCGTAGGGAGGGTCATAAATGTAATCCTCTCCATCTGGAGGGTCATAATAATATTCGATATCGTAATCAATCAGTCATACCATCTAATTACCTCTTTCTCAATCCCTTAATCCTTTTCTTGATTCCTTTGTCATTCAACCATTTTCCTTTATAATTCCATTAACTGCATTTTACACTCCTTCATCATTCATATTCATTCCAAATCCATTCTAATCATTAAAATTAATAATGTGATCAACTTCCTAATCACTACGTTCAATATTGACCTTCCAACCAGAATTTAATCTACATCCATCATCGATATTCTCAATTGTCTCATGTTAATTGCATTTCCATTCCAAACTCTAGAATTAATAACATAATCAACTTTCTAATCACTATGTTCACTGTTCATCCTCAAGCCATGCCATTTTCTACCATCATCATCATTAAACCTAGTTTTTGTTAAAGCAACCACAATTACATATATAATCAAGCATATTCCTAAATTCAAATTCTTAGTTCAATTGTACCATATTTTAATTCCATCATTTACCCTAAGGTTCCTCTTTTCTATTTTATTTCCTGCCCTTAATTCCCCCTATATGCAAGCTAGAAAATACCCCCTAAGTAGAGGTAACACTTCCCTTCTTACCTCAAATCCAGAAAATGTAAGAGTTCCTTGGGGTGAGGGAGGTCCTATGTGTTGATTCCTTAGCTTAGAATTGAGAGGTTGATGGTGACCTTGAAGCTTGATCCACTTGGAATGAGAATAGCTTGAGCCCTAGAGGAGATTAAATACAATTTTAATGAGCTAAAAAGAATTGGAAAGGAATTATTATCATGACTTAAGCCTCTACTTACCCCAAGTGTTGGTAGAACTTGAAATCCAAGAGGGAGAAAGAAGAAGCAATTCGTGTGGTAGAGGGAGGAAGAGAGAAGAGCTTCAACCTATTCCTTGATGCTAGCTAGGAGGAGGTTTAGTGATTTTGAGTTTGATTTGCTCAAAAATCAAGTGTATGAGAAGAGGATGATGGAATCTTGCTCTTGGGTTTAAGGGAATTGGTGAGGAAGAAGGGGTGAAGTTGATGATGGTGAAGTTGGGTTCTTGGGAACCAAGTGGAATTAGTGAGGATGATTGTTAGAATGGTGGTGTTGTGTGTTTTTGTTGTTGTTTATATGTTTCTGGCGAAGAAGAAGGAAATCGGGTGGCTGAGATGGGCCAACTTGGTGCCCAAGCTGAATCCAACGCACCAGATCTGATCTGGTGTCGCGCGCACCTGAGCGCGGTTCAGACGCGCCTGAGCGCGGTCATGCACCAGTTGGTGCTGCTGATGCGAGCTGGCGCGCGTGCTGGTGCTGGTGGGGCGTGCTGGTGCGCCATTTTCCCTTGGCTGGTGCGACTGGTGCGCACGGGGCACGCCTGGGCGCATGATGGGCGCGCCTGAGCGTCTAGCTCCCTGAGTTGGTGCACCATTTGCACCCTGGTGCGCCTGGGCGTGCACCGGTGCGCCAGGGCGTGCACCAGGAACTTGAAACTTCGATTTGCCGTAACTTTTTCGTCAACCGTCGGATCGGGCCCAAATTTTTAGACAAGCTTCTTCAACCCATAAACTTCATATCCAACGGTGGAATTTATTTTCTTGGCATCCTATAATAAATTTCTAATTTTCTCTTTTCGGTCGATTTCTAACATCGAAAACGCAGATTTAACTCCCGATTTCGCTTATATGACTTTGCCCGAAGCCACAATTGCCTTCTATACAGCTCCTATGACCTATAATCACCACTCACATATCTAGCAAAATCCATTAAGTCACTTTTCCAGTTTTTATAAGGTTTTTAATTAATAATCTAATTTAAAATAAAGTTTGGGATGTTACACGTTCTGCCCAGAATAGTACTCAAGGCAACGTGACGTTTTACCGCCCGAGCCTACCCTAATGCATTCATCAACCCGAATATCCCTGATATCCGGGGTACCTTCCTCTCCACTACTTCGCACTCTCATACCTTACCGTATTCGTGTTTAATGTCTTTTAAAAGTCTTTTATCTTATTACCCTATTGGTCGGCTCACCCTTCGTGCATCCCTTCAGAGAGTCCCGACCGCTAACTTGCACAATCTTTCTCTTTCTCAAAACTCACATGGCATAGAGCTGGGATCACATCGAAAGATTCACGTCTCATTTCTCAAACACTCCTTCCAGTTACCTAGTCATTTCTCAAATCTTCCTTTTTACCATCCTTCTCAAAATCCCAATTTCACAACTCTCCAAAAACTTTATTTCTCCACCTTCCAAAAACTCTATTCCCAAGAACTTTCACAAAACTTTTCCTCAAGGAGGCCATCTCGTAAAACCTTTTTCAAAAACGTTGTTCCAAAACATCATTTCATAAAACTCCTTTCAAAAGATCGTTTCATAAAAACTCCTTTGAAAATGTCGTTTCACAAGCTTCTTCAAAGCCTCTTTCCAAAACCTTTTTCCAAAAATAAATTCCCTTTTATAACCTTTTTCTAAAAACAATTCTTTCCCCAACTCTTTATGAAAATTCCTTTTCACAATTCTTTTCGAAAATTTCTTTCTCAAAAACCATTTTTCAAAAACACATTTACTTTGCTGAGCGCTAGTGGAGGAGCAAGCCCAGCTCAACACTAGTTCCCAGACTAAAACCAAGAACACAGGAGCTCAGCTCAACTCAGTCCATCTTCCATTCCAACACTCACATCACTCTCCCCAGCTCTGGCTTGTTCTCATCATCACTTTCAATATCTCTTTCTCAATCTCAACTCTCGTCTCTCTTTCCTCAATTTCTTACCTTTTTTCATCATTCGTTTCTTAATATACCATCACTCTCAATTTCCTCACTTCCTCAATTACTTCTTTTCATTTTTATTTCTCTTATTCCGACGTTCATCAGCCATTTCTCATCATAACCAACAGTAATAATCATTACCAAACATAATTAAATAAAAGCATGCTATCAACACACAACATCACACAATAGATTTGTGGTCTTTGTCACCTTCGTATAAGTGGCCACACAATGCAAACAATTGCCACTTATACTACTGACTCTAACCACTTCGTTCCGATCTTTGAGATGATGCGGAACGTCCTAATAAATCACCTAGCTTCCACGATGTCTTAGGAAAACTTCTCTCTCACCTGAGGTCCAGCCAGTGAATGTGTGCTCTCTTTGGTTCCTTGTGCTGCCATCTGCCTCAACCTCTTTTCTCTATCATTCCTCACATTAAATAAAACATTTTACGTTATTATCTCATTTGAGAAAAATCTTTTCTTAGATTAATACTTGTCCTTTCTTTGTTGGGGAAACTTTGAAATTAAAATCATTGGTTACTTGAAAGCTTGGTTTTAATTCATATGAAAACATTTTTAAACATAATGAGTATGTCCAAGAAATTCTGGACAGCAAGGTTATCTTACAAAATAGCTTTAATAAGGTTCTGGAAACATTGCAATAACTCTTTCATTAAAATTAGTGTTTAAAACTCAAATCTTTTCACAAAACAATTTTGGGGCAGCCATGAAAACAATTTTTTTTTTTAAATCTCAAACAAGTCCAATCGAATGTCTTTAAAATCAATTCACTTCAAAAATCGTTCACACACTCAATCATACAACCCTAATATAATTCTAAACAAATCAAACCACATTAACATCAAGCACATAATGCATCAGCATAATTCTAAACAAACCGCAGACAACACATAGGCATGCAAGAATTCACACACCAATATTGAATCTGGATTCTGACCAAACACATCAACACTTATTTGCATGCATAAATGGTTCATGCCTTTAAACGTCCTAATCCTACCTAGACCACTTAACCGAATGGAAGCAAAGAAAGAAATCAATCACCACAATTCAAACCAATTGATTTTATTTTAGGCAATTAGATTCCATTTTCTTTTAGTCCTAACCGAATACACATAATTACACACATGTATATTCATTCAAACACAACACTCAATTAGTTTAATTCCTTCATTTCTTTTAAGGTATTTTATTGGAAAAGAGGTCCTAGGCTAGCTAACACATATAGACCGAATATCATCAAGGTAAGGTAAAGTCAAATATTCATCGTATATGCACATAGATCATGAACTAATGCAAGGATCATTTTCAAAACTAGTTTTCTTATCTTCTTGGTAAAAACCATGAGCTTCCCAAGAATTTTAACAAACAACAATTTAATTCCTTATCACAATAAAATCAAGAATTATGTCAAATCTATTAACCTCTAGGATTAACTATTACATGCATCTAAAATCTCTAGGTGGAACAAGTGTCAACATGCATGTAAGTAAAACAATGGTCTAGCATGATTTCTCAATCTCCTAGGCTTGACCGAATGCTATCATACAAGAGGCAAAGTTTTATAATTTTATTTTCTACATGCAAACATCTAAATTCACATCATGTAAGACTTAAAGCATCATTTTACTTTTTGCATTACCAACCGAATCATCATCATCACACACACACACAAAATCTTGATTCAAACTTTCTTTAAACTAAGATTATTCTTAAAGCTTGTTAGACTTATTTCCTCTTGAAAACCGTAGCATGCATACAAGAAATCAAGACTTTTTCATACTCAAATTAACCACACAAAATTCAAGTTTCATGTTTTCTCAAAATCAATCCTAGATCAAGACATGTAAAAGAAAATCAAAGCTAAATCATAGACTTGACTCCAATATTCGAACAAACCGTAAGAAACAAGTTAAAATTAATTTTTGCAAGCATAGAAGTAACATCAAATCACTTAGACCAAATTAAACATCAAGACCTAAATCTTCTACTCATGGCCGAATCATTTAGTTCTTGATTTGATGGTTTATAAGTGCATTCATTCATCAAAATTCAAGATCAAGGCATAAAAGAACATGCAAAGGAAAACAAGGATCATCAAGCCACAAAATCAACATGCATGAGAGAATCAAAGCAAAAATATGAACTTAAACACAACTTCAAACAAAACCGTGATGAAGGAAGTTTACAAATAAGAGATCAAAAACTTTTTAACAACAACATTCAAGATCAAGCCTTAAAAACAACATGCAAGACATTTAAACCTCAAGATCACCCAAAAGTGATTACATGCACCACAAAATTTAAATCAAAGTCCAAAATAAATTCTTTTACAACAAAATGATTAAATCAAGACTCTTTCTACCTTAGTCCCTAATCCTAAATCTTCGAGTTCCTCTCCTTAGCTTCTTGGGGTTTTACCTCGGTTTCTCCTTCTTCTAGGGTTGAGGGGTAGGTTTCTCCTTGATCTTTGAAGACTAAGGTGGTTGAGAGGGGATTGAAGTAGTTTGGTTTAAGGGCTTTTGGGATTTTTGGCTCTCCTTCTTCTCTTCTCCTCACGGCCTCCCTCTTTTCTCAAAGTGTCTCAAGAGCTTGATGATGCTCTTGAGAGAAATTGTGTTTGAGAAGGAAAAAGGAAGGAAAGAAAATGAGATGGGAACCAAAGCCAATACACTCTCCCACGGCTTTAAGGACAATTGCAAGGGTGTGGGAATTCCCTATTTCAGCCTCAGTTTGATGGGTGGAAGGAAGGGTAATTTGGGCCATCCCAATTGTTGCATGGGAGGGCTAAGCCGTGGAACACATGGAGGGAAAGGAGGCCCTTCCTAGGTTTATGACTAATCCCTCCTAGTCTCTTCTAGCCTTCATGACTCACACTTCCTACTTCTCCTCTCATTTTCTTTTCAAATTTTATTCTCTTAATGCATAAGGAAATCCAAACCCACTTGGTTCTCTATTCCTCTTACCTAGCCGAGCCATACACACAAACACATATAAAATTCATTCTCACATAGCATGGCACCATGGGTAATGCATATACTTGACACCCATATAAGCATTACACAAATAGCATCTACACGGCATATACACACATAAATTCACACATTCAAGTTTCTTTATTTAGTTAATTCTTGTGCTAGTCCTAAGCATACTCATGCCTACCAAGACCGTATATACACACACAGTTACAAGATAGATCACAAACTTTTTACAAAAATCTCAAGCATATAAACCTTTTAAAAAACCAAGTTCTAAATGTTGGGACATTTTCTCAAGATATCATCACTTTAAAATCATTCATTATCTTAAAACGTGAATTTTTAAGAAAATCATTTAAGAAAATATCTTTTCAAATTGCTTTTTCTAAGAAAATTATTTCTTTAGTGTTTTACTTTAATGTGAGGAATTTACGGGGTGTTACATTCTCCCCAACTTAAGGATTTCTCGTCCCCGAGAAATACATGGTAGATTGGGCAGCAGGGCAACAGCACTCTCATGTCATTCTGATATTCCTCTTTAACCGCTTCCAGGTGAAGAGATTCCACTCGTACCGTCGCTTGCGTGTCGAGTCGGGTTAAGTCCATTGGACCAATCGAAGAAGACGTCATCCTCTCGTTGGGTCGTCGTCACAAAGGCCCGACCAGAGGTACGGACTTGGGGAAAAATCAAGCAAACAAACATACACACATCTCCAAGAACAAGGATTTTTCCCAAAATTCCTTAATTACCCACTATTCTCCAGCAAATCCATCTCCCTTACGATTCTTTTTCCAATCCTAGGGTTTTCATTTATCCTTTCTAGCTTAAGGGGAATCCTATTACTACTTAGACTTCACCCTTGATCATCTCATTTCCTAATTAGGGTGTAAGGCAATCCTAATTCTCAAATTTCTCTTGAGAATTCCTCTAAAGACCGATAACATACGCCTCTTTTACTCCTTGTGACTCCCCAACTTTGATTCAACTTATAACTATCTCATGGTGATCTTACAACCTTACTTAACTTAAACTATTCCTCCTTCCTTAATCATCCAAACCTTAAACTATTTGGGGGAAACTATGGCACTTCCCACTCCACAATTCGGACTAAGGAGTCTTAAATAGGTTTGGTAAGGTTACAATCTAATAGATGTTCGTGAAGAAAAAGTTCGAATCTGGGCAACAACAATGTTTTGTTGAAGCAATTCAACGAACACGAAAAATAAGAGATAACAACCTATATCTTCCAAGATAATAACTATCCCAGTCCTAAGTCTATCAATCACCTCTGAAACCTCAGGGGTATTGGGTCTTAATCTCAGAATCTATTTGTGGTCTACTCTTATAGGGTTAAAAGGTTTCTTAAATTAATACGGTCGATGCTAGCTACAAACCTGTCCCATGTCCTAAGAGACAAAAACCTATCCTCCTATTCCTACTCAAATACTAACAAGCACACATAGTCACACAAGCAAAGCATGAAGTCCATGCTTAAGGCTATTAAGGTTTACCATAAGCTCTGATACCATTCTGTAACAGCCCGATTTTCAAAACTGGAACAACTGACTTTTATTTATTTATGTTGCAAAAATGAGGTCATTTTTTTTTTTGAAACATTGTTGAAGGACTGGAAAACTTGTTTGAAAAAGTTACTAACATCTTTCAACCTTCTCTTTCGAAAACCGAGTTGTTACGTGAAGCCAAAACTCTTTCATCTTGTGTTCCGAAACGTTTTACGAAGAAAACAATTTAATTTCTTCTTTAAACGATTTCATAAAAGAGAGTTCTTGCAAAATAGGGCATGCATCAGAATGAGTCACGTTACAGTAACAGTTCATCACTTAGGTAATCCTGAATATGAAAGACAAATAACAACCTACTCTAAGGCTCCTACTGCTTCTCTATCTTATCAAGGTAAATTGGTCCTATCTTCCTCCTTTTCATCAACACCTTCAGGCCGGATGACGTTGCAACTGCCTTCTTTGACTCTTCTTCCGGTTTGGGCTTAAGTTCCATGCCGAATAATCGCACAGGATTCTCTGTTCTCTGCCTCAGAGTCGACGAACATGAACTATTCTCCACACAGGACATGCTCCCCAAACACGGACTCGCGGTGGCTCCACTCAGCTTATGCTCCGGGTCTTCGAACACCACTTGCGTGTGTCCCGTCCAAAACCATCCACGAGGTATGGCTCTCCATCTGTAACCCTCCTGAGATCAGAGATCGACTTCCAAGTGTAGATTCGTCTGCCCGTTGGAATACCAGTGACACCGATGCGCCAACGAACAGGAGAGAGTAAGCGTTCCGGACGCGTAGCGTCGACGGTGTGGAATTACGGTAGGCAAGATAATAGGACACACAAACCATACATACACACACGCACAATCACAAGCAACATGCTATCATCATTATTCACAATCTATATTAATTTCATTTTATTATTATTATTTCCTTCATATTCCTCCAACCTTATTTCCACTCTCTTTCATAGAACTCACCCTCCTCTCCACATTTCCATTCTCAAGTCTTTTTCTCGTTTCCCACACTTTTTCACTCTCACTCAAATAACTCTTTTCTTAAGGTGTTTTATTGAATTATAACCCTCGATGACCAGGGGAGTTAAAGGATCATCGAGGTACGCGTTTCTTTCGTGGTTAGCACTCGCGTTACAAGCCTACATCTCCTCGGCCACCAACCACCTAGTCGGAAGCAAACAGGAGTACAGGACCTTTACCGTGCGGGCACGACAGCTGTCAACACAAATGGTCCCAGACCAGGAGGCTCAGTGTAACATCCCGTGTTTTTCCGACTAGGACGAATAAAATTTTATTAAAGAAGAGTTTTGAAAAAATTGTTTTACAAAAGGTTTTCGATGAAAATTTTATTCGGTTTCAAATTAAGGTGTTGATTTTACAAAGTTTGGATAAATAAATATTTTTATGGAGTAAGTAAGAATGATTTTTAATGAAAAATGATTTTTATTGTTGGTGATTTGTTTTTGAAATGAATTTTTATGGATTTTCTTGAATGTATTAACTTCAAAAATCCATAACTTTTTAACCGTAACTCCGATTTTTATGATCTTTATATCAAAACGATCGTATCGAAATGTAGTTTTCAAAAATGTATCTTTCATAATTTTATGGGTTGGTTTGCGAAAATTATTTTTCAGAGCTGTAAAGGACGAATTTTAAGGGAATAAATCATGAAAAATAGTTTTTGACTTTTAATGAATTTTTCCTTTTGGGATTATCTTTAATATATTAAATTATGATTTTAGAAAATGAAATAAGGGCTATAAGTGCAACGAATAAGTACAGTTTATTATTTAAGAGAAATTGTGTTTAATTGTTAATGTGTGTGCTTGATTATTATTTTGTGACTAAGTGTGTGATTGATTGATAAATGTGTGTATGTATGTGTATGAGTATATATGTGTATTTATGTGTGTATGTGCTACGTATGTGTGTGTATGTATAATTGTAATCTTAGAGTTAATGGCTTGATTTTATGAATTAATGAATTTAATTAAGAAATAAAAAAAATAAATAAATAAGACATGTGTGTGTGTGCATCTAGAAGACATATGTGTGTGTATGTGAGTGACAAGTGTGTGTATGGTGTATGTGTAAGCTTCTAAAGCCTTGCATGTTGACTAAGCTAAAGAAAGGAAATAAAAATAAAAAGAAAAGAAACTAGAAACTTGGGGACCAAGTAGCTAGAAGCCTTAGACTATTTCCTTCAATTCATTCTTTCATCCATTCCCTTCACTTCCTCCGTAGCCTTCACTCTCCATTTCATTCTTCCACTTCTTCCTTTTCACACTTCCACCAACCCAAACACTTAGTCCCAAGAGCAACATTAGCTCTTGAGACATGCAAAAAAAAAGAAAGAAAGAAAGAACCATGGAAAGGAAAAGAGAGAAATCCGTGAGGGTAGAAAAGGAGGAAGAAGAAAACCCATGATTGATCAAGCCTTGTTCTTGAAGATCTAAACACTAGGAAAGCTTGAGGACCAACCTTTTCATGGTAGGATTTGGAGATCAAGATGAAGCTTTTGTAATAGTATAGACTTTCCTTTTTAGTTGTAGATCCATTTCTTGTTCTTTCTTGCATGTTGATTTTTCTAAGTTTAAGGATGTTTTTATGTGTTGTTATTCTTTAATCTTGGACTATAAGGACTCACTTAATTTGTAATATGTTAAAGCTTTATGTTTGATGTCCTTCTTCATTTTACTTTCGGTTCTATGTGTTGATTTGATCTTGCATGTTAATTTTTATTGTTGATCTATGTTTTTCAAAGACTAAAAACCAAAGATTAAAGTTTTAAAATGAAAAATGAACATGCAAAGATAATTAAAAGGTGATTCGGTTTTTGTAAAATTTTTGTGCAAATAATTATTGTTTCTTTGATGTACTTTGGTTTTGTGCATGAAAATAAAATTATTTTTGGGTATGAAGGTTTAACTCAAAACATGAATTTTTTGATGAAATGAACTTGCTTTCTTGATGCATGTTTCGGTGTAGGCTTAGATCTTTAGAGATGAATTTTTACTTGAAGTCTTGATGCATGCATGTGATGATCTAGTGAAAAGGAGTTTGTTTTAATGCTTGTTTTGATTTTATCTTAAATCTTTGATTTTGATTCTTGAATGTTAAATGCATGTATAATTTTTCTTAAGATCTATTAATTTTGAGTATGTGCACACTACAAAAAAACGGGCAAGTTGCGGCGGTTAAATTATGTCATTTGCGGCGGTTTTAACCGTCGCAAAATATATTTGCGGTGGTTCAAAAACTCACGCAGAGCCGGCCGTCGAGAGTCATATTTTGCGGCGACTCTGACAACTGCTGCAGAATTTCGACGCGAAAATTTGTGGGGGTTTATAACTGCCGCAAATAACAAGGTTATTTCTCACATTAAATTCGTGGCTGTTGTAAACCGCCGCAAATATCGAGGTTGGTTTTTACTCTGAGCTTGCAGCTGTTCTATAACTGTCGCAAATAGCAACTCTATTTTTCACATTAAATTCGTGGCTGTTGTAAACCGCCGCTAATATCAAGGTTCGTTTTACTCTGAATTTGTAGCTGTTCTGTAACCCCCGCAAATATTTTTTTTTTTAAAAAAAAAATAAAATAGGAAAAAAATATTGTCTTTTTTTGTTTTAGATTTATTATGCTTCTAATTAGAGTTTTAGAAACTTATAATATATCAAGAAATTTGAAAAGAGAAATAACATTAGCAAAACAATTTATAAAACTTCTAAACTCAAAGATAACACTATCAATACATATTAAATTTCTTGTTCCATCTTAACATCTAACAAAATACATGTATGATTTCAAGCATACATAGTGTTTAAAGGAGCTTGATAGATAGATAGTGTTATAGGACATTTCCATTGAAAAGTAACTGGTTCTTTGATTATGCTCAAACAACACCAAAATTTCTACTATTTAAGCTCGGTGATCATTGTCCTCACTTTAATTCAATTTCTCATAGACAAGAGCAGCGCAGCCAAAGCTCTGAGATATTCTGCAGAAAGCAAAAAAGTATCTAATTAATCAAAATCTAATCAACCACTACTGCACTGCAAGCAAAATTGCCAATTTTATTTAACCAAAAGCTGAAAAAATAATATGCCCCAACAAATAAAGGATTCCTTTTTCCTTTGAATCTTCCAATGTGGTAGTGTTGTTAGGCCCTCCATTCCTTGTAAAGTCAAACCAGACAAAGATGGGGTGCAAGAAAATTTGGCTTTTGTAAGCATTCACATTACACAGATAGTATGATTCCAATGGTTAGGACTTAGGACATAGGACATAGGACATAGGACAGTAAAGAGTGATGGGCAAACTGAAAATTTTCACATCAACAGCTCAACAAATCTTTGTACTCAGTTTCATGGTGCTGATTCTGTTTCCTTGAAGGGAAGATGGTATCTACTACTATTGTGACGTAGCTAGCCTAAGTGCTAGCAAGTCATGTGTCTCCAACACTCAAAGCTTTGCAAGCTATGACCAGACAAATGGCCATCACTCTTTGTTTGATTGAAATAAAGGAAAAGAGTGTAAATGTGGAGTCTGCAATTAAAGGCAGGGAAGGGTCCCATCATTCCTTTTGGCTTATAGTTATATATAGTTGCACAAACCATGGTTTTCAAGGAATGTGCAGGGGCCACCACAGAGAAAAAAAAGACATATTAAGTGTGACTGTGTGAGTGTGTGTATCTGTGTATGTGAACTGAAGAGAAAGTGCAGTTCTTCGAGTCCAAAGTAAAAAAAGGTGTGACCAGTTTAATTTTCTTGGTTAAATTTTACTGCTTCATTCATCTTAGAAAGTATAGAATGGTTGTCCAAAATCTTAAGTATTTTTTTTCATCAATGCCATCTGTTTCCTTTTTATGCATACAATTGTATCATCAAAAAATAGGTCTGAACTCTCACTAGTGCAGACTTTTCATCTTCTTGTTACAATTAAAAGAACAGTGATAGATAGCAAAATAAGCTGAGATAAAGCCGTAGAAAACATAAAAGCAGTCATAAGCAGGCATCTTAAAACTACAAGATCAAGCTTCTAGATAACATAATCGATATTTTCCATATTTACTATACTATTCCAAGTTCCAACTAGCAGACACCAAAAAGAGTCTATGATTTTCAAAATCCAAATCAGGTTCAGTTACTTTACAAATAAACAAGACCAACTTAGATTATGAAGGAAGGACAACACAAATAAGCAAGTTTCTCAAAAACACAGAAAGAGAGAGATAGACCAACTCATGTAAATATCAAAGGTAACCTTTCAAATCAAGTTTTGAATTGTGCGTATGATGATGACGTTCCACAATCAAGATGTATCGCCTGAAATCAAAAGACAAATCACAAATTAGATAGAAATCAAATCAACAAAAAAAATCACTGAAATTAACATCATAACCACAACAACTAAATACCGGATTTCTCTTCACCATTTGCATAAGAAAAGCAAGTTGGGCCTTCATGTCATCATAGTCAACAATTTTAGCCTTTAATTCATCATAGTCAGCAAGTTGTGTTGTTAACTAATTCACTTGTGATTCAAGTTTTGTTATCTTTTCGTTTGATGAAGAAGGCCCTTCATGGAATCAATTGGGTCCAGAGATTTGAGTTTTTGTAACACCCATTCCCATACCTCGAATATATCCGGGATGCTCTTTCCCAAAAACTCTGACATAGGCCTCACGTTCAGAACCAGTTTCTTGAACTTCCTTCTCTAAATGTTCCTACATGAGCATGAGCTATTTTAGCTAAATTGCAAGCTTGTTTGCTCAATAATAGCACAATAAAGACTAAAATATCCTTATATATTATAATTAACATCTAACACATCAATTAAAGCAAACTATTAATATGCAAAAGTACAAAATCATCATAGGTGAAAATTAAGTAGACTAATCTTTAGCTTGACACCAGCATAGGTAAACCAGACTAATCTCATGCTACTGCTACCACTATTAGCTATAGAATGAACCAAGCCACAGTCCAAATTCAAAAGAGAAACAAGACAAGAACAGAAAGCATCACTCAACTGAAAAAAGCATATTGAAAATGCATCATACTCACTGTTATTCTGAAATCAAGCATCTAATAACATATCCAAACCTTTTAATCATCAGCCTAGAAATCAATTTAGCTTTATAAGGCATTATTCCATGTCAAACCAATTTTTTAAACTATCTTTTGACTCTTCACCACCTCTACAAAAACATCTCTTACAACCGCAAGTCATCTAAGTATATATGTTTATAGATCAAATTTATGAAATAGTTCTAATTTATATTGTTCTTCTGCAATAAAAACATACTAGACCAGTTTACTCTAATATTGACTGATATCAAAGAATCTTGTAAAATTCAAAAAAAAAATAAGCAGAAGAAATGCAAAGAGGATTTTCTTTAAAAAAATGAAATAGAGACAACAAAAGAAGGCAGGTGAAGGGGACAGAGACTAGAAAAAATCAATTGTCAATGCCTTTTGTCTAAATTGAACTCTGCTAAATGCTTTGTACTAAATTGAACTCTTTCAGTAATGACATTTAAAAGCCAGCTTTTCACCCCAGTTATAACAGAGAATTATAAACCCACTTGTGAGAAAGAAGAAGCAAAGGTGTAACCATACTCAGTACCAGGCTACCAGCCATAATGATATAGTACTTGCCAAAGGTTAGGAGAAAGGGTTATAAGATTATGAAACTCAGTAATATGCAGTGTTAAAGTATATGAAAACTTCAGTCTAAATCACTTTGGGTTTCCCTTATTTTCTGGTCTGACTCCAACACTTAATTGACTTGAACAAAGTTTTAAGTTATTATAGATTAAATTATTACCAAATTACTGTTTAGTAGTGCAAATTGAAACTGTCTACTCCTATATAAAATTGGATTCCACCTAAGCTTTTGGCGAGTGTCATTTAAACATTTGAGCCAAAAATAGCTCGTCTCTGGCCTTAGCTTTTTAGAAAACCTAGTTAATTTGTGATTAACATCGACAAGAGTATACAGATTTTTCGAGTTTTACAAATTAGACGGTGTCACCGAGTCTATATGACATTGACTGATTTATTGCTTGGAAGTCCTGGCATAATTCGTTGTAACAGAATTTTCTGGAAAAATAAGGAAATGTCTATGGGAATAATAAAAGTAGTACACTTCAAAAACAACAATATTTATTATCTACATATTCTACATATCTACATACACGAATCTACAGAAAAGGGATTTCTACAGATTTAATGGAACCGCGAGAAGGAGAAACTGAAATGGAAAATCGCAATGATTAGGGAGAAAAGAAAACACATAATCAGAAAAATAGACATAATAGCAAAGATTTGGTGGTGAACCTACAGAGTAGGAGAACGAGAGAGAGTGTCGAAGAGGTGAGGAAAACCCTAACATCCAAAGGGAAGAGGTGAAGCACTGGTCGCAAAGGCTGCATATAATGAGGTTAGAGAAATCATGGAGTAGAAGTGAAATTTTTAGATGCAGCGGTGGTCACTAGTGCTAAAAACTACTACTGCTATACATAAAGAAGAAGAAGAAGAAGAAGAAGAAGAAGAAGAAGAAGAAGAACAACCACTACCGCTAAAAACTACAAAAGTGGTGGAGTATTCATAGTATTTACATCCTATGACATGGGTTTGGAATTTTTGGGTGGAAGAAGCAGTGTTAAAAAGATGGGTTCTAAGCTTAGGAAAAAGATCACTACCAATGCCTTCAATCCCAAAAGGTATCTGAGTGTAGCATATGAGTAGCATATGCTATTATTGATGAGGGGCAGTGGGACTCACACTGTACTTGTGATTGTGCGAAGCTACTATTGATGAACTTAAACAGAAAAATTATTAACAAATGTAGTAGTTTTTTTTACTCTACAAGGATATCTACATATGTTTAGTAACATACCTAGGAAATTGAAAGAAGTGGCACTGTCACTGCTTTTCACCTGACTACATAATAATCTGATTCTATATCTCCACACTTAATTAAAAATGCAACGACGTGATCATATGCTACACATGGAGGGGGTAATTTTTGTTACTTATCTGAGTGTGAGTCATTGTTAAGATATTGTGTATATTTTGATGTACAATATACAAAAGGTATCTAAGAATTTTTATCCTCAGTAGGTTGTAGTTGTACAAATTATGAAAGCCAAGAATCCGATTAAGTAAAGATCTTTTCCTTCTAAGAAAAGGGCAACCTTCTGCTGTAGATGTGTTCAGGACAGCATATAGATATAATCAAAGAGATCTCACCCATATATATATATAATATTTAAAAAACCATTTTTTTCCAAAAAATAATCAAAAGGAAACTAAGAATTTATGGAGAAATAGAGAGGAAATGTAATCAAACTTATAAGCTATTGAAAATACCAATCCCTTACAACCTATCAATCACCTATTTATTAATAAGGAATCTAAACAAAATCAAAGAAACCAAACAACAATTATCTAATCCTGATTATCCAAATTCTAAATAGTACTGAATCCAACAATATGAACAACTTAATTATCTTCATTTTAATTTTTTTTTTGGCAATTTCACTGCATAGTAACATAGATTTATCAAGTCATCAAGAATTATCCATATATAGATTTATCCAGTTAAACTATCTACTCATAGGTTTCCAATTGCTAGAATTTTTTTGGCCTAAACCACAATTATCATTCCATACTGAAGGCAATCCTGCAGCTCAAGCTGGTTAGGAAAATGGCCAGAATTTTCACCAAACAAAATAAAAAAAACGAAAGAAATCTAAGTGTTAACAGAGAATTACTTAAACAAGATTAGTGCATGTGTGGATAAGTAGGATTAAGTTTAATAAGTGGTAATTGAAACTGTGAACAGTTCATGCTGGTGAATCAAAGGAGAGCATAAGTGTTTTTGTCCAATAACTAATAAAGTTTGAAAGAGCAAGCTGAATTCATCATACACCACATCATGCCAAATCATAATAGGAGTCATGAAGAAATTAGAAAAAACATATCAACATGAGAATCTATCCATACAACATACAGAGATGGAGGCCAACAAAGTCATGTGTTTTCTATTAAGCATAACTAAGCATTTATCAAAAGATTTAGCCAATATGTGTAAAGAGAATAGAACCCTAAATCAAAAGAACCTCAAATCGAATAGAACCCTAAATCAAAAGAGAATGAGAATGGAATCAAACAAAACTTCAAATAAGAAGAATGAAGAGTGAAATCATACTCACCGTGAGAGGGAAAGAACAACGAGAAAGCTGAGAGGGAAAGAGATCACGAGAGAAAGGGATCGACGGAGAGAGTCACGAGACTAGAAGGATGGAGAGAGAAGGGCGACTGCGGAGGGCTGCGGCAGAGACGGTGGCCTGGATGTGGCACGGCTGCGACGGCTGGGACGGCGAAGGAGACGGCTGGATCTGAAGTGGAGCTCGAGAGTGAGAAGGGAGAGTGAGAGTGAGAAGTGTGAGAAGGGAGTGAGAGTGTACTTGCGGAGTGTACGTGTGAGAGTGAAACTTAAGGGGGTTATAGAACCGCCACAAATTTGGAGTTTAAAATTGAACACCGACAACAACAGTTCTAAGAACCGCCGCAAATTATCCCCCGTAAATAACACCTTTTTCTTGTGGTGGCATGTCAAGACCTAGGTTAATTTAATGTAATTCTTGATTTTTAGTTAAAAGGCTTAAATTTTTATTTGTAAATGTGATGCATGTTGTGTTTGAAAATTGTTTTCATAAAATGTGATTTATTCGGTCATGAAGAAAATAATAATTAATGGATTGATTTTTGGTGTTGAATGTATGTATGTGTGTATTTTTGATTTTTCATGAAAAGAAATGGTTGAATGAATTGGTTGAACAAAATGCTATGCTGAAATTGTAAATGTGTGTTAATTTAACTTTGATAAATGATATTTGTGCATGCTCAATGATTTTGGAATTTTGTCACTGACCTAAGTATATTAAAATTAACCTCTCTTAATTTTTAAATGATTTTTGGAATTGATCTCCTATTTTTATAAGAGTACAATTTATGAAAACCATTTTAAGAAAACAAGTTTTTCAGTTCAAAGATGAAAATAATTTTCGAACTTGTACTGCTCTAAAGTGTTTGAAATTTTTATGGTAGCTTCCTGGACATCTCTAGATGTTCTCTGTAAAATTTGAAGAGATTTGGAGTTGATTTGATAATTTTTAAAAATACAAAACAGTGAACCACTAGGTTCAGATTTTCTGGACTTAGTGAAAATTTTAATTAGAAAATTATGACTTCCACAACTCCAAATAATCTGAAAATTTGATGAGATAGTCTTGACTGTATAAGGAAGAGTTACACCAATTTTTATGCAATTCTGAGTTGAGAAACTATTTTTAATAATAACGTTTTTGCCTCTGACAAGCAACAGTACCATGTTGTTTTCATGTGAAATTTAATTTGAAACCTAGCTTAGGATTGTTTAAATGGCTTAAAATTTGTATATGATGAACTTTGACATATATGTGTATGTTCTGGAAATTTTGAGAATTAAACAAATTAAATTGATAAAGTTTTGGATTTTATCTTTTGTGTTTTACTTATAGTCACACTAGGATTCTATTTAAATGTTTTTGATGAAAATAAATTTTTATGCTTTATGTTATGACTTGGCTGCCTTGTTTGATAATCATGATGCTTTGAAATAATTGAATGAGTGATTGTTTGATGGTGTGATTAGGTTATCCATGAATGAATGTGTAGGTTAAGTGTTTGATTTTGTAATTGGTTTGAAATTAATTGGTTTTGAAATATTATAATCTTGATTTAATTGAATAACCTTGGACTTAGTGGTTGCTGCCCTTAATTCATTTCACAATGTTAAGTTTGAAAAATAAATTATTTACGTGTTTATTTTACAACAAAGTCCTATATGAACGAAAGTTAAGTTTTTCGGTGTTTTGAGTTTTGGTTGGTGGCTGTCCGGAACGGACCAGCAACCAAAACTAATGTTTTAAAATTGTTTGTCAATTATTTTAAAAAGATTTTGAGATGTTTAAAGTATTTTCAAAAGCCGAATCTGATTTGAAAAAAAAAGCTTTAACAATTTACAATTTTCCGACAAGAAATAAAAAGAGTTTTCGAAATGCGTTTCGATAATAAGTATGACGATTATTTAGAATAGACTTATAACGTTAGTATTATCTCCCTTAGTACAAGGTGCGTATAAGTCGAAAAGCGGAACGGCCGACTTGTTGGGAAGGACCCGCAACGATTTCAGAAGCTGGAGAATGAGGTGAGAGATGCAGTAGGCGTAGGTCATCGTGACGCGTAGACTCAGTTCTAAACTGAGTACATCGAGTCTAATATGTTACATGCTGCATTATCATACGTGATGCATATATGTGTTAGAAGCTTTCCTGTTTTGTTGAATGTGTTGCATGATTGAATTTATTATGGATTGCATATCTTGTGATTGTTATATTCTGTCCGGAAAATCTAGAAGTGTGTTGAATGATAGTAAGAATCCTGAAAAAGAGTAAGACTCGAAGTTAAATGAAAAAGTTGAATGTGAGTATATGTGGTAATGAGAAAGGATAAGTCTTGAGAAGTATGAGAGAGAAATAAGATGAGTAAATTGAAAAGAAATGTGATTGTGATTGGAGTTGAGATTTGAGAGTGAGATGTGGTTTGAGTGGAGATGTGATTCCTCGTTCATGTTTTTGGGAAGAAGCTTAGTGTTGAGTTGAGCTTGCTCCTCCATTAACACTCACCCAAAAATTTGATTTTTTGAAAAAGGTTTTTGAAAAGAGATTTTTGAAAGAGCTTTTGGGAAATAATATCTTGTGAAAGTTTTTGGAAACAGTATTTTGAAAAAGTTTCGTGAAAGGATTTATGAAATGAGGTTTCTAAAAATGTTTTGTGAAGTGAAAGTTTGTGAAATCATGTTTTCGAAAAAGTGTTGCGAAAGGATGTTTTGAGAAAAACGAGGAAATGATGCTGATGTTGTGATGAGATGAGATGAGTCTATGTGAATTGTGATAGCGAGATGAAAGTGATATGAGGCATAAGACCATTGAGATTTAGGGGGAACAGATTGCGATTAGTGGTCGGGCTTCGTTGAAGGGATGCACCAAGGACGAACCGATTGTTAGGACTAAGCCGCTAATTAAAACGTTAAAACTTTAAAAGGCTCTAAAAAGACATATACAAACGCGGTGAGGTATGAGTGTCGTATCGAAGTAGTGGAGAGGAAGATACCCCGGAGTATCTGCGGATATTTGGGTTGTGATTGCAATAGGGGAGGGTAAGGACGGTGATACGTCAAGAAGCCTTGAGTGCTATTCTAGGCGGAACGAATTCCACATGTGGTACGGGCAGATCGGTCCTATGCTGTGGTGAGTTCTGCACTCGCCCCCTATGGCAATTCGAGAACAGTGAGAGGGACTGGAACGGGTCATTTATGATTGCCGCTGAGAGCGTGCCTTTGATTATGTGAATTGAATTGAATTGAGGCTGAGTCCTCCTGGTCTGGGACCATTTGTGTGTGTGACAGCTGTCGTGCCCGCGTGGTAAAGGTCCTGTACTCCTGTTTGCTTCCGACTAGGTTGGGTGGATGACCGAGGAGATGTAGACGTGTGTGAGCTCAATGATGTGTCCCCCCTCACCATTGATGCTAATCGTTTGATAAGACTTAAGAATGATGAAAGATTACAAAAATGAAAGTTTGAAGATTTTATTGGAAAAGATTCAAGAAAGAAAAGTGTAATTGAGCATTGGAAAGAATGAGAAAGATGACGATGAGATTTGAATGTTCGAAGGCTTGTGATGCCAAGTACAGTAAGGTGTAGTGTGATGAGTTAAGACTCTAATACGTTTGGTTTGTTATGATATGTTTTATTTATAAGTGTTTCCTATGTGTTTATATGAATATACTTGACATATGCATAGAATGAATAGTCGTTACTGCATGAGAATTAGTATGCCTCTAGTTACTGTTCAACTATCTGGTCATGTTGTACTTCTGGTATACTGACCATCTCTCCTATCATGTTGTCATATCGGGTTATTCCGGTGTCGCAACGGATAGATGGCCGACCCTGTAGGCTTCGGCGGAGGATTTCAGGGAAGAAGATTAGAAGTCAAGAATAGTAGTAGGTAATCCCTGAGCACTGTATCTCTTGCAACTACTTGGTTAACATTGCTATATTATTCTGTACCACGCTTGGAATTTTATTGAGTATGGCTTTTGAAATAATAAGGCTTTTATGAAACAAGTAATGAAAATGTTTTTTTCAAAACATATTTATGAAGCCAAGTTACAAAGTGTGATGTTAAGTAACATCTCGGTTTGGGACTTGACTTGTGATGTGCGACATGAGAACGTTATTTATTTCAATTAAGATAATGAAATGTTTTTGAACATAAAGGTTCTCATGCCCATGTCACCATGTAGAAAAAAAAGATTTCCCAAATTTTTACTATATTTTGTTAAAGAGATAAATGTTTTCAAGTTGCCAAAATCGGGGTGTTACAGAATGGTATCAGAGCAATGGTTAACCGAAGTAGCCTGATGCATGGGCTTACATGCTTGCATGTGTGTGTCTGTCTGTGTGTTAGTATTAGAGTCACGTTGAGGCTGCATTAGTGTTAGAGTCACGATGAGTGAGAATAGGAGTACGAAGTCACGTGAGCATCTCTATCATACCACCTCTATCGTTCGTTCTATTTCTATCGTTCTATCTCTCTATCTTCGGAACGTGTCAAGAATTTGTCTACGCTGGTACAAGAAATGATGATCAGAATCATACGGAGACTTTATTCTCGTGACCTGAACCTCTCTTGATTGTTGAAACCCTTTTGTTGAGAACCCTCTTTTTGTTTGTGACGGCCTCTGAGCCACTGACATGCGACCTTGTTTTGCAACTAAAACCCTCTTTTCCTTGTTGACACTCCTTTTTATGTAAACCCTATGTGTTGTTGTGTTGCCTTGACAGTACGATTGTTTCCTCTAAAAGCTTTCCATGAAAATTTTAGACCCTGACACCTTATGCCAATCGACTAGACATATCTAAGTTATAAGGTGGACGGTGAGATGTTGCTAAGTAAAGAATTATAATGGTTGAGGAAGGAATAAGCAGGAACGGATGTGATGTATAGGGATATGATTCGTCAAAGTTGGGGAGTAAACAGAGGCTTTGAGATTTGTGATAACCCACCTTGGCTTAAAAGGATGAGAAGAGCCAAATTAAGGAAGAAAGACCATGAGGAAAGTAGTACCCTTGTCAGAATTGGCATAAGCGTGCTATTCTTTTTGAATTTTGTTTCGAAACCCTCGAACCCTTTGGACTCTTGTTGACAAAGCTATACCCTTAGTATTCCATTGTGTCTGATTACCTCTGGGAAAACGATGCATATGCGACGATTCGAGGACGACGACTGACGTTAAGGATCGAGAGAATCACTCCAAGGAATTTGATATCCGTTGATCGTGGAGTTTCGCGTACCATTTCTCGAGGACGAGAAATCTGCAAGTTGGGGAGAATGTAACATCCCGCGTTTTTCCGACTAGGACGAATAAAATTTTATTAAAGAAGAGTTTTGAAAAAATTGTTTTACAAAAGGTTTTCGATGAAAATTTTATTCGATTTCGAATTAAGGTGTTGATTTTACAAAGTTTGGATAAATAAATATTTTTATGGAGTAAGTAAGAATGATTTTTAATGAAAAATGATTTTTATTGTTGGTGATTTGTTTTGAAAATGAATTTTTATGGATTTTCTTGAATGTATTAACTTCAAAAATCCATAACTTTTTAACCGTAACTCCGATTTTTACGATCTTTACATCAAAACGATCGTATCAAAATGTAGTTTTCAAAAATCTATCTTTCATAATTTTCTGGGTTTGTTTGCGAAAATTATTTTTCAGAGCTGTAAAGGACGAATTTTAAGGGAATAAATCATGAAAAATAGGTTTTGACTTTTAATGAATTTTTCCTTTTGGGATTATCTTTAATATATTAAATTATGGTTTTAGAAAATGAAATAAGGGCTATAAGTGCAACCAATAAGTACAGTTTATTATTTAAAAGAAATTGTGTTTAATTGTTAATGTGTGTGCTTGATTATTATTTTGTGACTAAGTGTGTGATTGATTGATAAATGTGTGTATGTATGTGTATGAGTATATATGTGTATTTATGTGTGTATGTGCTACGTATGTTTGTGTATGTATAATTGTAATCTTAGAGTTAATGGCTTGATTTTATGAATTAATGAATTTAATTAAGAAATAAAAAAAAATAAATAAGACATGTGTGTGTGCATGTAGAAGACATATGTGTGTGTGTGTATGTGAGTGACAAGTGTGTGTATGGTGTATGTGTAAGCTTCTAAAGCCTTGCATGTTGACTAAGCTAAAGAAAGGAAATAAAAATAAAAAGAAAAGAAACTAGGAACTTGGGGACCAAGTAGCTAGAAGCCTTAGACTATTTCCTTCAATTCATTCTTTCATCCATTCCCTTCACTTCCTCCATAGCCTTCACTCTCCATTTCATTCTTCCACTTCTTCCTTTTCACACTTCCACCAACCCAAACACTTAGTCCCAAGAGCAACATTAGCTCTTGAGACATGCAAAAAAAAAAAAGAAAGAAAGAAAGAAAGAAAGAACCATGGAAAGAAAAAGAGAGAAAACCGTGAGGGTAGAAAAGGAGGAAGAAGAAAACCCATGATTGATCAAGCCTTGTTCTTGAAGATCTAAACACTAGGAAAGCTTGAGGACCAACCTTTTCATGGTAGGATTTGGAGATCAAGATGAAGCTTTTGTAATAGTATAGACTTTCCTTTTTAGTTGTAGATCCATTTCTTGTTCTTCCTTGCATGTTGATTTTTCTAAGTTTAAGGATGATTTTATGTGTTGTTATTCTTTAATCTTGGGCTATAAGGACTCACTTAATTTGTAATATGTTAAAGCTTTATGTTTGATGTCCTTCTTCATTTTATTTTCGGTTCTATGTGTTGATTTGATCTTGCATGTTAATTTTTATTGTTGATCTATGTTTTTCAAAGACTAAAAACCAAAGATTAAAGTTTTAAAATGAAAAATGAACATGCAAAGATGATTAAAAGGTGATTCGGTTTTTGTAAAATTTTTGTGCAAATAATTATTGTTTCTTTGATGTACTTTGGTTTTGTGCATGAAAAGAAAATTATTTTTGGGTATGAAGGTTTAACTCAAAACATGAAATTTTTGATGAAATGAACTTGCTTTCTTGATGCATGTTTCGGTGTAGGCTTAGATCTTTAGAGATGAATTTTACTTGAAGTCTTGATGCATGCATGTGATGATCTAGTGAAAAGGAGTTTGTTTTAAAGCTCGTTTTGATTTTATCTTAAATCTTTGATTTTGATTCTTGAATGTTAAATGCATGTATAATTTTTCTTAAGATCTATTAATTTTGAGTATGTGCATGTCAAGACCTAGGTTAATTTAATGTAATTCTTGATTTTTAGTTAAAAGGCTTAAATTTTTATTTGTAAATGTGATGCATGTTGTGTTTGAAATTTTTTTTCATAAAATGTGATTTATTCGGTCATGAAGAAAATAATAATTAATGGATTGATTTTTGGTGTTGAATGTATGTATGTGTGTATTTTTGATTTTTCATGAAAAGAAATGGTTGAATGAATTGGTTGAACAAAATGCTATGCTGAAATTGTAAATGTGTGTGAATTTAACTTTGATAAATGATATTTGTGCATGCTCAATGATTCTGGAATTTTGTCACGGACCTAAGTATATTAAAATTAACCTCTCTTAATTTTTAAATGATTTTTGGAATTGATCTCCTATTTTTATAAGAGTACACTTTATGAAAACCATTTTAAGAAAACATGTTTTTCAGTTCAAAGATGAAAATAATTTTCGAACTTGTACTACTCTAAAGTGTTTGAAATTTTTTATGGTAGCTTCCTGGACATCTCTAGATGTTCTCTGTAAAATTGGAAGAGATTTGGAGTTGATTTGATAATTTTTCAAAATACAAAAAGTGAACCACTAGGTTCAGATTTTCTGGACTTAGTGAAAATTTTAATTAGAAAATTATGACTTCCACAACTCCAAATAATCTGAAATTTTATGAGATAGTCTTGACTGTATAAGGAAGAGTTACACCAATTTTTATGCAATTCTGAGTTGAGAAACTATTTTTAATAATAACATTTTTGCCTCTGACAAGCAACAGTACCATGTTGTTTTCATGTGAAATTTAATTTGAAACCTAGCTTAGGATTGTTTAAATGGCTTAAAATTTTTATATGATGAACTTTGACATATATGTGTATGTTCTGGAAATTTTGAGAATTAAAAAAATTAAATTGATAAAGTTTTTGATTTTATCTTTTGTGTTTTACTTATAGTCACACTAGGATTCTATTTAAATGTTTTTGATGAAAATAAATTTTTATGCTTTATGTTATGACTTGGCTGCCTTGTTTGATAATCATGATGCTTTGAAATAATTGAATGAGTGATTGTTTGATGGTGTGATTAGGTTATGCATGAATGAATGTGTAGGTTAAGTGTTTGATTTTGTAATTGGTTTTAAATTAATTGGTTTTGAAATATTTTAATCTTGATTTAATTGAATTACCTTGGACTTAGTGGTTGCTGCCCTTAATTCATTTCACAATGTTAAGTTTGAAAAATAAATTATTTAAGTGTTTATTTTACAACAAAGTCCTATATGAACAAAAGTTAAGTTTTTCGGTGTTTTGAGTTTTGGTTGGTGGCTGTCCGGAACGGACCAGCAACCAAAACTAATGTTTTAAAAATTTTTGTCAATTATTTTAAAAATATTTTGAGATGTTTAAAGTATTTTCAAAAGCCGAATCTGATTTGAAAAAAAAGCTTTAACAATTTACAATTTTCCGACAAGAAATAAAAAGAGTTTTCGAAATGCGTTTCGATAATAAGTATGACGATTATTTAGAATAGACTTATAACGTTAGTATTATCTCCCTTAGTACAAGGTGCGTATAAGTCGAAAAGCGGAACGGCCGACTTGTTGGGAAGGACCCGCAACGATTTCAGAAGCTGGAGAATGAGGTGAGAGATGCAGTAGGCCTAGGTCATCGTGACGCGTAGACTCAGTTCTAAACTGAGTACATCGAGTCTAATATGTTACATGCTGCATTATCATACGTGATGCATATATGTGTTAGATGCTTTCCTGTTTTGTTGAATGTGTTGCATGATTGAATTTATTATGGATTGCATATCTTGTGATTGTTATATTCTGTCCGGAAAATCTAGAAGTGTGTTGAATGATAGTAAGAATCCTGAAAAAGAGTAAGACTCGAAGTTAAATGAAAAAGTTGAATGTGAGTATATGTGGTAATGAGAAAGGATAAGTCTTGAGAAGTATGAGAGAGAAATAAGATGAGTAAATTGAAAAGAAATGTGATTGTGATTGGAGTTGAGATTTGAGAGTGAGATGTGGTTTGAGTGGAGATGTGATTCCTCGTTCATGTTTTTGGGAAGAAGCTTAGTGTTGAGTTGAGCTTGCTCCTCCATTAATACTCACCCAAAAATGTGATTTTTTGAAAAAGGTTTTTGAAAAGAGATTTTTGAAAGAGCTTTTGGGAAATAATATCTTGTGAAAGTTTTTGGAAACAGTATTTTGAAAAAGTTTCGTGAAAGGATTTATGAAATGAGGTTTCTAAAAATGTTTTGTGAAGTGAAAGTTTGTGAAATCATGTTTTCGAAAAAGTGTTGCGAAAGGATGTTTTGAGAAAAACGAGGAAATGATGCTGATGTTGTGATGAGATGAGATGAGTCTATGTGAATTGTGATAGCGAGATGAAAGTGATATGAGGCATGAGGCCATTGAGATTTAGGGGGAACAGATTGCGATTAGTGGTCGGTCTTCGTTGAAGGGATGCACCAAGGACGAGCCGACTGTTAGGACTAAGCCGCTAATTAAAACGTTAAAACTTTAAAAGGCTCTAAAAAGACATATACAAACGCGGTGAGGTATGAGTGTCGTATCGAAGTAGTGGAGAGGAAGATACCTCGGAGTATCTGCGGATATTCGGGTTGTGATTGCAATAGGGGAGGTTAAGGACGGTGATACGTCAAGAAGCCTTGAGTGCTTTTCTAGGCGGAACGAATTCCACATGTGGTACGGGCAGATCGGTCCTATGCTGTGGTGAGTTCTGCACTCGAGACTAGAATAGTACTGTCGCCCCCTATGGCAATTCGAGAACAGTGAGAGGGACTGGAATGGGGCATTTATGATTGCCGCTGAGAGCGTGCCTTTGATTATGTGAATTGAATTGAATTGAGGCTGAGTCCTCCTGGTCTGGGACCATTTGTGTGTGTGACAGCTGTCGTGCCCGCGTGGTAAAGGTCTTGTACTCCTGTTTGCTTCCGACTAGGTTGGGTGGATGACCGAGGAGATGTAGACGTGTGTGAGCTCAATGATGTGTCCCCCCTCACCATTGATGCTAATCGTTTGATAAGACTTAAGAATGATGAAAGATTACAAAAATGAAAGTTTGAAGATTTTATTGGAAAAGATTCAAGAAAGAAATGTGTAATTGAGCATTGGAAAGAATGAGAAAGATGACGATGAGATTTGAATGTTCGAAGGCTTGTGATGCCAAGTACAGTAAGGTGTAGTGTGATGAGTTAAGACTCTAATACGTTTGGTTTGTTATGATATGTTTTATTTATAAGTGTTTCCTATGTGTTTATATGAATATACTTGACATATGCATAGAATGAATAGTCGTTACTGCATGAGAATTAGTATGCCTCTAGTTACTGTTCAACTGTCTGGTCATGTTGTACTTCTGGTATACTGACCATCTCTCCTATCATGTTGTCATATCGGGTTATTCCGGTGTCGCAACGGATAGATGGCCGACCCTGTAGGCTTCGGCGGAGTATTTCAGCGAAGAAGATTAGAAGTCAAGAATAGTAGTAGGTAATCCCTGAGCACTGTATCTCTTGCAACTACTTGGTTAAATTGCTATATTATTCTGTACCCCGCTTGGAATTTTATTGAGTATGGCTTTTGAAATAATAAGGCTTTTATGAAACAAGTAATGAAAATGTTTTTTTCAAAACAGATTTATGAAGCCAAGTTACAAAGTGTGATGTTAAGTAACATCTCGGTTTGGGACTTGACTTGTGATGTGCGACATGAGAACGTTATTTATTTCAATTAAGATAATGAAATGTTTTAGAACATAAAGGTTCACATGCCCATGTCACCATGTAGAAAAAAAAATTCCCAAATTTTTACTATATTTTGTTAAAGAGATAAATGTTTTCAAGTTGCCAAAATCGGGGTGTTACAGAATGGTATCAGAGCAATGGTTAACCGAAGTATCCTGATTCATGGGCTTACATGCTTGCATGTGTGTGTCTGTCTGTGTGTTAGTATTAGAGTCACGTTGAGGCTGCATTAGTGTTAGAGTCACGATGAGTGAGAATAGGAGTACGAAGTCACGTGAGCATCTCTATCATACCACCTCTATCGTTCGTTCTATTTCTATCGTTCTATCTCTCTATCTTCGGAACGTGTCAAGAATTTGTCTACCTGGTGCAAGAAATGATGATCAGAATCATACGGAGACTTTATTCTCGTGACCTGAACCTCTCTTGATTGTTGAAACCCTTTTGTTGAGAACCCTCTTTTTGTTTGTGACGGCCTCTGAGCCACTGACATGCGACCTTGTTTTGCAACTAAAACCCTCTTTTCCTTGTTGACACTCTTTTTTATGTAAACCCTATGTGTTGTTGTGTTGCCTTGACAATACGATTGTTTCCTCTAAAAGCTTTCCATGAAAATTTTAGACCCTGACACCTTATGCCAATCGACTAGACATATCTAAGTTATAAGGTGGACGGTGAGATGTTGCTAAGTAAAGAATTATAATGGTTGAGGAAGGAATAAGCAGGAACGGATGTGATGTATAGGGATATGATTCGTCAAAGTTGGGGAGTAAACAGAGGCTTTGAGATTTGTGATAACCCACCTTGGCTTAAAAGGATGAGAAGAGCCAAATTAAGTAAGAAAGACCATGAGGAAAGTAGTACCCTTGTCAGAATTGGCATAAGCGTGCTATTCTTTTTGAATTTTGTTTCGAAACCCTCGAACCCTTTGGACTCTTGTTGACAAAGCTATACCCTTAGTATTCCATTGTGTCTGATTACCTCTGGGAAAACGATGCATATGCGACGATTCGAGGACGACGACTGACGTTAAGGATCGAGAGAATCACTCCAAGGAATTCGATATCCGTTGATCGTGGAGTTTCGCGTACCATTTCTCGAGGACGAGAAATCTGCAAGTTGGGGATAATGTAACATCCCGCGTTTTTCCGACTAGGACGAATAAAATTTTATTAAAGAAGAGTTTTGAAAAAATTGTTTTACAAAAGGTTTTCGATGAAAATTTTATTCGATTTCGAATTAAGGTGTTGATTTTACAAAGTTTGGATAAATAAATATTTTTATGGAGTAAGTAAGAATGATTTTTAATGAAAAATGATTTTTATTGTTGGTGATTTGTTTTGAAAATGAATTTTTATGGATTTTCTTGAATGTATTAACTTCAAAAATCCATAACTTTTTAACCGTAACTCCGATTTTTATGATCTATATATCAAAACGATCGTATCAAAATGTAGTTTTCAAAAATGTATCTTTCATAATTTTCTGGGTTGGTTTGCGAAAATTATTTTTCAGAGCTGTAAAGGACGAATTTTAAGGGAATAAATCATGAAAAATAGGTTTTGACTTTTAATGAATTTTTCCTTTTGGGATTATCTTTAATATATTAAATTATGATTTTAGAAAATGAAATAAGGGCTATAAGTGCAACCAATAAGTACAGTTTATTATTTAAAAGAAATTGTGTTTAATTGTTAATGTGTGTGCTTGATTATTATTTTGTGACTAAGTGTGTGATTGATTGATAAATGTGTGTATGTATGTGTATGAGTATATATGTGTATTTATGTGTGTATGTGCTACGTATGTTTGTGTATGTATAATTGTAATCTTAGAGTTAATGGCTTGATTTTATGAATTAATGAATTTAATTAAGAAATAAAAAAATAAATAAATAAGACATGTGTGTGTGCATGTAGAAGACATATGTGTGTGTGTATGTGAGTGACAAGTGTGTGTATGGTGTATGTGTAAGCTTCTAAAGCCTTGCATGTTGACTAAGCTAAAGAAAGGAAATAAAAATAAAAAGAAAAGAAACTAGGAACTTGGGGACCAAGTAGCTAGAAGCCTTAGACTATTTCCTTCAATTCATTCTTTCATCCATTCCCTTCACTTCCTCCGTAGCCTTCACTCTCCATTTCATTCTTCCACTTCTTCCTTTTCACACTTCCACCAACCCAAACACTTAGTCCCAAGAGCAACATTAGCTCTTGAGACATGCAAAAAAAAAGAAAGAAAGAAAGAAAGAAAGAACCATGGAAAGAAAAAGAGAGAAAACCGTGAGGGTAGAAAAGGAGGAAGAAGAAAACCCATGATTGATCAAGCCTTGTTCTTGAAGATCTAAACACTAGGAAAGCTTGAGGACCAACCTTTTCATGGTAGGATTTGGAGATCAAGATGAAGCTTTTGTAATAGTATAGACTTTCCTTTTTAGTTGTAGATCCATTTCTTGTTTTTCCTTGCATGTTGATTTTTCTAAGTTTAAGGATGATTTTATGTGTTGTTATTCTTTAATCTTGGGCTATAAGGACTCACTTAATTTGTAATATGTTAAAGCTTTATGTTTGATGTCCTTCTTCATTTTATTTTCGGTTCTATGTGTTGATTTGATCTTGCATGTTAATTTTTATTGTTGATCTATGTTTTTCAAAGACTAAAAACCAAAGATTAAAGTTTTAAAATGAAAAATGAACATGCAAAGATGATTAAAAGGTGATTCGGTTTTTGTAAAATTTTTGTGCAAATAATTATTGTTTCTTTGATGTACTTTGGTTTTGTGCATGAAAAGAAAATTATTTTTGGGTATGAAGGTTTAACTCAAAACATGAAATTTTTGATGAAATGAACTTGCTTTCTTGATGCATGTTTCGGTGTAGGCTTAGATCTTTAGAGATGAATTTTTACTTGAAGTCTTGATGCATGCATGTGATGATCTAGTGAAAAGGAGTTTGTTTTAAAGCTCGTTTTGATTTTATCTTAAATCTTTGATTTTGATTCTTGAATGTTAAATGCATGTATAATTTTTCTTAAGATCTATTAATTTTGAGTATGTGCATGTCAAGACCTAGGTTAATTTAATGTAATTCTTGATTTTTAGTTAAAAGGCTTAAATTTTTATTTGTAAATGTGATGCATGTTGTGTTTGAAAATTGTTTTCATAAAATGTGATTTATTCGGTCATGAAGAAAATAATAATTAATGGATTGATTTTTGGTGTTGAATGTATGTATGTGTGTATTTTTGATTTTTCATGAAAAGAAATGGTTGAATGAATTGGTTGAACAAAATGCTATGCTGAAATTGTAAATGTGTGTGAATTTAACTTTGATAAATGATATTTGTGCATGCTCAATGATTCTGGAATTTTGTCACGGACCTAAGTATATTAAAATTAACCTCTTAATTTTTAAATGATTTTTGGAATTGATCTCCTATTTTTATAAGAGTACACTTTATGAAAACCATTTTAAGAAAACAAGTTTTTCAGTTCAAAGATGAAAATAATTTTCGAACTTGTTCTGCTCTAAAGTGTTTGAAATTTTTATGGTAGCTTCCTGGACATCTCTAGATGTTCTCTGTAAAATTTGAAGAGATTTGGAGTTGATTTGATAATTTTTCAAAATACAAAAAGTGAACCACTAGGTTCAGATTTTCTGGACTTAGTGAAAATTTTAATTAGAAAATTATGACTTCCACAACTCCAAATAATCTGAAAATTTTATGAGATAGTCTTGACTGTATAAGGAAGAGTTACACCAATTTTTATGCAATTCTGAGTTGAGAAACTATTTTTAATAATAACATTTTTGCCTCTGACAAGCAACAGTACCATGTTGTTTTCATGTGAAATTTAATTTGAAACCTAGCTTAGGATTGTTTAAATGGCTTAAAATTTTTATATGATGAACTTTGACATATATGTGTATGTTCTGGAAATTTTGAGAATTAAACAAATTAAATTGATAAAGTTTTTGATTTTATCTTTTGTGTTTTACTTATAGTCACACTAGGATTCTATTTAAATGTTTTTGATGAAAATAAATTTTTATGCTTTATGTTATGACTTGGCTGCCTTTTTTGATAATCATGATGCTTTGAAATAATTGAATGAGTGATTGTTTGATGGTGTGATTAGGTTATGCATGAATGAATGTGTAGGTTAAGTGTTTGATTTTGTAATTGGTTTGAAATTAATTGGTTTTGAAATATTTTAATCTTGATTTAATTGAATAACCTTGGACTTAGTGGTTGCTGCCCTTAATTTATTTCACAATGTTAAGTTTGAAAAATAAATTATTTAAGTGTTTATTTTACAACAAAGTCCTATATGAACGAAAGTTAAGTTTTTCGGTGTTTTGAGTTTTGGTTGGTGGCTGTCCGGAACGGACCAGCAACCAAAACTAATGTTTTAAAATTGTTTGTCAATTATTTTAAAAAGATTTTGAGATGTTTAAAGTATTTTCAAAAGCCGAATCTGATTTGAAAAAAAAGCTTTAACAATTTACAATTTTCCGACAAGAAATAAAAAGAGTTTTCGAAATGCGTTTCGATAATAAGTATGACGATTATTTAGAATAGACTTATAACGTTAGTATTATCTCCCTTAGTACAAGGTGCGTATAAGTCGAAAAGCGGAACGGCCGACTTGTTGGGAAGGACCCGCAACGATTTCAGAAGCTGGAGAATGAGGTGAGAGATGCAGTAGGCCTAGGTCATCGTGACGCGTAGACTCAGTTCTAAACTGAGTACATCGAGTCTAATATGTTACATTCTGCATTATCATACGTGATGCATATATGTGTTAGATGCTTTCCTGTTTTGTTGAATGTGTTGCATGATTGAATTTATTATGGATTGCATATCTTGTGATTGTTATATTCTGTCCGGAAAATCTAGAAGTGTGTTGAATGATAGTAAGAATCCTGAAAAAGAGTAAGACTCGAAGTTAAATGAAAAAGTTGAATGTGAGTATATGTGGTAATGAGAAAGGATAAGTCTTGAGAAGTATGAGAGAGAAATAAGATGAGTAAATTGAAAAGAAATGTGATTGTGATTGGAGTTGAGATTTGAGAGTGAGATGTGGTTTGAGTGGAGATGTGATTCCTCGTTCATGTTTTTGGGAAGAAGCTTAGTGTTGAGTTGAGCTTGCTCCTCCATTAACACTCACCCAAAAATGTGATTTTTTGAAAAAGGTTTTTGAAAAGAGATTTTTGAAAGAGCTTTTGGGAAATAATATCTTGTGAAAGTTTTTGGAAACAGTATTTTGAAAAAGTTTCGTGAAAGGATTTATGAAATGAGGTTTCTAAAAATGTTTTGTGAAGTGAAAGTTTGTGAAATCATGTTTTCGAAAAAGTGTTGCGAAAGGATGTTTTGAGAAAAACGAGGAAATGATGCTGATGTTGTGATGAGATGAGATGAGTCTATGTGAATTGTGATAGCGAGATGAAAGTGATATGAGGCATAAGACCATTGAGATTTAGGGGGAACAGATTGCGATTAGTGGTCGGGCTTCGTTGAAGGGATGCACCAAGGACGAACCGATTGTTAGGACTAAGCCGCTAATTAAAACGTTAAAACTTTAAAAGGCTCTAAAAAGACATATACAAACGCGGTGAGGTATGAGTGTCGTATCGAAGTAGTGGAGAGGAAGATACCCCGGAGTATCTGCGGATATTTGGGTTGTGATTGCAATAGGGGAGGGTAAGGACGGTGATACGTCAAGAAGCCTTGAGTGCTATTCTAGGCGGAACGAATTCCACATGTGGTACGGGCAGATCGGTCCTATGCTGTGGTGAGTTCTGCACTCGAGACTAGAATAGTACTGTCGCCCCCTATGGCAATTCGAGAACAGTGAGAGGGACTGGAACGGGTCATTTATGATTGCCGCTGAGAGCGTGCCTTTGATTATGTGAATTGAATTGAATTGAGGCTGAGTCCTCCTGGTCTGGGACCATTTGTGTGTGTGACAGCTGTCGTGCCCGCGTGGTAAAGGTCCTGTACTCCTGTTTGCTTCCGACTAGGTTGGGTGGATGACCGAGGAGATGTAGACGTGTGTGAGCTCAATGATGTGTCCCCCCTCACCATTGATGCTAATCGTTTGATAAGACTTAAGAATGATGAAAGATTACAAAAATGAAAGTTTGAAGATTTTATTGGAAAAGATTCAAGAAAGAAAAGTGTAATTGAGCATTGGAAAGAATGAGAAAGATGACGATGAGATTTGAATGTTCGAAGGCTTGTGATGCCAAGTACAGTAAGGTGTAGTGTGATGAGTTAAGACTCTAATACGTTTGGTTTGTTATGATATGTTTTATTTATAAGTGTTTCCTATGTGTTTATATGAATATACTTGACATATGCATAGCATGAATAGTCGTTACTGCATGAGAATTAGTATGCCTCTAGTTACTGTTCAACTGTCTGGTCATGTTGTACTTCTGGTATACTGACCATCTCTCCTATCATGTTGTCATATCGGGTTATTCCGGTGTCGCAACGGATAGATGGCCGACCCTGTAGGCTTCGGCGGAGGTTTTCAGCGAAGAAGATTAGAAGTCAAGAATAGTAGTAGGTAATCCCTGAGCACTGTATCTCTTGCAACTACTTGGTTAACATTGCTATATTATTCTGTACCCCGCTTGGAATTTTATTGAGTATGGCTTTTGAAATAATAAGGCTTTTATGAAACAAGTAATGAAAATGTTTTTTTCAAAACAGATTTATGAAGCCAAGTTACAAAGTGTGATGTTAAGTAACATCTCGGTTTGGGACTTGACTTGTGATGTGCGACATGAGAACGTTATTTATTTCAATTAAGATAATGAAATGTTTTTGAACATAAAGGTTCTCATGCCCATGTCACCATGTAGAAAAAAAAAATTCCCAAATTTTTACTATATTTTGTTAAAGAGATAAATGTTTTCAAGTTGCCAAAATCGGGGTGTTACACTCAGCCTCAATCATAATCATATCTATATACATGGCACACTGCCTCGCAGTGGCAAACAATTGCCCCACTCGAGTCCCTCTCACTATTCCTGAACTGCCATAGGGGTGACAACACTATTCTGGTCCCGGGTGCAGAACTTACCACGGTATTAGACCCAGTCCCCACCACGTTAGTGCACCACATGTGGAGTTCGTTCTGCCCAGAATAGTACTCAAGGCAACGTGAGGTTTTACCGCCCGAGCCTACCCTAATGCATTCATCAACCCGAATATCCCTGATATCCGGGGTACCTTCCTCTCCACTACTTCGCACTCTCATACCTTACCGTATTCGTGTTTAATGTTTTTTAAAAGTCTTTTATCTTATTACCCTATTGGTCGGCTCACCCTTCGTGCATCCCTTCAGAGAGTCCCGACCGCTAACTTGCACAATCTTTCTCTTTCTCAAAACTCACATGGCACAGAGCTGGGATCACATCGACAAATTCACGTCTCATTTCTCAAACACTCCTTCCAGTTACCTAGTCATTTCTCAAATCTTCCTTTTTACCATCCTTCTCAAAATCTCAATTTCACAACTCTCCAAAAACTTTATTTCTCCACCTTCCAAAAACTCTATTCCCAAGAACTTTCACAAAACTTTTCCTCAAGGAGGCCATCTCGTAAAACCTTTTTCAAAAACGTTGTTCCAAAACATCATTTCATAAAACTCCTTTCAAAAGATCGTTTCATAAAAACTCCTTTGAAAATGTCGTTTCACAAGCTTCTTCAAAGCCTCTTTCCAAAACCTTTTTCCAAAAATAATTTCCCTTTTATAACCTTTTTCTAAAAACAATTCTTTCCCCAACTCTTTATGAAAATTCCTTTTCACAATTCTTTTCGAAAATTTCTTTCTCAAAAACCATTTTTCAAAAACACATTTACTTTGCTGAGCGCTAGTGGAGGAGCAAGCTCAGCTCAACACTAGTTCCCAGACTAAAACCAAGAACAGAGGAGCTCAGCTCAACTCAGTCCATCTTCCATTCCAACACTCACATCACTCTCCCCAGCTCTGGCTTGTTCTCATCATCACTTTCAATATCTCTTTCTCAATCTCAGCTCTCGTCTCTCTTTCCTCAATTTCTTACCTTTTTTCATCATTCGTTTCTTAATATACCATCACTCTCAATTTCCTCACTTCCTCAATTACTTCTTTTCATTTTTATTTCTCTTATTCTGACGTTCATCAGCCATTTCTCATCATAACCAACAGTAATAATCATTACCAAACATAATTAAATAAAAGCATGTTATCCACACACAACATCACACAATAGATTTGTGGTCTTTGTCACCTTCGTATAAGTGGCCACACAAGGCAAACAATTGCCACTTATACTACTGACTCTAACCACTTCGTTCCGATCTTTGAGATGATGCGGAACGTCCTAATAAATCACCTAGCTACCACGATGTCTTAGGAAAACTTCTCTCTCACCTGAGGTCCAGCCAGTGAATGTGTGCTCTCTTTGGTTCCTTGTGCTTCCATCTGCCTCAACCTCTTTTCTCTATCATTCCTCACATTAAATAAAACATTTTACGTTATTATCTCATTTGAGAAAAATCTTTTCTTAGATTAATACTTGTCCTTTCTTTGTTGGGGAAACTTTGAAATTAAAATCATTGGTTACTTGAAAGCTTGGTTTTAATTCATATGAAAACATTTTTAAACATAATGAGTATGTCCAAGAAATTCTGGACAGCAAGGTTATCTTACAAAATAGCTTTAATAAGGTTATGGAAACATTGCAGTAACTCTTTCATTAAAATTAGTGTTTAAAACTCAAATCTTTTCACAAAACAATTTTGGGGCAGCCATGAAAACATTTTTTTTTAAATCTCAAACAAGTCCAATCGAATGTCTTTAAAATCAATTCACTTCAAAAATCGTTCGCACACTCAATCATACAACCCTAATATAATTCTAAACAAATCAAACCACATTAACATCAAGCAGATAATGCATCAGCATAATTCTAAACAAACCGCAGACAACACATAGGCATGCAAGAATTCACACACCAATATTGAATCTGGATTCTGACCAAACACATCAACACTTATTTGCATGCATAAATGGTCCATGCCTTTAAACGTCCTAATCCTACCTAGACCACTTAACCGAATGGAAACAAAGAAAGAAATCAATCACCACAATTCAAACCAATTGATTTTATTTTAGGCAATTAGATTCCATTTTCTTTTAGTCCTAACCGAATACACATAATTACACACATGTATATTCATTCAAACACAACACTCAATTAGTTTAATTCCTTCATTTCTTTTAAGGTATTTTATTGGAAAAGAGGTCCTAGGCTAGCTAACACATATAGACCGAATATCATCAAGGTAAGGTAAAGTCAAATATTCATCGTATATGCACATAGATCATGAACTAATGCAAGGATCATTTTCAAAACTAGTTTTCTTATCTTCTTGGTAAAAACCGTGAGCTTCCCAAGAATTTTAACAAACAACAATTTAATTCCTTATCACAATAAAATCAAGAATTATGTCAAATCTATTAACCTCTAGGATTAACTATTACATGCATCTAAAATCTCTAGGTGGAACAAGTGTCAACATGCATGTAAGTAAAACAATGGTCTAGCATGATTTCTCAATCTCCTAGGCTTGACCGAATGCTATCATGCAAGAGGCAATGTTTTATAATTTTATTTTCTACATGCAAACATCTAAATTCACATCATGTAAGACTTAAAGCATCATTTTACGTTTTGCATTACCAACCGAATCATCATCATCACACACACACACAAAATCTTGATTCAAACTTTCTTTAAACTAAGATTATTCTTAAAGCTTGTTAGACTTATTTCCTCTTGAAAACCGTAGCATGCATACAAGAAATCAAGACTTTTTCATACTCAAATTAACCACACAAAATTCAAGTTTCATGTTTTCTCAAAATCAATCCTAGATCAAGACATGTAAAATAAAATCAAAGCTAAATCATAGACTTGACTCCAATATTCGAACAAACCGTAAGAAACAAGTTAGAAATTAATTTTTGCAAGCATAGAATGTAACATCAAATCACTTAGACCAAATTAAACATCAAGACCTAAATCTTCTACTCATGGCCGAATCATTTAGTTCTTGATTTGATGGTTTATAAGTTCATTCATTCATCAAAATTCAAGATCAAGGCATAAAAGAACATGCAAAGGAAAACAAGGATCATCAAGCCACAAAATCAACATGCATGAGAGAATCAAAGCAAAAATATGAACTTAAACACAACTTCAAACAAAACCGTGATGAAGGAAGTTTACAAATTAGAGATCAAAAACTTTTTAACAACAACATTCAAGATCAAGCCTTAAAAACAACATGCAAGACATTTAAACCTCAAGATCACCCAAAAGTGATTACATGCACCACAAAATTTAAATCAAAGTCCAAAATAAATTCTTTTACAACAAAATGATTAAATCAAGACTCTTTCTACCTTAGTCCCTAATCCTAAATCTTCGAGTTCCTCTCCTTAGCTTCTTGGGGTTTTACCTCGGTTTCTCCTTCTTCTAGGGTTGAGGGGTAGGTTTCTCCTTGATCTTTGAAGACTAAGGTGGTTGAGAGGGGATTGAAGTAGTTTGGTTTAAGGGCTTTTGGGATTTTTGGCTCTCCTTCTTCTCTTCTCCTCACGGCCTCCCTCTTTTCTCAAAGTGTCTCAAGAGCTTGATGATGCTCTTGAGAGAAATTGTGTTTGAGAAGGAAAAAGGAAGGAAAGAAAATGAGATGGGAACCAAAGCCAATACACTCTCCCACGGCTTTAAGGACAATTGCAAGGGTGTGGGAATTCCCTATTTTAGCCTCGGTTTGATGGGTGGAAGGAAGGGTAATTTGGGCCATCCCAATTGTTGCATGGGAGGGCCAAGTCGTGGAACACATGGAGGGAAAGGAGGCCCTTCCTAGGTTTATGACTAATCCCTCCTAGTCTCTTCTAGCCTTCATGACTCACACTTCCTACTTCTCCTCTCATTTTCTTTTCAAATTTTATTCTCTTAATGCATAAGGAAATCCAAACCCACTTGGTTCTCTATTCCTCTTACCTAGCCGAGCCATACACACAAACACATATAAAATTCATTCTCACATAGCATGGCATCATGGGTAATGCATATACTTGACACCCATATAAGCATTACACAAATAGCATCTACACGGCATATACACACATAAATTCACACATTCATGTTTCTTTATTGTTGACACCCAATTTTGTCCCCCCCCCCCAAACAAAATAAAACAAAAAAAATAAAAATGTTTTTTTTTTAAAAAAAAAAGTGATGAAAAATGAAAAAATAAATAAAAAATAAAAAAGATTTTGAAAAAGTATTTTTTTAAAAAAAATAAAAAAAACGAAAAAATAAATAGAAAATAAAAAGATTTTGAAAAAAAGTATTTTTTATGAAAAATAAAAAACGAAAAATAAAAAATTTTCAGAAAAAAGAATAAGATAAAAATGTTTTGGTAAAAGATTTGGTTAATTTGTGAAGATAAAGATAAAATTTGGTTTTTTTTTAAAAGGATTATCATTATATTTGTTTTTTTTTTAAGATTTAATTGAGGGATAAACCAGGGAATATTCCACTAGGCTCTCAAAGCCTGTTGGAGAAACCCTATTTTTCTTAACCTAATATTTTCCTATAAATAGAACTCTCTTCCTCACAATTTAAAGGAACAATTTTTTACACACAAGAGAATTCTACACAAACAATTTTATGAAAACACAATTTTTTTTAGAGGCAATATTCTTAGAAATTTATAGCCAAATCTATAAAAAATAAAAACAAAAATAATTAGCTGCATTGTTGTCCGTGCCCAGTGTTCCATCCAACCTCATTCATTTTTATCGGTTTCCGTGCAAGTACTCCCAGCCTTCGGAGTTCCGTTTTTTTTTTCTTCTTGAGTTTCTCTGCACTACTTCCTCCGTCCACTCCAGTGATCTTTATTTTGCATAGCCCCTGCCCACTCTCCCTCAGTTCTTGTTGCATCCGGCTTTCGTTCTCTGCAGGTACTTCTTCTTTTTTTTTTTTTTATTTATTACTTTTTTTAATTTTTTATTAATTATTAATAAATAATTAAATAATAATAATAATTTAAAATGTAGTTTTTTTTGTTTAAATTGGTTGTGTTTTGGTAAGTCAATTTTTCTCACCCGAATTCAACACAGTGGTGGGATCTCTTGGGGCTGCCTCTCCGCACAAAAAATATGCATATAAAAATATTTTTTTTTAAATAAGTTGTAAAAGTTTAAAAATATTAAAAGACAAGGACACTCTTTTTTTAACAAAAATTAAATAGACTTCATTAATTAATTATTAACATCATGCGTTTTGGTAAATAGACTTCATTAATTAATTATTAACATCATGCGTTTTGGAAATCCACCTTTCATTGGCTAAATGTTGGGGTCTTGTGTATATTTCCTCTCCGCATAAAATTAATTTTTTTAAGAAAAACATTACAAATTAGTTCAGAACTACGTAGCCTTGATTCCTCATTTTATGAGGGTACGTAGGACGTTAGACACAACAATAAAAAACAAATATTTTTTGGCAAACCAATTATTTAGGTCTTTTAATTAAAATCAATCAAAGGTACCATTTTCAAATGGGCGAACGGGGCGGCAGGGATACAACAACGTATTGGACCTGAATACGCAGGTCCTTTGGGAGTTCTTCAAGCTCTATCAGATGGAACAAAACTACTTTTCAAAGAGAATCTTATTCCATCTAGGGGAGATAGTCGTTTATTCAGTATTGGACCATCCATATCACTTATATCAATTCTAATAAGTTATTCGGTAATTCCTTTTGGCTATAACTTTGTTTTATCTGATCTCAATATTGGTGTTTTTTTATGGGTTGCTATTTCGAGCATTGCTCCGATTGGACTTCTTATGTCAGGATATGGCTCAAATAATAAATATTCCTTTTTGGGTGGTCTACGAGCTGCTGCTCAATCGATTAGTTATGAAATACCATTAACTCTATGTGTGTTATCAATATCTCTACGTGTGATTCGTTGAGACCAAACCTTTTGATGCTGGCTCGTAACCGACTCCCGAACTTGGAATCTATCTAATTCGAGACTATCTTTATCCTTTTTAATTAATAATTATTTTTTCCGCGCTTTTGTAACAAAATGCGGTGGCGACTCCATATTGGGTCAGTCGACCCCCACTCGTAGGCGAGGCCTGGGGACAAAACTAAATAAGAGAGTCAGGCCTAAATGATTGATTATTCTTAATAGACCTATTTTTTTTTTAATTGGTTAGCCTTTAATTAATTGTTTATTATATATATTTGTTTAATTTTTTTTTTTGCTAAATTGTATATTTATTCTTTATTGTAATCTTTAAAAACAAAAGGGGTTTGTATGCCCCCAAAATAGGTTTTTTTTTACACGGATCTTTGCACACACGGAGACCCTATACCCGGGTACTATTATTTAAACCCTAAGTTTAGGGGTGCTTTTGTCCTACCTTTGACTTACCAAGTGTATGGTCTCTTGTAGTGTATGAAAGTACCACTTGGATTGGTAACCATTTCTCGTGAGCACCTCCTTTGGAAGTGCGTCCTACCTATTTTTGGAGGCGTAACTAACCTCTTGTCGACCGTTTACGAAATGGGTCCTCACCTTAAAGAGTGAGGGCGATCCGACGACCTTTAGAGGTCTAGAGCCACCGTTGAGTACGCTTTGTGTAGCATTCTATTTTGAAACTTGAATAAGTCAGACATGGTTCCCCCTCATTCACTATCAAAGATTAAGAGGTGTCAAAACAGTTAATCTGTTACCTACTTAACCTTCGAAAAAGCTGTGGGGATTGTGTCGATCAAAAAATTTAAAAACTATATATACTCTTTTTCAAGCAAATTAGAGTGTTACACCTTAGTTATACTTTAGAACAAAGTCTCTTATAGGATTTACCCTAAGGAACATATTCTCTATCTCTTATCGCATTTTGTTTAATAAAAGTTGGGATCACCATCCCACATAAGTTGGGTGACCCACCGTCATCCAAGCCAGAATGATGTAAGGGGCACCATTGCACTTTGGTAACCTTATGCCATGAGGAAAGCCTTTTCTTTGCATGCACATTAAACCCGCAATAGGGCCCACCGCCCTAAGGGTAAATTTCATTTTCATATCCATCATTTCACTTGGGATAGATAATCCTTCATTGTTCCAAGTGGGCCTGAACTATATGGTTATTGTCAATTCATTATGATATCCCGTATTTTGTAATGAAGGCTTAATAGCCCCCAATTAGGGTCACTTACCCTAGGGGCATGCATTTGCATTTGTATCATAATATTTCATTTCAATAAGACAAATAAAAATTTTGGAGCGATCCACCGTCGTTCCGAAGTTGGCCAGAACTATATGAATGTTATCAATCCATCCCGATACCTCATATTGGTAATGAAGGCTTAATCGCCCCCAAATAGGATCTTTTGGATTCTAAGGGCATTGCATCATACATTTTTGCATCATCATATATTCATATTCATATGCATCATTCAAAAAAAAAATTAAAAAAATTTTGAACAAGCCAAGGTTTCATCACTATTGCTCTCCCGCACCCTTACCAGACCAGACTTAGAACCAGGACTATGGCATATGTGAGTGACCAAGATGAGCCAATCATTCAGCCAGAGGAACAGGATCTGTCAAATGCTAGAACTGATGATGAAGGATAACAATGAAAGGGGGTGAATGACCCATCACATTTCTTGGAAGTTTAACCCTTATTGTTTTGCCTAATACGATAGGGTTACTTAATAGTGGGCAACCATGCTTTCCATTATCTCTTCAATAAATGTGAGCCATGTTTGGCCATCTCAACGTTGTTCCTTAATAAAATTTTCATTTTTCGTTGCACATCTCTTTAACAATTATCTACTAATATTTTGATCATATGAATAAATCATCTCACCGCACTTAAAAAAAAACAAAAAAAAAACAAAATTGATTCCTGCATTAACTTGATATATTTGATTCAAATTTGAAATTAGAAGGATGATGCAAATGTAAGACCCAAAATAGTGTGGACCCTCGAATAGGTCATTCCAGTGATACAAGGCTTCGTTGAATTCCCAAACACTAAGGAGATATCCCTAGTATCCCTAGTCACCCCGTTGAGCCTAGACATTTTGAAGTGGAGATCATTTCTCTCAAACCAACAACATGTGATAAACCGGGATGGGTAGTTTTCAACAGTTTTTGCCAACATGCGAATATCAAGAAGGATTACCAAGAAGGATTACTTTTTCTTTCATAAACCCAAACACATTTTATCCATCGTTCACCCCATTGAGCCCAACAAGAAAAATTTTCTTCTTTTAAACCAAAAATATTTACCCGAGTATTAATGAGAATCAAACCAAGGAAGACAATTTCTATGGTCAAAAGTGCAATCACAAAAAAAAAATCAAAATGGATGTGGGCAAGCACAAATAATTAACAAAAAAAATCAAAAAGCAAGTGTGCTGGTTTAAATAAGGCAAAGCCCACGAATCCATTATGTGATGACAAAATTTCAATCCTTCTGAATAAAAGATTCTCATTTAAAACTCAACATAAATTTTGGGCCTTTATATCCATTCTTTCATTTGCCACATTATCACCCCCAGACCACGTTACAACCTTTTGGAAAATCCTCTTGATGATTTGTGTGTTGTGCAAAATCTGTTGAGAAAATAGGGAATTGAAGAGAAAGGAGAAAGGAGGGGAAGGGAAATAAAATTTGAGCCTTATACCTTTTATTGTTAACCCCTAGCCATGCCACATTACAAGCTTTAAAAGACCTCGTTGAGGATTGATTTGCTTGAGTTGCACACTAGGGCGGAGAAACGCTGACTTCATTAAAATTAATTGAAACTTTGATGAACAATATCTCATTTTTAATGCATGAATTAATTGCTTCCATTATCCAAATAATTTCTATGTTCACATGATCATTACATTAGTTTTTCTTGTTAAGAAGTTATGTGAGAAAAAGGAGTTGAAAGGAACTTAATCGGTCGAATATAGTTGTTGGAAGGCGCCCGATCCCAGTTCGCCGCAATTGACTATACCAGAAAATGATGAGGGCTCATGCTAAGGTGATTATGGCCTTGAGATTTCCAGAGGATAAGGTTGTCTTCAAATGATTGTTCTTCAACAAAAACCGATGGTCTCTGAATTATGAGGGATCTTTTGTTCTTTGAAGAAGTCCTAACCTTGAGCAAGATGAATGAAGAAGATTTGCATTTTTCAATCAATTCAAAGCCAATTAAGAAATGTTGTGTTTGAAAAAAAAGAGCTCGCTAGGTTGAAAATCTTGAAAAAGGACGACTTAGGCAAAAGTTAGAGAGATCCGCTAAGTCGTAAAACTCGAAAGAGACGGCTTAGGCAAAAATTAGGATCATAAGATAAAAACCCGCTAGGAACCTATTGGGTTTCCTAGGCAAAATTTAGGGCAAAAAAAAAATTCTCAAACGCAAACCAGCTTGTTTTTAACAAAAAGATGATGGAAATTGCAAATAGAACCAGAAAAGGAGTCCTGAAGGTTGACACTGGGACAATGTTGAAGATACCCTATCCTCGGTTAAATATTGCCCAAACTGGGGCAGTTTTGGAAAAGTTTTGTTGCTCACTAAGCAAACTGGGGCAGTTTTGGAAATTTTTAACAAGCCCTAGAAAGAAATACTGGGGCAGTTTTGAAGAGAGGTCAAGCATAGTGTTCATCCCCTTGCAAATACTGCTATCATATTCAACTGGGGCAATTTTGGAAACTTTTGCTGATAAACCCTAGAATAAGATATTGGGGCAGTTTTTGAAGAGAAATCATTCCTTGCATTTGTCTATGAGACAGTACACTGTGGCAGATTTTGAAGAGATTCATTATTGGCCTCTAGATGAAAAATATTGGGGCATCCCTTTAAAAAATTGATTCCCCAGTAATTGTTTTAAATACAATACACTGGGGCAGATTTTGGACAAGTTTAGGTTGTTTGATGACGATTGACAAATGTCAGATTGCTGAGTTTTCAAAAGATGTTATTAAAGAAGAAAGTTGTTAAAGATTCGCCCGTGCCTGTCTTGATCAGATTTTTGTTTGGTCTGGTATTGGTGTTCAAGAGCAAAAGAGTTGAAACCATTTTATCTTGTTTTTTTTTTAAAAAAACTTTTTGCGTTTTAGACCCATTAATTCTTGATGGGTTTACATTAGAAAGAAGTTAGAGTTGCATTGTAATTTCTCAACTGCACTCCAAATCCATTCCCTTGGCATTTGCCTCATTTGCATTAATTGCATTACCTACACTAGTTGCATCATATAATTTGTTCATTATCGTTTGCACACAAATTGCATTGCATTCATGATCATTACCCACTTTCATGTTCGAATCGACAATACATGCCTGTTTGTCGAAAATAAGTTGATTGAAGGATCCCATAAACGTTTTCTAGTTAGACTTTTTGGTGGTCTCCACGTCGCTAAAATCATTTTAAAATTGGTTGGGCTTTTTGATGCCCTGACAAGAACTTCGAAAATCATTTTGGGTCTTTTGACACCCGGCATAAACGCTAAAGTCATTTTGATATTGGTTGGGCTTTTTGATGCCTCGACAGAAATGTCGAAAATCATTTTGGGTCTTTTGACACCCGGCATAAACGCTGAAGTCATTTTGATATTGGTTGGGCTTTTTGATGCCCCGACAAAAATGTCGAAAATCATTTTGGGTCTTTTGATACCCGGCACCAACGCTGAAGTCATTTTGGGTCTTTTGACACCCGGCACACCCGCTGAAGTCATTTTGGGTCTTTTGATACCCGGCACACCCGCTCAAGTCATTTTGGGTCTTTTGACACCCGACATACACGCTGAAGTCATTTTGGGTCTTTTGACACCCGGCACACACGCTCAAGTCATTTTGGGTCTTTTGACACCCGGCACACACGCTAAAGTCATTTTGGGTCTTTTGACACCCGGCATACACGCTGAAGTCATTTTGGGTCTTTTGACACCCGACATACACGCTGAAGTCATTTTGGGTCTTTTGACACCCGGCACACACGCTAAAGTCATTTTGGGTCTTTTGACACCCGCACCAACGCTAAAGTCATTTTGGGTCTTTTGGGTCTTTCGACACCCGACACTAACGCTAAAGTCATTTTGGGTCTTTCGACACCCGGCACAAACGCTGAAGTCATTTTGGGTCTTTTGACACCCGGCACCAACGCTGAAGTCATTTTGGGTCTTTTGACACCCGCACACACGCTGAAGTCATTTTGGGTCTTTTGACACCCGGCACACACGCTGAAGTCATTTTTATGTTGGTTAGGCTTTTCATGATATCCTGACATTTATGTCGAAGCGTCATCGGTGTTATTAGGCTTTTCATGATATCCTGACATTTATGTGAAAGCATCATCGTTGTTATTAGGCTTTTCATGATATCCTGACGGAAACGTCGAAGTATCATCGTTGTGATTAAATTTTCATCATCGACCAGTTCTGCTTCTATCAAACTTTCAGATTTGTTAAGCGCGATTTGTTTCTTAACAAAATTGGTGTCCACTTCTTTACTCGTTCCTTACCCTGATAGCATCCAAACCACAGTTTGCTTGCTATCTGATAAGAAACAAGTAGAGAGGGACAGCTGTTGACACCCTATTTTGTCCCCCCAAACAAAATAAAACAAAAAAAATAAAAATGTTTTTTTTAAAAAAAAAGTGATGAAAAATGAAAAAATAAAAAAAAATAAAAAAGATTTTGTAAAAGTATATTTTGAAAAAAAGTATTTTTTATGAAAAATAAAAAATGAAAAATAAAAAATTTTCAGAAAAAAGAATAAGATAAAAATGTTTTGGTAAAAGATTTGGTTAATTTGTGAAGATAAAGATAAAATTTGGTTTTGTTTTAAAAGGATTATCATCAGATTTGTTTTTTTTTAAGATTTAATTGAAGAATAAACCAGGGAATATTCCACTGGGCTCTCACAGCCTGTTGGAGAAACCCTATTTTTCTTAACCTAATATTTTCCTATAAATAGAACTCTCTTCCTCACAATTTAAAGGAACAATTTTTTACACACAACTGAATTCTACACAAACAATTTTATGAAAACACAATTTTTTTTAGAGGCAATTTTCTTAGAAATTTATAGCCAAATCTATAAAAAATAAAAACAAAAATAACTAGCTGCATTGTTGTCCGTGCCCAGTGTTCCATCCAACCTCATTCATTTTTATTGGTTTCCGTGCAAGTACTCCCAGCCTTCGGAGTTCCGTTTTTTTTTCTTCTTGAGTTTCTCTGCACTACTTCCTCCGTCCACTCCAGTGATCTTTATTTTGCATAGCCCCTGCCCACTCTCCCTCAGTTCTTGTTGCATCCGGCTTTCGTTCTCTGCAGGTACTTCTTCTTCTTTTTTTTTTATTATTTATTACTTTTTTTAATTTTTTTATTAATTATTAATAAATAATTAAATAAAAATAATAATTTAAAATGTAGTTTTTTTGTTTAAATTGGTTGTGTTTTGGTAAGTCAATTTTTCTCACCCGAATTCAACACAGTGGTGGGATCTCTTGGGGCTGCCTCTCCGCACAAAAAATACGCATATAAAAATATTTTTTTTTTAAATAAGTTGTAAAAGTTTAAAAATATTAAAAGACAAGGACACTCTTTTTTTTAACAAAAATTAAATAGACTTCATTAATTAATTATTAACATCATGCGTTTTGGTAAATAGACTTCATTAATTAATTATTAACATCGTGCGTTTTGGAAATCCACCTTTCATTGGCTAAATGTTGGGGTCTTGTGTATATTTCCTCTTCGCATAAAATTATTTTTTTTAAGAAAAACATTACAAATTAATTCAGAACTACGTAGCCTTGATTCCTCATTTTATGAGGGTACGTAGGACCAAGGGCAACCTTGTCAGGCACAACAATAAAAAACAAATATTTTTTGGCAAACCAATTATTTAGGTCTTTTAATTAAAATCAATCAAAGGTACCATTTTCAAATGGGCGAACGGGGTGCTAACACCTTCCCCGGCTCGTAACCGACTCCCGAACTTGGAATCTATCTAGTTCGAGACTATCTTTATCCTTTTTAATTAATAATTATTTTTTCCGCGTTTTTGTAACAAAATGCGGTGGCGACTCCATATTGGGTCAGTCGACCCCCACTCGTAGGCGAGGCCCCGAGGGCGACCCGGAACCCCGGCCGCGACATTTATTTAGTTAATTCTTGTGCTAGTCCTAAGCATACTCATGCCTACCAAGAACGTATATACACACAGTTACAAGATAGATCACAAATGTAACATCCCAAATTTAGTTCTTAGTGTAAATTACGTTTTGATAGTCCTAGGATGGAAGTAATTATGATATAAGTTAGAAATTGGCTAATTTGACATGCAAACCCAAGTTTAAAACATAGGATTTTGGAGAAATAGAATAACAAGATTGGTAGCTTAGAACATAATTCCCACCGTTGGATATGAAGGTATGATTTTTAGGAAGTTACTCGTCAAATTTGAGCAAGATCCGACGGAGAACGAAGAAGTTATCTCGAATTGAAGCAGGAAGAAAATAGGAGGAAAATAGGAAAATGAATAAATGGGGTACTGGGCAAAACACTCGAGTCTTTTGGAAAAGACTCGAGTGTTCTGGTCAATTGGAAAATGGGGCACTCAGGCAATACTCGAGTCTTTTGAAAAAGACTCGAGTGTTTTGGAAAAGACTGGAGTCTTTTGGAAAAGACTGGAGTGTTTTTAAAGAAAAGACTCGAGTGTTTTGTGCAGACAGCCTTAAAAACGTGTTTCAGCCAACAACCTCTTACATAACCCCAACCTCACTCTCTCTCCTAGGTCACGAACATCTCCTCATTCTCTCTCTAGATTTCACCTCAAATCACCATCTCAATCCATAAATAAGCATTGAGAATCAATCCCCAACACATTTAAACACTTAATCTCCCTTCAATCTCTCAAGTTCCTCCTCTCCTCCCTCCCATTCCAATCCCCCTTCTTCCCCACCAAGATAGGGCTTTGTTTTCATCTTCCTCAAGCTCAACACTCATCTATCATCATCCTCCCTTCCATTGGTAAGTTTCAATACTCTCTCTCTCTCTCTAGGGCCATACGAATTTCTCCCTCTTCCCTCACATGGCATACGAATTTCATGCTATGATTTAGCATAAATTATGACTCATTTGTGCTCTATTGTGTCATGGAGGTCAAGAGTCTCTCTCTTTCACTCAATCCTTGGAGCTCTTGATTAAGGAGCTTAGGAGCTAGGGCTTGGAAGGTTTCCCCCATCTCTCTTGATTTAAGGTAAGGGGGTGGATTATAGTGAGCATTGGGTGATCTAAGATTGGGTATCCCTATGGTTATAGTGATTTTCTAGGAGTTATGTGTTTAGGGTATTTAATGGTAGAATCTTGGATAGTAAATTAGGGAATGGTGAATATAATAGAAATGAACTTAGAAATCATAACTAGAAAAGGGGAAAGTAATGTGAGCTTTGAATGCGAATTGATGTTGGATAAATGATATAATAAGTGTTTTTACAATACATTCATGATTTACTTGGTTATGGTCCAATTATGATTATTGAATGAAATGATAAAGTGTGATATGAATATTGTGTAATATGTGTGTTATGTGGAAATTGGAATGGTTATAATTATCGATGATAAAGTATCTATTTATGATTATTTCAAAATGACAACATGGATAGTGTGCATTATGTGTTTGTTGAATTTGGATTGGATTAAGATTATGAATGTTGAAAATAAGTGCTTATTTGGGGTTGTTGGAAAGGGGTAATCTTCATGTACTTGAATGATTGAAATGGTTTATATTTATGCATATTGTGATTACTATTGGAATTGTGTTGACGACTATATTAATGAACTGGACTGTTGGTTAATTTAAATGGTAAAGGTAACTAATGTGGAAACTGATCAGTGGGGCCCGGAACACTAGGTACCCGGCTAGGTGTTCCAATTACCTGTTAGGGCCAATTACCTGCCAGGCCAATTACCCATCAGGCCAAACCGCCCTGTAGGCGTCGGGTGACCCACAGGATCAATTTTCCACACCAATAATTGACATAAATAATGGAATGGTAAATATGTACATAGTCCTACAGGTTATGGTCTGGATGGGTGTAAAGTCCTGGGCAGGTGTTTCAAGTCCCTAGACAGGTGTGCCAATTACCTAGCGGGTAACCAAAATCCTAGTGGTGTACAATTAAAAAGGAAAAAGGGAAAGGGTATGCAGATCACTGTTTGTGGTTGCATACACCGTGTGTAGATCTCTGTTTTGGGGTTACACACGATGGTAAGGTGTAGATCTCTGATTTGAGGTTACACCCAATGGAAAGCATAGATCTCTGATTTGGGGTTACGCATAAAGGAAAAAGGAAATAAAAGAATGGAAAAGATAATGGATATAGTCAGAAAATGGAAAAGATAATGGACAATGGTAACGGAATCAAAAACGGAAAGGGAATTGAATTAGTGAAAATGTTAAGGGAAAATGGAAAATGGATAAAGACAATGGAAATGAATAGGAAAAAGGGATAAAGTAAATGGTAATGAACATTAACATTGATTATGGGCATGTTAAAGAAAGGGGTAATTATGGAATCATGATAAAGAGAAAATAGAAAGGGTGGAAACAGGTTGATTGTGAATAGACTTGTAAATGCTATATGTCATTAGTTTACTATTTGTGTTTGGCCTAGTGGATCTATTATGATTATATGGAAACTGCAATTTTATTTCATGTGCAATGCTCACTCCCTTACAGTTTCAGGTTCGGAGATTGAGCTGGCGCAGCCCCCGGCCGAGCAGGAGTACTTTCCCTTACAGGGAGAGTAGGGTGTTAGGGGTTTAGTGTATAGTATGGACCTAAGCCTCTGATATTATTTTGATGTAAATTTTATATGCATAATTCGAATGAGGCTTAGGATGTTTTGTTTTGCTAAAGCTATAACTTTTGGTTTTAATGCTTAAAATTTGTATTTCCGCTAATACTCTGATTTATTTTTGCATACTAATATCATTGGAGCCCGTGGGGCCTTGATTTGATTTAGAAATATAATCTGAAGCCCTGCTGGCTATCAGTTGTTCATTTGAAATTGTTTATCACAGGTCAAATTTTGGATTAGTCCGAAAAACAAACAAAACTCCGTCCGTTTGACGGTTGATTTTAATATAATTAAAAAGAAATTTTTAAGTCCGTATTTTATTAAAGGGGAATTAAGGGTAAAAATCCTAGGGTGTTACATTTATGGTATCAGAGCAGTTTTTCCTCGGCCCATTGGAGTAACTTACTACTCCTGTAGTTACTCATCAAGCGAGTAACTGGTAGTCTGATATCAAACTGCTTTGTGATTTAGTTAGGTATTATCGTTAGCATGATAATAGACATAGTTGCTGAGTCTAGGATAGCGAATAGCTTAAATTCTTTTAAGTTTGTTAAGTATGTTGAGAAACGCGATTAGTATCTGATGATTCTTTCGAGAAGCATGGTAAGCATTGGAAAATTTTTCGAAGTCCACTCATTATGTTTAGTTTACCATGCTAAACTTGAAATCTTGTGGAAAGCGATGAATCATATTTAGGAGTGGGTAAATGACGAAGCTAAGGAAAACGATACCCCAACGGGCTAGGGCACTAAGTTGCTACCCCACCGGGAGGCAGTGATCTTTAGTTTCGCGTTAAGTAAACCAAATCTAAATGTGATACACCAAACAAGATTTCAACATTTTGAAACTAATAGGTTGATAAATTCAAGCTTAAGTAAGACAAAAATGGTCTTATCACTGATATGATGTATGATTGAGCCTGATCACCTCAAGTGTACATCTATTGGGGGATATCATCATCCTGTCCTTAAGTTTCGGCGAGTACTTTGGGAATTTAGTGAGATCCCAAATTTATCAGGATTAGAGGTTCTTGTCATAGGTTTCCGTATGCGTAAGCATTTTAGAATCAGAGTTGCGCAACGGAAGTGTAGGAAGTATTGCCTTGTCTTAAGATAAGAGGAGTAGCTAGTTAGGAATCCTAGTTAGCTATGATAGATTGCTAGTATTTATACATATAGACTTGAATATAAGAAACCCCAAGATAGTACATAGTAAAAGTCCTAAGATTAGACATTAGGTACTTAAAATCCCAAGTGATTGAATAGAGCTAGGTTATGCGTTTAGAAATGAATGAATGCGATGCTATGTATTGTCTTGTGTTTTCCTACATGATGAATTGTGCATTTTAATGATAATTGTTATTGTCTGAAACATGTGCATGATGAAAATTATTTGGAGCATAAAACCTTTCGCAAAACTTCTTTATAAAATGGTATTGCTATCAAAAGATCGCTTGGTTCCCAAATGTGATAATTTTAAAAGTCAGGAACCATTTGATTTTTAAGTGTGATAGTAACCAAAGTGAATTACCATGTTTTGAAATTTAATTCAAAATGAATTCCACTGTTTTTTTTTATTTTTTTAACAAAATCGGAAATCCTTCCAAATTGAGTGCTAAGTCGTATCATGAAATTTTGAAAAGCTAGTGAGTAAACAAGGGATTCCTAGGGAATCGAGCGATGAATTCATTCTTTTAAACCAGCCACACGCCGATTAAATAGGAACTCATTCCATGTGACTTTACTCAATTCGGAATGCAGCTTAGTTTCCAAACTTAAAGTCAAAGGGAATGGAACTATTTTAATTTATGAAGAAGCATCAAAGTAAACTTTCTAATCAACCACATATTCCCTTTCTCATTGAGTTTGCTAATCTTGAGTAATTTCATATTCCTCCATCTAAGTTCCCCCGAAGTTAGACGAAGGTAACTCGTTTCGAAAAGATATGCTACGATTTATAAAGTTTGTTTTTGGGATTTCATCCAAGCTATTTGACATGAGCATTTCAAGGTTTTAGAGTATAAAATAAATTTGAAATGATTTGGAATCTTGGGCAAGCCTTCAAAGGTCAAATTCAAATTTATCTTTTAAAAGGAATTTCAAACCGTTCGGGGCAAGTTAGCATTTTAAATATGATAATTCCTTATAATCAGTCCTGACAGTTCCAGTATTTCCTAAGCTGGGAAAGCAGGATCAAACTCAAGCTTAACGTGCTCCTAGCAGTTTGAAAATTTTGCACGACCTTTGAGGCTGAATGTAAGTTTAGTCCCTTTAAATTTTGAGGTTTCTGGAGTTGTTCAATACTTTTAAATAAAATTCGATGTAGGTTTAGCCTTATTATTTTTCAAAGTGTCGATAAAGTGGTTTTAGAACCAAACCTGAACCTAACCAACTCCGATATACCTAAAAATTTATCATTACGATTCCTATATAGGAAGGGACATTACTTGTGAAAACTTCTATGATTTTATAAAAGAATCAATCATACTTTCGAAAATGTCTTTTGTAATGGTCATGTGGTTTTTCGATTTGGACTGTGAACCAATCATGGAAAACCATGCAAATTTTCAAACTCTTTTTGAACTGATTTTGAAAATGTGTGCTGATTGTCTAAGAGGTGTGCATAGATTTAGGCCTGAACCCTAGAATGGATTTAGATAGATTAAGACTAAGTTAGAATAAAGTAGAGTTTTGCCCCTATGCGATTGTGTGTAGGCAAGTGTTGATGTAAATGTCGTTGTGCATATTTGAATTTTGATTGTTATGTGTGTAATGATTGTTTACATGTCAATGAGTGTGCTTAATTAGGACTTAGGAGTAGTACCTAAGTTGTATGTCCTTAGGAAGTAGGCCGATCCTAAGTGGGGGAGTAGGACCGAAGTGAAGTGAATACCGTAGTAGAGGGACCCTTTGTCTGGGATGGTTCTCCGTTTGAAGGAATTGAACGGAATTTCGGGGACGAAATTCCAATAAGTGGGAGAAGATTGTAACATCCCAAATTTAGTTCTTAGTGTAAATTACGTTTTGATAGTCCTAGGATGGAAGTAATTATGATATAAGTTAGAAATTGGCTAATTTGACATGCAAACGCAAGTTTAAAACATAGGATTTTGGAGAAATAGAATAACAAGATTGGTAGCTTAGAACACAATTCCCACCGTTGGATATGAAGGTATGATTTTTAGGAAGTTACTCGTCAAATTTGAGCAAGATCCGACGGTGAACGAAGAAGTTATCTCGAATTGAAGCAGGAAGAAAATAGGAGGAAAATAGGAAAATGAATAAATGGGGTACTGGGCAAAACACTCGAGTCTTTTGGAAAAGACTCGAGTGTTCTGGTCAATTGGAAAATGGGGCACTCAGGCAATACTCGAGTCTTTTGGAAAAGACTCGAGTGTTTTGGAAAAGACTGGAGTCTTTTGGAAAAGACTGGAGTGTTTTTAAAGAAAAGACTCGAGTGTTTTTGAAAACACTCGAGTGTTTTGTGCAGACAGCCTTAAAAACCTGTTTCAGCCAACAACCTCTTACATAACCCCAACCTCACTCTCTCTCCTAGGTCACGAACATCTCCTCATTGTCTCTCTAGATTTCACCTCAAATCACCATCTCAATCCATAAATAAGCATTGAGAATCAATCCCCAACACATTTAAACACTTAATCTCCCTTCAATCTCTCAAGTTCCTCCTCTCCTCCCTCCCATTCCAATCCCCCTTCTTCCCCACCAAGATAGGGCTTTGTTTTCATCTTCCTCAAGCTCAACACTCATCTATCATCATCCTCCCTTCCATTGGTAAGTTTCAATACTCTCTCTCTCTCTCTCTCTCTAGGGCCATACGAATTTCTCCCTCTTCCCTCACATGGCATACGAATTTCATGCTATGATTTAGCATAAATTATGACTCATTTGTGCTCTATTGTGTCATGGAGGTCAAGAGTCTCTCTTTTTCACTCAATCCTTGGAGCTCTTGATTAAGGAGCTTAGGAGCTAGGGCTTGGAAGGTTTCCCCCATCTCTCTTGATTTAAGGTAAGGGGGTGGATTATAGTGAGCATTGGGTGATCTAAGATTGGGTATCCCTATGGTTATAGTGATTTTCTAGGAGTTATGTGTTTAGGGTATTTAATGGTAGAATCTTGGATAATAAATTAGGGAATGGTGAATATAATAGAAATGAACTTAGAAATCATAACTAGAAAAGGGGAAAGTAATGTGAGCTTTGAATGTGAATTGATGTTGGATAATTGATATAATAAGTGTTTTTACAATACATTCATGATTTACTTGGTTATGGTCCAATTATGATTATTGAATGAAATGATAAAGTGTGATATGAATATTGTGTAATATGTGTGTTATGTGGAAATTGGAATGGTTATAATTATCGATGATAAAGTATCTATTTATGATTATTTCAAAATGACAACATGGATAGTGTGCATTATGTGTTTGTTGAATTTGGATTGGATTAAGATTATGAATGTTGAAAATAAGTGCTTATTTGGGGTTGTTGGAAAGGGGTAATCTTCATGTACTTGAATGATTGAAATGGTTTATATTTATGCATATTGTGATTACTATTGGAATTGTGTTGACGGCTATATTAATGAACTGGACTGTTGGTTAATTTAAATGGTAAAGGTAACTAATGTGGAAACTGATCAGTGGGGCCCGGAACACTAGGTACCCGGCTAGGTGTTCCAATTACCTGTTAGGGCTAATTACCTGCCAAGCCAATTACCCATCAGGCCAAACCACCCTGTAGGCGTCGGGTGACCCACAGGATCAATTTTCCACACCAATAATTGAAATAAATAATGAAATGGTAAATATGTACATAGTCCTACAGGTTATGGTCTGGATGGGTGTAAAGTCCTGGGCAGGTGTTTCAAGTCCCTAGACAGGTGTGCCAATTACCTAGCGGGTAACCAAAATCCTAGTGGTGTACAATTAAAAAGGAAAAAGGGAAAGGGTATGCAGATCACTGTTTGTGGTTGCATACACCGTGTGTAGATCTCTGTTTTGGGGTTACACACGATGGTAAGGTGTAGATCTCTGATTTGAGGTTACACCCAATGGAAAGCGTAGATCTCTGATTTGGGGTTACGCATAAAGGAAAAAGGAAATAAAAGAAAATGGAAAAGATAATGGATATAGTCAGAAAATGGAAAAGATAATGGACAATGGTAACGGAATCAAAAACGGAAAGGGAATTGAATTAGTGAAAATGTTAAGGGAAAATGGAAAATGGATAAAGACAATGGAAATGAATAGGAAAAAGGGATAAAGTAAATGGTAATGAACATTAACATTGATTATGGGCATGTTAAAGAAAGGGGTAATTATGGAATCATGATAAAGAGAAAATAGAAAGGGTGGAAAGAGGTTGATTGTGAATAGACTTGTAAATGCTATATGTCATTACTTTACTATTTGTGTTTGGCCTAGTGGATCTATTATGATTATATGGAAACTGCAATTTTATTTCATGTGCAATGCTCACTCCCTTACAGTTTCAGGTTCGGAGATTGAGCTGGCGCAGCCCCCGGCCGAGCAGGAGTACTTTCCCTTACAGGGAGAGTAGGGTGTTAGGGGTTTAGTGTATAGTATGGACCTAAGCCTCTGATATTATTTTGATGTAAATTTTATATGCATAATTCGAATGAGGCTTAGGATGTTTTGTTTTGCTAAAGCTATAACTTTTGGTTTTAATGCTTAAAATTTGTATTTCCGCTAATACTCTGATTTATTTTTGCATACTAATATCATTGGAGCCCGTGGGGCCTTGATTTGATTTAGAAATATAATCTGAAGCCCTGCTGGCTATCAGTTGTTTATTTGAAATTGTTTATCACAGGTCAAATTTTGGATTAGTCCGAAAATCAAACAAAACTCCGTCCGTTTGACGGTTGATTTTAATATAATTAAAAAGAAATTTTTAAGTCCGTATTTTATTAAAGGGGAATTAAGGGTAAAAATCCTAGGGTGTTACAACAAACTTTTTACAAAAATCTCAAGCATATAAACCTTTCAAAAAACCAAGTTCTAAATGTTGGGACATTGTCTCAAGATATCATCACTTTAAAATCATTCATTATCTTAAAACGTGAATTTTTAAGAAAATCATTTAAGAAAATATCTTTTCAAATTGCTTTTTCTAAGAAAATTATTTCTTTAGTGTTTTACTTTAATGTGAGGAATTTACGGGGTGTTACAAATATCGTTTTCATCTCTCCATAAAATTAATCATTCTCATGTTTTCTTTTCATAATAATACCAAGTCCTTTTCATAGGAACAACCGTTCAGATACATCAAATAATCTTTTATAGAATAAACCATGATTTCATAAACATATCCAAATACATTTGATATTTTATCACATGTTCTCTTATCATTTCCAAAACCATATTCAGCAGCATAACTTTAAATTATACAGCATGTCATATCAAAATAAAATCAATCAATATAAAGTTACTGTCGAAACGTAGAACGACTAAGCACACCACAATCAATTGTCGTCTCGTATCTTGACGTGTAACTTTGGATTCCGACTTTTGAGATGGTCGAAATCATCCTAATGTTACCTTAGTGCTGTAACGTCCTCAATTTAATTTTCAGTTAATTTTTTTAATTAATTGTTATCAAAATATATTAGAGTTAATTAAGAAAAATTAAGATAATTAATCCAACGAGTATGTGAGGTGTTAGAAAGGAGTTAGAAATGGGAGAATCGAAATCGGAATTGAATCGGGTTAAAAAGTGCAATTTTAGCTAAGTTAAATCACCTTTCCAACAACCCTAGTTTGGAAAATTGTAATTAAATAATTACAACTCCAATCAAGATTTCCACCGTTGGATATGGAGTATGGATTTTTAGGAACCTTGCTTTAAAATTTGAGAAAGATCCGACGGTTAACGAAGAAGTTATGGTGATTTGAAAACACGATGAAAATAGAAGAAAAATAGAAAAGGCAATTAGCAGTGGTTAATCGAGTATTAATCGATTAACTGCCATTTTAATCTAGTATTAATCGATTAAGTCAAGTTTTTCAGCCCAGAAAACAGCGTTTTGGCCTTCTTCTTCACACATTCTTCCATGGCTTTCTCTCTCTACTATGGGCCGAACTTCTCTCCCTTCTCTCCATGATTTCACCTTCAAATCATCACTTAAACCCATGAATAATCACTAAAAATCAATCCCCATCACCCACAAACCTTTAATCTTCTATCAATCTCTCAAGATCAAGGATTGGAAGCTCTCTCTCTCCCTCTCTCCACGTTTTTCTCTCTCATCCGGCAAGAGGGTTTTAGCTCAAATTGGTATTTTCTATCTTTAATCGTCAAAATCAAGGTAAGGGGGTTGATTCATGGGCTTGGGAGTTGAATTTTGGGTGTGTATAATTATGATTAAATTTAGGGTTAGATAATATGATTTTCTCTCTTTAATATATATGTTATTGTTCATGAAATTGCTTGACCCTATTTGCTACATGAAATAAGCATGATTATTAGTTGTATTTGTGGTTTGTTTTGTATTAGTTGTTTACCTTGCAATTAGTTGAGGAATTTATGGACATTGTAAGTAATAAGTTGAAAAAGGAATTTATGAGAATAAGGAGTAAGAAATTGTTTATGTTAGTAAATATGTAATTATGTAACTTCAAGTAAAAAAATGAGATGTTTTGAAAAGTTTATATGAATTGGAAATGAGAAGTGTTACTTTGCAAATTATGAGTATGAGAAATGAAAGAAATAAAGTGGTAATGCAAAGTAAGGAAAAAAAAATAAGAAGGTTTGCAGCTATTAATCGCGTTTTGGGATCCACACCCATTAGGTGCACACGGTTAGGACAGGGTCCTACTAGCAAAGTAGGCCCGAATTAGCCCCAATAGGTACAAAGCTCGCTCAGGAAAAATCCCCATAAGATCAAAGGCTCGTTAGGTTACGTGGATCCTACGCGATGATTAATAGCTGCATTACCAAATATAATCATGAAATATGAATAAATGAGAATATATGAAAGAGAGTGAAGAAAAGAAAATAAAGAAAAGGCCCTAACGAGGGAAAGGTCTTATGGGTCAAGAAGTCCTGAGTGAGAAGAAGTCCTATTGGGTGAAGATACCATCCTAACCAATTGTGCAGCAAGAATACCTAATGGAATTCATAATGCAAGCAAAGTTAAGATACAAAAGTTAAAAGCTTGTGAAGGTAAAAGTCATGTTTAAAGTTGAAGAAAAAAACCAAGAGTGTTTATCATTGATATATATATATATATATATATATATATGATTTAATTTCGAACCAATAAGGTATGCAATGAAGCATGATTTATGTATGTGTATGAATTGATTGTTGCATGCCTTAGTTGTTCTTATGCCTCTTTAAAATGACATTTCTGGGTTCGTGGATTTCTCACCCCTTACGCCCATTTTTCAGGTTCAGAGTTAGATTCCGAGGTCCCAGCCGAGCAGGATCACTCTCCCAACTAGGGAGAGTAGTGGTTCATACTTTTATTCTACTAGTTTTGGATTTAGTTATTTTGAGATTTTATATAAAAACTTAGTTTAAACTTTCCTTATGACTTAGTATATTTTTGTGGTGCAATGTGTGAGCACCTTTGGGCCGGATTTCCTCCGCTATGACGGGGACGTTCCGTGCATATTTTTGTTGTAAATAATACCTATGTAATGTTGCAAAACTAAATGAGTGCGGGGCTATAGAATGAGCTGGGGAAACACCCTAGCACCGCACATAAGTAAAAGGAACTGAACTGGAAAATGTATTTTTAACTTTCACGCAGGTAGCAGGTTTTCAAGAAATATGGAAAATATCCGATAAACAGAGGAGACTCTGTCGGATTTTTCCTAAAAATTTTCTATAACTAAATACTACTAAATATATTTTCTAAATAAGGGTAATTAAGTAATTCCACATGTGTACCCCTTTGTTTGTAAAAGTTAGGAAAAGAAAAATTCTAGACCACTATTTTAATAATGAATTTAGGCTTCCCCACTCTGATAATGGAGTTAGAAATTAATTAAGCAAAAAAAACTCATAAAATCTTTGTTTAATCGTATAATAAAACTTAGGGTGTCACAAGTGCCATTGTGTCTTAAGATAGCTACTCTCTCACCTGGATGTGAAGCTAGAGACAACTGATTCTGATTACCCGTCTTTGCTTCACTCGAACCTTAAACATTGATAATACAATTCAAAGGACCAATCAATTATACATTCACAAAACAATAACTTAACCAATTGAATCCTTTTTCAAACTACATAGAAAAATCGTAGATCATAAAATACTATTAGTAACTTAAAACCTTTTTGAAAATCAAAAACAGATTACTGCATCAGTAAAATCACTTTTTCTTTTAGCTTTTAAAATCATGAAAACCTTTTCCAAAAATAATATATCTTTTGGAACTTTATTATCACCTCTCAAAAATAAATTCCAAAACTTTAATCACTCAAAAACTCATCTCTAACTATCTTATAACAACTACCATTTGCAGATAAATTATACAAACAGAGTTAAAATCATTTAAAAATCATTTTCAAATACTACTACCATATTTTTAACTTAATAACTCAAAACTTTTTCAAAATGATTTGAAAACTCATTTTAAACACGCCATGAACTTAACATGTAACTAAATATATAATACTTGATCACTCATATTTTTATTTGCATAAAAATCATAACCAAAAACTTATATAACAACTACCATACCATCACTAACATAAACAAACTAAACTACATTACTCTAACTTGATGCAACATTTTTAAGAAATGGGGAAAGCAACTAATATCCATAAAAAATCATTTTTCTATCACATAAACATGTAACCTAACACATAAACAAATATCCCAAATCAGAACCCTTGCATTTTTCCAAGTCAAAAATAATTATTTGAGCTAATGCAACTTAATAGATTTTCTGGACAGCATGCAATACAAGTACAAAAGTCACTTTTTCCTACTTACAATACACAAGTCCTATTATCTTAACTACATTTAAAATCCACATAACAATGCAAAGATCAATTCTGGACACCCAATTAAAACAGAGTTGCATCTATTCCAATTTACCCGAAAATGCCTCTTTTCAATTTATTGCAAAAGATATATACACCAGGGTCTAAAAATAAAATCAAACTAGATAAAATAATATTGTTACTTTATAAAAACACATACTTCCAAGCTAAACTTTATAATATACTCATATATAAAATCAAATATCACAAACACATACAAAAGTTATAATTTGGGACCCATGGTCCAAATAAATTTATTATTTTCCAGAATAAAATTAATTTGTAAGAAATAGTTTATTTTCTACGAAGACACAAAGTTTGATTCATGCATACACATCAATAATGTAATACCCCGCAAATTCCTCGTATTAATTTAAAATGCTAAAGAGATATATTTTTGAGAAAAGTGTTTTGAAAGAGTGTTTCTTAAATGATTTTCTTAATTCACGCTTTTAAATGATTAAATTTAGAAGAAATGATTTTCATGAGATAATATTAAGAGTTTTAAAGTTGAGATTTGAGAAGCAAATTGTGCATTTGATATTTTTGTACTTTAAAAGAATAATGATTTTTATACATGAGTCATGTTATGATGAAAAGAATTATTTTCTATGCATATGTGGGTATGTGTGCACGGTTTTGGTGTGTATGTATATGCTTAGGATTAAATGAAAATTTAATTAGTAGAAAAATATGATAATGCATGTATGTGTATGTGTGTGTGTGATACGTGTGTGTAGGTGTATGCATGGCATGATTTCATTTTAATTTAAAGATAAGAAGCTTATAGATTAAGATTAGAATCATGAGGAAATTAAATTAGAACCAAACTAAGTTAGTAGAGTAACCAAACCCTAACTAGAAACCAACAAGTCTTTAAGCCTAAAATGACCAAGCTGATGGACGTCTGTTACGTCTTGAGTAAGAAAATGAAAATGAAATGAAGAGTTGTGAAGGTAAAGAAATTGAAAGTAATGGCACAATAAGAAAAGAATAATGATAAAGGATAAGAGATTGAATGGAAAAGAGAGAAGAGTTGAGATGTGGGAAAGAAGCGGATGATGATGATAAGAACGAGCCAGAGCTGGGGAAAGTAATGTTGTTGGAACAAGAGGTGATTTGAGCGGAGCTTGGCTCCTTTGTTTATGTTTTTGGAAAGTGACTAGTGTTGAGTTGAGCTTGCTCCTCCATTAACGCTCAGCCCAAAATGTGTTTTTGTTTTGAAAAAGGGTTTTTGAAAAAGGAATTTTCGAAAAAGATTGCGAAAAGAAATTTTTGTAAAGAGCTGTGAAAAGAAATTTTTGAAAAAGGTTTGTGAAAAGAAAAATTTTGAAAAGGTTTTTGAAATGAGATGTTTGAAGAAGTTTGCGAAACAATATTTTCAAAGGAGTTTTATGAAACGATCTTTTTGAGAAAGTTTTATGAAAGGATAAAATTTTGAGAAAAGTTTTATGAACCAATCTTTTTGATAAAGTTTTTGAAATGATCTTCTGAGAAATTATTTTTGAACAATATTTTTGAGAAAGTCTCCTTGAAATGATATTTTGAGAGTCTTCTCGAAATAATATTTTTGAGAAAGTTTTATTAAATGACCCCTTTGAGAAAAGTTTGTGAAAATAATATTTTGGTGAACGTTTGTGAAAATAGATTTTGTGAAAGTTTTTGGAAATGGTATTTTTTTTGGGAGAGTTTGAGAAATAAGGTTTTAGAAAGTTGTGAAATTAAAATTTTGAGAAGGATGGTAAAAAGGAAGATTTGAGAAATGAGATGTGAACCCATTGAGGTAATCCCATCTCTGAGCTATGTGAGAAATGATGAGAGAAAGAAAGTGCAAAGTTAGTGGTCGGGACTCATTGAAGGGATGCACGAAGGATGGGCCGGCCATAGGATAATTAAAAAGATAAAAGACTTTAAAAGACATACGCGGTGAGGTATGAGAGTGCGAAGTAGTGGAGAGGAAGGAACCATGGGTATCTGCGGATACTCAGGAGGAGATTGCATTAGGGGAGGAAAATGACGGTGAAACGTCAAGAAGTCTAGAGTATGTTTCTAGGCAGAACGAACTCCACATGTGGCATACGAACGTGGTAGGGACTTGGTCCAATGCCGCGGTAAGTTCAGCGGGCCCACTAGAAATATACTGTCGCCCCCTAGATTGCAAATCTTGAACAGTGAGAGGGACTGGAACGGGGCATTTGAGATTGCCACTGTGAGTTGAGACAGCGTGCCTTGACATATATATATATATATATATATATATATATGAATTGAATGAATTGATTTGATTTGAGGCTGTAGTCCTCCTGGCTTGGAGCCAATTGATTGTGAGACAGCTGTCGTGCCCGCGTGGTAAAGGTCCTGTACTCCTGTTTGCTTCTGACTAGGTTGGGTGGATGACCGAGGAGATGTAGACGTGAGGGGTAGCCGAGAACGAAATGAGTGTCTCGATAATATCTTAAAACTCCCCAATCATTAGAAAGGTATGAGATGATAAGACTAGATAAAAAGAGAAGTGTAATTTCTGAAAAGGAAATGGGAGAGAAGGAAAGAATGTTCATAAGAAGTGAAAGGAAATTGACAAGAGGATTGAAAGATGATAATAGGAATAAAGATAATAATGATATATCTACTTGTTGTATGCTTGTATGTTGTATGGTATGTTTGTTTGGTCCTGGTATCTTGCCTATCGTAATCCCACACCGTCGACGATGCGTCGTTTGGATCGCTTACTCTCTCCTGTTCGTTGGCATATCGATGCTGCTGATATCTCAACGGGCAGATGCGGTATCGGATGGACGTCACTACATGGAGTAAGTATGGAAGAGGATGGAAGCGTACCCCTTGCGGTTGGGTATGGACCAGTTACACCCAGATCGTGATTCCCGACCCGGAGCATCAACTGAGTGGAGCTAATCTAGGGCCGCACTTGGGACAAGTCAGCATACGAGGCTACAGGAACTTCAAAGAAAAGATTCGGTACGAGACTGAGAGGAACTCTACCATTCTCAATGGAGCGGAGCCGGAATCCACTAGTAATGAGGAAACAACAGCGAGGAGGGTATCATCTTCGAGGGCGAAGAGAGGACGCAAGAAGAAGGAGGAACTTCACCCGATTGTCTTCAATAGGATAGTTTAAGCATAGTGTAGTTAGTTTAGATTATGGTGAATGTTTTGAGTTAAGGATTACCGATGCCATGAGCCATTATGTAATTGAGCTAAGTTTTAATTTGACTTGTGGAGTACCTCTTTATGCAAGTTAACCCATGTAAACTTTTTGAGAACTGTCAAGATGATTTTGAACTAAGTTCTTTTATGGAAACGAATGTTTTATAAAAAGAAAGGTTTTAGTAACAACTAGGTTTTCGGAAAATTGAATTGAAGAACATAAAGAGATTTTCAATAATGTTTTTGAATACTTCAACAATGTTTAAAAAAAAATTAGAATCATTTTTTTGCAACCTTAATGAATGAAAGTCAGTTATTTTGGTTTACGAAAATCGGGCTGTTACAGAATGGTATCAGAGCTTATGGTAATACTTAGTGGCCTTAAGCATGGGCTTACATGCTTTGTTTGTGTGACTCTGTGTGTTTGCTAGTATAAGGATAGGAGTATAAGATTAGGTTCTCATCTTTCTAGAATGTAAGACGTTGATTGTGGCTTAGTGTCAGCTGAGTTAGTTTAAGGAACCTGTTCATATTGTAGATTGAGGAACGTAGAGTAAGTAGAAGAGAGTAGGATGAGATCCCTTAACCTATGATGTTTCATTAGTGTTTGATAAATCTTAGTTTGTCAACCTAGACGTACCCTTGTCCAAGGAGTAGTCGGTATCCTTGAGGAAATAGGATGTATTTCTTGGAACCCCTGTTTGTTGAATTGTGTAACACCCCAAAATTTTAATCCCCGATTAATGAAATGTTAATTATAAGATTAATTATAATTAATTATTTCTATTTTAATCCTTGATTAAAATTTGTGTTTATATAGTTAGGAAATGTGTGTGAATTTATTTAATAAATATAATTATGCATGAATTAGATATTTTGCATATTAGTCCCTGGGTTGGGACCTAGAAGTAAATATAGGAAAGATTTTGGAGGGAAAGTAAATAAAATTATTATTTTCAAAAAATTGGGCAAAATACTTGAGTATTTTCTGGAATACTCGAGTATTCTGGACAGAGTTGCACGAGTTAGTGCGTTTGGTGAGTCACCATCAACGATTTCGTGTCGTTGACACGAAATCACCAACATTCCACGTTCATGGCCGTCGTGTCGGCTTGCATGAACGTCCTCACTGTCTATTTAAGCCATTCATCAACAAGATTGAAGGCTTTGTTGATGGAATTGTGAAGTTTGCTTGAGTTAGGGTTCCGAACTCGTTCTCTTCGATTCTCCTTCTCTATTCTGATTCAAATCACAAACAATACACCAATACAAAGCTCACATCTCGAGCTTTGTATAGGTATCAAATTTGTGAGCTAAGAGTGAGTGTGGTGGAAGACTCAAGGCTTGGAAGTGGAAGCTGTTTCTGTCAAGTCTTTGTCTGGAGCTCACTTCGAATTTGATTTTTGATAAGCTCCCGAGTCCTTTGAGTCTCAATTCGATTTCTCTAGTTAGTATGTGTTGCATAGAGTCTAGAGAAACTAAATTCCCCAATTCTTATCTATGTTTCATGTGTCAACCAATTCAATCTTGGTGCTACACTCAAAACTGTCTTGCATGTGGTGCTCAAAGTCATTTTTGGTGTTGGAGAGCTGTTTCTTTGGAATCTTCTGTTGATACGCGTCTGAGAGGTAAGGGGAAGTGATTTTATGCACTATATAGAGTTTAAATTCCATGATTTTCATTAGAGAGCCACCAAGAGGCTCTAAGGGCTTAGATTGAATAGGAACTTTGGTTTGGAGACCAACTCATGCTCTATGGTTGTTTGGAGCAAGTCTTATATGCTGCATGTAAGCTGTATGGAGTCTCATTTCATAATTTTATTGAGTATTTTGCAATTTGAGGTGTTAAGTTGTGAAATTGTATGTTTTATGCATTAACAATCGATTCTCTGTCAAATCTGTAATTTGATATGTGATAAGTGTTGTAACATGTTCAATATATGGTATATGAACTATTTTGATCATTGGTTTAGGTTAGAAATGTTTAGAAATGAAAATGGTATGTAAAAACCAAGTTTTCAGTCTGTTCTGTCTGATAGTACTCGAGTAGATGGCTCGATACTCGAGTATTTCGTGATGCACCAGTGTGGATTTTGGCGCACGACTCGAGTATCAGGCTTGGGACTCGAGTATTAATAGATGCAACAAGAGTAAAGTTTGATGAACGACCCGAGTAATGCATGAACTACTCGAGTATTCTGGGTTGAAGAACGACTCGAGTATCTCATGAATTACTCGAGTACTTTTTAGAAAATCTGAAACTTAACTTTCTGAAAAAGTATGAACAACTCGAGTATAATTATGAACTACTTGAGTAAAACTGGAAACTGATGAACTACTCGAGTACTCTGGAGAATACTCGAGTATTTTAGCCAGAAACTTAAAAATACCATTTTCAATTCTAAGTCATTTGTTAACACTTAAATAACAATAATCCCTGTGGTCTAAGACTTAAAGGAACTTGATTGATGATATGATGAGTTTTCGTTTGAATGACGAGACGCTGCTCGGGTGGCATGTCGGGTATTATTAACAAGGAAAACATCAATCAAACCCTTTAAGCGAAAAATGATGCATTCATTTTGGAGTTTGGATGGTAGGTCGTTTATCATGTTTTGGTAACATGTGGAGGGCCTCTGGGAGTGCCAATTACGCTTGCTTGATGACACGTTATGGTTGACGACGTGGTCGGCTTAGTGGATGCCGATATGGATATACCGTTTGGATGACGGTCCATTTGGATGACGGGATGTGCTCGGGTGGCACGGATTCTAAGCTTGTCGTGTACATTCTTGGTGAATGTACGATTGTTGTACACCTAGGAGTACAACGCACGGTTGAGTGCTGGGAAGTCAAGGATGGACGTCAGAGAGTGTCATAAAATGATGAAGATAGGCTTGAGAGCTAGATTCATACATCTTGCTACTCATCTAAAAATAATATTGTTAAATGAAATAAGTATGAGCATCCTACTTGCATATAATAATTGCTAAATGTGATTGTTGTTTATTTTTGCATAATTTTACCTTCACATTGTGTACATATTTATACTCTATTGATTATGTGTATAGAATTGCTTACCCCTATGCCCTTGTAGGTGATGTCACGTTACATCGCTTGCATCGAGATCCGGCCACTTCCTAGTGGCATATGGATCTACGAGGACCATCGTGCGGTGTTCGAGGAGGAGGTAGAGGTCACCTTCAACCACCCGAACCCGCTGATCCGATTTCGTCCTCGTAGGTTTAGGATTCCCATCATATACACTATGCACGTACCACCTTTTTACACATATCATGGACCACCTCCCACGCGACCAGCTCGCTCTTATCACAGTTTTCGCTTTCGACCTACCCGCTCACACCCTTTTTCCTCTAGAGTTGTTCGCGAGGAGACTCCCCCTTCTGATCCGAGGAGCCCAGTCAGGGTCTCACCATCTCCTGACCCTGTACCTAGTGGTAGGGTACACTCTCCATCGGATGAGATCGAGGAGGACCCCGTGGAGGACGAGAGCGGAGGCGAGCCTGTCGTTCATTCTACTGGGAGTGATTGGAGGGACGATGATCCCTAGGTATGTGCATATGGTACATGATGAGGATCAGGGGATCCGATGTAGGGATGCCGTGGAGGAGATACTGGTGCTGCTGCTGATGATGATGATGTTTTCTTTTGCTACCTGGAGACTGCTACTACCATCACTACTACTACTGATGTTGTCAGATCTATGTGACCACCTCTAGAGTTCATATTTTGATATGTATATATTTTGTAGATATGCTCTTGAGAGCTCTAGGGCTATGGTTATATGTTATATAGATCTGTTATGGATTTGTTGGATCTTGGAGACATGACTTCTGGGACTATGTATTACACGACTTATATATATATATATATATCTTATGTTTATATTCTAACTGTGCATAGTCCTACTCTTTCCTCTCACTCTGATAAAGATTAATTAACGAATTCGGTTGTGTTATTTAAAGGGTATCAGTTCTATGAAAGAAAGAATGGATATGCATCATCTACTTTTACTAAATCAACCTGTTTTCGAAAGCACCGATGCTATCCGAATTTAAGAAAAGATTTTCTTATTTTTAGCAAACGTCGAATTCTATACAATGTTTTAAATGATACGAATTATTCTCTCTCCAAGAGCTCCATATTTTGGTTTGTGCACCCGCCTTAAAAGGAAAAATTTTATTTCCACCTTTTCCTACTTACTTACAAGTCCATATATTATCCGACATAATAGTTTTATTAATTATATAAATACTTGTTAACTGAGAAGGGTGTCACAAATTGCTTCAACAAAACAGTTAGTATTATTAAAATTCGAACCCTTCTTCTTCAAAAGACTTACTATCAAACCGTAGTCTTACCGATCCTTTCAAAGATCCATTAGCTTGATTTGTGGAACTGGAAGTGCTATAGTTACCCAGATAGTTTAGGTTTGAACGATTGAGGAGGGATGAATGGTTTAAATTAAGTGAGGATATAGGATCATAGTAGATTTAGTTATAAGTTTGATCCAAGTTGGGGAGTCACAAGGAACAAAGGAGGGGTATGATACCGGTTATCAGAGGAAAATTTTTGAGGAAATCTGAGGAATAGAATTGCCATACACCCTAATCAGAGGTTTAGATGATGAAAGTGATAGGTTTGATTAATGTCTACAATGAATCTAAGGAGAAAAGCGAGAATGTTTAAGGAAGTAAGTGAACCCTAGTTGTAATAGAATCCCCTTAAGTTAGGGAAATGATAGACGAGGACCTTGGAGATAGAAGGAGAACTGAAGGAAGAAGCAAGTATTGTGAGTTAGTGAAAACCCTAAGTTGTAGGAAGTAGTGAGTATCCGAGGGTTTTAGGCTAAACCCATACTTTTGGAGATGTGTGAATTTTTGTTTGCTTGATTATTCCTAAGTCCGTACCTATGTCAGACTTTCTATGACGACGATAAGCTAAGGGAGCAACATCTTCTTCGGTTAGTCCGTTGGACTTGACCCGGTTTAACACGCAAGCGGTTGTGTGAATGAGACTTCTTCGTCCGAAAGCAACAAACAAGGAGCACGGCAAAGTGATTTAGATTTGCAAAATGGAATACGACCACGAAGCGAGAGGAAAGTATTATTATGAGAATCAAAGTGACGTAAGAGTTTTGTGCCCTGCTGCCCAATTCACCACGTATTTCTCGGGGACGAGAAATCTTTAAGTTGGGGAGAATGTAACACCCCGCAAATTCCTTGTATTAATTTAAAATGCTAAAGAGATCTATTTTTGAGAAAAGTGTTGTAGGGTCTGCCGACCATATACGGACCCGAGTCTTATTAAAGGGATTCTCTAAGGGCACTTCCCTCGGTTTACTTAGCATGAAAGTCCTTGGCTCGGACTCATGGACTCCGAGCATGCCAAAGGGCCAGGCTCGGGCTTGATGGAACCGAGCCTTACGATCGGCCCCCATTCCATCAACTTGGGACTCTAGGACCGAGACATACCGTCGGCTCGTGGATAAGATCAAGCTCACCGAGGCTTCTTATCCCTTCCGCAAATCTATCCTAGATTCTTTTGAAAAACAAGTTTTTGAAAAACAAGTTTCAACAAGGTTTTGAAAGAGTTTTTGAAAGGATCTTTGGAAAAGAGATTTTGTGGAGAGTGGTGAAAGGAAAATTTTAGAAAAAGGATTTGTGAAAGGAAACTCTTTTGAAAATGCTTTTGAAAGAAAGTTTTATTTGAAAAGGGTTATGAAACGTGATTTCGAAAGAAGTTTATGGAAGGAAGTTTTTGAAAAGGTTTTGAAAAGGAGAATTTTTTAAAAGAATTTTTGAAACAAGACTTTTGGGAAGGTTATGGGAAAGAATATTTTTAGAAACGATTTGTGAAACATTATTTTGAAAGTGGTTGGTGAAACAATATTTTGGAAAGAGTTTGGGAAATAGTTGTATGAAACACGGTTTGGGAAAGGCTATGAAAGAGGTGATTTTGAAGAAGGAAAAGCAAGGTTTTTGAGTTGGATCATGAGATGTGAGATTTGGTTTGTAAAGGCGACCCCAGCTCTGTGCTTCGATGAGAGAGAAAGATATGTGCAAAGATAGCGGTCGGGACTCACTGAAGGGATGTACGAAGGGTGAGCCGATCATTAAGCTAATTAAAAGAGTTAAAAGACTTTTAAAAGACATGAATATAAAGCGGTGAGGTATGAGCGTGCGAAGTAGTGGAGAGGAAGAAACGATAAGTATCTGCGGATACTTAGGACGAGATTGCATTAGGGGAGGACAATGACGGTGATACGTCAAGAAGTCTAGAGTATGTTTCTAGGCAGAACAACTCTACATGTGGCGCACTAACGTGGTGGGGACTGGGTCTAATGCCGTGGCACATTCTGCGAGCTCACTAGAAACATACTGTCGCCCCCTAGATTGCAAATCGAGAACAGTGAGAGGGACTGAAACGGGGCATTGTGTTTGCCACTGCGAGACAGTGAGCCTTGATTATTGATATTGATTTGAGGACGAGATCCTCCTGGTCTGGGACCATTATGTGTTGTGACAGCTGTCGTGCCCGCGTGGTAAAGGTCCTGTACTCCTGTTTGCTCCCGACTAGGTTGGGTGGATGACCGAGGAGATGTAGACGTGTGTGCTAACTTTGAAAGCGACCCTCCTCAATGATGATTAATTCCCCGCATCATTGACGGATACGAATTCATAAAACTTAATTAAGAAAAGATAACTTATAAGGAAATAATTCCTAAGTGAGGGCATGGAAAAGAGGATGAGATAGAATCAGAGTTCGCAGCGGAAGCGATTGATGGAAGTTCTGTGGATGTGTAAAGTTTTGAGAAAAGAAAAGAAATGAAGTAAAAAGAGAGATTTGAATATGATTGCTTGTGTGTGTGGTTTGCTTATATGTTTTTGTTATTTCTTAATATCTTACCTATTGTAATCCCACATCGTTGGCATAACATGCTTGGGAATACTTACTCTCTCTAGTCCTTCTGTTCTGTCTGCTTGTTGTCATGGTGTCTATTCCCTTAGTCGATGGATCCTGTCGAGATCATGTTCGACAATCGAGACGAAGAAAGATGGAAAGTGGATTATCGAGATTGGAAGTGGCGTGAAGACACCGAGGTCGGTGGGTCAGCGAACGATCATGGTGGATACCCGATGCTTTAGTCAGCACACCTTGACCGCGAGGCTGAGAAGTTAGGAGAAATGGGACGACGACGTAGATATTCGGAGGCGGACGTGATCGAGACCGACTCTAGCGAGGCATCATTCCGTGGACCATCGTGTTCAGTTCAATGGGCCTGGTGGTAGTCTTTCATTTCCCCTGAAGTATTTTGTATTCCCTGTACTTACTTAGTGGCATTGCAATCCCATGACGTAACCCCAATCTTTTGTGGAAGAAGTTTATTTTAAATGGGCAATGATAATTGAGTTGAGAAGAATCAAGTTGCAAAGTGTAGTGTCTTGTGACACTTCGATTTGGAACTTGAACTTCAATATGAGATATGGGAACACTCTTTAATTACGAAAGGGTTTTGAAAACTTAGTGGTTCTCAGACTCATGCTGCTCAACCACGTTACATGTAAAAAAAAAAAATTGGCCCACATTTTCACCACATTTTGGAATTAAAGAAGAATATTTTTCAAGTGGCCAAATCGGGGTGTTACAGAAGTGGTATCAGAGCAATGGTTGAACTAAGTAATTCAATACATGGGAAACATACTTCCTTGGGAGTCTCGTGTGTTAGTCTAGGATGATTAGAAATAGGAATGCCGAGAGTGTGTGCATGTTGCTTGGGATACGTCAGAGTTCGTTGTAGAATCCGAGGATTCTAATCCTAGCAAAACCTAATATTATTGTTTGAGCTTCTCATTCTTTGCTGGAACCCTTGCTTGTTGTGAGCCCTTCTGTTCAAAATAACCTTCAAGCTTTTGATTTGATTTGAATCATGAACTTACCTCCTGTTGCTTACTACCCAGATTGATCTCTAAAGTAGTCTTGAACCTTCCTAATTTGATTGAACCCAAAATTTGTGAGCTCAATTCATAAGCCTTCCCTATTGTCAAGCTGTTTGATTCTCAAATTTTTGGTAATGACTTATGTCAGTCAAGTAGTTATCCCTAAGAATGGATTGTGAGGTGTTGATTGGTTAGATTTATGATGCCCGAGGAAATTAAGGACTAGAAGGTACGGATAAGGGATATGTGTGGGTCATAAGGTAGAGTACATCTTTTAAGTCTTTGGGTTAAGATGGAGGACCATATGAGTCAGTCAGGATTAAGTGTGAATGAGGGTGATTTGTCTGGAATTTTGGTCTAGGTAGTGTCGAGGTCGTAGGAAGCCGAGGATAAGTCAGAAGCGCTGTGATCCTAGGATTAAAGTTAGGAGGAGTAAATGATATCGTCTAGTGCTAATTGCTATTAATGGTGTAGAATTGGGTAGATGAAGTGAAGGCATTTATGGTTAGAACCCTTAAGTGATGATCAATGTTAAGACGGATGATGGAAGTGTGACGGTAAATTGTTGATTAGAAGAGCCCTGTTAGGAATGAAGACCTTTAATTAGATAGGTAATCATAGGATTGAAGGAGATTCAATGGATTAAGATCTTAAGGTGAAACATGAAGAATGGTGAAGGAGTAGGATGCTTAAGTTATTATGACCAGTAGGTGATGAAAGGAATAAAGTGGAGCATGTGTCCCTTAAAGATTATTAGTCGCCTGAAGCAAGGAAAGACTAGTTATGAATAAGATGAAGTTATAAGGGTGAATGTTTAGTGGAATCTAAGGCAATGATAGGATGAATTTGGATGGGGTAAAGAGAGGAGTAGGGTAAGATGAATAGGAAGCGGTAAGGATTGAGGAGTTGATGAGAACCCAGTTCATGTTGCAGTAGAGGTATGTAGTAATAAGGGTTATTAAAGTTGGGGAGTAGATGAAAATTTGAGGTTTTGAGGTGTTACTAGAAAAAGGTAAGTCGGAAGAGGAGCCTTACAAATAGTGTCTTAGCTTAGGTTGGTATAAGCACGACATTTCTTTTTCTGTTGCTATTTGTTTCAGCAACTTTGAACACCCTTAAAAAATTTAACCCATTTAACAAAGCCTTGTCGTTATATACCATTGTATTTGACAATGGATTGACCCAAGAGACTGCTTCTGCTAAAAAATCGTTCCAGAATTTTTATTTTCATGAGGGCAGCGAATAAATGGTATGTTGCAATAGTCAATCCATATGAGAATGAGGAAAAAGATTGTTATGAGGAGCTACGCAAGATGATATTGTGCATCATTTCTCGAGGACGAGAAATCTTCAAGTTGGGGAGAATGTACAGGATTTTTTCTCTAATGGGAAGCTGCTAAGGGAAGCTAATCAAACTCTGTTTGTTTTGGTTCCTAAAACAGACTGCCCTAATTCTGTAAGTGATTTTAGACCTATTGCTTGCTGCAATGTCATTTATAAGGTTATTGCTAAGCTTCTATGTAATAGACTTCAAGAATGTCTGCCTGATTTAATTCATGAGAATCAAGCTGCCTTTGTGAAGGATAGATCTATTCTACATAATATTCTGATCACACAGGATCTTTTGAAATTGTATAGAAGAAAGAGAGTATCTCCTAGGTGCTTGATGAAGGTAGACTTAAGAAATGCTGATGACAGTGTTAGCTGGAGTTTTATTAAAAAAAGTCTGGAGATATTGAAATTCCCTGAGAAGTTTGTGAAATGGATTATGGTTTGTGTGCAGTCAGTGTCTTTCAGGCTGGTGATAAATGGAAAAGTTCATGGTAGGGTTTTGAGCTCTAGGGGGCTGAGGTAGGGGGACCCTATCTCACCTCTTTTGTTTGTTATTGTGATGGAAATTCTCTCTAGGAAGTTATTGAATGCTGCTACTGAAAAAGGTTTCTATTATCATCCTATGTGCAAGAGAGTGGGCTTGATTAATCTTGCCTTTGCAGATGACCTGATGATTTTCTGCAAGGCTAATGTAAGCAGTGTTCAAATCCTAATGAAGGCTTTTTCTGATTTTGCCCAAAGCTCAGGCTTATGTGCTAATCACTTTAAGTCCCAGATATATATTGCAGGTGTTGATGATAATCTTAAAGAGAGGCTGGAGAGTATTACTGGTTTTAGGGGGGGTTCATTTCCCTTTACTTACTTGGGTTTGCCTATGGTTGCTAAGAAATGGAATGTTGCTACATGTAACTCTTTTATAGAAAGGATGACTAAAAGGCTCAACATGTGGACAACAAGAAACTTATCTTTTCAGGGTAGAGCTCAATTGATTCAGTCTGTTCTGCTCACTATGCACGTTTATTGGGCAACTACTTTCATTATACCTAAAACTGTGATCAGAGATGTAGAAAAGTTATGCAGGGGTTTTTTGTGGGGCAAGGACCAGAGAGGTAGAGCAAAGGCACAGGTTGCTTGGAGTACTGTCTGTAGAGAGAAAGAACATGGAGGATTGGGCTTTCACAATGTCTATGTGTGGAATGTGGCAGCATTGGGTAAGCAGGCTTGGCAGATCATTGGGAAATAAAGAATCTCTATGGCTTAAATGGATTCATGCAATATAATTAAAAAGGGATACATTCAGCAGTGTTCAAGCGAATATTTCTACAAATTGGCACTAGAAACAACTCTTAAAGGTACGCGATAAACTAATGCCTAAATTCATACAATTACAAGCAAATCATCAGGAGTATGAAATCAAGGATGGGTATCGATACCTCATGGGAGCTCACGCGCCTTTTCCCTTGCATCGAGTAATTTGGAACCCTCTGAGTATAGCTAAGCACCAATTTACAATGTGGCTCCTTGTGCATGAGAAATTGAGGACAAAAGACAACCTCCAGTTTCTTCAGGTGTCTCCTGTGTGTGAACTTTGCAATAGAGATGCCGAATCGTGCAGACATCTTTTCTTCGATTGTGAGTGGAGCAAGCAGCTTCTTGAGCTTGCAGCTAATTGGGTGGGGGTGGAAGTTGTGCACTTCAAATTTCAGAAATGGTTGAGATGGCTTAGATATGGGTTCAAGGAGAAATGGAGGAGGCAACTGATTGGAGCGGTGGTGGCTGCATGTGCGTATAGTGTGTGCTCAGAGAGAAATAGAAGGATCTTCAGGCAACATCATCTTCTTCCTTACCAAGTGTTTCGGCTTCTTCAGACAGAGTTAGGAGTTAGACTGGCTAATAGTAATTGGGCCAAGGCTAATGGGCCATCAGTTTTTTTGTTATCTAGAATAAGGAATGGAATTTAGATTTCAGAATATTTGTTAGTTGCATTTTTTATTTATTTGGGATTTTCTAGCTCTTAGAACCCTTCCTAGAAGGTGGCTAGAGGCTAGATTATTGCCGTGATGTGTATTATTTGCTCGTTGGTAATGCAATTTTTTCTTTACCAAAAAAAAACATCCCGCATCTTCTGGACTCAAATAGACCAATGAGGTTTTAATTAAAAAGAATTTTTGAGAATTTAAGAAAGATTTTCAGAAAAATGTTATAGCAAATGATTTTCATTTGAGTTTGATTTCATGAAAAACCAAGTTATAATTTTGTTATTTAAGATTTCTTAAAGAAACGAATTTTCTTTATTTGATTTGAGGTTTTTAACAAACGGTTTCTTTAAAGGCCTTTGATTTATGTGAAAATATGGTCTTATTTCAAAGTTAAGCCTATTTTGAAAATTAAATTGATGAAGCAAATTGATTTTTCTTAAAGTTGCATCTTTGGAATTTTTATAATATGAATGTGTGTGTTTTGTGCAAGGAATTGTATATGCAAATTAATTAGGAAATTTAAATGGATAAATGCATGAAGTATGTAAATGCAAATATGTGTAGGATGTATGTGTGAATGTGAATGCATGATTGTGAAAAGATGCATGTGTGTGTGCCGTGTGTTTGAGTAGGAAACATGATGTGTTAAGTGTTAGATGCATGTTTAAGTATGTGTTAAATGTATGCATCATTTCATGACCTAATGTATGTGTGTTGTTGTGATAACATGAAGAGAAATTATATGTGTATGATGTGCATGTGTGTGTGTGCATTGTTCGGCCATGAGAGGATCAAGTGAGGAGAGCATTTTCTTATCCATTAAGAAAGTGAAAATCAAATAGAAAATTTAAGTGGCAAACAAGTAGCAACCTAGGGTGATGACTCATGGTGCCTATGGATGACTTTCTTCCCTCCTTGTCTCCCACGAACAAGATCCCTCCCATGCAACAATTAGAGTAGACCGAATTGCCCTTGAAACCCATGCCTTGGACCGAGGTTAGGAGAGGAAATTTATTCACCCTTGACTTTGCCTATAGAACCGTGTGTGTGTGTGTGTTGGTTCTAGTTCATTTCTCACTTCTTTTATTCATTTCCTTCACAATTCTCACACCAACACTAACACCTTTAGTCCCAAGAGCAACACAAAGCTCTTGAGACCTTAGAGAAAGAGAATGGCCGAGAGAGGAGAGAAGAGAAAATAAGAGTGGAAACCTAAACTCCCAACCCAAACACCTTTGATTTCTTCTTTTAATCACTTCCTTCTTCAAAGATCAAGAAGAAAACCCACCCTTACACCTAAGAGAGAGGAGGCCGAAGCAACTCTAAGGGGAGGAGAGGACTGATTTGAAGCCTAAAGACTAGGAATTTTGTTTAAGGTAGTTGCCCAAGAAAATTTAGTGTAATAATATTGGTTTTGTAAAAGATGTTGTGATGGACTTTGTTTAAATTTAATTTTTGTGATGCATGTATGTATTTTCTCATGGTCTTGAAGTTTAAGTATTTTGCATGTAATTTCTATGGCTTGATCTTCAACTTATAAGTTTTCTTCTTCACGGTTTTATTTGAAGTTTGTGTTTTTGTCTTGATCTCTTCTTGCATGTCATAATCTATGGTAGATCCTTGCAAACACATGAAGTTTGAACTATGTGTGTGTTTTGAGTAAAAGTCTTAATTTTCTTTTTATGCATGTCACGATCTCAAGGAAAAGATTATGATAATAAGTCTTAAAAATGACTTTTGGTACAAAAAGGATTTTTAAACCAAGATCTTGTGTGTGTGATGATGATCTCGTTGATGTTTGAAAAGAAAATGTTGTTCTAAAGCTTTGCATGTGAAAATAGAACCTAGGATCTTACCCTTGTGCATTTTTATCATTCGGCCAAACCTAGGGAAAATAGGAAATCATGTTTGATCCTTATCTTAAAGTTACATGCATGTTGAAAATTATGTGCTCTAAAGATTTTTGATATGATCTTTGATTTTATTGTGATAAATTTATAAAAATTTAAGTTTGATGAATTTGGAATGGAGCTCACGGTTTGCTTTTATAAATATCAAAGTTTGTTTATCTTGCCTTGCATGTGTGTTTTATTGGTGGATCTATGGATTTCAAGTATATGAAAATCTAAATTTTAATTAAAAACTTAAAAGTGATTTTGTGTTCCATTCGGTTTTAGGAACAAGTTTTACTTAAACTATTTTATTTTCTTGTGTGTTATTGTTGGAGTTAACTTAGAGTGGTTTGGTATGTGACTATATTATTGTGAGTTTAAATTATCTTCCTATTTCCAATTCGGCTTGACTAAGAAGTAAAAGAAATGAATTGATTTGCATTTGCATGTTAATTTAGGGATAAAGTTAATTGATTTAAAAGATGTTTGCATGAATTTAATTGAGGATATTCCTTTTCTTTTAATAATTATTTTCGGTTGTGATGTTTGAAGTAGGGTAATGTGTTTAAATGATCATTTTCCATATATGCATGTTTGTTTAAGTGTTAGTAATCATTAGTGTTTGAAATATAAACTTTGCCTCATGTGTGATGAAGATTCGGCCATGCATAGAAAATAGGAATTTGTGTTTGATTCTTGTTTTGTATACTTGCATGATGAGTGTGAAATTGATGCATGGATTGTGAATGACTTAACATGTTCAATATGTGTGTTTAAAAAAAAATGATTTGAATATTTAAGTGTTTTGAAAAGGTTTTGATTTAATTTTGTTTTATTTTCTTTTGATTCGGTTTTAAAGATAATAAAGTAAGGAAAATGATTTGATTAATTGAAAAGTATTGTTTTGAAAAGATTTTCATGGTTTAACAAATGATTAAGAAAAATGTGGCTTTTTAAGAGGTCAGGAAACTGACCATGTTTTTAATCAGTGTTTGAAAAGAATATTTTAAGTCTTTAAATTTCTAAACGTGTTTTTAAGTAAATGTTTTACTTGATTTTGATTGTGAGTATAAAACCCAAATTGATTTCAAAAGTGTTAAGAGGAAGCGAATACTTTGTTTTCAAATAAAAAGTTTTGTAACGTTGCTTTATTTTCAAGATAATTGAATAAGAATGATTTTAATGAGAGGGACATATTTGAGTTCCAGTAACGATCAGGAAGCAGTTACGAACGTCGCAATGGAAACTAAGGAGCGCATTGAAAGTCGTCATCGGTTGAGGTGAGAGAGAAGTTTCCCCCAAACACCGTGGTATTTAGGTAACATATTAAGTGTTTCGACCATCTCAAAAGTCGAAACTTAGTGGTTCTGAGTCAGTAGCACGGTGGCAATTGTTTGATTGTGTGGCCACTCGTGTGAAGGAGACAAAGACCACATGAAATTAGATAATGATTTTATCTGAATGATCGTATGTTGTTTATTCGTTTATTTGATGAATTTATTATGCATGATGAGATTGAAAATAATAATGATGAATAAGAAGAATAAAAGAAATGCAAGATAAAGTCTGGGAAAGATGTTGAGATGTTGCGAAAGTAATCGCTGATGAGTAAGAATTGATGATATGATGTGGACGAGCCAGAGCTGGGAAGAGTAATGTTGTTGTTGATGTGAGATGTGAATTGAGTGGAGTTGGACTCCTTTGCTTTTGGTTTTAGTCTGGGACTAGTGTTGAGTTGAGCTTGCTCCTCCATTAGAGCCCAGCAAAGTCGTAATTTTGGAAAGGTTTTTGAAAAACAAGTTTCAACAAGGTTTTGAAAGAGTTTTTGAAAGGATCTTTGGAAAAGAGATTTTGTGGGGAGAGGTGAAAGGAAAATTTTAGAAAAAGGATTTGTGAAAGGAAATTCTTTTGAAAATGTTTTTTAAAGAAAGTTTTATTTGAAAAGGGTTATGAAACGTGATTTCGAAAGAAGTTTATGGAAGGAAGTTTTTGAAAAGGTTTTGAAAAGGAGAATTTTTGAAAAGAATTTTTGAAACAAGACTTTTGGGAAGGTTATGGGAAAGAATATTTTTAGAAACGATTTGTGAAACATTATTTTGAAAGTGGTTGGTGAAACAATATTTTGGAAAGAGTTTGGGAAATAGTTGTATGAAACACGGTTTGGGAAAGGCTATGAAAGAGGTGATTTTGAAGAAGGAAAAGCAAGGTTTTTGAGTTGGATCATGAGATGTGAGATTTGGTTTGTAAAGGCGACCCCAGCTCTGTGCTTCGATGAGAGAGAAAGATATGTGCAAAGATAGCGGTCGGGACTCACTGAAGGGATGTACGAAGGGTGAGCCGATCATTAAGCTAATTAAAAGAGTTAAAAGACTTTTAAAAGACATGAATATAAAGCGGTGAGGTATGAGCGTGCGAAGTAGTGGAGAGGAAGAAACGATAAGTATCTGCGGATACTTAGGACGAGATTGCATTAGGGGAGGACAATGACGGTGATACGTCAAGAAGTCTAGAGTATGTTTCTAGGCAGAACAACTCCACATGTGGCGCACTAACGTGGTGGGGACTGGGTCTAATGCCGTGGCACGTTCTGCGAGCTCACTAGAAACATACTATCGCCCCCTAGATTGCAAATCGAGAACAGTGAGAGGGACTGAAACGGGGCATTGTGTTGCCACTGCGAGACAGTGAGCCTTGATTATTGATATTGATTTGAGGACGAGATCCTCCTGGTCTGGGACCATTATGTGTTGTGACAGCTGTCGTGCCCGCGTGGTAAAGGTCCTGTACTCCTGTTTGCTTCCGACTAGGTTGGGTGGATGACTGAGGAGATGTAGACGTGTGTGCTAACTTTGAAAGCGACCCTCCTCAATGATGATTAATTCCCCGCATCATTGACGGATACGAATTCATAAAACTTAATTAAGAAAAGATAACTTATAAGGAAATAATTCCTAAGTGAGGGTATGGAAAAGAGGATGAGATAGAATCAGAGTTCGCAGCGGAAGCGATTGATGGAAGTTCTGTGGATGTGTAAAGTTTTGAGAAAAGAAAAGAAATGAAGTAAAAAGAGAGATTTGAATATGATTGCTTGTGTGTGTGGTTTGCTTATATGTTTTTGTTATTTCTTAATATCTTACCTATTGTAATCCCACATCGTTGGCATAACATGCTTGGGAATACTTACTCTCTCTAGTCCTTCTGTTCTGTCTGCTTGTTTTCATGGTGTCTATTCCCTTAGTCGATGGATCCTGTCGAGATCATGTTCGACAATCGAGACGAAGAAAAATGGAAAGTGGATTATCGAGATTGGAAGTGGCGTGAAGACACCGAGGTCGGTGGGTCAGCGAACGATCATGGTGGATACCCGATGCTTTAGTCAGCACACCTTGACCGCGAGGCTGAGAAGTTAGGAGAAATGGGACGACGACGTAGATATTCGGAGGCGGACGTGATCGAGACCGACTCTAGCGAGGCATCATTCCGTGGACCATCGTGTTCAGTTCAATGGGCCTGGTGGTAGTCTTTCATTTCCCCTGAAGTATTTTGTATTCCCTGTACTTACTTAGTGGCATTGCAATCCCATGATGTAACCCTAATCTTTTGTGGAAGAAGTTTATTTTAAATGGGCAATGATAATTGAGTTGAGAAGAATCAAGTTGCAAAGTGTAGTGTCTTGTGACACTTCGATTTGGAACTTGAACTTCAATATGAGATATGGGAACACTCTTTAATTACGAAAGGGTTTTGAAAACTTAGTGGTTCTCAGACTCATGCTGCTCAACCACGTTACATGTAAAAAAAAAAAATTGGCCCACATTTTCACCACATTTTGGAATTAAAGAAGAATATTTTTCAAGTGGCCAAATCGGGGTGTTACAGAAGTGGTATCAGAGCAATGGTTGAACTAAGTAATTCAATACATGGGAAACATACTTCCTTGGGAGTCTCGTGTGTTAGTCTAGGATGGTTAGAAATAGGAATGCCGAGAGTGTGTGCATGTTGCTTGGGATACGTCAGAGTTCGTTGTAGAATCCGAGGATTCTAATCCTAACAAAACCTAATATTATTGTTTGAGCTTCTCATTCTTTGCTGGAACCCTTGCTTGTTGTGAGCCCTTCTGTTCAAAATAACCTTCAAGCTTTTGATTTGATTTGAATCATGAACTTACCTCCTGTTGCTTACTACCCAGATTGATCTCTAAAGTAGTCTTGAACCTTCCTAATTTGATTGAACCCAAAATTTGTGAGCTCAGTTCATAAGCCTTCCCTATTGTCAAGCTGTTTGATTCTCAAATTTTTGGTAATGACTTATGCCAGTCAAGTAGTTATCCCTAAGAATGGATTGTGAGGTGTTGATTGGTTAGATTTACGATGCCCGAGGAAATTAAAGACTAGAAGGTACGGATAAGGGAGATGTGTGGGTCATAAGGTAGAGTACATCTTTTAAGTCTTTGGGTTAAGATGGAGGACCATATGAGTCAGTCAGGATTAAGTGTGAATGAGGGTGATTTGTCTGGAATTTTGGTCTAGGTAGTGTCGAGGTCGTAGGAAGCCGAGGATAAGTCAGAAGCGTTGTGATCCTAGGATTAGAGTTAGGAGGAGTAAATGATATCGTCTAGTGCTAATTGCTATTAATGGTGTAGAATTGGGTAGATGAAGTGAAGGCATTTATGGTTAGAACCCTTAAGTGATGATCAATGTTAAGACGGATGATGGAAGTGTGACGGTAAATTGTGGATTAGAAGAGCCCTGTTAGGAATGAAGACCTTTAATTAGATAGGTAATCATAGGATTGAAGGAGATTCAATGGATTAAGATCTTAAGGTGAAACATGAAGAATGGTGAAGGAGTAGGATGCTTAAGTTATTATGACCAGTAGGTGATGAAAGGAATAATGTGGAGCATGTGTCCCTTAAAGATTATTAGTCGCCTGAAGCAAGGAAAGACTAGTTATGAATAAGATGAAGTTATAAGGATGAATTTTTAGTGGAATCTAAGGCAATGATAGGATGAATTTGGATGGGGTAAAGAGAGGAGTAGGGTAAGATGAATAGGAAGCGGTAAGGATTGAGGAGTTGATGAGAACCCAGTTCATGTTGCAGTAGAGGTATGTAGTAATAAGGGTTATTAAAGTTGGGGAGTAGATGAAAATTTGAGGTTTTGAGGTGTTACTAGAAAACGGTAAGTCGGAAGAGGAGCCTTACAAATAGTGTTTTATCTTAGGTTGGCATAAGCATGACATTTCTTTTTCTGTTGCTATTTGTTTCAGCAACTTTGAACACCCTTAAAAAATTTAACCCATTTAACAAAGCCTTGTCGTTATATACCATTGTATTTGACAATGGATTGACCCAAGAGACTGCTTCTGCTAAAGAATCGTTCCGGAATTTTTATTTTCATGAGGGCAGCGAATAAATGGTATGTTGCAACAGTCAATCCATATGAGAATGAGGAAAAAGATTGTTATGAGGAGCTACGCAAGATGATATTGCGCATCATTTCTCGAGGACGAGAAATCTTCAAGTTGGGGAGAATGTAACATCCCGCATCTTCTGGACTCAAATAGACCAATGAGGTTTTAATTAAAAAGAATTTTTGAGAATTTAAGAAAGATTTTCAGAAAAATGTTATAGCAAATGATTTTCATTTGAGTTTGATTTCATGAAAAACCAAGTTATAATTTTGTTATTTAAGATTTCTTAAAGAAACGAATTTTCTTTATTTGATTTGAGGTTTTTAACAAACGGTTTCTTTAAAGGCCTTTGATTTATGTGAAAATATGGTCTTATTTCAAAGTTAAGCCTATTTTGAAAATTAAATTGATGAAGCAAATTGATTTTTCTTAAAGTTGCATCTTTGGAATTTTTATAATATGAATGTGTGTGTTTTGTGCAAGGAATTGTATATGCAAATTAATTAGGAAATTTAAATGGATAAATGCATGAAGTATGTAAATGCAAATATGTGTAGGATGTATGTGTGAATGTGAATGCATGATTGCGAAAAGATGCATGTGTGTGTGCCGTGTGTTTGAGTAGGAAACATGATGTGTCAAGTGTTAGATGCATACTTAAGTATGTGTTAAATGTGTGCATCATTTCATGACCTAATGTATGTGTGTTGTTGTGATAACATGAAGAGAAATTATATGTGTATGATGTGCATGTGTGTGTGTGCATTGTTCGGCCATGAGAGGATCAAGTGAGGAGAGCATTTTCTTATCCATTAAGAAAGTGAAAATCAAATAGAAAATTTAAGTGGCAAACAAGTAGCAACCTAGGGTGATGACTCATGGTGCCTATGGATGACTTTCTTCCCTCCTTGTCTCCCACGAACAAGATCCCTCCCATGCAACAATTAGAGTAGACCGAATTGCCCTTGAAACCCATGCCTTGGACCGAGGTTAGGAGAGGAAATAACAATCACATTTAACACTTAGCAAGTATTGAATGCAAGTAGGATGCTCACACTTGTTTCATTTATCACAATTAATGCAAATGACTGGCATGATGCATGAATTTAGCTCTCAAGCCTATCTCCATCATTCTATGTCACTCTCTGACGTCCATCCCTGACAACCCAGCACTCAACAGTGCGTTGTATTCCTAGGTATACAACAATTCGTACATTCACCTAGAATGTACACGAAAAGCTTGGAATCCATGCCACCCGAGCATATCCCGTCATCCAAACGGACCGTCATCCAAACGGTATAACCATATCGGCATCCACTCAGCCGACCACGTCAACGACGTGTCATCAAGCAAGCGTATTGGCACTCCCAGAGGCCCTCCACATGTTTACCAAAAACATGATATACGTCCTACCATCCAAACTCCAGAATGAATGCATTACTTTACATAAAAGGAATCGATTGATGTTTTATCCTTTTATTAATACATTACGTGCCTCCGAGCAACGTATCATTATTCAAATGAAAACATCATAACGTCAATCAATTTCCTTTAAGTCCAGGATCACTTGGTTTATTGTCCTTTAAGTGTTACAAAATGACTTAGAATTTAAAATGGTATTTTAAGTTTCTTACGAAAAATACTCGAGTGTTTTCCATAATACTCGAGTAGTTTATCAGTTTCCAGATTTTACTCGAGTAGTTCATAATTATACTCGAGTCGTTCATGTCTTTTTAGAGATTTAAGTTTTCAGATCTTCATAAATATACTCGAGTAATTCATGAGATACTCGAGTAGTTCATTACCCAGAATACTCGAGTAGTTCATATATTACTCGAGTTGTTCATCAGTTTTTACTCTTATTGCATCTGAAATACTCGAGTGCCAAGCCTGATTCTCAAGTTGGTGCGCCAATCTTCACACTGGTGCACCACGAAATACTCGAGTGTTAAGCCATAAACTCGAGTATTTGCAGACAGAACAGACTAAAAACTTGGTTTTTACATACCATTTCAATTTCTAAACATTTTTAACCCAAACCAATGATCACAATAGTTCAGGTACCATATTTTGAACATGTTACCATACTCATTTCATATCAAATAACAAATTTGATAGAGAATCAATCATTTATGCATAAAATACACAATTTAGCAATTCAACACCTCAAATTGCAAAATAAACACAATACTCATGAAATAATGTTCATTTAAGCTTGCATGCATGATTTAGAACTTGCTCAACATAGTCATAGAGAATGGATTGGTCTCCAAACCAAAGTACCTATTCAAACTAAGCCCTTAGAGCCTCTTGGTGGCTCTCTAACACAATTAATGAAATTTAAACTCTATCTAGTGTAAGAAATTACTTCCCCTTACCTCTCAGACGTTTTCCAACCAAGAATTGACCAGAAAAAGGCTCCACAACTCTCAGACCAACTTCAAGCACCACATGCAGAGCATTTTGAGTGCAACACCAAAGTGGAATTGGTTTACATATGAAACAGAGAATAAAATTGGGGAAATTAGATTTTATAAACTCTATGCAACATAATCTAACTAAGGAAACCGAATTTGAGACTCAAGGATTCATGAGCTTACTAGAAATCAAACCCAAAGTAAGCTCCAGAAACAGTTTTGACAGCACAAGCTCCAACTTCCAGCCCTTGAATCTTCCACTAAACTCACTCAATCCTCACGATTTTACTTTCTATACAAAGCTCAAGATGTAAGCTTAGTATTCGTGTATAGTTTGTGTTTTTGAATCTGAACAGAGAATGAGGATCGAAGAGAATGAATTCGGAACCCTAACTTCAACAACTATAGCAAGATTGAGCAAAATTCTCAACTAAGAGATGTTGATGAGCTTATATAGGAATAGAGAGTGCTCATGCACGTCGACACGCCACCCATGGCGTTGGCAAGAAGGTGTTTTCGTGGCAGGAAGAGGAAATCGTTCATGGTGACTCACCAAACGCACTCACTCGTGCAGTTTGACCCAGAATACTCGAGTATTCAGAAAATACTCGAGTATTTTGCCCAATTTTTGAAAAATAATTATTTTATTTTCTTTCCCTCCAAAACCTTTCCTATAATTACCTCTAGGTCCCAATCCAGGGACTAATATGCAAAATATTTATTTTATGCATTATTATATTAATTAAATCAATTCACACACATATACTAACTATATGAACACATATTTTAATCAAGGATTAATATAGAAATAATTAATTATAATTAATTTATAATGAACATTTCATTAATCGGGGATTAAAATTTTTGGGTGTTACACTACTCCCCCACTTACAAGGAATTTCATCCCCGAAATTCAACTTATACAAACAAGTCAGGATAATCCTGACGCATCTTATCCTCTAATTCCCAAGATGATTCTATTACATTGCCACAAACCCAGACGAATTTGACCAGACAAATGTCCTTCCCTCTAAGCTGTTTGACTCTTCGGTCTTCAATGCGAACTGGTACAACTTTGAAGGTTAGGTTCTCATGAATTTCTAAGTCATCCGGTTGGATTCTAAGGACAATGGTGGGATCATGGACATATCTTTTCAGTTGAGACACATGGAATACATTATGAAGGTTAGTCAATGACGGGGGCAGAGCCAATTGATAGGCTATTGGGCCGACTCTTTTGAGAATTTGATAGGGACCAATAAACATAGGTGATAGTTTCTGGGTTTTCAGGGCTCTACTAACACCTTTGGTTGGTACTATTCTAATGAAGACATGGTCTCCTTCGGCGAACTCTAAAGGTTTTCTTCTTTTATCAGCATAGCTTTTCTGCCTACTTTGAGCTGCCCTCATCTTCTCTTGTACCATCTTGATCTTCTCAGTCGTCTCTTGCACAAAATCTGGCCCAACCAGAGAGTTCTCCCCCACTTGAAACCAGCATAACGGCGTCTAACATTTTCTTCCATATAAAGCTTTAAATGGTGCCATTCCAATACTCGTGTGGTAACTGTTGTTATAAGTAAACTCCACGAGTGGCAACATCTGTTCCCAGTTCCCTTGACCTTCCAAAACACAGGCTCGTAGGATGTCCTCCAATGACTGAATAGTCCTCTCCGTTTGACCATCAGTCTGAGGGTGGTGTGCATAACTCAGCTTCAGTCTTGAACCCAAGGCTCTATGCAGATCTTCCCAAAACTTTGATGTAAACCTCGGATCGCGATCTGACACAATGCTTGATGGTACCCCATGCAGACGAACAACTTCCTTGATGTACAACTGGGTGAACTTCTCCAAAGAGTAGCGCATGTTAACAGGAATAAAATGCACCGACTTGGTTAGACGATCCACGATCACCCAAATTGCATCATGACCAGTGGCTGTCATTGGCAATCCCGACACAAAATCCATCGAGATACTATCCCATTTCCACAACGGAATCTCCAAAGGAAGTAACTCTCCTCCTGGCCTTTGATGTTCCACCTTGGCCTTCTGACATTGTAACACCTAAGTTTATTAACCCTTTTACACCCTTAATTAAAATAGTGAATTAAAAATTTCTTTTTAAACATATGATTTGAGTCGGAAAAACACTTAGTTATTTTTAATTCATATGGAAATCTCCCGTCAAACGGACGGAGTTTTGCTTGTTTTTAGGACTTTCCCAAAATTCCTGTTTTTCCTGTAACCTGATAAACAATAGCATTTTAAATTCATCAGAGGCCAGCAGGACCCAAAATATGGTTTAGTCCACTCATTACATTATTTCTAAGGAAATACGAATAGTTTCTCAAACTCATAGTTTCTCAAAATACAAAGTAAATGAAATACAATAAAACTTCCCCAAAATAACCCATGACCAATAGGTGGTCGCTAAATACTATCCACACTCCACGTGGTGGAATGTAATCCTGCTCGGCGAGACACGTGTATGCTCCTTCGGTACCTGTAAAAATATAGCAAGAAGGGTAGCATTACACAGTACTAAGAATAATAGCTTCTAAGAAGCATAGCTGACAAACTAGGCCCTATTGAAGTCAAAGTTGTCTGTTAACCTAGAATTCTTTTTCAGGTAATCACATACAAGTTCATCTTCGATAACTTAAGCCTTATGTCCATACTACCTTCCTATCGATCCTATTTTTAGTCTTAAGCTTACTTTTCAATTCAATTAAATTCACATTTCATTCTCATCCATCGTTTTCATAAAGACTTTCATTCCATTCACTTTAATCATATTCATAAGTCTTTTCAATCTGTCCCTGGTCACGACCTACTTCGTCTGCACTCCTGTGCACTCACGACTTACTGCGTCCGGGTATGTTTCTCAATCCCCTGGTCACGACCTACTGCGTCTGCACTCCTGTGCACTCACGTCTTACTGCGTCCGGGTATGTTTCTCAATCCCCTGGTCACGACCTACTGCGTCTGCACTCCTGTGCACTCACGTCTTACTGCGTCCGGGTATGTTTCTCAATCCCCTGGTCACGACCTACTGCGTTCGCACCACCGCGCGATAACGACTTACTGCGTCCGGGTAAGTATCTCAATCTCCTGGTCACGACCTACTGCGTTTGCACCACCGCGCGATAACGACTTACTGCGTCCGGGTAAGTATCTCAATCCCCTGGTCACGACCTACTGCGTTCGCACCCCCGTGCGATAACGACTTACTGCGTCCGGGTATGTTTATCAATCCCCTGGCTGAGTCTGGGTGTAATTCATTTCATTCTTTTATCATTATCAATTCTTTATCACTTTCCATTTCTCAAAATTAATCACCACATTACACATTTCCACTATCCATTGGTCACAATTATATATTATGACTTAATTAGCACAATTCATCATTTCAATATCACATACCATCACACAATCCTTATAGTCACATTTACACTTATCAAATTAAATCAAGCACAACATCCATCAAGGTTCCTGGTCACTCGATCACCATCCTCTAATTTTCGATTCATTTATTAATAAACATCATTTCTCTTTCACCAAGCTGTTTATCCTTAGTCCATTCTTTAATCATTCACTCGTAATTTTCCATCCTTCCTTCCTTACTTAACCCTTTCTATATTACTTGCCTACGATGATACTTAGTCCATTATTTACTTTACGAGTCACAAAACCAAACACGACATGAACACACATCAATAACAAGTAACAATCAACGAATAATAATCAAAACAGTCGACATACTCAAGTATGTCTCAGAGCACTATAAATTAAATCAACTCCCTAGGGTTCTCAACTTCCCACTTAGTTAACATATAATCTACACATTCCTAAGCAATTATGCCCTAAGATTCATTCCATACACCTTAATTATCCTATGATTTATTCTTTTAATTATTTGTCTACACCTAGTCATCATTACAACAACCTAGAATCTATATCCTTAGGAAAGGTAACACAAACCCCTCTTACCTTCTTAAGAGGTGGTGAAGAATCTCCAGTCCTAGCCCATTGGTCCTTGGTGTTGAGCTTCACATCCTTAGTTTCTCTCATCCTTGACTTGAACCCACTTTAGCCCTTGAACCCCTAGCTTTAATCTCCTACTTCTTGTCCTTAATGACGAGGTTGATGGATATAACTCTCCCTAGTTATTAGGTTCACAAGTCCATGGAAATAGAGAGGGAGAGGGTCACGACTTTGGTGGAGGAGAGGAGGAAGGATTTGTTGGCCAATATCATGATTGGTCTTTGGTGGTGATGAGAGGTGGGTTGATTTTGTGGCTTGGTCTTGGGTGCTTGATGAATGATGTTGATTTGGTGTTCTTGGTGTTAGAGGGGATCTCATGAAGGTGGAGGTGGAACCATGGTGTTGTGGGGTGGTGATGGTTGCTCTTACTCTTGGTTTGTGAAGGTTGTTGATGATGATAGATAGATCAAGGGAGGGTGGATGGTGCCATGGTGCTTATTGTTTGGGTGATGATGATATTTGGTTCTTGGAACCAAGGAGAGGGTGGAGAGAGACATGGAGAGGAAGATGAAGAATGAATATGGTGGATGATGATTGTTGTGATGTTTTTGGACCCCCAAACCGTGTTTTCTTGCCTGAGGGGTTGGGGTGAGTGGTGGAGATTCAAAGGCTTCTCCAAGAAGCCAAAACGTGTGGATGAAATTAGCATCAGCTGACCGCGCACGCCTGAGCGCGAGTCTGGCACCAGCTCCCGGTCTGGTGCATGGTGCGTGGGTCTGGTGCGGTCAGGGAGGAATGGTGCGCGCGTCTGATGCGCCAACAAGGAATCTGGTGCGTGCTGATGCACCAAAGGCGGGCCTGGGCGCACGGAATGGCTCGCCTGGGCGAAAAAGCTCCTGGCTCAGCACCAATGAACAGTGGTGCGCGCCTGGGCGTGCACCGGTGCGCCTGGGCGTGCATCGGTGCGCCTGGGCGTGCACCAGAATTTAAAATCTTCGATTCGCCATATCTTTTTCGTTGACCGTCGGATCTTACTCAAATTTTGAGACAAGCTTCCTAAGACCCTTATCTTCACATCCAACGGTGGGAATTTGGTTTGGAGCTATGGATATTTTATTCCTAATTTTCTCTTTTTGGTTGATTTCTAACATCTAAAACGCCGATTTAACTCCCGATTTCGCTTATTTGACTTTGCCCAAAGCCACAATTGCCTTCTATACAACCCCTAGGACTTATAATTACCACTCACCTATCTACCAAAATTCATTAAGTCACTTTTCCAATTTTTCTAAGGTTTTTATTAATAATCTAATTTAAAAATAAAGTTTGGGATGTTACAATTCTCCCCCACTTATTAGAATTTCGTCCCCGAAATTCCATTCAATTCCTTCAAATGGAGAACCATCCCAACAAAGGGTTTTCTAACTACGATGCATTCTGCACTAGGTTCTACTCCCCCACTTTGAATTGGCATACTACCTTGCTTAAGTATGCCACCGGACTCATGCATCCAATGAAGAATACAAATCATGGTTTAGTTTGGTTAGACTAGAAGCAAAATGCTCTAAGGTTTTTGAGGTTCACTCCGATGTGGGTCAAACATTACAAGAGTTCTAATCACAATCTACCTGGTGATCTACACTTAGGCACTATTCTTAAGTCATAAGCAATCACACTCATTGACAAGTAAACAGTTAGCACATACATAACAATCAATATTCAAATATGCACACCGACATTTCATATCAGCACATAAATGCAACCACTAGCTTGGAAATCTCTACTTGATTCTAATCCAATCCCGACCTACCTAAATCAACCCTAGAACTCAAGTCTAAATCCATGCACACATCTTAGATAAGCTGCACACATTTCAAATGCAATCCAAGAACAGTTTGAAAATTTGCATGGTTTCCCATGATTTATTTACACATTCAAGTTATGCATGCCAAGTTAAAAATTTCGATAAAACCAATCACTTTGTATGGTTTTCAAAGTTTAATAATTAAAATCCATACATTCAAAACATGAGTGTCTTTATGAAAATCAGAATAGCGTTCGGAAATTCATTTGTGCATTTATGCATTTATAAAACCAAAGGGATATGCCGAAAACATGTATGCGTTCATCTATGTTTAGAAATTTTGCTTATCATGCAAGAAAGGACCTTACATATGCACAAGTCAAAAATGGCACATCAACAAATATTATGTGGTGGTGTGTCGATGGAGTCATTATTCTTGAAAATCGAATCCTTTCCTTGATGAAAAATATATTGATTTATTTTTCGTAAAATTCTTAAGAAAAGAGTAAATCAGGAAAATTTATTTCACACTCTAAAACTTTGATATGTTCGTGCCAAATTAATTTGGATGAAGTTCCAAAAACAAACTTTATAAAGCAAAGCATATATATATATAAATATATTTCTAAAAGGATTTTCTTCATCTAACTTCAAGAAATTTAGGTGAAGGTGTATATGCTTTTTCAAGATTAGCAAACTCAATGAGAATGGGAGTATGTGGTTTACTAGAAAATTTATTTCAATGTTTCCCAAACAATCAAAATAGTCACATTCCCCTTTAACTTTGAGTTTGACAACAAAGCTTCATTCCGAATTGAGTAAAGTCACATAGAAGGGTTCCTATTTAATCAGCGTGTGGCTTGATTAGGGAAATAAATTAGTTCACCGCCTGATTACTTAGGAATCCTTAGTTTATTAATCAACTTTTCAAAATTTTGCGATACGACTTAGCACTCAATTTAGAATGATTTTCGATTATGCTAAAACAGATATATTCATTTTTGAATTCAATTCCAAAACTTAAAAGTTCATTGGGGTTACTATCACACTTTAAAATCGAACGGTTCCTGGTTTTGAAATGATTACGTTTGGGGACCAAGCAATTTGTTGATAGCAACACCAATTCATGAAGAGGTACGCGAAAGGTTTTATGCTCAAAACAGTTTTCGTCATGCACATGTTCGGACAATAGAAATTATCATTAAAATGCACAATTCATCATGTAGGCAAACGCAAGACAATACATAGCATCTTATTAATTCAACACAAGCATTTATGCTAGTTCTATGCACTTACTAAAATTTCAAGCATCCATTCGTCTAGACTTAGAACAACCACTATGTACTATCTTGGGGTTTCCTAAGTTCATTTCTAAACACCTAAATCCTAGCAGTCTATCATAGCTATCTAGGATTCCTAACTAGCTACTTCTCTTATCTTAAGACAAGACAATATTTCCTATACTTCCGTTGCGCAATCTCTGATTCAAAAATATTCACGCATACGGAAACCTATGACAAGACCTCTATTCCTCCTGAATTTGGGTTCTCACTAAATTCCCAAAATACTCGCCGAAACTTAAGGACAAGATGATGATATCCTCCAATATGTGTATACTTGAGGTGATCAGGCTCAACCATACATCATATCGATGATAAGACCATTCTCGTCTTACTTAAGTTTGAAACACATAGCCTATTAGTTTTAAAACGTTGAAATCTTGCTTCGTGTGTCACATTTAGAGTTAGTTTACTTGGAGCAAAACTAAAGATCACTTTCTCCCGGTGGGGTAGCAATCTAGTGCTCTTGCCCGTTGGGGTATTGCTTTCCTTAGTCTCGTCATTCATCCACTTCTAAATATGACTCATTGATTTCCACAAGATTTCAAGTTTAGCATGGTAAACTGAACATGATTTGAGTGGATTTAGAAAAGATTTTCCAATGCTTACCATGCTTTTTAAAAGAAATCGTCAGATGCTAATCACGCTCCTCAAATCACTCAACAAACTTAAAAGAATCTAGAGTACTCACTATGCTAGACTCAGCAACTATACCTATTATCATGCTACAACAACATCTGACTAGACTACAAAGCAGTTTAACATTTAACTACAAGTCACTCGCTTGATGAGTAACTACAGGAGTAATCAGTTACTCCCTTCGGGCCGAGGAAAAACTTCTCTGATACCATAAATGTAACACCTAAGTTTATTAACCCTTTTACACCCTTAATTAAAATAGTGAATTAAAAATTTATTTTTAAACTTATGATTTGAGTCGGAAAAACACTTAGTTATTTTTAATTCATATGGAAATCTCCCGTCAAACGGACGGAGTTTTGCTTGTTTTTAGGACTTTCCCAAAATTCCTGTTTTTCCTGTAACCTGATAAACAATAGCATTTTAAATTCATCAGAGGCCAGCAGGGCCCAAAATATGGTTTAGTCCACTCATTACATTATTTCTAAGGAAATACGAATAGTTTCTCAAACTCATAGTTTCTCAAAATACAAAGTAAATGAAATACAATAAAACTTCCCCAAAATAACCCATGACCAATAGGTGGTCGCTAAATACTATCCACACTCCACGTGGTGGAATGTAATCCTGCTCGGCGAGACACGTGTATGCTCCTTCGGTACCTGTAAAAATATAGCAAGAAGGGTAGCATTACACAGTACTAAGAATAATAGCTTCTAAGAAGCATAGCTGGCAAACTAGGCCCTATTGAAGTCAAAGTTGTCTGTTAACCTAGAATTCTTTTTCAGGTAATCACATACAAGTTCATCTTCGATAACTTAAGCCTTATGTCCATACTACCTTCCTATCGATCCTATTTTTAGTCTTAAGCTTACTTTTCAATTCAATTAAATTCACATTTCATTCTCATCCATCGTTTTCATAAAGACTTTCGTTCCATTCACTTTAATCATATTCATAAGTCTTTTCAATCTGTCCCTGGTCACGACCTACTGCGTCTGCACTCCTGTGCACTCACGACTTACTGCGTCCGGGTATGTTTCTCAATCCCCTGGTCACGACCTACTGCGTCTGCACTCCTGTGCACTCACGTCTTACTGCGTCCGGGTATGTTTCTCAATCCCCTGGTCACGACCTACTGCGTCTGCACTCCTGTGCACTCACGCCTTACTGCGTCCGGGTATGTTTCTCAATCCCCTGGTCACGACCTACTGCGTTCGCACCACCGCGCGATAACGACTTACTGCGTCCGGGTAAGTATCTCAATCCCCTGGTCACGACCTACTGCGTTCGCACCACCGCGCGATAACGACTTACTGCGTCCGGGTAAGTATCTCAATCCCCTGGTCACGACCTACTGCGTTCGCACCCCCGTGCGATAACGACTTACTGCGTCCGGGTATGTTTCTCAATCCCCTGGCTGAGTCTGGGTGTAATTCATTTCATTCTTTTATCATTATCAATTCTTTATCACTTTCCATTTCTCAAAATTAATCACCACATTACACATTTCCACTATCCATTGGTCACAATTATATATTATGACTTAATTAGCACAATTCATCATTTCAATATCACATACCATCACACAATCCTTATAGTCACATTTACACTTATCAAATTAAATCAAGCACAACATCCATCAAGGTTCCTGGTCACTCGATCACCATCCTCTAATTTCCGATTCATTTATTAATAAACATCATTTCTCTTTCACCAAGCTGTTTATCCTTAGTCCATTCTTTAATCATTCACTCGTAATTTTCCATCCTTCCTTCCTTACTTAGCCCTTTCTATATTACTTGCCTACGATGATACTTAGTCCATTATTTACTTTACGAGTCACAAAACCAAACACGACATGAACACACATAAATAACAAGTAACAATCAACGAATAATAATCAAAACAGTCGACATACTCAAGTATGTCTTAGAGCACTATAAATTAAATCAACTCCCTAGGGTTCTCAACTTCCCACTTAGTTAACATATAATCTACACATTCCTAAGCAATTATGCCCTAAGATTCATTCCATACACCTTAATTATCCTATGATTTATTCTTTTAATTATTTGTCTACACCTAGTCATCATTACAACAACCTAGAATCTATATCCTTAGGAAAGGTAACACAAACCCCTCTTACCTTCTTAAGAGGTGGTGAAGAATCTCCAGTCCTAGCCCATTGGTCCTTGGTGTTGAGCTTCACATCCTTAGTTTCTCTCATCCTTGACTTGAACCCACTTTAGCCCTTGAACCCCTAGCTTTAATCTCCTACTTCTTGTCCTTAATGACGAGGTTGATGGATATAACTCTCCCTAGTTATTAGGTTCACAAGTCCATGGAAATAGAGAGGGAGAGGGTCACGACTTTGGTGGAGGAGAGGAGGAAGGATTTGTTGGCCAATATCATGATTGATCTTTGGTGGTGATGAGAGGTGGGTTGATTTTGTGGCTTGGTCTTGGGTTCTTGATGAATGATGTTGATTTGGTGTTCTTGGTGTTAGAGGGGATCTCATGAAGGTGGAGGTGGAACCATGGTGTTGTGGGGTGGTGATGGTTGCTCTTACTCTTGGTTTGTGAAGGTTGTTGATGATGATAGATAGATCAAGGGAGGGTGGATGGTGCCATGGTGCTTATTGTTTGGGTGATGATGATATTTGGTTCTTGGAACCAAGGAGAGGGTGGAGAGAGACATGGAGAGGAAGATGAAGAATGAATAGGGTGGATGATGATTGTTGTGATGTTTTTGGACCCCCAAACCGTGTTTTCTTGCCTGAGGGGTTGGGGTGTGTGGTGGAGATTCAAAGGCTTCTCAAAGAAGCTAAAACGTGTGGCTGAAATTAGCATCAGCTGATCGCGCGTGCCTGGGCGCGAGTCTGGCACCAGCCACCGCTCTGGTGCATGGTGCGTGGGTCTGGTGCGGTCAGGGAGGAATGGTGCGCGCGTCTGATGCGCCAACAAGGAATCTGGTGCGTGCTGATGCACCAAAGGCGCGCCTGGGCGCACGGAATGGCTCGCCTGGGCTAAAAAGCTCCTGGCTCAACACCAATGAACAGTGGTGCGCGCCTGGGCGTGCACCAGAATTCAAAATCTTCGATTCGCCATATCTTTTTCGTTGACCGTCGGATCTTACTCAAATTTTGAGACAAGCTTCCTAAGACCCTTATCTTCACATCCAACGGTGGGAATTTGGTTTGGAGCTATGGATATGTTATTCCTAATTTTCTCTTTTTGGTTGATTTCTAACATCTAAAACGCCGATTTAACTCCCGATTTTGCTTATTTGACTTTGCCCAAAGCCACAATTGCCTTCTATACAACCCCTAGGACTTATAATTACCACTCACCTATCTACCAAAATTTATTAAGTAACTTTTCCAATTTTTCTAAGGTTTTTATTAATAATCTAATTTAAAAATAAAGTTTGGGTTGTTACAGACATACCAAACAACATGCCACATACTCAGCTACGTCTTTCTTCAAACCAGGCCACCAAAATAGCTTCTTTAAGTCCTGGTACATTTTGGTAGCTCCCGGATGCATACTCATCTTACTCTTATGCGCTTCATCCAGAATCATCCTTCTTACTTCTAAATCTTCAGGCACACAAATCCTTGTTTTAAAGCGAAGGATTCCATCCTTCCCTTCTTGAAACTCCAATTCCTTGCCTTCTTCCATCAACTTCCTCTTTTCCATGAGTTTCCCATCCTTGTGTTGCAATTCCCAAATCCTTTGCAGAAACTCGTTAGCAATCTGCAGCATCCCCATCTTAATACTTGTCGGCTCCACTTGCATCGTCAGGCTTAAATCCCGGAACTCCTCTATTAACGCAGCTTCTCTGACCATCATTGCACTGATGTGCATTTCCTTTCTACTCAATGCATCCGCCACGACGTTTGCCTTCCCAGGATGGTAATAGAGCTCGAACTCATAATCTTTCAAAAACTCCATCCATCGACGTTGCCTCATATTCAACTCCTTCTGATCGAAGAGGTACTTTAAGCTCTTATGGTCACTAAATACCCGGAACGTAGTGCCATAGAGATAGTGCCTCCAGATCTTTAACGCAAACACCACAGCTGCCAGCTCCAAATCATGGGTTGGATAGTTCATTTCATGAACTTTTAGCTGTCTCGAGGCATAGGCGACGACTTGCCCTTCTTGCATCAAAACACTCCCAAGACCTTGTTTCGATGCGTCACAATACACATCGAAACTCTTCTGTGTATCGGGCAAAATCAATACAGGAGACGATGTCAACCTTTCCTTCAACTCTTGAAAACTCCTTTCACATTTCTCATCCCATAGGAATGGTTGATCTTTCCGAGTCAGTTTCGTCAGAGGTAGTGCAATCTTCGAGAAACCTTCAATGAATCTTCTGTAGTAACTAGCCAAACCCAGAAAGCTTCTCACCTCTGTGATCGACTTTCGTTGCTCCCATTGCAAAACTGAGCTTACTTTCGTCGGGTCAACGGCTATTCCTTTGTCCGAAATCACATGTCCCAAGAACTTAACCTCCTTCAACCAAAACTCACACTTTGAAAAGTTTGGCGTACAACTGCTTCTCCTTTAAGATGCTCAACACTATCCTCAAGTGTTCAGCATGCTCCTCCGGGCTCTTGGAATAGATAAGGATATCATCTATGAACACAACCATGAATGAATCTAAATAAGGTCTAAAGATTCGATTCATGTAGTCCATAAAGATAGCTGGTGCATTAGTCAATCCGAACGGCATTACAACATACTCATAATGTCCGTATCGAGATCGAAATGCAGTCTTAGAGATATCCTCTTCTCTTATCCTGATCTGATGGTATCCTGACCTTAAATCAATCTTGGAAAATATTGAAGCCCCACGAACTTGATCCATAAGGTCATCTATCCTCGGCAATGGATACTTGTTCTTGATGGTGACCTTATTCAGCTGCCGGTAGTCGATGCACATCCTCATACTACCATCTTTCTTCTTGACAAACAAAACCGGAGCACCCCAAGGTGACACGCTTGGTCGAATCATCTGCTTCTGCAACAGCTCCTCAATCTGCTTCTTCATTTCAGCCATTTCCGGTGGTGCCATTCTATAAGGAGCAATAGAAATGGGACCAGCTCCCGGAACTAGATCGATACCGAATTCAATCTCTCTTCTTGGTGGCAGACCAGGGATCTCGTCAGCAAATACTTCCGGAAAGTCTCTGACAATAGGGATCTCTTCCATCCTTGGACCATTCTCCTCCACCTCAGAGTTGAGCAGGCACACGTAGCCGGAGGGTTTTGAATTTCTATAGGTCACTACTTTTCTATCACAATCAATGATCACTTGGTTTTGACTTAACCAGTCCATTCCCAAGATCACATCTAATTGTGCCAAGGGTAAGCAGATCAAATCTACTTTAGAGGTTTGTCCTAACACTGCTATACAACAGTTAAGACATGCTCTAGAAACAACTACAGGAGCATTAGTAGGGGTTTCTACTTTGAGGGTACAGGGCATCTCAGACATAATCAAACCCAAACGATCTACACATTCATATGAAACAAATGAATGCGTTGCACCAGAATCAAACAAAACAAGACATGGCTGACCATTAAGCAAGTATTTACCTTGCACCAGATTAGAGGATCGGTTTGCATCCACACCACGAAGGGTGAAAACCCTTCCTTGAGCCATAGGTCTATCAGCAGCTCCTCTTGTATTGGCTTTAACCGGCTCCTTGCAGTCCCTTGCAAAATGTCCCGGCTTCCCACAATTAAAACAACCACTTGTTCCCCAGCAAACACGGCCATAGTGGTTGCGCTTGCACTTGTCGCAGAATGGAGCCTCGCTCCGAAAACTCCTTCCATCCGAACCACCAGCTTTTCCCTTGCCTTTCCCTCGGCGATCATACGGGCCTTTGCCTCTGTTATTGAAACCTTTACGCCTCTGGGGTCCATAGCTCTGATTGTCCTTCCTCTATGAGGCTTGCACCTCCTCAGCCTTTGTGTTGTCTTCATACATCCTACACATGTCCACCAGTGCAGGAAAGCTTTGGATTCGCTGGTAGCTGAAGATTGACTTCAACTTGGGCCTCAAGCCTCCTTCAAACTTTATGCCCTTGCTTCTTTCATCCGGGTTGTTCTGATAGTACGGAGAGTACTTCATCAGTTCCTCAAACTTGGCTGCGTACTCACCCACACTCATATTCCCTTGCTTCAGCTGCAAGAACTCCACCTCCTTCTTCCTCCTTAGATCCTCAGGGAAATATTTGTTGAGAAATTTTTCCATAAATACTCCCCAGCTTACCTCTCTTCCTTCATATTGCAGAAGTTGCATCGTGTGATTCCACCAATTCTCAGCTTCATCCTCCAACATGTATGCTGCATACACCACCTTTTGAGCATCAGAACACTCCAACGTTCTCAGAATCTTATCCATGGTGTGAATCCACTTATTGGCCTCTTCCGGTTTAAATCCTCCTTCGAACTTTGGCGGATTGCAACTCCTGAAATCAGCCAGAGTCTTCGCCTCAGCGTTACCCACATTACACTGGTGAGGCGGGTTAACCGGTTGAGATGGTTGTTGAGATTGTCGTTGCATAGCCTCCAACACCGTGGTGATTCGTTCTAACATCGCATTGGTGTGATTTTGGTTTCTAGTTGCCATATTAGACCTGCACTATGGGCTTATGGTCACATATGTTGAACTAAAGAAACTTCCATTACACCCCTATACTAAGACTATAGTTTAAACTTTTAAATCTACAATCAATTGTGTCATGTACTCAAAAGAGACAAGATACAAACAAATCAAGGGTATCTAAAGCTCAACAAGCAAAATAATAACATTCAAAATAATGTAAATGCCCTGGAGATACCTGCTTGATGTTGATGGCTACCTTTCTAGTACTACTTCCACTACTACAGGATCTGACTTTTTCTCTGATACCACTCAGTGTGACTCCCTTCCGTACACCATATCGGATCCTCCATTCACATCATACACCATATACATATACCTAGGGATCATCGTCGCTCCAATCGCTCCCAGTAGAATGCACGACAGGCTCGCTCCCACTCTCGTCCTCCACCGGATCCTCCTCGATCTAATCCGAGGGAGAGTGTACCCTACCACTGGGTACCGGGTCAGGTGATGGTGAAACCCTGACTGGGCTCCTCGGATCAGAAGGGGGAGTCTCCTCGCGGACGACTCTAGAAGAAAAAGGGTGTGAGCGGGTAGGTCGAAAACGGAAACTGTGATAAGAGCGAGCTGGTCGTGTGGGAGGTGGTCCATGGTATGTGTAAAACGGGGGTACATGCATAGTGTATATGATGGGAATCCTAAATCTACAAGGACGGAATCGAATCAATGGGTTCGGGTGGTAGAAGGTAATCTCTACCTCTCCCTCGAACACCGCGCGATGGTCCTCATAGATCCATGTGCCACTAGGAAGTGGCCGGATCTCGATGCAAGCAATGTAACGAGACATCACCTACAAGGGCATAGGGGTAAGCATGTCTATACACATAATCGACAGAGAATAAATTGTACAATGTGAATATGTAAATATGCAATCATAAATAACAATCACATTTAACACTTAGCAAGTATTGAATGCAAGTAGGATGCTCACACTTGTTTCATTTATCACAATTAATGCAAATGACTAGCATGATGCATGAATTTAGCTCTCAAGCCTATCTCCATCATTCTATGTCACTCTCTGACGTCCATCCCTGACAACCCAGCACTCAACAGTGTGTTGTATTCCTAGGTATACAACAATTCGTACATTCACCTAGAATGTACACGACAAGCTTGGAATCCATGCCACCCGAGCATATCCCGTCATCCAAACGGACCGTCATCCAAACGGTATAACCATATCGGCATCCACTCAGTCGACCACGTCAACGACGTGTCATCAAGCAAGCGTATTGGCACTCCCAGAGGCCCTCCACATGTTTACCAAAAACATGATATACGTCCTACCATCCAAACTCCAGAATGAATGCATTACTCTACTTAAAAGGAATTGATTGATGTTTTATCCTTTTATTAATACATTACGTGCCTCCGAGCAACGTATCATTATTCAAATGAAAACATCATAACGTCAATCAATTTCCTTTAAGTCCAGGATCACTTGGTTTATTGTCCTTTAAGTGTTACAAAATGACTTAGAATTGAAAATGGTATTTTATGTTTCTTACTAAAAATACTCGAGTGTTTTCCATAATACTCGAGTATTTTATCAGTTTCCAGATTTTACTCGAGTAGTTCATAATTATACTCGAGTCGTTCATGTCTTTTTAGAGATTTAAGTTTTCAGATCTTCATAAATATACTCGAGTAATTCATGAGATACTCGAGTAGTTCATTACCCAGAATACTCGAGTAGTTCATATATTACTCGAGTTGTTCATCAGTTTTTACTCTTATTGCATCTGAAATACTCGAGTGCCAAGCCTGATTCTCAAGTTGGTGCACCAATCTTCACACTGGTGCACCACGAAATACTCGAGTGTTAAGCCATAAACTCGAGTATTTGCAGACAGAACAGACTAAAAACTTGGTTTTTACATACCATTTCAATTTGTAAACATTTTTAACCGAAACCAATGATCACAATAGTTCAGGTACCATATATTGAACATGTTACCATACTCATTTCATATCAAATAACAAATTTGACAGAGAATCAATCATTTATGCATAAAATACACAATTTAGCAATTCAACACCTCAAATTGCAAAATAAACACAATACTCATGAAACAATGTTCATTTAAGCTTGCATGCATGATTTAGAACTTGCTCAACACAGTCATAGAGCATGGATTGGTCTCCAAACCAAAGTTCCTATTCAAACTAAGCCCTTAGAGCCTCTTGGTGGCTCTCTAACACAATTAATGAAATTTAAACTCTATCTAGTGTAAGAAATTACTTCCCCTTACCTCTCAGACGTTTTCCAACCAAGAATTGACCAGAAAAAAGGCTCCACAACTCTCAGACCAACTTCAAGCACCACATGCAGAGCATTTTGAGTGCAACACCAAAGTGGAATTGGTTTACATATGAAACAGAGAATAAAATTGGGGAAATTAGATTTTCTAAACTCTATGCAACATAATCTAACTAAGGAAATCGAATTTGAGACTTAAGGATTCATGAGCTTACCAGAAATCAAACCCAAAGTAAGCTCCAGAAACAGTTTTGACAGCACAAGCTCGAACTTCCAGCCCTTGAATCTTCCACTACACTCACTCAATCCTCACGATTTTACTTTCTATACAAAGCTCAAGATGTAAGCTTTGTATTCGTGTATAGTTTGTGTTTTGAATCTGAACAGAGAATGAGGATCGAAGAGAATGAATTCGGAACCCTAACTTCAACAACTACAGCAAGATTGAGCAAAATTCTCAACTAAGAGATGTTGATGAGCTTATATAGGAATAGAGAGTGCTCATGCACGTCGACACGCCACCCATGGCGTTGGCAAGAAGGTGTTTTCGTGGCAGGAAGAGGAAATCGTTCATGGTGACTCACCAAACGCACTCACTCGTGCAGTTTGACCCAGAATACTCGAGTATTTAGAAAATACTCGAGTATTCAGAAAATACTCGAGTATTTTTCCCAATTTTTGAAAAATAATTATTTTATTTTCTTTCCCTCCAAAACCTTTCCTATAATTACCTCTAGGTCCCAATCCAGAGACTAATATGCAAAATATTTATTTTATGCATTATTATATTTATTAAATCAATTCACACACATATACTAACTATATGAACACATATTTTAATCAAGGATTAATATAGAAATAATTAATTATAATTAATTTATAATTAACATTTCATTAATCGGGGATTAAAATTTTGGGGTGTTACAATGCATGTATGTATTTTCTCATGATCTTGAAGTTTAAGTATTTTGCATGTAATTTCTATGGCTTGATCTTCAACTTATAAGTTTTCTTCTTCACGGTTTTATTTGAAGTTTGTGTTTTTGTCTTGATCTCTTCTTGCATGTCATAATCTGTGGTAGATCCTTGCAAACACATGAAGTTTGAACTATGTGTGTGTTTTGAGTAAAAGTCTTAATTTTCTTTTTATGCATGTCACGATCTCAAGGAAAAGATTATGATAATAAGTCTTAAAAATGATTTTTGGTACAAAAAGGATTTTTAAACCAAGATCTTGTGTGTGTGATGATGATCTCGTTGATGTTTGAAAAGAAAATGTTGTTCTAAAGCTTTGCATGTGAAAATAGAACCTAGGATCTTACCCTTGTGCATTTTTATCATTCGGCCAAACCTAGGGAAAATAGGAAATCATGTTTGATCCTTATCTTAAAGTTACATGCATGTTGAAAATTATGTGCTCTAAAGATTTTTGATATGATCTTTGATTTTATTGTGATAAATTTATAAAATTTAAGTTTGATGAATTTGGAATGGAGCTCACGGTTTGCTTTTATAAATATCAAAGTTTGTTTATCTTGCCTTGCATGTGTGTTTTATTGGTGGATCTATGGATTTCAAGTATATGAAAATCTAAATTTTAATTAAAAACTTAAAAGTGATTTTGTGTTCCATTCGGTTTTAGGAACAAGTTTTACTTAAACAATTTTATTTTCTTGTGTGTTATTGTTGGAGTTAACTTAGAGTGGTTTGGTATGTGACTATATGATTGTGAGTTTAAATTATCTTCCTATGTCCAATTCGGCTTGACTAAGAAGTAAAAGAAATGAATTGATTTGCATTTGCATGTTAATTTAGGGATAAAGTTAATTGATTTAAAAGATGTTTGCATGAATTTAATTGAGGATATTCCTTTTCTTTTAATAACTATTTTCGGTTGTGATGTTTAAAGTAGGGTAATGTGTTTAAATGATCATTTTCCATATATGCATGTTTGTTTAAGTGTTAGTAATCATTAGTGTTTGAAATATAAACTTTGCCTCATGTGTGATGAAGATTCGGCCATGCATAGAAAATAGGAATTTGTGTTTGATTCTTGTTTTGTATACTTGCATGATGAGTGTGAAATTGATGCATGGATTGTGAATGACTTAACATGTTCAATATGTGTGTTTAAAAAAATGATTTGAATATTTAAGTGTTTTGAAAAGGTTTTGATTTAATTTTGTTTTATTTTCTTTTGATTCGGTTTTAAAGAAAATAAAGTAAGGAAAATGATTTGATTAATTGAAAAGTATTGTTTTGAAAAGATTTTCATGGTTTAACAAATGATTAAGAAAAATGTGGCTTTTTAAGAGGTCAAGAAACTGACCATGTTTTTAATAAGTGTTTGAAAAGAATATTTTAAGTCTTTAAATTTCTAAACGTGTTTTTAAGTAAATGTTTTACTTGATTTTGATTGTGAGTATAAAACCCAAATTGATTTCAAAAGTGTTAAGAGGAAGCGAATACTTTGTTTTCAAATAAAAAGTTTTGTAACGTTGCTTTATTTTCAAGATAATTGAATAAGAATGATTTTAATGAGAGGGACATATTTGAGTTCTAGTAACGATCAGGAAGCAGTTACGAACGTCGCAATGGAAACTAAGGAGCGCATTGAAGGTCGTCATCGGTTGAGGTGAGAGAGAAGTTTCCCCCAAACACCGTGGTATTTAGGTAACATATTAAGTGTTTCGACCATCTCAAAAGTCGAAACTTAGTGGTTCTGAGTCAGTAGCACGGTGGCAATTGTTTGATTGTGTGGCCACTCGTGTGAAGGAGACAAAGACCACATGAAATTAGATAATGATTTTATCTGAATGATCGTATGTTGTTTATTCGTTTATTTGATGAATTTATTATGCATGATGAGATTGAAAATAATAATGATGAATAAGAAGAATAAAAGAAATGCAAGATAAAGTCTGGGAAAGATGTTGAGATGTTGCGAAAGTAATCGCTGATGAGTAATAATTGATGATATGATGTGGACGAGCCAGAGCTGGGAAGAGTAATGTTGTTGTTGATGTGAGATGTGAATTGAGTGGAGTTGGACTCCTTTGCTTTTGGTTTTAGTCTGGGACTAGTGTTGAGTTGAGCTTGCTCCTCCATTAGCGCCCAGCAAAGTCGTAATTTTGGAAAGGTTTTTGAAAAACAAGTTTCAACAAGGTTTTGAAAGAGTTTTTGAAAGGATCTTTGGAAAAGAGATTTTGTGGAGAGTGGTGAAAGGAAAATTTTAGAAAAGGATTTGTGAAAGGAAATTATTTTGAAAATGTTTTTGAAAGGAAGTTTTATTTGAAAAGGGTTATGAAACGTGATTTCGAAAGAAGTTTATGGAAGGAAGTTTTTGAAAAGGTTTTGAAAAGGAGAATTTTTGAAAAGAATTTTTGAAACAAGACTTTCGGGAAGGTTATGGGAAAGAATATTTTTAGAAACGATTTGTGAAACATTATTTTGAAAGTGGTTGGTGAAACAATATTTTGGAAAGAGTTTGGGAAATAGTTGTATGAAACACGGTTTGGGAAAGGCTATGAAAGAGGTGATTTTGAAGAAGGAAAAGCAAGGTTTTTGAGTTGGATCATGAGATGTGAGATTTGGTTTGTAAAGGCGACCCCAGCTCTGTGCTTCGATGAGAGAGAAAGATATGTGCAAACATAGCGGTCGGGACTCACTGAAGGGATGTACGAAGGATGAGCCGATCATTAGGCTAATTAAAAGAGTTAAAAGACTTTTAAAAGACATGAATATAAAGCGGTGAGGTATGAGCGTGCGAAGTAGTGGAGAGGAAGTGATCGAGGCCGTACCCGATACAAATAAAAACAGTTTAAGTATAGTACTAGGAAGTGACTCCTAGGTCGTCTCCCAAGGAATATCTTATCAAGCAAAAGGTCGAACACATAGTATGCATAGAAAACAGGGGGTTTTTTTTTGTATTGAATATTGAATAATTGAAATCAAAACAAAATTAAATCAAAACGAAATAACAGATAAGGAAAAGCGGATAAACCCCTTTGGCTCGCGTTCACAACTCTATCATCGGTCACAAAAGATCAATTTCTTTCCTCTTCACTGTCCAACTCGTGAGAATTAAATACTAAGCGAAAATTCAATTCTCACCCCAAAACCCAAACCTCTAATTAAGCATTAAAAGCCAAAGCATGGAGTTTTTACGAGTTTGCATAAATTAAGCATTCATACACATGGATTATCTCTATAGAATGGAACTAAGCGAACCATAACATATCAATAAGCATGAAAATAGTGAATAAAAACGAAATAGCATTAAGAACAAAACCTCAAGAGTATGTGATACATTACCAAAGGGATTTAACCTAAGAGTTTAGCCTTCCATGAAGAAAAATACCAAAAACGTGTAGAAAAGGGAAGAGAGAGAAACCCTAGCAGCCACCACAAGCTTGGAGAGCAAAACTAAGCCTTCTCTATGAGAGAGAATGTAAAAAACGTGGAATGGAAGGTCTCTCCTAGGGTTTACACGAATTTAGCTTTTTAAATCACAAAACGGGCCTAAATCATGGGCCCAAATCCTAAGGAAAGCTTATCTCTAAATTAAATCTAAAAATATCTTATAGATAAAATCTAAATCTTAAAAGATATAACTAAATCTCAACTAATCCTAAAGATAGATTACAATCTTCACTTCATCATATATCTTCTCTTCCAACATTAAATCTTCATTCCCAAAATGTCCAAAAAGCCCTTGTGCCAAATATGACCTGAAAATAGAAATAGAATTAATTAGGCTAAATAATCCCAAATTAAACAATATTCAGAATATTAGTCCAATAAACTCTAAATCACTAAATCAAGCTAAACAATGTCAAATAGGCAACAAGTATCAATAATAGGAGTAAAATAATGCAAGGAAAAATGGGAAATAAAATGCTCATCAAATACCCCCACACTTATCCTTTTGCACTCCTGGGCAAAACTAAGAATTAGGACTGAGAAAATCAATATGCACCAAAGTGAATCATGTAACAAGATTACTGAAACTAATGAATGCAAACCTAAGAGATTACATACTTCACAATGAATTCTAGGAAATGCAAAGAAATGGGCAAAATCGAGCACACGAAGAAAATAAGGACCAAAGAATCAAGGCATCCATGAACATCATCCAATTATTTCAAATATGCAAAGAAAACCAATGACATCAAGAGGGTAGTCACAAAGATGATAGAAACTCACAAGGATCACTCAATAGTGTTTACACTCAAGTGTTTAAGGTTAATCAGTGTTTACACTCAAGGCACATCATGAAAAACAAACACAACCATAAGCTTGACAAGCCTCTAACATCAACAATCAACACACATGCACATTAAGATCAAAAGGTCTTTTCAGGGTTGTAATGGGGCCAAGGACAAGGTAGGATAAAAATATGGGAAATGTAGCTAAAACCCAGGGAATAGAGGAGCAATGGGGAACAAGTAAAAAAAATAAGCACAATCCACCCCAGTATGAAATGGTAAACATAACAACAACCTCTAATTCCAATCCTCCATGCCTTAATCAACCTTTTATTCCATTTTTTTCTTCTTATTCTTCTTCTTCTTTTTTTTTTTTATAATTGCATTACATTGCAGAACTTCATGAACGAAAGAAAAGAAGAAACAATAAAAATGGCATAATGAGATAAAGCCATAATTATATCACCGACCATAGAGGCAAAACCCAGAACTCACAAGAGATGAAGAACAAAGCACCCTCGCTTACTTAATACCCATTCCCAAAACAATTCCAAAGCTCCAACATTCCCTAAGGTTAGGACAATCATGGTTTTTCAGTCATAGGCTTGTAATGAGCTAAAGAACAAAGAAAAGGGATATAAAGGCTCAAAGGGGCTATCAAAGGATAAATTCATTCAAGGTAGGCTCATATGGCTAGTGGCTTATTCAAGAAAAAACAATGCCTAAATCATTTCAAAATGTGCATGGGAATATCAAGTATCAACAAGAGTCAAGTCAAGTTCTAGAGTGCAAGTAATCCAGAGTGCAATCACACATGAAAGAAAAATTAGGTGGCATATATAGCAATCCACCCACAATTAAGGCTCAAATCCTCACAAAAGGGACAATTCTATCACAGTGTTACCACCTCTTAATTATCAAAAGCAACTTTACACACAGAAATGCATGAATTCAGACACAAGATACCAAGACTCTACTAAAATGAAGCAAAAACATGCAAGAAAATGCCCAAAACTTAGCAAAACCTAAAAAAATCAAAGCAAAAATATGCAACCTAAACTACTCTCCCCCCCACACTTAAATCACACATTGTCCTCAATGGAAAACAAATAGTAGAATCAGACAGATATAGACAAGTGGAATAAAAGTAGTAAAGAAGGAGAAAAGAAGACTCCCTAAATCATGGTGGGTCAAAAATGGGGTCGACCAATGAGGCTTCCTCCACAGGTGCATCATCCAAAGAAGGGGTAGTGAGGAAAGGCTTGAGTCGGTGACCATTGACTTTGAAGCTCTTGTCTGTGGACTCACTCTTGATCTCCACAGTGCCATAAGGAAACACCTGGGTGACTACAAACGGTCCAATCCATTTAGAGCGGAGCTTTCCACTCATGAGTCCAAGCCTAGAGTTGTAGAGCAACACTTTTTGACCAACCAAGAACTCCTTTCTGGAAATTGAGCTATCATGGAGCTTCTTGGTCTTCTCTTTGTAGAACTTGGAATTCTCATAGGCCTCCAAACGGATCTCGTCTAGCTCACTCAACTGCAGCTTCCTCTCCTCACCCGCTTGATCAAGAGCTAAGTTACATTGCTTCACAGCCCAATATGCACGGTGCTCTATCTCCACAGGCAGGTGGCATGCCTTACCAAAAACAACCCGATAAGGTGACATCCCTATGGGTGCCTTGTAAGCAGTCCGATGGGCCCATAGAGCATCCTCCAATCGTGTGCTCCAATCCTTTCTATTAGGCTTCACCATCTTCTCCAAAATCCGCTTGATCTCTCTGTTTGAAATCTCAGCTTGCCCATTGGTTTGGGGGTGATATGGTGTAGAAACTTTGTGCACAACCCCATACTTCTTGAGCAAAGCTTGCATGGATCTATTGCAGAAGTGTGTGCCTTGATCACTGACTATGGCTCTAGGTATGCCAAACCTGCAAAGGATATTAGACCTGACAAAATCTACAACAACCTGAGCATCATTAGTCCTGGTGGCCTTAGCTTCCACCCATTTGGATACATAATCCACAGCAAGTAAGATATAATAAAAACCAAAAGAAACAAGAAAGGGGCCCATGAAATCTATACCCCAGACATCAAACACCTCACAGAACAACATAGGTTGTTGCGGCATCTGTTGCCTCCAAGATAGGGTGCCTCCTGCCCTTTGACATTGCTCACATGAGCTGCAAATTTTGCTTGCATCCTTGAAGATGGTAGGCCAATAAAATCCAGAATCCAGCACCTTTCGTGCTGTCCTTTGAGTGCCAAGGTGGCCTCCAACTGGTGAAGCATGGCAAAATTGGAGAACCGATTGGATCTCCTAGTCTGGAATGCACCTGCGAATGACCTGATCACTGCAAAAACGCCACAAATAGGGGTCATCCCATACATAATACTTGGCATCGCTCTTCAATTTGTCTCTTTGAGCTTTGGATGCCAAGGGTGGAAAAACAGATGCAACTTTATAATTTACAATATCAGCAAACCGAGGAGTAAGGGGAGGGGGATGTGAAACATGCAAAACTAAAAGCTGCTCATCCGGGAAGTCATCCCGGATAGGAAATGCATCCTCCTCTCTCTCTATTCTGCTCAAGTGGTCTGCGACAAGGTTACGTGCACCACTCCGATCCTGAATCTCAAGATCAAACTCCTGGAGGAGCAACATCCATCTAATCAACCTAGGTTTGGAATCTGTCTTTTTCAAAAGATACTTTAGAGCAGCATGATCAGTATACACTACAACCTTAGAACCTAACAGATATGATCTAAACTTATCAAGTGCAAAGACAATGGCTAACAGCTCTTTTTCAGTTGTGGTGTAATTAACTTGTGCTGAATCTAAAGTACTAGATGCATAATAAATCACATGAGACAGCTTACCAACCCTTTGGGAGAGAACTGCTCCCAAAGCATAATTCGAGGCATCAGTCATGAGCTCAAATGGGAGGGTCCAGTCAGGTGGTTGGATGATGGGAGTGGTGGTGAGTGCTCTCTTTAGCTCATCAAATGCCTTCTTGCATTGGTCTCCAAACTCAAATGCGGTATCCTTTTGAAGCAAGTTGGATAGTGGAAGGGCTATCTTGCTAAAGTTCTGAATAAACCTGCGATAGAAACCTGCATGGCCAAGAAAAGAACGCACCTCTCGCACGCAAGAGGGGTAAGGAAAATGTGATATTACATGCAGCTTAGCAGGGTCAACCTCTATGCCCTTATGCGAAATAATGTGCCCTAAGACTATGCCCTGTTCTACCATAAAATGACATTTTTCAAAATTCAAGACAAGGTTAGTCTCAATGCACCTATTAAGCACCTTAGACAAACTATCAAGACATGCATCAAAAGAGGAACCATATACACTAAAATCATCCATGAAGACCTCTATGCAATGCTCAAGTAAGTCATTAAAAATACTCATCATACATCTTTGAAAAGTGCCAGGAGCATTGCATAGGCCAAAAGGCATCTTCCTATAAGCAAATGTACCAAAAGGACAGGTAAATGTGGTCTTATGTTGGTCCTCTGGTGCAATACAGATTTGGAAATAACCAGAGAAACCATCTAAGAAGCAATAGTGAGATTTACCTGCCAGGCGCTCCAACATCTGATCAATGAAGGGAAGAGGAAAGTGATCCTTGCGGGTCGCCTGGTTGAGCTTCCTATAATCAATGCAGACTCTCCAACTGTTCTGCACTCTAGTGGGAATCAGCTCATCCTTCTCATTTTTGACAACTGTCACCCCAGACTTCTTGGGATCTACTTGAACCGGGCTTACCCAAGTGCTGTCTGAAATGGGGTAGATAATGCCAGCTTGCAGCAGCTTGGTGACCTCTTTCTTCACCACATCAAGAATCTGGGGGTTCAACCGTCTCTGAGGTTGTCTCACTGGTTTAGCCCCATCCTCCAATAAAATCCGATGCATGCACATGGAGGGGCTAATACCAGGTATGTCTGCCAAAGTCCATCCTATTGCCCTTTTGTTTGCTCTAATCACATCCAGCAGTTGCTTCTCTTGATCAACAGAAAGGGAGGTAGAGATGATCACTGGAAGTTTCTGCTCAGCCTCCAAGTAAACATATTTGAGATGAGGGGGAAGGGGCTTCAGGTCCAATAAAGGTGCCTGCATCACAGATGGAACTAAAGGAGCAGCAGAATTGGATTCTGCCGCCTGGACCTGAACAAGTGAATTAGACTCATGCAAAACAGAAATGGGGTTAGCATGATCTGAATCTATATCATATGAATCAACAGATGCAGTAGCAGAATTTAAAAACTGGTCAATTTCAATGCATGCAGTGCACATTTCGGAATCAGAACATGCAGAACAAGTAAATGAGCTAGTGAAAGATGGCAAATCATAATCATGCAAAAAGTCTAGAACATGCTCATCAATCAGATCATCAATCAAGTCAACCTGAAAGACAGAGTGGTCATCAGAAAAATGTTTCATAGCATCAAAAATATTGAATCGAACCACACTGTCATCAAATTCCATGGAAAGTGTACCTGCATGCACATCTATCTTGGTTCGGGCTGTTTTCAAAAATGGTCTCCCTAATATGATAGGGACAGCACTACGAGAGGTGTCTTCTTCCATATCAAGAATATAAAAATCAGCAGGAAAGATAAGCTCTTCAACCCGAACCAGGACATCCTCTATCAAACCTGCGGGGTAGGCAGTAGATCTATTTGCCATGTGAATAACCACACCCGTAGGTTGAAGAGGTCCAAGTGAAAGAGACTTGAAAACAGACATAGGCATAACATTAATAGATGCTCCTAAATCTAGCAAAGCATTCTCAAATTTAGTATTACCTATGATACAAGGCACAGAGAAAGTTCCAGGATCCTTACACTTTTCAGGAATATGAGGGACGTGTTTACCTATAAGAGCAGAGACATTTCTTCCCATGTTGATCCTCTCATTGCCCTTGAGCTTCCGTTTGTGTGTGCATAGATCCTTCAAGAACTTTGCATACCTTGGAATCTGCTTGATTGCATCAAGAAGGGGTATGTTGACTTCCACCTTCCTGAATGTGTCAAGTATCTCTTTGTCAATCTCTTCCATTTTCTTGCTTTGAGTCACCCCCCTTGGTGGGAAAGGAAGAGGAATGGGGGGTGGTTGTTGGGCAGCAGCAGGTGTTGTGCTTGTGGAAGGCTGAGCTGGATGGGATTTTCTGGTACTTGTGTGCTCACTCTCCTCGACCATTTGGCTCTTCTTGTTGGTTGAAACTAGATCATCTTTGTCGAGGTCAGATTCTGGTGTGGGTGTGACAATCTGCTTCCCTGACCTTAGACTAATGGCATTCACATTCTGGTTTGGATTGATCACTGTTTGGGATGACAACTTGTTAGAATTCTGAGATTGCATAGTGTTGATTGCTGTTGCCATCTGTCCCATCTGATTGGTCAAAGATTGAATGGAGGCCTCTTGTCTTTGAATGGATGCTCTAGTTTCCTGTTGGAATTGGAGATTTTGCATGGTCATCTGTTTCATCAGCTCTTCCAATGAAGGCTGCTGCTCAGTACTAGGAGCTGGTGGTGCAGAATTAGCCTGTTGTTGTCTCTGTTGCTGGACTGGAGGAGGTACATATGGTGGTCTAGAATTGTTCTGAAATTGAACCTGTGAAGGTTGCTGTTGATCAGACCATCTCAGGTTGGGATGGTTCCTCCAACCAGGGTTGTATCTATTGGTAGAGAGATCAAAGTTCGGTGGCTGCTGGTTTCTACTGTTGAAGATGTTGGCGGCATATGCCTCAGGTTGGTCAGCACCAGTCGTGGGCTGCTGCTGCACAGAAGGGCATGCATCTGTGGGGTGCTCAGCGGATGTGCATATGCCACATAATCTAGCAGGCAGAGACAACTTCTTCTGGTTGATGGCCAATTGAGTGACCAAAGTTGTAAGTGAATCTATCTTCTGTTCAAGCTTCTCAACCTTACCAGAACTTGTGCCAACATCATTCACTCCTCTCACTATGATTGCATCGCTGTTGCCCCTTGCATGGAATTGTTGACAATTGGAAGCCATCTTCTCAATCTTGACTCTGGCTTCTAAAGGTGTCATGTCTCCTAGGGCACCACCACTCGCAGCATCAAGCATGTTTCTCTCCATGAGGTTGAGACCTTCATAGAAATATTGAATAAGCAGCTGCTCTGAGATCTGATGGTGGGGGCAGCTCGCACACAGTCTCTTGAATCTCTCCCAATACTCATAGAGACTTTCTCCACTTTGTTGCCTGATGCCTGATATATCCTTTCGGATTGCTGTTGTTCTGCATGCTGGGAAGAATTTCTCCAAAAATGCCCTCTTCAGGTCATCCCAGACTGTGATAGAACCAGGGGCCAGATCGTACAACCAGTCCTTGGCTAGCCCCTCTAGGGAGTGTGGGAATGCCTTAAGACAAACATGATCCTCTGGAACATCATGTGGTTTCATAGTAGCACAGACAATATGGAACTGCTTGAGATGTTTATGAGGATCCTCACCTGCAAGACCATTAAACTTGGGCAACAAATGAATTAGTCCAGACCTTAGCTCATACGGGTCATCGGGATACTGGATGCACAAATCTTCAATAGTGAAATCAGGTGCAGCCAGCTCCCTCAATGTCCTCTCACGTGGTGGAGGTTGAGCCATATTTTCAGAATAATCAGAATAAGAATCAGAATTTATAGGAATAGAAGAAAAAGAAGCAGACTCACTACGTAAAGACTCAATAGACTCACTACCTATGGACTGGTTCCTATTTTGTCTAACTAGTCTATGATAAGTTCTATCAATTTCAGGGTTATATGGATGCAAGTAGCTTGGGTTGCCCCTAGTCATGTACTGAACAGAACACCATTAAGCATAGCAAACTGTCACTAATATACATGACCAGAATAGGCAACAAAATTTTTTATTTTTTTAAAATTTTTTCTTTATTTTTTTCAGCACCCTAAAATCATGAAAACATACCACAAAAAGTTTGAGGACAAAATTCAAAAGGGAACCAAGTCAAACAATTAAATCAGAGACCAAAAACTAAGAAAATAAAACTTGTAAAATAAAAAATAAATAGTAAAACGGCTTTTTCAAGATCTATACGAAGGAGTTTTCTGACAAAGTGAGAAAAATCAGATTATTCAGAAAATTCCCTTCGATTTGATATAAAATTCGTCAAATTCCGAGTTACGGGTCAAAAGTTGCGACGATTTGAAGAAAGTGCTGCTAAAACTTGGAAAATTTTTCTGGAACTCACAACCAGTGATGATCTGAGTGATCGTGGTGCCTCAAAACCTTTTTATATGATAAAAGTAGTGTGGATATAAATTTTCGTGCAAAAATTCCACCCACAACTATGTGAACTAGCAACCACAGAATCAATCAAATACACTAATTGCAACAAAATAGCAAAAACAGCAAACAGTGCAACTTCAACCAGTTATCAGAATTGACTACTAGACCCTAAATCAGACACGACACACTATAATAACTATACTAACTACGACACTAACTAACTACTAATGACCTTTGGCAAGAACCGATAATCCCCGGCAACGGCGCCAAATTTGATCGAGGCCGTACCCGATACAAATAAAAACAGTTTAAGTATAGTACTAGGAAGTGACTCCTAGGTCGTCTCCCAAGGAATATCTTATCAAGCAAACGGTCGAACACATAGTATGCATAGAAAACAGGGGGTTTTTTTTTGTATTGAATATTGAATAATTGAAATCAAAACAAAATTAAATCAAAACGAAATAACAGATAAGGAAAAGCGGATAAACCCCTTTGGCTCGCGTTCACAACTCTATCATCGGTCACAAAAGATCAATTTCTTTTCTCTTCACTGTCCAACTCGTGAGAATTAAATACTAAGCGAAAATTCAATTCTCACCCCAAAACCCAAACCTCTAATTAAGCATTAAAAGCCAAAGCATGGAGTTTTTACGAGTTTGCATAAATTAAGCATTCATACACATGGATTATCTCTATAGAATGGAACTAAGCGAACCATAACATATCAATAAGCATGAAAACAGTGAATAAAAACGAAATAGCATTAAGAACAAAACCTCAAGAGTATGTGATACATTACCAAAGGGATTTAACCTAAGAGTTTAGCCTTCCATGAAGAAAAATACCAAAAATGTGTAGAAAAGGGAAGAGAGAGAAACCCTAGCAGCCACCACAAGCTTGGAGAGCAAAACTAAGCCTTCTCTATGAGAGAGAATGTAAAAAACGTGGAATGGAAGGTCTCTCCTAGGGTTTACACGAATTTAGCTTTTTAAATCACAAAACGGGCCTAAATCATGGGCCCAAATCCTAAGGAAAGCTTATCTCTAAATTAAATCTAAAAATATCTTATAGATAAAATCTAAATCTTAAAAGATATAACTAAATCTCAACTAATCCTAAAGATAGATTACAATCTTCACTTCATCATTTATCTTCTCTTCCAACATTAAATCTTCATTCCCAAAATGTCCAAAAAGCCCTTGTGCCAAATATGACCTGAAAATAGAAATAGAATTAATTAGGCTAAATAATCCCAAATTAAACAATATTCAGAATATTAGTCCAATAAACTCTAAATCACTAAATCAAGCTAAACAATGTCAAATAGGCAACAAGTATCAATAATAGGAGTAAAATAATGCAAGGAAAAATGGGAAATAAAATGCTCATCAGGAAGAAACGATAAGTATCTGCGGATACTTAGGACGAGATTGCATTAGGGGAGGATAATGACGGTGATACGTCAAGAAGTCTAGAGTATGTTTCTAGGCAGAACAACTCCACATGTGGCGCACTAACGTGGTGGGGACTGGGTCTAATGTCGTGGCACGTTCTGTGAGCTCACTAGAAACATACTGTCACCCCCTAGATTGCAAATCCAGAACAGCGAGAGGGACTGGAACGGGGCATTGTGTTTGCCACTGCGAGACAGTGAGCCTTGATTATTGATATTGATTTGAGGACGAGATCCTCCTGGTCTGGGACCATTATGTGTTGTGACAGCTGTCGTGCCCGCGTGGTAAAGGTCTTGTACTCCTGTTTGCTTCCGACTAGGTTGGGTGGATGACCGAGGAGATGTAGACGTGTGTGCTATCTTTGAAAGCGACCCTCCTCAATGATGATTAATTCCCCGCATCATTGACGGATACGAATTCATAAAACTTAATTAAGAAAAGATAACTTATAAGGAAATAATTCCTAAGTGAGGGCATGGAAAAGAGGATGAGATAGAATCAGAGTTCGCAGCGGAAGCGATTGATGGAAGTTCTGTGGATGTGTAAAGTTTTGAGAAAAGAAAAGAAATGAAGTAAAAAGAGAGATTTGAATATGATTTCATTGTGTGTGTGGTTTGCTTATATGTTTTTGTTGTTTCTTAATATCTTACCTATTGTAATCCCACATCGTTGGCATAACATGCTTGGGAATACTTACTCTCTCTAGTCCTTCTGTTCTGTCTGCTTGTTGTCATGGTGTCTATTCCCTTAGTCGATGGATCCTGTCGAGATCATGTTCGACAATCGAGACGAAGAAAGATGGAAAGTGGATTATCGAGATTGGAAGTGGCGTGAAGACACCGAGGTCGGTGGATCAGCGAACGATCATGGTGGATACCCGATGCTTTAGTCAGCACACCTTGACCGCGAGGCTGAGAAGTTAGGAGAAATGGGACGACGACGTAGATATTCGGAGGCGGACGTGATCGAGACCGACTCTAGCGAGACATCATTCCGTGGACCATCGTGTTCAGTTCAATGGGCCTGGTGGTAGTCTTTCATTTCCCCTGAAGTATTTTGTATTCCCTGTACTTACTTAGTGGCATTGCAATCCCATGATGTAACCCCAATCTTTTGTGGAAGAAGTTTATTTTAAATGGGCAATGATAATTGAGTTGAGAAGAATCAAGTTGCAAAGTGTAGTGTCTTGTGACACTTCGATTTGGAACTTAAACTTCAATATGAGATATGGGAACACTCTTTAATAACGAAAGGGTTTTGAAAACTTAGTGGTTCTCAGACTCATGCTGCTCAACCACTTTACATGTAAAAAAAAATAAAAAAATTGGCCCACATTTTCACCACATTTTGGAATTAAAGAAGAATATTTTTCAAGTGGCCAAATCGGGGTGTTACACCGTCCACTTTTCTTCAGGAGTTAATTGTGCAGCACCTTCAACTACGCTAGAGGGAATGTGTGGACCTTTTTCGATAGCTTTCGAAATTTCGATATCAATAGCTTGTATAAAAATTTTCTTTCTTACTTTCCAGTAAGCATATCCCTCACCGCTAAATAGTGGGGGACGATTTATAGAAGCACCTTCTCCTCCAAAAGGGTTTTGATTTGAGCCCATGGTTTCCAATGGATCTTTTCGAAAAAGTTTTTACACTCGGTTTATTCGACCGATCTCTGATACCACTTGTTGGAAACCAACAAGCGGCTAAAGTAACCTTCTAGAGGGGGGGGGGGGTGAATAGAATGGTTAAGCGTCGATACCCAAATTTTGAAAGTGATCAAAATTGGTTCAGAAACAGTTCAATTTTAAGCCAAAAAGACTGATTTAATCGATTAAACTGAACCTTAATCGATTAAGACCAGAAAAGTGAATTTTACTTAATCGATTATTAATCGATTAAACTCTGTAGAATTGCAGAAAATCAGAAATCAATTCAATTCAAAGATTATACGAAACTCTAAGAATCAAGAATTAAATCAAGGCAATTAATCACGAATCAATTAAACAGAATATAACGATTACGTAATTGAAATTCCCCAAATCTAATCCTAATTGATTTTTCTCTCAAGATCGATTTTAATCGCGAATACGTAAAACGTAAAGAACAAAGATCACACGAGGATTTTATTCTGGTTCACTCACAACCATCATGAGCTACATCCAGTCCTCCCTCTCTGGTTCGGGAGATTTGCTTCACTATGAAATAAAAGATTAGTATACAACGTAAGTTAGAATTCTCACACACTCGATCCTAACCCAATCTCATATGATGTACCAAATCATAGAGTCTACCCCAAATCTTTTATTTCAACTTCCTCGTTTGTCTTTGATCGAAAGTCGCTTTCAATCCATATAAGCTTTTAGCAATGAGTTCTCCAATTGCCCAAGGTGTTGCTCCAACCTTGCACCTTCAATTTCTTCAATTGAATCTTTGATTTGTTGAATCTTGAGAAGTAACCCTTTGTTACAAGATGAATTCAACCAAGAACATTCAAGCACACTTGAATCTCAAATTTGAAACACAAAAGAATGAATTATGTTGTAGAATTGAGATTCAAAAAGATTTTGATAGAGAGTATGTTTATGAAAGAATATTAGCTCATAGAATGTAGAAAAGTAGTGAAATATTGCACTTCAAAAGTAATAGTACGTAACCTTTTTCCCATTGAATTAGAAAAGCTTTTAATGTATCAGATTTAACAGCTTTTAATCGATTAAACGATTCCTTAATCGATTAGTAATCGATTAATCTGATATTTAATCGATTAAACACTGCTAAAAACCTTTTCTTTTATTTTGCAATTTTCACTGATTAATTTTAATAAAAATTTGAGCTATTTTCTCTATCAATATAATCTCAATTCCAAACATATTAAATTCTTTAAGTTCAAATTGAGATTACTCATCCTAGTTCTACCACCCACACTCATATAATAAAAATAATAAAACATTAATAATAAAACATTAATAATACAATTATATGAATAAGGTAAAACTAGTCCTTTTGTTGTTGTTGTTGTAGGTTGGCCAAACGTATTGTCTTCATCAAAACTCAATTGAATCATCACCAAATCTTCAGGGCGAGGTCGAGGAGGAGGTGCATGTTGAGCCGACTATTTCAGCTAGAGGTGGACCCGCTGGTTCATAGGAGCCTGCATAGCGTAGATGTTTTGGATCCTAGATCCTAGGGATAGAGCTGTGGAGGATCTGAGGAGCTGCTGAGGACACGGATGACTTGCTCTGAGACTTCTACTTTTGGTTTTTGTCTTATATTGTATATATTTGAGAGGTCTTAGAGTGAGGTTTTATTTTATGTAGCTGATTTGTATATGTTTCACAAAACTTGCTATCTCGACTTTTCACTACTTGCTACTGACTATACTGATGGGGTTTTATGTTATGACATATATATATATGTAATGTTTTATTTACCTCAGCAGTGCCCCATAAGTATTATTTTACTTCCGCAAATTCTGATTTCTATTTGAAAAGGATTCGGCAATAAGTTTATGTTTTATATATTCAAATCCAACTCGAGAGACAAATGATATGCTTTAATAAGAACTATGAATAATGTTTTCTATGATTAAGGAAATGTTATCTCGAGAGCCTTTTCGAACCTAAGATATTTCTAAGCCGAATTCAAATAATGGTTCATGTTAAAAAGGGTTTATGAACGAGCAAGTACTAATTTTGAAAAGGAAAAATTTTTTAGTCCTAATTTTGATAGCAAGTATTCAACTATTTGGAAATATTACTTATTTTCAAGATATAAAAAGAGAGCGTCACAACAACTGATCCAATGGACCACATTGCGGCTTACGAGTCTTCCATGATGTTTTATGGAGGAGGAGATTTCATGAAGTGCCGCGATTTCTCAATGACTCTGGGCTCGACACCTTTGAGATGGTTCAATTCCCTACCTGCTAATTCAATTCACTCTTGGGCCGAGCTTAGAAGAGAATTCCTAAATAGATACACAGCCAGTATGTCACAGCCAAAATCCGATCATTCACTAGCTAGAGTCGCACAGAGACCGGACGAGTCTCTACGCGACTACCTAGCTCGGTATCAACAAGAGGCTAGTGGCATATCAGGTCTGCAATCTGGAGTATCTGTTATTTTGCTTACTCAAGGGTTGTGAGATGGAGATTTCAAGGATTGTTTGATTGGAGAACCACCCAAGGATATGGCCGAGCTGAGGGAGAGGTCCAGGAAGTTTGTCAATCTGGAAGAATTCCACAGAATCAGTACTGCGGCACGGGGTAAGGAAGAACGTCCTCGTCAAAATGACCCTCGTCAAAGCGATCGTTTTCGAGATAGTAGGGGGAGGAAGGATAAAAGGGAAAGAGAAAGAGGATAAAAACTGCCTCCAAAAGGCAAATATGATGAGTATACTCAGCTTACAGGCCGAAGGAGTCAAATCCTTCGCGAGACTATGCACACCGAGATGCGCAATATCACTCAGCCTCCAGCTTTGAGGAGGGCTGCTCAAAAAGATGAGACAAAGTATTGTGACCATCATGGCGGATGGGGGCATACCACTGACCAGTGTACTATGTTAAAGGACTTGATTGAAGAAATGGTGAGGGATAGAAAGCTTCAACAATACATTGGCGAAGCAATGCGGAAGCGTTCCAGGAGAAAAATTCATTCACCACCCAGACCAGAGCAAAAAAGAAATAGGAGCCCTTCACCACCTGCAGGGGGAGCCTCTACCCTACTGTCTGAACAGGATAAGGGTCGAGAGACTTTTCTGATTAACACCATTGCTGGAGGATTTGCAGGTGGAGGGGAAAAAAGAGGTGATCGAAAGAAGTATGTGGGTCAAGTTCTTTCGGTAGCCAGCCGACCAATTCAAAAGCCCAAAAAGAAGAACATCGTCATCAGTTTCAGTGACGAAGACTTTGCCGACATAATCCAAGATCACAATGATCCAATGGTAGTTACAGCCAGGCTCGGCAATTACGAGGTAAAGAGGATTGTCATTGATCAGGGGAGTTCAAAAGACATTATGTTCTTGGATCTGTTCGAAGCCTTGAAGTTGAAAAGATCTGACCTAACTCCGTTCGAGGGAAGTTTGATTGGCTTTACGGGCCATTCGATTGTTCCCCTAGGCCATATCTGTAACACCCCTAATTTTTGTCTCCCAAATAACCAAGAAATTAATTATAACAATTATTTTATAATTGATTTGTATTAGTTTTGAAGGTTTTAGTTTTTGTACATTATGTGTTTTTATATATAAAAATATGAGATATATTTTTATATGGTTATTTTGTACAAAAATGTGAATATTGTAATTTAGTCCTTGGGTTGGGACCTAATTGCAATGTTAAAAAGGTTTTTGAAGAAAGAGTAATTAAATTATTAATTTTTGAATTTTATCAGTATGTAACCGGTTTGAAGGGCTCTGTAACCGGTTACACGATGAACTCAGAAAACTGGGTTAGTGCGTTTGATGAGTAATCACGCGTTTTAACCCAGAATTTGCCACGAATCCCACTCAAATCATGCTGGGGAACGCGTGTTGCCTTGCATGCTGCTTGAATTCGTCTATATAAGCTTGATTGTTGGTCCAATTTGCCTCATTTTGCTGAGTTTGATCTGAAAGCGAAGTTAGGGTTCTTGATTTCGTTTCCTCTGTTCTCTTTCGATTCTGAGCGTTGATCTGAGAGCTATACACCGTTGTAAAGCTCACAACTCGAGCTTTACAAAGATCCAAAAATTGTGAGGAGAGGTTGAGTATAGTCGGAGTTATGAGCTTTGCAAGTTTGGTCCAGAAGCTGCAGCCTCAAGAAACCAGAGTCATGAAACTCTCTTAGGAGCTCGATTTTGGTAAGCTCCTGCTATCCCTTGGTCCCAAATCTTTCTTAATCTCGTTAGCATGTTGTAGAGATTAAGTCCTAACTATTTTCCCCAATTTTGATGCATGTTTTCTATGTTGAATTCTCTGATTTTGGGAACCCACCGAAGCTGTGTCGCATGTCCAGCAGAGAAGGGGAATTAGTGGATTTTGATGTTCAAACTCATTTCTCTGTGAAGTCCTTGTTATCAATCAATTTAGAGGTAAGGGGGAAGCTTACTATTTTCTAGAATGAGAATAAATTGTGGTAGAACATAGGATGAGTCACCAAGAGACTCAAAGGGCATATGTTAAAATGGTTAAGTGGCTTGGAGGCCAATCTGAGCTCAATTGTTGTTATGAGCAATGTTATCTAGATGCATGCAAGCTATATTGATGTTGGATTCTTGACTTATTTGGATATTATGTGAATTGATGCATCAAGTTGTGAAATATGTGCAATTATGTGCAAATTGAGTATCTAAATTGAATGCATGCAAGATAGATATGTTTATGTGGTTGAACACACTAGTATTAAGGTATGTGAACTCTATTTAGGAATGAAATTGGTTAGATTTGAGTATGGTAGAAAATGGTATGCAAAACCTCACTTTTCAGTGTATTTTCTGCCTAATCTAACCGCTTAGTCGAAATTTGTAACCGGTTAGATACTGTCAATTTTCAAAGAAAATGAATTTCTGAAATTGGCTAAGTGTCCATACCATTTGTACTCAAGTTTAAGCTATAATTTCATACAAAGACCAATCTAAAACTATGTGATTGAGCACTGTTTGGTTTAGATTGGAGGTGATGAGTTAATACCTTAATATCAAATGATAATTTCAAGAAGAAATTATGCATAAATGAAATTAGATTATGACTTAGATCTTTTGAATGATAGTATGTGTTGAACTTGAGGTATTCTATTATGCTAAGACCTGGTTATTGGATTGAGTAGAGAATTCAAGAAAAGATTCTTTGAAAATCAGTGGTTTTGTATTCAGGTATGTAATTCTAACCGGTTAGGTGATGATGTAACCGGTTAGTACCTGAAACTTAAAAATAAAAGTTAAGTTTTTGAGTAAGGATGGTTAACACCGATGATTATATTCTCTCAATCCAGGTCTATGAGCATATGCTAAATTTAAATTCAAAGGTTTTATGAGTAAAGCCATACCTCAAGATATCATTCAGAAGTTGTGTTTTCTAAGTCATAATAATGGAATTAATGGGAACATGACCCTGTACTCTAGGAGTACCAAATTGATGAAACCTACTTGACGACACATTCTGGGAATGTGGCCATTGTCTGGGACATGGTTTCTTGGACACGTTCTGGGAACGTGATGCACACTCTGGGAGTGGTGCTTAATTATATTCCAAGTATGGTTTGCGATACGTTCTGGGAACGTATGTTAGTGTTCTGGGAACACATTGGTATAATACTAGAATTAAAGATAAAAACCAACCTTAATGATTGTGCATTCATGCATATAGAATGGAAGATGGGTTGGTAGGAACGTTTATCATATTCTGGGAATATGAGGAGGGTACTCCGGGAGTACCAAATATGTAACCTACTTGATGACACATTCTGGGAATGTGGCCAGTGTCTGGGACTTGGTTTTATATGTTCTGGGAACGTATGTTAGTGCTCTGGGAACACATTGTTATGCAACCTACTTGATGACACATTCTGGGAATGTGGCCAGTGTCCGGGACCTGGTTTTTATGCGTTCTGGGAACGTATGCGTTCTGGGAACGTATGCGTTCTGGGAATGTGATGCACACTTTGGGAGTGATGCTTATTATTCCAAGTATGGTTTGCTACACGTTCTAGGAACGTGATGCACACTCTGGGAGTGATGCTTATTGATGAGCATTTTATTTCCCATTATTCCTTGCATTATTTTACTCCTATTATTGATACTTGTTGCCCATTTGACATTGATTAGCTTGATTTAGTGATTTTGAGTTTATTGGACTAATATTCCGAATATTGTTTAATTTGGGATTATTTAGCCTAATTAATTCTATTTCTATTTTCAGGTAATATTTGGCACAAGGACACTTTGGGAAGTTTGGAAATGAAGATTGAAGTATTGAAGTGAAGATTGTAATTTGCATTTAGGTCCCTTTTTTAATTGTAATTTTCAGAATAGTGTTTCTTAGGATTTGGGCCCATGTTTTAGGCCCATTTTGTGTCTTAAGAGGGGAAATTCGTGTAACCCCAAGGATACTCCCATTTCAGATTTCTCACTCTCTCTCTAGGTTAGAACTTCTCTCTTGGCTCTCCCAAGTGGTGGTGGCTGCTAGGGTTTTGTTCTTCCCCATTTCTACTCGTTTTTCTTCATTTATGGCCATGGAAGGCTAGACTTCAAGGGTTAATCCCTTTGGTATTGTATTATCTACTCTTGAGCTCTTGTTATTAATGCAATTTCGTTTTCTCTTCTCTGTTTTCATGTTTATCGATGTGTAGTGGTTTGCTTAATTCCATTTCGTAGAGATAATACATGAATATAAATGCTTAATTTGTATTAACTCGTAAAAACTCCAATTCTGGTTTCTGATGCTTAATTAGAAGTTAGGGTTTGGAGTGATAACTGAATTTTCGCTTAGTATTTGGTTATCACGAGTTGGACAGAGGAGAGGAGAGGAATCGATCTTTAGTGAGCTAGGATTGAGTAGTGTACGTAACCAAAGGGGTTTGCCCGCTTTTGTTTCTGATTTTCTTAGTTTTTATATTCTGTTTGTGTTTTGTTCTTCACATTTGTCACACACAAAAACCCCCCATTTTACTGCACACTACGTGTTTGATACTTTGCCTAGACCGATATTCGCTGGGAAACGACCTAGGATCACCTTCCTAGTACTACAGAATAAACACCTTTTATTTTGATCGGGTACGGCCTCGATCAAAATTTGGCGCCGTTGCGGGGATTATCGGTTCTTGCCAAAGATCATACAGTAGTTAGTTAGATTAGTTAGTGTAGTTAGTGTGTGAATAAGCATTCTGATAACTAATTGAAAGTTGCCCTGTTTGCTGATTTGCTGTTCTGCACAACTGATGCTATTCTAGTGATTCTGTGAGTGCCATTCAACATAGCTGTGGGTGGAATTGTTGCACGAAAATTGGTATCCACACTTGTTTCATCATATATTAGTGTGTTGATGCATCACAGACACTCAGATAGGCACTGGTTGTGAGTTCCAGAAAAATTTTCCAAGTTTCAGCAGTACTTACTATAAATAGGCATAACTTTTGATCCGTAACTCGGAATTTGACGAAATTTATATCAAATCGAAGGGAATTTTCTGAATAATCTGATTTTTCTCACTTTGTCAGAAAACCCCTTCGTTTGGATCCTGAAAAAGCCTGTTTACTATTTCTTTTTTATTTTACAAGTTCTATTTTCTTAGTTTTTGGTCACTTTTTTAATTCTTTGACTTGGTTCCCTTTTGAATTTTGTCCTCAAACATTCTGTGATATGTTTTCATGATTTTAGGGTTCTGAAAAAAATAAAGAAAAAAATTTTAAAAAATAAAAAAAATTTTGTTGCCGATTTTGGTCATGCATATCTGTTACAGTATGCTATGGTTGATGCTGTTCTATTCAGTACATGACTAGGGGCAACCCAAGTTATTTGCATCCTTACAACCCTGAAATTGATAGAACTTATCACAGATTAGTTAGACAAAATAGGAATCAGTCATTAGGTAGTGAGTCAGAGTCATCTTATAGTCCATCTAATTCTGATTCTGTTTCTATTTCTTCTATTCCTTCTACTTTCATTCAATCTGATTCTATACATTGTGATAACATGGCTCAACCCCCACCAAGGGAAAGGACACTTAGGGAGCTGGCTGCACCTGACTTCACTATTGAAGACTCGTGTATCCGGTATCCTGATGAGGATGTTCCTTTTGAGCTTAGAACAGGACTAATCCATTTGTTGCCCAAGTTTCATGGTCTTGCAGGTGAGGATCCTCATAAGCATCTCAAGAAATTCCATATAGTGTGCACCACAATGAAACCACATGATGTGCAAGAGGATCATGTCTGTCTCAGAGCATTCCCACATTCCTTAGAGGGTCTAGCACAAGATTGGTTATCTGACTTGGCCCCTGGTTCCATCACAAGCTGGGATGACTTGAAGAGGGCATTTCTGGAAAAATTCTTCCCTGCAAATAGGACCACTGCAATCAGAAAGGAAATCTCTGGTATCAGGCAACAACATGGAGAGAGTCTCTATGATTATTGGGAGAGATTCAAGAGGTTGTGTGCTTCCTGCCCTCACCATCAGATCTCAGAGCAGCTTCTCATCCAGTACTTTTATGAAGGTCTCAACTTCATGGAAAGAAACATGGTAGATGCTGCAAGTGGTGGTACATTGGGAGATATGACACCCTTACAAGCCAGGAGCAAAATTGAGAAGATGGCTTCCAATTGTCAACAATTCCATGCAAGAAGCAACAGTGATGCAATAGTTGTGAGGGATGTAAATGATGTTGGTGCAGACTCGGGCAAGGTTGAGAAGCTTGAGCAGAAAATTGATTCTCTCACAACATTGGTCACACAATTGGCTGTCAATCAGAAAAAGATGATACTTCCTGCTAGAGTGTGTGGCATATGCACATCCATTGAGCAACCCACAGATGCATGCCCTTCCCTTCAGCAGCAACAGCCGATGACCAGTGGTGACCAACCCGAGGCCTATGCAGCAAACATATACAACAATAGAGGCCCACAACAACACAATCATGACCTCTCTTCCAATAGATACAACCCTGGATGGAGAAACCATCCCAATCTGAAGTGGTCTGATCAACAACAACAACCCCCTCCTAATGTTCCATTTCAGAACACCGCTGGACCGAGTAGACCACCATATGTACCTCCTCCAATCCAGCAGCAAAGACAACAACAACAGCAGCAAGTGGTTCATCCTGCACCATCAGCCCCTCCATCCAACCAACCTACCTTGGAGGAGTTGGTGAGGCAAATGACCATGCAAAACCTCCAATTTCAACAAGAAACTAGAGCATCCATACAGAGACAAGAGGCATCCATTCAGACTTTGACAAATCAGATGGGTCAAATGGCAACTTCTCTCAACAACTTGCAATCTCAAAATTCTGACAAGTTGCCTTCCCAAACAGTGATAAACCCTCAGCATCAGAATGTCAGTGCCATCAACCTGAGGTCAGGAAAGCAGATTGTCACACCCACACCACAACCTCACCTCAACAATGATGCTCTAGCTCCCTCTAAAGGGAAGAGCCAAGTGATAGAGGAAGGTGAACATCCTAGCACCAAGGAGAGTCATCCAACTCAACCTTCCTCAAGCTCAACCACAAGCCCTGCTGTTGTCCTACAACCTCCTCCCATTCCTCTTCCATTTCCGCCAAGAGTGCCTCAAAACAAAAGGGTGGAAGAGGTGGACAAGGAGATTCTTGATACATTCAGGAAGGTGGAAGTCAACATACCCCTTCTTGATGTAATAAAACAGATTCCAAGGTATGCGAAGTTCCTTAAGGAGTTGTGCACTCAGAAGAGAAGACTCAAGGGCAATGAGAGGATAAGCATGGGAAGGAATGTCTCCGCTCTCATAGGTAAACCTATCCCTCACATTCCTGAAAAATGTAAGGATCCTGGAACTTTCTCTATACCTTGCATCATAGGCAATGTGAAGTTTGAAAATGCTATGCTAGATTTAGGAGCATCCATAAATGTCATGCCTATGTCTGTTTTTAAGTCTCTTTCTCTTGGACCTCTTCAACCTACGGGTGTGGTGATTCAATTGGCAAATAGAAGTACTGCCCACCCTGCAGGTTTGATAGAGGATGTCTTGGTTCGGGTTGAAGAGCTGATCTTCCCTGCTGATTTTTACATACTTGATATGGAAGATGACTCCCCCCGTAATGCTGTTCCTATTATTTTGGGGAGGCCATTTTTGAAAACAGCCCGAACCAAGATAGATGTGCATTCAGGTTCACTATCCATGGAGTTTGATGGCAGTGTGATCCGATTTGACATTTTCCATGCTATGAAACATTTTCCTGAGGATCACTCTGTCTTTCATATAGACTTTCTTGATCAGATTGATGAACATGTGCTTGATGTTTTGCATGATCCTGATTTGCCATCATTTACAGACTCATTTTCTTGTCCAGCATGTACTGATTCCGAAATGTGCATGTCATGCATTGATCAATTTCTAGCTTCTGACACTGCATCTGTTGATGACTCTCATATTATAGATTCTGCTAACCCCCTCTCTGTTATGCAAGAGTCTGATTCTTTTGTTCAGGTGCAGGCAGCAGAATCCATTTCTACTGTCCCTTTAGTTCCATCCATTATGCAGGAACCCTCATTGGACCTGAAGCCCCTCCCTCCTCATCTCAAATATGCTTACTTGGAAGATGAGCAGAAACTCCCAATGATCATCTCTACCTCACTTTCTGTTGATCAAGAGGAGAAGCTGCTAGATATGATTAGACAGAACAAGAGGACAGTCGGATGGACTTTAGCATATCTACCTGAGGTGCCACTTGTGAACTTCAGAAACATAGTCCTTCGATTAGGAGACCAATGCAAGATGGCATTCGATCCGCTAAAGAGAGCACTCACCTTCTTCCCACCATGACTTCGGGAGTTTTCTTTTCTCCTTCTTCACTACATTCATTGCACTTGTCTATATCTATCTGATTCTGCTGATTGTGTTACACTGAGGACAATGTGTGATTTAAGTGTGGGGGGAGAGTAGTTTAGGTTGCATATTTTGCTTTGATTTTTTTTAGGTTTTGCTTAGTTTTGGGCATTTTCTTGCATGTTTTTGCTTCATTTTAGTAGAGTTTTGGTATCTTGTGTCTGAATTCATGCATTTCTGTGTGTAAAGTTGCTTTTGATAATTAAGAGGTGGTAACACTGTGATAGAATTGTCCCGAAAAGTGAGGATTTGAGCCTTAATTGTGGGTGGATTGCTATATATGCCACCTAATTTTCTTTCATGTGTGATTGCACTCTGGATTATTTGCACTCTAGAACTTGACTTGACTCTTGTTGATACTTGATTACTCATGCACATTTTGAAATGATTTAGGCACTTTCTTTCTTGAATAAGCTACTAGCCATATGAGCCTACCTTGAATGAATGTACCCTTTGCTAGCCCCTTTGAGCCTTTTTATCCCTTTCCTTGTTCTTTAGCTCATTACAAGCCTATGACTGAAAAACCATGATTGTCCTAACCTTAGGGAATTTTGGAGCTTTGGAATTGTTTTGGGAATGAGTATTAGGTAAGAAGTGTGCTTTATGCTTTAATTGGTTGAGTTCTTGGTTTTGCCTCATTGGTTGTTATAGTTATGGCTTCATCTTCATGCCATTTGTGTTGTTTCTTCTTTTCTTTTTGTATATCTCTCAAAAACAAAAAATAAATAAATAAATAAAAATAGAAGACAAAAATACAAAAAAAAAATGCAAAAATAAAAAAAAAAGAAAAAAAAAAGAAAAAAAAAGTGAATAAAAGGTTGTTGAGGCAAAGAGGATTGGAATTAGTGGTTGTTGATTTTGGGGTGGATTTTGCTTACTTTTTACTTATTCCCCATTGCTCCTCTATTCCCTTGGTTTTAGTTACATTCCCATATTTTTATCCTACCTTGTCCTTGGCCCCATTACAACCCTTAAAAGACCTTTTGATCATTTTGTGCATGTGTGTTGATGGTTGATGTTAGAGGCTTGTCAAGCTTATGGTTGTGTTTGTTTTTCATGATGTGCCTTGAGTGTAAATAATGATTAACCCCAAACACTTGAGTGTAAACACTTTTGAGTGATCCTTGTGAGTTTCTATCATCTTTGTGACTATCCTCTTGATGTCATTGGTTTCTTTGCATACTTGAAGTAATTGGATGATGTTCGCGGATGCTTTGACTCTTTGATCCTTAACCATTTTTTGTGCTTGAGTTTGCCCATTTCTTTGCATTTCCTAGAATTCATTGTGAAGTATGTAATCTCTTAGGTTTGCATTTCTTAGTTGTAGTCATCTTGTTGCATGATTCACTTTGGTGCATTTTGATCTTCATAGTCCTATCTTTTGGTTTTGCCCAGGAGTGCAAAAGGATAAGTGTGGGGGTATTTGATGAGCATTTTATTTCCCATTATTCCTTGCATTATTTTACTCCTATTATTGATACTTGTTGCCCATTTGACATTGATTAGCTTGATTTAATGATTTTGAGTTTATTGGACTAATATTCCGAATATTGTTTAATTTGGGATTATTTAGCCTAATTAATTCTATTTCTATTTTCAGGTAATATTTGGCACAAGGACACTTTGGGAAGTTTGGAAATGAAGATTGAAGTATTGAAATGAAGATTGTAATTTGCATTTAGGTCCCTTTTTTAATTGTAATTTTCATAATAGTGTTTCTTAGGATTTGGGCCCATGTTTTAGGCCCATTTTGTGTCTTAAGAGGGGAAATTCGTGTAACCCCAAGGATACTCCCATTTCAGATTTCTCACTCTCTCTCTAGGTTAGAACTTCTCTCTTGGCTCTCCCAAGTGGTGGTGGCTGCTAGGGTTTTGTTCTTCCCCATTTCTACTCGTTTTTCTTCATTTATGGCCATGGAAGGCTAGACTTCAAGGGTTAATCCCTTTGGTATTGTATTATCTACTCTTGAGCTCTTGTTATTAATGCAATTTCGTTTTCTCTTCTCTGTTTTCATGTTTATCGATGTGTAGTGGTTTGCTTAATTCCATTTCGTAGAGATAATACATGAATATAAATGCTTAATTTGTATTAACTCGTAAAAACTCCAATTCTGGTTTCTGATGCTTAATTAGAAGTTAGGGTTTGGAGTGATAACTGAATTTTCGCTTAGTATTTGGTTATCACGAGTTGGACAGAGGAGAGGAGAGGAATCGATCTTTAGTGAGCTAGGATTGAGTAGTGTACGTAACCAAAGGGGTTTGCCCGCTTTTGTTTCTGATTTTCTTAGTTTTTATATTCTGTTTGTGTTTTGTTCTTCACATTTGTCACACACAAAAACCCCCCATTTTACTACACACTACGTGTTTGATACTTTGCCTAGACCGATATTCGCTAGGAAACGACCTAGGATCACCTTCCTAGTACTACAGAATAAACACCTTTTATTTTGATCGGGTACGGCCTCGATCACTTATTTATCCAAGTATGGTGTGGCATTACGTTCTGGGAACGAATGTCAGTGTTCCGGGAACACAAAGGTGTATTGGATGGACGTCCAAGATGGACTTTGTTAGAGGCCTCAGTTGTGGAAGGAAATCATGCATCATGCCACCTGCATTGAAAGAATTATTATGATTAACCGGGTGTGCTCATATGAATATGCATCAAGATTTGCTACATGTTGTCTTGTGGATGTTAGTGTTATTCTCATTTAATTATGCGAATATGTATAGCTAACCCTCATGCCCTTATTAGGTGTTGATCGTGCATCTAGCTTGCACAAGAATCAGTAAAGGGAGATGTCCCTTAGGTGCATGTAGAGTGTAGAAAGCTTGGGTTGGGAACCCGTTGTGCAGATATCGAGGATCCGGCCAGATGAAAGTTTGGACAGAGGACCAGTGACCAGCTCTATAACACATCTATTTTGAATAGTGTTTATACGATACACATTTTGAAAGGGGTATCATAAGATGAATTTAGTTTCATAATAATACTTATTTGGTATCCATGGACTTGTTACGCTTGATATATTTTGGGGGTATAATATGATTACTTTACTATGTTTCCGCAAACTCTGATTTTATTAGTCAAACTTATTATTAGACAAATTTGGTAAAAGGAATTTTCAAGGGAAGGGAAAATTATTATTTTCAGATCTTTTTCCTACAATAACAAGTCCAAGAAATCATAAACTTATTACTTTTCTTATAAAGTAAGATGATATACAAGGAGTGTTACACTTTTATGGTATCAGAGAAATGGTCCTGACTTCTCGTCCTCGGGTGTATGGTCCTATACGCTGGTCATCGATATCTGCAATGTTCCCTGGGAAGTATGCTTTCATATACTTCCAAACTAGAGCTAAGGGTATGTGTAATGGCTCTAGATAAGTAGCTTATTCTACTATTAAGAAGTGTTCTATGAAGTCTAAGTAGAAGTATGATAGTCGTATGCTTCTCTTTAGACATGTTGTAAACCCTAAACCATAGTGTTGGTTTATCAGTTCTCATAGAACCAGTGATAAGGAAATCTTAAGGAGTTGTAGTTAAGTCCTTGACTCTGAGGAGGAATGTTTACCCTCACTAGTGTTAAAGTCAATCAACTTTTCAGACTGAATGCAGGGCAGTCATCTCCTTAAGGATCAACCTTGTTGAGTTTGTTAAACTCTAAAGCTATCCTTTCATCTGTTCCTTATGGATAAGGGTATTGATCAAAGTTGCTCTATGCCTTATCCAATCTGCTATCTCAAAGTGGAGACTCCTACAAATCTTCTTGTAGTTGTTTCCAAGGTACGTCTGGATCGTTCTATTAAGGTATTAGACTCTGTCTAACTACTTGTGTCATGATTATATTTGATCTTAAGCACGGTTTGGGAGCCGGGGGATCAAGTGATCATGATTAATGACGATAGAACAACCCTGTATTAGGATTTCCGTGCTTCGAATCTGGAATCCAATGGACCCATGTGTCTGCTTTTGGGTAGCAGTGAAGGAAATAGGGGGTTAAAGAAATCTGGGTTTCAAGAAATGATGTTAGGTTCACCCTTGAGAAAAGAGATAGAGTTTGGAATCAAGTTAATTCTTGAAGCTGATTTTCTCTCTGCTACCCTTACAATATGGTATTATCGGGAATGGTTAAATGGGAGAAACACGTAGAGAAGTCGCTAAAAGGATTGGTTGGACCAGGTTAAAGGAGTCTAAGTGTTTTCTAAGATTGATTGGCGGTTGGATTAACCCCAAATCAGGATTCGGGGCAGGGATACACTTAAGACTACATTTTGATCTTGATACGGACATTATGAGTAGAAAATAATGCCATTCGGATTGACTAATGCACCTGTTCTTTTATGGATTATAAGAACGGGACCTTTAGATTATATTTGGATTCGTTTGTGGTTTCTTCTATGTATCCGGAAGGACATGAGGAACATCTCAGGATTGTGTTGAGAATCCTGCAAGAGGAGTAGTTGTGTGTTAAGCTCGCCAAAGATGAGTTTTGGTTGAGCGAAGTTACGTTCGCAGGGCATGTGATCTTTAAAGAAGAAATTGCGATGGATCCAGCAAAGGTAAGTTTAGTGTTGAAATGGGAACAACCTAAGACTGGGACTGAGGTGAGAAGTTTCTTAGGGCTGGTTGGATATTATCGCCGGATTATTGAGGGATTTTCTAAGATCGCATGGCCTTTGGCCAAGTTGACTTGGAAAGGTCAACTGATTGTATAGAATGATAGGATGTTGTTTAATTATGATGGGGTAGTGATGGATTATATCCTAATATAATATGATTAGTCCAAGAGGAATTATGGAAAAAGGTGAGAATATTATGATTTAAATCGTTTCAGTGATGAATTCAGATGGAATCAAGGTATTAGATTATGATTAAATCCTATTTTGAATTGGATTGGATGATGTAAAGAAAATGGTTTTGAAATTCTTTGGTTTTATTGCTAAAACTATACTTCATAAACCGGTTAGAGTTTCTTGTAACCGGTTAGAAGCTGAAAGTTTAAAATAAAAATTGAAGTCCTTTGTGAAGGAACTTTTGATATCAGTAGACATCTTCCTCCAATCCAAACTCAATGTCACTCACCTAAGTAAAATTTAAGGAAGGATTTAGTGTGATAAAATAACTTAATACCTTGATTCATCATTGAAATTGATTGACTCATAATACTTATGGATTAATCGAGAGTTGAAATTAAGGAGCTACTCCAATCGGAGAAGGTAGAAAATTGAGTTGGATGATGCAAAAGAGACGATAAGTACTAAGAAGGTTGTGATTCATGAACAAGTTTGGAGTTCGAATATGTGAATGACAATAGGAAGAAGAAGAGTTGCATATGAGACAAAGATGATGGATGGAGTTTTAAAAGATTATAACTCTGAGCTCCATTATCAACCCGGCAAAGCAAACGTAGTTGCAAACGCTTTGAGCAGAAAGGCTATTTTTGTGAGCTCAATGATGGTCAAGGGGGCTATTCTGATTGAGGAATTCAGAGACCTAAGTCTGGTAACCCAAGAGGAATCCTCTAGTATTAGATTTGGAATGTTGCCAATCACCAACGAATTCCTGAATCGGATTCGTGAATTACAACCAGAAGATGAGGAGTTGAAAGAGACGAATGAGATTTAATCTTTGAAATTAAAGTCAGGGATTGTGGATATTAGAAAATATATTGTGGAGGCAAGGGATTTATGAAGTTTTGTCTAGAACATCCTAGATAAGGAATCCAAAGGCATGAATTTCAAGAATAGATTATGTTCGAACCCATGTCAGCTATCAACTATTAAGGAATAAGGAATTTCTCGATGTTGGTAAGAACGTGTGAGGACTATGGGAAAGCACATGAATTTCATGCGAGAAATGTCTGAGTTCAGAATAAGAGAAAGAATGATGAAATACGGGCCCTACTGGAGAAAGATGAAAAATAAATGGGAGAATATCAACCACGGAAATATCAAAGTTAAGGAATCCTCGATTGAATAAAAGTGACTAAGGAGGAAATAGGGAAGAGAACATTTGTCCATCTCAAGGTGAAAACTTTGAGGCACATCACTTTGAGTTTAGTTGTGATGTACCTAAGGGAATAGTCAATTCCGATTGTAGGAAGCTGGAGTATTATTCAACGAATTGTCTTGAAGGAAAAGGTGAGAAAGGAATGGACGAATCCATCACGAGAAGAATTCATCGGCTGAGATGAGAGTTGAGTGTAATCCTGACGTAGACAACCCAAGCCTATCTCTTCCTTTGATCTGAGTTAACGTAGTTAAATGTTTTCGATTACGTTAATCTAATCGTTTGAGAATACCAATATCCTATGTTGGTTTTGGCCTCAAAATCTCGAGAGGGGGGGTGAATCGAGTTTTATTATGTATTGAAAAATTCGTACCAAATTAAAAAAATTGATTTGAGATGGAGAGATTAAACGATTGAAACGGATCGCGAAAACGATAGAAATATAATAATTGAGTAGCGCGGAAACGTAAAAAAGATAGGGATAGAAAAGCTTGCACCTGAGAATTTTATACTTGTTCAGCCTTCCCGTCGAAAGGCCTAGTCCAGTCCCCAAGTGACCTGTAAGGTGAAGCCTTAGTCCCACATCGGCTGGTAAGGAGAACGAAGCATGCGTTATATAGGGTGTGGATACCTTACCTCACGTGGACGTGTTTTGGGGCTCACTATTAGTGTGAGACCAAGAGCAAAACCGTGAGGGTGAAGGATGCCCAAAGCGGACAATATCCACGTGGCAGTGCGCTAGGCCCCAGTGCCCAGTACCGTACGGCTGGCTGGGGCTGGGCTGTTACATTTGGTATCAGAGCCAGGGCCGGGTCGGTGTGCCAACGGGGACGTTGGGCCTCTAAGGGGGGTGGATGTAAGGTGAAGCCTTAGTCCCACATCGGCTGGTAAGGAGAACGAAGCATGCCTTATATAAGGTGTGGATACCTTACCTCACGTGGACGCGTTTTGGGGCTCACTGTTAGTGTGAGACCAAGAGCAAAACCGTGAGGGTGAAGGATGCCCAAAGCGGACAATATCCACGTGGCGGTGCGCTGGGCCCCAGTGCCGAGTACCGTACGGCTGGCTGGGGCTGGGCTGTTACATTCCCTAAAGCATGCTTCTTTTTACTAGATTCTCACATGCATGCATCAAACACTTCAAACAAAATTCATTTCTTAAAGTTTTAAGCAACAACCGAAACATGCATCAAGAATATGAGTTCATTTTATCAAAAATTTCATGTTTCAAGTTAAACTCTTTTATAAAAATAATTTTCTTTACATGCACATAAACCGAATCAAAAAAGAAAAATAAAATCATAACATAAAAACCCTTTTAAAACCGAAATGAACATCAAGTTCTTAAACATATTAGATCTATTATTTTTAAGTCAAGACCTTTGCATGCATGTAAGAAAAATCAAGATCAACTTGAGGAAATCATGTGGATGCAAGGAGAAATTCTAGATCTAGTTCGAAAGCAAACATGCATCAAAGAACCATTTTAATAATTGATTTCTTTTTCTAAAAACATGCATAAAACCAAGGTTTATTAAGGAAACAAGAATTATTTGCACAAAATCATCATAAAAACCGAATCAATCTTCAAACCTTTTGCATGTTCATTTTTCATTTTAAAACTTTAATCTTTGTTCATTAGCCTTTGAAAAACGTAGATCAACAATAAAAATCAACATGCATGAACAAATTTTGAGTAGATCAACACTTATACAACAAAACAAAAAATAAAAATAGTAGAGAAAGAAGAACAACAAGATCAAATCTATACCTATGAAGATGAATGAAAATAATTAGGAATCAAAGTTTTCCCTCATTCCTTTCTTCTCTCCCTCACGGTTTTCTTCTATTTCTCTCATGGTTCTCTCTTCTCTCTCTATGTCTCTCAAGAGCTAGTGTTGCTCTTGGAGAATATGTGTTTGTGTTGGTGTAAGTAGTGAAATGAAATGAAAAGAAGTGAAAGAAGAAATGAAGTATGAAGGCAACGAAGGAAGGTGGAAGTGAATGAATGAATGAGAGAATGAAATGAAGGAGGAATGGATGGAATAAAATAGGCCAAGAGTGAAGCACCATTTTCCTCTTTTGGCCTTGGAGAAAATTCGGCCCACACACCACTAAGAGGGGTAATTTTGGAACTTCAAAAACTTGCATGGGTGGAGATTATCATATGCAAGGGGACAAAGTCTTATGGCTAGGGTTTAGGGGTCATCCTAGGGCTAAACATTAGTTAGAAAATAGTTAGGCTTTTCCTACTTAGTTTGGTTACTAGTTTTAGTGAAAATTTGGGGCGAATTTTTTTTTTTCAAACAAGTGTTGTAACACCCCGATTTCGGCAACTTGAAAACCTCATCTCTTTAACAAAAAATATAGTAAAAATTTGGGAAATTTTTTTTTTATACATGGTAACATTGGCATGAGAACCTTGATGTTCAAAAACATTTCATGAAATTGATTGAAATAAAATAATGTTCTCATGTCACATATCACGAGTCAAGTTCCAAACCGAGATGTTACTTAACATCATGCTTTGTAACTTAGCTCCATACATTTCTTTTTGATAAAACATTTTCAAATCTTGTTTCTTAAAACCATTCTCATTAAAATTCCAAGCGGAGTTCAGAATGATACGACAATGTAACCAAGTAGATGCAAAGGGTACAGTGCTCAAGGGAGTTACCTATTAATATTTTTGACCTCCAATCTTCTTCGCTGAAGCCCACTACCGAAATCGCTTCGAGACGAAAGCACGAACTATACTACAGAGTCGACCATCTACCCGTTGCAATATCGGAGTAACCCGACACGACAACATGGTAGGAGAGATGGTCAGTAATCCGGAAGTACATCCTTGACCAGACAGGATACTAACGATTTCTTATAAAAGAATACTCAGAATAAAATAGAGGAACCATGCATTATCAACTACTCATGTTGTGCATATGACAAATATATTCACATCAGCATATAGGGAACACTCATAAACAAAACACATCATAACTAATCCGATATCTAAAAATCATAACTCATTCTCAACGTACATCACCACACTTGGCATCACAAGCCTTTCAACCATTCTAGTCTTATTATCATCATTCTCAATCTTTCAATAGTCATATATGCTTTCTTTCTTTCTTTGAACCTTCCTCAATAAATTCTTTATAATTTCTTTCTTGTATTCTTTCATTATTCTTAAGTCTTATTAAACGATTAGCATCAATGATGAGGGGGACACATCATTGAGCTCACACACGTCTACATCTCCTCGGTCATCCACCCAACCTAGTCGAAAGCAAACAGGAGTACAGGACCTTTACCACGCGGGCACGACAGCTGTCACACAACACAAATGGTCCCAGACCAGGAGGCCTTGCCTCAAATCATAATCATAATAATAACAATGCATGACCTCGGCGGCAAACACAAATGCCCCGTTCTAGTCCCTCTCACTGTTCTAGACTTGCATCGAGGGGGCGACAGTATAATTTCTAGTTCGCGATGCGGAACTTACCACGGTATTAGACCCAGTCCCCACCACGTTAGTGCACCACATGTGGGATTCGTTCCGCCTAGAAATATACTCTAGGCTTCTTGACGTTTCACCATCCTTGCCCTCCCCTCCTGCAATCTCCACCTGAGTATCCGCAGATACCCATAGTATCTTCCTCTCCACTACTTCGATACGACACTCATACCTCACCGCGTATATAAATGTCTTTTAATTCTTTTAGGGTTTTACGTTTTTAATTATCGGCTTAATCCTAACAGTAGGCTCGTCCTTGGTGCATCCCTTCAACGAAGCCCGACCACTAATCGCAATCTTTTCCCCCTAATTCACAACGGCCTCAAGCCTCAATCACGTTCATCTCATTAACATCATGACACACTCTTTGTCATCTTATCTCATCATCACAATTCACATAAACTCGTGCTCCGCACATTCTCATCAACATCTTTTCCTCGCCTTTCTCAAATATCCTTTCGCAACACTTTTTCGAAAACATGATTTCACAAAAACTTTTTCTTTCTCAAAACATTTTCAAAAACCTCATCTCGTAAATCCTTTCACAAAACTTCTTCAAAAAAATAGTGTTTCCAAAAATTTTCAAAAATATTCTTTTCACAAAAACTTTTCAAAAATCTCTTTTCCAAAAACCTTTTTCAAAAATCACATTTTTGGGTGAGTGTTAATGGAGGAGCAAGCTCAACTCAACACTAAGCTTCTTCCCAAAAATGTGTACGACGAATCACATCTCCATTCGAACCACATCTCACTTTCATACCCATGTTCTCTTCCAAATCTCAACTCTTCATATCTTTTACAATTCTTTCATCTCATACTTTATTTCTTTCATCTCATAAACAGTGATTCGCAAACCAACCCCATTTAAGATACTCTTATTCTATACTTCCACCGAGAACATTCAACTAAATGATCGAATCACCCCTCTAACTTGTATGAGAACTTAGCCGTATGCGTAGGCATGGAGAGCCATCATGTCATAGAAAATTCGAAACCACACCAATAAGACCGATTAGCAGTCAACTTAATCCCATGAACCACCTCACCAACCAATTAAGAACCTAGCTAATCAATTCTTGGAATCAACCCAGCTTCCTCTCTGCCTTCGACTTACTCAAGTATGTTGATACTAAGTGGGGGAGACTTGATGACTCAATTCGGATCCTATCCGAGCGACAATAACTAGTAATCATACCATAAGCCATAGGACCACTAAATAGATAAGTCCAAACGCTTCGCGGAGAATCGAATAAGAATGAAACTAGGGAAAAAGCAAGACCTTCCCAAAATAACACCGAATTGAGAAATAACAACTAGACCTTGACCGAGACCAATCAATCAGCCGCAGATCCATAGAAAACGCATCCTTCGACGACTCTCTGCTTAAAATGCACACTTCGGGGATAACCTCCATTGTCTTCTTGTTTGACACGCACCCAGTACATCCTGGGTCGTCTTGCAAGAACCATAAGACTCACTCTGGAGTGCTTCATGTTTCTTCTTTTCATCTTCACTCTCTTCAAGTTTCAAGCATCTCACATGTGTATGTGGGAATTCGCCAAGTCGTAGAAACCCGGCATAGTTCTATGCCTACGGATAGGTAGTCACCCACGTACCCTCTTTTCAGCTTTGGATACCGGTTGGGAACCTGTGTACTCTATTCTGAGCAACGACTGAGCATACCCCCCTAGCATGGATATAATCAATTATGTCAATGCCAAGTGGGGGAGGATTTCAATCCAAGGAATGGGAGATGGAACTTTAATAATAAGAAAACTGACGATCCTGTCTAGGTAAAGATGATACATTGTATTCGAGGAGAAGCATTGAGATAGGCATGACCCTAACCACACCCGGAGCGGGGAATAAAGACCGAAGGGAAGTGAAAAACGTAGTCAGAAGCTTTACCAATGGGATGGTTCTCCAGTTACGGAATTCAACAGAATTTCGGGGACGAAATTCTAATAAGTGGGGGAGAAATGTAACATCCCGAATTTTAATTCAAATAATATTTAGAATAACGATAAGATTTGGAAGTAAGGATTAATCTAAAAAGGATTTAAAATGATGGATTAGGAGTTCTTTGAATGCCATAAAGGAATCAAGAAGCATTGACATCAAAAAGGAGGTTGAAACATGAACAAAAGAGCGTTAGAAGCAATGTTTTTGGTGTTATAAACACCCTATATTAGGAAATTCAAAATAAAAGATTTACAACTCTAAACACAAATTCCACCGTTGGATGTGAAGTATGATAGGTGAGGAAGCTTGCTTTAAAATTTGAGGAAGATCCAACGGGTAACGAAGAAGTTATGGCCTTTCAAAGTCTGGATACTACAAAATTGTGCAGCTTAATCGCCTCTTAATCGCCTCTTAATCGATTAAGCTGCAATTTAATCGATTATTAATCGATTAAGGGCTGTTGCAGTGGAAAAAAATAAAGGCGATCCACACGTGAATTCTTGCCAAAAACTCGAATTTTCTCTCTCTAGGGCACACAATCTCTCATTCCAAATCCATCAAGCCTCAAGGGAATCACTCCAAAATCCATCATCAAGTCCCTCTTCATTGCTCCAAGTAAGTATTCATGTTCTTGATGTTCTTCTCTCTCTCTAATTTGGATTTTCTCTCTCTCTCTCTCTCTCTCTCTTTCCCCTCTTTGGGAAATTCGAATTTTCTCTTGAAATTGGGCAATAATCTCATCATCATTCCATTCCTTCGACTTAGGGAAGATCATCATCACTCTCTTTATCTTCTTGCCTTTGGAGCTCTTGGTTGTGGGAGTGCTTGGAGCTAAGGCTTGGATTTTCCCACTCTCTCTCCTTGGTTAAGGTAAGGGGGTGGATATTGTGAGCATTGCCTTGTTCTAGGGAGTTGGTTCTAATTAGTATATAATGATTTGTTAGGGTTATGTGTTAGGGGAGAAAATTAAATTATAAAACCCTAGGTTATCGAATATAAAATTCTAATTAATTAAATATGCATGATGATTGGATGTTAAGATTAGGAAAAGGAAACCCAATAATATGAGAATGAATTATTTGATAAATGAAACTTGGATAATGATTATATTGATGTACAAGAGGATTTGGGTAATAAGATAGTGAAATTGTCATAAATGATTTCTACGATTATTGATTTTATTTGTAATGTTTTGTATTAAATGATAATTGACTGCTAGGGCAAATGTATGTTTTGGTTGAATATATTTGCTCCCTAATTGCTAAATTTGTATAACTGAGCCTAAATGTATTGCATATGCTTAATTAAGAAAATGAATGCTATTTGAGAGGAATTGAATAATTAACACGGGAATTGAGTAGGGATAAGTTATGAATGGGAAATTATGAATATGTGTAGTTATGATTAAATGTGTTATGATTTATTGAACAAGAAGATGAAAATTTAGTAGTATAATTGGATAAAGTAAATAAGGATTTTATGGCATTGAATGCAAGACTTTAAAAATATGGTGGTGCACTTCCTAAAGGCTAAAGGTAAATTGGTTAAAGGAGCTAGTCTTGTAAGACGTTGTCTGGGTTGTGGGACTGTACGCTTAGACTGGTGTGAATCAAGTCATGTAAGAACTTGTCCGGGTTGTGGGACTGTACGCGTTGACTGGTTCGGTATGAGGTCGTGTAAGACGTTGTCCGGGGTTGTGGGACTGTACGCATCGATCGATTTGATTTGATGTCGTGTAAGACGTTGTCCGGGTTGTGGGACTGTACGCATCGACTGGTTTGATTTAATGTCTTGTAAGACGTTGTCCGGGTTGTGGGACTGCACGCATAGACTTGTGCGATCCAGATCTTGTAAGGCGTTGTCCGGGTTGTGGGACTGCACGCATAGATCGCGTAAGACGCCATAGTGCGTAGCTGTAAGACGTTGTCCGGGTTGTGGGACTGTACGCGTCGACTGGTTCGGTATGAGGTCGTGTAAGACATTGTCCGGGTTGTGGGACTGTACGCATCGACCGATTTGATTTGATGTCGTGTAAGACGTTGTCCGGGTTGTGGGACTGTACGCATCGACTGGTTTGATTTAATGTCTTGTAAGACGTTGTCCGGGTTGTGGGACTGCACGCATAGACTTGTGCGATCCAGATCTTGTAAGGCGTTGTCCGGGTTGTGGTACTGCACGCATAGATCGCGTAAGACGCCATAGTGCGCAGCTGTAAGACGTTGTCCGGGTTGTGGGACTGTACGCAATGATGGATCCACGTGAATAAATTTCCCTATATTATGAGGAACTCAAGGTATATGTACAGAGAAAAGAAATTATGAAAGTTAAGAGAATTTATGAAAAGGGCATGTGTATGAAATCAAATGAATAAAATGTTTAAGTGTTGACCTCTGACCTGAGGGACACATAATTTAAATATGGAAAAGTCTAAGGGCCTCTGTTTTGAGGTGATAAATGTGTTGAATGAAAATTGTGCATTGGCCCCTGATTTGAGGTGATGTACTGAAATAAAATGTGTATGTGAAATGAATAAAAAGTAAAGAAAATGAATGATGAAATGAATAATGAAAATGGATGTTGAAATGAATAATGAAAATGGAAATTTGGAATGAATAATGAATATGGAAATTATGAAATGTGCATGGCGTGCTATATGTGAATATATGATCTATTTGCTAGTTGTGTTTGACCTAGTGGGTTGTTATGTCTAGTTAGAAACTGCTTTCTATTTCATGTGCAAAGCTCACTCCCTTACATTTTTCAGGTACGGAGATTGAGCTGGCACAGCCCCCGGCCGAGCAGGAGTACTTTCCCTTACAGGGAGAGTAGGGTGTTATGGGTTTAGAGTATAATATGGACCTAAGCCTCTTATATTATTTTGATGTAAATTTAATATGCATATTTTAAATGAGGCTTAGGATGCTTTGTTTTGATAAAGTATTATGTTTTGGTTAAGATACTCAAACTTAGTATTTCCGCTAGTACTCTGATATTTTTGGAGCCCATTGGGCCTTGATATGATTTAGAAATATTATCTGAAGCCCTGCTGGCTATTGGTTGTTTAATTAAAATGGTTTACCACAGGTTGAATTTTGGAATAGTCCGAAAAACAAACAAAACTCCGTCCGTTTGACGGTTGATTTTAATGAAATAAAAATGAATTTTCAAGTCCGTATTTTATTATAAGGGAGAAATAAGGGTATAAATCCTAGGTGTTACATTTATGGTATCAGAGCAGTTTCCCTCGGCCTTTGGAGTGTGAATTCACATCTCCAATGGTTACTCACCAAGAGAGTAACCGGGAAATAGTGTCAAGTTCTATAGTAGTTACTTAGGTTTATAGTTATAGAACCCTATGTAGTTATGTACTAAATTATGTATATGTCCGCATCAACAGAATCCTTTGTTGCCACACTGTAGCAACATGGAGAATCAGCTTTTCCATTCTCCTGCTATCAGTTCAGCTACTGATCGTAAGATCAATTCCCCAGTTAATTCTTTGAAATCCAAGCCGTATGACATCTGTTTTCAAGAAGGACAAACTTCTACAATGGGTAAGCTTAGATCGACTATTGAAGACAAGGAGCAACACGTGGGGGCACAAGTTGGTGAGAAGAAGAGTATCATTTTGAGACCGGGAATGGTTCTCCTGAAGCAATACTTGGCTCATGAAGAACAGGTGGGCATAGTAAAGAACTGTCGTGAGATGGGCTTAGGCCCCGGAGGTTTTTATCAACCAGGCTTTGCAAGTGGAGCCAGACTCCGACTGAGAATGATGTGCCTCGGCTTAGACTGTAATCCTCAAACCCGAGTGTACGGACACAAAAGAGTAATTGATGGAAGCGAACCACCCAATACTCCTGATCATTTCATTCAGCTGGTTATGGGAGCGATGCAAGAAGCACAATCTTTGATTGAGAAGGAATGCAGTGTAAGTGAAGTGGAGGACATACTCCCTTCCATGGTCCCTGATGTCTGCATTGTCAATTTCTATGAAGAAGATGGAAAGCTTGGTCTTCATCAGGACTGTGACGAAAGTGTTGGAAGCTTGCAAAAAGGGATACCGGTAGTATCATTCTGCATTGGTGACTCAGCTGAGTTTCTCTATGGAGACCAGAGAGATCCAAGGAGAGCAGAAAGAATTATCTTGGGATCGGATGATGTATTAATATTCGGTGGCGAGTCTCGCCACATCTTTCATGGAGTGCCAGTGATCATACCAGACACCGCTCCAGAGGGTTTACTCAAAGACATAGGACTTCGTCCTGGACGTCTCGACCTTACATTCAGACAATATCAGTTTCCTGGTCCACACCCTTGAGGTCTGCGGTACAACTACTTAAGGAGGTCAGGGCCAAACTAACAAAAGGTACGAGACGATTAAAAAATTTAGATAAACATTTTAGGTACTTTCAATCTGCATCTCTATTAAGTTTCAGTGTAGAATATCCTAAATCAATTCTCTTGGAATTTTAAATTCCTAATCCTGTATTTCTAGACGTTGTGAAACCTAAGAAAGACTCATCTTCAATCCAATCTTGAGTACCATCTAAAGGAACACGTAGGAAAAACCTTACTTAGTTATAAGACCGTAACAAGAGACCTAACCAAACACCTGGTGATAGTGTCATCCTCTAATAGAGTGTAAGGTCAGGATTGGTCATCCTTTCTCTTGCATCTGTTAAAAGATAATGCTATCATTCAACCACGCAGTGATGTACAGTTGATAAATGTGAGATTGGGACTGACCACCTCGGTCTTCGCATTTATTGACATGCTATATTATTGCAATCATCTAGTTGAGATCCGAATAAACCATCTAGGAATTCTATCTCTGTCGAAAGCCCGATTGAACTTTAATTCTATCGGATCTTTACTAAGGCTCATTAACAGTGATTCGCAACCCCATTTAAGATACTCTTATTCTATACTTCCACCGAGAACATTCAACTAAATGATCGAATCACCCCTCTAACTTGTATGAGAACTTAGCCGTATGCGTAGGCATGGAGAGCCATCATGTCATAGAAAATTCGAAACCACACCAATAAGACCGATTAGCAGTCAACTTAATCCCATGAACCACCTCACCAACCAATTAAGAACCTAGCTAATCAATTCTTGGAATCAACCCAGCTTCCTCTCTGCCTTCGACTTACTCAAGTATGTTGATACTAAGTGGGGGAGACTTGATGACTCAATTCGGATCCTATCCGAGCGACAATAACTAGTAATCATACCATAAGCCATAGGACCACTAAATAGATAAGTCCAAACGCTTCGCGGAGAATTGAATAAGAATGAAACTAGGGAAAAAGCAAGACCTTCCCAAAATAACACCGAATTGAGAAATAACAACTAGACCTTGACTGAGACCAATCAATCAGCCGCAGATCCATAGAAAACGCATCCTTCGACGGCTCTCTGCTGAAAATGCACACTTCGGGGATAACCTCCATTGTCTTCTTGTTTGACACGCACCCAGTACATCCTGGGTCGTCTTGCAAGAACCATGAGACTCACTCTGGAGTGCTTCATGTTTCTTCTTTTCATCTTCACTCTCTTCAAGTTTCAAGCATCTCAGATGTGTATGTGGGAATTTGCCAAGTCGTAGAAACCCGGCATAGTTCTATGCCTACGGATAGGTAGTCACCCACGTACCCTCTTTTCAGCTTTGGATACCGGTTGGGAACCTGTGTACTCTATTCTGAGCAACGACTGAGCATACCCCCCTAGAATGGATATAATCAAGTATGTCAATGCCAAGTGGGGGAGGATTTCAATCCAAGGAATGGGAGATGGAACTTTAATAATAAGAAAACTGACGATCCTGTCTAGGTAAAGATGATACATTGTATTCGAGGAGAAGCATTGAGATAGGCATGACCCTAACCACACCAGGAGCGGGGAATAAAGACCGAAGGGAAGTGAAAAACGTAGTCAGAAGCTTTACCAATGTGATGGTTCTCCAGTTACGGAATTCAACAGAATTTCGGGGACGAAATTCTAATAAGTGGGGGAGAAATGTAACATCCCGAATTTTAATTCAAATAATATTTAGAATAACGATAAGATTTGGAAGTAAGGATTAATCTAAAAAGGATTTAAAATGATGGATTAGGAGTTCTTTGAATGCCATAAAGGAATCAAGAAGCATTGACATCAAAAAGGAGGTTGAAAGATGAACAAAAGAGCGTTAGAAGCAATGTTTTTGATGTTATAAACACCCTATATTAGGAAATTCAAAATAAAAGATTTACAACTCTAAACACAAATTCCACCGTTGGATGTGAAGTATGATAGGTGAGAAAGCTTGCTTTAAAATTTGAGGAAGATCCAACGGGTAACGAAGAAGTTATGGCCTTTCAAAGTCTGGATACTACAAAATTGTGCAGCTTAATCGCCTCTTAATCGCCTCTTAATCGATTAAGCTACAATTTAATCGATTATTAATCGATTAAGGGCTGTTGCAGTGGAAAAAAATAAAGGCGATCCACACGTGAATTCTTGCCAAAAACTCGAATTTTCTCTCTCTAGGGCACACAATCTCTCATTCCAAATCCATCAAGCCTCAAGGGAATCACTCCAAAATCCATCATCAAGTCCCTCTTCATTGCTCCAAGTAAGTATTCATGTTCTTGATGTTCTTCTCTCTCTCTAATTTGGATTTTCTCTCTCTCTCTCTCTCTTTCCCCTCTTTGGGAAATTCGAATTTTCTCTTGAAATTGGGCAATAATCTCATCATCATTCCATTCCTTCGACTTAGGGAAGATCATCATCACTCTCTTTATCTTCTTGCCTTTGGAGCTCTTGGTTGTGGGAGTGCTTGGAGCTAAGGCTTGGATTTTCCCACTCTTCCTCTCCTTGGTTAAGGTAAGGGGGTGGATATTGTGAGCATTGCCTTGTTCTAGGGAGTTGGTTCTAATTAGTATATAATGATTTGTTAGGGTTATGTGTTAGGGGAGAAAATTAAATTATAAAACCCTAGGTTATCGAATATAAAATTCTAATTAATTAAATATGCATGATGATTGGATGTTAAGATTAGGAAAAGGAAACCCAATAATATGAGAATGAATTATTTGATAAATGAAACTTGGATAATGATTATATTGATGTACAAGAGGATTTGGGTAATAAGATAGTGAAATTGTCATAAATGATTTCTACGATTATTAATTTTATTTGTAAAGTTTTGTATTAAATGATAATTGACTGCTAGGGCAAATGTATGTTTTGGTTGAATATATTTTCTCCCTAATTGCTAAATTTGTATAACTGAGCCTAAATGTATTGCATATGCTTAATTAAGAAAATGAATGCTATTTGAGAGGAATTGAATAATTAACATGGGAATTGAGTAGGGATAAGTTATGAATGGGAAATTATGAATATGTGTAGTTATGATTAAATGTGTTATGATTTATTGAACAAGAAGATGAAAATTTAATAGTATAATTGGATAAAGTAAATAAGGATTTTATGGCATTGAATGCAAGACTTTAAAAATATGGTGGTGCACTTCCAAAAGGCTAAAGGTAAATTGGTTAAAGGAGCCAGTCTTGTAAGACGTTGTCCGGGTTGTGGGACTGTACGCTTAGACTGGTGTGAATCAAGTCGTGTAAGACGTTGCCCGGGTTGTGGGACTATACGCGTCGACTGGTTCGGTATGAGGTCGTGTAAGACGTTGTCCGGGTTGTGGGACTGTACGCATCGACCGATTTGATTTGATGTAGTGTAAGACGTTGTCCGGGTTGTGGGACTGTACGCATCGACTGGTTTGATTTAATGTCTTGTAAGAAGTTGTCCGGGTTGTGGGACTGCACGCATAGACTTGTGCGATCCAGATCTTGTAAGGCATTGTCCGGGTTGTGGGACTGCACGCATAGATCGCGTAAGACGCCATAGTGCGCAGCTGTAAGACGTTGTCCGGGTTGTGGGACTGTACGCAATGATGGATCCACGTGAATAAATTTCCCTATATTATGAGGAACTCCAGGTATATGTACAGAGAAAAGAAATTATGAAAGTTAAGAGAATTTATGAAAAGGGCATGTGTATGAAATCAAATGAATAAAATGTTTAAGTGTTGACCTCTGACCTGAGGGACACATAATTTAAATATGGAAAAGTCTAAGGGCCTCTGTTTTGAGGTGATAAATGTGTTGAATGAAAATTGTGCATTGGCCCCTGATTTGAGGTGATGTACTGAAATAAAATGTGTATGTGAAATGAATAAAAAGTAAAGAAAATGAATGATGAAATGAATAATGAAAATGGATGTTGAAATGAATAATGAAAATGGAAATTTGGAATGAATAATGAATATGGAAATTATGAAATGTGCATGGCGTGCTATATGTGAATATATGATCTATTTGCTAGTTGTGTTTGACCTAGCGGGTTGTTATGTCTAGTTAGAAACTGCTTTCTATTTCATGTGCAAAGGTCACTCCCTTACATTTTTCAGGTACGGAGATTGAGCTGGCACAGCCCCCGGCCGAGCAGGAGTACTTTCCCTTACAGGGAGAGTAGGGTGTTATGGGTTTAGAGTATAATATGGAGCTAAGCCTCTTATATTATTTTGATGTAAATTTAATATGCATATTTTAAATGAGGCTTAGGATGCTTTGTTTTGATAAAGTATTATGTTTTGGTTAAGATACTCAAACTTAGTATTTCCGCTAGTACTCTGATATTTTTGGAGCCCATTGGACCTTGATATGATTTAGAAATATTATCTGAAGCCCTGCTGGCTATTGGTTGTTTAATTAAAATGGTTTACCACAGGTTGAATTTTGGAATAGTCCGAAAAACAATCAAAACTCCGTCAGTTTGACGGTTGATTTTAATGAAATAAAAATGAATTTTCAAGTCCGTATTTTATTATAAGGGGGAAATAAGGGTATATATCCTAGGTGTTACGCGTTCCGCTTCTTGACTCATACGCACCTTGTACTAAATAGACGACACTAACGTCATAAATCTACCCAAATAATCGTCCTACTCATTATCTAAACGCGTTTTCGAAAACTCTTTTTATCTCTCGTCGTGAAAATGGTAAAACATTGAAACTTTTTCAAACCAAATCTTTCTTAATTTAATTACCACTGAAAACTTAACTTTAAACCAACCAAGTAAATTTTTGGGATTGAAAAACAATTTAAATAAAGTCTGGACAGCAATTATGCAAGTCCATAAATCATTTTTAGAAAGCCCGAAAACACCGAAAATCATTCTTTAGTTTATATGATACTTTATTATAAACAAACACTTAAGTAATTTATTTTTCAAACTTAAAACCATGAAATGAATTAAGGGAAGCAACCACTAAGTCCAAGGTTTCCATTTGAATTAAGACTAAACCATTTTAAACCAACTAATTTCCAAAACCAATCACAAAATCAAACACAACACTTGGATTAATTAAATAATTCATCTATACATAACCTAAGCATACCATCAAACAATCACACATTCAACCAATTCAAGGCACCATGATTATCATACAAGGCAGCCAAGGTCATATCATAAAGCATAGAATTTACATTCATCAAAACATTCAACTAAAGTCTTAGTGTGATTACAAATAAAACACAAAAGGTAAAATCCAAAACTAAATCAAACAAATTCATTTAATCCTAAAAATTTCCAGAACATACTCATATATACCAAAGTTCATTATATAAAATTTTCAAGCCATTTAAACAATCCTAAGCTAGGTTTCAAATCAATTTTCACATGAAAACAAAACAGAACTGTTGCTGGTAAGAGGCAAAAACGTTATTTTTAAAAATAGTTTCTCAACTCAGAATTGCATAAAAATTGGTATAACTCTTCCTTATACAGTCAAGACTATCTCATAAAATTTTCAGATTATTTGGAGTTGTGAAAGTCATATATTTCTAATTAAATTCATCACTAAGTCCAGAAAATCTGAACCAAGTGGTTCACTGTTTTTCCTTTCTTAAAAATATCAATTCAACTCCAAATCTCTTAAAACTTTACAGAGAACATCTAGAGATGTCCAGGAAGCTACCATAAAAATTTAAAACAATTTAGAGCAGTAAAAGTTTGAAAATTATATTGCTCTTTAAACTGAAAAACTCATTTTCTTAAAACTGTTTTCACAAAGTTTGCTCACATAAAAATAGAAAATCAATTTCAAAAATCATCCAAAAATACAGAGAAGCTTATTATATCATACTTGAGACAGGGACGAAATTTCAGAATTTTTGAATACACACAAGCATCATTTATCAAGGTCAAATTCACACATAATCACAATTTCAGCATGCACTTTATTCAATAATTTTGTTCATTCATTTTCTTTTCATGAAAATCAAAGACACACTCATACATACAAATCAATTAAAAAATCAATCCATTAATTATTTTGTCCTTTGAAAACCGAATTAACATTTTAGGAAAACAATTTCTTTAATCCAAATAAAACATGCATCAACATAAAAATCAAAGCCTTTTAAACTAAAAATCAAGAATCAAACTAAACTATCCTAGATCTTAACATGCACATACTTAGAATTCATAGATCTTAAGAAAAATTATACATGCATTTAACCTTCAAGAATCAAAATCAAAGATTTAAGATAAAATCAAAACAAGCATTAAAACAAACTCCTTTTCACTAAATCATCACATGCACATATCAAATACTTCAATTAAAAATTTATTCACAAGGATCTAAGCCAACACCGAAACACACATAAATTCATTTTATCAAAAATTTCATTCTTTAAGTTAAACTCCTTTACCAAAAGTAATTTTCTTTACATGCACCAAAAATCAAATCAAGCAAGAAAATAAAATCATGAACACAAAAGTCCTCTTAAGACCGAATTGAACATTAAGTTCTTAAACATTTTAGATCTATTATTTTTAAGCCAAGATCTTTCAAATACATGTAGGAAAATTAAGATCAACTTGAGAAAATCACATGCATGCAAGGAAAATACTAGTTCTAGCTCAAAAATCAACATGCAAGAACAAATCAACATTTAGAACCAAAAATAAAATGATGAAAAAGAAAGAACATCAAACATAAGGCTTTAACATATTACAAATTATTTTTAAGTCCTTAGAGTCCAAGATTAAAGAATAACAACACAAAATCCTCTTTAAACTTAGAAAAATTAACATGCATGGAAGGAAATGAAATAGATCCATAGAGAAAACTAGACTATTACAAAAATCTTCTTCTTGTTCTTCAAGTTCCTACCATGAAAAGAGGTTGGTCTTCTAGTCTCCTAGTGTTTGAATCTTCAAGAAAAAGGCTTGGTCAAGCATGGGTTTTCTTCTTCCTCTTTTTTTTTCTACCCCCACGGTTTTCTCTCTTCTTCTCCGTGGTTCTCTTTCTTTTTTTTTTTTTGTATATGTCTCAAGAGCTAATGTGGCTCTTGAGACTTAAGTGTTTGGGTTGGTGGTGTGAAAAGGGAAATGAAATGAAAAGAAGAAATGAAGAAGGAAGGCTACGAAGGAAGTGAAGGGGATGAATGAAAGAATGAAGGAAATAGTCTAAGACTTCTAGCTACTTGGTCCCCAAGTTCCTAATTTCTTTTCTTTTTATTTTTATTTTTTTCTTTTCTAGTTTAGTCAACATGCAAGGCACCACAAGCCTACACATACACACATGCACACACTTGTCACCTACACACACTTCACACCTTTCTCATGCATGCACAAACTCACCAAATGGTGACACCTATATGCACACACACCCACATGTATATCACATATATACATACATACACAAACCATATTATACACACACTTATACATATGCACATTCACATATCACACACATACATATGTATATATACACACATTCATCCATAAATCACATACTTTAATCACAAATACTTAACTCACTCAAACATGCATATGAACACTTTTTCTTTTAAATAATAAACTGTAATTATTGGTTGAACTTATAGCCCTTATTTCATTTTCTAAAATCATATTTTAATATATTAAAGGAAATACCAAAAGGAAAAATTCATTAAAAATCAAAAACCATTTTTCATGATTTATTTCTTTAAAATTCGTCCTTCACAGCTCTGAAAAAGAATTTTCGCAAACCAACCCAGAAAATTATGAAAGATACATTTTTGAAAACTACATTTCGATACGATCGTTTTGATATAAAGATCATAAAAATCGGAGTTACGGTTAAAAAGTTATGGACTTTCAAAGTTAATATATCTAAGAAAATCCATAAAGAAATTTATTTTTGCAAGAAATCACCAAAATAAAAATCATTTTTCATTTCTTAATTATAAAATCAACCCACACTCAATAAAAATCATTCTTACTTAACCTCATTAAAATATTTATTTATCAAAACTCCGTAAAATCAATGCTTTACTTCGAAATCGAATAAAATACTTATCGAAAACCTTTGTAAAACAATATCGCAAAACTTTTTCTTTAATAAAATTTTATTCGTCCTAGTCGGAAAACGCGGGATGTTACAAGTGTCATGAAAGTGAGAACATGTATATCTTCAAAACACAGTTACGAAACAAAACTCATGTTCTCATTCTGCGTAACCCTTTCAAGTTCCAAACCGAGATGTCACAAGACATCGCACCTTGAAACTGGTTTTTCAAAAACCTCATTTTAAACATAGCCTGTAACACCTAAGTTTATTTACCCTTTTATACCCTTAATTAAAAAAATAGCAACTTGAAAAATTCATTTTAAACTTATAAATTGATTAGGAAAAACATTTAGTTACTTCTGATTCATATAAAAATCTCCCGTCAAACGGACGGAGTTTCGTTTGATTTTAGGACTTTCCCAAAATTTCTGTTTTCCTGCAACCTGATAAATAACATATTTTCAAATTTCAAAGTCAGCAGGGCTATTCACATATATATATATATATATATATCAGCTAGTGTGTAACACCCTATATAATAATTACCCTTAATTACCCCAAAAACTAGGATTTAAAATTTCTTTTAAAGAAAATATGATGATTGCTAAAATAATATTTCTTTTCATTAATACCAAATCATCAGAGTTAAAAGCGGAAGACTTCATTAATCAAAAACGGCATAGTTATTTCGAACTTACAAATCCAGGCATACAAAATAAAGTTTTGGCTGCTCGGCCAAAAACACCGAGAACATTCATAGTACAAGTTCAGTACAAATTAAGCTCGGCCCAACTAAGCCATTCGAAGTCTAGTACAAAAAGGTTTAGCTCGGCCGAATGGCCGAGACCCAACAAAATCCATTCTAAATAACTTACTCTCCCTGTGAGGGAGAGTGATCCTGCTCGGCCGGGGACTGCGTCTGCTCGGACTCTGTACCTGAAAAATGGTAAGGAGGTGAGCATTACACAGAAATTGAATAAGCAGTTTCTAAAATGACATACCGAACTACCAAGCCAAACACAAGTAGTCAAATAGCATATAAATAGCAAGTAATCAAACCCTATATCACATGCATACTATCTCATTTAGCTCGGTTTACATACACACAATCTCACCCGGCTCGGCTCACATCACTATCCAATTACTCTAGTACCTATTAGTTCTACCTCGGTTCACATTCTCTTACCTCGGATTACCATCTCTATCTCGGATTCGTTACTCATTATTCCACTTTCACATAGTTTACAATCTTTTACTCTTCTCGGATGCATACACCCAGTGTATGTCTTACACCATTTAAGTCGGATGTTGGAGTATCCATAACTGCGAGTACCACCATACTCGTCTTACAGCTGCGAGCACCACAATGCTCGGCTTATGCGATCAATGCACGCACCCAGTACGCGTCTGCTATGACCAGGAAACTACCACCGATCATTCTATGGAGTAAGGAGTGTCCATAACTGCGAGTACCACAATACTCGTCTTACAGCTGCGAGCACCACCATGCTCGTCCTACGCGATCAATGCACGCACCCAGTACGCGTCTGCTATGACCAGGAACACATCCCACCGATTCCGTTCTCGAAACCTTGTGTGAGTCATAACTGCGAGCACCACTATGCTCGTCTTACAGCTGCGAGCACCACAATGCTCGTCTTACGCGATCAATGCACGCACCCAGTACGCGTCTGCTATGACCCGACCACACAACCATTTCTCTTTAATTTCTCTTATCTTATTAACCATTACTTTTCGTTTGACCACCTCTATTCGCCTCTTTACTTTATTCCTCCTTACATTAATCTCATTATTTACTTAACTCGGCCTCTCTCGGCTCAGCCCTTAACTATCTCCCTGTTCCTTTATTTTTTCCTCATTGTCAGACTCATTACTCTATCTCTCCTACCATCCGTATTTCCCATTTTCTCATATCCATTACTTTTTCGTCACTCAGCTCTGCCCAGCTCGGCCACAGATATAAATAACAAGTTATCAAAACTCATAAACACTTATACAACATCAACAATCATAGCAAGCATTCGGCCAACTCAACATACCAACATATAGCATATAACAATATTCATCCCTACTTCATACACATGTTTCTAGTTCATTGTTTAGTTTCCTTTTTACCCTTTTTACCCTTACCTTTCTACATTAACCTAGATCCATTCCCTAGTCTAACACCCACTCTTAGCACCCTTTATGAACACCCTAGAAACCCAAATTCAAGTAGAGGTAACACTCACTCCTTACCTCAAACCGTGTGAGATAAGAGTTGAGAGCTTGAGTATGGCTTTCCTTGACCTTGGCCTTGTGAGCTTCACACCACTCGAATCCGTGTCCTCCTTGCTGCCACCACCACACTACGCCGGTCCAGGAATGCCGGAACAGAAGAGAACAGAGAGGAGGAGGGTTCCGGTTTGTGAGGAGAGAGGGAGAAAGAAAGTGTTGGGGTTTTGTTTGCTGAAGCTTTGGAGGAAAAAAGAGAGAGATTCGCAGGAGGGAGAGAATGAGAAATGTAAAATGTGTTATGTGGTGTTTTGGGCTCTTTTATTTGTTTAGGGAAAATATTTGTGTGGCTAGGATTTATTAGCTTCTTGAAGAAGCTTAGAATATATGGCCAAGATTCATTGGCTTCTTGAGGAAGCCATGAATAGTACATTGAAAGGGACATAAAGTAATGATAGAGACATAAAGTGAGATAAGGACAGTGTACGGATGGTACGGTTCCCAAAGGGCAACAGCTCAACATAAGCTGGCACGGAGGAGCTAGGCAGTGTCAGCTCGAATACGTCGGCCAGGATATGTTGGCTCGGATTGTAGGAACATCAGCAGTCCGAGATTACCTTTCGAATAACGCTATGAGTTGCGCTGAGGTCGGATAATCCAGACTGGACCATGGGTTTCCCGTTGGGTTCCCTTTCAGCTCGGTTCATATGCACACGATCTTATCTAGCTCGGTCGGGATCGGGCCGAGGCCTCAATCTCACATTCTAGGTCGGCTTATGCTCGTTCTACCCTTCTAACCTTGTACAATTTCTAAGGTTTAATCCTATCCCTAAGCAGATATTTATACACTAAAATTATATTATTTAAATATAAATTTTCGGGATGTTACATTTCTCTCCCACTTATTGGAATTTCGCCCTCGAAATTCAGTCGGCATTGAACAGCTGGGGATGCGACTGTTTCACCTTCTCCTCAAGTTCCCAAGTGGCTTCTTCCACATCTTTCCGATTCTAAATCACTTTGACCAAGGAAATTTCTTTTCCTCTGAGCCGTCTGACTTGTCTGTCTTCAATTCGGACCGGGAGAACATCGAAGGTCAGGTTGTCTTTCAGCGGTAGCTCGTCCACCGATATCACATGCGAGGGGTCGTGAATGTATCTCCCGAGTGGCGAAACATGGAATACATCGTGGAGCTTAGACAAGTGTGGAGGTAGTGCAATTCTGTACGCTACTGGTCCGACCTTCTCCAATATCTGGTACGGTCCAACAAACCAAGGGGTCAACTTCTTTGATTTGATAGCTCGGCAATCCCAGTTACCGGGGACACCCGAAGAAATACATGATCTCCCTCGATGAAATTCAAGGGTTTCCTTCTCTTGTCGGCATAGCTTTTCTGTCGGTCTTGAATGGCTTTCATCTTCCCTTGTATCATTCGGATCTTCTCAGTTGTCTTATGCACAATATCAGGACCAATCAGCAAGTTTTCTCCTATCTGAAACCAGCATAGCGGTGTTCGACATTTCCGACCATACAAGGCTTCAAAAGGAGCCATTCCAATACTCGAATGGAAACTGTTGTTGTATGTGAATTCGACCAACGGTAGTAATGTTTCCCAGCTTTCCGACTACTCAAGCGCACATGTTCTCAGCAGGTCCTCAAGAGTCTGAATGGTGCGCTCGGACTGTCCATCAGTTTGAGGATGATAAGCAGTGCTAAATCTCAACTTTGTACCCATGGCTTTCTGCAGACTCTGCCAGAATCGAGATAAGAAGCGAGGATCTCGGTCCGACACTATGCTGCTCGGAACCCCATGAAGTCTGACGATGTCTTTTATGTACAGTTGCGTCAGTTTCTCAAAGCCGTAATTCATATTGATCGGCAGGAAATGAGCACACTTCGTAAGTCGGTCCACCACAACCCAAATGGCTTCCTGCCCTGACCTCGTCTTGGGTAGACCTGACACAAAGTCCATTGAAATGCTGTCCCACTTCCATTGGGGGATCTCCAATGACTTGAGTAATCCTCCTGGTTTCTGATGCTCGATCTTGGCTTTCTGACATGTCAAGCACCGAGACACATAATCGGCCACATCGGTCTTCAACTTCGGCCACCAAAACAACCTCTTCAGATCCTGGTACATCTTTGTGGCACCTGGGTGGAGACTCATTTTTGTCTTGTGGGCTTCTTCCATCAACTCTCTTCGGACTTCAAAGTCCATGGGGATGCAAATTCTGCCTCGAAATCGTACCAGACCATCAGGTCCTTTAGTGAAGTCAGGTTCATCCTTGTCTCCTGCTCTTTCTAATAGCTTTTGGAGCTCTAGGTCGTCAGTTTGTCTTTCTTTAATGAAACCCACAAAATCATTGGTTACCTGCAGCATCTCTAAGACAGCACTGTTTTCCTTTTTCTGTATGCCGAGGTTAAGATCACTAAACTCTTGCATCAGCTGCATCTCTCGTACCATCATGTTGCTCAAGTGAAGACTCTTCCTGCTCAGTGCGTCGGCCACCACGTTGGCTTTTCCAGGATGATAGTGCAAGTTGAAATCATAGTCTTTCAAAAATTCCACCCATCTGCGCTGTCTCATATTGAGTTCCTTCTGGTTGAACAGATAGCCGAGACTCTTGTGGTCACTGAACACCTCGAATTTCATGCCATACAGGTAGTGTCTCCAAATCTTAAGGGCAAACACCACGGCTGCCAATTCGAGATCATGAGTAGGGTAGTTCTGCTCGTGTAGCCGAAGTTGCCGAGAGGCATACGCCACCACTTTTCCTTGTTGCATCAGCACACAGCCAAGGCCCTGCTTGGAGGCGTCACAAAATACGTCAAAGGTTTTGGTCGGATCGGGTAAAATCAACACGGGCGAGCGTGTCAATCTTTTCTTTAGCTCCTGAAAGCTCTGTTCACACACCTCGGACCATTGGTACGGGGCCTCCTTTCTGGTTAACGAAGTCAACGGTAGAGCCAGTTTAGAAAACCCTTCAATGAATCTCCTGTAGTACCCCGCAAGACCGAGGAAACTCCTGATCTCGGTCACCGAGTTGGGTCTCTCCCACATAAGCACCGCTTCCACCTTGGAAGGATCAATTGCTACACCTTGCTCGGATATCACGTGTCCGAGGAAATGGACCTCGTTGAGCCAAAAGCTGCACTTAGAGAGCTTAGCGTAGAGATTCTTATCCTTCAAAACTTGCAACACCGTTCTAAAGTGTTGTTCATGCTCACTCGGATTTCGGGAGTAGATGAGGATATCGTCGATGAAGACTATTACAAACGAATCCAGGTAAGGTCGGAAGATCTTGTTCATGTAGTCCATGAATATAGCTGGGGCATTGGTAAGTCCAAAGGGCATAACTACATACTCAAAGTGCCTATACCTCGTCCTGAAGGCTGTCTTCGGAATGTCCTCTTCTCGGACTCGGATCTGGTGATACCCAGAACGGAGATCTATCTTTGAGAATACCGATGCTCCCTTAAGTTGGTCCAATAAATCATCAATCCGAGGGAGAGGGTATTTGTTCTTCACAGTTACCGCGTTGAGCTTTCTATAGTCAGTGCACATTCTGAGACTACCATCCTTCTTTTTCACAAACAGGATTGGGGCTCCCCATGGCGATACGCTCGGTCGGATTAGCTTTTTGACCAAAAGTTCTTCCAGCTGCTTCTTAAGCTCTTCTAGCTCGGGAGGCGCCATTCTGTATGGGGCAATTGAGATCGGGCCAGTTCCCGGAAGGAGGTCTATGCTGAACTCTACTTCTCTATTCGGCGGTAAGCCAGGCATCTCGTCCGAGAAAACCTCAGGAAATTCGCCGACCACAGGAATTCGGTCTAAGGTTGGTTCCTCTGCTGTCTCTAACTTCGCAACAGAAGGGCCACTAAAGATTACGGTCTTTTCTCGGCAATCGAGTACGACGTGGTGTTTAGACATCCAGTCCATGCCAAGAATGATATCTAGTTTGGTTAGGGGTAGGCAAATCAAGTTGACTTTAAACTCTCTGCCTAATACTTGGATAGGACACTCTAGACATATTTTAGAAGTGATTACAGAAGAGTTGGTTGGGGTAGAAATAGATAGCTTGTAGGGCATCTCTACAGGGGATAGTTTTAGTTTGTTCATACAGTCAAAGGAAATGAAAGAATGTGTGGCTCCACAGTCATATAGTATGGCACAAGGAACACTATTTACTTGACAAATACCTCAGATCAGCTCGTCAGCATCAGTCACTTCTTCACCATCCATAGTGTAAACCTTGCCTCGCTGCATGGGTCGGTTCACACCAGTCTGATGAGCCTTGGTCACATTGACCTCTTGCTTCACAATGTTCTCAGTACAACGGGTTGCAAAATGGCCAGGCTTGCCACAACGTAAACAGGATCCTCTTGCTTTGCTCGGATCCAGACTCCAGCATTCTCCCCGGTGCTGCCTTCCACAGTGTTGGCAGATCGGGTAGGGGCCAGGGACAACCACCATCTGACCACCGCTCCTTTGAGTTGTTGCCACCCTGGAGCTCGGATTCACATAGGGAGCAGATCTCTGAACAACTCCCTTCCCCCTGATCGGGCCCATTCCTTTCTGTGCCGACCTATTCCTCTTTCCGTCTGCTTTCCTTTTGAGCCCCTTTTCATAAGTGCTAGCCATATTCACCAATTGCGAGAAACTGGCCACATTCTGATATTCGAATGCAAGCCGAATATCGTCACGAAGACCAGACTCAAATTTGATGCACTTGGTGCGCTCATCAGCATCTCTGTAGCTACCCGAGTAGCGAATCAAATCCTCGAACTGAGCTGCATAGTCCCCAACGCTCAAGTTCCTCTGTTCCAGCTTAAGAAAGGCAAGCTCCTTCTCTCTCCTGACATCCTCTGGGAAATATTTTCCGAGAAAACGAGCTCGGAACAAGTCCCAAGTGATGACTTCGTTAGCCGCTTCCATTCCTCGGCTCTGTTGATCCCACCAGTGCTCGGCTTCACCAGCCAGTACAAACTCAGCCAACCTCACCCGGTACTCATAGGGAGGTTGCAGAGATCGGAAGATCTTTTCAATGTCTTGGAGCCATCTCTGAGCCCCATCTGGATTATATCCTCCTTCGAACCGGGGTGGTTCGTTCTTCCGAAATCGGCTCATCCAGTCTATCTCGACCGGAGCCGGAGGTTGAGGTTGAAGGGCTGCAGCGGCAGCTGCTGCGGCCGCGGCGATGTTTTGAGCGAGGTTCTCAGCCTGATTTTGCTGAGCCTGCGCTTGGTTCTGCTGTAGTTGAACCAGGGTTTCCAACACAGCAGCAATTCGGTCGTTATCAGCTCGTCTCCCAGCCATGCTGCTCAGTCATGGAGAGAAAGCCAATTAACTTCCGAATAATTAAGCATATATATATATATATATATATATATATGTTAGCATGTATACCTAGAAGCTCTATTATCTAACTTAGACTTCTAGACTCTTCTTACTTGTCACTCTCTTGGTGAGTAACCACTGGAGTCCTTTGCAACTCCAAAAGGCCGAGGAGAAACTGCTCTGATACCAAAAATGTAACACCCTATATAATAATTACCCTTAATTACCCCAAAAACTAGGATTTAAAATTTCTTTTAAAGCAAATATGATGATTGCTAAAATAATATTTCTTTTCATTAATACCAAATCATCAGAGTTAAAAGCGGAAGACTTCATTAATCAAAAATGGCATAGTTATTTCGAACTTACAAATCCAGGCATACAAAATAAAGTTTTGGCTGCTCAGCCAAAAACACCGAGAACATTCATAGTACAAGTTCAGTACAAATTAAGCTCGGCCCAACTAAGCCATTCGAAGTCTAGTACAAAAAGGTTTAGCTCGGCCGAATGGCCGAGACCCAACAAAATCCATTCTAAATAACTTACTCTCCCTGTGAGGGAGAGTGATCCTGCTCGGCCGGGGACTGCGTCTGCTCGGACTCTGTACCTGAAAAATGGTAAGGAGGTGAGCATTACACAGAACTTGAATAAGCAGTTTCTAAAATGACATACCGAACTACCAAGCCAAACACAAGTAGTCAAATAGAATATAAATAGCAAGTAATCAAACCCTATATCACATGCATACTATCTCATTTAGCTCGGTTTACATACACACAATCTCACCCGGCTCGGCTCACATCACTATCCAATTACTCTAGTACCTATTAGTTCTACCTCGGTTCACATTCTCTTACCTCGGATTACCATCTCTATCTCGGATTCGTTACTCATTATTCCACTTTCACATAGTTTAAAATCTTTTACTCTTCTCGGATGCATACACCCAGTGTATGTCTTACACCATTTAAGTCGGATGTTGGAGTATCCATAACTGCGAGTACCACCATACTCGTCTTACAGCTGCGAGCACCACAATGCTCGGCTTATGCGATCAATGCACGCACCCAGTACGCGTCTGCTATGACCAGGAAACTACCACCGATCATTCTATGGAGTAAGGAGTGTCCATAACTGCGAGTACCACAATACTCGTCTTACAGCTGCGAGCACCACCATGCTCGTCCTACGCGATCAATGCACGCACCCAGTACGCGTCTGCTATGACCAGGAGCACATCCCACCGATTCCGTTCTCGGAACCTTGTGTGAGTCATAACTGCGAGCACCACTATGCTCGTCTTACAGCTGCGAGCACCACAATGCTCGTCTTACGCGATCAATGCACGCACCCAGTACGCGTCTGCTATGACCCGACCACACAACCATTTCTCTTTAATTTCTCGTATCTTATTAACCATTACTTTTTGTTTGACCACCTCTATTCGCCTCTTTACTTTATTCCTCCTTACATTAATCTCATTATTTACTTAACTCGGCCTCTCTCGGCTCAGCCCTTAACTATCTCCCTGTTCCTTTATTTTTTCCTCATTGTCAGACTCATTACTCTATCTCTCCTACCATCCGTATTTCCCATTTTCTCATATCCATTACTTTTTCGTCACTCAGCCCTGCCCAGCTCGGCCACAGATATAAATAACAAGTTATCAAAACTCATAAACACTTATACAACATCAACAATCATAGCAAGCATTCGACCAACTAAACATACCAACATATAGCATATAACAATATTCATCCCTACTTCATACACATCCCTTTTTACCCTTTTTACACTTACCTTTCTACATTAACCTAGATCCATTCCCTAGTCTAACACCCACTCTTAGCACCCTTTATGAACACCCTAGAAACCCAAATTCAAGTAGAGGTAACACTCACTCCTTACCTCAAACCGTGTGAGATAAGAGTTGAGAGCTTGAGTATGGCTTTCCATGACCTTGGCCTTGTGAGCTTCACACCACTCGAATCCGTGTCCTCCTTGCTGCCACCACCACACTACGCCAGTCCAGGAATGCCAGAACAGAAGAGAACAGAGAGGAGGAGGGTTCCGGTTTGTGAGGAGAGAGGGAGAAAGAAAGTGTTGGGTTTTTGTTTGCTGAAGCTTTGGAGGAAAAGAGAGAGAGATTCGCAGGAGGGAGAGAATGAGAAATGTAAAATGTGTTATGTGGTGTTTTGGGCTCTTTTATTTGTTTAGGGAAAATATTTGTGTGGCTAGGATTTATTAGCTTCTTGAAGAAGCTTAGAATATATGGCCAAGATTCATTGGCTTCTTGAGGAAGCCATGAATAGTACATTGAAAGGGACATAAAGTAATGATAGAGACATAAAGTGAGATAAGGACAGTGTACGGATGGTACGGTTCCCAAAGGGCAACAGCTCAACATAAGCTGGCACGGAGGAGCTAGGCAGTGTCAGCTCAAATACGTCGGCCAGGATATGTTGGCTCGGTTTGTAGGAACATCAGCAGTCCGAGATTACCTTTCGGATAACGCTATGAGTTGCGCTGAGGTCGGATAATCCAGACTGGACCATGGGCTTCCCGTTGGGTTCCCTTTCAGCTCGGTTCATATGCACACGATCTTATCTAGCTCGGCCGGGATCGGGCCGAGGCCTTAATCTCACATTCTAGGTCGGCTTATGCTCGTTCTACCCTTCTAACCTTGTACAATTTCTAAGGTTTAATCCTATCCCTAAGCAGATATTTATACACTAAAATTATATTATTTAAATATAAATTTTCGGGATGTTACATAGTGCATCTTCGTGCACGCATCAGGAACAAGTTTAAAACATCAGAATCTAGTCATCAGAGTTAGCGGAATATAAACAAGTTAGGAAAACAGTTTTTTTCCCCAAAATAGACCCCTTTCCCAAAAGGAGTCGTCCTGGGCCCCCAAAAAGCTATTTACATTTATACACAACAAATAGGATTCACATCATCGGGCCCAGGACATTTCCATGTCCTACATAATAATAAGTGTCCTACTCTCCCTGTGAGGGAGAGTACACCTGCTCGGCCTGATCTTGTGCAAACTCTTCCTCAGTACCTGTGGAGATGGTAAGGAGTGAGTATTACACATAAAATCGGGAGGCAGTTTCCAATTAAGACATAATGCAACACTAAGCCATACACAAATAACAATTCAATGACAACATAATAAGAGTCAATTAACAACAATTCAATTTCAAGTAATCATTAGTTTCTCAAATCGATTTTTATTAAACATTTTCTTAAGTCTTTCGTTCCATGTATTTTAACCATATTTATATTCCTTTTTATCTATCCCTGGTCACGACCTACTGCGTGTGCAATCCTGTGCACTCACGACTTACTGCGTCCGGGTGTGTTTCTCAATCCCCTGGTCAAGACCTACTGCGTTCACACCACCGCGCGATAACGACTTACTGCGTCCGGGTGTATTTCTCAATCCCCTGGTCACGACCTACTGCGTTCGCACCACCGCGCGATAACGACTTCCTGTGTCCGGGTAATCCCGTGGTCACGACCTACTGCGCTCGCACCACTGTGCGATAGCGACTTACAACGTCCGGGTATAATACAATCTCCCCTGGCTGAGCCTGGGTATAATTCATTTAGTTCCTTTATCATTATCAATTCTTTAGAAAATTTCCATTACTCGAAATTGATCACCACATTACCCATTTCCACTATCCAATGATCACTAATATATTTTATAACTTAATTAGCACAGTTCATCTTAATATCACAACTCAAATTATTAAACAGCATAAGCATTTAATTTATCAACATCACCAAATCACAAAATGCAATATATCAACATCAAAATAAATTCCCTAAGTCATAAATTCTATTCTAACAATTATTCTATATCATATCAACCTAAACTAAAACAAAAATCTTAGTACCCATTATATGCATATTGTAAACTAAACCCCAGAGTAAGGTAATACTCACTATAACCCACTCCTTACCTTAAATTAGTAAAGAGTAATTAGAACCTTAGTGAGCCCTAGCTCAAAATCTTGGAAACTTGAACTTCCTAAGTCTAGCTTGCCACCTCAATAAGGAAATGATGAAATGATGATAGACAACCCTATTTGATAGAGCACAAGAGGAATGATCTTTGTCCTTGCCTTGCTTCGAGTTGGAAGGCATGAAACACAATCCCTATATAGCAAAGAGTGCAAGAATCCTAGGGGTTTAGAGCTCAATTTCTATGAGTCAAGGAAAGTTGAAATGGAAAGGAAAATAACTCATGGCATGAAGCTACTTACCTAATCAATGGTGGAAAAATTGAAAAGCCAAGGAGAATGGAGGAGGGAGTGATTCGTGTGAGCCAAGGAGGAAGAGGAATGAACTTCAAACAAAATCCATGGACCAAGCTTGATGAGTTTTGGTTGATTTTGGGTTGAGGTTCCCAAGAATCAAATGTGTATGGTGGATTGGTGATGGAAATGTGATGAAGATGGAGAGAGTTTGATGAAGGTGGTGAGTTGATGATGGTGTAGAAATATGAAGGAATGAAGTGTTTTTGATGTTTTATTTGCCTTCCAATAAGCTGAGAAAATCGTGTGGCCATGATCAAAACATTGGCCCCAAGTTTAAATTTCAACGCACCAGATTTGGTTCTGCTGAGCACGCGCGCCTGGGCGCACGCCTGGCTCGCCTGGGCGCGAGAGCTGCACCAGCTCGTGTTGCTGGTGCGTGGTGCGTGGGCTGGTGCGTGTGGTGGGGGGCCTTGGCGCGCCAACACGAATTTCTGGTGCAGCTGGTGCGTGCTGCGACTCGCCTGGGCACACGGTTGGCTGGCCTGGGCGCATTTTCCACTGCCTTGGTGCACCATGAATAGTGCACCCGCCTGGGCGCATGGCTGGTGCGCCTGGGCGAGTTTCAGGGTTCCCAACCTTCGATTCGTCGTAACTTTTTCGTCGACCGTCGGATCGAGTCCAAATTTTTAGACGTACTTCTTCACCCCACAAGCTTCCTATCCAACGGTGGAATTTATTTTCTTAGCTTCCTATAATAAATTTCTAATTTTCTCTTTTCGGTCGATTTCTAACATCTAAAACGCCGATTTAACTCCCGATTTCGCTTATTTGACTCAGCCCAAAGCCACAACTGCATTCTATACAACTCCTAGGACTTATAATCACCACTCACATCTCTACCAAAATTCATTAAGTCACTTTTCCTATTTTTCTAAGGTTTTTAATAATTATTTCATTTAAATAAAAGCTTAGGATGTTACAATTCTCTCCTACTTACCTGAATTTCGTCCTCGAAATTCGTCGAACAATTGTGGATGAGACTGCCTGATCTTGTCCTCCAGTTCCCATGTAGCTTCCTCCACATTGTTCTTGATCCAAATCACTTTTACCAAAGAGATTTCCTTGCCTCTGAGCTGCTTCACCTGCCTGTCTTCAATTCTAACTGGCAGAACTTCGAAAGTCAAATTCTCCTTCAAAGGCAAATTATCTAAGGTAACCACATGCGAAGGATCATGGACGTATTTCCTTAGTTGTGAAACATGAAACACGTCATGAAGCCTTGACAAATGAGGGGGTAATGCAATCTTGTACGCCACTGGGCCAACCTTCTCCAGAATCTCATAAGGCCCAACAAACCGAGGAGTTAACTTCCTGGATTTGATTGCCATACCAATTCCTGTGTTCGGAGACACTCTTAGGAACACATGATTTCCAACATCGAACTCCAAAGGTCTCCTTCGCTTATCTGCATAACTCTTTTGGCGATCCTGTGAAGTTTTCATTTTGCTCTTGATCATTGTGACCTTCTCCGTTGTTTCTTTCACAATGTCAGGACCTGTCAACAGATTTTCACTTATCTGGAACCAACACAAAGGCGTTCTACATTTTCTTCCATAGAGAGCCTTGAATGGTGCCATACCGATACTGGAGTGAAAACTGTTGTTGTAAGTAAACTCCATTAAAGGTAGTAACTGCTCCCAACTACCGGCTTGTTCCAGAACACATGCTCTCAACAAATCCTCGAGTGTCTGGATAGTACGCTTCGATTGTCCGTCTGTCTGCAGATGATAAGCTGTACTGAACTTCAACTTAGTACCCAATGCCTGCTGAAGACTCTGCCAAAATCTAAACAGAAATCTCGGATCGCGATCGGATACTATACTAGTAGGAACACCATGCAACTTCACTATGTCCCTGATGTACAACTGAGTTAACTTCTCAAGAGTATACTTCTTATGGGTAGGAATGAAATGAGCACACTTTGTAAGACAGTCCACAACCACCCAAACTGAATCACATCCTCCAGCAGTCCTTGGTAAACCCGTCACAAAGTCCATAGCTATACTATCCCATTTCCACTCCGGGATATCAAGTGATCGCAGAGGACCACCAGGCTTTTGATGCTCAATCTTAACCTTCTGACAAGTTAAGCAATGAGACACATGATCGGCCACATCAGTTTTCAACTTCGGCCACCAATAAATCCTTTTTAGATCTTGGTACATATTTGTTGCACCAGGATGAAAATTCATCTTGGTTCGATGTGCTTCCCACAGGATATCTCTTCTAACTTCGAAATCCATAGGAACACATATCCGACCCCTAAATCGGATGATGCCATCAGAACCTTTCACAAAGTCGGGCTCTTCATTGCCTGATGCCCCTTCTAACAACTTTTGCAGCTCTACATCATCGGCTTGCCTTTCTTTAATAAGACCCATCAAGTCATTAGTAACCCGCAACATTTCAAGAACGATGCTCTTCTCTTCACTTGCATTTTAAGTTGAGGTCACTAAATTCTTGAATCAATTCCATCTCTTTCACCATCAGATTGCTGACATGCAAAGTCTTACGACTTAGTGCATCAGCCACTACATTGGCCTTGCCCGGATGATACTGAAGATCGAAGTCATAGTCTTTCAGAAATTCCATCCACCTCCTCTGTCTCATATTTAACTCTTTTTGATCAAAGAGATAGTGAAGACTTTTATGATCGCTAAAGACTTCGAACTTTGAACCATATAGATAATGCCTCCAGATTTTCAAAGCAAAAACTACTGCCGCCAACTCAAGATCATGAGTGGGATAGTTCTGTTCATGCTGCCTCAATTGTCTGGATGCATAAGCTATGACTTACCCTTGCTGCATCAACACACAACCCAACCCTTGCTTAGAAGCATCACAATACACCACGAAGGATTGAGTCGGGTCCGGCAAAATTAACACTGCGGAACTAGTCAACCGCCTCTTCAACTCTTGGAAACTACCTTCACATTCCGGGGACCACTCAAACGGAACACCTTTCCGTGTAAGAGTCGTCAGTGGAAGGGCCAATTTAGAAAACCCCTCAATAAACCTCCGATAATACCCAGCCATACCAAGAAAACTTCTGATCTCAGTAATGGACTTAGGTCTCTCCCACTTAAGTACCGCTTCCACCTTAGAAGGATCAACAACAACACCCTTCTCAGAAATGACATGCCCCAGGAACTGCACTTCATTCAACCAGAAACTACACTTAGATAGCTTTGCATAAAGCTGTTTGGATTTGAGAATTTGAAGCACTATTCTCAGATGCTCGGCATGCTCACTTGGACTCTTAGAATAGATTAGAATGTCGTCAATGAAGACTATGACGAAAGAATCCAAGTACGGCCTGAATATTATGTTCATATAATCCATGAAGATGGCCGGAGCATTAGTGAGACCAAAGGACATAACCACATATTCAAAATGTCCATATCTCGACCTGAACGCCGTTTTAGGAATGTCCTCCTCTCGGATACGGATTTTATGGTATCCCGATCGAAGGTCAATCTTAGAAAATACAGCTGCTCCTCGCAATTGGTCCAACAAATCGTCGATGCGAGGGAGAGGATATTTATTTTTCACAGTCATCGCATTCTATCGTCTATAATCGATGCACATTCGGAGACTTCCGTCCTTCTTTTTAACAAAAAGAATCGGAGCTCCCCAAGGTGACACGCTCGGCCTAATCAAACCCTTAGCCAAAAGCTCCTCTATCTGCTTTTTCAACTCTTCTAACTCCGGAGGTGCCATCCGGTACAAGGCTATAGAAATAGGACCTGCACCGGGCATCAGATCAATACTAAACTCCACTTCTCGGTTCGGCGGTAATCCAGGAATCTCCGCAGGAAAGACTTCTGGAAATTCGCAGACTATCGGAATCTGACTGATCTCCGCCTCCTCATTCATCTCCAAGGCAGATAAAGAAAAATCACTGATAGTAATTGATTTCTGATGACAATCAATCAGAACATGGTGCCGAGACATCCAGTCCATGCCTAGAATGATGTCAAGCTTAGTTAGAGGCAAACAGATTAGATTGACTTTGAATTCCCGCTCCAATACTCGAAGTGGGCAATCCAAACACATAGTTGATGTGACTACAGAAGAATTTGTAGGTGTAGAAACAGATAATTTATAATGCATTTCTATTGCAGACAACCCTAACCTCTTCATGCAATCGGAAGAAATAAATGAATGAGTAGCTCCGTAATCAAAGAGAATACCACAAGGAATACTATTAACATAACCGGTACCTCTAATCAGTTCATCAGCATCAGTAACCTCCTCGCCGTCCAGAGTATACACCTTGCCCTTTCGAGTCACCCTGTTGTCACCAGCTTTCTGAACCTTAGCCACATTCACCTCCTTCTTAACTGCATTTTTAGGACAATTCATCACAACGTGACCCGGCTTCCCGCACTTGTAACAGGTTGGACCCTTACTCGGATCCAATGTCCAGCAATCTCCCCTATGGTGTCTACCACAATGTGGACAAGTCGGAATAGGACCAAAAGTGCTTACTGCTTGGCCTTTTCTAGGCTGAGAGTAAGGACCTGGTCGCTGCATCGAACTCTTGCCCCTGACAGGACCTCCAGACTTCTGCACATTCTTGCCGCGTTTCTCAGCTGCACGCTGCTTGCGGCTCTTTTCATAAGTGCTGGTCATGTTGATCAACTGAGACAGGTTGGAGATGTTCTGATATTCAAAGCCATCTTGATCTCAGAACGAAGTCCGGTCTCGAACTTGATGCACTTTGTCCTCTCATCGGCATCCCTATAACTTCCTGCATACCGGATCAAGTCCTCAAACCTAGCGGCATATTCTCCGACGCTCATGTTCCCTTGCACGAGCTGCAGAAAAGTAATCTCCTTCTATCTACGGACATCTTCCGGAAAGTACTTGCCCAGAAAACGACTCTTGAAGAAGTCCCATGTAATCGCCTGATTGTTAGCCTCCAAACCCCTCCGCATTTGCTGCCACCAATGTTCCGCTTCACTAGTCAGCATATACTGTGCTAGCAGAACCTTCTGTTCTTCCGGTGGTGCCATAGTATTAAGGATCTTCTCGATCTCTTGCAACCATAGATGTGCCCCATCGGGATTGAAACCACCTTCGAACTTCTGCGGGTCGTTCTTCCGGAACCGCGCCAACCAATCGATAGCCACTGGAGCTGGGGGTTGAGGAATCATTGCAGCTGCTGTTGCTGCCGCTGCTGCTGCAGCTGCTGATGCGACGTTATTCCCCTGATCCTGTTGCATCTTAGCCATCTGCTCCAGAATAGCTCAGATCCCATCATTATCGATCCGTCTACCAACCATTCTGTTTAGTCATGCACAAGGCCGACAGTTAATGCTTAATAGCATAGTTAACAGTATAAACATCCTATCAATAGACTCTAGACTCTAAACTATAATTATCGATTACTCTCTCGGTGAGTAATCACTGGAGTAGCTCATAACTCCAAAGGCCGAGGGAAACTGCTCTGATACCATAAAATGTAACACCTAAGTTTATTTACCCTTTTATACCCTTAATTAAAAAAATAGCAACTTGAAAAATTCATTTTAAACTTATAAATTGATTAGGAAAAATATTTAGTTACTTCTGATTCATATGAAAATCTCCCGTCAAACGGACGGAGTTTCGTTTGATTTTAGGACTTTCCCAAAATTTATGTTTTCCTGCAACCTGATAAATAACATATTTTCAAATTTCAAAGCCAGCAGGGCTATTCACATATATATATATATATATATATATATATATATATATATATATCAGCTAGTGCATCTTCATGCACGCATCAGGAACAAGTTTAAAACATCAGAATCTAGTCATCAGAGTTAGCGGAATATAAACAAGTTAGGAAAACAGTTTTTTTCCCCAAAATAGACCCCTTTCCCAAAAGGAGTCGTCCTGGGCCCCCAAAAAGCTATTTACATTTATACACAACAAAAAGGATTCGCATCATCGGGCCCAGGACATTTCCATGTCCTACATAATAATAAGTGTCCTACTCTCCCTGTGAGGGAGAGTACACCTGCTCGGCCTGATCTTGTGCAAACTCTTCCTCAGTACCTGTGGAGATAGTAAGGAGTGAGTATTACACATAAAATCGGGAGGCAGTTTCCAATTAAGACATAATGCAACACTAAGCCATACACAAATAACAATTCAATGACAACATAATAAGAGTCAATTAACCACAATTCAATTTCAAGTATTCATTAGTTTCTCAAATCGATTTTTATTAAACATTTTCTTAAGTCTTTCGTTCCATGTATTTTAACCATATTTATATTCCTTTTTATCTGTCCCTGGTCACGACCTACTGCGTCTGCGCTCCTGTGCACTCACGACTTACTGCGTCCGGGTGTGTTTCTCAATCCCCTGGTCACGACCTACTGCGTTCGCACCACCGCGCGATAACGACTTACTGCGTCCGGGTGTATTTCTCAATCCCCTGGTCACGACCTACTGCGTTCGCACCACCGCGCGATAACGACTTACTGTGTCCGGGTAATCCCCTGGTCACGACCTACTGCGCTCGCACCACCGTGCGATAGCGACTTACAACGTCCGGGTATAATACAATCTCCCCTGGCTGAGCCTGGGTATAATTCATTTAGTTCCTTTATCATTATCAATTCTTTAGAAAATTTCCATTACTCGAAATTGATCACCACATTACCCATTTCCACTATCCAATGATCACTAATATATTTTATAACTTAATTAGCACAGTTCATCTTAATATCACAACTCAAATTATTAAACAGCATAAGCATTTAATTTATCAACATCACCAAATCACAAAATCCAATATATCAACATCAAAATAAATTCCCTAAGTCATAAATTCTATTCTAACAATTATTCTATATCATATCAACCTAAACTAACACAAAAATCTTAGTACCCATTATATGCATATTGTAAACTAAACCCCAGAGTAAGGTAATACTCACTATAACCCACTCCTTACCTTAAATTAGTAAAGAGAAATTAGAACCTTAGTGAGCCCTAGCTCAAAATCTTGGAAACTTGAACATCCTAAGTCTAGCTTGCCACCTCAATAAGGAAATGATGAAATGATGATAGACAACCCTATTTGATAGAGCACAAGAGGAATGATCTTTTTCCTTTCCTTGCTTCGAGTTGGAAGGCATGAAACACAATCCCTATATAGCAAAGAGTGCAAGAATCCTAGGGTTTTAGAGCTGAATTTCTATGAGTCAAGGAAAGTTGAAATGGAAAGGAAAATAACTCATGGCATGAAGCTACTTACCCAATCAATGGTGGAAAAATTGAAAAGCCAAGGAGAATGGAGGAGGGAGTGATTCGTGTGAGCCAAGGAGGAAGAGGAATGAACTTCAAACAAAATCCATGGAGCAAGCTTGATGAGTTTTGGTTGATTTTGGGTTGAGGTGCCCAAGAATCAAATGTGTATGGTGGATTGGTGATGGAAATGTGATGAAGATGGAGAGAGTTTGATGAAGGTGGTGAGTTGATGATGGTGTAGAAATGTGAAGGAATGAAGTGTTTTTGATGTTTTATTTGCCTTCCAATAAGCTGAGAAAATCGTGTGGCCATGATCAAAACTTTGGCCCCAAGTTTCAATTTCAACGCACCAGATCTGGTGCTGCTGAGTGCGCACGCCTGGGCGCACGCCTGGCTCGCCTGGGCGCGAGAGCTGCACCAGCTCGTGTTGCTGGTGCGTGGTGAGTGGGCTGGTGCGTGTGGTGGGGGGCCTTGGCGCGCCAACACGGATTTCTGGTGCAGCTGGTGCGTGCTGCGACTCGCCTGGGCGCACGGTTGGCTGGCCTGGGCGCATTTTCCACTGCCTTGGTGCACCATGAATAGTGCACCCGCCTGGGCGCATGGTTGGTGCGCCTGGGCGAGCTTCAGGGTTTCCAACCTTCGATTCGTCGTAACTTTTTCGTCGACCGTCGGATCGAGTCCAAATTTTTAGACATGCTTCTTCACCCCACAAGCTTCCTATCCAACGGTGGAATTTATTTTCTTAGCTTCCTATAATAAATTTCTAATTTTCTCTTTTCGGTCGATTTCTAACATCTAAAACGCCGTTTTAACTCCCGATTTCGCTTATTTGACTCTGCCCAAAGCCACAACTACATTCTATACAACTCCTAGGACTTATAATCACCACTCACATCTCTACCAAAATTCATTAAGTCACTTTTCCTATTTTTCTAAGGTTTTTAATAATTATTTCATTTAAATAAAAGCTTAGGATGTTACATATCCCATTCGTGTGCTTCAAAAATATTATTACTGAAATAAACCTTAGTTGGGGTCACAGTATGCTAGAGCCAGGATTCTAAGTAACTGCAAATGGAATTACAAAACTCTGAAAGGGAATTACCTAGCTGCTAGTCATCGACACTAACGCTTCCGCTGTGCTACTCTGATTCTTGTAAAATTCTCAGGCTATCAGCAGCGCCATCCTTAGCAGCCTCCTTAGTGATACTTTCCATAGCAGCTTCTCGTGTTTCCTTTTCTTCCTCGTAACGAGCTAGCCATCTCTCCATGTTTCCTTTCTAAAGACCATGCAGAATTTTCCCAATACCAAGCAGACATATAGGAGAGAGTGAGCTACCCAAAACATGTAATGTCGACTATGTGGATTTACGATAGGCAATTATTAAGATAAAGCAATAAATAACAACAAAACATAACAACAAAACATAACAACAACATATTCATCATCATTATTTCACAAACATCGTCTTATCGTTACTTCCCAAATCTCATTCAACACTCAATACCACAACTGTACTTTCTTTTGAAATCTTTAAGTTATTAAGTTTTATCATCTCAGTTCACTCAATGACTTGGGGAACCATCATTGAGGAAAAACGTCTCTCACGTTTACATCTCCTCGGTCATCCATCCACACCTAGTCGGAAGCAAACAGGAGTACAGGACCTTTACCACGTGGGCACGACAGCTGTCACAACACATAAATGGTCCCAGACCAGGAGGCCTTGCCTCAAATCATAATCATAATTAACAGTGCACGCTCTCAGCGGCAATCACAAATGCCCCGTTCCAGTCCCTCTCACTGTTCTCGATTTGCAATCTAGGGGGCGACAGTACAGTTCTAGTCTCGACTGCAGAACTTACCACGGTATTAGACCCAGTCCCCACCACGTTAGTGCACCACTTATGGAGTTTGTTCTGTGTAGAACAGTACTCTAGACTTCTTGACGTTTCACCGTCATCGTCCTCCCCTAATGCAATCTCGTCCTAAGTATCCGCAGATACTTATCGTTCCTTCCTCTCCACTACTTCGACACACACTTATACCTCACCGCGTTATTCATGTCTTCTAATAGTCTTTTAAAGTGTTCAGGCTTTTAATTAACGGCTTACTCCTAACGGTCGGTTCACCCTTGGTGCATCCCTTCAATGAAACCCGACCACTAATCGTTCAAACTGTTCCCCAATTCACCACATAACATTTCAGCATCTCATTTCATGCTCTTTCTCATTACATTTCATCATTTCAGCTCATCACATAATTCCTCACGTTCTCAAGGCTCATCAACCTTCACAAAACTCATTCATCAACTTTCTCAAACTCATTTCCAAAATACCTTTTCGCAAATCTTTTTCAAAACTATAATTTCACCAAAACTTCCCTTCACAAATCTTTCCTCAGAAATATTGTTTCCAAAAAGGCTTTCTCAAATATCATTTCAAAAACTTTACCAAAAAGGTTGGTTCCAAAACTTTTCTCAAAATTGTATCTTTTCTCAAAACCTTTTTCAAAAGATTGTTTCATAAAACTCGTTTGAAAATATTGTTTCACGCCTCCTCAAAATGCCTTTTCGAAAACCTTTTCCAGAAATTTCTTTCAAAACCTTTTCAAAAATCTCTTTAAAAAAAACGTTTTCAAAATCATACTTCTGGATGAGTGCTAATGGAGGAGCAAGCTCGACTCAACACTAGGCTCTTTCCAAAAGTAAAAGCAAGAAATCACATTTTTGTTGGGCGCTAATGGAGGAGCAAGCTCAACTCAACACTAGTTCCCAGACTAAAACCAAAAACAACGGAGCCAAGCCACATCTCACTGCCACAATTCGTCTCACTTCAGAACCACATTCTCTTTTCCAATCTCAACTCCTTATCTCTTCTCTTACTTGCCTTATCTTTGTTATTACTTATCATATTCTAAATCTCATTTCCTTACTTTCCCAATTTATTCTTAGCACATAATGACAACGTACCAATGTTTCTTAACAACATCATAACTACATAACCAATACACAGATCATAAAATAATTCAAGCATAATCAACCAGGAAACATAACATCATACGAAATAAACCAATCTCAGCCGTTCGGGTGGATAGCCAAACAAACAATCAAACAATTGCTATCACATACACCACTACGCTAAATGAGATTGGAGTCCAACCTTTGAGATGATTGGACCTCTTAATAAGTTACCTAAATACCACGGCGTCTTAAGGGAAGCCCCTCTCTCACCTCAAATACCGAAGGTCTCCGCCAGCTTTCCGAAAGTTCCCGATTGCTAATTCCGCCTTGTTTCCTTTGCGTCGTTCGTCCGAACTATAGCAGTTTTCCCCGTGCGTTAGGAACGTTTTTAATGGATTCATTACTTTATTTTAGAAAACTCTTTGAAATCATTTCTTTTGAAAACACATTGTTCATATTCCATATTAAATCCACAAAAACGTTTTCAACAAAACTTTGAAAATAATTTTCTTATCAAAACAGAATTCATTCTCCTTAAGGTAAACTTACTTTAAAATGATTTATGTTACAAAAATTCAGAACTTAAGAAAATAGAATTCCAAAATCAATTTAAATCAATTTAAGTTTCTTAAATCATACTTTCAGTAAAACATTTTTCAATTCTTTGGAAATTCAAATATAGAGAAAACACATTCAAACAATACATCACCACTTCACATAAAATAAGCCACATTAAACACAAAAATTCCTTTTTCAATCATTCAATAAGCTTATTTATTTTATTTTCTAAAAACCGAAAAGAAAATCAAAACAAACAACATATAAATTATATTACACACATAGCATCATGCACACAAAATATAGTCATTTACAAAGATTATTTCATAAAGGCAAATTTTATAGCCACACTAGCATGTATGGACCGAATTATTTAGATGCAACTTTGCAAAGATTGAAGCATACATAAAAGCACAAAGCAATTGGAATTATTTTCTTTTCTTTTTAAATTGGAAACCGAGAGCATTAAAAGGAAAACTTAATAATTTTATGCATGTGCCTTCTAGGCTCTTAGATTAATTTTATTTCATCAGGTATGCAACTTAAACATTGATCAGATATAATTTCCTATTCTTTTCTTCATGGCCGAATGCTAGCATAAAAGAATGCAAGGTTTCATTCACTTTTTCAATCATACATAATCATAAAAATCAAATCAATGACATATAGGAATTCAAAACAAACATCCCAAGACATCACACCACAACATGCATCAACTTTATTAAAGCAAGACTTTTAATAAAGAATCCTAATAAGACTTAAGTTTGTCACTGAATTTAAAATAAAAATCAAGAAAACAATTATGCATGTCCTTAAAATTATTAGATCTAGTCTTATCACTCACATGCATTAAGTTTTCACATAATAAAAACATGAGATTCAATTTTATTTAATGTGGCCGAATGGCTTATTACCAAAACATAGCACACATACAATCAAATACTAAAACTAAATCATGTTTGCACTTCAAAAATCATTTAAAACTTGTTTTCTTAAACCGAGACATGCATCAAGTAAAAGCAAGATTTTTCTACTTAACATTAACATGCATGCTTTAAGGACATGGATCATGAAATGTTCACACATACATCAACAAGAACATCGTTAAATCAACATGCCTCAACCAAAGATCTCTACTTTATTTTCAAGTAAACTTAAATCATATATTTGTTTTAGTAAGAAATTACACAAACATATCATGGATCTTCATTTAAGCAAACAAAATTTAACATGCAAGACTAAAATCATCATAGCTCACGGTTTTGCCAAAGAATTCAACATGCATGGCCAAATAATTTTACTTTACCATTCATTAAACGTAGATCATACATTGATTTGTCAAATAAGCACTTAAGTACACATAGATCATGATTTAAAACAAGAAAAATACACATGCAAGGAAGACATATATCAAGCTTCACAAAATTTTAAACAAAACTTTCGATCTTTAAGTTTGGGTTAGAAAAATATTTAGATCTAACAAGAAAATATGAACTGAAACACAAGCATAGAGTTACAATTATTACAAATAATATTTAGTCCATGAAAGTCCAAGATCAAGAAGAAATAGCACATAAATTCACTTTACAAATCATAAACAAACATGAAAAGGAAGGGGTTCTACAAACTAGAAAGGAAAAGCTAGACTATTACATTCTTCCTCTTGATCTTTGGATTTCCTAGCAAGAAGGGTGGTTCTTCAAGCTCCTAATACTTAGATCTTCAAAGGAATTGGCTTGATCTAGGGTGGATCTCCTTCTTCTTCTCCTAAGGCTCACAGCCTCTTCTCCTTCTCTCTTTCTTTATTTCTTTTCTTATTTCTGTCTAAGAGTTTAGATGGGCTCTTAGAGGGTGTTGATGTTCGAAGGGTGGAAATGAAGTGAGTGGAGGTGAAATGAACTAAGGTCTCATTCATATATAGGAAAGTTCACAATTCCCCATTTAGCCCTTGGAGAATTCGGCCTAAGCACAACCAAGGAGGGCGATTTGGTCCTAGCATAAGTTTGCATGGCTAAGGTCACCAAAGTCAAGGGGACAAAAGGGCATGGGCTAGCTTACTAGGGGTCACTTAGGGCTAATGGGTAGTTTGCTCTTGCTTAGGTTTTTTTCTTCTAGTTTGGTTATGCTTACACTTAGTGGGTTTGATTTCTTACTCTCTAAGCATACACACACACACACGTAGAAACACACACATATGACACATACACTCACATGCATGCAAAGCACAAATCGTGGCACCCTCACACACATACACATGTTCTTTATTTTTATTTCCTAAATCATTAATTTATTTCTAATCATTTTTACTTAAAAATTATTAATTCACACCACAAATCAATTAATTCATATAACAAGGCACTTAAACTTAAGAAATCATATTTGCATGCATCACATATGTGGTGGACTCGGCCTAGCCAAGGTACTTAGACTACCTCGTCAAAGTCCTGTGGACCCTTCAGGAAGCCTTCTGAGCGCTTGGCCGAGCTCAATGCTCAACGGTCGAACAGACGCCAGATACAGGCCGACCTCGTGTTCCCGCTCAGGTCCGACACCTTCCCAAGTCCGACACCTAGGACATGATGACGTCTCCCTCCCTTATCCACAAGGACAGCTCAGTACCTTATCCACAAGGACAGCTCACTACCTTATCCGCAAGGACAGCCTATCCACTCCTAGCTCAGTACAGGCTGGCCTTACTTGGGCCTAAAGCAAGCCCATTAGGGCAACCAGCTCCCCCCTATAAGTAGCTCCGTACTACATGGGGCTCAGGTATGTCCTCTAACCCTAATTGTCACCTTCACACACCATTGATTAGGGTTACTTCCTGGCTCTTTCCCTTAGCCACCTGAGGACTCCCACTAAACATCACATATCAACCCTAGACAGAGGCACCCTCGGAGGTCTTCTCCTACCCTTGGAGGTCCTCACCGTCTAGGACATCACATTGGCGCCGTCTGTGGGGAGAGATAAACTTCAACCCCACCCAGAAGATTTTACCATGTCTAAAGAACAGCCAGTCCAGAGGAGGAGGAGGGGGCGTCCAAGAAGGGTGTCGTCGACTGAGGACCTGCGCCTGTACCTGGAAGCCAATAGGGCAGCGAGGTCCTCACCACCTCCACCTCCTCCCCCGCCATCACCTCCGTTTCCACCGCCACCTCCTCCACCAGAATTCACCCATACCCACAGCGGACCCTACACCATCCACACCGGAGACACCGCAAATCCATCTCAGCTTCCTGGCGGAGGTCGGCGCGTGCAGCTACGTTCTGAGCTCAGAGAAACCAACACTGAACAGCACCGCCACCGCGGCGAACGTGCTCACTCAGTCAGTACAACACACCGTTCCCACTCTCGACAGTCTACGCTCTCTCGGGATGCTGAACTCTTATCCTTAATGAGAGAGCAGATGAGAATCGTAGAGCAACAAGGTAAAGCTATTGCAGATCTCCAACAAGTTGCCATGCAACGTTTAGCTGAACGAGCTGTTGTTCAAGCTCCAGCCCCAAACGAGTTCCCTCCACCACCCCCTCCACCACCTCTTCCACCACAACCTCCGTTAACTCCACAAACCTTTGCAACACCACACACGACTGTCACACAACTCACACCACCCCCCAACCAGCAACACTCTGAGCTGGATGATTCCCACCCTGGGCATCCCTTCACTCCTGCCGTCATGGCCTATGAACCACCACCTGGGTACCTAGGGCCCAGTAACATCCCCAGATACAATGGCCTTACAGACCCTCAGGAACACGTCCTTTCCTACGAGGGAGCCGTGAACTTTCACGGAGGAGGAGATCGGCTCAAATGCCGAGCTTTCTCCATGACTCTCCAAGCCCCAGTCCTTCGGTGGTATTCAACGCTTCCCAAAAACTCTGTCAACAACTGGGCAAAAATGAAGCGCGTCTTCCTCAACAGATACACTGCTAGCTGTGTGCAACCCAGATCGGACCACACGCTGGCGACAGTGACCCAGAAGCCAGACGAATCCTTACGTGCATACTTGCACAGGTTTCACAGCGAGTCCAGTTCGGTCCCAAATCTGTCTCCCGAGGTGGCCGTCCTCCTTTTGACCCAGGGATTGCCCGAAGGAGGCTTCAAAGATTCACTTATTGGAAAACCACCAAGGGACATGGCCGAACTGAGACAGAGGTCAAACAAGTACATCAATCTTGAAGAATTCAGCAAGGGACAGTCGAGCAGGCTGGAAAACGCTCAGGCCACCTCGCAAAATCCCCTGCCCCGAGGTCGTCCTCGCAGCAACAGGGATGAAAGAGGAGGAAGAGCAGATCAGGGAGACCGAGGTCGCTCTCAGCAAGAGGACCGCCGACGTCCATACATCACTAAATATGACTCTTATACCCCCCTGACGGTCCCGCGGTCTCAAGTCTGGAGAGAGACCATGCAGACCGAACTTAGGAGCGTACCCCGCCCCCCTTTCTCAGAAATCAAAACTATGTCAGAGACAAGTCCAAATACTGCAATTTTCACGATGGGTACGGCCACCATACCGATCAATGCACATGGCTCCGGGATGTCATTGAGGATATGGTAAGAAGAGGCAAGCTACAACAATATGTCCGAGAGGCAGTGGAAAGACGAGGTCGGAGAAGGTCTCGTAGCCCCGACAATGATAAAGGAAAAGCCAAAGCTGACTCGTCCCCAGAGAAGAAGGAAGAGGAGCCACCACGGGTAAACATGGTCGTGGTTCAAGACCTGGATAAGTCGCCAGAAAACTTCCGAGTAGAAACCATCTCGGGAGGTTTCGCTGGCGGCGGTGAGATGAGGGCGGGAAGGAAAAGATACATCAACCAGGTTTTGGCAGTTCATCACAAACCCGTCTGCAAAAAGCCTTCTCGGAATGTTCCCATCGTCTTTTCCGACCAGGATATGGAAAACGTCATCCCAGATCACAACGATCCTATGGTGATAACGGCGTTAATTGGCAATCTTGAGGTCGCCCGAGTCTTCGTTGACCAAGGGAGCTCGGCCGACATTCTCTTTCTGCATACTTTCCAAGCTTTGAAGTTGAGGTCTGCCGACCTCGTAGGATTTGAAGGTAATCTCATCAGCTTCACAGGTGAGGCGATCCGCCCCCTGGGAGCCATTCATCTCTTGGTGACCCTAGGCAACTAGCCTTCGGCCCGAACGGAGATCATCAAATTTCTGGTGGTTGACTCCGACTCCCCGTACAATGTAATACTGGGACGAACTTGCCTACAAGCTTTTGGGGCAGTAGTCTCAACAGTGCACTTGGCAATGAAGTTTGTCGGATCAGATGATAAGGTTGTTACGGTAAAAGTTGACCAAGTGAAGGCCCGCCTCTGCTACAATGCGAGCCTACGGGAGGGAAAAAAGAAGCAAAAAGAGTTCACCGATCCGACACTGTCCAAGGGAAGAGTCTTATTGGCCGAATTCCAGTCTGAACGAGATATTCATATGTCCTCTCCTCATGAAGAGCGGGTGATAATTCCCCCCTTCACCTCTCCCCCAACCAAAGATGCTATCATGAATGACAAACCCCTTCGAAAAATCCAAAATGCAGTCAAAGGAAGTCTTTTCTCTCTTTTAGTCCTCTCCTACTCCCTGCACGGGGAGAATTTTCTCTTTCATCTAGTTCTCACTAACCCCGCCCTCCGTTCGGTACACCTCCGAGTTGAGGGCTGAGGTGACCTTCTTGCCCATGTCTTCAGCCGAGCTTTTCAGACCCCCAAGCTCGGGTGCTTCAAGATGGAAATGCCCTCACTTTTCAACATTACCAACAATCTCGGCAGCCTTTCCTATCAGTTCACCTCGGAGGACCATAACAAGGAAATCCGACAAGACGCTCCTGGTCCGAAGAAGATAGCGATGAAAGAGCCAGCCGACCATGACAAGAAAGCAAAGCAACCCGGGTCTTTTGAGTCTGATCACCTCGCGCCCCGAGGATCAGACATCGGCCCTAACGACCAGAAAAGCGGGAACTGAGCTCGAGATCGATAAGCCCCAACAGAGGCGTTCTAGAAACATACTCTGGGTAATTACCGAGCTCAAGCAATCCCGAAACCTCACAACACTGAGAAACTGTTTCAAATAGGTTGACCTCAGACATTTCGACAGTCACCAACATCCTCAGGAATTCAAATTCAACTTCCTTTTATTTTTTGCTTCCTTCAATTATTGTTCATGCTTTTCAACTTCCATTGTGAGATATTCACCTTTCAAAAGAGAAAGAAATGTACTTATAACTACAATTAATGAAAAGTACAAACTTGCTCATACTCAAGTCCAACAGTTTAATATACGTACGTGCTAGCTTCTCATTTAGCACTAGCCACCTAAATGTTGCATGGCGCTATGCACAGCCAACGTCTTCTAGATAAGATCGGCTCATATGCACAGTGTACAAGGGACACCCGGTAAAGAACAGACTGCTGTGAAATGTTTTCACATAGCTTCACTCAGCACTCTCTTTTACATCGGGGCCGAGGACACCCACCTCGGCTAAGGTGGGTAGATCCGAGCTCCCTACCGTATGCACTTATATACAGTACCTTTATTCAGAGGAACACTTATAAGATTACTGCACTCACTGAGTCATCCGAGTTTATATTAATCGTTAATATGATATTTTAAACACCAAAGTTTTGGGTACAAGTTTTATCCGACCAGGGCGAAATACAACAAGACGGTTAAGGACTTGTATTTTCAAAAGCAGTCCTACGTAGGAACGACCTCAGACGCAATATACATGCAACAAGTTAAATCAAGAACTTGCATAAAAGTTACAATATGCGACAAGTCTCAAACACTTGCATCCTTTCTTGAAAATCTTCCTAATGACCACCTAATCAATCGTGGTCCGGATCCGAGGTCGAACGAATAAACGTGCAACGAGTTGATAAACAAAAACTCGCATTTATGCATCAAGTGAGAAGAAAAACTTGCATAAAAATGACCTCGGACTCTATACGAATGCAATGAGTTAGAATAAAAACTTATATAACAACATGCAGCAGGCCAAAACCGCAGTAAACTCGCATTAAAAAGAAACGTTGTACAATAAGCAAAACAAAACCCCACATTGTCAAACATGTTATAAAAGAACATAGACAAATAAGCTGCTCAGCATAAGGGACTTACACTGCCTCATCCTCGACATCAGAAAGGACGACCGAACGCGGGTCGAACTCCTCATCCATCCTCTTCACCAAAGGGTTGGGCAGATTCTCCTCAGGCTGGTCCAGGTCAACCTCGGCTCCACCCCGGTCATAATCAACCATCTTTCCATTTTCCACCCCGAATCCAGCAGATGCGCCGACGTACCGAATTCGGAGCCCCTGATTCATATGGAGAATCTGCTCAACCGCACTGGTAAAAACCTTGCTGGCCACCCTTTCAAGGTCGAAGTCCGACTCGTGTGCTGCCACCTTATGCTTTAGAGCTTGGGCAGCCCTCTTCTTCAGCAGACTCCTAACCCGTTCCACTTCGGCAAGGCCCTCCTGCCGACCTGCCTCCCTCGCATCTGCTTTGGCTTGAGCTAAGTCTTCTTCATGTCTTTTTCGGAGCTCTTCCATTTGTCGGCGGTGCTCCTCCTCAGCCTCGGACAACTTTTGTTTAGCTGACCTTTGGCTACTCTTCAGTGCTTCAACCTCGGCCGCCATAGCAGACCGAGCTTTTTTCTTAGCAGGCAAAACACCATCCGCCACATCATCAGCCACCTCGGCCAACACATTAAACATGGTGGTGGCTCTCTTCAATTGGCAAGCCATTTCTTCCGCCTTTTTCTTCCACTCTGCACCCGACATTTTGACAAGGGTGTCCTTGAGTGATGGTTTGGTAAGGGTAGCTGGCAGCCTTGATTGAGTTCCAGTACTTGGAGGCGGCGCATCAACAAGGGCTACCTCGGTGCTGGGACTCGGTGAGGTAGGAGGAGGAGGAGCAATAATAACAGCAGGAAGGGTAGGATGGAGGGGACCAGAGTCGGCCGATAGCGTATCTGCAGAAACCTCGGACGACACGGTGTCAGCAGAAGGAACCTCGGGCTTCTTCTTCCTCCGAGCTTCAAAAGCAGCTTTCAGCACCTTGGAAGACATCTCGGACCAATGCTCTTCTGTAAAAAAAAATAAAAATAAATAAAAATAAATTTTTTTATTAGTATAAGAGAATTGAAAGAAAATGCACAAGTGCGAGAGCAAAAGTAACTACCAATCTTTGTCAAGACTTCGTCGTCAAGACACTTTATGAAAACTCCAACGTCAAGTTGGAATTTCCGAGCGCGGTATTCTGTTTGAAAGTGGTGAGCCGTTACAGACTCGTCGGCATCCAGTGTGACACCCGACCATCTCTGCGGTGTACTGGAATGACGACTGAAGAACTCGGAGGTCCACTCCAGAGGGAACTTCGGTCCCGTCTCGGACCGAAACCAAGGCAGCCCCGCTCCAACATATTTGTATTTAAAGAATCTCGGTTTGAAGTGCTTCCAAGACTCAGAGAACATGCCGAACAGCCCACAATGAGCTCGGGCTTTGGCTGACACCCAAAGACGACCAGTGACCCCGTCCTTATTGCTGACGAACGGGTTGTACATCCACAAAAATAATCGAACTGTGCATACCAAACGTCTGGCTCCGCAGTACTTCTGGAACGCTCGGAGAAACGACCAAGTATTAGGATGAAGTTGGGAGGGAGCTAGTCCGAGCTCGTTTAAGACCCTCATCTCCAGGTCGGTGAACGGGAGGGTCACACCAAGATTGTGAATCAGATCGGCATAAAAGAAAAAAGAGTTATTGTCAGTCCGGCTGCATATCCTGTCATTTGCCGAACAGGGGAGCACTTCGTAAGAAGTTCCGGTGGTGTCCCCTGGGCAAGGCAGCACGACCCTCTTTACCTCGGCTAGCTTATCCTCCGAGCAAAGGCTGGACTGAATTCCTTTGGGCTCCACGTCGATCCACTCATACTGATCGACATCGAAAGGTGCGGGGTAAAGTTCAGGTCGACGGACGCACTTCCGGAGCGGCATGGTACCTGTGGAAGAACAGGGGAGCTCGGTATTAGTCTTACGGGTTACGAAAAATAACCCCCCAGAGAATCCCCTCGAAGTAGTTCCGAGGGGCGAGCATCTCCCCTCTACCACAGGTACCCCTCGTTCGTACATTCCCTCCTTCTCCATCCTCTCGAAATCGGCACGCTCCCTACCGTCAACAAACTCGGCCCAGGCGTATTGCCGTATCCACTCTCTCTTCTCCTCCCAGTCCCGAGGATAGACTACCTCAACGGGATCAACCTCCAGAACCCGCCTCTCGTACTTTTGCCTATACTCCCTTTGGCGACGGAACGCCTCGTCTACCTCCGTAGAGGAACAGGACGAGGAGGAAGAGCCGTCCTCCTCCTCACTGCTGCTAGATGACAGGGAAACTACCCCAGCCCACTTCCTAAACCATTCCCTAATCATACTGAACCCAATCCACTCCTTTGGTTTTCTGAAAAATAAACAAAAAACACGAATCAAAAACCCTCCAAAAATCTCAAAACACTCAGAAGGCCAAACCCAGGAATGACTCCCGGAACCAAAATACCCAAATCCAGAGAAAACTCAAACCCCGGCATTATCCCCCAAAATCAAAAACGCAAAACCTAAGAAAAAGCCCCACCGCCACCAAAGTAGAAACAGAAAACCAGAAACCCTTATCAAAACTCTACAATGTAACCCCTTGTTCGCAGATATAAAAACAAAAGTGAAGAAACACAAAAATCTCATCACATGAACTACAAAACTGTAAGAACAAAGGAAAACAAAATAAGAAGAGAGATAGAGAAAGAAGCAGTACCAGATGAATATGAATCTGAGAGAGAGCGCTGACGGCAAGAGAGCCCTGGTTGAAGGAAAGTGCAAAGAAGATCGAAAGCACCGGAACCGTGAGAGGAAGAAAAGAGTTTTCGAAGAAGTGAAGATGGGGGAAGAAGATGCAGGAGCGTTTTCAAAAAAGGGGAATATTTGGAAGAGAGAGAAATGGGAATAGTTTGTTAAGTCAAAGTAGGAGAAGAACCGTTTTCCCTCCTATTTTGAATTATGGGCCTGACTTAGACGGCCCAGCCCAACGCGTGCAGCCACACATATTAGGGCACGTGGCGCACAACAGCGAAAATTGCGAACCTCGAGCAACGTCACAATGATGGTGACGCTTCGTAGGCCGCGATTTCTGACACGCGTCAGATCCAGCAAAAGCAAACGTCACTTCGGTACTGGCGAGTAGACAACCGTCAAACCTGCTCCGTCACAATGAAAGGACATCAGAGACAACTGGATCCAACTTGTCGGCAACTTATCGTCCGAACTCCCTAGAACCTCGGAACAAGGCTCAGATAGCCTTGACCGAGCTGGGGGGCTTATATGTGGTGGACTCGGCCCTTATGAGGTGGATTTGGGAAAAGGACTTAAACCAGAACCTCGGAACAAGGCTTAGATAGCCTTGACCGAGCTGGGGGGCTTATGTGGTGGACTCGGCCTAGCCGAGGTCCTTAGACTACCTCGTCAAAGTCGTGAGGACCCTTCAGGATGCCTTCTGAGCGCTTGGCCGAGCTCAATGCTCAACGGTCGAACAGACGCCAGATATAGGCCGACCTCGTGTTCCCGCTCAGGTCCGACGTCTGGGTCCGACACCTTCCCAAGTCCGACACCTAGGACATGATGACGTCCCACTCCCTTATCCACAAGGACAACTCACTACCTTATCCACAAGGACAGCTCACTACCTTATCCGCAAGGACAGCCTATCCACTCCTAGCTCAGTACAGGCTGGCCCTACTTGGGCCTAAAGCAAGCCCATTAGGGCAACCAGCTCCCCCCTATAAGTAGCTCCGTACTACATGGGGCTCAGGTATGTCCTCTAATCCTAATTGTCACCTTCACACACCAGTGATTAGGGTTACTTACTGGCTCTTTCCCTTAGCCACCTGAGGACTCCCACTAAACATCACATATCAACCCTAGACAGAGGCACCCTCGGAGGTCTTCTCCTACCCTTGGAGGTCCTCACCGTCTAGGACATCACAACATATTACACATACATTAAATTAAACACACAACGCATAAAATTCATGCCAAGACACATCATCACAAAACACATTTTTCTTCAAAATTCGTATTCCTTATATTCTGAAAATAAATTTTCATAACTCAGCCCAGAAAATTCTAAAAATTACATTTTCAAATTCTAGGTTTTAAAACGATCGTTTTCATATAAAGATCATAAAATTCCGAGTTACGGTTTAAAAGTTAAGGATTTTCAAACACAACAGACCCAAAAAAAAATCTCATTTTCCACAAAATCAACTTTTAATAAAAATCACAATTTAGCAAATCATTTTTCATCTCAACAAAATCATTTATTTTTTTTCTTCTGTAAAACTCTTTGTTTATAAAAATCCAGGGAAATCAGTTCTTTATTTCTTTCTCATGAAAAATACTTTTCCTGAAAATTATAATTTCAGAGTTTCTTTCGTTAAAAACCGTTTTCGCACGTACGGGAAAAATGCGGGGTGTTACATGAGTAAAAATCCCCACTTACAGAAAAATATTTCCTTGTGCTGCCTGCTGTCCCATTCCCTCATCTTTAAGATTATTCCTCGTACTAAATAAAACACACTTACGTTATTATTGTCTGGTTCTAGAAAAATCTTTTCTTATTTCATGATACTTTCCGTTCTTAATCGAAAGACTTAAAACATTATTCTTTTATCAAAACAACCCTCACATTTTCTAGTACTTTAATTATTTTAAAATCATCTGAAAACATTTTATAAAATGATTTAAACCAATTCGTTTGGTTGCTAATCCATTTTTGGACAGCACCCTAGACATTGTTCGAAAACACCGAAAAATGTCCCGTTTTTAATCCGGATTTTTTCTTAAATTAATTATTACTTGAAAACTTTGCTCTGAATCACATGAAGACAATTTTAAAGTTAAGAAATCGTTTTAAATGATTCTGGACAGCCATAAACAAAATTCTGAAATCTCCAATAAATCAAATCAAATTTTCTTAAAACCAACTTATTTCAAAACAATTTACATATTCGAATATTTTTCACACATAACTAGCACACAACCACAACAATACTTAAATAAATTAAGTCATACAAGTAATTGATTAATCATTTAATTTATTCAAGCAAACATTTAGGCATTCACACACTCACAAAGATATAATTCAACAACTCCTTCCTTTTCAAAGATCCTTACATAAGTTTATTCTAATGCGACTAAACTTCCTAAACTTATTTAAACTATATGACCTAATGAAATCAAGGAAAGCAAGCCAATCATCATAAATTTGAATCACATAAGTCAATTCGATTCATTTCAAATGCTTAAACTCCATTTTCTTTTTCATGAAAAAAACTTATTTATTCTTTCTTTTACTTCCAACCGAATGCACATATATATACACATATATTTTATTTAAACATGGTACTCTTCCAAAATCATTTAGTTCATCTATTTCCTTTATTTTTAATTAGGAACCGAATATAAATTAAATGATCACAACACAATTTTAAACATATTAATTTAATAATATCATTCAAGACATACTTGTTATTCTAAGTCAATTCATAAGAAAAAGAGTCCTAGTCTACTTACTGTGCCTAGGCCGAACCTTATTTTGAAAATAACAAGGTTCTTGGTTCATTTTTAAACATGTACAAATTAAGGTTCATGGTTTTATCATGCACTTTCTTTCACAACAAGTTTAAAAATATCATTTCCTTTTTAAGCATAGAACCAAATACTCATCACTTAAAAATGAAGTTGAAAATTAATTTTCAAAAGCTAGTTTCCTTGGTTTCTTTGTAAAACCGTGCGGTTCATAAAATATTTTTACCTAAAACAACATGCATGAACCTAAATCTTGTAGATCAACTCATGAAATCGAATATTGTAGCACAAATGAAAGGTAAAATCACTTTGAGAAATAGAAGACCAAAACCGTGATGAACATTTAAAGAAAATCAAGTCTTTTATTCAAACAACATGCATGTGTCAAACATCAAGCTTTTTCATGAATAAGTTGAAGATCAAAACCAAAAATCAAGAGCTTGTCAAGATCAAGTAGAGATCAAACACTTTCAACCACTCAAATCAATTTTTCTAAATATAAGAGTAACATGCAACCACTTAAATTAAATCAAAAAGCATCAAAACCTAGAGTTTTAGTCCTGGCCGAATCATATAGTCTAGGATCTAGTATCTTATGAGTTCATTTGGTCCTAAAAATTCAAGATCCAAGTATGGACGACACATGCAAGTACACAAGACACCAAGATCCACATCAAATCAACATGCATGAACTCAAATCAAAATAAAAATCATTAAAACCTAATTTTCTATACATGGTCGAATAGTAGAGTTCATGGTTTAAGGCCCTACAAATTTGTGTGGCTCTTGAAAGCTCAAGATCAAAGCTAAATAGGTATTTACAAACATAGATCTACAAAGAAATTAGGCATGCAACAACAAATAACCTTACAAAGCTTGGAAAATTAAGAACTACTTAGAACTTTCTAGGATCTTCGAATACACTAAAGAAATAGAGAAGATCTTCAACCTTCTTCAGTTAATCTTCAAGGATCCTAAGGCGTTGGGCTTGTTCTTCCTCCTTCCTTCTCTCCTTGAGCTCACGGTTTCTCTCTCTCTCTCTCTATCTTTCTAAGAGTTTAAGGAGAACTCTTAGAATTGTGTTTGGTTTGGAAAATGAGTTGTGAAGCAAATGAATGGGAAGTGCTACGGTTGGGGTTATAAGAAAGCAACTAACAATTCCCTTCTTGCCCTTAGAGAAACTCGGCCTAGGAGTGTTACTAAGAGGGTAAAATTGACCACATCAAAGCTTGCATGGCTCAAGCCAAGCCATGAGACAAATAGAGAGGAATTAGGCTTAATCTTGCTTCCTATTGGTTGGTCAAACTCCTTAACTAAGCTTTATACAAAGCTAAACCTATGGCTACTTGGCTAATGACTTAGGGTGAAAGAAAGTCAAACTCCACTCTATGCACATACACACGGCACACCCTCATGCACCCACGCACAAGCACATATCACTATGTTTTCTCTTTAAGTTTTCTACTATTTGGTTAGGGTTCTAGATAGAACTTGGTTACACTTGGTTGCTTGGCTAGTTACTTAGGAAATTTCTAGGCCTTCCCTTCACACATACACACGACTCATATGGACAAGGGCAAGGGTGGGAACTTCCCTCTTGTGCCCTCGGTTCCATGTGTAATACTAAGGGGTAATTTGGTCTAGTCCATTTGTTGCATGGAAAGAATCTTATCAAGGGGAGACAATGTTGAAGAAAGTCTTCCCTAGGCCTCATGACTCATTCAACCTATGTTTCCACTTGTTTCCCTTTCAAATTTTCTTTTTAATTTCAACTTTCTTAATGAGTAAGAAAATGATCTCCTACTTGGTTCTCTTATCCTCTCATGGCCGAACCATATGCACACACACATATACACATAATTTTCCTTTCATGTTATCATAGCAACACGTAACATTAGTCATGGAATGATGCATACATTTCACACACATTTAAGCATGCATGTAGCACTTTTGGCATATCATGTTTCACACTCCATAATACACGGCACACATATCACACATGCACATACTCATGCACACACACACAATCACACATATTACACATACATATATCATAACCATGTTTATTTATTAGTTAAATTTTAAGCATATATAAATACTTGTAACAACCGTACATGCAAGTTTATGCACACATAGTTATTTTCGAAATTCAACTTTAAAACTTATAACATTAGTCCAGAAAATCATTCTTTAAAATCATTTACCACTTTGAAAACATGAATTAAGAAATTTGTTTAAGAAAATACTCTCTCTCAAAAACATTTTTCTCAAAATAAATCTCTTTAGTATTTTAATTCAGTACGAGGAATTTGCGGGGTGTTACATTCTCCCCAACTTAAAGATTTCTCGTCCCCGAGAAATACGCTGTGGGTTGGGCAGCAGGGCATAAAATTCTCACGTTGCCGTGATTCTCATAAGAACACTCTCATTCATCTTTCGTGGTCGTATTCCCTTTTGCAGATGTAATCCTTCTTGCAGTGCTCCTCATTTGTTGCTCTCGAACGAAGAAGTCACACTCGTATCACCGCCTGTATGTCGAATCGGGTTAAGTCCAACGGACTAACCGAAGAAGATGCCGCTCCCTCAACCGGTCGTTGTCACAGAAAGTCCAACCATTGGTACGGACTTGAGGGGAATTCAATCAAACAAGCATTCACACATCTCCAAAAGTATAGGATTTTACCTAAAAATCTTTAAATATTCACTATTCACTACGACTCGGGTTCCTACTACCTCACCCTTCCTTTAACTCTCCTTCTAGTTTTAGGGTTTTCATTTGTCATTCCTGTAACACCCTAATAATTACTACCCTTGATTCCCAAGTATTAAAATTGTGCACTTAAAAATTCCTTTTTAATATAATAAAATCACCCGTCAAACGGACGGAGTTTTGCTTGTTTTTCGAACTAATCCAAAATTCAACCTGTGATGAACAACATCAAATAAACAACCAATAGCCAGCAGGGCTTCAGATTATATTTCTAAAACTTATCAAGGCCCCAAGGGCTCCAAATACATGAGAGTGCATTAATTAATCAGAGTAATAGCGGAAAATACTAAGTTTGAGTGTCGTAATCAAAACATATAACTTTGTTAAAACAAAATATACTAAGTCTCAATCAAAACATACATATTGAATTTACATCCCAATATTATTATAGACTTAGGTCCATAATATATTTTAAACCCAAAACACCCTACTCTCCCTGTAAGGGAAAGTACTCCTGCTCGGCCGGGGGCTGTGCCTGCTCAATCTCAGCACCTGTAAATGTAAGGGAGTGAGCATTGCACATGAATAGAAAAGCAGTTTCTAGATAGACATAACCACTAACCAGGCCAAACACAATCAGCAATTTATTCACATAAATACAAATTCATCGCAAGCATACCATATTTTCCAATTCCATTAATTTATAAATGCCAATTCCCTTTTTAGTTAGTTCATTTCCATCATTTGATTCCCTTTTATTCATTTTCTCCGTTCCCAAAGAAATCCCTTTTTACTCCCTTACCTTTTTCTTATTTTTACGGTGTATGTATGTCTCCACCAAATCGAAGGCCTACATACATACACCAATCACAATGTATGTCTCCACCAAATCGAAGGCCTACATACATCGCGTTTCCATTACCGTTACCTTGTCCAATTTTATCCCCTTACCTTTTTCCTAGATTTTACGGTGTATGTATGTCTCCACCAAATCGAAGGCCTACATACATACACCAATCACGATGTATGTCTCCACCAAATCGAAGGCCTACATACATCGCGTTTCCATTACCAATACCTTGTTCAATTTTATTCCCTGTTTCCTTTATTCATTTCCTTTTATTTACGGTGTATGTATGTCTCCACCAAATCGAAGGCCTACATACATACACCAATCACGATGTATGTCTCCACCAAATCGAAGGCCTACATACATCGCTTTTCCTTGACCGTTTACCTTATCTTATCCATTGTCCTTTCCTTTTTCCTTTTTATTTAGAGTGTATGTATGTCTCCACCAAATCGAAGGCCTACATACATACACCAATCACGATGTATGTCTCCACCAAATCGAAGGCCTACATACATCGCTTTTCCTTTACCGTTTACCTTATTTTTATCCATTGTCCTTTTCCTTTTCCTTTTCATTTAGGGTGTATGTATGTCTCCACCAAATCGAAGGCCTACATACATACACCATCGACGATGTATGTCTCCACCAAATCGAAGGCCTACATCGCCCCGTTTACGTCGTATTGTCTCCCCCAAATCGAAGGCCTACAATACAACCCAAATCTTTTACGATGTATCGTCTCCCCCAAATCGAAGGCCTACGATACATCACCATATTTTTCCAATATTAGTTGTCATTATTTTGTCCACCAATTCAGTTTAATATTTAGCAAACCATTCCAAGCACAAACATCATCACAATTATCACCAAATAGCCACAATTCACTTTTCTAATTAACACCATTCCATTATTTAAGAAATATCAAATAGAGCACATAATCAAATCCACCACTATTCATGCACCTCACTTTTCACATAGACAATTAGAGTACCAATAATAACCAATTTCACCTTTGCATATAATCATGCAACAACCACATTTATTATTTTTCACTTGTCCAAATTATTGATTTAAAATCCTAAATTAGGGGTTCATACCATTTATTTTCCTCAATTAAAAACCCAACCTCATTCTCTACTTTTTAGAATTCCATAATTAATAATTAAGCCTATTTTCAACATTTACCTTAGATCCTAAATTGGGGTTTCTAATTCCCTACCTTAACACATAAACTCCTAGCCAACCATTATATCTAAATACAAACCCTCTCCTAGAACAAGCCAATGCTCACTATATCCACCCCCTTACCTTAACCAAAGAGAGAGAAAGTGGAAGAACCCAAGCCGTAGCTCCAAGCGCTCCCAAAACCGAGGGCTCCGCACGCACGAAAATGGAGATAGTGATAATAATCTTCCCTAAGCCAAAGGAATGGAATGATAAAGAGATTATTGCCCCTTTTCCATAGAGAATTCGGATTTCCCAAAGAGGGGAAAGAGAGAGAGAGAGAAAATCCACATTAGAGAGAGAGAGGAACTTCAATAATCATGGATACTTACTTGGAGAGACCAAGGGAGACTTGATGGGGGACCTTGGAGTGATTCCCTTGAAGCTTGATGGATTTGGGATGAGAGATTGTGTGCCCTAGAGAGAGAAATTTCGTGCATTATGGCCAAAGGCATGCGTGAAACGTTTTTATTTTTTTCAGTTTTAGCAGCCCTTAATCGAGTATTACTCGATTAAAACCTCCCCCCCCCTTCAGGCTTAATCGATTAAGCTGCAACTTAATCGATTAAGTTGCAGGGTTTCCAGTACCCTGACTTTGAACGGCCGTAACTTCTTCGTTAACCGTTGGATCTTCCTCAAATTTTGACACAAGCTTCCTCACATATCCTACTTCACATCTAACGGTGGAATTTGTGTTTAGAGTTGTAGATCTTTTATTTTGAATTTCCTAATATAGGGTGTTTATAACACCAAAAACATCGCTTCTAACGCTCTTCTGTTCATCTTTCAACCTCCTTTTTAATGCCAATGCTTCTTGATTCCTTTATGGCATTCCAAGAACTCCTAACCCATCATTTTAAATCCTTTTTAGAATATCCTTCGCTTCCAGATCTTATAATTGTTCTAATTACTCGTAGAATTAAAATTCGGGATGTTACAATTCTCCCCCACTTGTTAGAATTTCGTCCCCGAAATTCCGTTGAGTTCCGTAATTGGAGAATCATCCCTTTAGTAAAGTTTCTGACTATGGTTTTCACTTCTCTTCGCTCTTTATTCCCCATTCCGGGTGTGATTAGGGTCATGCCTAATCCAATGCTTGTCCTCAAATACCATGTGTCACTTCTACCTAGAACGGATCGTCAGTTTTGTTATTATTAAAGTTCCATATCCCATTCCTTGGATTGAAATCCTCCCCCACTTGGCATTGACATACTTGATTATATCCTTGCTAGGGGGTATGCTCATTCGTTATTCGGAATCTCGCACATAAGCTTCTCGACCGGTATCCAAAGTCAGAAGGGACACGTGGATGGTTATCCATTGGTAGGCATAGAACTATGTTGGGTTCCTACGTCTTGGTGGATTCTCACCTATGCATCTGAGACGTTTGAAACTTGAAGAGAGTGAAGATGAAAAGAAGAAACATGAAGCACTCAAGAATGAGTATCATGGTCTTTGCAAGATGACCCAGGATGGACTGGATACATGTCATGCAAGAAGACGATGGAGATTATTCCCCACAGTATGCATTTTCAGCAGCGAGTCATCAAAGGATGTGTTTCTATGGATATGTTGCTAACTGGTTGGTCTCGATCAACCGAGGTCCTATCAAATGCACAGGGTCTCAAAAGACTAAGATTATCACTTGCGGTGTTCCGACGTAACATCTTGATTGAGGTTCCACTTCGTGACTTCACTTTTATCCCGTTCACTTTTTACTCCTTCAAGTGAGTCTGGCAAAGTCACCCTTAAAATCAATCTTCACCGCGTTTGCATTCTACTTCGATGCTACTTCCTTCCCGTTCGTTTAGTAATTTCAACTCGATATAGGAATTCCTAAAGATTTATTACACTTGAGGGTCAAAGTTAAGGTCTAGTTGTTATTTTTCAATTCGGTGTCATTTTGGAAAGGTCTTGTTTTATCTCTAGTTTAACCCTCATTCGATTCTCCTCGAAGTGTTTGGAATTATCTGTTTAGTAATCCTATGACTTACGGTATGATTACGAGTTATTGTCGCTCGGATAGGATCCGAACTGAGTCGTCACGTCTCCCCCACTCATTATCAACATACCTGAGTAAGTCGAAGGCAGGGAGAAAACTGGGTTGACTCCAAGAGTTGATTAGCTGGGCTCTTCACACCTACGCATACGGCTAGGTTCTCATACTAGTTAGAAGGGTGGTTCGATCATTTAGTTGGATGTTCTCGGTGGAATATAGAACAAGAGTGTCTTGAATGGAGTTGGTTTCCGAATCACTGTTCACGAGTCCTAGTACAGATCCTATAGGATTAGAGTTCAGTAGAACTTTCGACAGAGGCAGAATTTCTAGATGGTTTATTCGGATTTAAACTAGATGATTGCAATAATATAACATGTCAATAAACGCGAAAACCGAGATGGTCAGTCCCAATCTCACATTTACCAACTGTACATCACTGCGTTTGTTGGATGATAGCATTATCTTTTAACAGATGCAAGAGAAAGGATGACCAATCCTGACCTTACACACTATTAGAGGACGACACTATCACTAGGTGTTTGGTTAGGTCACTCGTTACTGTCTTATAACTAAGTAAGGTTTTTCCTACGTGTTCATTTGGATGATACTCATAATCAGATTGAAGATGAGTCTTTCTTAGGTTTCACAACTTCTAGAAATACAGGATTAGGAATTTAAAATTCCAAGAGGATTGATTTAGGATATTCTACGCTGAAACTTAATAGAGACGCAGGTTGAAAGTACCTTAAATGTTTATCTAAGTTCTTAAATCGTTTCGTACCTTTTGTTGGTTTGGCGCTGATCTCCTTAAGTAGCTGTACCACAGACTTCAAGGGTGTGGATCAGGAAACTGATATTGTCGGAATGTAAGGTTGAGACGTCCAGGACGAAGTCCTGTGTCATTGAGTAGTCCCTTTGGAGCTGTGTTTGGTATGATCACCGACACACCATGAAAGATGTGACGAGACTCGCCACCGAAAATTAATACATCACCCGATCCCAAGATAATTCTTTCTGCTCTCCTTGGATCTCTCTGGTCTCCATAGAGAAACTCAGCTGAGTCACCAATGCAGAATGATACTACCGGTATCCCTCTGTGCAAGCTTCCAACACTTTCATCACGGTCCTGATGGAGACCAAGCTTCCCATTCTCTTCATAGAAATTGACAATGCAGACATCAGGGACCATGGAAGGGAGTATGTCCTCCACTTCACTTACACCGCATTCCTTCTCAATCAAAGATTGTGCTTCTTGCATCGCTCCCCTAACCAGCTGAATGAAATGATCAGGAATATTGGGTGGTTTGCTTCCATCAATTACCCTTTTGGGTCCATATACTCGGGTTTGAGGATTCCAGTCTAAGCCAAGGCACATCATTTTCAGTCGGAGTCTGGCTCCACTTGTAAAGCCTGGTTGATAAAAACCTCCAGGGCCTAAGCCCATCTCCCGACAGTTCTTTACTACGCCCACCTGTTCTTCATGAGTCAAGTGTTGCTGCAGGAGAACCATTCCCGGTCTCAAAACTATACTCTTCTTCTCACCATCTTGTACCCCTTTGTGTTGCTCCTTGTCTTCAATAGTCGATCTAAGCTTACCCATTGCAGAAGTTTGCCCTTCTTGAAAACAGATGTCATACGGCTTAGGTTGCAAAGAATCAGCTGGGGAATTGATCTTACGATCAGTAACCGAGCTGTTAGCAGTAGAATGAAGAAGCTGATTTTTCATGTTGCTACAGTGTGGCAACAAAGGATTCTGTTGATGCGGACATAGGCATAATTTAGTATATATCTATATAGGGCTTTATAACTGTAAACCTAAGTAACTACTATAGAACTTGACTCTATTTCCTGGTTACTCTCTTGGTGAGTAACTATTGGAGATGTGAAACCACACTCCAAAGGCCGAGGAAAAACTGCTCTGATACCAAGATGTAACACCCTAATAATTACTACCCTTGATTCCCAAGTATTAAAATTGTGCACTTAAAAATTCCTTTTTAATATAATAAAATCACCCGTCAAACGGACGGAGTTTTGCTTGTTTTTCGAACTAATCCAAAATTCAACCTGTGATGAACAACATCAAATAAACAACCAATAGCCAGCAGGGCTTCAGATTATATTTCTAAAACTTATCAAGGCCCCAAGGGCTCCAAATACATGAGAGTGCATTAATTAATCAGAGTAATAGCGGAAAATACTAAGTTTGAGTGTCGTAATCAAAACATATAACTTTGTTAAAACAAAATATACTAAGTCTCAATCAAAACATACATATTGAATTTACATCCCAATATTATTATAGACTTAGGTCCATAATATATTTTAAACCCAAAACACCCTACTCTCCCTGTAAGGGAAAGTACTCCTGCTCGGCCGGGGGCTGTGCCTGCTCAATCTCAGCACCTGTAAATGTACGGGAGTGAGCATTGCACATGAATAGAAAAGCAATTTCTAGATAGACATAACCACTAACCAGGCCAAACACAATCAGCAATTTATTCACATAAATACAAATTCATCGCAAGCATACCATATTTTCCAATTCCATTAATTTATAAATGCCAATTCCCTTTTTAGTTAGTTCATTTCCATCATTTGATTCCCTTTTATTCATTTTCTCCGTTCCCAAAGAAATCCCTTTTTACTCCCTTACCTTTTTCTTATTTTTACGGTGTATGTATGTCTCCACCAAATCGAAGGCCTACATACATACACCAATCACAATGTATGTCTCCACCAAATCGAAGGCCTACATACATACACCAATCACAATGTATGTCTCCACCAAATCGAAGGCCTACATACATCGCGTTTCCATTACCGTTACCTTGTCCAATTTTATCCCCTTACATTTTTCCTAGATTTTACGGTGTATGTATGTCTCCACCAAATCGAAGGCCTACATACATACACCAATCACGATGTATGTCTCCACCAAATCGAAGGCCTACATACATCACGTTTCCATTACCAATACCTTGTTCAATTTTATTCCCTGTTTCCTTTATTCATTTCCTTTTATTTACGGTGTATGTATGTCTCCACCAAATCGAAGGCCTACATACATACACCAATCACGATGTATGTCTCCACCAAATCGAAGGCCTACATACATCGCTTTTCCTTGACCGTTTACCTTATCTTATCCATTGTCCTTTCCTTTTTCCTTTTTATTTAGAGTGTATGTATGTCTCCACCAAATCGAAGGCCTACATACATACACCAATCACGATGTATGTCTCCACCAAATCGAAGGCCTACATACATCGCTTTTCCTTTACCGTTTACCTTATTTTTATCCATTGTCCTTTTCCTTTTCCTTTTCATTTAGGGTGTATGTATGTCTCCACCAAATCGAAGGCCTACATACATACACCATCGACGATGTATGTCTCCACCAAATCGAAGGCCTACATCGCCCCGTTTACGTCGTATTGTCTCCCCCAAATCGAAGGCCTACAATACAACCCAAATCTTTTACGATGTATCGTCTCCCCCAAATCGAAGGCCTACGATACATCACCATATTTTTCCAATATTAGTTGTCATTATTTTGTCCACCAATTCAGTTTAATATTTAGCAAACCATTCCAAGCTCAAGCATCATCACAATTATCACCAAATAGCCACAATTCACTTTTCTAATTAACACCATTCCAATATTTAAGAAATATCAAATAGAGCACATAATCAAATCCACCACTATTCATGCACCTCACTTTTCACATAGACAATTAGAGTACCAATAATAACCAATTTCACCTTTGCATATAATCATGCAACAACCACATTTATTATTTTTCACTTGTCCAAATTATTGATTTAAAATCCTAAATTAGGGGTTCATACCATTTATTTTCCTCAATTAAAAACCCAACCTCATTCTCTACTTTTTAGAATTCCATAATTAATAATTAAGCCTATTTTCAACATTTACCTTAGATCCTAAATTGGGGTTTCTAATTCCCTACCTTAACACATAAACTCCTAGCCAACCATTATATCTAAATACAAACCCTCTCCTAGAACAAGCCAATGCTCACTATATCCACCCCCTTACCTTAACCAAAGAGAGAGAAAGTGGAAGAACCCAAGCCGTAGCTCCAAGCGCTCCCAAAACCGAGGGCTCCGCACGCACGAAAATGGAGATAGTGATAATAATCTTCCCTAAGCCAAAGGAATGGAATGATAAAGAGATTATTGCCCCTTTTCCATAGAGAATTCGGATTTCCCAAAGAGGGGAAAGAGAGAGAGAGAGAGAAAATCCACATTAGAGAGAGAGAGGAACTTCAATAATCATGGATACTTACTTGGAGAGACCAAGGGAGACTTGATGGGGGACCTTGGAGTGATTCCCTTGAAGCTTGATGGATTTGGGATGAGAGATTGTGTGCCCTAGAGAGAGAAATTTCGTGCATTATGGCCAAAGGCATGCGTGAAACGTTTTTATTTTTTTCAGTTTTAGCAGCCCTTAATCGAGTATTACTCGATTAAAACCTCCCCCCCCCTTCAGGCTTAATCGATTAAGCTGCAACTTAATCGATTAAGTTGCAGGGTTTCTAGTACCCTGACTTTGAACGGCCGTAACTTCTTCGTTAACCGTTGGATCTTCCTCAAATTTTGACACAAGCTTCCTCACATATCCTACTTCACATCTAACGGTGGAATTTGTGTTTAGAGTTGTAGATCTTTTATTTTGAATTTCCTAATATAGGGTGTTTATAACACCAAAAACATCGCTTCTAACGCTCTTCTGTTCATCTTTCAACCTCCTTTTTAATGCCAATGCTTCTTGATTCCTTTATGGCATTCCAAGAACTCCTAACCCATCATTTTAAATCCTTTTTAGAATATCCTTCGCTTCCAGATCTTATAATTGTTCTAATTACTCGTAGAATTAAAATTTGGGATGTTAAAATTCTCCCCCACTTGTTAGAATTTCGTCCCCGAAATTCCGTTGAGTTCCGTAATTGGAGAATCATCCCTTTAGTAAAGTTTCTGACTATGGTTTTCACTTCTCTTCGCTCTTTATTCCCCATTCCGGGTGTGATTAGGGTCATGCCTAATCCAATGCTTGTCCTCAAATACCATGTGTCACTTCTACCTAGAACGGATCGTCAGTTTTGTTATTATTAAAGTTCCATCTCCCATTCCTTGGATTGAAATCCTCCCCCACTTGGCATTGACATACTTGATTATATCCTTGCTAGGGGGTATGCTCATTCGTTATTCGGAATCTCGCATGTTAGTTCCATGATGAACATGATGAATGTTTTGATAATGAAAAAGTGTTTTTGAACAAGCTACAAGTGTTGATCAAGTTTCAAGCTCAACAAGCAACAACAAACATCAAATGAAGAAGAGAGAAAGCAAGCTCATGAAGACCTAAGTTTGAGTGTAATTGTTTTTGTTTTATCTTTTGCCTCTCAAGCTTCATAGGTTTTCATTTGGGTAGTTTGTTTAGAGGGTAGTGAATCTCATTCATAAGTCATGATTTAATCATAATTTGAGTTTTCACTTAACCTAGAATCAATAGGTGGCTTAAAGGTTTTAAAGGAAAGGTTGGATTTTGAGAAAACAAGTTTTGAACATGTGCAGTACCAACTTAATCGATTAAGTGACTAACTTAATCGAGTACTACTCGAGTAGTCTGCAACTTAATCGATTAAGTACTGCTGAACTAGTTTTTTAAAATACGTTTTTCACTTCTCAAAATTAGTTTTCAAGTGCCATAACTTTTGGGTATTCTATAAAAACCTTTTCCTAACCTTTGTGATTATAACCTATCATTTTGATATTCATTTTACAAAGAATCAAGCCACTCTATTCTCTCTCAATTTCAAAGATCAAAGCTTTTCTATTTTCATATTCTTTGATCAAGAACCTTTGAATCTCTTATGGTGAATTGTCATAACTCTTGATTGAGATTCATAGGATTGTTTTGTGTTTTCTATTGTGTTGTAATCTTTGCAATAAGGCAAGCCACTACAACAAACAAGAAGTCTTGGTGTGTCGATTTTATCATCAAGCAAGTGCATTCTTATTGAAGAAGAAGAAGAAGTCTTGGTTGTGAATCAAGCAAGGAGAAGCCTTGGTGTGTGGATTATCATCAAGCAATTGAAGACTTGTTGTGTCGATTATCAACAAGGGGTAGAGGTTAGATTAGAAAGAAGATCAATAGGATTACAAGGCAAGGGTGTCGGTTATCTCTTGTAGGCTAGCAAGAAGGAAGTCTTGTGAGGCAATCACTTGTAATTTGAGAACTCTAATTCCTCATAGTGAAGAATCTCTCTTGGTTGAAGAGGGGACTGGATGTAGCTTTCAAGCGAATGAAAGTGAACCAGGATAAATCATTGTGTCGTATCTCTAAACCCTTAACTCTTTATATTCAAGTCATTGATTGCGTTCTTGGTTGAAAACCTAGAAAAGAGTGATTTTCATAATTGATTGAATTGAATCTTTATTGTTCAAATTGATAAAGGGAAAATTATTTTCATAACTAGGTTAATCAATAAGAATATAGGTGTTAATCATTCTCGCTGAATTTCTGATCTTACGTGTTGATTGATTGATTTTCGTATTCGATTGAAAAAGTGATTTTTCAGTTTCTGATAGATTTAATCGATTAAGTGTTCGTTTAATCGATTAAGGACTTTTGAACTTTCAGGTTTAATCGATTAGTACTCGATTAAATTGCAGGTTAATCGATTAAATCACAGGTTAATCGATTAAGTGCTGTAGAATTTGCAAAAATCATTTGTTTTGATTGTTTCGATTTGTTTCCTTCGAAAATCTTTCAAGGTAGCTTAAACACCTATTCAACCTCCCTTCTAGGTGTATTCCTAGGGTTCCTTTGTCTCTCCAACTACCAATTGCGGTTTCCTCATCGCACATAAGCTTCTCGACCGGTATCCAAAGTCAGAAGGGACACGTGGATGGTTATCCATTGGTAGGCATAGAACTATGTTGGGTTCCTACGTCTTGGTGGATTCTCACCTATGCATCTGAGACGTTTGAAACTTGAAGAGAGTGAAGATGAAAAGAAGAAACATGAAGCACTCAAGAATGAGTATCATGGTCTTTGCAAGATGACCCAGGATGGACTGGATACATGTCAAGCAAGAAGACGATGGAGATTATTCCCCACAGTATGCATTTTCAGCAGCGAGTCATCGAAGGATGTGTTTCTATGGATATGTTGCTAACTGGTTGGTCTCGGTCAACCGAGGTCCTATCAAATGCACAGGGTCTCAAAAGACTAAGATTATCACTTGCGGTGTTCCGACGTAACATCTTGATTGAGGTTCCACTTCGTGACTTCACTTTTATCCCGTTCACTTTTTACTCCTTCAAGTGAGTCTGGCAAAGTCACCCTTAAAATCAATCTTCACCGCGTTTGCATTCTACTTCGATGCTACTTCCTTCCCGTTCGTTTAGTAATTTCAACTCGATATAGGAATTCCTAAAGATTTATTACACTTGAGGGTCAAAGTTAAGGTCTAGTTGTTATTTTTCAATTCGGTGTCATTTTGGAAAGGTCTTGTTTTATCTCTAGTTTAACCCTCATTCGATTCTCCTCGAAGTGTTTGGAATTATCTGTTTAGTAATCCTATGACTTACGGTATGATTACGAGTTATTGTCGCTCGGATAGGATCCGAACTGAGTCGTCACGTCTCCCCCACTCATTATCAACATACCTGAGTAAGTCGAAGGCAGGGAGAAAACTGGGTTGACTCCAAGAGTTGATTAGCTGGGCTCTTCACACCTACGCATACGGCTAGGTTCTCATACTAGTTAGAAGGGTGGTTCGATCATTTAGTTGGATGTTCTCGGTGGAATATAGAACAAGAGTGTCTTGAATGGAGTTGGTTTCCGAATCACTGTTCACGAGTCTTAGTACAGATTCTATAGGATTAGAGTTCAGTAGAACTTTCGACAGAGGCAGAATTTCTAGATGGTTTATTCGGATTTAAACTAGATGATTGCAATAATATAACATGTCAATAAACGCGAAAACCGAGGTGGTCAGTCTCAATCTCACATTTACCAACTGTACATCATTGCGTTTGTTGGATGATAGCATTATCTTTTAACAGATGCAAGAGAAAGGATGACCAATCCTGACCTTACACACTATTAGAGGACGACACTATCACTAGGTGTTTGGTTAGGTCTCTCGTTACTGTCTTATAACTAAGTAAGGTTTTTCCTACGTGTTCATTTGGATGATACTCATAATCAGATTGAAGATGAGTCTTTCTTAGGTTTCACAACTTCTAGAAATACAGGATTAGGAATTTAAAATTCCAAGAGGATTGATTTAGGATATTCTACGCTGAAACTTAATAGAGACGCAGGTTGAAAGTACCTTAAATGTTTATCTAAGTTCTTAAATCGTTTCGTACCTTTTGTTGGTTTGGCCCTGATCTCCTTAAGTAGCTGTACCACAGACTTCAAGGGTGTGGATCAGGAAACTGATATTGTCGGAATGTAAGGTTGAGACGTCCAGGACGAAGTCCTGTGTCATTGAGTAGTCCCTTTGGAGCTGTGTTTGGTATGATCACCGACACACCATGAAAGATGTGACGAGACTCGCCACCGAAAATTAATACATCACCCGATCCCAAGATAATTCTTTCTGCTCTCCTTGGATCTCTCTGGTCTCCATAGAGAAACTCAGCTGAGTCACCAATGCAGAATGATACTACCGGTATCCCTCTGTGCAAGCTTCCAACACTTTCATAACGGTCCTGATGGAGACCAAGCTTCCCATTCTCTTTATAGAAATTGACAATGCAGACATCAGGGACCATGGAAGGGAGTATGTCCTCCACTTCACTTACACCGCATTCCTTCTCAATCAAAGATTGTGCTTCTTGCATCGCTCCCCTAACCAGCTGAATGAAATGATCAGGAATATTGGGTGGTTTGCTTCCATCAATTACCCTTTTGGGTCCATATACTCGGGTTTGAGGATTCCAGTCTAAGCCAAGGCACATCATTTTCAGTCGGAGTCTGGCTCCACTTGTAAAGCCTGGTTGATAAAAACCTCCAGGGCCTAAGCCCATCTCCCGACAGTTCTTTACTACGCCCACCTGTTCTTCATGAGTCAAGTGTTGCTGCAGGAGAACCATTCCCGGTTGATGAGCATTTTATTTCCCATTATTCCTTGCATTATTTTACTCCTATTATTGATACTTGTTGCCCATTTGACATTGATTAGCTTGATTTATTTATTTAGAGTTTATTGGACTAATATTCCGAATATTGTTTAATTTGGAATTATTTAGCCTAATTAATTCTATTTCTATTTTTAGGTAATATTTGGCACGAGGACACTTTGGGCATTTTGGAAATGAAGATTGAAGTATTGAAGTGAAGATTGTAATTTGCATTTAGGTCCCTTTTTAATTGTAATTTTCAGAATAGTGTTTCTTAGGACTTGGGCCCATGTTTTAGGCCCATTTTCATGACTAAAGAGGGGAAATTCGTGTAACCCCAAGGACATACTCCCATTTTCAGATTTCTCACTCTCTCTCTAGGTTAGAACTTCTCTCTTGGCTCTCCCAAGTGGTGGTGGCTGCTAGGGTTTTGTTCTTCCCCATTTCTACTCGTTTTTCTTCATTTATGGCCATGGAAGGCTAGACTTCAAGGGTTAATCCCTTTGGTATTGTATTATCTACTCTTGAGCTCTTGTTATTAATGCAATTTCGTTTTCTCTTCTCTGTTTTCATGTTTATCGATGTGTAGTGGTTTGCTTAATTCCATTTCGTAGAGATAATACATGAATATAAATGCTTAATTTGTATTAACTCGTAAAAACTCCAATTCTGGTTTCTGATGCTTAATTAGAAGTTAGGGTTTGGAGTGATAACTGAATTTTCGCTTAGTATTTGGTTATCACGAGTTGGACAGAGGAGAGGAGAGGAATCGATCTTTAGTGAGCTAGGATTGAGTAGTGTACGTAACCAAAGGGGTTTGCCCGCTTTTGTTTCTGATTTTCTTAGTTTTTTATATTCTGTTTATGTTTTGTTCTTCACATTTGTCACACACAAAACCCCCCCCCCCATTTTACTGCACACTCCGTGTTTGATACTTTGCCTAGACCGATATTCGCTGGGAAACGACCTAGGATCACCTTCCTAGTACTACAGAATAAACACCTTTTATTTTGATCGGGTACGGCCTCGATCAAAATTTGGCGCCGTTGCCGGGGATTATCGGTTCTTGCCAAAGATCATACAGTAGTTAATTAGATTAGTTAGTGTAGTTAGTGTGTGAATAAGCATTCTGATAACTGATTGAAAGTTGCCCTGTTTGCTGATTTGCTGTTCTGCACAACTGATGCTATTCTAGTGATTCTGTGAGTGCCATTCAACATAGCTGTGGGTGGAATTTTTGCACGAAAATTGGTATCCACACTTGTTTCATCATATATTAGTGTGTTGATGCATCACAGACACTCAGATAGGCACTGGTTGTGAGTTCCAGAAAAATTTTCCAAGTTTCAGCAGCACTTACTATAAATAGGCGTAACTTTTGATCCGTAACTCGGAATTTGACGAAATTTATATCAAATCGAAGGGAATTTTCTGAATAATCTGATTTTTCTGACTTTGTCAGAAAACCCCTTTGTTTGGATCCCGAAAAAGCCTGTTTACTATTTCTTTTTTATTTTACAAGTTCTATTTTCTTAGTTTTTGGTCACTGTTTTAATTCTTTCACTTGGTTCCCTTTTGAATTTTGTCCTTAAACTTTCTGTGATATGTTTTCATGATTTTAGGGTGCTGAAAAAAATAAAATAAAAATTTTAAAAAAATAAAAAATTTTGTTGCCGATTTTGGTCATGCATATCTGTTACAGTATGCTATGGTTGATGCTGTTCTGTTTAGTACATGACTAGGGGCAACCCAAGTTATTTGCATCCTTACAACCCTGAAATTGATAGAACTTATCACAGATTAGTTAGACAAAATAGGAATCAGTCATTAGGTAGTGAGTCAGAGTCATCTTATAGTCCATCTAATTCTGATTCTGTTTCTCTTTCTTCTATTCCTTCTACTTTTATTCAATCTGATTCTATACATTGTGATAGCATGGCTCAACCCCCACCAAGGGAAAGGACACTTAGGGAGCTGGCTGCACCTGACTTCACTATTGAAGACTCGTGTATCCGGTATCCTGATGAGGATGTTCCTTTTGAGCTTAGAACATGACTAATCCATTTGTTGCCCAAGTTTCATGGTCTTGCAGGTGAGGATCCTCATAAGCATCTCAAGAAATTCCATATAGTGTGCACCACAATGAAACCACATGATGTGCAAGAGGATCATGTCTGTCTCAGAGCATTTCCACATTCCTTAGAGGGTCTAGCACAAGATTGGTTATTTGACTTGGCCCCTGGTTCCATCACAAGCTGGGATGACTTGAAGAGGGCATTTCTGGAAAAATTCTTCCCTGCAAATAGGACCACTGCAATCAGAAAGGAAATCTCTGGTATCAGGCAACAACATGGAGAGAGTCTCTATGATTATTGGGAGAGATTCAAGAGGTTGTGTGCTTCCTGCCCCCACCATCAGATCTCAGAGCAGCTGCTTATTCAATATTTCTATGAAGGTCTCAACTTCATGGAAAGAAACATGGTAGATGCTGCAAGTGGTGGTACATTGGGAGATATGACACCCTTAAAACGCCAGGAGCAAAATTGAGAAGATGGCTTCCAATTGTCAACAATTCCATGCAAGAAGCAACAGTGATGCAATAGTTGTGAGGGATGTAAATGATGTTGGTGCAGACTCGGGCAAGGTTGAGAAGCTTGAGCAGAAAATTGATTCTCTCACAACATTGGTCACACAATTGGCTGTCAATCAGAAAAAGATGATACTTCCTGCTAGAGTGTGTGGCATATGCACATCCATTGAGCACCCCACAGATGCATGCCCTTCCCTTCAGCAGCAACAGCCGATGGCAAGTGGTCACCAACCCGAGGCCTATGCGGCTAACATATACAACAATAATGGCCCACAACAGCACAATCATGACCTCTCTTCCAATAGATACAACCCTAGATGGAGGAACCATCCCAACCTGAAGTGGTCTGATCAACAACAGCAACCTTCTCCTAATGTTCCATTTCAGAACACCGCTGGACCGAGCAGACCACCATATGTACCTCCTTCAATCCAGCAGCAAAGGCAACAACAACAGCAGCAAGTGGTTCATCCTGCACCATCAGCCCCTCCATCCAACCAACCTACCTTGGAGGAGTTGGTGAGGCAAATGACCATGCAAAACCTCCAATTTCAACAAGAAACTAGAGCATCCATTCAGAGACAAGAGGCATCCATTCAGACTTTGACAAATCAGATGGGTCAAATGGCAACTTCTCTCAACAACTTGCAATCTCAAAATTCTGACAAGTTGCCATCCCAAACTGTGATCAACCCTCAGAATCAGAATGTGAGTGCCATCAACCTCAGGTCGGGAAAGCAGATTGTCACACCCACACCACAACCTCACCTCAACAATGATGCTCTAGCTTCCTCTAAAGGGAAGAGCCAAGTGATAGAGGAAGGTGAACATCCTAGCACCAAGGAGAGTCATCCAACTCAACCTTCCTCAAGCTCAACCACAAAACCTGCTGTTGTCCTACAACCTCCTCCCATTCCTCTTCCATTTCCGCCAAGAGTGCCTCAAAACAAAAGGGTGGAAGAGGTGGACAAGGAGATTCTTGATACATTCAGGAAGGTGGAAGTCAACATACCCCTTCTTGATGTAATAAAACAAATTCCAAGGTACGCGAAGTTCCTTAAGGAGTTGTGCACTAATAAGAGAAGACTCAAGGGCAATGAGAGGATAAGCATGGGAAGGAATGTCTCCGCTCTCATAGGTAAACCTATCCCTCACATTCCTGAAAAATGTAAGGATCCTGGAACTTTCTCTATACCTTGCATCATAGGCAATGTGAAGTTTGAAAATGCTATGCTAGATTTAGGAGCATCCATAAATGTCATGCCTATGTCTGTTTTTAAGTCTCTTTCTCTTGGACCTCTTCAACCTACGGGTGTGGTGATTCAATTGGCAAATAGAAGTACTGCCCACCCTGCAGGTTTGATAGAGGATGTCTTGGTTCGGGTTGAAGAGTTGATCTTCCCAGCTGATTTTTACATACTTGATATGGAAGATGACTCCCCCCGTAATGCTGTTCCTATTATTTTGGGGAGGCCATTTTTGAAAACAGCCCGAACCAAGATAGATGTGCATTCAGGTTCACTATCCATGGAGTTTGATGGCAGTGTGATCCGATTTGACATTTTCCATGCTATGAAACATTTTCCTGAGGATCACTCTGTCTTTCATATAGACTTTCTTGATGAGATTGATGAACATGTGCTTGATGTTTTGCATGATCCTGATTTGCCATCATTTACAGACTCATTTTCTTGTCCTGCATGTACTGATTCCGAAATGTGCATGTCATGCATTGATCAATTTCTAGCTTCTGACACTGCATCTGTTGATGACTCTCATATTATAGATTCTGCTAACCCCCTCTCTGTTATGCAAGAGTCTGATTCTTTTGTTCAGGTGCAGGCAGCAGAATCCATTTCTACTGTCCCTTTAGTTCCATCCATTATGCAGGCACCCTCATTGGACCTGAAGCCCCTCCCTCCTCATCTCAAATATGATTACTTTGAGGATGAGCAGAAACTCCCAGTGATCATCTCTACCTCACTTTCTGTTGATCAAGAGGAGAAACTGCTAGATATGATTAGACAGAACAAGAGGGCAGTCGGATGGACTTTAGCATATCTACCTGGGGTGCCACTTGTGAACTTCAGAAACATAGTCCTTCGATTAGGAGACCAATGCAAGATGGCATTCGATCCGCTGAAGAGAGCACTCACCTTCTTCCCACCATGACTTCGGGAGTTTTCTTTTCTCCTTCTTCACTACTTTCATTGCACTTGTCTATATCTATCTGATTCTGCTGATTGTGTTACATTGAGGACAATGTGTGATTTAAGTGTGGGGGGGAGAATAGTTTAGGTTGCATATTTTGCTTTGATTTTTTTAGGTTTTGCTTAGTTTTGGGCATTTTCTTGCATCTTTTTGCTTCATTTAAGTAGAGTCTTGGTATCTTGTGTCTGAATTCATGCATTTCTGTGTGCAAAGTTGCTTTTGATAATTAATAGGTAGTAACACTGTGATAGAATTGTCCCTTTTGTGAGGATTTGAGCCTTAATTGTGGGTGGATTGCTATATATGCCACCTAATTTTCTTTCATGTGTGATTGCACTCTGGATTACTTGCACTCTAGAACTTGACTTGACTCTTGTTGATACTTGATTGCTCATGCACATTTTGAAATGATTTAGTCACTTTCTTTCTTGAATAAGCTACTAGCCATATGAGCCTACCTTGAATGAATGTATCCTTTGCTAGCCCCTTTGAGCCTTTTTATCCCTTTCCTTGTTCTTTAGCTCATTACAAGCCTATGACTGAAAAACCATGATTGTCCTAACCTTAGGGAATTTTGGAGCTTTGGAATTGTTTTGGGAATGGGTATTAGGTAAGAAGTGTGCTCTATGGTTCAATTGGTTGAGTTCTTGGTTTTGCCTCTTTGTTTGTTGTAGCTATGGCTTCATCTTCATGCCATTTGTGTTGTTTCTTCTTTTCTTTTTGTATATCTCTCAAAAAAAAACAAAAAAAAAATGCAAAAATAAAAAGAAAAAAAAGAGTGAATAAAAGGTTGTTGAGGCAAAGAGGATTGGAATTAGTGGTTGTTGATTTTGGGGTGGATTTTGCTTACTTTTTACTTATTCCCCATTGCTCCTCTATTCCCTTGGTTTTAGCTACATTCCCATATTTTTATCCTACCTTGTCCTTGGCCCCATTACAACCCTTAAAAGACCTTTTGATCATTTTGTGCATGTGTGTTGATGGTTGATGTTAGAGGCTTGTCAAGCTTATGGTTGTGTTTGTTTTTCATGATGTGCCTTGAGTGTAAATAATGATTAACCCCAAACACTTGAGTGTAAACACTTTTGAGTGATCCTTGTGAGTTTCTATCATCTTTGTGACTATCCTCTTGATGTCATTGGTTTCTTTGCATACATGAAGTAATTGGATGATGTTCGCGGATGCTTTGACTCTTTGATCCTTAACCATTTTGTGTGCTTGAGTTTGCCCATTTCTTTGCATTTCCTAGAATTCATTGTGAAGTATGTAATCTCTTAGGTTTGCATTTCTTAGTTGTAGTCATCTTGTTGCATGATTCACTTTGGTGCATTTTGATCTTCATAGTCCTATCTTTTGGTTTTGCCCAGGAGTGCAAAAGGATAAGTGTGGGGGTATTTGATGAGCATTTTATTTCCCATTATTCCTTGCATTATTTTACTCCTATTATTGATACTTATTGCCCATTTGACATTGATTAGCTTGATTTATTGATTTAGAGTTTATTGGACTAAAATTCCGAATATTGTTTAATTTGGAATTATTTAGCCTAATTAATTCTATTTCTATTTTTAGGTAATATTTGGCACGAGGACACTTTGGGCATTTTGGAAATGAAGATTGAAGTATTGAAGTGAAGATTGTAATTTTCATTTAGGTCCCTTTTTAATTGTAATTTTCAGAATAGTGTTTCTTAGGACTTGGGCCCATGTTTTAGGCCCATTTTCATGACTAAAGAGGGGAAATTCGTGTAACCCCAAGGACATACTCCCATTTTCAGATTTCTCACTCTCTCTCTAGGTTAGAACTTCTCTCTTGGCTCTCCCAAGTGGTGGTGGCTGCTAGGGTTTTGTTCTTCCCCATTTCTACTCGTTTTTCTTCATTTATGGCCATGGAAGGCTAGACTTCAAGGGTTAATCCCTTTGGTATTGTATTATCTACTCTTGAGCTCTTGTTATTAATGCAATTTCGTTTTCTCTTCTCTGTTTTCATGTTTATCGATGTGTAGTGGTTTGCTTAATTCCATTTCGTAGAGATAATACATGAATATAAATGCTTAATTTGTATTAACTCGTAAAAACTCCAATTCTGGTTTCTGATGCTTAATTAGAAGTTAGGGTTTGGAGTGATAACTGAATTTTCGCTTAGTATTTGGTTATCATGAGTTGGACAGAGGAGAGGAGAGGAATCGATCTTTAGTGAGCTAGGATTGAGTAACTATTGGAGATGTGAAACCACACTCCAAAGGCCGAGGAAAAACTGCTCTGATACCAAAATGTAACACCCTAATAATTACTACCCTTGATTCCCAAGTATTAAAATTGTGCACTTAAAAATTCCTTTTTAATATAATAAAATCACCCGTCAAACGGACGGAGTTTTGCTTGTTTTTCGAACTAATCCAAAATTCAACCTGTGATGAACAACATCAAATAAACAACCAATAGCCAGCAGGGCTTCAGATTATATTTCTAAAACTTATCAAGGCCCCAAGGGCTCCAAATACATGAGAGTGCATTAATTAATCAGAGTAATAGCGGAAAATACTAAGTTTGAGTGTCGTAATCAAAACATATAACTTTGTTAAAACAAAATATACTAAGTCTCAATCAAAACATACATATTGAATTTACATCCCAATATTATTATAGACTTAGGTCCATAATATATTTTAAACCCAAAACACCCTACTCTCCCTGTAAGGGAAAGTACTCCTGCTCGGCCAGGGGCTGTGCCTGCTCAATCTCAGCACCTGTAAATGTAAGGGAGTGAGCATTGCACATGAATAGAAAAGCAGTTTCTAGATAGACATAACCACTAACCAGGCCAAACACAATCAGCAATTTATTCACATAAATACAAATTCATCGCAAGCATACCATATTTTCCAATTCCATTAATTTATAAATGCCAATTCCCTTTTTAGTTAGTTCATTTCCATCATTTGATTCCCTTTTATTCATTTTCTCCGTTCCCAAAGAAATCCCTTTTTACTCCCTTACCTTTTTCTTATTTTTACGGTGTATGTATGTCTCCACCAAATCGAAGGCCTACATACATACACCAATCACAATGTATGTCTCCACCAAATCGAAGGCCTACATACATCGCGTTTCCATTACCGTTACCTTGTCCAATTTTATCCCCTTACCTTTTTCCTAGATTTTACGGTGTATGTATGTCTCCACCAAATCGAAGGCCTACATACATACACCAATCACGATGTATGTCTCCACCAAATCGAAGGCCTACATACATCGCGTTTCCATTACCAATACCTTGTTCAATTTTATTCCCTGTTTCCTTTATTCATTTCCTTTTATTTACGGTGTATGTATGTCTCCACCAAATCGAAGGCCTACATACATACACCAATCACGATGTATGTCTCCACCAAATCGAAGGCCTACATACATCGCTTTTCCTTGACCGTTTACCTTATCTTATCCATTGTCCTTTCCTTTTTCCTTTTTATTTAGAGTGTATGTATGTCTCCACCAAATCGAAGGCCTACATACATACACCAATCACGATGTATGTCTCCACCAAATCGAAGGCCTACATACATCGCTTTTCCTTTACCGTTTACCTTATTTTTATCCATTGTCCTTTTCCTTTTCCTTTTCATTTAGGGTGTATGTATGTCTCCACCAAATCGAAGGCCTACATACATACACCATCGACGATGTATGTCTCCACCAAATCGAAGGCCTACATCGCCCCGTTTACGTCGTATTGTCTCCCCCAAATCGAAGGCCTACAATACAACCCAAATCTTTTACGATGTATCGTCTCCCCCAAATCGAAAGCCTACGATACATCACCATATTTTTCCAATATTAGTTGTCATTATTTTGTCCACCAATTCAGTTTAATATTTAGCAAACCATTCCAAGCACAAGAATCATCACAATTATCACCAAATAGCCACAATTCACTTTTCTAATTAACACCATTCCAATATTTAAGAAATATCAAATAGAGCACATAATCAAATCCACCACTATTCATGCACCTCACTTTTCACATAGACAATTAGAGTACCAATAATAACCAATTTCACCTTTGCATATAATCATGCAACAACCACATTTATTATTTTTCACTTGTCCAAATTATTGATTTAAAATCCTAAATTAGGGGTTCATACCATTTATTTTCCTCAATTAAAAACCCAACCTCATTCTCTACTTTTTAGAATTCCATAATTAATAATTAAGCCTATTTTCAACATTTACCTTAGATCCTAAATTGGGGTTTCTAATTCCCTACCTTAACACATAAACTCCTAGCCAACCATTATATCTAAATACAAACCCTCTCCTAGAACAAGCCAATGCTCACTATATCCACCCCCTTACCTTAACCAAAGAGAGAGAAAGTGGAAGAACCCAAGCCGTAGCTCCAAGCGCTCCCAAAACCGAGGGCTCCGCACGCACGAAAATGGAGATAGTGATAATAATCTTCCCTAAGCCAAAGGAATGGAATGATAAAGAGATTATTGCCCCTTTTCCATAGAGAATTCGGATTTCCCAAAGAGGGGAAAGAGAGAGAGAGAGAGAAAATCCACATTAGAGAGAGAGAGGAACTTCAATAATCATGGATACTTACTTGGAGAGACCAAGGGAGACTTGATGGGGGACCTTGGAGTGATTCCCTTGAAGTTTGATGGATTTCAGATGAGAGATTGTGTGCCCTAGAGAGAGAAATTTCGTGCATTATGGCCAAAGGCATGCGTGAAACATTTTTATTTTTTTCAGTTTTAGCAGCCCTTAATCGAGTATTACTCGATTAAAACCTCCCCCCCCTTCAGGCTTAATCGATTAAGCTGCAACTTAATCGATTAAGTTGCAGGGTTTCTAGTACCCTGACTTTGAACGGCCGTAACTTCTTCGTTAACCGTTGGATCTTCCTCAAATTTTGACACAAGCTTCCTCACATATCCTACTTCACATCTAACGGTGGAATTTGTGTTTAGAGTTGTAGATCTTTTATTTTGAATTTCCTAATATAGGGTGTTTATAACACCAAAAACATCGCTTCTAACGCTCTTCTGTTCATCTTTCAACCTCCTTTTTAATGCCAATGCTTCTTGATTCCTTTATGGCATTCCAAGAACTCCTAACCCATCATTTTAAATCCTTTTTAGAATATCCTTCGCTTCCAGATCTTATAATTGTTCTAATTACTCGTAGAATTAAAATTCGGGATGTTACAATTCTCCCCCACTTGTTAGAATTTCGTCCCCGAAATTCCGTTGAGTTCCGTAATTGGAGAATCATCCCTTTAGTAAAGTTTCTGACTATGGTTTTCACTTCTCTTCGCTCTTTATTCCCCATTCCGGGTGTGATTAGGGTCATGCCTAATCCAATGCTTGTCCTCAAATACCATGTGTCACTTCTACCTAGAACGGATCGTCAGTTTTGTTATTATTAAAGTTCCATCTCCCATTCCTTGGATTGAAATCCTCCCCCACTTGGCGTTGACATACTTGATTATATCCTTGCTAGGGGGTATGCTCATTCGTTATTCGGAATCTCGCATGTTAGTTCCATGATGAACATGATGAATGTTTTGATAATGACAAAGTGTTTTTGAACAAGCTACAAGTGTTGATCAAGTTTCAAGCTCAACAAGCAACAACAAACATCAAATGAAGAAGAGAGAAAGCAAGCTCATGAAGACCTAAGTTTGAGTGTAATTGTTTTTGTTTTATCTTTTGCCTCTCAAGCTTCATAGGTTTTCATTTGGGTAGTTTGTTTAGAGGGTAGTGAATCTCATTCATAAGTCATGATTTAATCATAATTTGAGTTTTCACTTAACCTAGAATCAATAGGTGGCTTAAAGGTTTTAAAGGAAAGGTTGGATTTTGAGAAAACAAGTTTTGAACATGTGCAGTACCAACTTAATCGATTAAGTGACTAACTTAATCGAGTACTACTCGAGTAGTCTGCAACTTAATCGATTAAGTACTGCTGAACTAGTTTTTTAAAATACGTTTTTCACTTATCAAAATTAGTTTTCAAGTGCCATAACTTTTGGGTATTCTATAAAAACCTTTTCCTAACCTTTGTGATTATAACCTATCATTTTGATATTCATTTTACAAAGAATCAAGCCACTCTATTCTCTCTCAATTTCAAAGATCAAAGCTTTTCTATTTTCATATTCTTTGATCAAGAACCTTTGAATCTCTTATGGTGAATTGTCATAACTCTTGATTGAGATTCATAGGATTGTTTTGTGTTTTCTATTGTGTTGTAATCTTTGCAATAAGGCAAGCCACTACAACAAACAAGAAGTCTTGGTGTGTCGATTTTATCATCAAGCAAGTGCATTCTTATTGAAGAAGAAGAAGAAGTCTTGGTTGTGAATCAAGCAAGGAGAAGCCTTGGTGTGTGGATTATCATCAAGCAATTGAAGACTTGTTGTGTCGATTATCAACAAGGGGTAGAGGTTAGATTAGAAAGAAGATCAATAGGATTACAAGGCAAGGGTGTCGGTTATCTCTTGTAGGCTAGCAAGAAGGAAGTCTTGTGAGGCAATCACTTGTAATTTGAGAACTCTAATTCCTCATAGTGAAGAATCTCTCTTGGTTGAAGAGGGGACTGGATGTAGCTTTCAAGCGGATGAAAGTGAACCAGGATAAATCACTGTGTCGTATCTCTAAACCCTTAACTCTTTATATTCAAGTCATTGATTGCGTTCTTGGTTGAAAACCTAGAAAAGAGTGATTTTCATAATTGATTGAATTGAATCTTTATTGTTCAAATTGATAAAGGGAAAATTATTTTCATAACTAGGTTAATCAATAAGAATATAGGTGTTAATCATTCTCGCTGAATTTCTGATCTTACGTGTTGATTGATTGATTTTCGTATTCGATTGAAAAAGTGATTTTTCAGTTTCTGATAGATTTAATCGATTAAGTGTTCGTTTAATCGATTAAGGACTTTTGAAATTTCAGGTTTAATCGATTAGTACTCGATTAAATTGCAGGTTAATCGATTAAATCACAGGTTAATCGATTAAGTGCTGTAGAATTTGCAAAAATCATTTGTTTTGATTGTTTCGATTTGTTTCCTTCAAAAATCTTTCAAGGTAGCTTAAACACCTATTCAACCCCCCTTCTAGGTGTATTCCTAGGGTTCCTTTGTCTCTCCAACCACCAATTGCGGTTTCCTCAATTGGTATCAGAGCTCGGTCGAAAGACACGAGCATAAAAGCTTTTTCGTAAAGATCCTTTAAGAAAATCGCAATGGGTTCCATGAATCCCTTTGGTGGTGAAGGTTGTTCAATAAGTCGTCCTCCATTGTTTACCGGAGAAGGCTATGCATATTGGAAAGTTAGAATGAAAATCTTTATCCAAGCCATAGATAGTGAAATTTGGAAAGTAGTTGAAAAAGGTCCTCATATCCCCTCTAGTTTAGTTGAAGGTGTAGAACAATTGATCCCCGAGGACAAGTGGAAGGATGATGATAGAAAGAAAGTACAATATGATTATTAAGCAAAGAATATCATTACCTCCGCTTTATCCTATGACGAGTTCTTTAGAGTTTCTCAATGTTCTAGTGCTAAAGAAATGTGGGACACTTTACAAGTGACTCATGAAGGAACTAGTGAGGTTAGGAGAGCTAGATTGAATGCTTTAATGCGTGATTATGAATTGTTTCATATGCTTCCAAATGAATCTATAAATGATATGCAAAAGCGTTTTACTCATATTATAAATCATTTACTTGCTCTTGGTAAAACTTTTCTTCAAGGTGAACTTTCTAACAAAGTGTTGAGATGTTTAGACAGGAATTGGCAACCAAAAGTAACGGCTATTGTTGAATCTAAAGATTTGGATGCTATGGATCTAGCAACACTTTTCGGAAAGCTTCAAGAACATCAAATGGAGCTTGGACGATTAAGTATCAATGAAGAGTCGGATAAGAACAAATCAAGGAAAGGACTTGCTCTTAGAGTCAAAAGTGCATATAAAAAGAAAGAGAGTTCCGATGATGATGATAGTGAAGATTCCGATTCCGATGTTGATGAAAAAGACATGAAACTTTTGTTAAAAGAGTTTGACAAGTTTCTAAGGAGAAAAGGAAGGTTGAACAAGGACAAAAGTAAAGAGAAGGATTCCCCACACTACAAGACCAAAACTTCAAGAGAAGGTGTAGTTTGCCATGAATGTGGAAAGCCCGGACATCTCAAGTATTCATGCTCTAGATATCTCAAGAATAAGGAGAAAGACAAGAAGAATTCTAAATCTAAAAGAGCATACATAGTTTGGGATAGTGATGAAGATAACAAGAAAAGCACAACTAGTAGTTCTTCGGATGATGAACATGCTGCTTGTCTCAACTTGATAACTCTAGTAGATGATGAAGAACAAAGTTCAAATGATGAATCAAGTGAACAAAGCGAGGATAGCAATGTAAGTCTTACTAAATCCGAAATTTCTTCTAAATATGAATTGTTATACAATGCTTATGAAGAAATGCATGAACAACTTGAAAAACTAGCTTTGAAAAACATTGAAAGGAAGAAGCTCATTTTGAAACATCAAAAAGAGATTTTAGATCTTCAAAAACAAGTTGATGAGCTTAATCTTGAAAATGAAACTCTTGATCTTATATATGCTAGTTCTTCTTGTGATTGTGCTAGTAGAGTGACTATTGTGGTTGATTGTGAAAATTGCAAGTTGCTTAAAGATGAAAATGCTATTTTGAAAAATAAGCTTGCAAGTTTCACCATTTGTGATATTAGATTGCGCACATTGTTAAATTTTCAAAGAGAAAATTCAAACAAGTTTGGTTTGGGTTATACTAATGCTAAGAGTAAATCTCATAGAAATGTTGTTGATTTTTCTAAAGTTGATTTTTCAAATGCACCAACATGTTTCTATTGTGGTACTCATGGACATACTTCAAATGTATGTTATATTAAAGTGCATGGTATACCTAAAGGAGATTTTGTTTGGATGAAAAAGGGTGAAAGTCCCTACACTAACAAAAATGGATCCAAAACCATTTGGATACCAAAAAGCAAAGCATGATTGTTTTGTAGGTTTGATTGAAGATGCAAATGAATGACACATGCTCTCAATTGGTCTCAACTATGAATGTCTATATTCACATCTTCAATTGATATCACATTTGTTTCTCAAGTGAATGTCCTACAAAGTGGTAATATTTGATATTGATATATTATCTCAATTGGTATCTCCTCAATTACTTTTCTAAATGTTTAATTAGTTCAATTGGTATCATTGAGTAGATTCATAGATGATTATCATGATATATTGACATGCTTTGGTTGTTATTAAAGAAATATCACTATTGGTATCAAAATTTTGTTGATATATGTTATTTCTTTACATTGATATCTTCTTTGTTAAGTGATATTATGATCTTTTTAGTTCTCAATTGGTATTATATTTCATTGTTATATTCTCTTACCAATTGATATCACATTTCAAAGTATAGCTCTATTGTATTTGTTCAATTGGTATCAATGTTGTGAAGAAATGATCATTGATTTCTTACCTTGGCTTAGATCTTATATTTCAATTGGTATATATTACTTTTTGATAATGCCAAAGGGGGAGAAATATGATGTTTTGAATTGAATGAAATGTTTCTCAAAGGGGGAGAAATGAAATGTTTTGAAACATGGGAGAAATATGATATTATATTTGGAGAAAGGTTGTTTTGTTGTTTTTATGTAGGTTGAGCTAAGTTGTTTAAGATAGGGGGAGAATCAAGCTTCTATCTCAATTGGATTCAAGTGTTAAAGCATTGAATTAGGGGGAGAAAGAGTTTTCTCAAGTGATCAAATGTTTCAAGCATCAACAACTTCAAGCGATTTCAAAACATGGGTTGTCATTTTCAAAAAGGGGGAGATTGTTAGTTCCCTGATGAACATGATGAATGTTTTGATAATGACAAAGTGTTTTTGAACAAGCTACAAGTGTTGATCAAGTTTCAAGCTCAACAAGCAACAACAAACATCAAATGAAGAAGAGAGAAAGCAAGCTCATGAAGACCTAAGTTTGAGTGTAATTGTTTTTGTTTTATCTTTTGCCTCTCAAGCTTCATAGGTTTTCATTTGGGTAGTTTGTTTAGAGGGTAGTGAATCTCATTCATAAGTCATGATTTAATCATAATTTGAGTTTTCACTTAACCTAGAATCAATAGGTGGCTTAAAGGTTTTAAAGGAAAGGTTGGATTTTGAGAAAACAAGTTTTGAACATGTGCAGTACCAACTTAATCGATTAAGTGACTAACTTAATCGAGTACTACTCGAGTAGTCTGCAACTTAATCGATTAAGTACTGCTGAACTAGTTTTTTAAAATACGTTTTTCACTTCTCAAAATTAGTTTTCAAGTGCCATAACTTTTGGGTATTCTATAAAAACCTTTTCCTAACCTTTGTGATTATAACCTATCATTTTGATATTCATTTTACAAAGAATCAAGCCACTCTATTCTCTCTCAATTTCAAAGATCAAAGCTTTTCTATTTTCATATTCTTTGATCAAGAACCTTTGAATCTCTTATGGTGAATTGTCATAACTCTTGATTGAGATTCATAGGATTGTTTTGTGTTTTCTATTGTGTTGTAATCTTTGCAATAAGGCAAGCCACTACAACAAACAAGAAGTCTTGGTGTGTCGATTTTATCATCAAGCAAGTGCATTCTTATTGAAGAAGAAGAAGAAGTCTTGGTTGTGAATCAAGCAAGGAGAAGCCTTGGTGTGTGGATTATCATCAAGCAATTGAAGACTTGTTGTGTCGATTATCAACAAGGGGTAGAGGTTAGATTAGAAAGAAGATCAATAGGATTACAAGGCAAGGGTGTCGGTTATCTCTTGTAGGCTAGCAAGAAGGAAGTCTTGTGAGGCAATCACTTGTAATTTGAGAACTCTAATTCCTCATAGTGAAGAATCTCTCTTGGTTGAAGAGGGGACTGGATGTAGCTTTCAAGCGGATGAAAGTGAACCAGGATAAATCACTGTGTCGTATCTCTAAACCCTTAACTCTTTATATTCAAGTCATTGATTGCGTTCTTGGTTGAAAACCTAGAAAAGAGTGATTTTCATAATTGATTGAATTGAATCTTTATTGTTCAAATTGATAAAGGGAAAATTATTTTCATAACTAGGTTAATCAATAAGAATATAGGTGTTAATCATTCTCGCTGAATTTCTGATCTTACGTGTTGATTGATTGATTTTCGTATTCGATTGAAAAAGTGATTTTTCAGTTTCTGATAGATTTAATCGATTAAGTGTTCGTTTAATCGATTAAGGACTTTTGAACTTTCAGGTTTAATCGATTAGTACTCGATTAAATTGCAGGTTAATCGATTAAATCACAGGTTAATCGATTAAGTGCTGTAGAATTTGCAAAAATCATTTGTTTTGATTGTTTCGATTTGTTTCCTTCGAAAATCTTTCAAGGTAGCTTAAACACCTATTCAACCCCCCCTTCTAGGTGTATTCCTAGGGTTCCTTTGTCTCTCCAACTACCAATTGCGGTTTCCTCATCGCACATAAGCTTCTCGACCGGTATCCAAAGTCAGAAGGGACACGTGGATGGTTATCCATTGGTAGGCATAGAACTATGTTGGGTTCCTACGTCTTGGTGGATTCTCACCTATGCATCTGAGACGTTTGAAACTTGAAGAGAGTGAAGATGAAAAGAAGAAACATGAAGCACTCAAGAATGAGTATCATGGTCTTTGCAAGATGACCCAGGATGGACTGGATACATGTCAAGCAAGAAGACGATGGAGATTATTCCCCACAGTATGCATTTTCAGCAGCGAGTCATCGAAGGATGTGTTTCTATGGATATGTTGCTAACTGGTTGGTCTCGGTCAACCGAGGTCCTATCAAATGCACAGGGTCTCAAAAGACTAAGATTATCACTTGCGGTGTTCCGACGTAACATCTTGATTGAGGTTCCACTTCGTGACTTCACTTTTATCCCGTTCACTTTTTACTCCTTCAAGTGAGTTTGGCAAAGTCACCCTTAAAATCAATCTTCACCGCGTTTGCATTCTACTTCGATGCTACTTCCTTCCCGTTCGTTTAGTAATTTCAACTCGATATAGGAATTCCTAAAGATTTATTACACTTGAGGGTCAATGTTAAGGTCTAGTTGTTATTTTTCAATTCGGTGTCATTTTGGAAAGGTCTTGTTTTATCTCTAGTTTAACCCTCATTTGATTCTCCTCGAAGTGTTTGGAATTATCTGTTTAGTAATCCTATGACTTACGGTATGATTACGAGTTATTGTCGCTCGGATAGGATCCGAACTGAGTCGTCACGTCTCCCCCACTCATTATCAACATACCTGAGTAAGTCGAAGGCAGGGAGAAAACTGGGTTGACTCCAAGAGTTGATTAGCTGGGCTCTTCACACCTACGCATGCGGCTAGGTTCTCATACTAGTTAGAAGGGTGGTTCGATCATTTAGTTGGATGTTCTCGGTGGAATATAGAACAAGAGTGTCTTGAATGGAGTTGGTTTCCGAATCACTGTTCACGAGTCTTAGTACAGATCCTATAGGATTAGAGTTCAGTAGAACTTTCGACAGAGGCAGAATTTCTAGATGGTTTATTCGGATTTAAACTAGATGATTGCAATAATATAACATGTCAATAAACGCGAAAACCGAGGTGGTCAGTCCCAATCTCACATTTACCAACTGTACATCACTGCGTTTGTTGGATGATAGCATTATCTTTTAACAGATGCAAGAGAAAGGATGACCAATCCTGACCTTACACACTATTAGAGGACGACACTATCACTAGGTGTTTGGTTAGGTCTCTCGTTACTGTCTTATAACTAAGTAAGGTTTTTCCTACGTGTTCATTTGGATGATACTCATAATCAGATTGAAGATGAGTCTTTCTTAGGTTTCACAACTTCTAGAAATACAGGATTAGGAATTTAAAATTCCAAGAGGATTGATTTAGGATATTCTACGCTGAAACTTAATAGAGACGCAGGTTGAAAGTACCTTAAATGTTTATCTAAGTTCTTAAATCGTTTCGTACCTTTTGTTGGTTTGGCCCTGATCTCCTTAAGTAGCTGTACCATAGACTTCAAGGGTGTGGATCAGGAAACTGATATTGTCGGAATGTAAGGTTGAGACGTCCAGGACGAAGTCCTGTGTCATTGAGTAGTCCCTTTGGAGCTGTGTTTGGTATGATCACCGACACACCATGAAAGATGTGACGAGACTCGCCACCGAAAATTAATACATCACCCGATCCCAAGATAATTCTTTCTGCTCTCCTTGGATCTCTCTGGTCTCCATAGAGAAACTCAGCTGAGTCACCAATGCAGAATGATACTACCGGTATCCCTCTGTGCAAGCTTTCAACACTTTCATCACGGTCCTGATGGAGACCAAGCTTCCCATTCTCTTCATAGAAATTGACAATGCAGACATCAGGGACCATGGAAGGGAGTATGTCCTCCACTTCACTTACACCGCATTCCTTCTCAATCAAAGATTGTGCTTCTTGCATCGCTCCCCTAACCAGCTGAATGAAATGATCAGGAATATTGGGTGGTTTGCTTCCATCAATTACCCTTTTGGGTCCATATACTCGGGTTTGAGGATTCCAGTCTAAGCCAAGGCACATCATTTTCAGTCGGAGTCTGGCTCCACTTGTAAAGCCTGGTTGATAAAAACCTCCAGGGGCTAAGCCCATCTCCCGACAGTTCTTTACTACGCCCACCTGTTCTTCATGAGTCAAGTGTTGCTGCAGGAGAACCATTCCCGGTCTCAAAACTATACTCTTCTTCTCACCATCTTGTACCCCTTTGTGTTGCTCCTTGTCTTCAATAGTCGATCTAAGCTTACCCATTGCAGAAGTTTGCCCTTCTTGAAAACAAATGTCATACGGCTTAGGTTGCAAAGAATCAGCTGGGGAATTGATCTTACGATCAGTAACCGAGCTGTTAGCAGTAGAATGAAGAAGCTGATTTTTCATGTTGCTACAGTGTGGCAACAAAGGATTATGTTGATGCGGACATAGGCATAATTTAGTATATATCTATATAGGGCTTTATAACTGTAAACCTAAGTAACTACTATAGAACTTGACTCTATTTCCTGGTTACTCTCTTGGTGAGTAACTATTGGAGATGTGAAACCACACTCCAAAGGCCGAGGAAAAACTGCTCTGATACCAAAATGTAACACCCTAATAATTACTACCCTTGATTCCCAAGTATTAAAATTGTGCACTTAAAAATTCCTTTTTAATATAATAAAATCACCCATCAAACGGACGGAGTTTTGCTTGTTTTTCGAACTAATCCAAAATTCAACCTGTGATGAACAACATCAAATAAACAACCAATAGCCAGCAGGGCTTCAGATTATATTTCTAAAACTTATCAAGGCCCCAAGGGCTCCAAATACATGAGAGTGCATTAATTAATCAGAGTAATAGCGGAAAATACTAAGTTTGAGTGTCGTAATCAAAACATATAACTTTGTTAAAACAAAATATACTAAGTCTCAATCAAAACATACATATTGAATTGACATCCCAATATTATTATAGACTTAGGTCCATAATATATTTTAAACCCAAAACACCCTACTCTCCCTGTAAGGGAAAGTACTCCTGCTCGGCCGGGGGCTGTGCCTGCTCAATCTCAGCACCTGTAAATGTAAGGGAGTGAGCATTGCACATGAATAGAAAAGCAGTTTCTAGATAGACATAACCACTAACCAGGCCAAACACAATCAGCAATTTATTCACATAAATACAAATTCATCGCAAGCATACCATATTTTCCAATTCCATTAATTTATAAATGCCAATTCCCTTTTTAGTTAGTTCATTTCCATCATTTGATTCCCTTTTATTCATTTTCTCCGTTCCCAAAGAAATCCCTTTTTACTCCCTTACCTTTTTCTTATTTTTACGGTGTATGTATGTCTCCACCAAATCGAAGGCCTACATACATACACCAATCACAATGTATGTCTCCACCAAATCGAAGGCCTACATACATCGCGTTTCCATTACCGTTACCTTGTCCAATTTTATCCCCTTACCTTTTTCCTAGATTTTACGGTGTATGTATGTCTCCACCAGAATCCCAACAAGTTTTTGGCGCCGTTGCCGGGGACTAAAATTTGATTTTATTAATTTTTCGGTACTTTTAGTAGTTACATAGTGGAAGTTTACTCTAGCTATTTATTTTTAACCGTTCTTATTCACTCAACAGGTGCTATTAACCCTCTTTGCCGAGTTTGGTATATGCACTTGCATTCTGCAGGTGATTACAGCAGCCTTCAATTCGATCCCGAGATCGAGTTGACAGCGAAGAAGTTAAGGAAACGAGCACAGCGAGAGAAAAAGGAACGAGCAAGAATAATGGCTGACGAGCGTGAGCGCCAGGTTGAGAATGAGACAGAACCTGACAGGCGGACATTGGCTGATTACTCCTTAGTCGACCCGACCTTAATTGGTACTAGCATAGTACCACCTGCGGTCACTGCTGCACACTTTGACATCAAGGGGGCATATATAAAGATGCTGCAACAAAATCAATTCAGTGGTGCCCCAGACGAGGACTCAAGTGATCATATTGCCATGTTCTTGAGTTACTTGGACTTCTTCAAGATTCAAGGTGCGAGTGATGATGCAATAAGGTTGAGGCTTTTTCCTCTTTCATTAAAGGGAAAGGCACTTAAATGGGTCCGGTCTCAACCACAAGGGAGCTTTCTCACTTGGGACAAATTGGCTACGATTTTTGTGGACCAGTACTTCCCACCCTCCAGGCAAGCTCAGCTTAGGCAAGAAATCAACGCTTTCGCTCAGCAAGATGGAGAGTCATTACATGAGGCGTGGGAAAGGTACAAGCAGATGTTGAAGAGGTGCCCCAATCACTCTATGCCTGAATGGTTGCAAATGAGGACATTCTATGATGGATTGAGTCAAGCCAATCAGCACTTGGTCGATTGTGCATCACAAGGTTCATTTGAGAGCAAAACTGCCATAGAGTCCCGGCAGTTGATTGAGAAGATGGCTCATAACAGCGGTCGGGCCACTGTTAGGAAGCGTATCATGAAGAAGAGTGATTTGGAGCCTGAGAATGTGCAAGCTTTATTTGCACAAAATAAAGAGATGCAGCAACAGATAGCTGCATTGACTCAGAAATTGGGTCAGGTCCAAATGAATGCTTCAACAGGCATACCTCCTATCCTTTCTGATACTTCTACTTTATTACTAACATGTGATTTCTGTAAAGGCAACCACCGTAATGGTGAGTGTGCATTTGAAGTTAGTACTAGCACAGGTAATGATGAACAGGCTAATTTTGTGGGAGGAGGACAGAGGAACAATCCTTACTCAAACACCTACAACCCAGGGTATAGAAATCACCCTAACTTCTCGTGGCGCAGTCCAGCACTCCAGCCACCACAAGAGAAGCAGCAGGCACCTTGGGAGGCAGCAATTGAGAAGCTCGCTCTAACAACCAATAATTTTGTTGAGGAGACGCGAGCCAACTTCAAAAACCAGGGTGCCAGCATTCGCAATCTGGAGGTTCATATGGGTCAACTTTCCAAGCAGATGTCAGAGAGGTCACCGGGAACCTTTCCCAGTGACACCATTCCAAACCCCAGAGAGCATTGCAAGGCCATTACTCTTCGAAGTGGCAAGTCTCTTGAGGAGCCACAGAAGAAGAATGATGAGGTGGTGCTTGAGAAGGAAGAGGCCAAGGAACAACCAGCTGAGGACTCAACTCCTGAAGTGCAACAAAATAAGAATTCAACTGCAACTCTGGAAGGAGAGAAGAAATCTCAGATATCTCACAAGGTTCCTTTTCCTCAGCGGTTGAAAAAGGAGGAAAACAAGAAGCAATTTGCCAAGTTCATGGAGGTGTTCAAGAGGCTCCAGATCAACATTCCCTTCGCAGAGGCACTCGAGCAGATGCCTACATATGCGAAGTTCATGAAAGAGCTTTTGACCAACAAAAGGAAGATGCAAGATGATGAGACTGTGCTTCTCACAGAGGAATGCAGTGCAATTCTACAAAGGAAGCTCCCTCAGAAGCTAAAAGATCATGGGAGTTTCACAATCCCTTGTAACATTGGGGGATTTGATATTGGCAAAGCTCTGTGCAATTTAGGGGCAAGCATCAATCTGATGCCCCTCTCCATCTTCAAGAAGCTTGGTATTGGAGAAGCAAAGCCAACAATGATGTGTCTTCAGTTGGCTTATCGGTCTGTGATGAGGCCCTATGGGAAAGTGGAGGATGTGCTTGTCAAGGTGGACAAGTTCATCTTCCCTGCTGACTTTGTTATTTTGGATATGGAGGAGGATTCAGACATTCCTCTCCTCCTGGGTAGGCCTTTTCTAGCCACTGGGCGAGCCCTCATAGATGTTCAACAGGGCGAGCTCAAGCTCCGAGTTCATGAAGAAGAGGTCTCATTCAATGTCTACCGGTCCATGAAGAATCCAATGGACAGCTCCCAATGCTTTTTGGTGGACGTGGTTGACACTCTAGTCACGTCTACTTTTGAGCAAATTGGGCATGGAGATGTGTTGGCAGCAGCACTGACACATGAGAAGAGTGAAGAAAACAAGGTTGTGGAGGTGGTGGCCAGATTGGATGCACCTCCAGCTTACACAAAGACAGATCAGATGAAGGAGCTGAAGAGGCATGAAAAGGAGGAGCGGGCAGTTCCAGAGCTCAAAACTCTTCCACCAAACCTCAGGTATGAATTCTTAGATGACACTAAACTCTATCCAGTTATAATTAGTAATGCCTTGACTGAAACTGAAACTGAGAAATTAATGAGAATTTTGAGGCAATACAAAGCTGCTTTAGGATGGTGTGTGTCTGATTTGAAGGGGATTAACCCCAGTTTCTGCATGCATAAGATTCTCCTTGAGGAGAATTTTAAGCCAGTAATTCAGCCTCAGAGGAGGCTGAATCCGATTTTGCAGGGAGTCGTGAGAAAGGAGGTAGTCAAATTCTAGATGCAGGCATTATCTACCCCATCTCCGACAGCACTTGGGTTAGCCCAGTGCAAGTAGTGCCTAAGAAGGGGGGGTTAACTGTGGTAAAATCTGATAAAGATGAACTAATACCAACCCGCACTGTTTCTGGGTGGCGTGTGTGCATTGATTATAGGAGATTAAACAATGCCACCCGGAAAGATCATTTCCCATTACCCTTTATGGACCAAATGTTGGAAAGATTAGCAGGACATGCATACTATTGTTTTTTGGATGGATATTCAGGTTACAATCAAATCTGTGTCGATCCTGTAGACCAGGAAAAAACTGCTTTTACTTGCCCCTTTGGGATTTTTGCCTATCGGAGAATGCCCTTTGGGCTTTGCAATGCACCTGCGACTTTTCAAAGGTGTATGTTGGCTATATTCTCCGACATGGTCAAAAATTTCATTGAGGTTTTTATGGATGACTTCTCGGTCTACGGGTCGTCCTTTGATGCATGTCTTGCCAATCTGGGCAAAGTGTTAGAAAGATGTCAAGAAACTAATCTAATCCTTAACTGGGAAAAGTGTCAGTTCATGGTCAGGGAGGGGATAGTTTTAGGACATAAGATTTCTGAAAAGGGTATTGAGGTTGATCAGGCAAAGATTGATGTCATCAAAAATCTACCTCCTCCAGTAAATGTTAAAGGGATAAGAAGTTTTTTGGGTCATGCCGGTTTCTACCGGAGATTTATTAAAGATTTTTCGAAAATTGCAAAACCCCTATGCAATTTACTGGAGAAGGATGCTGAGTTCATTTTTGATAATAATTGCATGAAATCTTTTGAACTTTTGAAAGAGAGATTGATTACAGCTCCTATAGTGGTTGCCCCCAATTGGGGTGAACCTTTTGAACTAATGTGTGATGCAAGTGACCACGCAATAGGAGCTGTACTTGGCCAAAGAATTAATAAAGTTTTTCATGCAATCTATTATGCTAGTCGTGTATTGAACAGTGCACAAACTAATTACACGACCACTGAAAAAGAACTCTTGGCAGTGATTTTTGCAATGGACAAGTTTCGTGCCTATTTGATAGGCTCGAAAGTGATAGTGTTCACAGATCATGCTGCTTTAAGGCACCTATTGGCTAAGCACGATGCTAAGCCAAGACTGATTAGGTGGATCTTGCTCTTGCAAGAGTTCGACTTGGAAATAAGAGATAAAAAGGGGGTAGAGAATGTTAATGCTGATCACTTATCTAGGCTCCCCCTTGAGGATAGTAATAGGGATAATCAGGTTCCAATTGAAGAAAAATTCCCTGATGAACACCTGTTTGCTGCATCTGAACTCCCATGGTATGCTGATTTAGCTAATTATTTAGCAGCGAATGTGATTCCTAAGGATATGACTTGGCAACAAAAGAAAAAGTTTTTACATGATGCCAAGTTTTATTTTTGGGATGAACCATTCTTGTTCAGGAGGAGTGCAGATGGAGTGATCAGGCGTTGTTCCTCCCAAGAGGAAATTCCTGACATCCTTTGGCATTGTCACAATTCACTATATGCTGGTCATTATAGCAGTGAAAAGACAGCTTCTAGAGTTTTACAATGTGGGTATTACTGGCCCACCATTTTTAAAGATGCTAGGACCCATGTGATGAACTGTGATAGATGCCAAAGGGTTGGGAATATCTCCAGGAAAGATGAAATGCCTCTTCAAGGCATTCTAGAAGTTGAAGTTTTTGATGTGTGGGGCATAGACTTTGTAGGCCCCTTTCCCCCTTCCTATAACAACAGGTACATTCTTGTGGGGGTTGATTATGTATCAAAGTGGGTGGAGGCAATCTCCACTCCCACCAATGACTCTGCTGTAGTTGTGAACTTCTTGAGGAAAAATATCTTTAGCAGGTTTGGAGTACCTAGAGTACTTATTAGTGATGGTGGCAGTCATTTTTGCAATCAGGTTATGGAGAAAGCCTTGTCTAAATATGGGGTGCACCACAAAGTAGCTACCCCATACCATCCACAAACTTGTGGTCAAGTAGAGGTGTCAAATAGGTCTCTTAAGAGAATCTTAGAAAAAACTGTTAATAGCAGTAGGAAAGACTGGTCAAAAAAGTTGGATGACGCCTTGTGGGCGTATAGAACTGCTTATAAGACACCCATTGGCATGTCACCTTTCCAGGTTGTTTATGGTAAAAATTGTCATTTGCCAGTGGAGTTACTTCACAAGGCATATTGGGCAACTAAATTTTTGTACTTGGATGTGCAACCTGCAGGTGAGAAGAGGTTATTGCAGCTAACTGAACTTGATGAGTTCAGAGAGCAAGCATATAACACTTCTCGTGATTTTAAAGAAAAAACTAAAAAGTGGCATGACAAGAAATTGACTAATAAGAAGTTTGAACCTGGACAATTGGTTTTTCTATTTAACTCTAGACTTAAGCTTTTCCCTGGAAAGCTTAAATCTAGATGGTCTGGTCCTTTTGTGATTGTGCAGGTCTCACCTTTTGGTGCTATTGAAATTAAGGACCCCAAGATTGGGGACACTTTTAAAGTGAATGGACAGCGACTTAAGGTATATCATGGTGGAGTCATTGATCAGAGTGCATCCTCGGTTGAGCTCACAGACCCTTAGTTCTTGAGAAGGGGTCAACCGTCAGGCTCGGGACGTTAAACAAGCGCTTGCTGGGAGGCAACCCAGTGGTAAGTAGCTCTTTCATAGTAATTTTAATTTTAATATTATTTTTCTTTTAGTGTAGGATTTTATTGTTTTTTTTTTAAAAAAAAAAAAAAAAGTCTACAGGTCTGATGGACTCGCCTGGGCGCGGCACCTGTGCGCCCAGGCGAGTTGGGGTGAAAGGGGGGTTCAAAAACTGACTTCGTGAAAAAAGAAGAGAAGTGGCAAACCCGTGAAAAACCCGCCCAGGCGAGTGTCAGATCCGCCCAGGCGGGTTAGGGGGTCTGTACGTTGCGAAGAAAATTAAGGGACTCGCCCAGGCGAGCCATGACCCTCGCCCAGGCGAGTGGCGATAAGTTCAGAACTTTGAAATACGAAAAGGGGGTTTCGACCCCAACATTCTCCCTTGCTTCTTCTCAGTCGCCTCCTTCTTCTCTCAACCCTCCTCAACCCCAAAATCGCACCAAACCACCCTTCTCCACCACTTTCTTCCACTTTCTCCACCACAAATCATTCTCCCTTGCTCCTCCTTGTCACATGCTTGAAGGTGTTGTTCTTATCTCACTCCAATTCGGGTTCTCATCTCTCTCCTCTAGGGTTACGAATTTTGCACTATAATTGTGGGTAAGTATCCTTCCTCTCTTGTCACCCCTCTGATTAATGGCTTAGGTCTTGTTTTTGGGTAGTGTTTGCACTTGATTTACACTTTTTAGGACTTTGAGTTCTAGTGCCCACAAGGTGTTTGTTGATTTGCCACTTAGGAATTTTTCTGAACATAATGGCTTCCAGGGACAAGGGTAAGAAACCTAGGCTTGCTAGTAGCTCTAGTCGACCCTTGTCGGACAGAAACTCGCCCAGGCGAGCCTTATTCTAGCCTGGGCGAGTGGCGCAGATATCAGTTGCGATTTTCTTATCTTTTAGGATTTGGAAGGGATTTGTTTTATCTTTTTACTTAAATATATTAGGATTGGTAATGAGGATTCATTCAGAACACTTGGAATAGAGTTTTTGCATTGGTTTTTGCGAAGAACACGGAGATTAGAGGCAAGGATTAGTGGTAATTATGTCACTCTTTATCACTTGTATTGCTTTTCTTCTTCCCATTATGAACTAAACCCTTCTTTGGGATGTAGGAGTAGATGAACATGGAACCTTGTTAATGTTTATGCAATGAATTGATTTTGTTTTTCCATTATAAATTTTGTGTTTGATTATGTTCTAATTTGTTGTTCGTGAATGTGCGCAGTTCATGACTTTTGGAAATCCTTTATGAATAGACATATGAATTTAGGATTTAGCCTAATAATCAAACAGTTCAATTGCATAGGCACAGACATGTTTTCTATGAATTGGATAATTTCACAAGTTTTGATTGAACTTAATTAAGGGTTAGGTTTTTAAGGCTCTTTGAGACATCATTGGGAGATTAATACCTAAAATACAGAAACGTGCTAAGACATTAGGCGTTTTCTACCTTTGCAAAACAAATTCAGAATTTAGGAAAACAAATCAATTCGTTGTTAAATGTTTTAGGAACCTTCATCGAAACTACGTCCCGCTTTTTCCCATTGTTCAAGAATCGTTTTATTTATTTGTTTTAATTCATTTAAATCAACAATCACTCAAACAATTGTATTTTAATTTAATTTTCATTTAGTAACTACGAATAGGTGAGAATTATTAGAATCAATTTCAGTCCTCGTTGGGAACGATACTCTATTTATCACTTTATTACTTGTACGATCTGGTACACTTGCCAGAATCCCAACAACCCATCATGGAAGAAGGGGAAGTTATTCACCGTCGAGGGTGACGAGGTGGACCCAGCTGATATGATCGCAGGTAACTAATGTTTGCCAAGTCCATGCGTAATGTTTCTAAGTTCGATTGTGGGGTAGATAGTCTTCTCCTTAGTTGCTAAATAGGGAATTAGTAATGTCTTAGGTTAGAATTGCTTAAAAACATGTTGGAAATCTGCCTTTCCAAATACAATTCTGTTCTTATAGATAACATATGAAAGACCTTAGAAAGAATTCTTAAGTTTGAGAACTCTAGTGTCAAGTGACCAATACTATACTGTGATGTTGTTATTTGATGTAATGTAAGGTTAGAACTGATCACTCTAATCCTTGCATTTGTTAAGTGATGACATTATTGATAGAAACCGACAGTGATGTGTTGTTGGTAGACGTGAGGATGGGATTGATCACCTCAATTCTTGCATCTATCAATAAATGCTATCATTGTAACCTCAAAGTGAAAGTAGACGACCAAAGTAGTGACTTCCAAGGAAAATAATTCTTGTAAGTGAAGCCAACCTAACCCAGTAACACTCGTTCAAGAGCTTCATATAGAGTTAGAGAGTAAATAGAAAATAGTTCTAAAGAAATGAAGTCTTGGTGTATACTACTTGTTCCAAGGTAGTATAGCTAAGTGCTAACCCCTTGGATGAGTTAAGAAAACTCACCAGAAATTATTCTTGACCATCATATCAACCAAACCGATCTGAGCAATTTGACAATTGCTTCGAATCTTCTCCCGTTTCTTAGACAACCATTCATAAGAATAGCCGGTTATGCCAAATTTGTAAAATTCCTGCGTTAAACCCAACCAATCTTGATAATTAACCCAGCTAATGGAAAGTTGTCGTACCCTTCACCTTTGGTAGTTAGGTAACTCTTGGAACTAATATGGACCTCTTCCTTCCTTTTCTTTTTAATCGTTTCATGGAAGAAGTTGATTGTGGAGCATTTAGTAGGGATTGTGCCTGCTCTAACCAACTAAGCATTGGGGTGCTTCTTGTTCATGAATGCTTGTGTTTTTGAAAGGTTCTAAACCTTATCGGTGCTAGTCAATCCTGGTGAGAAGATAAACTCTAAGGCGTTCTATCCTACAAAACTCTTCGTGTAACATCCCGAACTTTGATTTTAAGGAAATTATTGATTTAAAACCTTAGAAAAATTGGAAAAGTGATTTAATGAATTTTTCCAAATATGTGGGTGGTGATTATAGGTCCTAGGAGTTGTATAGGAGGTATATATGGCCTTGGGCAGGGTCATATAAGCGAGATCGGGAGTAAAATCGGCGTTTTAGGTGTTAGAAATCAACCGAAAAGATAAAATTAGAAATTTATTATGGGAAGCTAAGAAAGTAAATTCCACCGTTGGATGTGAAGTTTGAGGGGTGAAGAAGCATGTCTAAAAATTTGGACTCGATCCGACGGTCGACGAAAAAGTTACGGCGAATCGAAGGTTGGAAACCCAGAAACTCGCCCAGGCGCACCAGCCATGCGCCCAGGCGAGTCACTATTCATTTGGCGCACCATCCAGTGGGAAATCCGCCCAGGCCAGCCCACCATTTGCCCAGGCGGGCGCAACACCACTCCAGCGCACCAGGAACGTGAGTTGGCGCACCAGAAAATCCCCCAGCCGCACCATTTCCATTTCTGACCGAGCCAGCTACGCACCAGCTTGGTTCTGGTGCAGTTTTCTCGCCCAGGCGAGGGAATGTCTCGCCCAAGCGAGATGATGCGCACGCCAGCCGCACCAGAAATTCTGTTGGCGCGCCAGAGCCCCCACCAGCACGCACCAGGTGCACCATCAGCACCAGTTGGTGCCAAGACTCGCCCAAGCGAGTAATGGGCTCGCCCAAGCGAGTGGCGCGCACCAGATCAGATCTGGTGCGTCCAAATTCAAACTTGGGGCCAAAGTATTGATTTCTGGCCACACGATTTCCCTGCACCCTAGGCTGATCAAAAAGGCACCAAACACACTTCATTCCACCACTTTTCAACTCCAAAGCAACTCATCACTTCATCAATTTCTCTCAAGCTCCAAGAGCAACTTCATCATATCTCCTCCACCAAACCACCATAAACACTTGATCTTGGGCACCCCAAACCCAAAATCAAACACACCCATCAAGCTTGCATCATGGAATTTGGCTACGAGCTCTTTTCTCTTCCTCCTTGGCTCACACGTGATACTCCCTTCTTCCCTCTCTTTGGATTTTAATTTTCTCATCATTGATTTGGGTAAGTGAGTTTCATGCCATAAGTATTTTCCTTTTCAATCAAACTTTTCTTAGTTTATGGATTTTGTTCTAAAACCCTAGGGGTTCTTGCACCATATCATGTAGGAGTTGAGTCTCATGCCTTCAAACTCAAACCAAGGCAAAGACAAGGATCACTTCATCATTTCCTTATTGAGGTGGCAAGCTAGACTTAGGAAGTTCAAAGTTTCCAAGATTTTGAGCTAGGGCTCACTAAGGTTCTATTTACTCTTTACTAATTTAAGGTAAGGAGTGGGTTATAGTGAGTATTACCTTACTCTGGGGTTTAGTTTACATTATGCATATAATGGGTACTAAGATTTTTGTGTTAGTTTAGGTTGATATGATATAGAATAATTGTTAGAATAGAATTTATGACTTAGGGAATTTATTTTGATGTTGATATATTACATTTTGTGATTTGGTGATGTTGATGAATTATATGCTTATGTTGTTTAATAATTTGAGTTGTGATAATAAGTGAAATTGTGCTAATTAAGTTACAAAATATATTTGTGATCATTGGATAATGAAAATGTGTAATGTGGTAATTAATTTTGAATAATGGAATTTGCTAAAAATTGATAATGATAAAGAACTAATTAAATTATACCCAGGCTCAGCCAGGGGAGATTATATTTTACCCGGGCGCAGTAAGTCGCTATCGCGTGGTGGTGCGAGCGCAGTAGGTCGTGACCAGGGGATTGAGACACATACCCGGGCGCAGTAAGTCGTGAGTGCACAGGAGTGCAGACGCAGTAGGTCGTGACCAGGGGATTGAGACACATACCCGGGCGCAGTAAGTCGTGAGTGCACAGGAGTGCAGACGCAGTAGGTCGTTACCAGGGACAGATAAAAAGAATATAAATATGATTAAAATACATGGAACGAAAGACTTAAGAAAATGTTAAATCAAAATCGATTTGAGAAACTAATGAATACTCGAAATTGAATTGTGATGAATTGACTCTTATTTATGATGTTGTGATTGAATTGTTATATGTGTATGGCTTAGCGTCGCATTATGTCTTAATTGGAAACTGCCTCCCCATTTTATGTGTAATACTCACTCCTTACTATCATCACAGGTACTGAGGAAGAGTTTGCACCTGAGCAGGCCGAGCAGGAGTACTCTCCCTCTCAGGGAGAGTAGGTTACCTTTAGATATGTAGGACTTGGAAATGTTCTGGGCCCGATGATGTGAATCATTTTTGTTGCATATAATTGTAAATAGCTTTTTGGGGGCCCAGGACGACTCCTTTTGGGAAAGGGGTATATTTTGGGGAAAAACTGTCTTCCTAAAACTTGTTTATGTTTCCGCTAACTCTGATGTTCATGCTATGATGTTTTAAACTTGTTTCTGATGCGTGCACGTAGATGCACTAGCTGGTATATATATATATATATATATATATATATATGTGAATAGCCCTGCAGGCTTTGTTATGTGAAAATATTATTGTTTATCAGGTTGCAGGAAAACAGGAATTTTTGGAAAAGTCCAATAAACAAACGAAACTCCGTCCGTTTGACGGGAGATTTTCATTTGAATTAAAAGTAACTAAATGTTTTTCCTAATCAATTCATGAGTCGAAAAAGGAATTTTCAAGTTGCTATTTTTAATTAAGGGTATAAAAAGGGTAAATAAACTTAGGTGTTACATTTTATGGTATCAGAGCAGTTTCCCTCGGCCTTTGGAGTGTGGACTCACATCTCCAAATGGTTACTCACCAAGCGAGTAACCGATATGAGTAAATAAGTGACTAAATTAGAGTAGTAAGATAGAGTAGTTATTACTGCTAAATAATATATGTATTAGCTTGTCATTTTTCTAGGATTAGAAGTTATGGCAAGTAGGCACAGTGACGATGATAGGATCGCTGCAATCATTGAGAGTTTGGTCCAAATCAATCAAAGACAAGCTGAATTGGTGGCTACGGCAGTGACAACCATAGCCTCACTTAACCAGTCGTCTCAGGCAATTCACGATCCCTCCCCAGCTGAAATTCATTGGTTGACTGAATTCAAGTGGCATGGTCCCCCTAAGTTCGAGGGTGGCTATAATCCGAATGTAACCCGGAAGTGGCTTCGGGAGATAGAAGAAATTCTCCACGATATATCGCCGCCTGAGGAACAGAAAGTCCTTTTGTTTCAATATGCACTTGTTGGAGAAGCAGAGCAGTGGTGGGAGCAGGTTCAAAAGTGTATGGAGACCAATGAACAAAAAGTGTCATGGGATGCATTCAAGGAAAGGTTCCGGGGAAAGTATCTTTTCGAAGATGTCCGAAAGGAGAAGGAACGTGCTTTCCTATGCTTGAGACAAGAGAACATGAGTGTTGATGAATATGTAGGGAAATTTGAGGATCTGATTCACTATGCTACCAGCTATAAGGGTGTGAATGAAGAAATCAAATGTATCAAGTTCCTTGCAGGACTCCGTGAGGATCTTAGAGTAGTTCTTGGAGAGGTACCCAAGGACAACTTTGCTCGGCTAGTACATTGGGCCAGCGTTTGGGATAAAGGTATGGCGAGGTCGAAAGGTGCCAAAGGGAAATCAAAGGTTCATTCTAAACCTGATATCGAGAGGGTTACTTCAAAGAAAGCAAGGCGGATGGTAACCCCTCAGTTTCCCAAGTCTACTTGTGTCCATTGTGGGAAGAAGCATGGGGGAGAATGCTGGTATCGGAATCAAACCAGGAAGAATTTCACTTGTTTTCAATGTGGACAACCGGGGCATTTCATGGCAAATTGTCCCCTGAAGGGTGTACGGGAGGAAGCAGTTATGCTACAGCAGCAGCTGGCACCTGGGAGTCAGCATATTCCGAGGGGTACGTCTTGTATGTTGCGATCTTTTGTAGTTGTTGTTGGAATTAGGAAATTGACTATTCTCGCAAATTTCCCTAGTCTCCTTATAAAATTATGAACATCTTAGGAGCTGTAAGTTTCTACCCTTGTTAAGCTTTTAGTAAAACCATATGAAGTATACCCCCTCTATCTATTTTAAATGGATGGCCAATAGTTCAAAATAAGTTAATGTTAGGCCTAAGCGAACGAAAATCAATCAACCCATGCCCTTAGGTATTGTCGGAATCGAATTTCTTCGATGTCGTTTTGATAGCTACATTCCTTGGATTGTATTCCTGATTTAAGTCTCGTTCTGGAAATTAGTGGTCACAGGAAAAGACTTAGAACTTCTGAGTTCTTATAACAGAAAAATGTGGAAAATTTAGTGATATACCAAAATAAATCTGACCTTAGAAAGAGCTTATAAGTTTAAGGCATTAGTTAAGACGCTTAAGCAAGAACTGCGATAATGTTATTATCTAATGGAGTGTGAGGTTAGAACTGATCACTCTAATCCTTGCATTTGTTAAATGATAACATTGTCAACATCCATTTAACAGTGATGTACTATTAATAGACGTGAGCTTGGGATTGATCACCTCAATCTTCGCATCTATTAATGGATACTGTCATTACAACCTTTTAAGTGAAATCGAGACAGCCGAAGCAATGGCTTCCAAGAAGTAAAACCCTTGTAAGAAAGTCAACTGACCGAAACAATACCGTTCCCAAAACTTATTGTAGGATCTAGAATTTGACCTAGAACAAAACGGAAGGAAGGAGAACCTTAGGTTGTTTTTCCCGATTGTAGAATAGTATTAGTACATATTAGAATCATAGAACGGGTTAAGCAAAACCTTACATGAACTAACTCTAACTATCATAGAGACCGAACCGATTATGGGTAATCTGGTACTTACTGGGAATCTTACCAAGATTCCTAAATGACCCTCGGTCATTAGAACAAATCTTAATAAATTTGTGAAGTCTCCACATTGAGGCTGAACAATTTTAATGATTGACCAACCACAAGTGGTGAAACACCGCTTGGCCTTCAATCATAGAAGTGATGTAAATCTTAAGCGTGTTGTAACTCCTAAAAGTGACATAAGAGTTAGATTCCATAAACACTCTTAGTCTATACCGAATTTATGCAAGCATCCTTGAAGGTTCGATTTAAAGTAGGCGAAAGGCTTGGTCATTAACAAGCATCAAGACTTGGTTTATAACTCTATAGAGTTAGCTTAGTGAACAACGAAACCCCTAAATCTCAAGTATATATATATATGCCCACCTTGGATCATGATTACCCAATCATCGTTTGAATGCTCCATTACTATTTCTGTGAAACTTCGACTAATGATTCGATTAGTAAAAGTGGACCTCCTTCTTCTTATTCTATTTGATCCGATGCAATTATAGAGTAGTGGCTATTACGTCATAATCAGAGATTGCCTCCTTCCAGCCGACTAAGAAGAGCGAATTCACGACTTACCCTTAATTTTCATCCTAGAATGTTCATTATCCTTAGAGTCCTCGTTTTGTCTACTCGGCTCGTTCCTTATGGACGAGTAGAGTTCTAGCCATGATCCGTTGTATTCTGCAAAAGTTTGTGGATCACATGATCTTATTCTGTCTCCCTAAAATAGCAACATAAATTCTTCGTGAAATTCTATGGATTTAGTAAGTGTCATTGTTTAATCCTTGCGTTCTTCGTCGGAAGTTCCATGAGAGACGATCAAAAGCTGATACAATCGGTCTCTTACCTTCGGGTATCGAGATAATATAGTATGGTAATGCCAAGTGGGGGAGCAACTTAGCAATCCAACTTGGGGTTTGTCTAAGTAAAAATGAGTCGAGAAGTAGACGAACTAAAATGGGAGGAAAATCCAAACCGTAGGCTAAAGTTGTATCAGTGGGGTGGTTCTCCAATTGAGGGACAGAATGGAATTTCGGGGACGAAATTCCAATAAGTGGGGGAGAATTGTAACATCCCGAACTTTGATTTTAAGGAAATTATTGATTTAAAACCTTAGAAAAATTGGAAAAGTGATTTAATGAATTTTTCCAAATATGTGGGTGGTGATTATAGGTCCTAGGAGTTGTATAGGAGGTATATATGGCCTTGGGCAGGGTCATATAAGCGAGATCGGGAGTAAAATCGGCGTTTTAGGTGTTAGAAATCAACCGAAAAGAGAAAATTAGAAATTTATTATGGGATGCTAAGAAAATAAGTTCCACCGTTGGATGTGAAGTTTGAGGGGTGAAGAAGCATGTCTAAAAATTTGGACTCGATCCGACGGTCGACGAAAAAGTTACGGCGAATCAAAGGTTGGAAACCCTGAAACTCGCCCAGGCGCACCAGCCATGCGCCCAGGCGAGTCACTATTCATTTGGCGCACCATCCAGTGGGAAATCTGCCCAGGCCAGCCCACCATTCGCCCAGGCGGGCGCAACACCACTCCAGCGCACCAGGAACGTGAGTTGGCGCACCAGAAAATCCCCCAGCCGCACCATTTCCATTTCTGACCGAGCCAGCTACGCACCAGCTTGGTTCTGGTGCAGTTTTCTCGCCCAGGCGAGGGAATCTCTCGCCCAAGCGAGATGATGCGCACGCCAGCCGCACCAGAAATTCTGTTGGCGCGCCAGAGCCCCCACCAGCACGCACCAGGTGCACCATCAGCACTAGTTGGTGCCAAGACTCGCCCAAGCGAGTAATGGGCTCGCCCAAGCGAGTGGCGCGCACCAGATCAGATCTGGTGCGTCCAAATTCAAACTTGGGGCCAAAGTATTGATTTCTGGCCACATGATTTCCCTGCACCCTAAGCTGATCAAAAAGGCACCAAACACACTTCATTCCACCACTTTTCAACTCCAAAGCAACTCATCACTTCATCAATTTCTCTCAAGCTCCAAGAGCAACTTCATCATATCTCCTCCACCAAACCACCATAAACACTTGATCTTGGGCACCCCAAACCCAAAATCAAACACACCCATCAAGCTTGCATCATGGAATTTGGCTAGGAGCTCTTTTCTCTTCGTCCTTGGCTCACACGTGATACTCCCTTCTTCCCTCTCTTTGGATTTTCATTTTCTCATCATTGATTTGGGTAAATGATGAGCATTTTATTTCCCATTATTCCTTGCATTATTTTACTCCTATTATTGATACTTGTTGCCCATTTGACATTGATTAGCTTGATTTAGTGATTTAGAGTTTATTGGACTAATATTCCGAATATTGTTTAATTTGGAATTATTTAGCCTAATTAATTCTATTTCTATTTTCAGGTAATATTTGGCACAAGGACACTTTGGGCATTTTGGAAATGAAGATTGAAGTATTGAAGTGAAGATTGTAATTTGCATTTAGGTCCCTTTTTAATTGTAATTTTCAGAATAGTGTTTCTTAGGACTTGGGCCCATGTTTTAGGCCCATTTTCATGACTAAAGAGGGAAAATTCGTGTAACCCCCAGGAGAGACTCCCATTTCAGATTTATCACTCTCTCTCTAGGTTAGAACTTCTCTCTTGGCTCTCCCAAGTGGTGGTGGCTGCTAGGGTTTTGTTCTTCCCCATTTCTACTCGTTTTTCTTCATTTATGGCCATGGAAGGCTAGACTTCAAGGGTTAATCCCTTTGGTATTGTATTATCTACTCTTGAGCTCTTGTTATTAATGCAATTTCGTTTTCTCTTCTCTGTTTTCATGTTTATCGATGTGTAGTGGTTTGCTTAATTCCATTTCGTAGAGATAATACATGAATATAAATGCTTAATTTGTATTAACTCGTAAAAACTCCAATTCTGGTTTCTGATGCTTAATTAGAAGTTAGGGTTTGGAGTGATAACTGAATTTTCGCTTAGTATTTGGTTATCACGAGTTGGACAGAGGAGAGGAGAGGAATCGATCTTTAGTGAGCTAGGATTGAGTAGTGTACGTAGCCAAAGGGGTTTGCCCGCTTTTGTTTCTGATTTTCTTAGTTTTTTTATATTCTGTTTATGTTTTGTTCTTCACATTTGTCACACACAAAAACCCCCCCATTTTACTGCACACTACGTGTTTGATACTTTGCCTAGACCGATATTCGCTGGGAAACGACCTAGGATCACCTTCCTAGTACTACAGAATAAACACCTTTTATTTTGATCGGGTACGGCCTCGATCAGTAAGTGAGTTTCATGCCATAAGTATTTTCCTTTTCAATCAAACTTTTCTTAGTTTATGGATTTTGTTCTAAAACCCTAGGGGTTCTTGCACCATATCATGTAGGAGTTGAGTCTCATGCCTTCAAACTCAAACCAAGGCAAAGACAAGGATCACTTCATCATTTCCTTATTGAGGTGGCAAGCTAGACTTAGGAAGTTCAAAGTTTCCAAGATTTTGAGCTAGGGCTCACTAAGGTTCTATTTACTCTTTACTAATTTAAGGTAAGGAGTGGGTTATAGTGAGTATTACCTTACTCTGGGGTTTAGTTTACATTATGCATATAATGGGTACTAAGATTTTTGTGTTAGTTTAGGTTGATATGATATAGAATAATTGTTAGAATAGAATTTATGACTTAGGGAATTTATTTTGATGTTGATATATTACATTTTGTGATTTGGTGATGTTGATGAATTATATGCTTATGTTGTTTAATAATTTGAGTTGTGATAATAAGTGAAATTGTGCTAATTAAGTTACAAAATATATTTGTGATCATTGGATAATGAAAATGTGTAATGTGGTAATTAATTTTGAATAATGGAATTTGCTAAAAATTGATAATGATAAAGAACTAATTAAATTATACCCAGGCTCAGCCAGGGGAGATTATATTTTACCCGGGCGCAGTAAGTCGCTATCGCGCGGTGGTGCGAGCGCAGTAGGTCGTGACCAGGGGATTGAGACACATACCCGGGCGCAGTAAGTCGTGAGTGCACAGGAGTGCAGACGCAGTAGGTCGTGACCAGGGACAGATAAAAAGAATATAAATATGATTAAAATACATGGAACGAAAGACTTAAGAAAATGTTAAATCAAAATCGATTTGAGAAACTAATGAATACTCGAAATTGAATTGTGATGAATTGACTCTTATTTATGATGCTGTGATTGAATTGTTATATGTGTATGGCTTAGCGTCGCATTATGTCTTAATTGGAAACTGCCTCCCCATTTTATGTGTAATACTCACTCCTTACTATCATCACAGGTACTGAGGAAGAGTTTGCACCTGAGCAGGCCGAGCAGGAGTACTCTCCCTCTCAGGGAGAGTAGGTTACCTTTAGATATATAGGACTTGGAAATGTCCTGGGCCCGATGATGTGAATCATTTTTGTTGCATATAATTGTAAATAGCTTTTTGGGGGCCCAGGACGACTCCTTTTGGGAAAGGGGTATATTTTGGGGAAAAACTGTCTTCCTAAAACTTGTTTATGTTTCCGCTAACTCTGATGTTCATGCTATGATGTTTTAAACTTGTTTCTGATGCGTGCACATAGATGCACTAGCTGGTATATATATATATATATATATATATATATATATGTGAATAGCCCTGCAGGCTTTGTTATGTGAAAATATTATTGTTTATCAGGTTGCAGGAAAATAGGAATTTTTGGAAAAGTCCAATAAACAAACGAAACTCCGTCCGTTTGACGGGAGATTTTCATTTGAATTAAAAGTAACTAAATGTTTTTCCTAATCAATTCATGAGTCGAAAAAGGAATTTTCAAGTTGCTATTTTTAATTAAGGGTATAAAAAGGGTAAATAAACTTAGGTGTTACACTTCGCATACCATGATCCCAGGGTATCTATTCTGGGAAAGATTCTAAAACTATTCTGGAATGCTAAACATTTCGAGTTTTCCCGTATCTAGCTAATGCAACTCCAGCCTTACATCTATCCGAGGGACGATCGGAAGCGGATTCACCCAATCCCACATCATTTAGCATAGCGGTAATTGGGTAAGTCGATGCCAAGTGGGGGAGCACTTCCTACCCTAATTTAAATTCTGCCTAGGTAAGGGCAAATCGAAAGACTGACGGAAGAAACCAGAGGGAATTAAAGATAGGAATCACAAGTCCTACCACCGGGGTGGTTCTCCATTTACGGAACCTAATGGAATTTCGGGGACGAAATTCTAATAAGTGGGGGAGAAATGTAACATCCCGAATTTTAATTCTAATAATAATTAGAATTATAGTAAGATTTGGAAGTAAGGATTATCATATAAGGGATTTAAAATGATGGATTAGGAGTGATTTGAGTGCCATATAGGAGTCAAGGAGCATTGGCATCGAAAAGCATATTTAAAGAAGACCAAACGAGTGTTAAAAATCGAGTTTTCGGTGTTATAAACACCCGACATTAGGAAATTCAAAATAAAAGATTTAAGACTCAAAACACAATTCCCACCGTTGGATATGAAGGTATGAGTTTTAGGAAGTTACTCGTCAAATTTGAGCAAGATCCGACGGTGAACGAAGAAGTTATCTCGAATTGAAGCAGGAAGAAAATAGAAGGAAAATAGGAAAATGAATAAATGGGGTACTGGGCAAAATACTCGAGTCTTTTGGAAAAGACTCGAGTGTTTTACAGTGAACTCTCAGGTATACTCGAGTCTCGAGTATTTTTAAAGGAAACACTCGAGTCTTTTGGAAAACACTCGAGCGTTTTGTGCAGATAGTCTTAAAAACGTGTTTCAGCCAACAATCTCATTCATAACCCAAATTCACTCTCTCTCCTAGGTCACGAACAAGCTCTCATTCTCTCTTCAAATTTCACCTCAAATCATCAAATACATCCATGATAAACCATTAAAAACCAATCCCCATCACTCACCAACATCATCTCTTCCATCAATCTCTCCTATTGTTCTCTTTCAAGCCATGGGTATGAGTTAGGGTTTAAGAGCTTCCACACCCAATCTTGATTTTCAACCTTTCAAGCTCCAAGTAAGTTAAATTCATGCTTTTCTCCTTATTTCATTCATGATACACGAATTCCCACTCTTAATTCTAACTAATTTTGCCTCCGGGATTCCATAGCTCATTCTCTCTCCTCCCTCTCATGGAGGTTTCCATTTCTAAGCTTAGGACCTTCAAGTTTTTCCATGGGGTTTAGTTTGAGCATCATGGAATGAGCAATAATCCTCCTTTTTGTGACTTTATAATAGGTTCTATCACTCTCTTGTGGATTTTTAGCTCTTGGTGGGCAAACTCAAGCATAAGACACTTGGAACCTCCTCATCCTTAAGTGTTTGAGGTAAGGGAGTGGATATGGTGAGCTTTGCCTTGTTCTAGGGAGTAGGCTCTAGTTAGTATATAATGCTTGTTAGGATTATGTGTTAGGGGAGAAAATTAGACTATAAATCCCTATGTTATTGAATATGAAATTCTAATTAATTAAATATGCATGATGAATGGATGTTAAGACTAGGAAAAGGAAACCCAATAATATAAGAATGATTTATTTGATAAATGAAATTTGGTTAATGACTATATTGAAGTACATGAGGAATTGGGTAATGTGATAGTGAATTTGACATAAATGATAGCTATGATTAGTGACTTTATTTGTAAAGTTGTGAATTAAATGATAAATAATTGTTGTAGCAAATATATGTATGTGTTGTGGAGTAAATTGATAGAGGGAGAAATGGAATGGAAACGAATATATGTGTTGTTAAAGCAAAAATATGAGAAGGTGATAATATGTATGTTTCGGTTGAATATGTTTGTGCACTAAATTTTAAATATGTATAAAGGTGAAAATGGAAGTAAAATGGTTATGTGTAAACAAAAGTAAAAGGTGATGTATGTAAATTAAAATGAAAGGCAACCTGAATGTTGGGCTATAAAAGAGAATACTACTTGGTATGATTGTGATAACTGAGAAAGGAAATGAATAAGGAAATTGCATGAATGATTAGATGTTGAATGTGTGTAGTTGAATTTAAATGTGATATAATTGTTTATGTGAAAATATGAAAGTATGTTTTGGCCTCTGATGTGAGGTAATGAATATGGAAATGTAATTAAGTGCGTTGGCCTCTGATTTGAGGTGACGATTAATGAATTAGAGCAATGAGTGTTGACCTCTGACCTGAGGGACACAAGGTGAAATGAATGTTATTAAGTGTTGACCTCTGACCTGAGGGACACCAGTTGAATTACAATGAAAGTGTGTGTTGACCTCTGACCTGAGGGACACGATATGAATTGAAATGAATGAGTGTTGACCTCTGACCTGAGGGACACCGGATGAAATGTGCATTGGTGTGTTGACCTCTGACCTGAGAGACACACCGTGAATTAAGGGATTGAAGTGTTGACCTCTGACCTGAGGGACACAAAATGAATCATAATGAATGGGTGTTGACCTCTGACCTGAGGGACACATAATTTAAATAAGGAAAAGTATGAGGGCCTCTGACTTGGGGTGATAATTGTGGTGAATGAAACTGTGCATTGGCCTCTGATTTGAGGTGATGTACCTAAATGATGAAGTAAGTGTGTGAAAAGAAATAAAAGTAAAGGAAAGGGGTATTGAAATGAATAATGGAAATGGATGCTGAATGAATAATGAAACTGGAAATCTGGAATGAATAATGAATATTGAAATAATGAAATGAGTATATTGTGTAATATGTGAATATATGCTTATCTGCTAAATGTGTTTGACCTAGTGGGTTGTTATGTCTAGTTAGAAACTGCTTTTTATTTCATGTGCAATGCTCACTCCCTTATAGTTTCAGGTACGGAGATTGAGCTGGCACAGCCCCCGGCCGAGCAGGAGTACTTTCCCTTACAGGGAGAGTAGGGTTATTATGGGATATGGAAGAATATTATGAACTTAAGCCTCCTACACTATTTTGATGTAAAATTTGTTATTCATATTTTAAGTGAGGCTTAGGATGTTTTATTTTGACAAAGTTATATGTTTTGGTTATGACACTCAAACTTAGTATTTTCCGCTATTACTCTGATATATTTGGATCCCATGGGGCCTTGATATGATGTAGAAATATAATCTGAAGCCCTGCTGGCTATTAGTTGTTTATTTGAAAATTGTTTATACAGGTTAAATTTTGGAAAGTCCGAAAAACAGACAAAACTCCGTCCGTTTGACGGGTGATTTTACTAAACTAAAAAGGAATTTTTAAGTTCACATTTTTAATACCTGGGAACTAAGGGTAATATTTATTAGGGTGTTACATTTATGATATCAGGACAGCTAAAATGGGTGATAGTTGCCATTGATTACTTTACCAAGTGGATTGAAGCCGAGCCTCTGGAAACTATCTCGTCGGCCAAGGTTCAGAAGTTCTTTGAAAGACAGGTCGTAGCTCGGTTTGGAGTTCCACAAGTTCTGGTGACTGACAACGGAACTCAATTTGCAGCAAAGGCATTCCAAGATCTGGTCAATGCTTTAACATTGACACTATTTTTCCTCGGTCGAGCACCCTCAGACCAATGGACAAGTAGAATCAGTGAACCGAACTATAATCCAGGGGATCAAGAAGAGGCTCATCGGTGCAAAAGGAAATTGGCTGGAGAACTTGCATGAAGTACTTTGGTCATATCGCACCACAATACAGACTTCAACGGGAGAGACTCCTTATCGGCTTACTTACGGTTGTGACGCAGTCATCCCGATAGAAATGATTATCCCTTCATTCCGATCCATACAACAACCAAACCCCCTCAACAACACTTTACTGTGTGAGGACCTTGTTCTGTCGGATGAAGTCAGAGATCTAGCCACCGAGCGGGAAAGACATGCCAAGCTTATGCAAGCGAAAGGGTATAATCGCTCGGTATTACCCAGAGAGTTCGAGGTAGGTGACCTCGTCCTAAGAAGAGCTGACATTGGCCTCAAAAATGCTAAAGACGGGAAACTGGCTCAAATTTGGGAAGGGCCGTACCGAGTAGTTTCCAAAACAGGAACATGAGCCTACAAGCTCGAAACTCTCTCGGGCGCTCTCATCAACAACACATGGAACGTGGCAAAGCTTAGAGCATATTTCAGCTAAAGTTTTTTATTCGTTTCAATTCTATTTTCAATTGTTTTTAGTTTGATTATTACCTTTGCTTTATGTTAGGATTGTTTATTTTTGATGATGGTGTACGCTCGGTGGAACTCCGAGCCCATTGTATTCACTGCTTCGAATAAATAAAAGTTCTGTTATTGAATTCATTGTATTTACGTACTTTTCCTCATAACCGACTAGCCACCGTTTATGACGCGAACGATTATAAACAGCTCGAACAAGAACTTATAACTCGTCAAGTACTTTAAAAAAGATTCCCGATTCAAACATGATTTGTCTTAAAATCATTTTATACATCGCGGATAGAGGAACCCACCTCGGCTAAAGTGCTGGAGTTCCGAGGTCTTAACACTTGAATTCTTAACAAAAAGAACAAAAGGAAGCACAAAATGATAACGTATTTTATAAATATTCAAAATTAGTTACAGAAAAGAGGTTCAAACCCATCTATTGGGGTAAATACAAAAGTGAAAAAGCAAAAGAAAAAAGCTACTCTATGTCAGACAGTACTACGCTATCAGGGTCAAATTTATCCTCTTCCTCCTCGTCGCCTTCGGCACCCTCGGCCCCTTCTTCCTCGGGCTCCTCAGCCAAGTGATCAGGCAGATCATTTCCGCCCATGTCTATTGGGACACCATTCTCGCCCACGATTTGACCATTTTTAACAGCAAAGTTGGGGTCAGCACCCTTGATCACGAGGTCAGGATTCAAGATGCGAAGTTGCTCGGTAGTGTTGAGGAAAGAATCTTCAACCGCGTGATCCCAATTGAACAAATTCTCTTTGGCTGCCTTCTTATGTTTGAGAGCTTTCGCTCTCATTTTAACCAGAGAGGCTCGGAGCCCAGCGGCTTCATCCTTGGCATACTCGAGTTGCTCTCGAGCCACTGCGGCATCTTCCTCGGCTTTCCGAGCCCTCCCCCTTGCCTCTTGCAGGATTGCAGCATCTTCCTTGGCCTTCTTCATAATTTCCTCGGCCTTTCTCATCTCCTCATTGGCCTCTTGAAGGGTTCTTTCCACTTTCACTTTGTCAGCCTTGGCGTCTTCAGCATCCTGCCTCTCCTTCTGCAGCTTTTCATTCTCGGCAGCCAATGCTTGAAGCTTTTTATCAAAGCCCTCTACCTGAAGTTGCAAGTAGTCTTCCCGAGCATCAGCTTCTTTTCTTTTTTTCTTCTCCTCGGGAGCCACCCCAGCATGAACGTCTTCGCCACGCTGACCGAGGTAGTGGAGAATGCTTGCACCTCTAAGAAGACCCTTCACCAAGGCTGAGCAATTGTTTTCCCAAACCGACGGGAGCCACGCATCTAGCACTTGCGCATCCTCAGGTGGGAAGATTGCTGCATAGAAGCTATCAGGGTTCTTCTTAGCCCATACTGTTTTGGCAACGATGACATTCATGCCCTTAGCACCTTGAATTCCTTTGTGTGATTTGCTCAAATTGAGCCAATCCCCAGCTACTCCCTTCCCTTTTTCCATCTGAGGCCTCTTGGAGGGATGCTCAGGAGTACCTTTAGCACTTGGTTGCGCTTCCAAGTTGATTATTTGCTCAACACCTTCGGCAGCCTGAAGCACCTCGGCAGGGACAGCACGAGGGGAAACAGTTGGACTATTCATTGGTGTTGGCTCGGAGGTCTGGCTTTTAGCCGAGGAGCCCGAGCCTGCCTTCACAGCAGCCAGCTGAGCCATCTTGGCCGAGGCAGCAGCACTCTTCTTGGCCTTTGACGCTTTCTTCCCCATTTTTTCTGCAAGAAAAAGTATGTTATACCGAGCAAAAAAAAAAAGTTATACCTTGCTCGGCCTTCACTTCGGCCTGTGTCCTCTTCAACAGAATTTGTTTTGTATCAATTTGACCCTTCTCTTGGAGATACTCCCAAACCCGATCGCCTAATCGTCTCTTGGCCTTGGTTAAATCTTCTTTATAATCAAATTGATACAAAGAGGCCCCTCGGTTGTATATACCGTTCGACCAGCTCAATGGGAATTGAGGCACGACCTTAATTTCCCCCTCTTCCTCAACTTGTTCCATAAACCAGCACACTTCGGCTCCAGTATACTTGTGAGACCCACAATTTTACCCAATTTATTTGTGATTTTATAATTAAAATTAGGAAATTATGCTTGATTTTGATACCTGGGTTTATATAAAAAATATATATATATGAAAATATATATGTATACACGTAACATGTATAGGTATATATATTATATACCAATGTTTCCCTAGCCTATTTAAATGAAATATTTTTAAGGTAAAGTATTTGATTTAAATGATTTTAAAAGATGAAATGATTTTTGATGGATTAGAGTATCCTATCTTTAGAAATTCATATCTTTTCAACCGTACGTCGAAAAATTACAAATGATATGTCAAAACGATCGTATCGAAATCTAGATTATGAAAATGTAAAGCTTTGATTTTTATTTTTGATTTTTCGAAATTTTATCACTGCTACAGTAGTGAACGAATTTTTGAGTTTTAAGAATCAAAGTATGGTTTTAATGCATTTAATAACCTTTTGACTAAAGAATATTTTATTTTGGAAAATGAAAATACATTTCTGAAGTTGTATAGTGTACTATTATTCAAATTAAGTGTATTTTCGTATTTTTATTATTTTTAAATTATTTGAAAGCTTAGAAAGTGTATTTTTGAAGGAAATGATCTTAGGACTTCAAAAATTCATAACTTTCAAACCGTAGGTCCAAAAATTACTAACTTTATATGAAAATGATCGTATTGAAATGTAAAATCTTAATATGTAAAAATAAAATTTTTATTTTACTGTTTGCGAAAATTTTTGTACAGTAGGTAGAAAATCTAATTTTAAATAATTAAGTGATTGGGTAATTATGTAGGCACCTCCACAATGAACCAATGAGAATTTTTCTCTCCTATTTCTAATATTATGCACAGTCCAAAATTAGTGTGGAAAGAGGGGAAGAATAGTTCTGAAGTTTGTGAGAATAATCCATGAATTAAAATGCTTTAGGAATCAACAAAATCCCATTTAATGCTAGTTCATGTTCCAAGTAGTGTTTGAAAATTTTTGAATGAAGCTTGATGAAGGGGGCACGAAATTTAGGTCTGAAAATGAAGGGAAATGCATCTCCAAACACCTATAAATAGAGAGCCTTAGTTCCACATCTTTCACACACTAACACTTGATAGTTTTACATGAGAAAAAAATAAAATTCTAAGAGAGAAAAAGAGAGAGAGGGACGTGTAAGCTAGGAGGGAGGAAGGAGAATTTGCTTGGTTGCTTGAAGTTTTCTAAAAGGCTTAAGGAGTAGAGGTAACCCAAAATCACTTATTTGATTAAGCTATTTTTAAGTTATTTTGTTTATATTTTTTTTAAGCCTTCTCAATTTCTTCTATAGCTAAGTTCTAAATTTTTATTTTCATTTTTAAGTTACCTTTGAATATATGAAATTGTTCTTAAGTCATATGAAATGAGAATGAGAAAAGGGACACCAAAAAGAGTGTTTAAAGGGATTTATCTCCCCTTTTCTTAAATTCTTAAGATGGCTAAATATTTTTGGATGAGTTTGAGTAAATTATTTCTGGGTTTATTTTATTCTAATATCATATGAAGTATAGAAATTTTGAATGGTTAAATAAGTTTTTATTCCTTGTCTTTTTAATTGTTTTATTTCTTTGTGTTAATGAATAATAATTAATAAAGTAAGTAATGATAGAAAAATTTTAATTTCTGGTATTTATATATATATATATATGAGACGTGTTATATATTGGAGAAATGGAAGATTGATTTGTGTATTTTAGTATGTGTATTGTGTTATTATTTAATAAAATGGAAATGAACAAAAAGGATTAAAATAGATTTTTGGTTTTATTTTATTTTCTTTTTCTGGACGTGTAATGAATATACATATATATATATATTTAGATTATATTATATGTTGTATTTCATGTATACTTGAGTTTTGGTGGATCTCTAAAGAAGAATAAGTATTTTTCTTAAAGTAAAAGTAAAATTAAAATGATTTAAAGGAACTAAAAATGGTTTTTGAAAATAAAATAATATTCTGGAAAATTTTAATGCAAATGAAGTGTATGGAATTATATGTTATGGAATTTTGTTGTAATTGTTATTGTTTGATTTTATTTGATTTTCTGTTGTTTGGATTTGAGTCTGATAAGAACAATTAGTAATTGAATATGAATAAAAAAAAATAAATTTTCTGGAAAAATAATAATAATGAACCGTGAGGTTATTGTATTATTCTAAGTAATCTTTGTAATTTATTTGTTGCATGATTTGTAGTTAAATTATAGTTGGTTGTTTAAAAGAAATAGGAAAAATGGTAGTTGTTATAAACCTATAAGAACAGGTGTTTTTGATTTATTTTATGAGTATGTGGTTGATATATTTGTAATATTATTTGCTGGAAAAAAATGAATTATTCTCTTAAAAGAAGTCTATTTTATATTTTGTTAAGGAATAGATCTCTTGTATTGTTTTGTTTTTAGTGTACGTAATGATGTAATTATATTATATGGATGCTTTAGGAATTGAAAATATTTTTCTAATTTTTATTTATGCTAGTCGAAGTTCTTAGAAAAAGAAATTAAATTTATTGAATTTTTCTAATTGATTTGATGATTGCTTTAGTGTGTTTATAGAATATATTATATGTTTATATGGAAAAGATTAATTTTGAAAGTTTCATTTTTATTCTGGGAATTTATTTTTAAATCTGAAAAATTTATTTATTTAAGATCCCAAATGACTATTTTTGAGAATGTTAGTGATACTTTGTTTGTATGTGCAAATATGATATAGAAATCAATAGAAATAAGTGTTTTGATTAATTGCTTTGATTTTATAAAAATATTTAGTTGCTGTCCAGAAATTTAGGATGCATGAAAAAGTGATATTTTATTTGAAATATTAGTTTAAAGTTGTAGCATAAGTAGGAATTGTATCTGAATTGTTTTGGATTGTTTGCTTGAACCTTAATTGAATTGATGCAACTTTTCTGTGGCTGCACAGCAGATGCAACTATTTTATTTTGTTTTAATTTAGTCATTTTATTATAGTAGAAGTTGTAATAAGAATTTAGGAAGAAATGGCATGTGTTTTCGATTTTCTGTTTAAGAGAAAATGAATTTTTAAGTTAGAATATGTATGCTGTCCAAAATTCTAAATTAGTTGCATCAATGATAGAAATTGTTTTGGATTAAATCAATATGTGAATTTTATGCTAAGACTTTTTATATATAGAGTTAAAAAGGAAATATAAAAGTGACTTTGTAAATGTATGCCTTAATGTTCTAGTTGTTTACTAAATTGTTGTCTTACTGATGCTTGTATGATAATTGTGGAATGTCTTGTAAAAGTGATTTTTGAGTTTGTATTATACATGCTGTCCAAATTTGATAAATTGATTTAAGTAATTATAAAAAATGATTTTTATGTATGTGTGTATGTTTGGGTATGGTTATCATATTGTTTGAATTTAGTAAATAAGAAGTGAGTTGTATTTTGATGTAAAAATATAATGTTAAGAGTTTCTAGGCAAGTTATAGTATTTCATTAGATAAGTAAATGTATGCTATGAATATTGATGTCTAATTGATGCAATACTTCTCTAAATAATCTATATGTAACAATTTTTATAAGTTATGAGCATTTTTGAGTTATAATTCTTAGTTCTTTGAAAATAGAGGTTAGAACTTTAATTTGATGAAAATTGTGAGTAAGTGCAATTTGTTTGAGTGGCTGTCCAGATTTGTTTTATATTGACCTTAGTAGTATGTCTGTAAGATTTAAGGTGAATTGAAATAATTTAAGTGCTGTCCATAATGGAATAAGTATGGAAAAATATTATTTCTTGAGCTTAATTTTATTTTTAGAATTTGAATGTGAATCTGTTAGTAGGAAATGGAAAAGAATGAATTTTTGGGTAACTGGAAGTAATGCAACTTTATATCGTGTTACTGTTCAGAGAAGATTTTTATATAGTTATATGATATTTAAAATAGAACTTGTTTTGATTTAATGAGTTCATATTTTAGAATGATTGTTGATAAGTTAAGTGTTTCTATTGATTTTTAAAGAAGGTGTTCTTGACTGTTCAAATGATTTAAAAGGTTGCATCAAGTTTAAGTTATTTGTTTTTAAATGGCTTATGTTAATCCTGGAGTGGTAGTTGTTGTTATTGTTTTTGAGTTAATAATCTCTTTTGATTTAATAATTAGTTCTAAAAATTTCCATTGACGTTTTAAAGGTTTTGATTTTGTAAAGTATGATTTATTTTAAGTATTGGAAGTTTTTGGTTCAAGTCTTTTGGATGTCCTAAAAGTTATAAAGGAAATTGTTGTTAAGGAAATAGGTCTTGTGGTTTGTTTACTTGTAATGGAGTAGTTATTTATGAAATTATTTTGTAAATATTATTTGGTAAAGGCTTTCGTTCGGATTTGGGTGACGTGACTTCAAAGCAAGAGGACACTAATTTTGTAGCTGCAACCTCAGGTGAGAGAGAAGCCTTCTTAAGACATAGTGGCATGTAGGGTAATATTAGGACGTTCCGTATCATCTCAAAGGTCGGAACTAGGAATCTATCGGTCGAGTAGTAAAACGGCAATTGAGTGTGTATCCTGCCGTTTATACGAAAAACACGATTCCTCGATATTTATTGTATGTCGGTTGCTAATTTCTTATGCCATGTTGTATATTTTTATATTGTATATTATATTTTGGAAATAATGGTTCATCTTATGGAAAGAAAATTAATGTTCAGTGGTTCCTATGAAAAGAGTTCTTTGTGTTTTTCGATCGGTTGTTCCATGAAAAGGAATTGGCATATTTTGTAAATATTAATATGAAAATATGAGAATGATCAATGAAACGTGTAAGCGATATTAGTGTACAGTGATGGTGCAAACGGCACAATAACTTTGGAAATATTCCCTTTAAGTGACTGGCCACGTGGATGACTGTGTCGTGGTCTAAGTCTTGTGGATTCCACTGTACTGTAGAAGGATGTTTGATGTTTCCCTTAGAGGTCGTGACCCGTTAGAAGCAAGGCTTAGAATGGGTCGACCAAAACTTAGGTTTAAGAAAAGACTTAAAAGACTTAGGAACCCCTCTCCTAAACCTACGCGTTGAGAGTGAAGTAGTGGAGAGGAAAGATACCGAATATTTGGAGGCCGGTGTGCTTTCAAGTGGTGATTGCGATAGGGGAGGGCAAGGACGGTGAACGTCAAGAAGCCTCGAGTGCTTCTCTAGGCGTGACAAGACTACAAGAACTTACCTTTCGGTGGTAGGCAACGTCGTAGTGAAGAACTGCACGATCAACTAGAGATAGCGCTGTCGCCCCCTTGAGAAAATCTTAGATGGTGAGAGGGAACCCGAATGGGGCTAGATGTCGCTGTATTTTTGGAACTATATTGATGAAATGATTTTACTTCGGTTGTTGGATACTTGTTGGTGCGTACCCTTCGACATCGATGCCAGCATGGTTAGGGTTCCTGTGCGTCCCATCTGCTTTCCGAACTAGGATGTGGTTGGAATGATGGAGGAGATGTAACGTGTGTGCTACCAAACCCTTGAGCTTCGGTGGTGGTACCCCTTCCCGAATTTCCGGTGGTTACGATAATAAAACTTAGAGCTTAAAGATAAATAATTATAACAGTCATGAGGTATACCCTTTTTGGAAAGGACTTTATGGTATTAAATGGAATAAGGTAATGATAATAATGATGTACGCTATGATATGCTTGCATGATCTTAATATTTCCCTATTGTAAGCCCGCGCCGTCGACGATCATATCGTTCGGAAGTGCTTACTCTCTCTATTTCCCTTTCCTGTGGACATTGGGTAACAATGTTCACAGATGACAGATCATGTACTATCTCGAGTAGCGGTTACTCAAGTCGGAAGAGGATCACGAGACGACGTACATACGAGGAGGAAGCAGAAGCAGCAATCAAGAATATTCCAGACAATTGGGGTGGAGGAAAATGATGAAGACTAATAGTCTAGGATAGTTTTTGTTTTGTATTCCATCTTTGGATGGGTAGGACATGATTACTCTATCCCGAATGTAACCCCAGTTGTAATATGGATTATTTTAAATGAAATAAAAGAAGTTTCTTTGTTATATATCATGTTCATAAAGTAATTAAACTATTTTTCCGCAAGTTAACCATCGACTAAATATGACATTGAGAAAATGAGTTTTTGGAAATGTGTTGGATGTTAACATCTCTTTTTGGGAATAGAATTTTATGACGCAAGTCTAAGTACCAAAACATTTTTGTAAACCAAATGAATTAAATTGTATTTATGAAAATCTTTTTGGTAAAAGAATTAAACCGAATCAACTTAGATAATGTTATAAAAAAAATGGCGCAAATTTTTAGTGAAAATTCTATGTCCAAATTGGGGTGTTACAATACTCGTATTGGAAGAAGCATGGTTTGAAGGACTTCCAAGAATCGGTTACTTTCGCAAAAAGGGCATGCTCCTTCCGAGCCTTCAATGACACCCAGAGCCCCTTGGAGTTGCCGAATTTATTTACTTGGGGGGCATATAACCAGAAAAAGGCTCGTAACATTGCTACCAGACCTTCGGCGTCACAAAACTGTTGGAAAGCTCGGACAAAGGCCCACCCGCTGGGATGCAGCTGGCTCGGGGCTATACCTAAGTGGTTGAGGACCTCCATTTCAAAAGTAGAAAAGGGCATGCATATTTCAACCTTTGTCACTATCTCCTCGTAAAAGTAAAAAAATTGTTGGTTTTGCGGCACTTGGAAGCATATCCGGTCGTCTATTCTCACATGTCTTAATACAAATTCCGAGGCATTCCCATCTGCGCTCGGAGGTGTTAGAATTGGACGAAGGTGGTTCAAGCTGTCCGTCGTCAGCAACGAAGGCCTCGTTCCAAGTACTTCCCGATCAAAAACAGCATCGTACTGCACGTGGTTGGGTGGTAAGGGATATTCTTTAGGATGGGTATCACACCTGCGTTAGCATTTTTTATAGCAGACATTTTAATTCTAAAATTAAGGGCGAGCCTTAGACCGTTTCCCCCCTCCCTCATAGAATCTCCCAAGAACTTTTCCCCTCCCGCAAAGCGTTCTGGGCTAGTCCTCACCTGAGCTCGACGCTCGGCAAACCTATAAGCCAACAGCCACCTATTTTCCTCTGCGGGATCAGAAGGGTACACTACGGTTAACGGCTCTACCTCGGGTGACTCGTTGGATCCTTGGCCACAAGGGGGGGTAGGAGGATCTACTGAATCATCGGTATCAGAACTAATTTCTAGGGGGACGTTTTCTTCTTCAGAATTCCCAGAATCCCCAGAATCCCCAGAACTCCCAGAAAAACCTGAATCACTGTCACTGGAAGGCTCCTCTCCTAATCTCCTACAGAGTTCATGATAAATTCTCTTCCAATCTCTCCAACCTCTCATGATTAAGAAATCCAAACCCTCTACACTATCTACCCAGAACAAAAACCCCAAATCCCTGCAAAACCCAGAGAAACCGAAACCCTTTTTCAAAGAAAAGAAGAAATCGCAACACTAGAGGCTGATGATTGAAACAAAAGGAATAGAAAAAATTACCTGCTTTTGGTTGTTGATCTCTGTGGAAAAAGTTGGTAGCAATGGATGATCGTGAAAGTGATGGCAAGTGAGAATGAGAGTTCCTGGTTTAAGAAAATTGGAAATGAGTGAAAAGTGATGGAAGGGGGAGTAAAGGATTCGAATAACCCTCAGAAACTTTTCAGTTTCCCTCCGCGATGCACATGTGGGCCGAAAGCCCATTAACCCACTCAGCCACTCACAGGGTGAGACGTGGCAGTTACTAAAGGTACTTTTTCAAATTTCAAAATTTATAATGATGTGGCACAACTTACAAGGATATGCGCCGTACCTAGAGAACCTAAAACGTCACCTCAAACAGGCTACATGGTTACAGTTGTCGCACATTCCCGAACTAAGACATCCGAAAAGGTCAACCCTAGACACTTATTACCTCGTCACAGACTTTCCAAAGTCTTACGAGCTGGGGGGCTTGTAGGGTCTGCCGACCATATACGGACCCGAGTCTTATTAAAGGGATTCTCTAAGGGCACTTCAATCGGTTTACTTAGCATGAAAGTCCTTCGCTCGGACTCATGGACTCCGAGCATGCCAAAGGGCTAGGCTCGAACTTGATGGAACCGAGCCTTACGATCGGCCCCCATTCCATCAGGCTTGGGACTCTAGGACCCAGACATACCATCGGCTCGTGGATAAGATCAAGCTCACCGAGGCTTCTTATCCCTTCCGCAAATCTCTCCTAGATTCTCGCAACAGCCTAGACATGAGATCTTCAGCTGATCCTAACCAGATTCTAGAAGCATAATCCTCCAATACTATCTCACAGAATCCTGGTTCAGCACAGCCTGATACAGGGCACAAACTGCCCACATCAGCCTCCACCAAACCCTATAAATAGCTCATCACAGCTAGGGTTTCAGGTACGTACTCTCATCCCTAAGTTGACACTCTGCACACACGCGTTGACAAGGGAGACCCTGCTTTTCCCAACTGGAATTGCAGAAATACCACAAGTCACACATTAATACTTGATCCTCTCTTGGGCTCCTGATTTCCATAATCTTGAGCACTTAGAGGGTTAAGGACATCTAGTGTTCAAGGACACTAAATGATTTTCTTAATTCACGCTTTTAAATGAGTAAATTTAGAAGAAATGATTTTCATGAGATAATATTAAGAGTTTTAAAGTTGAGATTTGAGAAGCAAATTGTGCATTTGATATTTTTGTACTTTAAAAGAATAATGATTTTTATACATGAGTCATGTTATGATGAAAAGAATTATTTTCTATGCATATGTGGGTATGTGTGCATGGTTTTGGTGTGTATGTATATGCTTAGGATTAAATGAAAATTTAATTAGCAGAAAAATATGATAATGCATGTATGTGTATGTGTGTGTGTGATACGTGTGTGTAGGTGTATGCATGCCATGATTTCATTTTAATTTAAAGATAAGAAGCTTATAGATTAAGATTAGAATCATGAGGAAATTAAATTAGAACCAAACTAAGTTAGTAGAGTAACCAAACCCTAACTAGAAACCAACAAGTCTTTAAGCCTAAAATGACCCCTAGTACCTAATCTACTCTACCTTGTCCCCTTAATTTCGATAACCTCCACCCATGCAAAATTTTGAAGAGCCAAAATTACCCTTCCTTAAACACACCATGGCCAAATTCCAAGGGGAAAGATGGGAAGTCCATGAATTGCCTATATAAGGCACGGCCCTTGGTTCATTCCACACATTTTTCACTTCATTTCCTTCATTTCCATTCCACTTCTCACAAACACAACTCTAAGAGACCCTTAAACTCTTAGAGAAAGAAAGAATGAAAGAAAAAGAGAGAGATAGAGAAAGAAGGGGGAGGCCGTGAGTGATCAAGAAGGAAAAGGAGGAGATCAAGCCAAAACCCAAACCTTTCCTTGAAGATCCAAGACCTTAGGAGCTAGAAGACCTTGATCTTGGTGGGTATTTCGAAGGATCATGAAGAAAATTGTAATAGTTAGGTTTTCTTTTTAGTTTTGTGAATTTTTCTTCTTATCTTTTCTTTGCATGTTAATTTTCCAAGTTTAAATAATGAAGTACAACTGTGTTTGTACTTGATCATGAATTTTCAAAGCTAAAAATAACTTGTAAATCTCTAATCAACGAACTTCATAACTCGGTTAAGATTTTCATGAAAGATCTAAAAGATTTTTTTTAAGTTAAATCTTCTAGATCTAAAGATTTGTTGAAGATTTTTGGTGGACCTAAAGTAAAGTCTCTTTGCATGTTTAATTTTCTTACTTAAAACCATGATTTGTGAAGTGTTTATGATCTTATTTGATGAGTAAATGATGATCTAAACTTTCTTAACCGTAATGTTGAGATCGTGGCGTTGCATGTGGATTTGATGGTGATTTTGATAATTTGAGTCTATGCATGTGTTAAATAAACTTTGATCTTGAATTTTAAGAATAAATGAACTCACAAAACACTAGATCTTAAACCTTGTGATTCGGTCATGACTAGGGAACTAGGTCATGATGCTTTTTATTTTGATTTAGGTTCTTGCATGTTTGTTTTATGCTTATAAAAGTTGATTTGAGTAGTTCAAATGTTTTGATTTTGGTCTTGATCTTGATAAGGCTTTGATCTTTTGTTTATATCTTTAAAAAGTCTTGATCTTTATGTTTGTATGTCACGGATTTGATCTTTTTCTACTCAAAATGATTTTTATCTTTGATTTGTGCCATTATGATTGATTCCATGACATGATCTATAAGATTTAGGTCCATGCATGTGGTTTTTGAATAAAAAAAAAGATTTTATTTTCTTAAGGATCATCATGATTTTGTAAAAGAACCAAAAGAAATGAGTTTTTGAAAAGTGATTTTTGTCTTGATTCATGTTCTATGTGCATGCATGTGAAAGATTTGAAAATAAAACTTTGATCTATGGTGATGTGCATTCGGTCTAAGTCTAGAGTTAGGAAATCATGTTTTATCTACATGAAAAAGGACACATGCATGTTAATTTCTTTTGATTTAAGGACCTTGTGTTTTTACATGTTGAAAAAGTGAACCAAAAATCTTGTTTTGACCATGATGATATTCGGCCTCCACATGCAAGCTAGACTAGGACTCTTTTTCAATGAAGTGACTTAAAAACAATAAGTATGTTTTGAGAAATTATGCTAAAATAAATTGTTTTAAATTGTGTTATGAATATTTATTTTATAATCGGTGTTGATTTGAAAATAAAGGACATAAATGAATTAAGTTGATTTATGTGTTTGAAATGTGTGAATTCTTAACTTGTTTTCTTGAATTGCATTCGGCCATGTAGTATAGGTGAGTCTAGGAAATTTAGTTGCATGAAAATAATTTCACACGATGATTTTTGAATGGAACCCACTTGTTCAAAGTAAATGGTTTATATCTTGATTTAATACATATATGCCTAAGTGCTTCGTGTTATGAACTGTTTGTGAATTATATAATTGCCTTGATGATGGATTTAATTGGTTATATGCTTGATGAAGTGTTGCTTGTTGTTTATGTGTTAGTTAATGTTTGAAAAATATGTGAATGCGTAATTAGTTTGAAATAAACTGGTTTAAAGAAAATTCCATTGTGTTTATGGCTGTCCAAAGTTGTTTTGTGATAAAGACTTGAGTTTTAAAGTGTTAATTTTGAATAAAGGAGTTGTTTTAAACGAAAAGTGTTTTTACGATGTTTTCGGGGGTTTTATCAAAATGATTTTTATAAAATAATTCCTTGCTGTCCAGAATTATTTAAAATTGTTTCTTAACTTTGAAAATGTTTTCATATGATTTAAAGTAAAGTTTTCAAGTAGTAGTTGATTTAAGAAAAAGCCGGATCGAAAACGGTGCATTTTTCAGTGTTTTCGAAGTTGATCATGGTGCTGTCCAAAACGGACCAGCAACTAAAACAAATGATTTAAATTACCTTACTAAATGTTTTCAAAATGGTTTTTGAAAGTACTTAAGGAATTAGAAAATATTAGAGTTGTTTGAAAGAAAACAATTATGTTTTAAGTCTTCCGACGAGGAATGAGAGGTGTCTAAGTTACGGAAAAGATTTTCTTAATACAAGTTAATAACATAAGCATATTTTATTTAGTACGAGGAATTTGAAAGACGAGGGATTGGGGTAGCCGACAGCAAAAAGGATCAGAGGAGACGGTACGCATTTAATCGCTGGACCTCAGGTGAGAGAGAAGCTTTCCTAAGACACCGTGTTAGTTAGGTGACTTATTAGGACGTTCTGTAACATCTCAAAGATCGGAACTTAGTGGCTCGGAGTCAGTAGTATAAGTGGCAATTGTTTGTGTTGTGTGGTCACTTATACGAAGGTGACAATGACCACATTGTGGTTGTGTGATGTTTGTGTGATTGATAGTTTGCTTATGTTTATTGATTTAATTATGCCTAATGATATTCATTGTTGAAGAATAATATGAGCAACAAGCTGATGGACGTCTGTTACATCTTGAGTAAGAAAATGAAAATGAAATGAAGAGTTGTGAAAGTAAAGAAATTGAAAGTAATGGCACAATAAGAAAAGAATAATTATAAAGGATAAGAGATTGAATGGAAAAGAGACAAGAGTTGAGATGTGGGAAAGAAGCGGATGATGATGATAAGAACGAGCCAGAGCTGGGGAAAGTAATGTTATTGGAACAAGAGGTGATTTGAGCGGAGCTTGGCTCCTTTGTTTATGTTTTTGGAAAGAGACTAGTGTTGAGTTGAGCTTGCTCCTCCATTAGCGCTAAGCCAAAAATGTGTTTTTGTTTTGAAAAAGGGTTTTTGGAAAAGGAATTTTCGAAAAAGATTGCGAAAAGAAATTTTTGTAAAGAGCTGTGAAAAGAAATTTTTGAAAAAGGTTTGTGAAAAAAAATTTTGAAAAGGTTTTTGAAATGAGATGTTTGAAGAAGTTTGCGAAACAATATTTTCAAAGGAGTTTTATGAAACGATCTTTTTGAGAAAGTTTTATGAAAGGATAAAATTTTGAGAAAAGTTTTGTGAACCAATCTTTTTGATAAAGTTTTTGAAATGATCTTCTGAGAAATTATTTTTGAACAATATATTTGAGAAAGTCTCCTTGAAATGATATTTTGAAAGAGTCTTCTCGAAATAATATTTTGAAATGACCCCTTTGAGAAAAGTTTGTGAAAATAATATTTTGGTGAACGTTTGTGAAAATAGATTTTGTGAAAGTTTTTGGAAATGGTATTTTTTTTTTGGGAGAGTTTGAGAAATAAGGTTTTAGAAAGTTGTGAAATTAAAATTTTGAGAAGGATGGTAAAAAGGAAGATTTGAGAAATGAGATGTGAACCCATTGAGGTAATCCTAGCTCTGAGCTATGTGAGAAATGATGAGAGAAAGAAAGTGCAAAGTTAGTGGTCGGGACTCATTGAAGGGATGCACGGAGGATGGGCCGACCTTTGGATAATTAAAAAGATAAAAGACTTTAAAAGACATACGCGGTGAGGTATGAGAGTGTGAAGTAGTGGAGAGGAAGGAACCATGGGTATCTGCGGATACTCAGGAGGAGATTGCATTAGGGGGGGACAATGACGGTGAAACGTCAAGAAGTCTAGTGTATGTTTCTAGGCAGAACGAACTCCACATGTGGCATAAAAACGTGGTAGGGACTGGGTCCAATGCCGTGGTAAGTTCTGCGGGCCCACTAGAAATATATTGTCGCCCCCTAGATTGCTAATCTTGAACAGTGAGAGGGACTGGAACGGGGCATTTTGTAACACCTACACTTAAGTACCATAACTCTAATGCAATTATAGGAAAATAATAAGAAATTTTTTTGCATGGTTCCAGTTATAAATCGGACTTCCCATATATAAAATATGCCCTGTCAGAATTCCATAATAATTTGTATATGCAAATATAAACATCCAAGTAGTAACATTATTATACATGCATTCATTTTACAAAGTCCATCAAGTCCCAAGAGTTTTGGTACACTCCAAAAAGATAGGTTGTGATTTTGTGAGTGCAATTTACATCAAAATATGGATGAGTATACATACCCACAACCATTATAGAAACTATACATTTTTACATAAAAAGTAAAGTATAAAGTGTGCAGCAAAATATAAAACATAGAGTATGCAGCTGGCATGACCAGGTAATGCAACTACACTCCATCAGTCGGAGTGTAAGGTTCCTCGACGGAGGGGATAGAAACTGGATCTTCATCAGAGGTACCTAAAATTGTCAACATGTAAGGGTGAGTAAACTTGAATTTAGATTAAGGAAAACATGTGAAAATAACAATAAGTAATGACTAGGCATTCACATAATCATTAAACAATCAAAAAGACAATTACAAAGGCACTTAACAATATATAAATGATACATACTTATAATGTAATGCGTAGATGTACAAACACATGGTTATGCTATGCACGTCACACTGTAGGGATCTAATTCATGAATCCGACGTTAAACAATTTATTTCCACTTTCTTAACTTTAACAATTCAATCGGATTCAACGAATTAGTCCTTATGTATTTCTTTCACACCTTCACTTTAACATTTCCAATTTAACTTTAACTTTAACTTTACTTTTAAATTTTCCCTTTTCAATAACATTTCAACAACCTCACATACACCCTCCACTCTGGGGAAAAACCGACCAGGAGTAAGCATTTCTCAACCTCTGATTGGGTGCTTCACATCCTCTAGGAATGTCGCTCACCCGCTTGCACAATACGTCACACTCCTCAAGGGTAGTGTTCAACGTACAATTTGGCTTGATTGACCAAATTGGCTCTAGCAGAAATCACTCTCACTGGCCAAGAAGAACTCTAAAGTAATGGAATTACTATAGTTCGCATGGAACCAATCCCCAACACAGGAATCAAACCCATGTCCTTTGCAGGATCAAAGTTCCCTATAATAATCCCAGTGATTTACTTCAGTCCTCACGAATAGAAACGTATGTTTTTCCCCTACTCCTAACGTCCCCTGTACTCTATAAATAATGCAATTTGCAAGTGCTTTCCAATTTAATTGTAAACCCATTTATACTTTAGAAAATAACATTAGTTTGGTTCAAACTAAATTGGAAAGTATTTTTCCCTAATTGATGCATAACTATTACTACTTTACCTTATTATTTATAAATATATCAATACACACAATATCATATCAATTAACAATATTGGAAAACTTATAACAATTCAAAGCATAAACAACAAAATAGCAAATATAACCTAACCCTAACTTGGGATTTTCTAGCTAATCCATACCCTCCTAATTCTAATCTTAATAGAACACCTAAATATACCTAATTAAGTCCTTATTACTAGTTTCAAATATTTCCCCCAATTTAAACCCCTTACCTCTTGAAGGGTAGAGGAGACTTTGAAACTTCAAGAAATAACCACCAAAATCCTAAGACCAAGTTCCTTAGCACTCCTTCCTTTGATTCCTATTGATTTCCAAGCTCCTATGATGAAGATAAGGCTTTTCTTGAGTTGATAGCTAAACTTAGTTCTTGGTGGAGGTTGGGGGGTTTTTGAGAGAAATAAAGAAGAGTAAAACCAAGAGGGAAATAAGGAGACTTACCTAGGAGTAATGGAATTGATGGAAACTCACTTGCTCTTGGTTGCTCAAGGATGAGAAGAAAAACTCTATGAAGAAGGAGAAGAAACTCGTTGGAGAAGAAGAAAGAAAAAGAGGGAAAGCTTTGTGATGTTGATGATGATGAATGAACTTATCTTTTTCTTTCTTTTCCTTTTTAACCACATGTCTTGGCCACCATGGAATTTGTGTGGCTGAGATTGGTTGCTTCCAAAGCAACCCACGAGTTATGTGGTCCCTACTTCTATTTTTTTTCAGACTTTTCAAGTAGTAATCGATTACTGCCCCTAGGTAATCGATTACTCCCTTTGATGCAACATTTCTCATACAATTTCCTGACCACTCATAATCGATTAAACCCTACGATGTAATCGATTACTTTATAAAATAATCGATTATTTTGACCTTGATAATTGATTATTATGCTGCAACATTTTGTGCACTCATACCTGAGAGCATGTAATCGATTACAAACCTCAATGTAATCAATTATCTTAAACAAAACTCCAAACTTTCATGATTCCTAACTCTCCTTCATTTCCTTAAGTTCCTAAACTAACCTATGCTTGGATTTCTACTCAAACCTATTTCTATACTAAGGAATCCTCATAAATACTTAGCTTAAAACACATCATACTGAAATCTAAATTGAGGATGTTACAATTCTCCCCCACTTACCGGAATTTCGTCCTCGAAATTCAAGCTGCCTGAAATAAAAGGGGATGAGAAGTTTTGAACTTATCCTCCAACTCCCATGTAGCTTCTTCTATATTGTTGCGATTCCAAATCACCTTTACCAATGGAATCTCTTTTTCACGAAGCTGTTTAATCCTTCTATCCTCAATTCTAACTGGCTGCATCTCAAAAGTTAGGTTCTCCTCAAAAGTTAGGTTCTCCCTCACCGGAACCTCTTCTTCTGGGATGACATGAGAAGGATCAAACACATACTTGCGAAGCTGGGAAACGTGGAACACATCATGCAAATTGGATAACTGAGGAGGAAGAGCTATTCTGTACGCCATTGATCCGACCCTTTGCAGAATCTGATACGGACCAATGAATCTGGAAGTGAGCTTCTTGGGTTTCAACACCCTTCCAACACCTGTGGTAGGAACCACCTTAAGAAAAACATGCTCACCCACTTCAAATTCCAAAGGCTTCCTCCGCTTATCCGCATAACTCTTCTGTCGATCCTGTGCTGCCTTCATTCTTTCCTGAATCATCTTCACTTTCTCCGTTGTGTCTTGGACAACATCAGGACCCATCAACTGTCTCTCCCCCACTTGGAACCATCATAGGGGAGTTCGACATCTTCTACCATATAATGCTTCATAAGGAGCCATTCCGATGCTAGAATGGTAGGAGTTATTATAAGTAAACTCTACCAAAGGCAACAGTTGCTCCCAACTCTTCTGGTGTTCCAAAACACAAGTCCTAAGCAAATCTTCTAGGGATTGAATAGTCCGTTCAGTCTATCCATCTGTCTGAGGATGGTAGGCAGAACTGAGTTTCAATTCTGTCCCTAAAGCTTGCTGAAGACTCTGCCAGAATCGTGAAAGGAACCTTGGATCACGATCTGAGATGATATCAGAAGGCACCCCATGCAACCTGATAATATCCTTAACATATAACTGTGCCAGCTTCTCCATAGAATACTTCATATTTATGGGAAGAAAATGGGCAGACTTTGTCAATCTGTCCACGATCACCCACACTGCATCCAATCCAGCTGTGGTCCTTGGCAACCCTGAGACAAAATCCATTGCTATACTGTCCCATTTCCACACTGGAATCTTCAAAGGATGCAACACACCTCCAGGTTTCTGGTGCTCTATCTTGGACTTCTGACAGGTTAAACATCTAGCCACATAACCTTCTACATCTCGTTTCATGCCTGGCCACCAGAACAATTTCCTTAAATCCTGATACATCTTCGTCGTGCCTGGATGCAAACTTAATTTGCTCTTGTTTGCCTCTTCCAGAATAGCTTCTTTCAACTCTGGATTGGATGGAACATAGATTCTATTCTGGAATCTAAGAACTCCATCTGCACCTTCATGAAAATCAGGCTCGTTCTTGCTTGCGGCTACTCTTTTTCTTTCTTGCAATTCAACATCCTCAAGCTGCTTCTGTCGAATCGCATCCAAAAATGTGTTGGTTATCTGCAACCTCCCAACACTTATGCTCTCTTTCTTGAATTGGACACCAAGATTGAGATTCCGAAAATCCTCAATCAACTCCAATTCCTTGACCATTATACAACTGATATGGAGGGCTTTTCGGCTAAGCGCATCAGCAACCACATTAGCCTTTCCAGGATGGTACTGCAAGCTGAAATCATAATCATTAAGAAACTCCATCCAACGCCGCTGCCTCATGTTCAACTCCTTCTGGTCGAACAAGTACTTAAGGCTCTTATGATCGCTATACACTTCAAATCTCGTTCCATAGAGATAGTGCCTCCATATTTTGAGAGCAAAAACGATAGCTGCAAGTTCCAAATCATGCGTAGGATAGTTCTCCTCATGCGGCCTCAACTGCCGGGAAGAATAAGCAATTACTCTTCCTTCTTGCATGAGAACACATCCTAGACCCTGGCTAGAAGCATCACAATAAACATCAAAACTCTTCTTCGGATCCGGAAGAACAAGAACAGGAGAAGAAGTTAACTTGTCCTTGAGTTCTTGAAAACTCAGCTCACACTTCTGATCCCAAACAAAAGCTGTCTCCTTCCTTGTCAACTTGGTTAATGGCGAAGCTATCTTGGAAAAATCCTTGATAAACCGCCTATAATAGCCTGCCAATCCAAGGAAACTCCGAACCTCCGAACCTCCGTCACTGATTTAGGTCTTTCCCATTGCAACACAGCCTCAACCTTGGCAGGATCCACTGCAATGCCCTCTTTAGTGATCACATGACCCAAGAAATTAACCTTCTCAAGCCAAAATTCACACTTGGCGAACTTTGCATACAACTGCTTCTCCTTCAAAGTCTTTAAGACTATCCTGAGGTGCTCCCGATGCTCACTGGGATCCTTTGAGTATACAAGAATATCGTTAATAAAGACAACTACAAAGGAATCCAAGTAAGGTCGGAAAACACGGTTCATATAGTCCATAAAAACTGCGGGGGCATTGGTTAGACCGAACGGCATTACCACATACTCATAGTGGCCATACCGTGATCTAAAAGCAGTCTTCGGTATATCCTCTTCCTTCACCCGGATTTGGTGGTAACCAGATCGAAGATCGATCTTGCACCGCTGCACCACGCAATTGATCAATCAAATCATCGATACGTGGGAGAGGATACTTGTTCTTGATCGTCACCTTATTCAGCTGCCTGTAATCTACACACAACCTGAGGCTTCCGTCCTTCTTCTTGACAAAAAGAACCGGTGCACCCCAAGGTGAGACACTAGGCCTGATGAACTTCTTTGCTTGCATATCCTCTATCTGCTTCTTCAATTCTTCCAACTCAACTGGAGCCATTCTATGCGGAGCCAAAGAAATAGGTCCAGTTCCTGGCACCAGGTCAATACTAAACTCCACCTTACGTACTGGTGGTAAACCAGGAACTTCATCTGGAAAAACCTCTGGGAACTCATTCACTATTGGGATCTGGTGGATTAATGGTTCTTTGTGGGTTTCTATAGCAGTGAGATTTAACTTTGGTTCTTTGGGTAGATTAAAGATTATGGTCTTTTTGTGGCAATCTATTAGGACATGGTTTTCTGACATCCAGTCCATACCTAAAATTATATCTAGTTGGGTCAAAGGTAAGCATATGAGGTTTATTTGAAATGTGTGGTCATATACTTGGAGGGTACAATTAGGACACATTTGGGATGTAATGACTGAAGGGTTAGTTGGGGTAGTTACTATGAGTTTAAAAGGAGCTTCCATAACAGGTAATTTAATCTACTAACACATTCTAGGGATATAAATGAATGAGTTGAACCACTATCAAATAAAATTCGGCAAGGCATTCCATTAAGAAGACCAGTACCTCTGATCAGCTCCTTGACTGCTCTGCCTCCACACCACTCATAGCATACACTTTGCCATAAACCGCAGGCTGAGCTTGACCTGTCTGTCCCACTGGAACATCCCTTCCTTGACCTTGGTTTGGACAATTAGCAGCACGATGTCCAAACTGTCTGCACAAGAAACATGGACCCACTTGACCTGGATACAACAACCTCCAGCACGTACCCCCATGGTGCTTTCCACAATGTTGGCATTGTGGAAAAGATGGAACAACACCAGGAACAGCAACAGGAACTGACTTGCCTGCAACAGGGACTGCTGCTTTCCCCGCAACTCCCTTAACCCTGTTATCTCCACCCCTGGAATTTGGGTAAGGGTAGTTCCTCTGGATGGAAGGTCCCTTACCTTTGTCCCTCACTGGACCAGCAACCCTCTGAGCTGCTCTTATACTCCTGTCATTTGCTTCCTTCACTAACAAATCCCCTTCATACATCCTGCACATATCAACCAGCTGTGGATAATTTCTGATCCTCTGGTACCCAAGAGCCAACTTGATATCGGGCCGAAGACCATTCTCAAACTTGACACATTTAGAACCCTCATCGGGATGGTGCTGGTAATATGGAGAAAACTTAATCAGCTCTTCAAATTTGGAGACATACTGCCCCACCGACATACCCCCTTGTTTCAATTCCAAAAACTCAATCTCCATCTTTCTTCTGACATCTTCCGAAAAGAACATGCCCAAGAACCTCTCCTTAAACAATTCCCATGTAATCTGCTTTCCTTCTGCCTCTAGGAAATGACTAGTGTCCTCCCACCATGCCTCCGCCTCACCAGAAAGCATGAATGAGGCATACGCCACCTTCTCCTCATCTGTACATGGCAAGGATTTGAAGATCTTCTCTATATCTTTCAGCCATTGTTGTGCTCCTGTTGGATCAAACCCACCCACAAACCTTGGGGGGTCCAACTTCTTAAAATCAGCAATACCATGAGCTTGCACTGGTGGCTGTGGTTGAGGAGACTGATGATTATTAAAATTTTGGGCCTGTAGGACACTGGCATGAACCAAATTCTCCAAAATGTTGGTTTGATTGGCATTGGTCCGGGATAGGTCCTCCAAGACCTCGAATATTCTTTCGAATACTCGATTTTGTCGAGCCGCCATTCTAGATCTGGAATCACAGAGCGATTAGTAAGAATCACATCCGCTAAGAAAATCAAAACTAGAACTAGCTACTAATTACTTAAGAAATGAAAATGAACTATTTATTAACTACTTTGATGATACTCTCATGTGGAGTAGCACCTCGGGAGTAGGAAAGCCATACTCCACAGCCGAGGAATGCAACTAATGCTCTGATACCATAAAATGTAACACCTACACTTAAGTACCATAACTCTAATGCAATTATAGGAAAATAATAAGAAAATTTTTTGCATGGTTCCATTTATAAATCGGACTTCCCATATATAAAATATGCCCTGTCAGAATTCCATAATAATTTGTATATGCAAATATAAACATCCAAGTAGTAACATTATTATACATGCATTCATTTTACAAAGTCCATCAAGTCCCAAGAGTTTTGGTACACTCCAAAAAGATAGGTTGTGATTTTGTGAGTGCAATTTACATCAAAATATGGATGAGTATACATCCCCACAACCATTATAGAAACTATACATTTTTACATAAAAAGTAAAGTATAAAGTGTGCAGCAAAATATAAAACATAGAGTATGCGGCTGGCATGACTAGGTAATGCAACTACACTCCATCAGTCGGAGTGTAAGGTTCCTCGGCGGAGGGGATAGAAACTGGATCTTCATCAGGGGTACCTAAAATTGTCAACATGTAAGGGTGAGTAAACTTGAATTTAGATTAAGGAAAACATGTGAAAATAACAATAAGTAATGACTAGGCATTCACATAATCATTAAACAATCAAAAAGACAATTACAAAGGCACTTAACAATATATAAATGATACATACTTATAATGTAATGCGTAGATGTACAAACACATGGTTATGCTATGCACGTCACACTGTAGGGATCTAATTCATGAATCCGACGTTAAACAATTTATTTCCACTTTCTTAACTTTAACAATTCAATCGGATTCAACGAATTAGTCCTTATGTATTTCTTTCACACCTTCACTTTAACATTTCCAATTTAACTTTAACTTTAACTTTACTTTTAACTTTTCCCTTTTCAATAACATTTCAACAACCTCACATACACCCTCCACTCTGGGGAAAAACCGACCAGGAGTAAGCATTTCTCAACCTCTGATTGGGTGCTTCACATCCTCTAGGAATGTCGCTCACCCGCTTGCACAATACGTCACACTCCTCAAGGGTAGTGTTCAACGTACAATTTGGCTTGATTGACCAAATTGGCTCTAGCAGAAATCACTCTCATTGGCCAAGAAGAACTCTAAAGTAATGGAATTACTATAGTTCGCATGGAGCCAATCCCCAACACAGGAATCAAACCCATGTCCTTTGCAGGATCAAAGTTCCCTATAATAATCCCAGTGATTTACTTCAGTCCTCACGAATAGAAACGTATGTTTTTCCCCTACTCCTAACGTCCCCTGTACTCTATAAATAATGCAATTTGCAAGTGCTTTCCAATTTAATTGTAAACCCATTTATACTTTAGAAAATTACATTAGTTTGGTTCAAACTAAATTGGAAAGTATTTTGCCCAAATTGATGCATAACTATTACTAATTTACCTTATTATTTATAAATATATCAATACACACAATATCATATCAATTAATAATATTGGACAACTTATAACAATTCAAAGCATAAACAACAAAATAGCAAATATAACCTAACCCTAACTTGGGATTTTCTAGCTAATCCATACCCTCCTAATTCTAATCTTAATAGAACACCTAAATATACCTAATTAAGTCCTTATTACTAGTTTCAAATATTTCCCCCAATCTAAACCCAATTTAAACCCCTTACCTCTTGAAGGGTAGAGGAGACTTTGAAACTTCAAGAAATAACCACCAAAATCCTAAGACCAAGTTCCTTAGCACTCCTTCCTTTGATTCCTATTGATTTCCAAGCTCCTATGATGAAGATAAGGCTTTATTGAGTTGATAGCTAAACTTAGTTCTTGGTGGAGGTTGGGGGGTTTTTGAGAGAAATAAAGAAGAGTAAAACCAAGAGGGAAATAAGGAGACTTACCTAGGAGTAATGGAATTGATGGAAACTCACTTGCTCTTGGTTGCTCAAGGATGAGAAGAAAAACTCTATGAAGAAGGAGAAGAAACTCGTTGGAGAAGAAGAAAGAAAAAGAGGGAAAGCTTTGTGATGTTGATGATGATGAATGAACTTATCTTTCTCTTTCTTTTCCTTTTTAACCACATGTCTTGGCCACCATGGAATTTGTGTGGCTGAGATTGGTTGCTTCCAAAGCAACCCACGAGTTATGTGGTCCCTACTTCTATTTTTTTTTCAGACTTTTCAAGTAGTAATCGATTACTGCCCCTAGGTAATCGATTACTCCCTTTGATGCAACATTTCCCATACAATTTCCTGACCACTCATAATCGATTAAACCCTACGATGTAATCGATTACTTTATAAAATAATCGATTATTTTGACCTTGATAATCGATTATTATGCTGCAACATTTTGTGTACTCATACCTGAGAGCATGTAATCGATTACAAACCTCAATGTAATCGATTATCTTAAACAAAACTCCAAACTTTCATGATTCCTAACTCTCCTTCATTTCCTTAAGTTCCTAAACTAACCTATGCTTGGATTTTTACTCAAACCTATTTCTATACTAAGGAATCCTCATAAATACTTAGCTTAAAACACATCATACTGAAATCTAAATTGAGGATGTTACACATTTGAGATTGCCACTGTGAGTTGAGACAGTGTGCCTTGACATATATATATGAATTTAATGAATTAATTTGATTTGAGGCTGTAGTCCTCCTTGCTTGGAGCCAATTGATTGTGAGACAGCTGTCGTGCCCGCGTGGTAAAGGTCATGTACTCCTGTTTGCTTCCGACTAGGTTGGGTGGATGACCGAGGAGATGTAGACGTGAGTGATAGCCGAGAACGAAATGAGTGTCTCGATAATATCTTAAAACTCCCCAATCAATAGAAAGGTATGAGATGATAAGACTAGATAAAAAGAGAAGTGTAATTTCTGAAAAGGAAATGGGAGAGAAGGAAAGAATGTTCATAAGAAGTGAAAGGAAATTGACAAGAGGATTGAAAGATGATAATAGGAATAAAGATAATAATGATATATCTGCTTGTTGTATGCTTGTATGTTGTATGGTATGTTTGTTTGGTCCTGGTATCTTGCCTATCGTAATCCCACACCGTCGACGATGCGTCGTTCGGATCGCTTACTCTCTCCTGTTCGTTGGCATATCGGTGCTGCTGATATCTCAACGGGCAGATGGAGTATCGGATGGACGTCACTACGTGGATTAAGTATGGAAGAGGATGGAAGCGTACCCCTTGCGGTTGGGTATGGACCGGTTACACCCAGGTCGTGATTCCCAACCCGGAGCATCAACTGCGTGGAGCTAATCTGGGGCCGCACTTGGGACAAGTCAGCATACGAGGCTACAGGAACTTCAAAGAAAAGATTCGGTACGAGACTCAGAGGAACTCTACCATACTCAATGGAGCGGAGCCGGAATCCACTAGTAATGAGGAAACAACAGCGAGGAGGGTATCATGTTCGAGGGCGAAGAGAGGACGCAAGAAGAAGGAGGAACTTCACCCGATTGTCTTCAATAGGATAGTTTAAGAATAGTGTAGTTAGTTTAGATTGTGGTGAATGTTTTGAGTTAAGGATTATCGATGCCATGAACCATTATGTAATTGATCTAAGTTTTAATTTGACTTGTGGAGTACATCTTTATGCAAGTTAACCCATGTAAAGTTTTTTAGAACTGTCAAGATGATTTTGAACCAAGTTCTTTTATGGAAACAAATGTTTTATAAAAAGAAAGGTTTTAGTAACAACTCGGTTTTCGGAAAAGTGAATTGAAGAACATAAAGAGATTTTCAATAATGTTTTCGAATACTTCAACAATGTTTCAAAAAAAAAAAGTTTAGCCTCATTTTTTTGCAACCTTAATGAATGAAAGTCAGTTATTTTGGTTTACGAAAATCGGGCTGTTACAAATAACACAATATATCCAGCATATAATCACTGAGACAATTAGGAAATTTGTAACATCCCGCGTTTTCTGGACTCAAATAGATCAATGAGGTTTTATTTAAAAAGGATTTTGAAAATTTAAGAAAGGTTTTCAGAGGAATGTTTTAGCAAATGATTTTTATTTGAGTGTGATTTCATGAAAACCAAGTTATGTTTTTGCCATTTGAGATTTCTTAAAGAAATGAATTTTCTTATATGATCAAAATGAATTTAGGAACTTAGAAAATGCATATCTTTTCAACCGTTTTTCAGAAAATCATGATCTATATATGAAAACGATCGTGTTGAATATTAAAATTTAAATATGTAATTTTCATAATTTTCTGGGTTGGTTTGCAAAAAAAAAATTATTTTGGGTGGTTAAAGGACGAGTTTTTAAAATATTGAAGAATGAAAATGATTTGAAACCTTAAATAAATTATTCCTTTTGAAAATCTTTTATTTGTGTGAAAATATAGTTTTATAAAATGAGTGATGCTTATATTATTTTTTTTTAACCAAATGGTACAGTTTATTAATGTGTCTTTGAAATCTTTAAGTTTGTAAGCATGTGTGTTTTTGTGCAATAGATTATATGTGAAATTTAATTGGTGAATTTGAGGTGCATAAATGAATGAATGCATGACAAATTTGTGTGAATGTGAATATGTGTATGATGCATGATAATGCCCTAAAGTATTGAGTATAGGTCTGATTATGTGTTAATGTATGCACTAAATTTCTTATGCTACTCCATGAATTAACTTTGTGTGCTTGTAGTGATATAGTGGAAACAAATTCTATTTTCCCCTAGTATGTGTGTGTTGCTCGGCCATGTAGTAACCAAGAGGACCAAGTAGGAGTTAATTTCTTAGGCATTAAGAAAATTAGAATTAAATAGGAAGTGGTAGGAAATTAGGTGGTGTGAGTGTGATGATGCCTAGGAAGACTTTCCTTCCACCATGTCTCCCATGATAAGACTCCTCCCATGCAACTATTTGGTTGGACCGAATTGCCCATGAACCAACACCCTAAACCAAGGCTAGAAGTGGAAAATCCATACCCATGCTCTTACCCATAAAAACCGTGTATGTGTGTGTGTGTGTTGGCTTTGGTTCATTTCTTCATTTTCTTCACATTTCTTCCAACACAAACACATAGTCCCATGAGCACCATCAAGCTCTTGAGACATAGAGAGAAAAGAGAGAGTGGCCGAGAGGAGAGAGAAGGAAAGAAAGAGTGAAAACCTAAACTCTTTAACCTAAACACCTTGGATTTCTTCCTTTAATCACTTCTTTCTTCAAAGATCAAGAAGAAAACCAACCATTAACCCTAAGAGAGAGGAGGCCGAAGCAACCTTAGGAAGGAGGAGAGGAGATTTAAAGCTTGAAGATTAGGATTTTGTTTAAGGTAGTTGTTTAAGGAAGCTTTGATGTAATAATTTTAGTTTTGTAAAGGACTCTACGATGAACTTTGTTTAAACTTTGATTTTGAGATGCATGTGTTTATTTTCTAATGATCGTGAAGTTCAAGTGGCTTGCATGTCATTTTTATGGCTTGATCTTGAATATTGATACTTGAAAGCTTTGATCTTTAACTTGTAAAGGTTCTTCTTCACGGTTTTGTTGAGATTTGTGTTTAAAGTTTATGTATTTGCTTTGATCTTCTTTTGCATGTCTTGATCTATGGTTGATCTTTGCAAAAGCATGAAGCTTGAACTTTGTATGTTTGTTTTGAGTAAAAGTCTTAGTTTTCTTTTTATGCATGTTATAATTTTAAAGAGAAAATGATGATAACAAGTTTTAAAAATGATTTTGGTGCAAAAAGGATTTTTAAAACAGGATTTTGTGTGTGTGATGATGGTTTCATTGATGTTTGAAAAGAAAATGTTGTTTTAAAGCTTTGCATTCGAAAATAGAACCCAAGATCTTACCTTTGTGCATTTTGTCATTCGGCCAAACCTAAGGAAAATAGGAAACCATATTTGATCATCATTTTAGTTACATGCATGTTGAGATTTATGTGATTTGAAGATTTAAAGTACATGTATGAAATCATTAAAGGTTTGAATGATAAAGAATTTTTTGATATAACCTTTGATTTTATTGTGACGAAATTAGTTAAAGAAATAAAATTTGAGTTTGATGAATTTTTATGTGAAGCTCACGGTTTTGCCTTTATAAATATTAAAGTTTGTTTATTTTGATCTGCATGTGTGTTTTATTGAGGGATCTATGGATTTCAAGTATGTAAAAACCTAAATTTTTGATTAGAAACTTAAAAGTGATTTTTATGTTCCATTCGGTTTTGGAACAAATTTCATTCGAACCATTTTTATTTTCTTGTGTGTTATTGTTTGAATTACCTTTGAATGAATAAGATTGATTTAGTATGTGATTATATTATTAAGAGTTTGAATTATTTTCCTATGTCCAATTTGGTTTGATTAAGAAATGAAAGAACATGAATTAATTTTCTTTTGCACGATAGTTTAGAGGTAAAAACTAATTGAATTGTATGAAGTTGAAATCATAGTAAGGATATTTCTTTTCTTTATTTCGGTTATGATGCTTAAAAGTAGAAAATTGTGTTTAAATGATTATTTTCCATATATGCATGTTTGTTTAAGTGTTAGTAATCATTAGTGTTTGAGATTATGAATATAAACCCTGTCTTATGTGTGATAAGATTCGGCCATGCATAGGAAATAGGGACATGTGTGTGATTTTTTTGTTTCATATGCATGCATGTTGAGTGTGAAAGTGATGCATAAATTGTGAATGGCTTAACATGTTCAATACGTGTGTTTGAAAATGATTTGGATGTGAATATTTACAAAAAGTTTTTGATTTAACCCTTGCGTTATTTTCTTTGACTTAATTCAGTCTTGAAAAGATTTTCATTTTGATAATTGAAATACATGGTTTCAATTTAAAGGTGTTTTCTATTTAAAAAACCTTAAGATAAATGTAGTCTTTAAAGGGGTCAGGAAACTAACTATGTTTTTGATAAGTGTTTGAAAAGAGTATTTCAAGTTTTAATTTTTAAACGTGTCATTAAATGAACGTTTTACTTGATTTTGATTGTGAGTTTAAAAACCCAAAGTGATTTCAAAGTATTAAGAGAAAGCGAATACTATACTTTCGAACAAAAAGTTTTGTAACGTTGCTTTATTTTCGAGATAACTGAATAAGAATGATTTTAATAAGAGAAAACTATTTGAGGGACTGGATCCTAATACCGTGGTAAGTTCTGCACCCGGAACCGGAATAGTGCTGTCACCCCTATGGCATTTCGAGAACAGTGGAGAGGGACTGGAGTGGGGCATCTTGATTGCCACTGTGAGACAGTGTGCCTTGATATAATTATGAATTGATATGATTTGATTTGAGGATGTAGTCCTCCTGGTCTGGGACCAATTGTGAGAGACAGTTGTCGTGCCCGCACGGTAAAGGTCCTGTACTCCTGTTCGCTTCCGACTAGGTGGGGTGGATGACCGAGGAGATGTAGACGCGTGTGACGATGGTAATGAAACGAGTACCTCGATGGTATTATGATTACCCCAATCATCGATGGTTACGATTTGATAAGACATAATAATGAAAGTTGGAAAGTGATAAAGAGATTGAAAATATTATGAAGTGATGTCCCCAGGAATGTTGATAAAAAGAACTGAATTGAGAAAGGAAAGATTTGTAAGCGAGACCGAGAAAGTAATTGAGAAAGAATGTTTCTAAGTTGGTAAACGAAGAAAATAATGATAAAGATAATAATGATAATAATGAGATGCTTGATTGTTGTGTTGTATGTATGTTGTATGTTGTATGCTTGTATGGTCTTGATATCTCGCCTATCGTAATCCCACACCGTCGACGATTCGTCGTTCGGATCACTTACTCTCTCCTGTTCGTTGGCATATCGGGGCTGCTGATATCTCAACGGGCAGACAGAGCGTCATATGGAGATCATCACTTTAGACGAATTGAAGTGGGAGTTTAAAGACAACGGGAAGCAGCGCCAGAGGTGGCCTCATCTTCGGGAGTGAAGAAAGGGTGCAAGAAGAAAAAGGGAACTTCTTCCGATTGGGGGCGACATGAAGAGTTAAGGGTAGTATTTTTATCCAAGCTTAGTATTAGCAATTTTGAGTCAAGGATTACCAAGCAATGTGCCACTTATGTAATACAGCCAAATTTAAAATCCTGTTTAGTCAAGTGTTGTACCTTGGAAGGGCAACCAATGTAAACTTTTGAAACCTGTTATGAGTATTAATGTCCTTGAAACTAAATTATTTTATGAAGAGAAAAGTTTTATGAAAGGAACTGTTTTAGTAACAACTCGGTTTTCAACAAAAGAACTTTTAAATACACCAATGGCTTTTCAACAAGGTGTTACAAAAAAATAAAAAATAAAAAATTTGGCCTCATTTTTGTAACACCCCAAAATTTTAATCCCCGATTAATGAAATGTTAATTATAAAAATTAATTATAATTAATGATTTCTATTTTAATCCTTGATTAAAATCTTTGTTTATGTAGATAGGAAATGTGTGTGAATTTATTTAATAAATATAATTAGGCATGAAATAAATATTTTGCATATTAGTCCCTGGGTTGGGACCTAGAAGTAAATATAGGAAAGGTTTTGGAGGGAAAATAAATAAAATTATTATTTTTCAAAAACTGGTCAAAACACTCGAGTTTTTCTGGAAAGACTCGAGTATTTTGGTCAGAGTTGCACGAGTTAGTGCGTTTGGTGAGTCATCACCAACGATTCCCTCTCCACGACACGAATACTCCATCCCCAACACCTCAATGCATTCGTGTCGACGTGCATGAACTTGACTTGTGTCTATAAAAGCTAATCAAATCCGAATTGTTGAGACATTTGGTCAAATTCGGGTAAATTGTTCAAGCTAGGGTTCTTGATTCGTTTCCTTCAATTCTCCTTCTCTGTTCTGATTCAATCCACAAATCATACACCAATACAAAGCTCACATCACGAGCTTTGTATAGATACTGAATTCGTGAGTTGAGAGTGAGTGTGAAGGAAGAATTGAACTAATAGATTCTAACTTGAACTAATAGATTCTAACTTGAACTAGAACTGTGAATCCCGGCCAAATCACAACCAGAATACCAAATTAGCAATAATCAGGCACAGTATGAATTTTTAGCTTACACATAGCATACAAACTATTCCATACAAACAATGGGCATACACATAGCATAAAACAAGTATAAGAACCTAACACTTTAAAACCAAAGTGGAATCATTAGCTAATGCAATGTGCCATAAGCTTTCTGCTAAGAATAACTAATCCAGTTCATCATTCAGATCATGCAAGAGGAAGATTCATACAGAACAATAAAGTGTATTACTCAATTTAATTGACAACCAAAATGATCGGACCTGACAATGGAAGAAAAATGAACCCCATCAGAACAATATTGTAGAATAGTGTAAAAAAGAGTGTGCATGTGATTCAGCACCTTATTCCATTCTTGCTTTTGAACTTTGAGGTCCCTTCTCTATGTCCTTGCTAGCTAACTCTGCTTTACAGCAAAAAACCAAAATAAATAATATGGCTCCGTAGTAACAGTGCATTAAAAAAAGGCTTATACCAAATTAAAGCAAAAACAGTGCCAGAACTTGTGAGTTCCAACGTCACACGCTTTCTTAGTAAGGAGGCCAAAGACTAAGAACAGGAAAATCCTAACATTGTTTACTCACATGCTTATCATCTTTTGCAAATGAAAAGTTTGCTACTTTCATTTGTCCATATCAGAAACACACACAACACAATAGAAAAGAATGATCTTTTTTTCTAGCTACATGTTATCCTCACGGAAGCAAATTATGTTCAAGCTCAGAACATCCATAACATATGTTCCAGCAAGGTAAGACATCATAGTGAGTGGTGAGATGGTATCCCTTCCGCGATTGACAGTTCTAAATAAAATACTCCCTCCGGTTCTTAATATAAGCCCTCTTGGGAACTTTTTTGGGTCCTATTTGTAAGTCCCTTTCTACTTTAGAAGAAGCCTTTTCCCTAGTTATTCTCCCTATACTGAATAAACAGTGATACTAATTGATCAATCCTTGCTCACCCACCCTATATTACAATCATAATTCAATCTGTATTAAACTTGCCTATAATAATTAAACTGGTCACCCACCCTATATGCATGTCATAATTCAATCTGTATTCAACAATGTCAATGGAAAGTAGAACAAATTAGTAAAACTTCACAAGGGTATAGTTTGTATGTAGACCAGTTCTGATATACCTGTGTATGAACTTGGATATATACAAAATCATAATGCAGTCAATCAATACCGAAATTCATCCCGAACAAAAAACACCACCCTCAATTAGTCTCAAAGAACGAAAAAAAATACTTTAATTTGGTTCTCAAATGTCGGTCAAATTCATACTTTGCCAGACAACCAAATTTTTAAGGACACATTAGCCGCTAGCAGGGACTATTTGATTGTCAATCGATTCTTAAGTATACCAAATTGTAATTTTTCACTTCGCAGAAACTAAATTTGAGAGAACACGTATTCTCAGGCACGGACTTGAGTAATTTTCATCAAACAAAATTAGATCCTTCTATCCTCAGGATCTATATCTCTTACACGGCCATAACTATTATGAGGTAAAGTTCAAGGAAGTAACAATTGACAACCTAATCATAATTGAAAGCAGCAAGGCAACCCTAATTGAGTGAAATTAAGGTTTAAAAAAAACAAACAGGAAGCGGGAGAAAAAGAAGGAAGGAACCTCGCCAATTAGGGAAGAGCTTGATGAACCAAGTGTGGAGGCGAACACCAATGGAAGATCTGAGCCAGACAACTTCGTAAGAGAGTCTAAGGTGAGAGGGAGTGATGGCGTAAGAATCATTTTATGCACTTACAGTGCTCCAGCGACTGCATTCCCAAGGAAAAAGCATAGACCAATGCTAACTCCAACTTCTGGACCAAGGGCACGACCTATGAGATAATATGGTCCCCCACCCTAGACAAGAAAAGGACATAACTATAGTATGAACGAGCAGTGCAGACTAGATAAAACTAAACTAGAATGAGCAAGAAAGATAATAAAATAAAATAGAACACACAAGGATGTTTCTGGATTTAACTTTTTTTTTTTTTAAAATAGAATATCAGGGCAGCAGATATTGAGAAAAAAAATATATCAGACTCCTCAAATGTAGTCTATAGGATACAAACTTTTAATGAATATTAGTCTTCTCAATTTTTATATATAACTAAAAGGGTTGGCCATCATCAGACAGATATCAACAGGAACCAGTTAAGCATTTTTCAAATAGCTCAGATTTACACACACAAGACAAGAGACAGTCATTATCCTATTATGAAAGGCATGAATAATTAAATTGACAAGAAAACAACTACAGAACTCAGAAACATGCCACCAAAATCAAAATTGACAAGATGAGATTTTATCAAAGGCAGAAATAGAATCATAACAAACACAACCTTTGGGTAGTATATTTACATGCTTAACTATAGCAGAGAAGCTAGTAACTAGATAATTGCCAAAAAAGTATTAAGATATCATGGAAAAATAACAAGTCAACCAAAATCAAACAGGGAAACATGGAACACTTATGTAGTGTCACTGATTAATTATAAGGTTTCACACAAGTGGATTCAAAGGACAGAGATTAAATCAAATTCCGCAACTCACCCAATGTAATAATCAGAGAACAATCCTGAACAGTTTTCTGCATTAAAGTTTCAATTAAAAACTCAAAAGACTATGAATGTTTATACTATAACATATACCTAACTTATAAGGCTTTTAAACCTTTCAGTCTTATATACAAATGCAATTGAATCATGAAAAGCATTATATTAAAATATAAATAAATTAAAAACACCTTGTTCATGATAGTCTTTAACATTGATATCATAACAATGTTGGTGGACAATCCAGGAATTCATTGAACTTATGTACATATGTTGTCCCTTTTTAAATGATAAAATGTTATTAACATGAGGAGCATGACTTTCGAGGATCCATCTGTATACAGAGAGACCAAATAAAAATAGTTTCAAACGTGTAGTTATATACCCACCAACCATGATGTTTCATTCCGAAAAGCTGGCTTGATATCCAAATTTTCCGATCGAATAAGCTGTTGAATCAAAGCCATCTTCTCAGAAAGTTGGATTTATATATCACTAATACTACTATATTTAGGATTTATATATACAGCACATAAACCATTGAACCGAATCTTGGTATAACCATTTAGCTCCTAAACATGTAACTTCGAAAGAACGCTATTGTTCACCAAAAATGGGAGCTTTACAATGCAGTAGAGTTGATGAGCTCTGATAATCTTAAGCTAGCAATGTTCAGTTTGATAATAATATATTCATTTCCAATTCTCAACAGACCCAACATATCATTTATAAAATTGGAGAGTTGAATGGCTTAAAGTTAAAGTCTTCAATCGAAATAAAGCTATTACAGCTGTTAATAACATAACAATGTGCAACGGGTATGACTAAATTGCAGGGAAAATTGAAATGAATGAAATGACTAAATTGTCCACAACATCAGCACACAATTTGTTTATACTATTACCCAAAAAAATAAAAAAACAAGATTCAACAGAAAATGAACCAGTGCACAGAGACCCACGAAGTAATCGAAGGAGGAACAGGTACCTTATGCAAAAAAATCAAAACCCAACAAGAAACTATTGCAATTAGACCAAACCTTAATTTTAAGAAGCAGTAAACCTGTTAAAAAAAAAAAAGGTTACAGAGGAGAAGAGAGGTTGAGAACGAAGATGAGAGATCAAACCTTGACGACGCGATGGCGAGGGAGAATAGCTGAGCGGAGGCGGTGAGGGAGAAACGCGGTGACGAGGGAGAATCGCGGAGAGCCGGCGATGAAGGAGAATCGCAGAGATTAGGCCAAGGTTGAGAACCTGTTTTTAAAAATGGTTCACTCGTGGGTCGTCGGTTTCTATGGTTACAGAGGAGAAGAGAGGTGGTGGTGGGTTTGGCCGGTGGTTTCTATGCAGGGGAGAGGCGATGAGAAGGGGCTTGCGGTGTGGTTCGATCGATCGTCGGCTGTGAGGCTGGGACGCGGTTGAGCGTGGAAGGTGGAGCATTTGATCGTGGATGGTGGCTCGGGTGAGGGTGGATGGTGGCGTGGCTGGCGCTGTGAGGAGGCTGTCGAGTGAAGAGGGAAGAGTGAGGCTATCTATATTTATGTTTGCACCATTCATTCAACAGCATTTCTTTACAGGAGTGCAGTAAATTATGCACCATTGAGTCAAGGGTTTTAGCGTGCGACGGTGCGAGTACAGAAAATTTTGCACCATTCATTCAAAAGCACTTCTTTAAAGCAGCGCTGTAAACTAAAATTATGCTAAAGTCAATCAAAAGCATTTCTTCAATGGAGCGCTTTAAATTAAGTAATGCATTTTTTTTAAGGCTTTATACAGCATTTGCTTAAAAATGTAATCTAGTTATCTCTAACGATATTTTACAGCATTTCAGACACAAATGCTTTAAAATATGTGCTTTTAAAACTCCTTTTTGGTGTAGTGTGTCCTTGAAACTAAATTATTTTATGAAGAGAAAAGTTTTATGAAAGTAACTGTTTTAGTAACAACTCGGTTTTCAACAAAAGAACTTTTAAATACACCAATGGCTTTTCAACAAGGTGTTACAAAAAAAAATAATAAAATTGGCCTCATTTTTGCCACTTTAATAAGTAGAAGTTAATTATTTTTGGTTTGCGAAAATCGGGCTGTTACAAAATTAACAAAAATCATTCCTTTCTCTCATATTAAATTCGGTCCAAATAAAAATAAAATAAAAACAGTAATAACAATTTATAAACATATATAACATATTTTTATACTCTTCTTAACTTTAGAATATTTAATCTAAACACAATATTAATTTAAAATAAACACTTATAGGATAAAAACCAATTTTTGGATAGCATAAGCTTTAAATCCCAAAAATCATTTTTCTCTCAAACGGTTAATCTAAAAATCATGTCACTTTTTCCTATAGCTTAATTACAAGCTCTATTATAAAAATAACATCAAGTTTGATTTAATTAAATAATTTAAGCTTGCTGGACAGCCATATCAAAATAGGTTGCATTTATTTAGAAATCAATATTCTACAAGTTCTAACACATACACCTAAAGACATATAATCTAAAGACTCCAAATAAACTCAACTTATAAAAATAATCATGTTTTTCTTACTTACATCAATTCTGAACAGTAACTTAAATTTCCAGAAAATAAATATTTTATTCAACTCAAAACTAAGTTTTCATATTATAAATTATACTAAACACATATATACATAAACACATCACAGATACACAAAAAAATACACCTTTAAATCACATACCATTATTAAAATAAATTTTTCCAGCATTAAAATAAATTTTCCAGAATTATTTCTTTTTATTAAAAATAATTTATTCAATTGTTATTTCATGAAACTACATCAAAGAATTAAGATACAAACACCATATAATCACATAAACACTTAGGAAAATCAAAATAATACACCTATCATATCAACATCATCATTCGGCCATATCAAAAAAATATGAACAGTAACCAAATTATTTTTCACATAATCAATCATTAAACCTTAAAATCAATTACAAAGTACAAAGAACAAAGAATAAATCATGCATATAAACATCAAACAATTACAAAATTTTTCTTTGTGAAACCATGTAGGTCTCACGGCCTACCCAATATCATAAATAATTTTTGCAATAATTTTCAAATACACTTTTGTTTATTCATCACATGATTATTTCCTTTAAGAATTCATTGTATAATATTAAACATTCGTCATTCAAAAATTCCAAAAATCATTTAAACAAGTTCATATGATGCAAATCAAAATTTTCACTTCCTTATTTCATCCTTAAAATTTCGGCCATCATAAGAAAATAAAAGGAAAAATCATATTTCTTTAAACCTCTTTATAGTCCCTTTTAATTCTTATTCACATGACCATGAACAAAATTTCACAATTACTTAAAATAATTTTTCAAACTCCCTGTTAGGGTTCATAAAATAGAAAAGAACTCAAAAGCTTACTGTTGTTTATACAAATCCAGAAAAGGAAACTTAAAATAATTTAGAACGGAATAAATCAAAAGTTTATGAGAATACCTTTCTCCTAAGCAATGAAAATATTTCAATGATGTGAAAACACTTCCTTATTTCTTATTATAAAGAAAATTCGGTCATCAAAGGCTTAAAAAGAGGAGATCATTTTCTCTTTAAACAATTTTTGTTAGTCCCTTTTTAATCCTTATTCATTTGACCTTCAACCAAAAACAGATTCACAATTCATATGATATCAGAAAAGAGATCAGAGATTTTTGTTTCACAATTTCATAATCAGAGAAGAGTAGAAGAAGTTTTATCTAACAATAGAATAAAGAATAAGAGCTTAAAAATTAAAACAAACATTAAGCTTTTAGGATTACCTCTTCTCCTTAGCAAAGAAGAGCTTCAAAGTGAGTATGACATTTTTCCCTTCCCTTCCTCAAGAGTGTCACGCCTACACCTCTCTTTCTCAAATCCTTTCTCTAATTTTTTTTCTCTCAAAAGAATTGTTTGTTGTGTGTAAAAAAGAATGAGGGGTCTTAGGCCCTATTTATAGGTGAAGTAGAAAATAAAATTACTCAACCATGGGCTGATATACACGCCCCTTTCATCAAAATTGAGTCAAAGAATTTAAATTTTTACTTTAACCAAGTCTAGGAACATGTACATGCATTAAATGAGATTTTTCTAACTCCTATAAGCTTTAAACTCTAAGATTTTTCTAGGTAAATTTTCAGAAAAATCACCTCCCTTTCCTATGCATTTGGACGACTCTCTTGGTCAAAATGGGAAGAACAAAATTTTCATTTACTCACTTTAAATCCATCTCTCTTTTATCCAATCAAATTAAAGCTTTTTACTTGAAAATTCAAAAATAAATAGGAAAATAAAATAATCTGGAATGTGCAGCCAATGATATTTTAAATAAATATCTTAGCATGCAAATAAAATACTTTGAAGTCAAATAATTAATTCTAGGTTTTAAAATAATTTTTCCAATCATAAAACATATAAAATCATACGGTTACTGCAGCAGAGAAATATTTTCGAAGGATAGCTCATAAAATTACAATTCTTATATTTTTAGAAACTACATTTCAATACGATCATTTTGATATAAAATTTATAATTGTTGGACTTACGGTTTGAAAGTTATGAATTTTTGAAATTCTTAGGTTATTTCCTCCAAAAATGCATTTCATAAGCTTTCAACAAATTCTAATTTTCAAAAATACGAAAATTACATTTTATTTGGACGGTGCAGCCAATCAGGGATTTTTAAAATGTATATTCCATGCACATAAAAATATTTTTGGGTCAAAGAGCTATTAAATGCATTAAAATCTTATTTTCAAACTTAAACTCCAAAATTTGTACATTACAGTAGCAGTGATAAAATTTCTAATACTCTAAAAAAAATAAAAAAATTTCATTTTCATAATCTATATTTCGATACGATCGTTTTGACATATAATTTGTAATTTTTCGACTTACGGTTAAAAAGATATGAATTTTTGAAGATAGAACACCATAGTCCTTCAAAATTATTTCATATTCAAATATCATTAAAATAAAATATTATACCTTATAAAAAAAATTTCATGCTAAGAATACAATTTAAAGTTATTAAGGAAAATATATGTATATATACCAATATATATATCCCACATATATATATATATATATATATATATATATATATTCAGAAATATAAATAGGCATCTATCATGTTAAACTAATTTTGCTCCAAATATATTTCAATTGATTTCTCAAAACAATTAAATAATATATTTGAGCATCCTATAGTATAATAGAACCTGTACATATATATAATTATATATATATATATATAGCTTATAAGCCCATGAACACATATATATAAATATTACTTAAATCACATACTTAGCACAAAATTAAATTAAATATATAAAAAAAATTAATTTATTTTTATAAATGACACAATTAAATCGGGCCTAAATTGGGGGTCTCACAAACTTGAGAAAGAAAGGATTATATGTCGAGAAGAGATTGATGATATTGTTATGTGAAAGTGAGCTTGTGCTGGTGAATTATTAATTGATGATGATCATGATTATGAATGTTGTGCTACATATATGTTATTTGTTATGTTTGTGTTATCTTAATATCTTGCCTATCGTAAACCCACACCGTCGACGATGCGTCGTTCGGAATGCTTACTCTCTCCTTTCTTCTGTTTTTCTTTACTGGGTATGTGTAATTTAGATGGCTACCAGTGGAGTCAATGGATGTTGCATTGAACCTTTTGACTTCGGTCGACGGATAGACGCACTCAGAGTGCGACACCTATGGCATCGAGAGTACTTCGGGGGCAGGACGACACTCCCTTTGGATATTTGGAGCTGCGATGTGTATCTCGCTCATAGTCTGGACCTCCCATCATCCCCTTCCTTGATCGACATTCCGGAGTTAGAGCAGATCCAAGTTCCAATGGCCAACAAGAGTATGGATCTTCACAGTCTGGTGGAGTTACGATCTGCTAGTGCGTCTACTCCAGTTGCAGTTGCTACACATGACAGGGTGCAGAACCCAGGCAGTTTGGGAAGAGTTCTGAGGAGATTACGGAGGAGGACCTCTCAGGTGATATGCCCCTTTTGTCGGTGATCTAGTAGTTAGGATTAGTTATTAGGTTTTTTTTCTTTGAGGCATTGTACCCATTGTAGTTACTTTGACACTGTTACTGTACCATGTTGCACCCCTTGTTTATGTTTCAGTATGTATGAATTTTTAGAACCTAACTTTTATGGAATAAGAAATCAATATATTTTCTGGATGAGAATTATGAAAGTGAGTTTCAAAGTGCCATACATCTCGGTTTGGAACTTGAAGTATAGCATGTGATATGGAGATATAATTTTTATGAAATTTTTTGAACTTAAAGATTCTCATATCCATGTTAACATGTAAAAAAAAATTCTACCCAAATTTTGCTATATTTTATTAAATGAAGAATAATTTTTCAAGTGAAAAATCGGGCTGTTACATCTTGGGCTAGCAAGAAACAGTTTAGTGTAGCCATATCTACAGCTGTGGCTGAGTATGTCTCTGCGGGTAGCTGTTGTGCACGAATCTTATGGTTAAAACAGAAACTCCTAGATTTTGGTGTAAGTCTAGATCACATTCCCATAAAGTGTGATAACACTAATGCAATTAATATTACCAAAAACCCAGTGCAACACTCACGTACAAAGCACATAATAGAGATTCATCATCATTTTATTTGTGATCATATTGCTAAAGATGATTGTGTGATTGAGTATGTGGACACCACAAAGCAGTTAGCTGATATCTTCACGAAACCTCTTCTGAAAGAAAGTTTCTTTTATATTCGTGGAGAACTCGGCTTAACTTGCGCATCACTTGTTGAATGATTGTGTGTCATCCATATTTACTCCCTTGTTATTATTAATGTATTTATTCAGTGTTTTAAGGGAACTATAGTATAAAGGGGGAGAAGAATCCCAATGCTGCTAAAGTCTTCCCTCCATTTTGATGTTGACAAAGGGGGAGAAGATTATGAGATGATTAGCTATTATTTTATATTATTTTAACCATCTCTGCATGGGGAGTTCACATTTGATTTAGATTATTCCCTGCTATTTCAATTAAAATTCCTAGTTGGGTTAAAGTTTTGTTATATTTACTCTATATATTTGCTTGCTTAACGCTTGTGATGCAAATAGTCAGAATGAGTTTGTCATCATCAAAAAGGGGAATGTTGGAAGTCAAGCTTTTCCAAGGACGTAAAGTTTTATGTTAGTTGGCTGCTAAAAGGTTTTGATGATAACAAACAACAAGTTGCATGCAAGCTCTTTCAAGCTGTGCTTCACGTTTATCAAGCTCAAGGCTCAAGCTCAAGCAAATAAGTTTAATATAGCTTTGCCCATAGAAAAAATTCTAAGGTAATGAGGTCTTTATTGCAAGTGTTTATGGACAAGGTTGTTTTCCAATTTAAGGATAAGAAAAGAGCTTTTGTGAAAATGTTTTTAAGTTAGTTTTTCAGTTAAAAATGTTTTTGATAACCTCTGGTTGAATACTCTGCTTTCGAAAATCATTTTTATGAAAATAAGCAGAAGTAATCGATTAACTCTCCTGGATAATCGATTACCAAGCTCCTGAGTTGTGACCTGACAGTTCAGAGAAGTAATAATCGATATTACTTATGATGGGATAATCGATTATTACATGTCTGTAGCTTTTAATTTTTTTTAATGGAAATAATCGATTACTTGGTTTTAATAATCGATTACCTTCCTCTCAGGGAGTTAATAATCGATTACTTTCTTAAAAAATAATTTCACTATTTTCACAGACAAGAGATAATCGATTATCTCTGAAAAGTAATCGATTACTTTTAAGTTTTCTTGAAATCCGTGTCAGAATCATTCTTAAATATTTCCATATTTGTTTTTACTTAATTGATTCTGATTTATTTCTGAAATTCGAATTTAAATATATTTTTGAATTATTTCCTTTTTTATTTAAGAATGAAATCTTTTATTTTATTTTTTATTTGATTTTGATTTTAACATTAGTTTTATTTAATTCAAAAATCATTCTCTTAAAATCAATCCTAATTCTTCTTCTCTGATCAGTTTTCACGTTCTCCTCTTCTTCTCTTCTCCTTCAACAAGTTCTTCATCGTTCATATTTTTTCTTGAAGAGAAAAACTTAATTTTGGCCTATACACTTGTGATTTAACTTCAATACCATAGTTCTATATTGTTGTTGTAACACCCCTAATTTTCTTTTCTCCCAAATAACCAAGAAATTAATTATAACAATTATTTTATAATTAATTTATATTAGTTTTGAAGGTTTTAGTTTTTGTACATTATGTGTTTTTATATATAAAAATATGAGATATATTTTTATATGGTTATTTTGTACAAAAATGTGAATATTGTAATTTAGTCCTTGGGTTGGGACCTAATTGCAATATTAAAAAGGTTTTTGAAGAAAGAGTAATTAAATTATTAATTTTTGAATTTTATCAGTATGTAACCGGTTAGAAGGGCTGTGTAACCGGTTACACGATGAACTTAGAAATTGGGATTAGTGCGTTTGATGAGTAATCACCCAATTAATCCAGAAATCGCCACGAAACCAGCCTCAGATTAATGGAGAACACGCGTTGGTGTGCATGTTACTCCAATTCGTCTATAAAATGCTGAATTTCTGAGGATTTGGGGTTGATTTCTGCATTTGGTGTTGAAGAGAGGTTGATTAGGGTTTCTGATTCGTGTGGGTAAATTCTTCTTCTTCTCTGAGTGTTGATAAGCGAGTGATACACTGTTACAAAGCTCACATCAAGGGCTTTGTATTGATATAAAGTTTGTGAGTTGAGAGTCCCTGAATCAAGAGAACGAAGCTTGCAAAGTAAGGGTGTTGGTGCTGTCAAACCTCAGCTTCTGGTTTCTGGAGCTGACTTTGAAGCTTGATTTTGGTAAGCTCAAGCCTTCTCTTGTTCTAGACTTGGTTTCCTTTCAAAGTTCATGTTGCATGGTTTTAATAATGACCATTTTCCCTAATTTCTATGTCCATTTCATGTTCCAAATTCCTTGATCTATCTACCCTGTCAAAACGGTTCTGGTTTGAGGAGGAGCTTTGGGTGTTTGGTGTTCTACCACAAATCTCTGCTCAAATCTTGTTCAAGCACGAACCTAAGGTAAGGGGGAAGCATACTATTTGCTAGAATGAGGATAAACATGTTGGTAAATAGGATGAGTCACCAAGAGACTCTAAGGGCATAGTTGGAATTAGTGTTATGGCTTGGAGGCCAATTTAAGCTCATTTCTGATTTTGAGCAATCATAATATGATGCATGCAAGCTATTGTGATGACAATTTCATGACTTAATTGAATATTATGTGAATTGATGCATTAAGTTGTGTTTATATTGGTTTTTATGCAATTTAATGCTCCAAACTGAATGCATGCAAATGAATTATGTTCCTGCGGTTGAACATGTTTAAATTAAGGTATATGAACTCTATTAAGTGCTGAAATTGGATAGATTTGAGTATTGGAAAGAATGGTATGCAAAACTGTTGATGTGCCAGCAAGTGGACTGGGTCAACGAGTAATATAGTCTGGAAGACCGAATATCGTCCCACAGGGAGTTTATTTTTAGTAAATTTTCACCTTAGTATAATTAATTAATAAATCCTATAAACTAAAAAGTTGATTAAATTAATGTAAGTTCCATGGTGAATGTTTTGATAATGACAAAAGGTTACAAAGTGTTTTGAACAAGCTATCATGTGTTGATCAAGTTCAAGTTCAACAAGCAACAACAAACATCAAATGAAGAAGAGAGAAAGCAAGCTCATGAAGACTTAAGTTTGAGTGTAATTGTTTTTGTTTTATCTTTTGCCTCTCAAGCTTCATAGGTTTTCATTTGGGTAGATTGTTTAGAGGGTAGTGAATCTCATTCATAAGTCATGATTAAATCATAATTTGAGTTTTTCACTTAACCTAGAATCAATAGGTGGCTTAAAGGTTTTAAAGGAAAGGTTGGTTTTGGAGAAAACAAGTTTTAAACAACTGCAGTATCAGTTTACTCGATTAAGTATGGATTTACTCGAGTACTACTCGAGTATGCTGCAATTTACTCGAGTATGCTGCAATTTACTCGAGTAAACACTGCTGAACTGATTTTTAAAATACGATTTTCACTTCTCAAAATCAGTTTTCAAGTGCCATAACTTTTGGGTATTCTATAAAAACCTTTTCCTAACCTTTGTGATCATAACCTATCATTTTGATATTCATTTTACAAAGAATCAAGCCACTCTATTCTCTCTCAATTTCAAAGATCAAAGCTTTTCTATTTTCATATTCTTTGATCAAGAACCTTTGAATCTCTTATGTTGAATTGTCATAACTATTGATTGAGATTCATTAGGATTGTTATGTGTATTCATTGAGTTGTAATCTTTGCAATAAGGCAAGCCACTACAACAAACAAGAAGCCTTGGTGTGTCGATTATCATCAAGCAAAGTTCAAGAAATTGAAGAAGTCTTGGTTGTGAATCAAGCAAGGAGAAGCCTTGGTGTGTGGATTATCCTCAAGCAATTGAAGACTTGTTGTGTCGATTATCAACAAGGGGTAGAGGTTAGATTAGAGAGAAGATCAATAGGATTACAAGGCAAGGGTGTCGGTTATCTCTTGTAGGCTAGCAAGAAGGAAGTCTTGTGAGGCAATCACTTGTAATTTGAGAACTCTAATTCCTCATAGTGAAGAATCTCTCTTCTTTGAAGAGGGGACTGGATGTAGCTTTCAAGTGGATGAAAGTGAACCAGGATAAATCGCTGTGTCGTATCTCTAAACCCTTACTCTTTATGTTCAAGTCATTTGATTGCGTTCTTGGTTGAAAACCTAGAAAGATTGATTTTCATAATTGATTGAATTGAATCTTTATTTGTTCAAATTGATAAAGGGAAAATCATTTTCATAACTAGGTTAATCAATAAGAATATAGGTGTTAATAATCTCCGCTGAATCTCTGATCTTTCGTGTGAATTGATTGATTTTCGTATGCGAATGAAAACTTGATTTTTCTGGTTTCTGTCAGATATACTCGAGTAAACGAGTCTTTAATCGAGTACTACTCGAGTACTCTGAAATCTACTCGAGTAAACCTGAACAAAATTGCAAAAATCTTTTGTTTTAATTGTTTCGATTTGTTTCATTCGAAAATCTTTCAAGGTATCTTGTACACCTATTCAACCCCCCCTTCTAGGTGTATTCATAGGGTTCCTTTGTCTCTCCAACCACCAATTGCGGTTTCCTCAATTGGTATCAGAGCTCGGTCGAAAGACACGAGCATAAGAGCTTTTTCGTAAAGATCCTTTAAGAAAATCGCAATGGGTTCCATGAATCCCTTTGGTGGTGAAGGTGCTTCGATTAGTCGTCCTCCGTTGTTTACCGGAGAAGGCTATGCATATTGGAAAGTTAGAATGAAAATCTTTATCCAAGCCATAGATAGTGAAATTTGGAAAGTAGTTGAAAAAGGTCCTCATATCCCCTCTAGTTTAGTTGAAGGTGTAGAACAATTGATCCCCGAGGACAAGTGGAAGGATGATGATAGAAAGAAAGTACAATATGATTATAAAGCAAAGAATATCATTACCTCCGCTTTATCCTATGACGAGTTCTTTAGAGTTTCTCAATGTTCTAGTGCTAAGGAAATGTGGGACACTTTACAAGTGACTCATGAAGGAACTAGTGAGGTTAGGAGAGCTAGATTGAATGCTTTAATGCGTGATTATGAATTGTTTCATATGCTTCCAAATGAATCTATAAATGATATGCAAAAGCGTTTTACTCACATTATAAATCATTTACTTGCTCTTGGTAAAACTTTTCTTCAAGGTGAACTTTCTAACAAAGTGTTGAGATGTTTAGACAGGAATTGGCAACCAAAAGTAACGGCTATTGTTGAATCTAAAGATTTGGATGCTATGGATCTAGCAACACTTTTTGGAAAGCTTCAAGAACATGAAATGGAGCTTGGACGATTAAGTATCAATGAAGAGTCGGATAAAAACAAAGAAAGAAAGGGACTTGCTCTTAAAGTCAAAAGTGGATACAAAAAGAAAGAAAGTTCCGATGATGATGATAGTGAAGATTCCGATTCCGATGTTGATGAAAAAGACATGAAACTTCTACTAAGGAAGTTTGACAAGTTTCTAAGGAGAAAAGGAAGGTTGAACAAGGACAAAAGTAAAGAGAAGGATTCCCCACACTACAAGACCAAAACTTCAAAAGAAGGTGTAGTTTGCCATGAATGTGGAAAGCCCGGACATCTCAAGTATTCATGCTCTAGATATCTCAAGAAGAAGGAGAAAGACAAGAAGAATTCTAAATCTAAAAGAGCATACATAGTTTGGGAGAGTGATGAAGATAACAAGAAAAGCACATCGAGTAGTTCATCGGATAATGAAGAAGCCGCTTGTCTCAACTTGATAACTCTAGTAGATGATGAAGAACAAAGTTCAAATGATGAATCAAGTGAACAAAGCGAGGATAGCAATGTAAGTCTTACTAAATCCGAAATTTCTTCTAAATATGAATTGTTATACAATGCTTATGAAGAAATGCATGAACAACTTGAAAAACTAGCTTTGAAAAACATTGAAAGGAAGAAGCTCATTTTGAAACATCAAAAAGAGATTTTAGAACTTCAAAAACAAGTTGATGAGCTTAATCTTCAAAATGAAACTCTTGATCTTATATATGCTAGTTCTTCTTGTGATTGTGCTAGTAGAGTGAATATTGTGGTTGATTGTGAGAATTGCAAGTTGCTCAAAGATGAAAATGCTATTTTGAAAAATAAGCTTGCAAGTTTCTCAAATGGTGATATTAAATTGCGCACATTGTTAAATTTTCAAAGAGAAAATTCAAACAAGTTTGGTTTGGGTTATACTAATGCTAAGAGTAAATCTCATAGAAATGTTGTTGATTTTTCTAAAGTTGATTTTTCAAATGCACCAACATGTTTCTATTGTGGTACTCATGGACATACTTAAAATGTGTGTTATGTTAAAGTGCATGGTATACCTAAAGGAGATTTTGTTTGGATGAAAAAGGGTGAAAGTCCCTACACTAATAAAAATGGATCCAAAACTATTTGGATACCAAAAAGCAAAGCATGATTGTTTTGTAGGTATGATTGAAGAGCAAAGAGAGCTTACAAGTGTTATTCATATTTGCATCTTCAATTGGTATCAAAAGAAGTCCTACAATATGGTACAAATGTTGTTGATAGATTTGTGAACTTCAAATGATATCTTCTCAATTGGTATTACTTTTCTAAATGTTTAATTAGTTCAATTGGTATCATTGAGTAGATTCATAGATGATTATTATGATTTATTGACATGCTTTGGTTGTTATTAAAGAGATATCACAATTGGTATCAAATATTTGTTGATATATGTCATTTCTTTACATTGATATTTTTACTTTGTGAAGTGATATTATGATCTTTTTAGTTCTCAATTGGTATCATATTTCATTGTTATATTCTCTTGCCAATTGATATCACATTTCAAAGTATAGTTCTATTGTATTTGTTCAATTGGTATCAATGTTGTAAAAAATGATCATTGATTTCTTACCTTGGCTTAGATGTTATATTTCAATTGGTATATATTGCTTTTTGATAATGCCAAAGGGGGAGAAATTTGATGTTTTGAATATTTTGAATTGATTGGAATGTTTCTCAAAGGTTGGAGAAATAATATGATTTTTAGATGTTTGTTTGGAGAAAGGTTGTTTTTGTTGTTTTTATGTAGGTTGAGCAAAGTTGTTGAAGATAGGGGGAGAATCAAGCTTATCTCAATTGGATTCAAATGTCAAAAGCATTTATTGAGGAGGAGCAAGAGTCTCACCAAGTGATCAAATTGTTAAAGCATCAACAACTTCAAAGAACTTTTGGAGAACTTCAAAACATGGTTTGTCATTTTCAAAAAGGGGGAGATTGTAAGTTCCATGGTGAATGTTTTGATAATGACAAAAGGTTACAAAGTGTTTTGAACAAGCTATCATGTGTTGATCAAGTTCAAGTTCAACAAGCAACAACAAACATCAAATGAAGAAGAGAGAAAGCAAGCTCATGAAGACTTAAGTTTGAGTGTAATTGTTTTTGTTTTATCTTTTGCCTCTCAAGCTTCATAGGTTTTCATTTGGGTAGATTGTTTAGAGGGTAGTGAATCTCATTCATAAGTCATGATTAAATCATAATTTGAGTTTTTCACTTAACCTAGAATCAATAGGTGGCTTAAAGGTTTTAAAGGAAAGGTTGGTTTTTGAGAAAACAAGTTTTAAACAAGTGCAGTATCAGTTTACTCGATTAAGTATGGATTTACTCGAGTACTACTCGAGTATGCTGCAATTTACTCGAGTAAACACTGCTGAACTGATTTTTAAAATACGATTTTCACTTCTCAAAATCAGTTTTCAAGTGCCATAACTTTTGGGTATTCTATAAAAACCTTTTCCTAACCTTTGTGATCATAACCTATCATTTTGATATTCATTTTACAAAGAATCAAGCCACTCTATTCTCTCTCAATTTCAAAGATCAAAGCTTTTCTATTTTCATATTCTTTGATCAAGAACCTTTGAATCTCTTATGTTGAATTGTCATAACTATTGATTGAGATTCATTAGGATTGTTATGTGTATTCATTGAGTTGTAATCTTTGCAATAAGGCAAGCCACTACAACAAACAAGAAGCCTTGGTGTGTCGATTATCATCAAGCAAAGTTCAAGAAATTGAAGAAGTCTTGGTTGTGAATCAAGCAAGGAGAAGCCTTGGTGTGTGGATTATCCTCAAGCAATTGAAGACTTGTTGTGTCGATTATCAACAAGGGGTAGAGGTTAGATTAGAGAGAAGATCAATAGGATTTCAAGGCAAGGGTGTCGGTTATCTCTTGTAGGCTAGCAAGAAGGAAGTCTTGTGAGGCAATCACTTGTAATTTGAGAACTCTAATTCCTCATAGTGAAGAATCTCTCTTGGTTGAAGAGGGGACTGGATGTAGCTTTCAAGTGGATGAAAGTGAACCAGGATAAACTGCTGTGTCGTATCTCTAAACCCTTACTCTTTATATTCAAGTCATTTGATTGCGTTCTTGGTTGAAAACCTAGAAAGATTGATTTTCATAATTGATTGAATTGAATCTTTATTTGTTCAAATTGATAAAGGGAAAATCATTTTCATAACTAGGTTAATCAATAAGAATATAGGTGTTAATAATCTCCGCTGAATCTCTGATCTTTCGTGTGAATTGATTGATTTTCGTATGCGAATGAAAACTTGATTTTTCTGGTTTCTGTCAGATATACTCGAGTAAACGAGTCTTTAATCGAGTACTACTCGAGTACTCTGAAATCTACTCGAGTAAACCTGAACAAAATTGCAAAAATCTTTTGTTTTAATTGTTTCGATTTGTTTCATTCGAAAATCTTTCAAGGTATCTTGTACACCTATTCAACCCCCCTTCTAGGTATATTCCTAGGGTTCCTTTGTCTCTCCAACCACCAATTGCGGTTTCCTCAATTAATAATTCAGATTTACAATCAATGATTAATTAAACTAACTAATTGCTGAAATTAATTAAAACGTGAGCACAATGGAGGGAAAGTGGTTAGGAACGTTGGTTGCATTGTAGGTTTCACTTATTCAATTATAATTCAGATTTTACTTTAATTATCCTTCAATTCATGGACTATTCCTCTCAAATAGCAATAGTTAGACGTCTCTAACATTTCCCTTATTTTCTAAATACTTAATCCTTGATCCCTCAACAAATTACAATATAAGAAAATATCTATTCAGCACAAGGGAATTATAAAGTCATATAATCATCCAATTATATCCCTATATTTTGGACTGATTATACCATTAATTGCATGGCCTATTCAAAATCCCAACTCCCGTTGCGAATTAAGAAATCCAAAACATAAATTGATCAGGTTTATGTATAAAATAAAAACTCAATTAATGCATGAATCAAAAACAGCAAAATCCTAAATCATAAATTGAAATAAGCTACGCCATACAAATTCACCTTGTTCCTAACACAAGGGTTCTAGTTACACATAAAAATAAGAAGAAGAAAAGACATAATAGAGAAATTCATAGACAAATTACCCCAAATCCTTCAATCTTCAAATGCTGCAAATCAATGCAATCTCCCTCTTCAAATCTAAATTCTGTTTTTCTCCTCTAAGTTGGCTGCCTAACCTAATTCTAAATCACTAATTTATAATTACAATCTATCTCTAAGTAGAATCCCAATAAAATTATGAAGTTTTGGCCCAATTGGGCTTTTTCTGGTGCACGCGCGCCCCAGGCGCACGCGATAACGCGCCCCAGGCGCGCGCCTCTGCTGCTGGTGTTGTTTCATCAACTGGCGCGCCCCAGGCGCACCCGTCCACGCGCCTGACCTATTTCGGCTCCGATTTTCTCCGTTCTTTTTCCTATTTCAAGGTCTTTGAATGCTCTTTCCAATTCCATAATTATTTTTCGCAATTGAGCTCCAAAATCACCTGAAACACTGAACAAACGATCAAAAAGTTCATGGGAAACTACAACTACTAAAATTCCTAAAAACTAATAAAAAGGTCCTAAGTTTGCTATGAAAACAAGCCAAATCAAAGAAAAAGAGGATAAAATGAAGTCCAAAAAGTATATATATCAGACCCAAATCACTCCCCCAAACTTAGCATTTTGCATGTCCCAGGCAAAAGTAAAATAAAAATTCTAAATAAAAGACAAACTCCCTAAATCAACATGAACACACCTAATCTAAGACTACGACTCATCACTTCGATACTTATTATCATAAACTATTTACACAATTACATACTAGTTAACATAACAATCCCATTCAGAACTCAGAACTAATGAACACTCTCAACCTCTCAATTGTTTCTCTCAAAAGTTTATAAGGGTCATATTTTCCATTCACTCAAGTTCAACAATGATAATGTGTTACCATAGGCTTGACCATAGACCAACATCTCCACTGAAATTATTGAAAGTATGCAAAAATCAAAAGGTCTTATTTTTGGTTGTAATGGGGCCATGGGTACAAGTGTCAGGTGGGATAAAAAGAAAGAAGGGATAAAACAAAGGTTAACTCGCAAAAATATTTACAAAAACAAGTTTCCCTCAAAAACCATGAATGAGCAATGAATACAATAAAGACTCACACTCACATCAGGACATTTTATTCTTCCTTTCTTTTCCAAAATTTTTTTCTTTTATTCTCTTCCTTTCACGTTCATTTGTTTTTATTTTTTTTAACATGGAAGAGAAATAGAACTCATACACTTTTCACCAATTACTTTCACTTTTCATATTCATTCCTCTCAATTGCTCATTCAAAATTCCCAAGGTACTAACAAAGAATATGCAATAAATGCAGGGTACCAAAGAAAAATCATAATGTCTCATAAGGCTCAAAATGGGCAACTAAGGGAAAATTATCAATGCAAAACATCTGAAGGCCACAAAAACACATCCTAAGTGCCTTAATCATCTTAATGCATGCACTCAACTATCAATTTTGAAATGGTCACAGGTCAAGTTCTAGAAGACAATATCAAAGTGAACACACTCATGAAAAAATAGGGGTCTCAATATCAGAATATTTCAATAAAATTCATACCCCTCAATATAAGGCTCAAAATCTCACAGGGCTAAAGTCAGTTCACTAATCATAAGTTCTGAAAGCATTTGTCGAAATAACTCAGTCACCGCAATCATATAAACAGTTCAATCAAACAGAGTCGAATACCAATGAGTCTATGTCCTAAACTAAATATACATGCATCAAAAGAGAAAAAGTCCTAAATCTAGAATAATCACCTACTTTCACTAGAGACACAAGCCAATACCAAGTATGGGGAAACAATTCAAGTCTTGAAAAATCAATTTTTATTTTGTATACTCCCCCAAACTTAGAGGTTGGCTTGTCCTCAAGCAAACCACTCTACCTAAAAAGTACAAAATAAAAATTAAAACCCTATACTAAAAAAAACTAACCAAAAATGACAAGGATACAGATTAAGAATACTACCTATCACATCCACATAAATAGCATTAATCACAAGAGAAATGTTGCTCCCCCAAACTTAATACCTGCAATGGTTAGTACTAGTGCAACAAAGCACCACTAATGGTAGGAGACAACACTCACGCCTGCACAAAACTCAGCAATATAGATGCAACAAGATAATAATCAAAATAAATATCCATGCATTAAAAATAAATTAAATCCTAAAGAAGGCAAACTCAGATAATATCACAGATACAGAGCGGGTGGGGAAAATACATCAGATATATCAAAATAAAACAGCCCCTAACTAGTCCTCATCCATCCCTCTATCATCAGGCTCAGGCACATCCACCGGATAGTCCAACAGACTCCTCTCATAGTCCAAATAAGGGGGCAGATCAAAAGCATAACCCTGATCAACACTCCAGGCCCTCATAATATCATCGCGGGCCTCGTCCCTGCGTAACTGAACACGCTGGAACTCAGCCTGCTGCCTCAAATACCGCCCCTGCAGTGCCTGCTCCCTCATCATGGACTGCATCATAACCCTCAGGTCCTCCACACCATCCGACGACTGTGCCGGTCGGCGAGAAGATCCTGCTCTATCCTGGACTGAAGGCTGTGCGTCAAGAATAATGGGTGGGTGTCTATCCTCCCTAGCTGTCTTAATAGCAAGTAAAACATAATTATCCCAGATAGCTTCATTCAGCATGGTGGCCCTCTTAATCTCCTTCAGCTCATCACTCCCAGGCACTACCCCCACATCAACACACAACTGATGTATTACCCAAGGAAATCCTACATAACCCTTATCACTCAAGGCAAAACGGTGCAACTGATCAGAAATCAGCGACGCCGCATCAACTACAACACAGGATTTAAGGGCATACACAAGACGACATATGGCTGGGGAGATCTCAGTATCATGGGAATGGGGGTACAAGTTGTGCATGATGAACCAGACCCAAAACCGGGCAGCACCCTGCATATTCCTCTGAGACACATGTTTTGGCCTTTGATTAATATTTAAATTCCATGTTTTTCCAGCCAAGAACAAATGTCTCTGAAGCATATCCAGAGAATACATACCCTCATCATCATAACTATTCGTGTTGAACAGAGCGGGTGCCATAGTAGGCGAGTAGCTAGGAAGGTGTAGGACACGAGCTATAGTAGCAGCATCATACGACACCTCCTTGCCTCTCACATACGCAACCCTCCGATGCTCAACCGTCCCATGCAACAACTCCTCCTTCTTCTCTAATTGTGCACGCCACCAAGCATGCGAATAAAACTCCCAAACCAATTTCTGACTCAAAAACTCTGGTGGACCTCTAACCCAGGATTCCCATTTGTTCACTTGAATCACCTCCATCACCTCCTCCACACCTCTCAGACCAACCACCTGCTGACTGGAAACGGTCTCATCAAGAACCATGCCCAATTCCGGTTGCACCCTCCTCTTAACCATCTTTCCATCATGAAATTCGGCGACTTTCGGATGCTCAAAAGTCGTCCCAACCTCTCCACTAATGTCCACCAATGGCCTCTTTCCTCTTCTCAACATGTTTTAGTTCAAAAATTGCAAAAGGCAATATATCGAACACCTGGCAGGCAGCACAAAACCTTCAAAATTTTAAAGAGAGAACTCAATCCTAACCTTCCAAATCTAAATAAATCAGACCAGAGAAGGATAAAGAAGAGATTCTTACCTTAAAACAATGAACAATTCGTGTTCCCTAGCCTTTTTTTGAAAAATCCGAATTGAGAAGAGAATAGAGGAGAATGGGGTTTTTGAAAAAGTTGAATGAAAAGGGAGAGAGATTGATGATGAGAATGATGATTAATGGAAGAATAAGTGATTAATTTGTTGAAATATGGATGAATTTGATGGAATTTATGAATTGGGGATTGAATTGGGGGTTAGGGTTCTAGTGTTTTCTAATTGGGAATGAATGTGAAAGTGGGGGGGAATTGGCTGACTCCCCCCAGACGTGCAACACTAATGAGCATCAGGACGCGCGCCCCAGGCGCGCCAGGCCATGCGCCCCAGGCGCGCCTGGTCTGTACCAGGATTATTATTTTTTTTAATTTTTTTTTACCTAAAAAAATAAATAAAAAATACCTAAACTAAAAATCATCTAATTAATGGAGTTAGGAACTTACCTTTGTAACACAGCTTTTACTATTGATGCACATTGAAGGAACTCCCCCAAACTTATTTACCTGTGTCACATGAACAACTAAAAGTAGTGCTAAAAAGCACTTCATTAGTAGTTACTTATAGACAATTCCAACTCCTTATTCACTAAAAAAAACAAAACCTATACTACTAAATAATTACAAGAAATCCACCAGGATCCCAAATTCTATGGCTCAATTCCCATGTGATATAAGAATAACAAGTTACTCCCATGTCCCATGGGAATGAGCAGGGATGATGATGAAATAAGGAAGTTTTCAAAATATATTTAAACCCACCAGGGTCAAAAGGTATATTCCTTACATCATGCATCATCATAGAAAGTTTGTCTTTTTCCCCATTCATGAAAGTGTAAATTTCATGAACAAGGAAAATAAAATTTTTAGGATCTTTATTCATCCCATGGTACAACAATGCCTTATGTTGATGTTTTGGGAAAACATCATACAAATTCAAGGGTCGAACATAGTTGAATAATTTTGAATCATCCACACATGCTAGGGATTTAACACAAATTTTAAGTTCAGAAAATTCAGCACGCAAGGACGAGTCATGTTTTTCTGCTATTATTCTATTCCCATCTGTTTTGTTTTGTTTCACCTCTTTTACCTTATGACACACCTCAATTTCTTTTTCTTCTTCAAAATTTTCAGAGAGGTTAGGACTCAAGTCTTCCTTTATGGAAAACTTTTGTACCCACTCCTCTATGATAGATTTCCTATACGCATTTAAGTACAATTCCTCAATCTCGAAAATCGAAGTATTTGCATCATAAGTAAGAGGAGGTGAATTCAAAACAAAATTAAAAAATTTTGACTCAATAGAAGGCATTATTGTACATTTCAATTAAGATAAAAAAAATAAAAATAAAAAAAATAGAATTTACTAATAACTACACTAAGTCCCGAAAATAAACTAAAGAATACTACTCCCCGGCAACGGCGCCAAAAACTTGTTGATGTGCCAGCAAGTGGACTGGGTCAACGAGTAATATAGTCTGGAAGACCAAATATCGTCCCACTGGGAGTTGTGTTTTTAGTAAATTTTTACCTTAGTATAATTAATTAATAAATCCTATAAACTAAAAAGTTGATTAAATTAATAATTCAGATTTACAATCAATGATTAATTAAACTAACTAATTGCTGAAATTAATTAAAACGTGAGTACAATGGAGGGAAAGTGGTTAGGAACGTTGGTTGCATTGTAGGTTTCACTTATTCAATTATAATTCAGATTTTACTTTAATTATCCTTCAATTCATGGACTATTCCACTCAAATAGCAATAGTTAGACGTCTCTAACATTTCCCTTATTTTCTAAATAATTAATCCTTGATCCCTCAACAAATTACAATATAAGAAAATATCTATTCAGCACAAGGGAATTATAAAGTCATATAATCATCCAATTATATCCCTATATTTTGGACTGATTATACCATTAATTGCATGGCCTATTCAAAATCCCAACTCCCGTTGCGAATTAAGAAATCCAAAACATAAATTGATCAGGTTTATGTATAAAATAAAAACTCAATTAATGCATGAATCAAAAACAGCAAAATCCTAAATCATAAATTGAAATAAGCTACGCCATACAAATTCACCTTGTTCCTAACATGAGGGTTCTAGTTACACATAAAAATAAGAAGAAGAAAAGACATAATAGGGAAATTCATAGACAAATTACCCCAAATCTTTCATTCTTCAAATGCTCCAAATCAATGCAATCTCCCTCTTCAAATCTAAATTCTGTTTTTCTCCTCTAAGTTGGCTGCCTAACCTAATTGTAAATCACTAATTTATAATTACAATCTATCTCTAAGTAGAATCCCAATCAAATTTTGAAGCTTTGGCCCAATTGGGCTTTTTCTGGTGCACGCGTGCCCCAGGCACACGCGATAACGCGCCCCAGGCGCGCGCCTCTGCTGCTGGTGCTGTTTCTTCAACTGGCGCGCCCCAGGCGCACCTGTCCACGCGCCTGGTGTTTCGGCTCCGATTTTCTCCGTTCTTTTTCCTATTTCAAGGTCTTTGAATGCTCTTTCCAATTCCATAATTATTTTTCGCAATTGAGCTCCAAAATCACCTGAAACACTGAACAAACGATCAAAAAGTTCATGGGAAACTACAACTACTAAAATTCCTAAAAACTAATAAAAAGGTCCTAAGTTTGCTATGAAAACAAGCCAAATCAAAGTAAAAGAGGATAAAATGAAGTCCAAAAAGTATATATATCAGACCCAAATCAAAAACCTCACTTTTTAGTGTTCAGATTGTATAATCTAACCGGTTATTCGAAATTTGTAACCGGTTAGATCTTGTAAATTTTCAAAGAAAATGGATTTATGAAATTGGCCCTGTGTTCTTACCTTTTCACTCAAATCTATACTATAATTTCACTTGGAATCAATCTGAAAACATGTTGGTAAACACTGTTTGTTTCAGATTGTAATAGAGGAGTTAATGCCTTAACGATTAATGATAATTTCAAGAGGAAATTATGCATAAATGAAATTGTAATATGACTTAGATCTTTTGAATGATAATATGTGTTGAACTTGAGGTATTTTGATATGCTAAGACCTTGTTATTGGATTGAGTAGAGAATTCAAGAAAAGATTCTTTGAAAATCAGTGGTTTCAAGTTCAGGTCTGTAATTCTAACTGGTTAGGTGGTGATGTAACCGGTTAGTACCTGAAACTTAAAAATAAAAGTTAAGCTTTTAAGTAATGATTTTTAATACCAATGGTTATATTCTCTCAATCCAGGTCTATGAGCATATGTTAAATTTAAATTCAAAGATGAGTTTTATGAGTAAAGCCATACCTCAAGATATCATTCAGAAGTTGTGCTTTTCTAAGTCATAACAATTTAATCAATAGAAAGACCAACTTTAGTAATTATGTATGCAAATCATGCATAGAAAAAGGTAATGAAATAGGTTGGCAAGGATTGTTTGTCATGTTCGGGGAACATGGCCCTGTACTCTAAGAGTACCAAACTGATGCAACCTACTTGATGACACATTCTGGGAATGTGGCCATTGTCTGGGACATGGTTTCTTTGACACGTTCTGGGAACGTGATGCACACTCTGGGAGTGGTGCTTGATTATATTCCAAGTATGGTTTCGATACGTTCTGGGAACATATGTTAGTGTTCTGGGAACACGTTGGTATAGTAATAGAATTAAAGATAAAAACCAACCTTAATGATTGTGCATTCATGCATTTAGAATGGAAGATGGGTTGGTAGGAACGTTTATCATATTCTGGGAATATGAGGAGGGTACTCCGGGAGTACCAAATTGTAACCTACTTGATGACACATTACAGATATGTGGCCAGTGTCTGGGACCTGGTTTTATACGTTCTGGGAACGTATGTTGGTGTTCTGGGAACACATTGATATGCAACCTACTTGATGACACATTCCGGGAATGTGACCAGTGTCCGGGACTTGGTTTTTTTATACGTTATGGGAACGTATGCGTTCTGGGAACGTGATGCACACTCTGGGAGTGATGCTTATTTATCCAAGTATGGTTTGCTACACGTTCTGGGAACGTGGTGCACACTCCGGGAGTGATGCTTATTATCCAAGTATGGTTTGGCATTACGTTCTGGGAACGAATGTCAGTGTTCCGGGAACACAACGGTGTATTGGATGGACGTCCAAGATGGACTTTGTTAGAGGCCTCAGTTGTGGAAGGAAATCATGCATCATGCCACCTGCATTGAAAGAATTATTATGATTAACCGAGTGTGCTCATATGATTATGCATCATGACTTGCTACATGTTGACTTGTGGATGTTAGTTTTATTCTCATTTGATTATGCGAATATGTATAGCTAACCCCCATGCCCTTATTAGGTGTTGATCGTGCATCTAGCTTGCACAAAAGTCAGTGAAGGGAGATGTCCCTTAGGTGCATGCAGAGTGTAGAAAGTGTGGGTTGGGAACCCGTTGTGTAGATATCAAGGATCCAACCAGAAGGATGTTTGGACAAAGGATCAGTGTCCAGCTCTATAACATTTCTATTTTTAATAGAATTTATATGATACATATTTTGGAAAGAGGTATCATAAGAGGAATTCAGTTTCATAATAATACTTATTTGGTATTAATGGACTTGTTACACTTGATATATTTTGGGAATGTAATATGATGATTTTACTATGTTTCCGCAAACTCTGATTTTACTAGTCACCTTCATTATTAAACAAGTGTTTGTGAAAATAAATTTTCAAGGGAAGGGATAATTCTTATTTTCAGATCTTTTTCCAACAATAACAAGTCCAAGTAATCGTAAACTTATTACTTTTCTTATAAAGTAAGATGATATACAAGGAGTGTTACATTTTTATGGTATCAGAGCAATGGTCCTGACTCTTGGTCCTTGGGTGTGTGGTCCAATACGCTGGTCATCAATATCTGCAACGTTTTTGGGAAGTATGCTTTCATATACTTCCAAACTAGAGTTAAGGTTATGGGTAATGGCTCTAGATAAGTAGCTTATTCTGCTATTAAGAAGTGTTCTATGTAGTCTAAGTAGAAGTATGATAGTCGTATGCTTCTCTTTAGACATGTGGTTGACCTAAAACCATAGTGTTGGTTTATCAGTTCTCATAGAACCAGTGATAAGGAAATCTTAAGGAGTTGTAGTTAAGTCCTTGACTCTGGGGAGGAGTGTTTACCCTCACTAGTGTTAAAGCTAATCAACTTTTAGACCGAGTGCAGGGCAGTCATCTCCTTAAAGATCAACCTTTGAGTTTGTTCAACTCTAAAGCTATTCTTTCTTTTGTTCCTTATGGATAAGGGTATTGATCAAAGTTGCTCAATGCCTTACCCAATCTGCTATCTCAAGTGGAGACTCCTACAAATCTTCTTGTAGTTGTTTCCAAGGTATTAGATTTTGTCTATCTATCTGTGTCATGATTACATTTGATCTTAATCACGGTTTGGGAGCCGAGGGATCAAGTGATCATGATTAATGACAATAGAACAACCTTGCATTGGGATTCCCAAGCTTCGAATCTGGAATCCAATAGATCCATGTGTTTTTTTCCTGGAAATCAGGGAAGGAAAAAGTGGGTTAAAGAAATCTTGGTTACAAGAAAATGATGTTACGTTTAACCTTGAGTAAAGAGATAGAGTTTGGAATCAAGCTAATTCTTGAAGTTGATTCTATCTCTTCTACCCTTACAATATGGTATCATCGGGAATGGTCAAATGGGAGAAACACGTAGAGAAGTTTCTAAATGGATTGGTTGGACCAGGTTAAAGGAGTCTAAGTGTTTTCTAAGATTGATTGGCGATTGGATTAACCCCAAATCAGGATTCGGGGCAGGGATACACTTAAGACTTCATTTTGATCTCGATACGGACATTATGAGTAGAAAATAATGCCGTTCGGATTGACTAATGCACCTGTTCTTTTATGGATTATAAGAACTGGACCTTTAGATTATATTTGGATTCGTTTGTGGTTTATTCTAAGAATCCGGAGGAGCATGAGAAACATCTCAGGATTGTGTTGAGAATCCTGCAAGAGGAGTAGTTGTGTGCTAAGCTCACCAAATATGAGTTTTGGTTGAGTGAAGTTAAGTTCACAGGGCATGTGATCTTTAAAGTAAGAAGTTCTTAGGGCTGGCTGGGTACTATCGCCGGAGTATTTAAGGATTTTCTAAGATCACATGGCCTCTGACCGAGTTGACTTGGAAAGATCAACTGATTGTATGAAGCGATTGGATGTTGTGGGGTAGTGATGGATTATACCCCAATATAATATGACTAGTCCAAGAGGAATTATGGAAAATGTGAGTAGACTATGATCTAAATCATTTCAGTGATGAATTCAGTTGGAATCAAGGTATTAGAGTATGATTAAATCCTATTTTGAGTTGGATTGGACGATGTAAAGAAAATGGTTTTTTAAAGTTCCTTGGTTTTATTTCTAAAACTATACTTCATAACCGGTTAGAGTTTCTTGTAACCGGTTAGGAACTGAAAGTTTAAAATAAAATTTAAGTCCTGTGTGAAGGAACTTTTGGTATCAGTAGACATCTTCCTCCAATCCAAACTCAATGTCAGTTACCTAAGTAAAATTTAAGGAAGGGTTTAGTGTGTTAAAATAACTTAATACCTTGATTCATCATTGAAATTGATTGAATCATAATACTTATGGACTAATCAAGAATTAAAATTAAGGAGCTACTCTAATCGGAGAAGATAGAGGATTGAGCTGGATGATGCAAAAGAAACAATAGGTACTAAGATAAGAAGGTTGTGATTCATGAACAAGTTTGGAGTTCGAATATGTGAACGACAATAGGAAGAAGAAGAGTTGCATATGAGACAAAGGTGATGGATGGAGTTTCTTAAAGATTATGGCTTTGAGCTCCATTCTGGCATAGCAAATGTAGTTGCAGACGATTTGAGCTGATAGGCTATTCATGTATGCTCAATGATGGTTAAGGAGGTTATTCTGATCAAGGAGTTCAGAGACCCAAGTCTAGTAACGCAAGAGGAACCATCTAGCGTTAGATTGGAAATCTTGCAAATCACGAACTAATTCTTGAATCAGATTCGTGAATTTCAACCAGGAAATGAGGAGTTAGATTTCTATGAAGAAAATGAATGAGATTTAATCTTTAGAATTAAAGTCCGTGATTATGGATATTAGAAAATATATTATGGAAGTAAGGGATTTAGGTAGTGTTTTCTGGTACAACCTAGATGAGAAATCCAAAGGCATGAACTTCAAGAATAGATTATGTTTGAACCCAAGTTAGCTATCAACTATCAAGGAATAAAGAATTTCTCGATGTTGGTAAGCATGTATGAGGACTATGGGAAAGTACATGAATTTCATGCAAGAAATATCTGAGTTCAAAATAAGGGAAAGATTGATAAGATACAGGCCCAACTGGAGAAAGAGGAAAAGTAAATGGGAGAATATCAACCACGGAAATATCAAGGTTAAGGAATCCTTGATTGGCGAAAAGTGATTAAGGAGGAAATAGGGAAGGGAACATTTGTCCATCTCAAGGTGAAAACTGTGAGGCACATCACTTTGAGTTTAATTATGATGTACCTAAGGGAATAGTCAATTCCGATTGTAGGAAGCTGGAGTATTATTCACCTAAATGTCTTGAAGGAAAATGTGAGAAAGGAATGGACGAATCCAGCACGAGAAGAATTCACCGGCTGAGATGAGAGTTGAGTGTAATCCTGACGTAGACAACAAGCCTATCTCTTCTATTAATCTGAGTTAACGTAGTCAAATGTTTTTAGATTACGTTAATCTAATCGTTTGAAAATATCAATATTATGTTGGAAGTTCAACTCCAATCTTTCTGTGATCAAAACCCTTATCACAGTCGGATGTGATAATATCTGTGGACACTACAGAAATAGAAAGATCAGTTATGGCTAGAGAGATTAACAACCACCGGGATAGGACAAATCTTTGTCTCCCCAACGGAAATGTCTCTAGAACTTGACTATCTAACTAAGTCTGATAGTGATAATTATCCTATCTTTAAGTTCATCTAACTTAAATACCTGTCGTATGGTCTTTCTTGTGAAAGATTATATCTGAAAGGGATGATTTTGTTATTAATGGTTTGAATATTAGGACTGATCACCCTAATGTCTCAAACTATTAAGGAATAAAGTCATACAAATGTTTCTTTGATCGTTCTCGAGGGATCAGAGTGCGCAGCCAAAAAGTTTTCCAAATAGTTTAATGAAAAGTGTTTTATTTGAAGTGTATTATTCAAAAGAGTATTCCTTTTAAAAGAAATTCTTTCACATAAGAGTTTTTATGCAAAGAATTTATGTTTAAAGTGAAAGGTTTTATTAGAAATGTTTTGAAATAAAAGAACTATATCGAAACTCTTTTAAGTGGGGGAGGACCCTAAAGAATAAATTTTTGGGAGCTAGGCGAAGTTTTCAAATATATAAAAACACTTTGGAAAAGTGGAAAATTTCAGAAGATGAATTTCGGGGACGAAATTCCTTTTAAGTGGGGGATTAGTGTAACACCCCTAATTTTCGACTCCCAAATAACAAAGAAAATAATTATAAAAATTATTTTATAATTAATTTATATTAGTTTTGAAAGTTTTAGTTTTTGTACATTATGTGTTTTTATATATAAAAATATGAGATATATTTTTATATGGTTATTTTGTACAAAAATGTGAATATTGTAATTTAGTCCTTGGGTTGGGACCTAATTGCAATATTAAAAAGGTTTTTGAAGAAAGAGTAATTAATTATTAATTTTTGAATTTTATCAGTATGTAACCGGTTAGAAGGGCTGTGTAACCGGTTACACGATGAACTCAGAAATTGGGATTAGTGCGTTTGATGAGTAATCACCCAATTAATCCAAAAATCGCCACGACACCAACCTCAGATTAATGGAGAACACGCGTCGGTGTGCATGTTACTCCAATTCGTCTATAAAATGCTGAATTTCTGAGGATTTGGGGTTAATTTCTGCATTTGGTGTTGAAGAGAGGCTGATTAGGGTTTCTGATTCGTGTGGGTAAATTCTTCTTCTTCTCTGAGTGTTGATAAGCGAGTGATACACTGTTACAAAGCTCACATCAAGGGCTTTGTATTGATATAAAGTTTGTGAGTTGAGAGTCCCTGAATCAAGAGAACGAAGCTTGCAAAGTAAGGGTGTTGGTGCTGTCAAACCTCAGCTTCTGGTTTCTGGAGCTGACTTTGAAGCTCGATTTTGGTAAGCTCAAGCCTTCTCTTGTTCTAGACTTGGTTTCCTTTCAAAGTTCATGTTGCATGGTTTTGATAATGACCATTTTCCCTAATTTCCATGTCCATTTCATGTTCCAAATTCCTTGATCTATCTACCCTGTCAAAACGGTTCTGGTTTGAGGAGGAGCTTTGGGTGTTTGGTGTTCTACCTCAAATCTCTGCTCAAATCTTGTTCAAGAATGAACCTAAGGTAAGGGGGAAGCTTACTATTTGCTATAACATATCTATTTTTAATAGAATTTATATGATACATATTTTGGAAAGAGGTATCATAAGAGGAATTCAGTTTCATAATAATACTTATTTGGTATTAATGGACTTGTTACACTTGATATATTTTGGGAATGTAATATGATGATTTTACTATGTTTCCGCAAACTCTGATTTTACTAGTCACCTTCATTATTAAACAAGTGTTTGTGAAAATAAATTTTCAAGGGAAGGGATAATTCTTATTTTCAGATCTTTTTCCAACAATAACAAGTCCAAGTAATCGTAAACTTATTACTTTTCTTATAAAGTAAGATGATATACAAGGAGTGTTACAGTTGTATCAGTGTTATTCAGAACGCATCAAATTGTAATCACTCTCATTTTCTTATATTGAAACCATTGTTGTGGGGAGTGGCTCCCTAGGTGAAAAGAATTGGATCCTTTGTAGGGTGAGGAACACTTGTATAATTTATTGAGGTCCCTAGCGAATGGAGGTTCCTAGTAGTGTGTTCTTGGTTGTAATTGGTTGCGGCTCAATTCAAGGTTATAAAAAGCTCAAGTGGGTCGCTTGGGGACTGGACGTAGGTCTTTCGCCGGAAAGACTGAACCGGTATAAAATTGGTTTACATGTTCCTTTTCCCTTATCTCTTTATTTTTCCGCATTATTTTTGTTAAATTCGTTTCCGCGCAACTCTATTTTATTTTTATATATTTTGCTTCGCCTTCATGCTCAAATATTTAATCTCTCCATAAAACGAAGTTTATAACATTCAAGTAATTTTCAATAAATTAATAAAACTCGATTCATCTCCCCTCTCGAGGTTTGAGGCCAATCCTAATACTATTGTCAATTGCTATCATGATTAGTTTAGTTGACCCAGAGTGGTTGTAGCATTTGTTTTCTCCGTTGTTTGACCTGCGTGGGTTAAGGTTCCTATACGTCTCATTTGCTTCCGATTTAGGTTTTGGGAGGATATTGGAGGAGATGTAGCCGTGTATGCTAACTAAACCCTTTACCTCGATGGTATTCTGTTTTCCCCTATCATTGATGGACACGATCTCATAAGACTTAATAAGAAAAGATTAAGAATGTTGAAAAGACTTATAAGTCACGAGCTTGAGAATGATATGGACATGGTTAAGATGTTGATGTTGATAATGAGAATGTTAATGGTCATTGTAACATCCTCAAATTATTTTAGTAGTTAATTAAGTATAAGAAAAAGAATTTTAATATTTTAATACATATTTTATTTTAAATAGGCATTGGAATAGGTTAGGATGTGTTAAAAAAAAGGGCAGTAAATGAAAAATTTTATCAGTGGTGCGCCTGGGCGCACCAACCATGCGCCCCATCACGCACCAGCCTAAGTTTCTTGGGCGCCAACACGAACTTGAACACGCACCAGCCTCCAGCCTCGTCTACACCGGTTTGGCGCGACCCATGCACCAGCCTTCTCAGCAACATGTGCGCCTGAGCGCATGAACTGGTGCGCCTGAGCGCACACCAGAATTTAAGTGGTGCGGCCAACACCCATTTGATCAAAGCTCATAGAATTTCCCTTTCTCTCTCACGCGAACCTTCTTCTCTCCATACCCTAGGAATTTGTAACTCAGAATCAACACTAAACCCAAGCTAATCATCACTCTAAATCCAATTCCCATCATCAAATTAGCTCTTTCCCTCTCTAACAAGCTCAAATCCACTCCCTCTCTTCTCAACTCCATGACCCACAAACCCTAAATCTTGGAACCAAGTAGTTCTTGCAATATAATTGAGGTAGATAGGCTAGAAGGAAGATAAGAACAAAGAAATACGAATCAAGAAGGTTGGAAATAGCTAGGAAAGGGGTTCTCCCTACACTTTCCTTTCTCTCCCTACAAGAGGTAAGAGGGGAGATATTCTTCTTAATCAGAGGAAGGAAATAATTGTGATAATAGGAATATAATGATGTGTATGTTTAATTTGTGCGTTGATTATGAATTTAATTAATTCTTGAACCTAGGGTTTTATGTTAATAATGATGTTGCTTGAATGTTTACTAATTTGGATGAATGAATGCTATTGTTACTATTATTGATATTCTCATGCTTGAATGTTGATTATTTTATTGCTATGCTCCATTACCTTAAGTTAGGAAACCCATCCAAATTGGTATAATTAATTAAAGGCTTGATTATCAAAACCCACTAAAAAGAACTAGAAACACGTAAATTATAAAGTGAGGTGTGTGTTAGGACTTAGGAAAGATGGCGTGAAGATTCTATGAACTGAAGGACATTTTGTGAAGGTTCATATAATTGACGGACGAGAGTATTATAGATTAGATTGTGCTAATAAAACAATCGCGGGAACTATTATAGAAGGACTTTGATCCAACAAAGAACCGAAAAATGCACTGTGTTGGGGATTGATCCTGTGCACACTTGATACGCCCCGCAAGCGTACGGGTTATGTCAAGTAGTAGTATAAAAAGATATCATCTGCACAGGGATTTTGTTGTTAATTACAGACAAATTACAATTATAGATTAGCTAAACGAATCTATTAGAGATATGAAAAAATAAAATAAAAGATTGGATTGAGATATAAAATAAAATAAAATATATCTAAACATATGAGATAAGATAAGAATTAAATCTTCCAAGGATTAGTTTCACCACATATCAACATTGACAATCAATTAAAGATATATCTCTTATTAAATTAGATTTACTTTGAAGGTGAATTATCCTAATGTAGAATACTAGTTCCTTTCAGACTCTTAGCACCGTACCTAATGAGGCCTAATTCCTACTTTCGTGGTAATTAGGGTACATTAAATCCATTAAGTTCTATGATAATTCATTGAATCCACTCAAGGATTAGAACTACTTTCGTGATCTAAAACCTTAAGTTTAATTATGTATTTTCTAATACTAAGGTTCACCTTTCAATACTTCCCTTACTATATGGGATCATGCAATAGTGGGATCCGACACAATCACAAGCATTAAGAACACCATAATTAAATCTAAAATAAATAAATATTAATAAGATACAAATATCAAAACATCATATCAATGCCTCCATGGGCTAATCCTAATCCTTAGAAACAGAAAACTACTCAATCATAATCATAATACAAACAAAAAAATAAGAATAAGTGATAAAAGGTAGAAAAAAATTAAAGATGAAGGAGTGGAATTTCTTCCGTCTTCAAACGCCTTCTAGTTCTTCATGGAGAGAGTTGTGCAACCTTGAATCCTTATTTTCTAATTTGTTTCTGGCTATGATAGAGAAATAATCCGAAGTCTAATTCTAATCCTACTACTACTAATATCCTAATATGACTAATGTTCTACTACTACATGTTATGACTAATGTTATTTTACAGGGGTTCTATCTTCCCCTTTTTATAGATTTTCCTTCCTCCAAGTGTTGGGCCCAAATAGCAAAATAAATCCATAAGCTATCTCCTTCCTCTCACATGCCTCTATCTCTTTCTAGATTTCTTCTCACAATATCTCTTAGCATATCTTCTTTGATTTATTTCTTTATTTTTCAATGCTCCAAGCCTCAAAATAAGCAATCTACACATTAAAAGCACAAGATACCTTTCCAAGTGAAATATGAATTAAATGCAAGCTAAATTAGAATAAAATGCATGAATATTTATTAAAATAAATACAAACTAATAAGGAAATAATATGTATGCTACGCAGACATCAAATTCCCCCAAGCTTGAATCTTTGCTTGTCCTCAAGCAAAACATGCAATGCAATAAATGAATCCTATATGAAATACAAACTAACTCATCATTCAGGCAACAAAACTCATAATCCAATAATTACATGCACAAAATACAACTTCCTCAAAACAAATTTTCTCAAGTGACATAACCTGCAATTCTCTCAAACTAACATCCACTAACCAATCATGAAATAATCAAAAGTCTACCCAATTAGAACCTTAAACTTATCACAACCTTGCTCATCACTAAAAGGGGTAACTCCACTCACCTTCTCTCAATGTGTATAAGAGGGTAAAGACATATTACTCAAGTTCATCTATGAAAGTGAATTACCATAAGCTTGACCATAGACCAAAATCTCCACTGAAACTACTGAATGCATGCAAGAATCAAAAGGTCTTAATTAGGTTGTAATGAGGTCATGGCTAAAGATGTCAGGTAGGGTATAAGAAACAAAGGATCACGCAAAGGGCTATAATAATGTAACCATAAACACAGTATCCCCTTGAATTATGAATGGAGCATATAATCATTGTAGTTACACATCAACTCCAAAAATTTGTGATCTTTCATTCCCTTTTTTTTTCATTCTCTCTATTCTCTTCCTTTATATTTTTTTTCACATATCAAGTATTTCCCCAATAAGCAATTACCTGCTCTCTAAAGGGGTACCTGACACTTAATTATTTCACTTTTTTTCAGAAGAGAGATAAAGAGAATAATGCTTTAAGCTCAATATAACATCTCATCCAAAGAACTACTCTCTCAATTGCACCATTCACAATCCAAAGGGTACCAAAAAGATGTAACATTATGAAAGGGTACCAAGGAATACAATTATTACATTAGGCTCAAAATGGGCAACTAAGGGAAAGTGTTTATCAAAATTGTTGAAGGCCAGAAAAACAGTCCTAAGTGCCTTTATCATATTCATGCATGCAAACAATTATCAGTCTCAAGATGGTCACAGGTCAAGTTCTAGAATTCACAATCAAAGTGAACATCACTCAAATATCAAGAAAGAGGAGGGGTTTAATGTAACATCCCAAATTTTAATTCCAAGAGTAATTATTAAGAACTAAGTTAGAAGTTACGAGGAAAACCATAGGAAACCATGAATAGGAGTTAAGGGTAGTGTTTTAGAGTTAGAATTTGTCAAAATAGGAGTTTTTAGAGGAGTAATCAATTACCTGCAGGGTGTAATTGATTACATGCTCTCTAGTGAAATCACACAAAAGATGCATTAAAAGTAATGGATTACTTGGGCAAAGTAATCGATTACTTGGGCAAAGTAATGGATTACTTATGCAAAGTAATCGATTACCAGTGCTCTGGTGATTGTATGATGCTGCAAAAGTAATCGATTAATTGGAGGAAGTAATCGATTATTTGGCAAAGTAATGGATTACTTTGAGAAAGTAATCGATTACTTCAGGTCTGATGCAGAAAAAAAATAAAGTAAGGGGCAAAAACGTAATTTCCACCCCCTTATCTTCTTATTTCAGCCACACACCCTTCTCCCTTATCATTTGCTCGACTTTCCCTCTCTCTCTTCCTCTCTTTCTCTCTTCTTCTCCCTCTCATACGCGTTTCCTCCTCCCTCTTCCACCCAAACCATCACCAAATATCTACCAACACCCATTAATACCCAAGCTCCCACCTTCAATCCTCCTTTCATGGTAACCCATCTTCTTCCTCCCACCTTCTTCTTAATTCTTTCTCTCTCCTTCATGGATCTCTCCTCCTCCATGAACTCACCAATTCCTTTCCAAACTTCCTTTCCAAGCCTCACCCATGGGATGTAAACTTGATTTTGGGATTAGATCCTACACATAAACACTTCCTCCCTCATTCCTTGCCTTGTTGTCTCTCTCTCCCTCATGGAAGCTCTTTCTCTCTCCAAGGGTTTTTGCTCTCTCCTCCAATCTTGAAGAAAGGAGTGGAGATCGGTCTAGAGAATGGGAAACAAGGGTTTTTCCATACTTTGAGTTAGGGATAGTTATAGTTTATAATAGAATTTAGGCTTAATGGTTAGATTGGGTTGTGGGTAATGAAATAATATTTGATTATAATTGATTCGGGGTGAATGTATAATTTTGGTTAATTCTGTCTTATTATTGAAAATGTTTATGTTAATTATTTTTGTATACTATTAATGCAGGAAGTGAAGAACCCTAGGGAGTTGATTTATTTTGAGCACCCTGAGACATACCTGAGTATGTTGACTGATTGTGGATATTTGATGGTTGTTATCTGTATGTGCAAAAGGTGTTTAGTGTGAGTGGTATTGATTGTTGTTGGTTAGTTAGAATTATATAAGGGAAAGAGGAATGATTAATTTATGATTGTGAAGCAAAAAGAAAACAAATTCAGAAAAGTATTAACAAAGTAATAAAGATATAATTTGGATGTGATCTTGTAAGGCGTTGTCCGTAGGAAACTATACGCATAGATCGCGTAAGTCTCACTTAGTGCGCCGCTGTAAGTCGTTGTCCGAAGGACACTGTACACAATAATGGGCATACATTCTGGTTGTGGGTGATCCAGGTCTTGAAAGACGTTTTCCGTAGGAGACTGTACGCATAGATCGCGTAAGTCGCACATAGTGCGCTGCTGTAAGTCGTTGTCCGAAGGAGACTGTACGCAGTTATAGACACACACACCCTAAACTAATAAAGATATAATTGGATTGTGCGCTTCCAGATCTTGTAAGATGTTGTCCGAAGGAGACTGTACGCATTGATCGTGTAAGTCGCACTTAGTGCGCTGCTGTAAGTCGTTGTCCGAAGGAGACTGTACGCAATGATGGACGCACCTTCTAAAGGGTGGAATTCCAGGTCTTGGAAGACGTTGTCCGAAGGAGACTGTACGCATAGATCGCGTAAGTCGCACTTAGTGCGCAGCTGTAAGTCGTTGTCCGAAGGAGACTGTACGCAGTTATGGATCCACCTTATATCTTTAAAAACCATACATATATATTTATATAAAAGAGAACCCAATGAATGTAAAAGAGGAAAGAAAAACATGAAAATATTGAAAAGATATGAAGATGTATGTATGGACTGATATAGTATTTGCATGCTGAAAGTGTTGATGTTTGATAGAAGAAAGTTGTTTTTATTAATGAGAATTTCATTGATTCTTGGAATTGGATGTATGAAAGAAATTGTAATATGAATATGGTTTAATTGTTGGTCTGTGACCTAATTTGATTATTATACTTGAATTCTTGTTATGAGCTATGTACTATTTTCTAATTCAATGTGTTGTGAAAAGGTCTCACCCTTAGTGGTTATCATTTTAGGTGAATGCTAAGGAGCTCAAGATCAGAGTGTCGCAGCGGAAGATTGGGAAGAAGGGAACTCTATATTTGTATTTTCTTATATTATAATTGGAATGCCCAAACCATTTGTAAACTTGTATTATGAATAGTAAATTTTAATGTTTCTTATTTGGATTACAAACTTTTAATGTTACTACTTTTTTAAAAAAAAATTGGGTGTTACATTTAAAAAATATTTATTATCTGTTACCCCTGTTAGGCTCAAAACTCACATTTATTGGCTAATTTAATGAAGAGCAAGAATCACAATAAGTTTCAGCCAATTACCAGTATACTAATGATTATTCATGCAACCATCAGTCCAAACAAGTAGATCATCACAGGCTAAGTCACTTTTCAAAAATAATATTCTTAAGGAAATGCATTCAGTGCAAGCCAAAACAGATATAAGTCAAATTGCCTATGAAACACCCCGATTTCGGCAACTCGAAAATATCATATCTTTAACCATTTTATAGTAAAAATTTGGGTAAATTTTTTTTTACATGGTGAGATGGACATGAGAACCTTTAAGTTCAAAAACATTTCATTAACTTGATTGAAATAAAATAATATTCTCATGTCACACATCACAAGTCAAGTTCCAAACCGAGATGTTACTTAACATCGAACTTTTAAGTTCAAAGACATTTTCCTTTCTTGTTTCAATAAAACCTTATTTCTTAAAAACCATGTTCCATAAAACACCAAGCGGGGTACAAAATGATATAGCAATATCAACCAAGTAGTTTCAAGGGATACAGTGCTCGAAGGGGATTACCTACTGCTAATCTTGATCTCTAAACTTCCTAGCTGAAGTCCACTGCAGAAGCCTCATCGCGATAAATTTACTGCAGGGTCGACCATCTACCCGTTGCAATATTGGTGTAACCCGATATGACAACATGATAGGAGAGAGGTCAGCATTCCAGAAGTACATCCATGACAAGACACTAGAATAAAGACTAGAGGCATATACTAAAGACATAGGATTTATTAATTCTCATGCAATGCATATGACAAGTATATTCACGTAAGCACGTAGGAAACACTTATAAACAAAGCACATCATAACATACCAAATATATAAAATCATAACTCATCACCATACACATCACTACACTTGGCATCACAAGCCTTAAAATATTCAAGTCTCATCACCATCTTCCTCAATCTCTCCAACAATCACTTATACTTTTCTTCTTGAGATCTTTCTCAATTCTTCATAAATTCTTTATGTTTTCATTCTTGTAATCTTTTATCATTCTTAAGTTTTATCAAACGGTTCGCTCAATGATGGGGGAACTTCATCATTGAGGAAAACACACACGTCTACATCTCCTTGGTCATCCACCCAACCTAGTCGGAAGCAAACAGGAGTACAGGACCTTTACCACGCGGGCACGACAGCTGTCTCACAATCAATTGGCCCCAGGCCAGGAGGACTACAGCCTCAAATCAATCAATTCAATTCATATAATATCATACCAAGGCACACTGTCTCAAACTCACAGTGGTAATCTCAAATGCCCCAGTTCCAGTCCCTCTCACTGTTCTAGACTTGCAATCAAGGGGGTGACAGTATCATTTCTAGTTCGCGGTGCAGAACTTACCACGGCATTGGACCCAGTCCCTACCACGTTCGTACGCCACATGTGGGATTCTTTCCGCCTAGAAATATACTCTAGGCTTCTTGACGTTCACCGTCCTTGCCCTCCCCTCATGCAATCTCCACCTGAGTATCCGCAGATACCCATAGTATCTTCCTCTCCACTACTTCGCACTCTCATACCTCACCGCGTATATTAAAGTCTTTTAAAGTCTTTTAAAGTTTTAGAGTTTTAATTAGCGGCTTAATCCTAACAGTCGGTTCATCCTTGGTGCATCCCTTCAATGAAACCCGACCACTAATCGTAATCCGTTCCCCAAAGCATCTCTGCGGCATCTTGCCTCTTATCTCTTTCTCATGCATCTCATCGACATTATTCTCATCATCATTGCTCCTCAGCATCATCATCAGCATCATTCTCCTCAGTTGTTGTTCAGCAGCACCATCAGCGTTGTTCTCCTCAGTTGTTGTTCAGCATCATCAACATTGCTCTCCTCAGTTGTTGCTCAGCAGCACCATCACCACCACGCTTCCGCTCGCCTTGTCAGGTATTTCTTATCACCATCTTGAGGATCATCTTTTCATCTTAATTTATCTCTTTCACAATTCATTCATCTCATGATTTCTTTCTTTCTCGTGATTTTCATTATTACATGTAACCACATTCAGCTTTTCCAGACAGGACAAGATATACTTCATAGTATAGTTCACAGAGAAATTCCATAAATAACAAAATCAATCATGCATCATATTTATCAAAACAGATAAACATCTAGCACATATATATATCACATATAATCATGTAGCACCTAACATACGACAATTACTCAGATTAGACTCGATGTACTCAGTTTAGAACTGAGTCTACGCGTCACGATGACTTAGGCCTACTGCATCTCTCACCTCTCGTTCCAGCATCTGAAATCGTTGCGGGTCCTTCCCAACATGTCATCTGTTCCACTTCTTGACCTATACGCACCTTGTACTAAGGGAGATGATACTAACGTTACAAGTCTATCTTAAATAATCATCCTAGTTATTATCAAAACGCGTTTTCGAAAACTCTTTTTACTTCTCGTCGGAAAGTCGTAAAACGCTAAGACTGTTTCAAATCAAATTCGACTTTTGATAATACTTTAAATGTAACACCCCGATTCAGCAGCTTGAAAACTATAGTTAAATATAGTGAAAATTAGGGCCATTTTTTTTAACATGTGTTACACAAGATGAGAACACTTAGGTTTTAAAAACATAGTTACATTTAAAACTTATGTTCTCATATTGCGTAAAACCTTTCAAGTTCCAAACCGAGATGTCACAAGACACCGCACTTTGAAACTCGTTTTCAAAAGCGTCATTTAAAATACACATCCCATTTACTTACTTCAAACATCAGTTGTTAAATAAAACTTTTGCCGGGGTACAGTATGATAGAGCTAAGGTAACTAAGAACTTACAGTGAAATACATTCCGCCCGGGGAATTACCTAGCTTCTAGTCATGCACACCAAAACTATCTTTCTATCTTCGCATCTTGGCAGCCCAAGTTCTTGGTCCACACGAAGAGTTGTCGCCCTCAACCATTTCAGGAGTCTCCCTCAGAGAGTCGTCTGGTACACTGGAACCGCTACACGCTACGCCATCTACCAGTTGCAATATCAGCAATCGCCGATACGACAACATGGTAGGAGAGAGTCAGTGTTCCGAACACTAACGGGTTGACCATACGGTCTCAGGGTAGGTAGAATAAAAAGATAGACAGATAATGGAACAACATTACTAAAACATCATCAACATACATAACATGTAGCATATATGAATTACGTAGAAAAAAACATATCATAATATTCTAAACACATCAATACCTTCATTCTTATCCAATTAATGAATTCATGCTCTTATAGTCACATTCTCCAAATCTTTCTCACGAGCTTTCACCGCTTTTCTCAATCTTTCTTTCATCATCATTTCCACACATATTTCTTAGTCCAAGAATTCTTTCTTATGTTTGCCTTATAAGCTTTTGCTAGATACTTGATATCTTCAATATGCTTTTCTTTTGATTATTTGTCTTTTAAGTTTTTAGCGTTCCGGTTCGCTCAATGATGGGGGGAAACTCATCATTGAGGAAGTCACACACGTCTACATCTCCTCGGTCATCCACCCAACCTAGTCGGAAGCAAACAGGAGTACAGGACCTTTACCATGCGGGCACGACAGCTGTCTCACAAACAATTGGTCCCAGACCAGGAGGACTCAGCCTCAAATCAATTCAATCATATCATTCATTCATATCAAATAATCAGGCACGCTCTCAACGGCAATCACAAATGCCCCGTTCCAGTCCCTCTCACTGTTTTAGACTTGCATTCAAGGGAGCGAAAGTATAATTCTAGTTGGCCTGCAGAACTTACCACGGCATTGGACCCAGTCCCTACCACGTTAGTACGCCACATGTGGAGTTTGCCCTGCCTAGAAAATATACTCTAGACTTCTTGACGTTTCATGTGAGACCCGCAATTTTACCAAATTTATTTGTGACTTTATAATTGAAATTAGGAAATTATGCTTGATTTTGATGTCTGGATTTAATTAAAAATATATATATTTATATATATACATGTGACATATATAGGTATATATATTATATACCAATGTTTTCCCTAGCCTATTTAAATAAAATATTTTAAGGTAAAGTATTTGATTTAAATGATTTTAAAAGATGAAATGAATTTTGATGGATTAGAGTATCCTATCTTTAGAAATTCATATCTTTTCAACCGTACGTCGAAAAATTACAAGTGATATGTCAAAACGATCGTATCGAAACGGAGATTATGAAAATGTAAAGCTTTGATTTTTATTTTTGAGTTTTCGAAATTTTATCACTGCTACAGTAGTGAACGAATTTTTGAGTTTTAAGAACCAATGTATGGTTTTAATGCATTAAATAACCTTTTGACTAAAGAATATTTTATTTTGAAAATGAAAATACATTTCTGAAGTTTTATAATGAACTATTATTCAAATTAAGTGTATTTTCGTATTTTGATTATTTTTAAATTATTTGAAAGCTTAGAAAGTGTATTTTTGAAGGAAATGATCTTAGGACTTCAAAAATTCATAACTTTCAAACCGTAAGTCCAAAAATTACAAACTTTATATGAAAATGATCGTGTTGAAATGTAGAATCTTAATATGTAAAAATAAAAGCTGTTTGCGAAAATTTTTGTACAGTAGGTAGAAAATCAAATTTTAAATAATTAAGTGATTGGGTAATTATGTAGGCACCTCCACAATGAACCAATGAGAAATTTTCTCTCCTATTTTTAATATATGCACCATCCAAAAAATTAGAGGAAAGAGGGGAAGAATAGTTCTGAAGTTTGTGAGAATAATCCTTGAATTAAAATGCTTTAGGAATCAACAAAGTTACATTTAATGCTAGTTCATGTTCCAAGTAGTATTTGAAAATTTTTGAATGGAACTTGATGAAGGGGGCACGAAATTAGGTCAGAAAAATGAAGGGAAATGCATCTCCAAACACCTATAAATAGAGAGCCTTAGTTCCACATTTTTCACACACCAACACTTGATAGTTTTACAAGAGAAAAAAATGAAATTCTAAGAGAGAAAGAGAGAGAGAGAGGGACGTGTAAAGCTAGGAGGGAGGAAGGAAATTTGCTTGGTTGCTTTGTTGCTTGAAGTTTTCTAAAAAGCTTAAGGAGTAGAGGTAACCCATAATCACTTATTTAATTAAGCTATTTTAAGTTGTTTTGTTTATATTTTGTTTAAACCTTCTCGAATTCTTCTTTAGTTAAAGTTCTAAAATTTTATTTTCATTTTAATGTTGTTCTTGAATATATGAAATTATTCTTAAGTCATATGAATTAAGAATAAGAAAAGGGACACCAAAAAGAGTGTTTAAAGGGATTCATCTCCCCTTTTCTTAAATTCTTAAGATGGCTAATTGTTTTTGATGAGTTTAATTTAATTATTTCTGGGTTTATTTTAGTTCTAATATCATATGAAGTATAGAAATTTTGAATGGTTAAATAAGTTTTTATTCATTGTCTTTTTAATTGTTTTACTTCTTTGTGTTAATGAATAATAAGCAATAAGTAAGTAATAATAGAAAAATTTCAATTTCTGGTATTTATGTATATATATGGACCATAGCACATATTAAAAAAATTAAGGATTTATTTGTGTATTTTAGTATGTGTATTATATTGTGTTTATTAAAATAAAAAGGAATAGAAAATAAGTAAAAGAATTAAAAAGGACTTCGTATTTTCTTTTTTTTGGGCGTATGATATATATATATATATATATATACACGTATATGTATATAATTAGATTATATTATATGTTGTATTGAAAACGTACTTGAGTTTTGGTTAATCTCTAAAAAGAATGAGTATTTTCCTTAAAGTAGAAGTAAAATTAAAGTGATTTAATGGAACTAAGAATGGTTTTTGAAAATAAAATAATATTCTGGAAAATATTAATGCAAATGAAGTATATGGAATTATATGTTATGGAATTTTTCTATGTAATTGTTATTGTTTGATTTTATTTGATTTTCTGTTGTCTGGATTTGAGTTTGATAAGAACAATTAGTAATTGAATATGAATAAAAAATAAATTTTCTGGAAAAATAATAATTATAGACCGTGAGGTCTATTGTACTATTCTAAGAAATTTTTGTAATTTATTTGTTGCATGATTTGTAGTTAAATTATAGTTGATTGTTTAAAAGAAATAGGAAAAATGGTAGTTGTTATAAACCTATAAGAACATGTATTTTAATTAATTGTATGAGTATGTGGTTGATATGTTTGTAAATGTTAGTTGCTGGAAAAAGTGAATTATTTTCTAAAAGAGATGTATTTTATATTTTGTTAATGATTAAACCTCTTATTTTTAATATACAAAATGATGTAATTATATGATATGGATGCTTTAGGAATTGAAAATATTTTTCTGATTTTTATACATGTTATTCGAATTTTTTTTAGAAAAAGAAATTAAATTTATTAAATTTTTCTAATTGATTTGATGATTGCTTTAGTATGTTTATAGAATATATTATATGTTTGTATGGAAAAGATTAATTTTAAAAAGTTTCATTTTTATTCTGGAAATTTATTTTTAAATCTGAAAAATTTATTTATTTAAGATTCCAAATGACTATTTTTAGAATGTTAGTGATACCTTGTTTATATGTGCAAATGTGATATAGAAATCAATAGAAATAAGTATTTTGAGTGATTAGGATAACTTAAATTAAAAATATTAAGCTGCTGTCCAGAATTTAGAATTAATGAAAAAGTTATATTTTATTAGAAATAATTGTATTTATAAGTCTTTGGCATAAGTAGGAATTGTATCTAAATTATTTTGGATTGTTACTTGAACTTTTTGAATTGATGCAACTTTTCTGTGGCTGTACAGCAGATGCAACTATTTTATTTTGTTTAGTTTTAGTTATTTTATTATAGTAGAAGTTGTAATAAGAATTTAGGAAGAATCAGCATGTGTTTTCGATGTTCTGTTTAAAAGAAATTGAATTTTTAAGTTTGTGTATGCATGCTGTCCAAAAATGAGAAATGTGTAGTATTTATGTTATGACTTGTTCTTGAATGATTAGATATGTAGATTTTATGTTAATCTGGAAATATAAGTGCTTAGGATTAGAAAATAATTTTTTAAAAGTAAATTTAGAATAATTATAATTAAGGTGGTGTATGTGTTAAATGAAATATTGTTTGTACTTGTATAAAATGTAAAGAATGATTGATTTTTTTTTAGGTATTTACATGATCCCAAAACTTCAAGGACTTTGAGGAATTAATGTTTTCAAAGAGTATATATTTGGTTAATTACTGTTAAGTTGGTGTGAATATCTGTAAAGGTTATTTTTAATGTACTGATGTTTGAGAGTGAATTTTCTATAATCTGATTGTGGTCTGTAACTTAATCTAATTTATGATAGAAAAAGTATTTTAAACCTTGAATGCTTGAGTTTACTTCTTATTTAGTATATATGCTTATAACATGATTTTTGCAAAACTGGTTTACTGCTTGATCTGATTAAGATTTGCATCAAAAGAAAAATACCTTAAAGTCATGCTAGTTTGAACATGGTAGTTGTTATATAAACAATGTATTGTGGTTTTTATGAAAATAAAAATGTATTCTTAAAGGTTTTCAAATATTGGAGTGAGTTTTAAATTATGTTTTGTAAAGAGGATTTATTGAATTTTAAAAAAAGAATTATTTTACAGAATATCTGATGTCTTAAAAAGGATTTATGTTTTAAAGATGATTTTTATTTTAAGGGACTTTGGGTTAGTCTTTACGTAAAGGTAGTATAAGGTATTCAATTAGATATTAATTGTATGTCGTTCATCATAAGGAATCAAAAGTGAACGAGCTGCTGCAGTTGTAGACACAAAAGGGTTGAAAACAGAATAAGCGTGGAGCTCAGGTGAGAGAGAAGCCTTCTTAAGACATAGTGGCATGTAGAGTAATATTAGGACGTTCCGTATCATCTCAAAGGTCGAAACTAGGGATCTATCGGGTGAGTAGTAGAACGACAATTGTGTGTGAGTCCCCCGCCGTTCCTACGAAAACACGGTCCCTTTATAATGATTTTATATGCTATGGATTCTGATTTATTATGATGTTGGTTTTAATATTATGAGGTATATATATTGTTAAATTGTTAATAATAACATGTCTGGCGTACATGTTATATAAACCTGTTATTGGAAAATAATTGATTGATATGATGTTATATTAAGAATTGATTAAAGGCTTTATGGTTAAGGAATTGATACGAAATCTTTATGGAAATTTATAAAATTTAGTAATGTTATCCCCTGATCGCACTGTCAAAGTGACGTGCTTGATCATTAAGTTTTGCCGGACACGTGACTGGAACTCCGTGGTTATGAGCTCAGCTTGGAATTCGCTGTAATTTGGAAGCGTCCGTGATAAGTCAATCCCTTAGCGGTCGAGACCCGTTAAAAGTGTGGATAGAATGGGTCTACCACAATTAGGAATGTTTAACTTAGTGAAACCTTTCAATAATTTAGGAACCCCTTTCCAAAGCTTGCGTTGAGAATGAAGTAGTGGAGAGGAAAGATACCCTGTTTATCTATGGATACTCAGGTATGCTTGGAGATAGGAGTTCTTCAAGTGACGATTGTAATAGGGGAGGGCAAGGACGGTGAAACGTCAAGAAGCCTCGAGTACTTCTCTAGGCGGGACGGGACTACAATGACAAGGTTCACGCAGGAGTCTGGGCTTTCGTCGTAGCAAGGACTGCGGGCCAACTGGAGATAGTGCTGTCACCCCCTTGAGCAAATCATAGATGGTGAGAGGGAACCTGAACAGGGCTAGAAGTTCGGTAAGGGTTGGGTTTTTGGAAACTTTTATGAAATGAATCTTGTTGACCGCCGGTGTTGGTCACATGAATTTTTATATCTTACTGACCACTGGCGATGGTATAGCCTTTTCGTTTACCGACTTCGATGCCAGTGTGGCTAAGGTTCCTGTGCATCCCATCTTCTTTCCGAACTAGGATATGGTTGGACTTGTGGAGGAGATGTAACGTGTGTGATATCCATACCCTGAACCTCGGTAATGGTACCCCCCTTGAATTACCGATGGTATGAAACTTAGAGACTAAAATATAGCGGCTATAGTTCTTAAGAGGTATACCCTTTTCGTGGGAAAAGATTTTATGGTAATAAATACAATAAGGTAATGATAATAATGATGTACATGTTTGTGTAGTCTTAATATTCCCCTATGGTAAGCCCACGCCGTCGACGTTAACATCGTTCGGAAGTGCTTACTCTCTCTATTTCCCTTTCCTGTGGACATTGGGGAACCATGTCCACAGATGGCAGATCAAGGAGTGGTAGCTTAAGACCGGAAGAGGATCCTGAGATGACGCACATGCAAGGAGGAAGCAGAAGCGACAATCGAGGAATCTTCTAGACACTTGTGATGGGAGATGGCAATGAAGACTCGTAGTATAAGATAGGATAGTCTTTGCTTTGTATCCTATCTTAAGGTGATTAGGACATAATTAATCTGTCCCGAATGTAACCCCAGTTGTAATATGGATTATTTTAAATGGAATAAAAGAAGTTCTTTTTGATTATGTATAAAGTTCATTTAAAGTAATTAAACTATTTTCCGCAAATTAACCATCGACTAAATATGACGTTGATAAAATGAGTTTTTGGATGATAACATCTCTTTTTGGAAATAGAATTTTATGACGTGAGTCTAAGTATCAAAACATATTTTGAAACCAAGTGAATCAAATTGTTTTATGAAAACCTTTATGTAAAGGAATTAAAATGAAATGGTTTGGTAATGTTTAATAAAAAAAAAATGGCGCAAATTTTTAGTGAAAATTCTAAGTCCAAATTGGGGTGTTACATTTAGTGGTATCAGAGCGATGGTTGTCCTTAGTGGCCTTAAGCATAGTCTTACAAGCTTTCTTTGTGTGACTCTGTTTGTTAGTATGTAGGATGAATGTCCTTTGTGGCTTAAAGCATAGCCTTATATGCTTTGCTTGTATGACCCTCTGCGTAGTCTAAGACTTAGAACTTCACGTGTGTAGAAGAATCGCAATGGCACTACAACAAGCAAATGAGGAACCGATGAACGCTCAACAACAAGCTGCTATGATGGCTCAGACAGCTGCAGTTTTGGCAGGAGTAAGAGACAACAGATTTGGAGGCAACAATTCGGCTGGAAGTAACAATCGTAGTGGTGGAAATCATGGGAATGATCTGAATAATCAAAACAATGGTAGGAACCGACGGAACAATGGGAATGCTAGTGGTAACAATGGAGATGCTGACGGAGGACAAATTACTGCACCTCCACTTTGCAACAAGTGTAACAAGAATCATTATGGACCCAACTGTCTTTACGAAAATCCTAACTGCTTTAACTGCAACAAACCAGGGCACACTGCGAAGAACTATTGGGAACCAAAGCGTGAAATGGGTTCTGATCGACCAAAAGGAAACGGAAAAGTGTTCGCTATGGTCGGGAATAAGGATGCTAATGCTACTAGTCGTTCTTAGGATTGATGTTTGTATTAAATGTTGTTTGAACGAAGTGGGTTTATCCACTCGTCTTGTCTAAGTCTTTTGATTGTTTTGTTGCTTGACTTGTTTTGAAGGAGTTTTCCTTCTCGTACTTGGATATTTTAAGTTGGAATTTTTAAGATTCAATGCACGAATGCAGTTATTTTCATAAGAATGGTATGCCTTATTTTCCATAGCATAGTATTTCTCGGGGACGAGAAATCTCTAAGTTGGGGAGGATTGTGAGACCCACAATTTTACCAAATTTATTTGTGACTTTATAATTGAAATTAGGAAATTATGCTTGATTTTGATGTCTGGATTTAATTAAAAATATATATATTTATATATATACATGTGACATATATAGGTATATATATTATATACCAATGTTTTCCCTAGCCTATTTAAATAAAATATTTTAAGGTAAAGTATTTGATTTAAATGATTTTAAAAGATGAAATGAATTTTGATGGATTAGAGTATCCTATCTTTAGAAATTCATATCTTTTCAACCGTACGTCGAAAAATTACAAGTGATATGTCAAAACGATCGTATCGAAACGGAGATTATGAAAATGTAAAGCTTTGATTTTTATTTTTGAGTTTTCGAAATTTTATCACTGCTACAGTAGTGAACGAATTTTTGAGTTTTAAGAACCAATGTATGGTTTTAATGCATTAAATAACCTTTTGACTAAAGAATATTTTATTTTGAAAATGAAAATACATTTCTGAAGTTTTATAATGAACTATTATTCAAATTAAGTGTATTTTCGTATTTTGATTATTTTTAAATTATTTGAAAGCTTAGAAAGTGTATTTTTGAAGGAAATGATCTTAGGACTTCAAAAATTCATAACTTTCAAACCGTAAGTCCAAAAATTACAAACTTTATATGAAAATGATCGTGTTGAAATGTAGAATCTTAATATGTAAAAATAAAATTTTTATTTTGCTGTTTGCGAAAATTTTTGTACAGTAGGTAGAAAATCAAATTTTAAATAATTAAGTGATTGGGTAATTATGTAGGCACCTCCACAATGAACCAATGAGAAATTTTCTCTCCTATTTTTAATATATGCACCATCCAAAAAATTAGAGGAAAGAGGGGAAGAATAGTTCTGAAGTTTGTGAGAATAATCCTTGAATTAAAATGCTTTAGGAATCAACAAAGTTACATTTAATGCTAGTTCATGTTCCAAGTAGTATTTGAAAATTTTTGAATGGAACTTGATGAAGGGGGCACGAAATTAGGTCAGAAAAATGAAGGGAAATGCATCTCCAAACACCTATAAATAGAGAGCCTTAGTTCCACATTTTTCACACACCAACACTTGATAGTTTTACAAGAGAAAAAAATGAAATTCTAAGAGAGAAAGAGAGAGAGAGAGGGACGTGTAAAGCTAGGAGGGAGGAAGGAAATTTGCTTGGTTGCTTTGTTGCTTGAAGTTTTCTAAAAAGCTTAAGGAGTAGAGGTAACCCATAATCACTTATTTAATTAAGCTATTTTAAGTTGTTTTGTTTATATTTTGTTTAAACCTTCTCGAATTCTTCTTTAGTTAAAGTTCTAAAATTTTATTTTCATTTTAATGTTGTTCTTGAATATATGAAATTATTCTTAAGTCATATGAATTAAGAATAAGAAAAGGGACACCAAGAAGAGTGTTTAAAGGGATTCATCTCCCCTTTTCTTAAATTCTTAAGATGGCTAATTGTTTTTGATGAGTTTAATTTAATTATTTCTGGGTTTATTTTAGTTCTAATATCATATGAAGTATAGAAATTTTGAATGGTTAAATAAGTTTTTATTCATTGTCTTTTTAATTGTTTTACTTCTTTGTGTTAATGAATAATAAGCAATAAGTAAGTAATAATAGAAAAATTTCAATTTCTGGTATTTATGTATATATATGGACCATAGCACATATTAAAAAAATTAAGGATTTATTTGTGTATTTTAGTATGTGTATTATATTGTGTTTATTAAAATAAAAAGGAATAGAAAATAAGTAAAAGAATTAAAAAGGACTTCGTATTTTCTTTTTTCTGGGCGTATGATATATATATATATATATATATATATATATACGTATATGTATATAATTAGATTATATTATATGTTGTATTGAAAACGTACTTGAGTTTTGGTTAATCTCTAAAAAGAATGAGTATTTTCCTTAAAGTAGAAGTAAAATTAAAGTGATTTAATGGAACTAAGAATGGTTTTTGAAAATAAAATAATATTCTGGAAAATATTAATGCAAATGAAGTATATGGAATTATATGTTATGGAATTTTTCTATGTAATTGTTATTGTTTGATTTTATTTGATTTTCTGTTGTCTGGATTTGAGTTTGATAAGAACAATTAGTAATTGAATATGAATAAAAAATAAATTTTCTGGAAAAATAATAATTATAGACCGTGAGGTCTATTGTACTATTCTAAGAAATTTTTGTAATTTATTTGTTGCATGATTTGTAGTTAAATTATAGTTGATTGTTTAAAAGAAATAGGAAAAATGGTAGTTGTTATAAACCTATAAGAACATGTATTTTAATTAATTGTATGAGTATGTGGTTGATATGTTTGTAAATGTTAGTTTCTGGAAAAAGTGAATTATTTTCTAAAAGAGATGTATTTTATATTTTGTTAATGATTAAACCTCTTATTTTTAATATACAAAATGATGTAATTATATGATATGGATGCTTTAGGAATTGAAAATATTTTTCTGATTTTTATACATGTTATTCGAATTTTTTTTAGAAAAAGAAATTAAATTTATTAAATTTTTCTAATTGATTTGATGATTGCTTTAGTATGTTTATAGAATATATTATATGTTTGTATGGAAAAGATTAATTTTAAAAAGTTTCATTTTTATTCTGGAAATTTATTTTTAAATCTGAAAAATTTATTTATTTAAGATTCCAAATGACTATTTTTAGAATGTTAGTGATACCTTGTTTATATGTGCAAATGTGATATAGAAATCAATAGAAATAAGTATTTTGAGTGATTAGGATAACTTAAATTAAAAATATTAAGCTGCTGTCCAGAATTTAGAATTAATGAAAAATTTATATTTTATTAGAAATAATTGTATTTATAAGTCTTTGGCATAAGTAGGAATTGTATCTAAATTGTTTTGGATTGTTACTTGAACTTTTTGAATTGATGCAACTTTTCTGTGGCTGTACAGCAGATGCAACTATTTTATTTTGTCTATTTTTAGTTATTTTATTATAGTAGAAGTTGTAATAAGAATTTAGGAAGAATCAGCATGTGTTTTCGATGTTCTGTTTAAAAGAAATTGAATTTTTAAGTTTGTGTATGCATGCTGTCCAAAAATGAGAAATGTGTAGTATTTATGTTATGACTTGTTCTTGAATGATTAGATATGTAGATTTTATGTTAATCTGGAAATATAAGTGCTTAGGATTAGAAAATAATTTTTTAAAAGTAAATTTAGAATAATTATAATTAAGGTGGTGTATGTGTTAAATGAAATATTGTTTGTACTTGTATAAAATGTAAAGAATGATTGATTTTTTTTTAGGTATTTACATGATCCCAAAACTTCAAGGACTTTGAGGAATTAATGTTTTCAAAGAGTATATATTTGGTTAATTACTGTTAAGTTGGTGTGAATATCTGTAAAGGTTATTTTTAATGTACTGATGTTTGAGAGTGAATTTTCTATAATCTGATTGTGGTCTGTAACTTAATCTAATTTATGATAGAAAAAGTATTTTAAACCTTGAATGCTTGAGTTTACTTCTTATTTAGTATATATGCTTATAACATGATTTTTGCAAAACTGGTTTACTGCTTGATCTGATTAAGATTTGCATCAAAAGAAAAATACCTTAAAGTCATGCTAGTTTGAACATGGTAGTTGTTATATAAACAATGTATTGTGGTTTTTATGAAAATAAAAATGTATTCTTAAAGGTTTTCAAATATTGGAGTGAGTTTTAAATTATGTTTTGTAAAGAGGATTTATTGAATTTTAAAAAAAGAATTATTTTACAGAATATCTGATGTCTTAAAAAGGATTTATGTTTTAAAGATGATTTTTATTTTAAGGGACTTTGGGTTAGTCTTTACGTAAAGGTAGTATAAGGTATTCAATTAGATATTAATTGTATGTCGTTCATCATAAGGAATCAAAAGTGAACGAGCTGCTGCAGTTGTAGACGCAAAAGGGTTGAAAACAGAATAAGCGTGGAGCTCAGGTGAGAGAGAAGCCTTCTTAAGACATAGTGGCATGTAGAGTAATATTAGGACGTTCCGTATCATCTCAAAGGTCGGAACTAGGGATCTATCGGGTGAGTAGTAGAACGACAATTGTGTGTGAGTCCCCCGCCGTTCCTACGAAAACACGGTCCCTTTATAATGATTTTATATGTTATGGATTCTGATTTATTATGATGTTGGTTTTAATATTATGAGGTATATATATTGTTAAATTGTTAATAATAACATGTCTGGCGTACATGTTATATAAACCTGTTATTGGAAAATAATTGATTGATATGATGTTATATTAAGAATTGATTAAAGGCTTTATGGTTAAGGAATTGATACGAAATCTTTATGGAAATTTATAAAATTTAGTAATGTTATCCCCTGATCGCACTGTCAAAGTGACGTGCTTGATCATTAAGTTTTGCCGGACACGTGACTGGAACTCCGTGGTTATGAGCTCAGCTTGGAATTCGCTGTAATTTGGAAGCGTCCGTGATAAGTCAATCCCTTAGCGGTCGAGACCCGTTAGAAGTGTGGATAGAATGGGTCTACCACAATTAGGAATGTTTAACTTAGTGAAACCTTTCAATAATTTAGGAACCCCTTTCCAAAGCTTGCGTTGAGAATGAAGTAGTGGAGAGGAAAGATACCCTGTTTATCTATGGATACTCAGGTATGCTTGGAGATAGGAGTTCTTCAAGTGACGATTGTAATAGGGGAGGGCAAGGACGGTGAAACGTCAAGAAGCCTCGAGTACTTCTCTAGGCGGGACGGGACTACAATGACAAGGTTCACGCAGGAGTCTGGGCTTTCGTCGTAGCAAGGACTGCGGGCCAACTGGAGATAGTGCTGTCACCCCCTTGAGCAAATCATAGATGGTGAGAGGGAACCTGAACAGGGCTAGAAGTTCGGTAAGGGTTGGGTTTTTGGAAACTTTTATGAAATGAATCTTGTTGACCGCCGGTGTTGGTCACATGAATTTTTATATCTTACTGACCACTGGCGATGGTATAGCCTTTTCGTTTACCGACTTCGATGCCAGTGTGGCTAAGGTTCCTGTGCATCCCATCTTCTTTCCGAACTAGGATATGGTTGGACTTGTGGAGGAGATGTAACGTGTGTGATATCCATACCCTGAACCTCGGTAATGGTACCCCCCTTGAATTACCGATGGTATGAAACTTAGAGACTAAAATATAGCGGCTATAGTTCTTAAGAGGTATACCCTTTTCGTGGGAAAAGATTTTATGGTAATAAATACAATAAGGTAATGATAATAATGATGTACATGTTTGTGTAGTCTTAATATTCCCCTATGGTAAGCCCACGCCGTCGACGTTAACATCGTTCGGAAGTGCTTACTCTCTCTATTTCCCTTTCCTGTGGACATTGGGGAACCATGTCCACAGATGGCAGATCAAGGAGTGGTAGCTTAAGACCGGAAGAGGATCCTGAGATGACGCACATGCAAGGAGGAAGCAGAAGCGACAATCGAGGAATCTTCTAGACACTTGTGATGGGAGATGGCAATGAAGACTCGTACTATAAGATAGGATAGTCTTTGCTTTGTATCCTATCTTAAGGTGATTAGGACATAATTAATCTGTCCCGAATGTAACCCCAGTTGTAATATGGATTATTTTAAATGGAATAAAAGAAGTTCTTTTTGATTATGTATAAAGTTCATTTAAAGTAATTAAACTATTTTCCGCAAATTAACCATCGACTAAATATGACGTTGATAAAATGAGTTTTTGGATGATAACATCTCTTTTTGGAAATAGAATTTTATGACGTGAGTCTAAGTATCAAAACATATTTTGAAACCAAGTGAATCAAATTGTTTTATGAAAACCTTTATGTAAAGGAATTAAAATGAAATGGTTTGGTAATGTTTAATAAAAAAAAATGGCGCAAATTTTTAGTGAAAATTCTAAGTCCAAATTGGGGTGTTACATTTCACCATCATCGTCCTCCCCTCATGCAATCCCCACCTGAGTATCCGCAGATACCCATAGTATCTTCCTCTCCACTACTTCGATATGACACTCATACCTCACCGCATTTGTAAATGTCTTTTAAAGTCTTTTAAGATTTTAGCGTTTTAATTAGCGGCTTATTCCTAACAGTCGGCCCGTCCTTGGTGCATCCCTTCAACGAAGCCCGACCACTAAACGCAATCCGTTCCCCCTAAGAATCTCAATGGCCTCAAGCCTCAAATCACTTTTCATCTCATTATCATCATTCTCATCAGCTCATGCTCGGCATCATTCTCATCATCGTTGATCAGCAACATCATCATCAGCATCTTGCTCCTCGGTTGTTACTCCACAGCATCATCAGCATCATTCTCCTTAATTGTTCCTCATCAGCACCATCAGCAGCATTATCAGCACCACGCTTCTGCTCGCACCATCGGGTATTTCTGATCGTCATCTCGAACAACATATTTCTATTTTCTTTTATTCATCACTTATCTCTTTCACAATTCATTCGCATCGTACCTCATCTCTTTCTCACTCATTCTCATACTTTCTCTTAAGTCTCAACTCATTACGTATTTCTTTCTTAATTATTTCTTATTTCTCTTATTCGCATCTCTTTTCTCTTTACAAACTTATCTCATTACTTTCACGGTTTCATTGTTATTGTTTCACTACTCAGACATAATCAAACAATATCTAAACAGAATAAAATATGCACAACTAATAAACATTCAGCATGTAAATAAAGCAAGTAGACATTTAGCACATAGGTCTATATTGCCTAATTCATAGTACATTCGCAATCCATCTATTCGGATTGCGAGCAACCACGTTACGAGATCAACCCACTCTCACTCACCTGGATGACGAATCATCCGAAAACTTTCCAAGATTTCCCAGTCGATAGCTTTGCCACGTTCCCTTCGCGTCCGTAACCCGAACTAGAACATTTTTCCCCGTGCGTTAGAACGTTTTCGATAAATTCTTAATTCCATTTTGAAAACTCTTTGAAGTAATTCCTTTCTTGAAAACATATTGCTAATGTTCAAAGATTTCAAATCCAAATCAAATAAAAAGGTTTTCAAGAAACTTTGAAACAATTTTAGAATAATCTTTTTATTAAAACAAATCCATTTCTTCTTAATTTAAAAACACTCTGATTATAAAAATCATTTTCCTGAATCAGTATACAAAACTCAAAAACTCCAGAAAATAAGGTTTTAAAACCATATTAAGTTGATTCATTTAATTTCTAAACTCCAAAGCATCCTCAAGCATTGATCAAAGAATATTTTTAATCCCTTTGAAATCCAAACAAAGTTCACAGACAGATTCAGAACAATTTCAACTTAACACATTCACTTAACACAAATAACAACCACATACAGATTTCAAGGCATTCACAACACACATCATGCAAATCACATTTCACATCCTTTAAAACCATCAATTAAATTTTAATCTTAATAAATTAATTTTAATTACTCTTAAGAAAATAATTTAAACTTAATCTTGTAATTAATTCAATAAAACCGAAACACATATGGTTATTAATTTTCCAATTACAACTAAATTTTAAAACTAAAAATCATTGATTAATCATCACAAAATTCTTTTCACATAATCACATCAAACCAAAGAATTAAAAGAAATACACACCATTCTTACATAACACTAAGCATCTAGGAATATAACTATCATCAAGATCATTTTATAAAGAAAACTTTTCTAAACACTTTATCATGTATTGGCCGAATCCTATATGTATAACATTGTAAAGATTGAATGCACAAATACAAACATACAATCATGAAATGATTTTCTTTACTTTAGTGCCAAAACCGTGAGCATACAAGAGAGAAATTAACAATTTTAATTTCATTTCTTAACTTAAATCAACACAATAATTTAAATCATAAACTACTCCAAAAATCATTTTATTTTTTTTAAATTCAATTACTACATGCACGTGCTTTTTAAGTCCTTAAATTCAATTACTCTCATCATGCATGTAACACCCTAAAATTTTAATCCCCGATTAATTACAAATTAATTATAATTAATTATTTCCATATTAATCCTTGATTAAAATATGTGTTTATACAGTTGGTATTTGTGTGTGAATTGATTTAATAAATATAATAAATGCCTAAGATGAGTATTTTGCATATTAGTCCCTGGGTTGGGACCTAGAGGTAATTATAGGAAAGATTTTGGAGGGAAAGTAAATAAAAAAATTATTTTTCAAAAATTGGGAAAAATACTCGAGTATTTTCTGAAAAACTCGAGTATTCTGGGTCAAATTGCACGAGTTAGTGCGTTTGGTGAGTCAGCACCAACGATTCTCGTGTGTTGACACGAAATCGTCTTCTTCAACACGTCCTATGCTTCGTGTCGAGCTGCATGATTGTTCAATCGAGCTATATAAGCTGTGGTTGACGAATCAATTCCTCTATTTGCCAAATTCGTGGGTTTTGCTTCAAGTTAGGGTTCCTGGATTGTCCTCTTCGATTCTCTTTCTCAGAGTCAAATTGAAACACAAATCATACACGAATACAAAGCTTACATCTTGAGCTTTGTATAGAGAGTAAAATCGTGAGGATTGAGTGAGTGTGTTGAGAGAATTGAAGCTTGGAAGTGGAAGCTGTTTCTGTTGAGCCTTGGTCTGGAGCTCACTTTGATTCTGATTTTTGGTAAGCTCCCATGTTCATTGAGTCTTAAATTCAGTTTCCTCAGTTAGATGATGTTGCATAGAGTATAGAAAACTTAATATCCCCAATTTATTTCTCTGTTTCATGTACAAACCGATTCCACTTTGGTGTGGTACTCAAAATGCTCTGCATGTGGCATTTGAAGTTGGTCTGAGAATTGTGGAGCCTTTTTCTTGTCAATCCTTGTTTGGAAAACATCTGAGAGGTAAGGGGAATTAATTATATTCACTAGATAGAGTTTAAATTTCATTAATTGTGTTAGAGAGCCACCAAGAGGCTCTGAGGGCTTAGTTTGAATAGGAACTTTGGTTTGGAGACCAATCCATGCTCTATGACTGTGATGAGCAAGTTCTATATCATGCATGCAAGCTTAAATGAACTTTGCTTCATGAATATTGTGCTTATTTTGCAATTTGAAGTGTTGAGTTGCTAAATTGTATATTTCATGCATAATGGATTGATTCTCTGTCAAATTTGTTATTTGATATGAAATGAGTATGTTAACATGTTCAATATGTGGTATATGAACTATTGTGATCACTGTTTTGAGTTAAAAATGTTTAGAAATTGAAATGGTATGTAAAAACCAAGTTTCACTCTGTTCTGTCTGCAGATACTCGAGTATTTGGCTTAATACTCAAGTATTTCGTGGTGCACCAGAGTGAAAATTGGCGCACCAACTTAGGAATCAGATTGAACACTCGAGTAATGTATGAGCTACTCGAATATTCTGGGTAATGGAATACTCGAGTATCTCATGAATTACTCGAGTATATTTATGAAGACCTGAAACCCTAAATCTCTGAAAAGACATGAACGACTCGAGTATAATTATGAATAACTCGAGTAGAATCTGGAAAATGATAAACTACTCGAGTATGTTGGGAAAAACTCGAGTATTTTTAGTCAGATACTTAAAAATACCATTTTCCATTCTAAGTCATTTTGTAACTCTTAAAGGACAATAAACCAAGTGATCCTGGACTTAGAGGAAATTGATTGACGTTATGATGTTTTCATTTGAATAATGATACGTTGCTCAGAAGGCACGTAATGTATTAATAAAAGGATAAAACATCAATCAATCTCTTTTAAGTAAGGTAATGCATTCATTCTGGAGTTTGGTTGGTAGGACGTATATCATGTTTTTGGTAAACATGTGGAGGGCCTCTGGGAGTGCCAATACGCTTGCTTGATGACACGTCGTTGACGTGGTCGGCTGAGGGAATGCCGATATGGTTATACCGTTTGGATGACGGGATATGCTCGGGTGGCATGGATACCAAGCTTGTTGTGTACATTCTAGGTGAATGTACGAATTGTTGTATACCTAGGAATACAACGCACTGTTGAGTGCTGGGTTGTCAGGGATGGACGTCAGAGAGTGACATAGTATGATGGAGATAGACTTGAGAGCTAAAGTCATGCATAATGCCACTCATTTAAATTAATGATGATAAATGAAATAAGTGTGAGCATCCTATGTGCATTCACTAACTGCTAAGTGTTATATGTGATTGTTGTTATTGATGCATGTTTACATATTCACATTGCACAATTTATTCTCTATTGGTTATGTGTATAGAATTGCTTACCCCTATGCCCTTGTAGGTGATGTCTCGTTACATTGCTTGCATCGAGATCCGTCCACTTCCTAGTGGCACATGGATCTATGAGGACCATCGCGCGGTGTTCGAGGGTGAGGTAGAGATTACCTTCTACCACCCGAACCCGTTGATCCGATTCCGTCCTCGTAGATTTAGGATTCCCATCATATACACTATGCATGTACCCCCGTTTTACACTTACCATGGACCACCTCCCACGCGACCAGTCCGCGAGGAGACTCCCCCTTCTGATCCGAGGAGCCCAGTCAGGGTTTCACCATCCCCTGACCTGGTACCCAGTGGTAGGGTACACTCTCCCTCGGACGAGATCGAGGAGGATCCGGTGGAGGACGAGAGTGGGAGCGAGCCTGTCGTGCATTCTACTGGGAGTGACTGGAGGGACGATGATCCCTAGGTACATGCATATGGTGTATGATGCGGATCTGTGGATCCGATGTGTGGAGGCTGTGGAGGAGACTTGCTGCTGCTGTGTTGATGATGATGCTACTACCTTATTACTTTTACTTTTGGGAGACTGCTGCTACTACTACTACTACATCTGATGATGCCAGATCTACATGACCACCCTTGGAGTTTCTATTTTGATTATGTACACATATTGTAGATATACTTTTGGAATACTCTAGGGTTTTGGTCATATTACTATGTAGATCAGATTATGGACTTGTATTTTGAGATCTTGGAGACATGATGATGAGACTATGTATTTAAGACTTTTACTATATATAAAACCTATGTTTATAATACTAGTGACTGCATAGTCTGATGATTTCCGCTTACTCTGATTCAATCTATTTAGGAGCTCGGCTAAAAATATTATTTAATGGTATCAGTTTTATCAAATAATGCATGGGTAACTTTAATTACTTGTATGATAAAACGAGGTTTCCAAAAAGCGAATGTTACCCTATTTGAGAAAAGGTTTTAGAGATCGCCGAACTCGATATGAACGTTTTCATAAAGGTTTAGAACTTATTCTCCAAGAATTCCAAAATGACGATTTGTGCACCCGCTTTAAAATGAAAATTTTATCTTCCCTATTTTCTTAACACTCACAAGTCCATATATTATCCAATATAATAGCTTAAATATTAGTTTATATTTGGACAATCCGGAAGGGTGTCACAATGCATGCAACCTAAATGAGGGACAAACCTAGCTCCCTACTCCTCCTAGGTTGGCCGAAAGTCAACATGCATCAAACAAGGTTTTTGACTCACTTTTTAATCACACAAAAGTCACACATTCACATCATTTATTTACATAAACATGCATCATCATTATTAGAACAAAATCTTTTTCAACATACATAAAATAAACTAAGTTCATCATTTCCTCAAGACAAAAATAAAGATTTAATTTTAATAACATGCATGTGTTTAAAATCATTAGATTTAGTCCTAAAACATACATGCACCAACTTTTTATAAAATGAAAAACATAAGTTCCAATTTTCTCAATCATGGCCGAATGGCCTCATAAAAATTTAACACACACAAAATCAAGTACTAAATCAAACCAATCACTAGATCTAAACATGCACAAAAATGGTCACGTAATTAAATCAGGCTTAAAAAAAATCATTTTAAACTTGTTACTTAAAATTTCTTTTAAAAATCAGATAACATATTGGAAGAAAACATAATCTTTTCTTTTGAAAAATAACATGCAAAGTCAAAAATCGCAATTTTTCACTCATCAATCAAAGATCATCCCATGCACATAATCAAACAATAGATCAAACATGTTTATACTTAAAAATCATTTTAAAACTTTGTTTCTTTAAATTTTTTTATTTTTTTTAAAACCGAAACATACATAAAAGAAAACACAATTCTTACTCTTGAAAAATAACATGCAAGACTAGAGATCTTAGCTTTTCATTTATTAAACAAAGATAGTCACATACACACTTAGATCAACAACATGCAAGGCTAAAGACATAAGTCTTTTTACAAATCAAGTTTAGATCATGAATTTTCGTGTCAAATAATCACATAAGCACACATATAGGTCACGGATCTAAACAAGAAAAAATACATGCAAGAAGGATTTATGTTAAGTTTTACAAAAATTTTAGTTTTCTTTTAGATCTTAAGATTTTAGTGAGAAAAACATTAGATCTATCAAAAGAATCCTCAACCGAAACATCAAGCATAAGTTTAACATATTACAAATTAATTTAAGTCCTTAAAGTCGAAGATCAAGATGAACAACACATAAAATCACCTTTCAACTTAGAAAAATAAACATGCAAAGAAGAAAAGGAAATAAATCTATAAACTCAAAGGAAAAATCTAAACTATTACAAGTCTTGATCTTGATCTCCAAATCCTACCATGAAAAGGTTGATCTTCTAGCTCTTCCTACACTTAGATCTTCAAGAGAAACTCCTAGGTTTTGGGCTTGAGTTCCTCCATCTTCCTCTTCAACCTCACGGCCTCTTCTCCTTCTCTCTCTCTATCTATTTCTTTTTCTTTCTCTCTAAGAGTTTAATGGGCTCTTAGAGAAGTGTTTTAGAGTGAATGTGTAGAAATGAATTGGGTGATAGGTGTGGTGAACTTGACTCTTATGTGGTGGACTTAGGAGAAGGACCTAAGCTAAGACCTCGGAGCAAGGCTTAAATATCCTTGACCGAGCTGGGGGGGCTTATGTGGTGGACCCGGCCTAGCCGAGCTCCATGCAACCCCACCGCTGACCTGAGGGCCCTTCAGGAAGCCCTCTCTATGCTTGGCCGAACTCAAAGCTCAACGGCCGAACAGACATCAGACACGGGCCGACCTCAGGCTCCCGTCAAGGTCCGACTTACTCGTCCGACACCTCCCAGAGTCCGACACCTCCCCAAGTCTGACACCTCCCTCAGAATCCGATACCGAGGACAAGATGACGTGTCTCACCTTATCCGCAAAGACAGCTCATCCACACCTTATCCACAAGGACAACTCATCCACTCATAGCTCACTACAGGTTGGCCTTACTTGGGCCTTAAGCAAGCCCATTAGGGCAACCAGCTCCCCCCTATAAGTAGCTCCGTACTACATGGGGCTCAGGTACGTCCTCTAACCCTAATTATCACCCTCACACACCAGTGATTAGGGTTACTTCTTGGCTTTCTCCCTTAGCCACCTAAGGACTCCCACCAAACATCACACATCAACCCTAGGCAGAGGCTTCTCTAAGGCTCTCTTCCTTAACCTTGGGGAACCTCACCGTCTAGAACATCACATTGGCGCCGTTTGTGGGGAGAGAAACTTCATTCCCACTCAAAGAGTCTACCATGTCTGAGATACAACCAGTCCAGAGGAGAGGGAGGCGGTGTCCAAGGAGGGTGCCATTAACGGAGGACCTGCGCTTGCAGCCTGAAGCCAATAGGGCAGCAAGGTCCCCACCACCACCTTCATCTCCTTATCGCACCGCCTCCTCATGGCCAACCAAACAGCACTGCCTACTTGGAGAACGAGCCAGCTCCATCGGTGCTCCTCACCGTTCTCACGCACGATGATCTTCTTGCTCTCGCGAGGCAGAGGTTTTGGCCATGGTGAGCCATCACACGAAGATCATAGAACAGCAAAGCCAAGCCTTTGTAGACCTTCAACGGCTTACCGTGCAGCCTTCCGCTGAACGAGCTGTTGTTCAAGCTCCAGCCCCAAAGGAACTCCAACAACAAACAAAAAATGGTGTTGCACAAGATCTGGTTAAACCACCGGAAAGTCTCCGAGTGGAAACTATCTCGGGGGGTTTTGCCGGTGGTGGGGAGAAAAGGTCGGAAAGGAAGAAGTACGTTAATCAAGTATTGGCTGTTCATCACAAACCTATCTGTAAGAAGCCACATCAGAACATCCCTATCAGCTTTTCCGATCAGGATTTGGAAGGCATCATCCCGGATCACAATGACCCAATGGTGATCGTGGCAATGATCGGTAACTTCGAAGTCGCCCGAGTTTTTATCGATCAAGGAAGCTCGGCCGACATTCTCTTTCTTCGCACCTTTCAAGCATTGAAGCTGAGGTCAGACGACCTCGTGGAATTTGAGGGCAATCTCGTCAGCTTCACAGGTGAGGCAATTCGCCCCCTGGGAGCCATTCACCTCCCGGTAACCCTAGGCAAGCTGCCTTCGGCCCGAATGGAGATCATCAAGTTTTTAGTTGTTAATTTTGAATCCCCCTACAACGTGATACTGGGACGAACCTGCCTACAAGCTTTTGGGGTAGTGGTCTCAACAGTTCACCTAACAATTAAATTCATCGGTTCTGACGACAAGCTCGTCACTGTCAAAGCCGACCAGCTCAACGCCCGACTCTGTTATAACGCGAGTCTACGGGAAATTAAAAAGAAGCAAGAGGAGCTCACTGGTCCAACATTGGCCAAAGGGAAGGTCCTTTCGGCCGAACTGGATGTTCGGGCCGAACAGGATGATCTCAGGCCTTCTCCTCAAGGGGAATGGTTGGTAATTCCCATTTATCCTTCTGACCCCAGCAAAATGGTCAAAGTTAGGTCCGACCTCCCTCAGGAGATTCAAGGCGAGATTATTGACCTGTTACGAGCTAATTTGGATTTGTTTGCTTGGACCTCGGCTGATATGCCGGGGATTGATCCAAACTTTATCTGTCACAAGCTCAGTGTGGATCCGAAGGCAAGGCCGGTAGCTCAAATGATGAGACGAGTTGGGACAGAGAAAGCAAAAGTCATTCATAAAAATGTTTCCGAGTTGCTTGAAGTCGGGTTCATCAAAGAGGTGTCATATGCCGAATGGGTGGCAAACACTGTTCTGGTAAAAAAAGCAAATGGTAGTTGGAGGATGTGTGTGGATTACACCGATCTCAACAAAGCCTGCCCTAAAGATCAGTATCCACTGCCGATCATTTACCAGCTCGTCGATAGTTCGACAGGTTATCAGCTCTTGTCGTTTACTGATGCCTATTCGGGATACAATCAAATCCCTATGTATCCCCCTGATCAAGACAAGACCACATTCACGACTGGAAAGGAAACTTACTGCTATACTTTCATGCCCTTCGGTCTGAAGAATGCGGGAGCAACTTATCAGAGAATGATGAACAAGGTTTTTGATGGCATCATTGGTACCACCATGGAGGTCTATATTGATGACATGATTACGAAGAGTAAGAAAAAGGAGGATCATGTCCGAGATCTAACCATGGTTCTTGAGAGGGTAAGGGCGCACAGGATGAGGTTGAACCTGGAAAAATGCACCTTCGGAGTTCCCGCTGGTGCCTTCCTCGGCTTCATGCTATCCGAGAGGGGAATCGAAGCGAACCCCGACAAATGCCGAGCTATATTGGAGATGAGGAGCCCTGACGATATCAGAGGAGTGCAGCAGTTAACGGGCAAGATGGCTGCGCTGTCAAGGTTTCTCCCTCAAGCTGCAAGAAAGGCCTTACCCTGGTACCAGCTTCTAAAAAAAGGTACAACTTTTAACTGGGATCAAAACTGTGAAGCCTTCTTCCTGGCACTTAAGGAATATCTCTCTTCCCTTCCAGTCCTCTCCAGCCCTCTGTAGGGGGAGAGTCTTTTTATTTATCTTTCTATCGGTGATTCCGCCCTCAGTTCCGTATTGGTCCGAGATGAGGGCCGAAACAAATTCCTTGTTTACTTCATAAGCCGAGCTCTACAAGGTCCTGAGCTCCGGTATTCCAAGATTGAGAAATTTTTATTTTGTCTAATCCTCGCTGCGCGGCGACTTCGGCAATATTTCCAGAGTCACCCCATTGTCGTAAGAACCGCCTAGCCCATAAAACAAGTTCTTCAGAAGCCCGACCTCGTAGGGAGAATGATGGCATGGGCAATCGAACAGTCCGAGTTCGATATCTCCTACGAACCGAGGAAGGCAATCAAGTCACAAGCATTGGCAGATTTTGTGTCCGACTTTACAGAACCCCACCCATGTTCTAGCTCGGACACTTGGGTGATATATGTTGATGGCTCCAGCAATCAAAAGGGAGCAGGAGTTGGGGTTATTTTGGAGAATGCGGAAGGCCTCAGCATCGAATATTCCCTGAAATTCGAGTTCTAACCTCAAATAACCAGGCAGAATATGAAGCAGTCATTGCTGGTCTCCGCATGGCTAAGGAGCTCGGCGCAACTGAAGTTCAAATTTTGAGCGACTCCCAGTTGGTGGTGTCCCATGTTACCGGAGACTACCAAGCAAAAGAACCCATCTTGCAAAAATACCTTGATAAAGTTAAATCCCTGGTTCTTGATTTTGCAAAATTTTGTATCACCCACATCCCCCGCGGTTCAAACTCCCGAGCCGATGTGCTTTCCAAGCTGGCAAGCACGAAAGGTGGAGGAAACAATAAAAGCCTCATTCAGGAACAGATCTCGGCCCCAAGTGTAATAATGACCATTTCTGTTTCGCCGAATTGGATGCATCCGATAAGGTCTTATATAGAACATGGTATACTCTCTGCCGATCAAAAGGAAGCAAAGAAACTTAGAAGAAAGGCGGCTGAGTATGTTAATATGGATGGAATCCTTTACAGAAGAGGAATGTCCTCCCCACTCCTCCGATGTCTCACCTCCGAGGAAGCTCAAGAAACCTTGAACGAGGTTCACGGAGGATTGGGGAGCCACCACATCGGAGGTAAATCCTTGGCAAGGAAGATACTGAGGGCGGGATACTTCTGGCCGACCTTATTCACAGATTCCATTGACATTGTTCGAAGATGTCCTCAATGCCAATTCTTCAGCGATGTTTATCAAAAACCCTCCGAGGAACTCCACTCTCTAGCTTCCCCTTGGCCGTTTAGCATGTGGGGAATGGACATTGTGGGACAGTTCCCAACTGCCCCAGGCCAATTAAAATTTATCGTGGAAGCAATAGATTACTTCACCAAATGGATCGAGGCTGAACCACTAGCAACCATCACTTCGGCGAGGATCCAAAATTTTTTTCTGAAACAAGTCATTTCTCGCTTCGGACTTCCACTCACACTAATCATGGATAACAGCAGCTAGTTTGCTGCCAACAACTTCCAAATGTTGGCGGAAAACCTGGGAATCTCTCATCGGTTCTCCTTGGTTGAACACCCCCAGACTAATGGGCAAGCCGAGGCCGCCAACCGAGCCATTGTGGATGGTCTCAAGAAAAGAATTACACAGGCCAAGGGAGCGTGGGCCGATTTACTTCCTGAGGTCCTCTGGTCGATCAGGACCACAGTACAGACTTCAAGAGGAAAGACCCCCTTCCGACTCACCTATGGTTGCGATGCGGTCATCCCCATCGAACGAAGGATTCATACCTTTCGAATGAGGGATAGACCTAAGGAGGAAAATGAAAATTTGATCAAGGAAAATTTAATACTAGCCGAGGAGATCCGAGAAGCTGCTTCGGTTAGAGAAAAGAAAGCTAAAGAAAGGCAAGCCAAGCAGTACAACAAAGCAGTGCAACCCAGGTCCTTTGAGGTCGGAGACCTCGTGCTCCGAAGAGCTGACATCGGTCTTAAGAACCGAAGAGATGGCAAATTTGCTCAGAATTGGGAAGGCCCCTACAGAGTCATTTCAAAAACGAACTCTGGGGCATACAAGTTAGAGACTCTTGATGGAGCCGAGCTCAAAAATTCCTGGAACGTTGCAAAACTGAGAACCTACTTTAGCTAGGTCTACCTCAGACACCTCCAGCTAAAATTTAAGTTTTAAGTTTAAGTCTTTGTTAATATTTTATATCTACTTCTCCTAGTTAAAAGGCAATGTACTTACACTTATGATTAATAAAAAAGTACAAACTTGCCTATAACTCAAGTACCACAGTCTTATATACGTACGTACTAGCTTCCCATTTAGCACTAGCCACCTAAATGTTGCATGGCGCTATGCACAGCCTACATCTTTTAAATAAGATCGGCTCATATGCACAGTATACAAGGGACACCCGATAAAGTACAGCTTGCTGTGAAATGTTCTCACATAGCTTCACTCAGCAACCTCTTTTACATCGGGGACGAGGGCACCCACCTCGGCTAAGGTGGGTAGATCCGAGATCCCTACCGTATGCAATTATATACAGTACCTCTTTTCAGAGGAAAACTTATAAGATTACTGCACTTACTGAGTCGTCCGAGCTTAGCCTCGTTATTTGTATACGATCAAATGCTCTTATCATATCCTTTTTCGCTCCAATCAATTCTGAATACAACAAGTGAAAGAAAAACTTGTATTCTCAAAAACAACTTTACTAGCATTTTTAAACCGAAGTCTCCTCGGCAACTCCGTGACTGGTCACAGTTCGGATCCGAGTTAAGAAAAACTCACGTTTATGCTACAAGTTAAACAAAGAACTTGCATAAAAAGCGACCTCGGACACAATGCGAATGCTACAAGTTGAAACAAAAACTTGCATAAAAATTACAAAATGCAACAAGTCTTAGAATTTGCATTCTTTTTTCGTGGTGGCCACCTAACTAATCGCAGTTCAGATCCGAGGTCTAACGAATAAACATGCAACGAGTTAGTAAAGTAAAACTCACATGAGAGGAAATGAACTAAGGGTGAAGCTTTATTTCCTCCCTTGGGTCCTTAACCTATTCAGTCACACAAGCATCAAGGAGGGGCAATCTTGGCATTCTAAGGCTTCTACTTGGTCCCCAAGTTTCTACTTTCATTTTCTTTTCTTTTTATTTTATTTCTTCCTTAACTTAATCACTAAGCAAAGGCTATATGAGATGCACACATACACATACCATATCATACATATAGCATACACATATCACACATACACATATCACACATTCATGAATCAAACACACATTTAATCACAACATAATTTCTTCTTTCATTAATTAATCAAACATAACATATTAACAATTAAACACGTTTTCTTCTCAAATAATAAACTGTACTAATTGGTTGCAATTATAGCCCTCAAATCATTTTTTAAAATCATACTTTAATATATTGAAGATAATCCCAAAAGGAAAAATTCATTAAAAATCAAAAACTATTTTTTTATGATAAATACCTTTAAAATTCGTACTTTACAATTCTGAGGAAAAATTTTCGCACACCAGTCCAGAAAATTATAAAAGATACATTTTTGAAATCTACATTTCGATACGATCGTTTTCATATAAATATCATAAAAATCGGAGTTACGGTTAAAAAGTTATGGATTTCCGAAGTTGATAAATCTAAGAAAGTCCATAAAGAAATTCATTTTTACAAATCACCAACAATAAAAATCATTTCTCGTAAAAATCATTTTTACTAACTCCATAAAAATATTTATTTATCAAAACTCCGTAAAATCAACGCTTTACTACGTAACCGAATAAAATACTCATTGAAAACTTTTTGTAAAACAATGTCTTAAAACTCTTCTTTAATAAAATTTTATTTATCTTAGTCGGAAAAACGCGGGATGTTACATTCTCCTCAACTTGCAGATTTCTCGTCCTCGAGAAATGCTACGCAGAATTCCGCGATCAACGGATGTCGGATTCCTTGGAGTTCTTCTCCCAATCTATAACGGCAGTCGTCGTCTTCGAGTCGTCGCATATGCATCGTTCTTTCAAAGGTGATCTTCGTGGGCCATTTCATCAGCGGACACAATGGAATACTAATGGTATAGCTTTGTCAACAAGGGTTCAAAGGGTTTAATAGTTTCGAAACAAAATTCAAAAAGAATAGCACGCTTATGCCAATCCTGTCAAGGATACTACTTCCTTCATGGTCTTTCTTCCTTAATTTGACTCTTCTCATCCTTTTAAGCATAGGTGGGTTACTACAAACCTCAAAATCTCTGTTTACTCCCCAACTTTGACGGATCATATTCCTATACATCACACCTATCCAATAACATTTGACAGGGACTAAAGTCATAAAATTTCCCAACATCTACTAATTCTAGGTTGTCTTACAAAACTTCCCATCACTTTGTTCAAGCCTATCTGAGTATCATCTTAAATTCTGCTAACTAAACCAAAATTTTGTCCTAATCGAGTCACTACGGTGATTACTGTTCCTCCTTTTCCCTCTAACAGTCACTAATCCGGAAAGAAATATGTATTACTTCACTCCTCATCTTCAGTACTTATTCAAACAACTTAAGTATTCTAAACCTTTCATGATCCATTTTCGGGTTCTAAACCATCAAAAACTCTCCAACTCAGGGATTTATCCTTCAGATTACGATCTTAGCACCTAGTGACACCCTTAATTCCACAGCTTATAATCACCGATGTCCATTAAAATGTCAAATCTTGGTCACTTAACCTAATTTTCGTCGTCACTTAAAGGTTCTATCCATTAATTTCACCACTCCATCTAGTTGATCTTATGGTCCTACTATAAGTTCACATCTACCCCACTCATTCTCCTACTCCAACTAAAGCTTTTCAAGCTCCAACTCTTTCAGACTCATCTCAGATATCCACCATTTTAACACCATCTATACCATTACTTGGTTGGGTTAGACTACGATCAAACCTTTCAGTTCTAATCCTTTTATACATTCCACTATCTTACTTAAGGTTCTAGGGGTACTCTTATTCTAATGTATCACTTCCGTCCATGCTTATTCCTTCCTCAACCATTATAACTCTTTCCTTAACAACATCTCACCGTCCACCTTATAACTTAGATATGTCTAGTTGATTGGCATAAGGTGTCAGGGTCTAAGGTTTTCATGGAAGGCTTTTAGAGAGAGCAAACGTATTGTCAAGGTAACTCAACAACACATAGGATTTACATAAGAAGGAGTTTCAACAAGGAAAAGAGGGGTCTAGTCGCAAAATAAAGTCGCATGTCAATAGCTCAGAGGTCGTTACAAACAAAAAGAGATTCTCAACAAAAGAGGTTTCAATAGTCAAGAGAGGTTCAGGTCTCAAAGAATAAAGTCTCCGTATGATTCTGATCACTGTTCCTTGGACCGTCGTAGACAAATCCTTGACACGTTCCAAAGATAGAGAGATAGAACGATAGAAATAGATCGATAGAGATAGAACGATAGGGATAGAACGATAGGGGTGGTATGATAGGCATGGTGTGAGCGCTCGCGTAACTTCGTACTTCTATCCTCACTCATCTCAATCCTAACACTAACACATAGACAGACACACACAAGCAAGCATGTAAGCCCATGCATCAGGCTACTTAGGATAACCATTGCTCTGATACCACTCTGTAACACCCCGATTTCGGCAACTCGAAAACATCATCTCTTTAACCATTTTATAGTAAAAATTTGGGTAAAATTCTTTTTTTACATGGTGACATGGACATGAGAACCTTTAAGTTCAAAAACATTTCATTAACTTGATTGAAATAAAATAATATGCTCATGTCACACATCACAAGTTAAGTTCCAAACCGAGATATTACTTAACATCGCACTTTGTAACTTGGCTTCATAAATCTCTTTTGAGAAGACATTTTCCTTTCTTGTTTCACAAAAACCTTATTTCTTAAAAACCATGTTCCATAAAATACCAAGCGGGGTACAAAATGATATAGCAATATCAACCAAGTAGTTGCAAGGGATACAGTGCTCGAAGGGGATTACCTACTGCTAATCTTGATCTCTAAACTTCCTAGCTGAAGTCCACTGCAGAAGCCTCATCGCGATAAATTTACTGCAGGGTCGACCATCTACCCATTGCAATATCGGTGTAACCCGATACGACAACATGATAGGAGAGAGGTCAGCATTCCAGAAGTACATCCATGACAAGACACTAGAATAATGACAAGAGGCATATACTAAAGACATAGGATTTATTAATTCTCATGCAACAACAATTACACATGCAATGCATATGACAAGTATATTCACGTAAGCACGTAGGAAACACTTATAAACAAAGCACATCATAACATACCAAATATATAAAATCATAACTCATCACCATACACATCACTACACATGGCATCACAAGCCTTAAAATATTCAAGTCTGATCACCATCTTCCTCAATCTCTCCAACAATCACTTATACTTTTCTTCTTGAAATCTTTCTCAATTCTTCATAAATTCTTTATGTTTTCATTCTTGTAATCTTTTATCATTCTTAAGTTTTATCAAACGGTTCGCTCAATGATGGGGGAACTTCATCATTGAGGAAAACACACACGTCTACATCTCCTCGGTCATCCACCCAACCTAGTCGGAAGCAAACAGGAGTACAGGACCTTTACCACGCGGGCACGACAGCTGTCTCACAATCAATTGGCCCAAGGCCAGGAGGACTATAGCCTCAAATCAATCAATTCAATTAATATAATATCATACCAAGGCACACTGTCTCAAACTCACAGTGGCAATCTCAAATGCCCCGTTCCAGTCCCTCTCACTGTTCTAGACTTGCAATCAAGGGGGTGACAGTATCATTTCTAGTTCGTGGTGCAGAACTTACCACGACATTTGACCCAGTCCCTACCACGTTCGTACGCCACATGTGGGATTCGTTCTGCCTAGAAATATAATCTAGGCTTCTTGACGTTCACCGTCCTTGCCCTCCCCTCATGCCATCTCCACCTGAGTATCCGCAGATACCCATAGTATCTTCCTGTCCACTACTTCGCACTCTCATACCTCACCGCGTATATTAAAGTCTTTTAAAGTTTTAGAGTTTTAATTAGCGGCTTAATCCTAACAGTCGGTTCATCCTTGGTGCATCCCTTCAATGAAACCCGACCACTAATCGTAATCCGTTCCCCAAAGCATCTCAGCGGCATCTTGCCTCTTATCTCTTTCTCATGCATCTCATCGACATTATTCTCATCATCATTGCTCCTCAGCATCATCATCAGCATCATTCTCCTCAGTTGTTGTTCAGCAGCACCATCAGCGTTGTTCTCCTCAGTTGTTGTTCAGCATCATCAGCATTGCTCTCCTCAGTTGTTGCTCAGCAGCACCATCACCACCACGCTTCCGCTCGCCTCGTCAGGTATTTCTTATCACCATCTTGAGGATCATCTTTTTATCTTAATTTATCTCTTTCACAATTCATTCATCTCATGATTTATTTCTTTCTCATGATTTTCATTATTACATGTAACCACATTCAGCTTTTCCAGACAGGACAAGATATACTTCACAGTATAGTTCACAGAGAAATTCCATAAATAACAAAATCAATCATGCATCATATTTATCAAAACAGATAAACATCTAGCACATATATATATCACATATAATCATGTAGCACCTAACATACGACAATTACTCAGATTAGACTCGATGTACTCAGTTTAGAACTGAGTCTACGCGTCACGATGACTTAGGCCGCCTACTGCATCTCTCACCTCTCGTTCCAACATCTGAAATCGTTGCGGGTCCTTCCCAACATGTCAGCTGTTCCACTTCTTGACTTATACGCACCTTGTACTAAGGGAGATGATACTAACGTTACAAGTCTATCTTAAATAATCATCCTACTTATTATCAAAACGCGTTTTCGAAAACTCTTTTTACTTCTCATCGGAAAGTCGTAAAACGCTAAGATTGTTTCAAATCAAATTCGACTTTTGAAAATACTTTAAACATGTCAAAATCTTTTTCAAACAATTGACAAAATACTTTAAAATCATTTGTTTTGGTTGCTGGTCCGTTCCGGACAGCCATTAACCAAAACTCAAAAACACCGAAAAACTTAACTTTTTCAATCCAAATCTTTCTCAATTTAAATACCTCTTAAAACTTAAACTTTAAACCAACCAAACAAATTTTTAGTATTGAAAAACAATTTAAATAAAGTCTGGACAGCAATTATGCAAGTCCATAATTTATTCTTTAGAAAACCCGAAAACACCGTAAAATCAGACTTTAGTTCATATAATACTTTGTTATAAAATAAACACTTAAATGATTTTTTTTTAAAACTTAACACCGTGAAATGAGTCAAGGGCAGCAACCAATAAGTCCAAAGTTTTTCAATTAAATCAAAGCTAAACTATTTCAAAACCAATCACAAAATCAAACACAACACTTTGGTTAATTAAATAATTTATTCATGCATAACCTAAACATACCATCAAACAATCACTCGTTCGATTATTTCAAGGCATCATGATTATCATAAAAGCTAGTCAAGTTATAACATCAAGTATAAAAATTCATATTCATCAAAAACATTCAAATGAAATCTTAGTGAGATTAAAAGTAAAACACAAAAGATAAAATCCAAAACAATATCAAATCAATTTGTTTAATCCTAAAAATTTCCAGAACATAAACATATATGATAAAGTTCCTCAAGTAAAATTTTCAAGTCATTTAAACAATCCTAAGCTAGGTTTCAAATCAGATTTCGCATGAAAAACAAAACGGAACTGTTGCTGGTCTGAGGCAAAAACGTCATGATTAAAAATAGTTGTTCAACTCCGAATTGCATAAAAATTGGTATAAATATTCCTTATACAATTAAAAATATCTCATAAAATTTTCAGATTATTTGGAGTTGTGAAAGTCATATTTTTTCAATTAAATTCGTCACTGAGTCCAGAAAATCTGAACCAAACGGTTCACTGTTTTACCTTTAGTAAAAATATCAAATCAACTCCAAATCTCATCAAATTTTACAGAGAATATCTAGAGAGATTCGGGAAGCTACCATAAAAATTTCAAGAAATTTAGAGTAGCAAAAATTTGAAAATTCCGTTTATCTTTAAACCAAAAAACTTATTATCTCAAAATTGCTTTCACAAAGTTGGCTCTTATAGAAATAGAAAATCAATTCAAAAAATCATTCAAAAATTTAGAGAAGTTCATTTTATCATATTTAAATTAGTCACAAAATTTCAGAATTATTGAACATACACAATCATCATTTATCAAAGTTAGAATCACACACATCACAATTTCAGCATACACTTTATTCAACAAATTTGTTCTTTCATTTATTTTCATGAAAATCAAAAATATACTCATACATACAAATCAACACAAGAATCAATCTATCATTTATTTTTCCTTTAAAACCGAATTAATATATTATGAAAACAATTGTCTTTAATTTAAATACAACATGCATCAACATCCAAAAATCAAGCCTTTAAAACTAAAAATCAAGAATCAAATCAAACTATCCTAGATCTAGACATGCACACAAAACTGTTATCTCTGTCTTTGATGAACACAAATCAAACTAAAAATCAAGAATCAAATCAAACTATCCCCAATTGTTATCTCTGTCTTCCATGTAAACCAATTCAATCTTGGTGCTGCACTCAAAACTGTCTTGCATATCATGGACCACCTCCCAGAAGATGATATAGTCAGAATCAAGCAGCCTGAAGTAGTTGCCTTGCCTAGGAATCAGACAACGATTCAGAATGAAATGAAGAACTCGATATATAAACTTCAAATTACCAGATGTCAGCACTTTTCCAACAGGGATGCGGTCATCGATTAATTCTTCTTTTGCAGCTTTCTTGTCATACTCATCTCCCCATAGACTCTCAGAGCTAGAACTAGTGAAAGTGATACCATCCATGGGCAGGTGAGTGATGTTAATCCAAGTGTTCAAGCTTATTTTGATGCCTTTCCCTTTAACCTCGGAATAAAGAGTCTGTTCATCCGCTTTCCAGACAAGATTTGTATAGAAGACCCTGACTAAATCTTCATAATAGTCTTCTCCAATAGTACTGAATTCAAAGAGACCTTTTTCTTTCAAGAGCATCACAGCAGGGAGATTACAATCATCGCCATCAAAAGTCTCAGCATCAAGAAACCTCGGAGAAACCACTGAACAAGCAGCAAAATACTTTTCATAATCCATGATCTGAGAAGGGTTAGAGAACCAGCGATTCAACTTCTCTAAAGCTATCGGTTGATGAACCGGAGGAGGTGGAGCAGAAGGACCTGCATCACTTTGTCTAGTCCTTGGAGGCCTAGGAGCCCGGCTAGACGAAGGTTGAGCCCTTCTCTGAACAACCGGAGGTGAAGGCTCATCCCCATCTGACTCCTCAATGACAACCCTTCTTTTCGTGTGACGGGATGACATGATCGCAGCAAAAAAATATGTCAAATGTAGGATTCTGAATCAACTTGAACCAAAGCAACAGACTATGCAAACCAGACAGTTTGCAGCACAACACAGATAATAAACCAGACTACCAGATACTTAACTCAGCATTATCAACTTCAAGATATCATCAATGAACAGCATATCATCATATCATTATAGTGAACATGGAGATACTGAAGAAGTAGAGCAGTGAACCAAGAACCTGAACCGGAGAAGAACCACTGAAACGAATACAAAACCAGCAAGAGATCACACTGAACCAGCAAAAATAGTATACTAGCAACTGAACCTGAAACCTCAATCCACACTGAACTGAACCAGTCAGTAGTACAACTGAACCGGAGAGCTTTAAGGAATTCTGAAACGAACCGAGAGAGCAAACCAGAGACCGACTCAGAACAGTGAACCGAAGTCTTCACACATCAACATACTTGAACCAGTGATGAAGAACCGGATCTGAACATGAAGATCAAGTGCCATGAATCATGCAAACCTTGAGAGAACCATGTTTAACCAAGCATAGAGAGAAGTTTATGACAATGGTGAGCAAAAGCTAGAGGTTTCAATGGTGGTTATGGTGGTGAAAGATGAAAACCGTATGAGAGAGAGGAAGAGAGAGAGGGGCGGTTTTTGGATTAGAGAAGAGGAGAAGATGAAGGTTTATGAGAGAAGGAAGTGATATGAGTGAGAATGGTGGAGGTTTGATGAAGGTTTGTGGGTGATTATGTAGTTTGGTGGATGGAGGAAGAAGAAGAAGTGTGTATCGTGGAAGAGGAAGAGGGAGGCCGTGATTTTCTATTTGTGGGAAGAGAGAGAGAGTGTGTGTAAGAAGATATGTGGCTAGGGTTATTTTATTATGTGGTCCACACTTGGTCAAAATGGGTCAAAAAGGCCCACACGAATATGCACTTTTCCCTTTTTTTTGTAGATACTGTAGCCGATAATCGATTATTTCCTTGATATAATCGATTACTTCTTCAATTAATCGATTACTTCCATGCTTTTAATCGATTATCCCTCCTCTGGTCAGAATTGATGCAACATTTATAATCGATTATACTGTCTCCCTTAATCGATTACAAAGCTCCTGATGGGTTGCATAATGCTGCAGATTTAATCGATTATTCTGATACTTTAATCGATTAATTCTTCATAACTGATCAGACCTGATTCAAAAACCACTTGGTAATCGATTACTGTTGCAAAGTAATCGATTACTTCTGCACAAACTTCCAAGATTCCTCTTTTTCTGGCTGACAATCCTCAACGACTTTTGATAGTTCATTTCTGATGCGAGGAATCGTTAGTGACATTTAGCTTGTGGTCAACTTACCGTTAAGAGACCTGTTTCCTACAAAACAAATTAATCTGGCTATCTCCAACGCTCAAGTTAGATAAATTGATATGATAAACAAATGTGAGCTTTTGACATAACTGAAATAGGAAAAATAATGTATCAAATCATATGCTTCATTATAATTATGAAATATACCAAGATCAATCATAATATGTATTTGATGCTAACTCGATTTCCTCAAGTTTGCACTAAATAACGTTTTATGAAGAACTTTAGCTTTTCCAAGATATGATGATCATGTGCAGATAAAATTCGCAATACATGATTTATTTTCTAAAATCAGTATAGCTTGGAATAGTCAAAGTATGTTCTTGAATAATCATGATTATAATAAGTATATGACTTGTTTACCTCAGACTTTGTATGCCATTGAGATTTTGACTTTGACTAGTGATTCCTTTCATCAACCATTCTGTGCCAAGGATGTTTAGTCTTAGACCAATCATTCCATCTTTGATTTTTCATCAATATGAACTTTCCATTTCTTCCATTTGATGTTTTTGATCTTGATGGAACTATTCTCCTTTGGTTACTCCATCTGTCTTCAGATATCCAAGAAGACCTTCTGATGAATTTGTCTCTTCGTATTCTTCTTGGTTTTTCCTTGAGTAAAATATGATCTTCCATCCTGTTACAAGGAGAAGTTTTTGGTACCCATCTCATTTTGGGTCCAGGGGGTTAAATTTAGATTCGTCAGAAACCTTTGGAACCCATTTCATTTTATTTCTCATATATTGATTCTTCTTATAAATGCGTAAATGAGAAATATGACCCGAATGACCACAATAGCTACAAATAATGATTTTGGGAGATGCTTTGGATTTTCTAAAATTATTTTTACAGCAAACTGGCTCATGATTTTTGTATTCTAAATCACAGTTGACAACCACTTCATTTGACTTTGGAATTTCCACATTCATATTGAAGTTGTCAAATGAGGTGTTGGAACAAACGGATTTTGAGATACAATGAGAGTCACAAAAAGCAGCCTCAACAGATTCTTTAATAAAAATACATTTTTCATTTCTTATAGAGTTGCTATTTTCAAAAATATTTTTCAAATCATCTCTCAAAATATTATGAGTACTATGAGAATTTAGGGAATGCGAATCAATCAAAGTTACCTCGTGAGGAGTATATGAATGTGATGCACTTTCGTTGTCTACTAACTCCTCTTCAAATGAACTTGATTCCACATGAGATTCCAAGAATGTTTCAAACAACTTTTCTAAATCATCATCATTTTCGTCTGACGAATTGATCCTCATGCTATCGGTGTCATCATTCAAAACTTTGTCATGAGATAAAATCAATTCATCCTTCAAGCTTTTCTCTATCTGAGTCTCCCGATTACATCTGTGAACACTTACACTTTCCAGATCATCAGTAGCATAACATATGTGTAACGTATCCCAAATATTCTTAGCAATAACACAATTCTTGATTCTAGCATATGCGTCATCATTTAAGGCATTCCTTAAAATCTGCATTGCTTGAATATTCAAGGCAAAACATTTTTTATCAACTTCATTTAAAACATTTTTTGGTTTTAAATGAAAATAATTTTGCACAATAAACCATAAACGATAATTAATTGATTGTAAATAAAATTTCATTCTAGCACTCCAATACAAATAATTTTCTCCATTGAAAATTGGTGCTTCATCGAATGACATACCCTCCATTTTAAAAATCAAAAGAATTATCCCAATAAGCCAATCCACGCAAGGATCTTTAACTCAAGCGATTAAGCTTGTTACCAGAGCACGAAGCTTTGATACCAATTGTTGGAATAATGGGTGGTAATGGCGAGAATCACCCAAGTGGGGGGGGGGGTGAATTGGGTGTTTAAAAAACTTTAAAAAATAATCGCAATAAAACGTTATTTTAGAAATAAACAGAGATTAAAACGAGCAGAAGACTTAAAGAACGAATTAAAACGTTTTCAAGCAAACAATAGAAATAATATTACTTACGAATATTGAAAACGTAGTATACACGAGATTGATTTTAAAAACATTACAAAGGAAAAACACAATACTCGTGTTATATAAATTAAAACTTGAAAATAGTTTTTATCCACGAAAATAATTTTAACAAAAATTAACAAGCGGAAAATAAAAAGATAAGGGATAAGAAATCATGCACCGGAGAATTTTATCCTGGTTCGGCCAACAATGCCTACATCCAGTCCTCAAGCGATCCACTTGAGCTTTTCACTAAACCAAGACGCAACTGCGTCCCCAAGTACATCCAGAGCGCCCCGCAAGCTACTAGGAATCCCACCGTTCGCCAGGGACCTTGAATACAAATAGCCTAACTACTAGGAATCCCGCCATTCGTATAGCGCTACCCAAAACACAAGGGTTACCTCACCCTATGAACGTGACACACGTTCAGTCCTAAGGGAAAAACACTCCTTAAACACTAAGGTTGTCACACCCCTTACAATAAAATGGATTTGCACGACGAAATGTGTGCAATTAACAATAAGCTCTCTAAATAGAGCAGATACTACAATAAAATCCTATAGCAATATAATAAACTCAAGCAAGGCTTAGGCTAACTCTAGATGATGATGATGAAATGATCTTTATTTTTCTTCTCACAAAGATTTTCAAAGAATTGGAGAAAGAGAAGAAGAAGAGAGATTATTTTGAAAAAGATGAAAAACACTTTTAAAAGGAAGAAGAAGCAGCCAACAATCAAAGCGTGATCCTCCAAAAATGGAAACAAATCATTCTGGGAATCAGATTGATTTCAGCACGTTTTTCAAAATTTTAATTGAAGTAATCGATTACTTTGGTCAGGTTAATCGATCACATGCTCTCAGGTTTTTCACAAAAGTTGCAGCATTGAATATAATCGATTATTAGCTTCTAGTAATCGATTACTTGCACCTAAATGACCAGTTCAAGGAAGTAATCCATTACAAGATCCTAATTAATCCATTACATACACTCTGGTTACAAGTTGCATCAAGTAATCGATTATACCAGAAGGGTTAATCGATTACTCCATATTAAAAATAGATTTTCATGAAAAAGGTTGTAACCAAAGGTTTTCGCAAAACATTTTTCACAAATAAAATTCCTGGAGCAAAAGATTTAAAGAGAAACTTCTTCTAGGTTTTTCAAGAAAAGAGAAAAAGATATCATCATCATATAAGTTATACCTAATAGCTTTAAGTATATTAAATGCCTTACAAAGATTTCTAAGCCTAGACACTAGGTCTTCAACAAGCATAACATCTTTGCAATCTTCAATGTACCTGAACCTGTTAAGAACATATAGATAATCATGTTGTGTCATCATCAAAACATCAAGAGAGAAACCATGAGTTTCAACACTCAGTTTCAACACTCCCCCTTTTTGATGATGACAAACACTTCCTGCAAAACAGAGGTTAGTACATAATATAATTCTTAAAACAATATGGCTCTTTAGCATAAGAATACCACAGCTTAAATCAAGCTCCCCCTGAATTCATGAATAATCATGAACTTGATAACCTGTTCCTTAACCTGTAATAACCTGTTTTGCTCTAGAATAATTCTCCCCCTTTTGATATCATCAAAAAGGTGGGACACAAACGCAACACATGACAATAATTCTCCCCCTTTTGAATACATGGTCATGGTGCATGAAGTCAAAATATCCAGAGTACCACAGAGAATACCAAGCGAAATCCACAAAACAGTTCAACATGATAAACGAAGGAACTAGGGGGTTACGAGCATAAACGAAAATATCCAAAATAACATAAAGTAAATAAACTGAGAGAGCAGAGTGAAGTGCCACAAGCTGAATGATCACTGGAACGGAGGACGGTTCTGATGCCTCAGATGATATATCTCCTGCTGCACTGCTTCCATATCCACGTGCATCTGTTCCATGCCGGAGGTGAGCTGCACAAGAGATGTGTTTACTGACTCCATGTGTTCATCAGAGTGCCTCATGTATCCTCGGACATCATCCATGAACAACTGCATGTACGGAGGAATGTGATCGGGTAGATAAAGAGCTTGTAGCTGAATGAAATCAGAATCTTGAGCTGGTGCACTATCAGGTTGATGCTGCTGCTGTTGCTGTTCTTCTTCATCTGGGTCATAGTTGTGGTTGGACTTGCGTTCCCGCCTCTGAGACTTTGGTCTCCAGCCACTACCTTCCATGTTAACCCAACCCATGTTTCCCAAGAAGTTCGTGTCCATGCGCATATCCGCATTAGGAGCAATTCTAGCTTCTCCGTTCAAGGGAACACGAAAACGCTTGAGAATGTTGGTTATCACTGTTGCATATGGAAGCTTAGAAGTCTTGTTCTTCATATCATTATCAATAGATCGGCGGACTTTTCCAGCAGTCTCAATCATGTGATTCAGGACAAACCAACCCCAATTGATGGGTTTGTTTGGAAACCACACCCAGAAGATAATATAGTCAGAATCAAGCAGCCTGAAGTAGTTGCCTTGCCTAGGAATCAGACAACGATTCAGAATGAAATGAAGAACTCGATATATAAACTTCAAATTACCAGATGTCAACACTTTTCCAACAGGGATGCGGTCATCGATGAATTCTTCTTTTGCAGCTTTCTTGTCATACTCATCTCCCCATAGACTCTCAGAGCTAGAACCAGTGAAAGTGATACCATCCATGGGCAGGTGAGTGATGTTAATCCAAGTGTTCAAGCTTATTTTGATGCCTTTCCCTTTAACCTCGGAATAAAGAGTCTGTTCATCCGCTTTCTAGACAAGATTTGTATAGAAGACCCTGACTAAATCTTCATAATAGTCTCCTCCAATAGTACTGAATTCAAAGAGACCTTTTTCTTTCAAGAGCATCACAGCAGGGAGATTACAATCATAGCCATCAAAAGTCTCAGCGTCAAGAAACCTCGGAGAAACCACTGAACAAGCAGCAAAATACTTTTCATAATCCATGATCTGAGAAGGGTTAGAGAACCAGCGATTCAACTTCTCTAAAGCTATCGGTTGATGAACTGGAGGAGGTGGAGCAGAAGGACCTGCATCACTTTGTCTAGTCCTTGGAGGCCTAGGAGCCCGGCTAGACGAAGGTTGAGTCCTTCTCTGAACAACCGGATGTGAAGGCTCATCCTCATCTGACTCCTCAATGACTACCCTTCTTTTCGTGTGACGGGATGACATGATCACAACACAAAAATATGTCAAATGTAGGATTCTGAATCAACTTGAACCAAAGCAACAGACTATGCTAACCAGACAGTTTGCAGCACAACACAGATAATAAACCAGACTACCAGATACTTAACTCAGAAGTATCAACTTCAAGATATCATCAATGAACAACATATCATCATTTCATTATAGTGAACATGGAGATATTGAAGAAGTAGAGCAGTGAACCAAGAACCTGAACCGGAGAAGAACCACTGAACCGAATACAAAACCAGTAAGAGATCACACTGAACCAGCCAAAATAGTATACTACTAGCAACTAAACCTGAAACCTCAATCCACACTGAACCGAACCAGTCAGCAGTACAACTGAACCGGAGAGCTTTAAGGAATTCTGAAACGAACCGAGAGAGCAAACCAGAGACCGACTCAGAACAGTGAACCGAAGTCTTCACACATCAACATACTTGAACCAGTGATGAAGAACCGGATCTGAACATGAAGATCAAGTGCCATGAATCATGCAAACCTTGAGAGAACCATGTTTAACCAAGCATAGAGAGAAGTTTATGACAATGGTGAGCAAAAGCTAGAGGTTTCAATGGTGGTTATGGTGGTGAAAGATGAAAACCGTATGAGAGAGAGGAAGAAAGAGAGGGGCGGTTTTTGGATGAGAGAAGTGGAGAAGATGAAGGTTTATGAGAGAAGGAAGTGATATGAGTGAGAATGGTGGAGGTTTGATGAAGGTTTATGGGTGATTATGGAGTTTGGTGGATGGAGGAAGAAGAAGAAGTGTGTATCGTGGAAGAGGAAGAGGGAGGCCGTGATTTTCTATTTGTGGGAAGAGAGAGAGAGAGTGTGTAAGAAGATATGTGGCTAGGGTTATTTTATTATGTGGTCCACACTTGGTCAAAAAGGCCCACACGAATATGCACTTTTCCCTTTTTTTTTGTAGATACTGTAGCCGATAATCGATTATTTCCTTGATATAATCGATTACTTCTTCAATTAATCGATTACTTCCATGCTTTTAATCGATTATCCCTCCTCTGGTCAGAATTGATGCAACATTTATAATCGATTATACTGTCTCCCTTAATCGATTACAAAGCTCCTGATGGGTTGCATAATGCTACAGATTTAATCGATTACTCTGATACTTTAATCGATTAATTCTTCATAACTGATCAGACCTGATTCAAAAACCACTTGGTAATCGATTACTGTTGCAAAGTAATCGAGAATCACCCAAGTGGAGGGGGGGGGGTGAATTGGGTGTTTAAAAAACTTTAAAAAATAATCGCAATAAAACGTTCTTTTAGAAATAAACAGAGATTAAAACGAGCGGAAGACTTAAAGAACGAATTAAAACGTTTTCAAGCAAACAATAGAAATAATATTACTTACGAATATTGAAAACGTAGTATACACGAGATTGATTTTAAAAACATTAAATTAAAACTCGTGTTATATAAATTAAAACTTGAAAATAGTTTTTATCCACGAAAATAATTTTAACAAAAATTAACAAGCGGAAAATAAAAAGATAAGGGATAGGAAATCATGCACCGGAGAATTTTATCCTGGTTCGGCCAACAATGCCTACATCCTGTCCTCAAGCGACCCACTTGAGCTTTTCACTAAACCAAGACGCAACTGCGTCCCCAAGTACATCCAGAGCGCCCCGCAAGCTACTAGGAATCCCACCGTTCGCCAGGGACCTCGAATACAAATAGCCTAACTACTAGGAATCCCACCGTTCGTATAGCGCTACCCAAAACACAAGGGTTACCTCACCCTATGAACGTGACACACGTTCTGTAACACCCCGTAATATAATGAATAATAAACAATAAACGTTTGAAAAATGAAACACTGGACTTTAAATTTTCTTTTATAAATCAGAGTTCACAAATAGCGTTTGGGGCTTTCAATTACAATATAATAAAATACACTTGAGTTCCTTTCTTTCGATTGATCCGCTGAGCACTCTTATCTCCAAGCTCCTTGCTCAAGTACCTAAAATGTTAACCACATAAGGGTGAGACCTTTTCACAACACAGTGGATTAAAAGATAGTAAAACGGTATATAACAAAAACTCAAGGATAATAAGTAAATCAAGCCATGGATTAACAAAATAAATCACATTCACTTATTAACAATTTTTAAATACATTCCATATTTATTCCCTTTCCCTGTTTCATAAAACTGTATGTTACCTCACGGTCAGAGGCCAACATACCCACTTATACATTGTATGTCTCCTCACGGTCAGAGGACAACATACAAACCACATATACATTGTACGTCTCCTCACGGTCAGAGGACAACATACAAACCATATTCTCTTTTTCTTTTTATCTTTGCACCACTAGGAATTAGCGCACCTGCTAGGCAATTCGGCACCTATTAGGGACTTTACACCTGTTAGGACTGAGACACCCATTAGGCATCACCCGTTAGGACAACGCAATTAATTACCTTTCCATTAATTATTCATTTCTCAATTCCAGTCCACAATTTATTAACTTTTTCAGGTGGTTATGCAGTGTATTGATCCATTGGCGCACCGACGCCTAACGGGAATTTAGGACCTAATGGGCAATTCGCCTGACAGGCAATTCGGCCCTAGCAGGCAATTCACCACCTAGCAGGGCACCTAGTGTGCCGGGGCATCCAAGGATCAACCACACTGCATTCCTTTTTATTCCAGATCAGAACTCATTCAAAAAAAGTCAAGCACCACATTCACACCATTCATCAAATACTCAGAGAATTGCAAGTAATATCAAATATTCATTTTCATCACTTTTAGCAGACATAATCATTCCTTTAATTCACATATCAAACCACCATTTACCAAGTATTACCCAAATCTCACATTTCCGAACATTCTTCACACACAACAATTTCAAGTTATATATATATATCCAATTCCAATTTATTATTCCTTTTTACATCACATTCTCGTTTCAATATTTATACACATACGCCATTAATTACTTACATATAGGGTCACATCAATTTATCAACCATCAACCAATATCACCAATCAATCGACATACTCAGGCATGTCTCAGAGTACATTGAATGTAAGTCAACTCCCTAGGGTTCTTCACTTCATACTTTAATATCAATAAAAAGAGAATTTAACATAAACAATTTAATTAATATAAAATTAACCATAAACATACTAATCATCCCTAAATCAATTTTAATTAAAAAACCATTTTGCTACCCACAACCGGTCTAAGTATTAAACTCAAATCCTATTATACACCCTAACTATCCCTAACCCAAAGTGTGGAAAAGTGACTCCCCTTACCTGGAAATCCTAGCAATAAAGACAGAGCCACGTTTACATCCGCGACTTGCTCTAGGGTCAAGGTCAATAGCGTGTTGGATCTAAATAGGGACATATGATAAAACTAATTATAACATTAAAATATATATATCAAATAAATTCATTTTTGTCAAAATAATAAATATATATTATTATACAATAAACTTTTTCCCAAAACATCTCTTTAAATATAGAGATAATAAAAATATTAACGGATCGTAAAATAAATTAGGTAGATGGATAGAGAGAGTTGAGAAGGTTATATACTTAAGAAGGATTTAAGATTGAACGGTTGGATCTTGAGTTATTGGACCGGGAAGTTATGAAAACCCAAGAATTTTGCTCTCTGTGGCCATTCTTCTCTGTCTCCCGCTGCTACTCTATTATGTTCTCTCTTTCATTCTACTGCTCCTCTCTCTTTCTTTATACTATTTCACTCTCTCTATGTCTTATGTTTTGATTTGTTCTCACGCTGGACAGAGCTACTCTCTAAGATGTTAAATCTAGTTTTTGTTTTTGACCCTTTTCAGTTCTTTTGTCTCTCTCTTTCTATATTTCTTTCTTTTATTTTGGGTGGGGCGGTGTAGAGGGTAGAATTAGGAAAATCAATACATATTTTATATTTTGTTCTCACTTGTGGGTCAATGTGTGTAAGGTATTTTGGATTATAATCAAAAGTTTGATAATTTTAAAAATAAAATATATTTAAGTAGAACAATATTGTACTTTTAATTATTCAAACTGATTGAAAAATAATAAAGTTACCGGTCCTTCCGGATAGCTATTGCGTAAGAAAAATTATCGAAATTCAAAAGTCAATATATTTTCTAAATTTTGATATTAAACTTGAATATATATAATATTTAAAATTTTGAAGTAGGAGATTATTATATATAACTTAAACCGATAATATATTAAAACAGTCCAGAAGCTAAAAATAAAACAGCTTCCGAACACTATGAAAATTTACAAGGACGCTCAAAATATTAAGTTAAACATATTTTTCTGAATAAACTATTTATAAAAATTCCTCTAAGGCTTGCCATTTGAGCTCCCTGTCAAAATGTTAATTAAACTAAATAAAAGTACTACTATATTTTTGGAAAACGTATCATAACAAATTTATACTTATTTTGACTAGAAAACATATTTCAAATATAATGATGAAATCAGAATTTTATTCCGAGATTCAAATCTTGAAAACATCATATTAAATCATTTAATTATTTTGCTAGAGGTATTAGAAATAACGGGATGTTACAATTTTCCCCCACTTATTGGAATTTCGTCCCCGAAATTTCGTTCAAAATCCTTAAATGGAGAACCATCCCGGACAAGGGTTTCTTAACTACGATACTCACTTCCTTTGGTTTTATTCCCCCACTTGGAAATCGGCATACCATTCTGCATTAGTACGCCACTAAGCTCTTGCACTCAATGAAGAGTACGAGTTTATGGTTTGATTTGGTTAGTCTCGACACGAAGACTCTAACAGGTTTTCTAAGGTTACTCTCCTTGCGGCTAACATTTCAAGAGTCCCACTAATAGGACTTCCAAAATTCAGGTTTTGCTTCCCAAGAAAGTCGGGAAATGGTTTCTAAGATCAGCTGGGTTTCCTCTGGAATTCTACCTCACCAGTTGAAAAGGGTACTAACACGTTATACCCGCTAATGCCCCCAAGGGTCTAATTATATTCTAACCCCAAAACATACAACCTCTCTGCTATTCCTAGACCCTAGACAACCACATTCATTATTCAAACAAACATAGATCATGTAAAGGTCATTCAAAGTTAAAGCATACACAACAACAACTCCCAATAACATGTAATTCAAGTACAAACGTCATACCAAGCACTAGACATGGAGATTTAGAATTTAATAAAAAGATTCCATACTAGTGATGCTTTGCAGAAAAACGGTTTTGCATTTATAAAACAAAATCCCTTGAAATCGGGTTCCTCTCTTAATGAGGGGAACATTGAGTTTTAATTGAAAATTCAATGAAACTTTGAATTGTGCACGTCACCATAAAGAGCTACTTCCATCTAGTTTCACAAGAATCTAAATGGGGAAGTTTAACCTTGTTCCAATTCGTCAAATTCAAAGAAAAGGGATATACTATTACTTTAAACCAAATTAGTTTAGTAAGTTTCCAAAATTTAGAACAATTACATTCCCTTCTTCTCCAAGTTTGAGAATTGGATTTTTATCCCAAATTGACTTGGGTTTGCATGTGGAGAATTCCTATTTAATCGACTAGTGACTTGGTTAAAGCAAATGCGTTAATTCACCGATCAATTACTTAGAAATCCTCGCATCCTTTATTATTTTCTTAAAAATTTGCCGTGTAACCTCACAATCCATTTGGGATGATTGTGGTTCGGTGCACCCATTTGAAATTCATTTTGAACATTCATTTAATCAAACAACCAATCGTAATACTTTTCACTCCCAAACATCAAGCACGTGCATCATTCAGACAAACACAGCTATGCACAAATCATAATCCTATCTATCCTAGGATTCACAACCACTAACTAAACTTGTAATCCTAACAATTCGCTAAGGACTAACTAGGGTCCCTAATCCTAGGACAAAACACAAAAGCTCATAGTTCAAAGATCATTTGAAAGCGTTTGCAAAATTTGAAACCATCCAAACCTGAACATAAAATATATACATGTACATATATTGATATACTCGTACACCAATATGGTCAAGTTTTTATTTCAAAAACAAAGCCCGAAAACAAAACTTTTAGTCGCTGTTGTGATTGAAATGGATTTTGGACTTTTAAATATGGGGATGGAAATTTTGAAAAGATCTTAGTCCCAAATTATCGTTTGATAGCATTTTCGAAAGTTTGGATCCATCTCAATCATAACATAAACTTTTTGGGATATGCAAATATGTAGATATATTCATTCAAATATATAGAAATAAGCTTGGGTCTGAAAATAGGAGTTCCCCTTATATCGGGAAGCCTTTTGAAATCGAACGGAAATGGCAACACAATTAGTTTTAGAAATGGTTTGGAATCATGTTGCAAAAACGTTTAATAACTTGCGTTGAAAAAAATATCCGACACCAAAAATGCAACAGCCGAATATAGTGACAACCAAGAGATATTAATACTATAGCATGGCCATCTGCTTATACAACTAAGCAAATAATTTAGTAGCATTAAGCAAAAATATGCATGAACGCAAGACATATGAATAAACAAACATATGCAATGTACCACGACCATTTAGTACAACACCTAGTATTTATAGCTATATCATCAAGTGTAATATGCACACATACACATACAAGTAATTCAATATGTATATTCATATAGATATGCACATATACTAATATGGACCTACTCCAAAACTTGTGCAAAGACCTCCCGATTGAATTTAAACCCTTGGTGCTGGTTGAGTAAAATCTCTTGTCATTCAAAAATCCAATTATTGTCACTTGTGTTTAATTTCAATCGATAGGACTCCATACTTATCTTTCGTTTAGTATTAAAGTTATCGAAACTAAACTAGTGGTGGAGTCAACTACTAATCTGATATAAAAGTTGTTATTATTCTTCGTGGATTCTAATTTAAGCGATGTGAAATAAATCACCGTTTAGATTAGAATCGGGCAAGAAGTTATTTCAATTCTCCTTATTCCACCTCTAATTACCGTCCCCTTGCTTTAATGCTAAACTATTCCGCATATAGTGTCATATTGTGAGAACCTTTCGATTGAATCCGAACCGCTTCCCCAAGTTAGGCAAAAGTCCTTTTATATTCGCAAATCAAATTGGTGCGGTTCAAATTCAATTGGTCAGTACTCAAAGCTTGTTTCACATTTGGGGTCACAGTTAATTGAATCGAGATTAGCTATGGAACCAACTATAACTTTACTCTAAACATTATTTTTTCGCTCTCCTAGATACTAGTCTAATCAATGTGAATTTAATCATTTGGTTAGATTAGCATCGAGATCGTAATCTATTTGATTTGTGCGGCTCCATTTCTAACCCCTATCCAATTACTTTGATACCAAACTAGTTGTCAAACACATATATTCAAAATATAGACAATTAAACATAGCAAAGCAAAGAGAAGCATATCATTGGCATTAAGGTTTCATACATAGGAAATCGTTACAAATTCACGATAGTGCACAAACTTTTGAATTTCGGTGACTTCACCTCCCGATAGATATAGTGTCGGATTGGCCATTTCCAACACTACATTTAATCGATGGTAGTAGCCCTCGCAATTCGATTGAGTTCCTGTACTACATGCTCGAATGCATTGACATTAATTAGATTTCCTTTGTATAAAACTTTAACTTTCGATTAGTCCAAAAACTCAACATTTACACTCTCGACTAATCGTGTTCATACCAATTAGGTTTCCTGTTTGCAATTGGGTGCATACTCAAAATATCCAATTCTTTGAATCACTAAGGGATCCTGCTTAGTTTCCAAAGAATTCTATTCTCTTTGGTTTCCATAAATGATTTCTTTTACATTGTCAATTGTCGGTGTTCCCTATGCAAACATAAACCCATTCGGTTCATTTCAAATATACTCAACAATAGTATCAAACATATACAAATTCACTTGATATTCAAAAGTTTTCACTTGTATGGGTCTCACCTCTGGTCAGGAAGCTTGAGATGAGAGTGTCGCAGCGGGATCGAGATTACTTTCCCTCAGGTCGAAAGGAAAGAACTGCTCTGATACCATAAATGTAACACCCCGTAATATAATGAATAATAAACAATAAACGTTTGAAAAATGAAACATTGGACTTTAAATTTTCTTTTATAAATCAGAGTTCACAAATAGCGTTTGGGGCTTTCAATTACAATATAATAAAATACACTTGAGTTCCTTTCTTTCGATTGATCCGCTGAGCACTCTTATCTCCAAGCTCCTTGCTCAAGTACCTAAAATGTTAACCACATATGGGTCAGACCTTTTCACAACACAGTGGACTAAAAGATAGTAAAACGGTATATAACAAAAACTCAAGGATAATAAGTAAATCAAGCCATGGATTAACAAAATGAATCACATTCACTTATTAACAATTTTTAAATACATTCCATATTTATTCCCTTTCCCTGTTTCATAAAACTGTATGTCACCTCACGGTCAGAGGCCAACATACCCACTTATACATTGTATGTCTCCTCACGGTCAGAGGACAACATACAAACCACATATACATTGTACGTCTCCTCACGGTCAGAGGACAACATACAAACCATATTCTCTTTTTCTTTTTATCTTTGCACCACTAGGAATTAGCGCACCTGCTAGGCAATTCGGCACCTACTAGGGACTTTACACCTGTCAGGACTGAGACACCCATTAGGCATCACCCGTTAGGACAACGCAATTAATTACCTTTCCATTAATTATTCATTTCTCAATTCCAGTCCACAATTTATTAACTTTTTCAGGTGGTTATGCAGTGTATTGATCCATTGGCGCACCGACGCCTAACGGGAATTTAGGACCTAATGGGCAATTCGCCTGACAGGCAATTCGGCCCTAGCAGGCAATTCACCACCTAGCAGGGCACTTAGTGTGTCGGGGCATCCAAGGATCAACCACACTGCATTCCTTTTTATTCCAGATCAGAACTCATTCACAAAAAGTCAAGCACCACATTCACACCATTCATCAAATGCTCAGAGAATTGCAAGTAATATCAAATATTCATTTTCATCACTTTTAGCAGACATAATCATTCCTTTAATTCACATATCAAACCACCATTTACCAAGTATTACCCAAATCTCACATTTCCAAACATTCTTCACACACAACAATTTCAAGTAATATATATATCCAATTCCAATTTATTATTCCTTTTTACATCACATTCCCGTTTCAATATTTATACACATACGCCATTAATTACTTACATATAGGGTCATATCAATTTATCAACCATCAACCAATATCACCAATCAATCGACATACTCAGGTATGTCTCAGAGTACATTGAATGTAAGTCAACTCCCTAGGGTTCTTCACTTCCTACTTTAATATCAATAAAAAGAGAATTTGACATAAACAATTTAATTAATATAAAATTAACCATAAACATACTAATCACCCCGTAAATCAATTTTAATTAAAAAATCATTTTGCTACCCACAACCGGTCTAAGTATTAAACTCAAATCCTATTATACACCCTAACTATCCCTAACCCAAAGTGTGGAAAAGTGACTCCCCTTATCTGGAAATCCTAGCAATAAAGACAGAGCCACGTTTACATCCGCGACTTGCTCCAGGGTCAAGGTCAATAGCGTGTTGGATCTAAATAGGGACATATGATAAAACTAATTATAACATTAAAATATATATATCAAATAAATTCATTTTTGTCAAAATAATAAATATATATTATTATACAATAAACTTTTTCCCAAAACATATCTTTATTTTAAAATATAGAGATAATAAAAATATTAACGGATCGTAAAATAAATTAGGTAGATGGATAGAGAGAGTTGAGAAGGTTATATACCTAAGAAGGATTTAAGATTGAACGGTTGAATTTTGAGTTATTGGACCGGGAAGTTATGAAAACCTAAGAATTTTGCTCTCTGGCGCCATTCTTCTCTGTCTCCCGCTGCTACTCTATTATGTTCTCTCTTTCGTCGCCATTCTTCTCTGTCTCCCGCTGCTACTCTATTATGTTCTCTCTTTCATTCTACTGCTCCTCTCTCTTTCTTTATACTATTTCACTCTCTCTATGTCTTATGTTTTGATTTGTTCTCACGTTGGACAGAGCTACTCTCTAAGATGTTAAATCTAGTTTTTGTTTTTGACCCTTTTCAGTTCTTTTGTCTCTCTCTTTCTATATTTCTTTCTTTTATTTTGGGTGGGGCGGTGTAGAGGGTAGAATTAGGAAAATCAATACATATTTTATATTTTGTTCTCACTTGTGGGTCAATGTGTGTAGGTATTTTGGATTATAATCAAAAGTTTGATAATTTTAAAAATAAAATATATTTAAGTAGAACAATATTGTACTTTTAATTATTCAAACTGAATGAAAAATAATAAAGTTATCGGTCCTTCCGGATAGCTATTGCGTAAGAAAAATTATCGAAATTCAAAAGTAAATATATTTTCTAAATTTTGATATTAAACTTGAATATATATAATATTTAAAATTTTGAAGTAGGAGATTATTATATATAACTTAAACCGGTAATATATTAAAACAGTCCAGAAGCTAAAAATAAAACAGCTTCCGAACACTATGAAAATTTACAAGGACGCTCAAAATATTAAGTTAAACATATTTTTCTGAATAAACTATTTATAAAAATGCCTCTAAGGCTTGCCATTTGAGCTCCCTGTCAAAATTTTAATTAAACTAAATAAAAGTACTACTTTATTTTTGGAAAACGTATGATTACAAATTTATACTTATTTTGACTAGAAAACATATTTCAAATATAATGATGAAATCAGAATTTTATTCCGAAATTCAAATCTTGAAAACATCATATTAAATCATTTAATTATTTTGCTAGAGGTATTAGAAATAACGGGATGTTACACGTTCAGTCCTAAGGGAAAAACACTCCTTAAACACTAAGGTTGTCACACCCCTTACAATAAAATGGATTTGCACGAAGAAATGTGTGCAACTAACAATAAGCTCTCTAAATAGAGCAGATACTACAATAAAGTCCTATAGCAATATAATAAACTCAAGCAAGGCTTAGGCTAACTCTAGATGATGATGATGGAATGATTTTTATTTTTCTTCTCAAAAAGATTTTCAAAGAATTGGAGAAAGAGAAGAAGAAGAGCGATTATTTTGAAAAAGATGAAAAACACTTTTAAAAGGAAGAAGAAGCAACCAACAATCAAAGCGTGATCCTCCAAAAATGGAAACAAATCATTCTGGGAATCAGATTGATTTCAGCACGTTTTTCAAAATTTTAATTGAAGTAATCGATTACTTTGGTCAGGTTAAAAGATCACATGCTCTCAGGTTTTTCACAAAAGTTGCAGCATTGAATATAATCGATTATTAGCTTCTAGTAATCGATTACGTGCACCTAAATGACCAGTTCAAGGAAGTAATCCATTACAAGATCCTAATTAATCCATTACATACACTTTGGTTACAAGTTGCATCAAGTAATCGATTATACCAGAAGGGTTAATCGATTACTCCATATTAAAAATAGATTTTCCTGAAAAAGGTTGTAACCAAAGGTTTTCGCAAAACATTTTTCACAAATAAAATTCCTGGAGAAAAAGATTTAAAGAGAAACTTCTTCTAGGTTTTTCAAGAAAAGAGAAAAAGATATCATCATCATATGAGTTATACCTAATAGCTTTAAGTATATTAAATGCCTTACAAAGATTTCTAAGCCTAGACACTAGGTCTTCAACAAGCATAACATCTTTGCAATCTTCAATGTACCTGAACCTGTTAAGAACATATAGATAATCATGTTGTGTCATCATCAAAACATCAAGAGAGAAACCATGAGTTTCAACACTCAGTTTCAACATAGTCCTATAATTTCCGCTCACTCTGATGAAGGTTATATAAAAGAATTCGGCTATGTTATTTGTAAATGGTATCAGTTCCGTGAAGGAAATAAATGGATAGTATCGCCTAATTTTATTATGAAAATATCTTTTCAAAAGTATCGATGCTATCTAAAGTTATGAAAAGATTTTATTATCCTAGTAAACACCGAATTCAAAACAATGTTGAAAACGATGTAAGTTATTCTCTCCAAAAGTTCCATGTTTTGGTTTGTGCACCCGACTTGAAAGAAAATTTTATTTCTATATTTCAATGAATACTTACAAGTCCATATTTTATGTAAAAGAGATAGTTATTGTGTTAACTATTTGGATATATAAAAAGGGTGTCACACAAGCTCCAACTCTTTCAGACTCATCTCAGATATCCACCATTTTAACACCATCTATACCATTACTTGGGTTAGACTACGATCAAACCTTTCAGTTCTAATCCTTTTATACATTCCACTATCTTACTTAAGGTTCTAAGGATACTCTTATTCTAATGTATCACTTCCGTCCATGCTTATTCCTTCCTCAACCATTATAACTCTTTCCTTAACATCATCTCACCGTCCACCTTATAACTTAGATCTGTCTAGTTGATTGGCATAAGGTGTCAGGGTCTAAGGTTTTCATGGAAGGCTTTAGACAGAGCAAACATATTGTCAAGGCAACTCAACAACACATAGGATTTACATAAGAAGGAGTTTCAACAAGGAAAAGAGGGGTCTAGTCGCAAAATAAAGTCGCATGTCAATAGCTCAGAGGTTGATGAGCATTTTATTTCCCATTATTCCTTGCATTATTTTACTCTTATTATTGATACTTGTTGCCCATTTGACATTGATTAGCTTGATTTAGTGATTTTGAGTTTATTGGACTAATATTCCGAATATTGTTTAATTTGGGATTATTTAGCCTAATTAATTCTATTTCTATTTTCAGGTAATATTTGGCACAAGGACACTTTGGGAAGTTTGGAAATGAAGATTGAAGCATTGAAGTGAAGATTGTAATTTGCATTTAGGTCCCTTTTTAATTGTAATTTTCAGAATAGTGTTTCTTAGGACTTGGGCCCATGTTTTAGGCCCATTTTCATGACTAAAGAGGGGAAATTCGTGTAACCCCCAAGAACACACTCCCATTTCAGGTTTCTCACTCTCTCTCTAGGTTAGAACTTCTCTATTGGCTCTCCATAGCATTTGGTGGCTGCTAGGGTTTTGTTCTTCCCCCTTTCTACACGTTTTTCTTGATTTATGACCATGGAAGGCTAACTTCAAGGGTTAATCCCTTTGGTATTGTATCATCTACTCTTGAGCTCTTGTTATTAATGCAATTTCGTTTTCTCTTCTCTGTTTTTATGTTTATTGATGTGTAGTGGTTTGCTTAATTCCATTTCGTAGAGATAATACATGAATATAAATGCTTAATTTGTATTAACTCGTAAAAACTCCAATTTTGGTTTCTGATGCTTAATTAGAAGTTAGGGTTTGGAGTGATAACTGAATTTTCGCTTAGTATTTGGTTATCACGAGTTGGACAGAGGAGAGGAGAGGAATCGATCTTTAGTGAGCTAGGATTGAGTAGTGTACGTAGCCAAAGGGGTTTGCCCGCTTTTGTTTCTGATTTTCTTAGTTTTTTATATTCTGTTTATGTTTTGTTCTTCACATTTGTCACACACAAAAACCCCCCCCATTTTACTGCACACTACGTGTTTGATACTTTGCCTAGACCGATATTCGCTGGGAAACGACCTAGGATCACCTTCCTAGTACTACAGAATAAACACCTTTTATTTTGATTGGGTACGGCCTCGATCAAAATTTGGCGCCGTTGCCGGGGAATTATCGGTTCTTGCCAAAGATCATACAGTAGTTAATTAGATTAGTTAGTGTGTGAATAAGCATTCTGATAACTGATTGAAAGTTGCCCTGTTTGCTGACTTGCTGTTCTGCACAACTGATGCTATTCTAGTGATTCTGTGAGTGTCATTCAACATAGCTGTGGGTGGAATTTTTGCACGAAAATTGGTATCCACACTTGTTTCATCATATATTAGTGTGTTGATGCATCACAGACACTCAGATAGGCACTGGTTGTGAGTTCTAGAAAAATTTTCCAAGTTTCAGCAGTACTTACTATAAATAGGCGTAACTTTTGATCCGTAACTTTTGATTAGTAACTCGGAATTCTTTCACTTGGTTCCCTTTTGAATTTTGTCCTCAAACTTTCTGTGATATGTTTTCATGATTTTAGGGTGCTTAAAAAAATAAATAAAAAATTTTAAAAAAATAAAAAATTTTGTTGCCGATTTTGGTCATGCATATCTGTTACAGTATGCTATGGTTGATGCTGTTCTGTTCAGTACATGACTAGGGGCAACCCAAGTTATTTGCATCCTTACAACCCTGAAATTGATAGAACTTATCACAGATTAGTTAGACAAAATAGGAATCAGTCGTTAGATAGTGAGTCAGAGTCGTCTTATAGTCCTTCTAATTCTGCTTCTGTTTCTATTTCTTCTATTCCTTCTACTTTTATTCAATCTGATTCTGCTTTTGTTAATTGTGATAACATGGCTCAACCCCCACCAAGGGAAAGAACACTTAGGGAGCTGGCTGCACCTGACTTCACTATTGAAGACTCGTGTATCCGGTATCCTGATGAGGATGTTCCTTTTGAGCTTAGAACAGGACTAATCCATTTGTTGCCCAAGTTTCATGGTCTTACAGGTGAGGATCCTCATAAGCATCTCAAGAAATTCCATATAGTGTGCACCACAATGAAACCACATGATGTGCAAGAGGATCATGTCTGTCTCAGAGCATTCCCACATTCCTTAGAGGGTCTAGCACAAGATTGGTTATCTGACTTGGCCCCTGGTTCCATCACAAGCTGGGATGACTTGAAGAGGGCATTTTTGGAAAAATTCTTCCCTGCAAATAGGACCACTGCAATCAGAAAGGAAATTTCTGGTATCAGGCAACAACATGGAGAGAGTCTCTATGATTATTGGGAGAGATTCAAGAGGTTGTGTGCTTCCTGCCCTCACCATCAGATCTCAGAGCAGCTTCTCATCCAGTACTTTTATGAAGGTCTCAACTTCATGGAAAGAAACATGGTAGATGCTGCAAGTGGTGGTACATTGGGAGATATGACACCCTTACAAGCCAGGAGCAAAATTGAGAAGATGGCTTCCAACTGTCAACAATTTCATGCTAGAAGCAACAGTGATGCAATAGTTGTGAGGGATGTAAATGATGTTGGTGCAGACTCGGGCAAGGTTGAGAAGCTTGAGCAGAAAATTGATTCACTTACAACATTGGTCACACAATTGGCTGTCAATCAGAAAAAGATGATACTTCCTGCTAGAGTGTGTGGCATATGCACATCCATTGAGCACCCCACAGATGCATGCCCTTCCCTTCAGCAGCATCAGCCGATGACCAGTGGTGACCAACCCGAGGCCTATGCGGCCAACATATACAACAATAGAGGCCCACAACAACATAATCATGACCTCTCTTCCAATAGATACAACCCTGGATGGAGGAACCATCCCAACCTGAAGTGGTCTGATCAACAACAGCAGCAAGTGGTTCATCCTGCACCATCAGCCCCTCCATCCAACCAACCTACCTTGGAGGAGTTGGTGAGGAAAATGACCATGCAGAACCTCCAATTTCAACAAGAAACTAGAGCAGCCATTTAGAGACAAGAGGCATCCATTCAGACTTTGACAAATCAGATGGGTCAAATGGCAACTTCTCTCAACAACTTGCAATCTCAAAATTCTGACAAGTTGCCTTCCCAAACAGTGATCAACCCTCAGAATCAGAATGTGAGTGCCATCAACCTGAGGTCAGGAAAGCAGATTGTCAGACCCACACCACAACCTCACCTCAACAATGATGCTCTAGCTTCCTCTAAAGGGAAGAGCCAAGTGATAGAGGAAGGTGAACACCCTAGCACCAAGGAGAGTCATCCAACTCAACCTTCCTCAAGCTCAACCACAAAACCTGCTGTTGTCCTGCAACCTCCTCCCATTCCTCTTCCATTCCCACCAAGAGTGCCTCAAAACAAAAGGGTGGAAGAGGTGGACAAGGATATTCTTGACACATTCAGGAAGGTGGAAGTCAACATACCCCTTCTTGATGTAATAAAACAAATTCCAAGGTACGCGAAGTTCCTTAAGGAGTTGTGCACTAATAAGAGAAGACTCAAGGGCAATGAGAGGATAAGCATGGGAAGGAATGTCTCCGCTCTCATAGGTAAACCTATCCCTCACATTCCTAAAAAATGTAAGGATCCTGGAACTTTCTCTATACCTTGCATCATAGGCAATGTCAAGTTTGAAAATGCTATGCTAGATTTAGGAGCATCCATAAATGTCATGCCTATGTCTGTTTTTAAGTCTCTTTCTCTTGGACCTCTTCAACCTACGGGTGTGGTGATTCAATTGGCAAATAGAAGTACTGCCCACCCCGCAGGTTTGATAGAGGATGTCTTGGTTCGGGTTGAAGAGCTGATCTTCCCTGCTGATTTTTACATTCTTGATTTGGAAGATGACTCCCCCCGTAATGCTGTTCCTATTATTTTGGGGAGGCCATTTTTGAAAACAGCCCGAACCAAGATAGATGTGCATTCAGGTTCACTTTCCATGGAGTTTGATGGCAGTGTGATCCGATTTGACATTTTCCATGCTATGAAACATTTTCCTGAGGATCACTCTGTCTTTCATATAGACTTTCTTGATGAGATTGATGAACATGTGCTTGATGTTTTGCATGATCCTGATTTGCCATCATTTACAGTCTCATTTTCTTGTCCTGCATGTACTGATTCTGAAATGTGCATGTGATGCATTGATCAATTTCTAGATTCTGACACTGCATCTGTTGATGATTCTCATATTATAGATTCGGCTAACCCCCTCTCTGTTATGCAAGAGTCTGATTCTTTTGTTCAGGTGCAGGTAGCAGAATCCATTTCTGCTGTCCCTTTATTCCCATCTATCATACAGGCACCCTCATTGGACCTGAAGCCCCTCCCTCCTCATCTCAAATATGCTTACTTGGAGGATGAGCAGAAACTCCCGATGATCATCTCTACCTCACTTTCTGTTGATCAAGAGGAGAAGCTGCTAGATATGATTAGACAGAACAAGAGGACAGTCGGGTGGACTTTAGCATATCTACCTGAGGTGCCACTTGTGAACTTCAGAAACATAGTCCTTCGATTAGGAGACCAATGCAAGATGGCATTCGATCCGCTAAAGAGAGCACTCACCTTCTTCCCACCATGACTTCGGGAGTTTTCTTTTCTCCTTCTTCACTACATTCATTGCACTTGTCTATATCTATCTGATTCTGCTGATTGTGTTACATTGAGGACAATGTGTGATTTAAGTGTGGGGGGAGAGTAGTTTAGGTTGCATATTTTGCTTTGATTTTTTTTTAGGTTTTGCTTAGTTTTGGGCATTTTCTTGCATGTTTTTGCTTCATTTTAGTAGAGTTTTGGTATCTTGTGTCTGAATTCATGCATTTCTGTGTGTAAAGTTGCTTTTGATAATTAAGAGGTGGTAACACTGTGATAGAATTGTCCCTTTTGTGAGGATTTGAGCCTTAATTGTGGGTGGATTGCTATATATGCCACCTAATTTTCTTTCATGTGTGATTGCACTCTGGATTACTTGCACTCTAGAACTTGACTTGACTCTTGTCGATACTTGATTGCTCATGCACATTTTGAAATGATTTAGGCACTTTCTTTCTTGAATAAGCTACTAGTCATATGAGCCTACCTTGAATGAATGTATCCTTTGCTAGCCCCTTTGAGCCTTTTTATCCCTTTCCTTGTTCTTTAGCTCATTACAAGCCTATGACTGAAAAACCATGATTGTCCTAACCTTAGGGAATTTTGGAGCTTTGGAATTGTTTTGGGAATGGGTATTAGGTAAGAAGTGTGCTCTATGCTTCAATTGGTTGAGTTCTTGGTTTTGCCTCTTTGGTTGTTGTAGCTATGGCTTCATCTTCATGCCATTTGTGTTGTTTCTTCTTTTCTTTTTGTATATCTCTCAAAAACAAAAAAAAATTAAAAAAAAAATGCAAAAATAAAAAGAAAAAAAAAAGAAGAGAAAAAAAAAGAAAAAAAAAAGTGAATAAAAGGTTGTTGAGGCAAAGAGGATTGGAATTAGTGGTTGTTGATTTTGGGGTGGATTTTGCTTACTTTTTACTTATTCCCCATTGCTCCTCTATTCCCTTGGTTTTAGCTACATTCCCATATTTTTATCCTACCTTGTCCTTGGCCCCATTACAACCCTTAAAAGACCTTTTGGTCATTTTGTGCATGTGTGTTGATGGTTGATGTTAGAGGCTTGTCAAGCTTATGGTTGTGTTTGTTTTTCATGATGTGCCTTGAGTGTAAATAATGATTAACCCCAAACACTTGAGTGTAAACACTTTTGAGTGATCCTTGTGAGTTTCTATCATCTTTGTGACTATCCTCTTGTTGTCATTGGTTTCTTTGCATACTTGAAGTAATTGGATGATGTTCGCGGATGCTTTGACTCTTTGATCCTTAACCATTTTGTGTGCTTGAGTTTGCCCATTTCTTTGCATTTCCTAGAATTCATTGTGAAGTATGTAATCTCTTAGGTTTGCATTTCTTAGTTGTAGTCATCTTGTTGCATGATTCACTTTGGTGCATATTGATCTTCATAGTCCTATCTTTTGGTTTTACCCAGGAGTGCAAAAGGATAAGTGTGGGGGTATTTGATGAGCATTTTATTTCCCATTATTTCTTGCATTATTTTACTCTTATTATTGATACTTGTTGCCCATTTGACATTGATTAGCTTGATTTAGTGATTTTGAGTTTATTGGACTAATATTCCGAATATTGTTTAATTTGGGATTATTTAGCCTAATTAATTCTATTTCTATTTTCAGGTAATATTTGGCACAAGGACACTTTGGGAAGTTTGGAAATGAAGATTGAAGCATTGAAGTGAAGATTGTAATTTGCATTTAGGTCCCTTTTTAATTGTAATTTTCAGAATAGTGTTTCTTAGGACTTGGGCCCATGTTTTAGGCCCATTTTCATGACTAAAGAGGGGAAATTCGTGTAACCCCCAAGAACACACTCCCATTTCAGATTTCTCACTCTCTCTCTAGGTTAGAACTTCTCTCTTGGCTCTCCATAGCATTTGGTGGCTGCTAGGGTTTTGTTCTTCCCCCTTTCTACATGTTTTTCTTGATTTATGACCATGGAAGGCTAACTTCAAGGGTTAATCCCTTTGGTATTGTATTATCTACTCTTGAGCTCTTGTTATTAATGCAATTTCGTTTTCTCTTCTCTGTTTTCATGTTTATTGATGTGTAGTGGTTTGCTTAATTCCATTTCGTAGAGATAATACATGAATATAAATGCTTAATTTGTATTAACTCGTAAAAACTCCAATTCTGGTTTCTGATGCTTAATTAGAAGTTAGGGTTTGGAGTGATAACTGAATTTTCGCTTAGTATTTGGTTATCACGAGTTGGACAGAGGAGAGGAGAGGAATCGATCTTTAGTGAGCTAGGATTGAGTAGTGTACGTAGCCAAAGGGGTTTGCCCGCTTTTGTTTCTGATTTTCTTAGTTTTTTATATTCTGTTTATGTTTTGTTCTTCACATTTGTCACACATAAAACCCCCCCCATTTTACTGCACACTACGTGTTTGATACTTTGCCTAGACCGATATTCGCTGGGAAACGACCTAGGATCACCTTCCTAGTACTACAGAATAAACACCTTTTATTTTGATTGAGTACGGCCTCGATCAGAGGTCGTTACAAACAAAAAGGGATTCTCAACAAAAGAGGTTTCAACAGTCAAGAGAGGTTCAGGTCTCAAAGAATAAAGTCTCAGTATGATTCTGATCACTGTTCCTTGGACCGTCGTAGAAAAATCCTTGACACGTTCCCAAGATAGAGAGATAGAACGATAGAAATAGATCGATAGAGATAGAACGATAGGGGTGGTATGATAGGCATGGTGTGAGCGCTCGCGTAACTTCGTACTTCTATCCTCACTAATCGCAATCCTAACACTAACACATAGACAGACACATACAAGCAAGCATGTAAGCCCATGCATCAGGCTACTTAGGATAACCATTGCTCTGATACCACTCTGTAACACCCCGATTTCGGCAACTCGAAAACATCATCTCTTTAACCATTTTATAGTAAAAATTTGGGTAAAATTTTTTTTTTTACATGGTGACATGGACATGAGAACCTTTAAGTTCAAAAACATTTCATTAACTTGATTGAAATAAAATAATATTCTCATGTCACACATCACAAGTTAAGTTCCAAACCGAGATGTTACTTAACATCGCACTTTGTAACTTGGCTTCATAAATCTCTTTTGAGAAGACATTTTCCTTTCTTGTTTCACAAAAACCTTATTTCTTAAAAACCATGTTCCATAAAACACCAAGCGGGGTACAAAATGATATAGCAATATCAACCAAGTAGTTGCAAGGGATACAGTGCTCGAAGGGGATTACCTACTGCTAATCTTGATCTCTAAACTTCCTAGCTGAAGTCCACTGCAGAAACCTCATCGCGATAAATTTACTGAAGGGTCGACCATCTACCCGTTGCAATATCGGTGTAACCCGATACGACAACATGATAGGAGAGAGGTCAGCATTCCAGAAGTACATCCATGACAAGACACTAGAATAATGACTAGAGGCATATACTAAAGACATAGGATTTATTAATTCTCATGCAATGCATATGACAAGTATATTCACGTAAGCACGTAGGAAACACTTATAAACAAAGCACATCATAACATACCAAATATATAAAATCATAACTCATCACCATACACATCACTACACTTGGCATCACAAGCCTTAAAATATTCAAGTCTCATCACCATCTTCCTCAATCTCTCCAACAATCACTTATACTTTTCTTCTTGAAATCTTTCTCAATTCTTCATAAATTCTTTATGTTTTCATTCTTGTAATCTTTTATCATTCTTATGTTTTATCAAACGGTTCGCTCAATGATGGGGGAACTTCATCATTGAGGAAAACACACACGTCTACATCTCCTCGGTCATCCACCCAACCTAGTCGGAAGCAAACAGGAGTACAGGACCTTTACCACGCGGGCACGACAGCTGTCTCACAATCAATTGGCCCCAGGCCAGGAGGACTACTGCCTCAAATCAATCAATTCAATTCATATAATATCATATCAAGGCACACTGTCTCAAACTCACAGTGGCAATCTCAAATGCCCCGTTCCAGTCCCTCTCACTGTTCTAGACTTGCAATCAAGGGGGTGACAGTATCATTTCTAGTTCGCGGTGCAGAACTTACCACGGCATTGGACCCAGTCCCTACCACGTTCGTACGCCACATGTGGGATTCGTTCCGCCTAGAAATATACTCTAGGCTTCTTGACGTTCACCGTCCTTGCCCTCCCCTCATGCAATCTCCACCTGAGTATCCGCAGATACCCATAGTATCTTCCTCTCCACTACTTCACACTCTCATACCTCACCGCGTATATTAAAGTCTTTTAAAGTTTTAGAGTTTTAATTAGCGGCTTAATCCTAACAGTCGGTTTAAAGTGATGAAGAAGAAAGAACAACAAGGATCAAGTTTTATACCTAAGAAGATGAATGAAAATGGGTTAAGATTCAAGGCCTTTTTCTCCTTCCTCTTCTCTCTAATTCGGTTCCTCTCTCTTTTCTCCCTCACGGTTCTCTTTTCTTTTTCTCTCTTTCTCTCTATGTCTCTCTCTATGTCTCTCAAGACCTAGGGTTGCTCTTGGAGACTATGTGTTTGTGTTGGTGTGAAATGAAAAGTGAAAGAAGGAACGAAAGAATGAAGGCAACGGAGGAAAGAAGGAAATGAAAGAATGAATGGAAGAATGAGAGGAAATGAACTAAGGGTGAAGCTTTATTTCCTCCCTTGGGTCCTTAACCTATTTGGCCACACAAGCATCAAGGAGGGGCAATCTTGGCATTCTAAGGCTTCTACTTGGTCCCCAAGTTTCTACTTTCATTTTCTTTTCTTTTTATTTTATTTCTTCCTTAACTTTATCACTAAGCAAAGGCTATATGAGATGCACACATACACATACCATATCATACATATAGAATACACATATCACACATACACATATCACACATTCATCAATCAAGCACACATTTAATCACAACATAATTTCTTCTTTCATTAATTAATCAAACATAACATATTAACAATTAAACACGTTTTCTTCTCAAATAATAAATTGTACTAATTGGTTGCAATTATAGCCCACAAATCATTTTCTAAAATCATACCTTAATATATTGAAGATAATCCCAAAAGGAAAAATTCATTTAAAGTCAAAAACTATTTTTTTATGATAAATACCTTTAAAATTCGTACTTTACAATTCTGAGGAAAAATTTTTGCAAACCAGTCCAGAAAATTATAAAAGATACAGTTTTGAAATCTACATTTCGATACGATCGTTTTCACATAAAGATCATAAAAATCGAAGTTACGGTTAAAAAGTTATGGATTTCCGAAGTTGATAAATCTAAGAAAGTCCATAAAGAAATTCATTTTTACAAATCACCAACAATAAAAATCATTTCTCGTAAAAATCATTTTTACTAACTGCATAAATATATTTATTTACCAAAACTCCGTAAAATCAACGCTTTACTACGTAACCGAATAAAATACTCATTGAAAACTTTTTGTAAAACAATGTCTTAAAACTCTTCTTTAATAAAATTTTATTTATCTTAGTCGGAAAAACGCGGGATGTTACAGCCAAAATGGTGAGTCGGTTACATGCATGAAGGATGAATGATTTTTTTTATGCATATGAAAAAAAAATTAAAAATGCATGATCAATGAAAAAAAAAACTAAATGATCCTAAACTAAATGCAAAATGCAATGCACTCTGTAACACCTTGCCTTTTAAAATAATATGGTTAATTTAGGACAATAGTGAGTTTATAAAATTTTGACAGGTTTACTTTAAAAATTGAATCTTTCCCTTATAAATCAAATCACCTGTCAGATTCCAGATAACATTTAATATAAAATACCAGATATAAAAGTTCCTTTTTAAGAAAATCTCAAAATACAACATAAAGTCCTTGTACAATTTTTGCGTAAATATAACTTAAAAGACAATATTTGAATACCTTATATAAAAAAAACATAATTAATTGTGCCATTTATGATTACAGAGCTAAAGGTTGCATAAACTTGACCCTTGGGGTCATATAAAACCATTACACTCCATCATTTGGAGTATAATGCTCCTCGGTGGCTGGATATCCAATTTATCACCATTGTGTACCTAAAAATGTCAATCAAGAGGGTGACACATTTAAACAGAAATTAAAGAAAACACATAATAACAATAATAGAATATAAGTATATATACATCACACCAATATATGATTCCATATAAATAAAGTTTCCATATTATAATCCAAAATGCACAAATGCATATGATGCAATGCAACTCCATAATCCATAATAATCCATATACCATTTTCCATTGGTTTGCATTTATCCATATGCCCATAATTCCATATTTCCATATATCCTCACATTACCCTCCACACAAATTGGAAAAGATCAACTAGGAGTAAGTATCCCTCAACCAATGCTCGAACAGTACTTCGCGTGTATTCGTCCTTCGTACAATTTGGGCCGTTTTACCCAAATTGGCTATAGCAGGGACCACTTTGCACTAGTCATGATGTGTATAAGTGACCGATAAAAGCTATTACAGTGTGAACAGGACCAATCCCCGACTTATCCTGTACTTCATCCCTTTGTAGAATACATCATACTGTATTAGGTCCTCTAGTGGATCAAAGTCCTTTATAATAGCTTTCCGCGATTGTTTAAATAACACAATCTAGTCACTATAACACTCTGGTCCGTCGATTCTATGAACCTTCGCGTGAATTCGTCCTTCAGTTCATAGAATGTTCTCGTATCTTTTCCAATTCCTAACGTCCTTCCTCACTTCTTAATGCACGTGTTTCTACATATTTTACTTTAATTAAATATTCAAGCCTTTATAAAATTATTTTCATTTAAGTATGTTTTCCAACTTAGGATTATTATCCATAATAATCCCATAATTACCAATAAATTATATGATCAACCACAATCATGATAATAGCTTTCATTCATTCATATCATGTAAGTTCAATTATAAATTAAGCCACATTTCAGCATAATCAACAACCAATCAATTTCACATAAAACCCTATTTTCAGCTACCACACATAATACATACAAAGACAAACCAAACATATGTATACTGTTATATTTCTATGATTATTACTATATCCTTTCTCTAATTTAAGCCAAATGTCTCCCCCCTAACCTTTTAGAGAGAGAGAGGAAATAAGGTTTTTGATGGAGCTCCCACATCAAGACTCCCAATCCAAGTTCCTTGGCCTCCTATTCCATGCTCTCCAACATATTCTAAGACTCCTTGAACAATTAGAAGCTCCATGGCAGTGATTGCACAAACCTAGGTTTTGGTGGGTGAATAGGGATTTGAATGAAAGAGGGAGATATATGTGATTTATGTGAGGGAAAATAGCTAGAAGTTGATGGGGAACCGATTTGTGATGTTGATTTTGTAGTGTCCTAATCACTATATGTCCTTAACCCTCTAAGTGCTCAAGATTATGGCAACCAGAAGCCCAGTAGAGGATCGAGTATTGATGTATGACTTATGGTATTTCTGCAGTTCCAGTTGGGAAAAGCAGGATCTCCCTAGTCAACGTGTGTGTGTGGAGTGTTAACTTAGGGATGAGAGTACTTACCTGAAACCCTAGCTGTGATGAGCTATTTATAGGGTTTGGAGGAGGCTGATATGGGCTCTTTGGGCCCTGTATCAGAGTTGTGCTGAACCAGGATTCTGTGAGATAATATCGGACGATTATGCTTCTAGAATCTAGATAGGATCAGCTGATGATCTCATGTCTAGGCTGTTGCGAGAATCTAGGAGAGATTTGCGGAAGGGATAAGGAGCCTCGGCGAGCCTAAGCTTATCCACGAGTCGTCGGTATGTCTCGGTCCTAGAATCCCGAGCCTAATGGATTGGGGATCGATCGTAAGGCTCGATTCCATCAAGTCCGAGCCTGGCCCTCTCGTATGCTGGGATCCCACGAGTCCGAGCGAAGGACTTTCATGACAGGTAAACCGAGCAAAGTGCCCTTGAAGGAACCCTTTGGTGAGACTCGGGTCCGTATATGGTCGGCAAACCCTACAAGCCCCCCAGCTCGTAAGACTTGGAAAGTCTGTGGCGAGGTAACAAGTGGCTAGGGCTGACCTTTAGCATGTCTTGGTTCAGAAGTATGTGACAACTGTTCCCACCCTTAACCATGTAGCCTATTTGAGGTGACGTTTTAGGTTCTTTAGGTACGACATGTGCCCTGGGAAGTTGTGCCAAATCATTTCAAATTTCGAATTTTGAAAAAGTAACTGCCACGTCTTTCCCTGTGGGTGGCTTAGTGGGTTAATGGGCCTCAGGCCCAACCGGTGCATCGTGGAAGGAGGGAAGTTGAGGGGTTTTAAGGGTATTCGAACCCTTTACACTCATTTGCAACTTCATAAACCAGAAACCTTCTTCATTCTCTTACTCCAAACACATTTCTGTGCATCTCCTTAACGCATTCACGATCAACCATCGCAATCAAACTCTTCCACAAAGATCAAGCAACAACCAAAACCAGGTAATCTTTTCTTCCCTTCTGACTCAAACAACTACTACTGGTTCTGCCATTTCTTCTTTTTGAGAGGGTTTTGCTTTTTCTGGGTTTTGCAGAGATTTGGGGTTTTAGTTCTAGGTTGGTAGTTAAAAGGTTTGGTATTAAGATTTCTCAATTATGAGGGGTTGGAGATACTGGAGGAAGGTTTACCATGAACTTTGTGAGAGATTAGGCGAAGAACCTTCTAGTGATTCTAGTTCCTCTGGGGGTTCTGGGGATTATGAGGCTGAATCTGTTCCCTTAGAAATTGGTTATGACACTGCTAATACTGGTAATAAAACTGTAAATCCTCCTACCCCCCCTTGTGGTGAAAGGATAAACGAGCCAGTCGAGGTAGAACCTTTGACCAAGGAGTACCCCACCGACCCCGCAGAGGAAAGTAGGTGGCTATTAGCCTATAGGTTTGCCGAGCGTCGGGCTCCGGTTAGGACTAGCCCAGAGTGCTTTACAAGAGGGAAAGAGTTTTGGGGAAAACCTATGAGGGTAAGGGGAAAAGGTCCAAGGCTCGGCCTTAGGTTTAGAGTTAAAATACCTGCTGTGAAAAATGCTAACGCCGAGCCTTTTACTTTTTCCCCAGATATGGTGGAGCGCAGGTGTATGACCCACCCCGAAGAATTCCCTTTACCACCCAACCATGCGGAGTTTGACGAAACTTTCGATCGAGAAGTACTCGGGACGAGGCCCTCTCTGCTTACGACGGATAGTTTGAACCATCTTCGACCTATTCTGACCCCTCCGAAGGCAGATGGGAATGTCTCGGAATTTGCTTTGATGCATGTGAGCATAGACGACCGCATATGCTTCAAAGTCCCAGAAAACCAACAGTTTTTCTACTTCTACAAGGAGATAACCACGAAGGTCGGAATTCGTGTGCCATTTTCCACCTTCGAGATAAAGGTCCTCAACCATCTAGGCATAGCCCCGAGTCAGCTGCATCCGAGCGGGTGGGCCTTTGCCAGAGGATTCCAGCAATTTTGCGATGCTGAGGGTCTGGTTGCGACGTTACAAGCCTTTTTTTGGATATATGCCCCTCAAGTGAACAAATTTGGTCACTCCAAAGGGCTTTGGGTGTCGCTGAAGGCTCAGAAAGACCATGCCCTTTTTGCTAAGGTTACCGACTCTTGGAAATCCATCAAACCTCGCTTCTTCAAGTATGAATATACGGGAACCGAGGTATGCTGGTTTATGAAGCAAGTTAAAGATGGAGAAGAGGTTAAGGTCGTGCCTCAGTTCCCGCTAAGCTGGTCGGGCAATATTTATCAGAGAGGAGCCTCCTTATACCAATTCGAATACAAAGTGGATTTGAGTAGGGCCGAGAGACGTTTATGTGATCGGGTTTGGGAATATCTCCAAGAAAAAGGCCAGATTGATACGAAACAAATACTTTTGAAGAGAACAAAGGCTGAAGTCAAGACCGAGCTGGGTATTCCCCCCCTTTTTTTGTTCGGTATAATACTGACATACTTTTTCTGTTGCAGAGAAAATGGTGAAAAAAGTATCTAAGGCCAAGAAGAGTGCTGCTGTGACACCCTTTCTGTTTACCCAAATATAAAATAGTATTTATGCTTTATATTGGATAATATATGGACTTGTGAGCTAACAAAATATGGTAAATAAAATTTTCTTTTAAGCGGGTGCACAATCGTCATTTGGGATCTTTGAAGAAGAAGCTTTAACCATTTCAAAATATTTGTATCGAGTTCGGCGATCTCTAAAATCTTTTCACAAACAGGGTAACATTTGTCTTTTGAAATAGTACATCTATGATTGTAAGTAATTATAGCTACCCTTTCTTTGCTTAATAAAACTGGTACCATTAAATAACCTCTATAGCCGAGCTCCTAGATAAATTAGATCAGAGTAAGCGGAAAGTGTTGGACTATGCAGCTGATAATAATATAAACATAGGTTTTATATATATATGAAAGTCATGAGTACATAGTCCATCATGGTAGTCTCCAAGATCCATAAGTACAAGTCCATGAAAACAGATCTACTCAGCCGTATGACCACAACCCTAGAGTACTCCGAAAGTATATCTACAATATATATACATAATCAAAATACAACTCCAGGATGGTCAAGTAGACCTAGCATCATCAGGTGTAGTAGTAGTAGACGTAGTAGCAGTCTCCCAAAAACTCCAGTAGAAAGGTAGTAGCATCATCATCACAGCAACAGTAGCAAATCTCCTCCATACACCGGATCCTCGGATCCACATCATACACCATATACATGTACCTAGGGATCATCGTCCCTCCAATCACTCCCGGTAGAATGCACGACAGGCTCGCTCCCACTCTCGTCCTCCACCGGGTCCTCCTCGATCTCATCCGAGGGAGTGTGTACCCTACCACTAGGTACCGGATCAGGTGACGGTGAAACCCTGACTGTACTCCTCGGATCAGATAGGGGAGTCTCCTCGCGGATGACTCTCGAAGAAATAGGGTGAGAGCGGGTAGGTCGAAAACGAAAACTATGGTAAGGGCGAGCTGGTCGCCTGGGAGGTGGTCCATGGTATGTGTAAAACGGGGGTACATGCATAGTGTATATGATGGGAATCCTAAACCTACGAGGACGGAATCGTATCAGCGGGTTCGGGTGGTAGAAGGTAATCTCTACCTCCCCCTCAAACACCGCGCGATGGTCCTCATAGATCCATATGCCACTAGGAAGTGGCCGGATCTCGATGCAAGCAATGTAGCGAGACATCACCTACAAGGGCATAGGGGTAAGCAATTCTACTCACATAATCAATAGAGAATAACCATGCAGCATATGAATGATAATAATGTATCAATTAATAACAATCACAATTAGCATTTAGCAAATATCAGATGCATATAGGATGCTCACGCTTAATTCAGGTATATCAATTGCATTTGCGAATGACATGATGCATGACTTTAACTCTCAACTTATCTCCACATTTTCTAAGTCACTCTCTCTGACGTCCATCCCTGACAACCCAACACTCCACAGTGCATTGTATTCCTAGGTATACAACAATTCGTACATTCACCTAGAATGTACACGTCAAGCTTGGTATCCATGCCACCCGAGCATATCCCGTCATCCAAACGGATCATCATCCAAACGATATATCCATATCGGCATCCACAAAGCCGACCACGTCATCGACGTGTCATCAAGCAAGCGTATTGGCATTCCCAGAGGCCCTCCACATGTTTATCGAAACATGAATACGTCCTACCATCCAAACTCCAGAATGAATGCATTTTAGGCTTAGGGGAAATTGATTAATACTTTACTTGCCACCTAGGCTTAATTTTCAAATGGATCGTCACCGAACGATCTATTTGTATTTATCAATTTCTCTAAGTCTTTGATCCCTTGAATTATCCTTAATAATTCCTTAAATAATTAAGTTAGAGTTGAAAATGATGTTTTTAGATTCTGAGCATTTTACTCGAGTAAAGTTCAGAATACTCGAGTGTTCATGTCTTTCTGAGAATTTGGGTTTTAATTTCAACAATTTACTCGAGTAGTTCATGAGTTACTCGAGTGTTCTTGGACTTTTCCAGAATACTCGAGTGACTTTGAATGACTCGAGTGTTTGACCTATAACAATTCTCAGTTCATGCCCGATACTCGAGTAACAGACAAAATACTCGAGTGTTTCGCAGCTGACAGTATTGAAAACTGGTTTTAACATGCCATTTTCATTTCTACTCAATTTAAGTCCATTTCAGGGATCAAAAGAGTTAACATATCATTAATCAAACATGTTACAACACCTATTTCAATTCAAAACATAAAATCGACAGAGAAATCATTGATTATGCATAAAAAGGCATTTTAACAACTCAATACCTCAAATCACACAATAAGCATAATATTCATTAAACAAAGCTCATTTAAGTTCACATGCATGATAACAAACTTGCTCAATATGGATTCAGAGCATGGATTGGTCTCCAAACCAAAGTTCCTATAGAATCTAAGCCCTTAGAGCCTCTTGGTGGCTCTCTAACACAATTCATGGGGTTTAAACTCTATCTAGTGAATATAATTACTTCCCCTTACCTCTCAGATGTGAATCAACAGAAAGAAATCCAAAGAAAGCTCTCCAAACCCAGAAATCCACTTGAACTTCTCATGCATGACAGTTTTGAGTGCACCACCAAAACCGAATTGGTTCACCCATGAAACAGAGATAAGAATTGGGGAAAATTAGATTTCTAAACTCTATACAACATGTTCTAACTAAAGGAATTAAGTTTGAGACTCAAGAGCTCGAGAGCTTACCAGAAATTAATCTCCAAGTAAGCTCCAGAAACCAACTTTGACAGAATAACTCCAACTTCCAAGCTGTCGTTCTCCCAACACACCCACTCAATCCTCGCGATTTTGGTGTTTATACAAAGCTCGTGATGTGAGCTTTGTATTCGTGTATAGTTTATGAATTGAATCGAAACAGAGAGAGAGAATCGTTCACTTGAATCCAGGAACCCTAACTTCTTCAACTTCAACAAGAATGAGCCAAATCTTCACGAATTCGGTGTTGACTGGCTTTTATAGGCTTGGAGGAAGCTCATGCATCACGCCACGACATCCATGGCGTTGGCATGGTGGTGATTTCGTGTCAACGATATGAAATCGTTGGCTGTGACTCACCAAACGCACTAACTCGTGCAGTTTGACCCAGAATACTCGAGTATTCTGAATAATACTCGAGTGTTTTGCCCAGATTTTGAAAAATAATAATTTTATTTACTTTCCCTCCAAAACCTTTCCTATAATTGCTTCTAGGTCCCAACCCAGGGACTAATATGCAAAATACTCATTTAATGCATTTAAATTATTTATTAAATAATTTCACACACCTAAGCTAGTCACATGAACACATATTTTAATCAAGGATTAATATAGAAACTTTTAATTATAATTAACATTTCATTAATCGGGGATTAAAATTTTGGGGTGTTACACTACTCCCCCACTTACAAGGAATTTCGTCCCCGAAATTCAATTCATACAAACAAGTCAGGATAATCCTGACACATCTTATCCTCTAACTCCCAAGATGCTTCTATTACATCTCCACAGACCCAGACAACTTTGACCAGACGGATGTCCTTCCCTCTAAGCTGTTTGATTCTTCGATCTTCGATGCGAACTGGCACAGTTTTGAAGGTTAGGTTTTCATGGACTTCTAAGTTATCCGGTTGGATTCTAAGGACAATGGTGGGGTCATGAACATATTTCTTTAATTGGGACACATGGAACACATTGTGGAGGTTAGCTAATGATGGAGGCAGGGCTAACTGATAAGCTACTGGGCCGATTCTTTTAAGAATTTGGTAGGGACCAATGAACTTAGGTGATAGTTTCTGAGTTTTCAAGGCTCTACTAACACCTTTGGTTGGTACTATTCTAATGAACACGTGGTCTCCTTCAGCAAACTCTAAAGGTTTCCTTCTCCTATCGGCATAGCTTTTCTGCCTACTCTGAGCCGTCTTCATCTTCACTTGGATCATCTTGATCTGTTCCGTGGTCCCTTGCACAAAATCTGGCCCAACCAGAGAATTCTCCCCCACTTGGAACCAGCATAATGGCGTTTGACACTTTCTTCCATACAAAGCTTCAAATGGTGCCATTCCAATGCTCGTGTGGTAACTATTGTTGTAAGTGAATTCCACGAGCGGCAACATTGGTTCCCAATTCCCTTGTTCTTCCAGTGCACAAGCTCGCAGAATATCTTCCAATGACTGAATAGTCCTCTCCGTTTGACCATCAGTCTGAGGATGATATGCAGAACTTAGCTTCAATCTTGAACCCAAGGCTCTATGCAGGTCTTCCCAAAACTTTGATGTAAACCTCGGATCGCGATCAGACACAATGCTTGATGGTACTCCGTGCAGACGAACAACTTCCTTGATGTACAACTGAGTGAGCTTTTCCAATGAGTAGCGCATATTCACGGGAATGAAATGCGCTGACTTGGTCAACCGATCCACGATCACCCAGATTGCATCATGACTAGTAGATGTCCTTGGCAGTCCCGACACGAAATCCATCGAGATGCTATCCCACTTCCATACAGGAACTTCTAAAGAAAGCAACTCTCCTCCTGGCCTTTGGTGTTCTACTTTCGCCTTTTGACACACCAAACAGCACGCCACATACTCAGCTACATCCTTCTTCAGCCCCGGCCACCAAAATAATTTCTTCAAGTCCTGATACATTTTGGTAGCGCCTGGATGCAGACTCATCTTACTCTTATGCGCTTCATCCAGAATCATTCTCCTTACTTCCAAATTGTCCGGAATACAAATCCTCATTCTAAAACGCAAGATTCCATCCTTCCCTTCTTGGAGTCCCAATTCCTTACCTTCTTGCATCAATTTCTTCTTCTCCGTGAGTTTCTCATCCTTGTGTTGCAATTCCCGAATCCTTAGCAGAAATTCATTAGCAATCTGCAACATCCCCAACTTGATACTCGTTGGTTCCACTTGCATTGTCAGACTCAAATCCCGAAACTCCTCTCTCAGTGCGGCTTCTCTGACCATCATCGCACTGATATGCATCGCCTTTCTACTCAATGCGTCCGCCACAACGTTAGCCTTCCCAGGATGGTAATGGAGCTCAAACTCATAATCCTTCAAAAACTCCATCCATCGACGTTGCCTCATATTCAACTCCTTTTGATCAAAGAGGTACTTTAAACTCTTATGGTCACTCAACACCCGGAACGTAGTGCCATAGAGATAGTGCCTCCAGATTTTTAAGGCAAACACCACAGCTGCTAACTCCAGATCATGGGTTGGATAGTTCATCTCATGAACCTTTAATTGTCTCGAAGCGTAAGCGACGACTTGTCCATCTTGCATCAAGACACACCCAAGACCTTGTTTCGACGCGTCACAATACACATCGAAACTCTTCTGCGTATCGGGCAACACCAACACAGGAGACGATGTCAACCTTTCCTTCAACTCCCGAAAACTTCTCTCACACTTCTCATCCCATAGGAACGGTTGATCTTTCCGAGTCAACTTCGTCAGAGGCAGTGCGATCTTCGAAAATCCTTCTATAAATCTTCGGTAGTACCCAGCCAAACCGAGAAAGCTTCTAACCTCCGTAACCGACTTCGGTTGCTCCCATTGCAAAATTGAACTTACTTTCGTTGGATCAACTGCTATCCCTTTATCTGAAATCACATGTCCCAAAAATTTAACCTCCTTCAGCCAGAACTCACACTTTTTAAGTTTGGCGTACAGCTGTTTCTCCTTCAAGATGCTTAACACTATCTTCAAGTGTTCAGCATGCTCCTCCGGGCTCTTAGAGTAAATCAGAATATCATCAATGAACACAACCACGAATGAATCTAAATAAGGTCTAAAGATTCGATTCATGTAGTCCATGAAGATAGCTGGCGCATTAGTCAATCCGAACGGCATTACGACATACTCATAATGGCCATATCGAGATCGAAATGCAGTCTTAGAGATGTCCTCCTCTCTAATCCTGATCTGATGGTACCCCGACCTCAAATCAATCTTAGAAAATACTGAAGCCCCACGAACTTGATCCATAAGGTCATCTATCCGTGGTAACGGATACTTGTTCTTGATGGTGACCTTATTCAGCTGCCGGTAGTCTATACACATCCTCATGCTACCATCTTTCTTTTTTACGAATAAGACAAGAGCACCCCAAGGTGAGACGCTTGGTCAGATCATCTGTTTCTGCAGCAGCTCCTCAATCTGCTTCTTCATTTCCGCCATTTCCGGTGGTGCCATTCTATAGGGAGCGATAGAAATGGGACCAGCTCCCGGAATTAGGTCGATACCGAATTCAATTTCTCTTCTTGGTGGCAGACCAGGAATCTCGTCAGCAAACACTTTCGGAAACTCTCGGACAACAGGAATCTCTTCCATCTTCGGACCAACTTCCTCCATCTCAACATTGAACAGACACACGTAACCAGATGGTTTTGGGTTTCTATAGGTTACCAGTTTTCTATCACAATCAATGATCACTTGGTTCCGACTTAACCAGTCCATCCCCAAGATCACATCTAATTGCGCTAGGGATAAGCAGACCAAATCTACTTCAGAGGTCTGTCCTAACACTTCTATACAACAGTTAAGACATGCTCTAGAAACAATTACAGGAGCATTGGTAGGAGTTTCTATTCTGAGAGTATAAGGCATCTCAGACACAATCAGGCCTAAACGGTCTACACATTCATGTGAAACAAATGAATGCGTTGCACCAGAGTCAAACAAAACATGGCAAAACTGACCATTAAGCAAGTATTTACCTTGCACCAGATCAGAAGATCGATTCGCTTCCACACCGCTAAGGGTGAAGACCCTTCCTTGAGCCATTGGTCTATCCGCAGTTCCTCTTGAGTTGGCCTTGGCTGGTTCCTTGCAATCTCTTGCAAAATGCCCCGGCTTCCCACAGTTAAAATATCCACTTGTTCCCCAGCAAACACGACCATAATGGTTGCGCTTGCACTTGTCGCAGAATGGAGCTTCGTTCCTATAGTTCCTTCCCTCAGAACTACCAACTTTGCTCTTGCCTTTCCCTCTGCCATCGTATGGACCCTTGCTTCTATGGTTGAAACACTTACGTCTTTGTGGTCCATAGCTCTGATTGTCCTTCCTTTCTGAAACTTGCACCTCCTCAGCCTTTGTATCATCTTCATACATCCTACACATATCCACCAGTGCAGGAAAACTTTGGATTCGCTGATAGCTGAAAATTGACTTTAGCTTGGGCCTTAAGCCTCCTTCAAACTTTATACACTTGCTCCTTTCATCTGGATTGTTCTGATAATATGGAGAGTACTTCATCAGCTCCTCAAATTTAGCTGCGTACTCACCCACACTTATGTTCCCTTGTTTCAGCTGCAAGAATTCCACCTCTTTCTTCCTTCTTAGATCCTCAGGGAAATACTTATGGAGAAACTTCTCCATGAATACACCCCAACTTATCTCCCTTCCTTCGTATTGCAAAAGTTGCATGATATGATTCCACCAATTCTCCGCTTCATCCTCCAACATATAGGTTGCATAAGCCACCTTCTGAACATCAGAACACTCCAAAGTCCTCAAAATCTTGTCCATAGTATGAATCCATTTGTTGGCTTCCTCCGGTTTAAATCCTCCTTCAAACTTTGGCGGATTGCAGCTCCTAAAATCAGCCAGAGTCTTCGCCTCAGTGTTACCCACATTACACTGATGAGGCGGATTTGCCGGTTGCGAGGGTTGCTGAGACTGTCTTTGCATCGCTTCCAATACCGTGGTGATTCGCTCCAACATCGCATTGGTGTGATTTTGGATTCTAGTCGCCATATTAGACCTGCGCTATGGGCTTACGGTCACATATGTTGAACTAAAGAAACTTCCATTACACTACCTATACTAAGGCTCTATCCTAAGCTTATCAGATCTACAATCAATTGCGTCTTGTACTCAAAAGAGACAAGATACAAACAATTAAGGGTATTCAAACCTTTGACAATCAAAATAACAGCATTCGAGGTAATAAGTGCTTTGGATATACCTGCTTGATGTTGATGGCTACCTTTCTGGAACCACTTCTACTACTACAGGATCTGACTTTTGCTCTGATACCACTAAGTGTGACACCCTTTCTGTTTACCCAAATATAAAATAATATTTATGCTTTATATTGGATAATATATGGACTTGTGAGCTAACAAAATATGGTAAATAAAATTTTCTTTTAAGCGGGTGCACAATCGTCATTTGGGATCTTTGAAGAAGAAGCTTTAACGATTTCAAAATATTTGTATCGAGTTCGGCGATCTCTAAAATCTTTTCACAAACAGGGTAACATTTGTCTTTTGAAATAGTACATCTATGATTGTAAGTAATTATAGCTACCCTTTCTTTGCTTAATAAAACTGGTACCATTAAATAACCTCTATAGCCGAGCTCCTAGATAAATTAGATCAGAGTAAGCGGAAAGTGTTGGACTATGCAGCTGATAATAATATAAACATAGGTTTTATATATATATATATGAAAGTCATGAGTACATAGTCCATCATGGTAGTCTCCAAGATCCATAAGTACAAGTCCATGAAAACAGATCTACTCAGCCGTATGACCACAACCCTAGAGTACTCCGAAAGTATATCTACAATATATATACATAATCAAAATACAACTCCAGGATGGTCAAGTAGACCTAGCATCATCAGGTGTAGTAGTAGTAGACGTAGTAGCAGTCTCCCAAAAACTCCAGTAGAAAGGTAGTAGCATCATCATCACAGCAACAGTAGCAAATCTCCTCCATACACCGGATCCTCGGATCCACATCATACACCATATACATGTACCTAGGGATCATCGTCCCTCCAATCACTCCCAGTAGAATGCACGACAGGCTCGCTCCCACTCTCGTCCTCCACCGGGTCCTCCTCGATCTCATCCGAGGGAGTGTGTACCCTACCACTAGGTACCGGATCAGGTGACGGTGAAACCCTGACTGTACTCCTCGGATCAGATAGGGGAGTCTCCTCGCGGATGACTCTCGAAGAAATAGGGTGAGAGCGGGTAGGTCGAAAACGAAAACTATGGTAAGGGCGAGCTGGTCGCCTGGGAGGTGGTCCATGGTAAGTGTAAAACGGGGGTACATGCATAGTGTATATGATGGGAATCCTAAACCTACGAGGACGGAATCGTATCAGCGGGTTCGGGTGGTAGAAGGTAATCTCTACCTCCCCTTCAAACACCGCGCGATGGTCCTCATAGATCCATATGCCACTAGGAAGTGGCCGGATCTCGATGCAAGCAATGTAGCGAGACATCACCTACAAGGGCATAGGGGTAAGCAATTCTACTCACATAATCAATAGAGAATAACCATGCAGCATATGAATGATAATAATGTATCAATTAATAACAATCACAATTAGCATTTAGCAAATATCAGATGCACATAGGATGCTCACGCTTAATTCAGGTATATCAATTGCATTTGCGAATGACATGATGCATGACTTTAACTCTCAACTTATCTCCACATTTTCTAAGTCACTCTCTCTGACGTCCATCCCTGACAACCCAGCACTCCACAGTGCGTTGTATTCCTAGGTATACAACAATTCGTACATTCACCTAGAATGTACACGTCAAGCTTGGTATCCATGCCACCCGAGCATATCCCGTCATCCAAACGGATCGTCATCCAAACGATATATCCATATCGGCATCCACAAAGCCGACCACATCATCGACGTGTCATCAAGCAAGCGTATTGGCACTCCCAGAGGCCCTCCACATGTTTATCGAAACATGAATACGTCCTACCATCCAAACTCCAGAATGAATGCATTTTAGGCTTAGGGGAAATTGATTAATACTTTACTTGCCACCTAGGCTTAATTTTCAAATGGATCGTCACCGAACGATCTATTTGTATTTATCAATTTCTCTAAGTCTTTGATCCCTTGAATTATCCTTAATAATTCCTTAAATAATTAAGTTAGAGTTGAAAATGATGTTTTCAGATTCTGAGCATTTTACTCGAGTAAAGTTCAGAATACTCGAGTGTTCATGTCTTTTTGAGAATTTGGGTTTTAATTTCAACAATTTACTCGAGTAGTTCATGAGTTACTCGAGTGTTCTTGGACTTTTCCAGAATACTCGAGTGACTTTGAATGACTCGAGTGTTTGACCTATAACAATTCTCAGTTCACGCCCGATACTCGAGTAACAGACAAAATACTCGAGTGTTTCGTAGCTGACAGTATTGAAAACTGGTTTTAACATGCCATTTTCATTTCTACTCAATTTAAGTCCATTTCAGGGATCAAAAGAGTTAACATATCATTAATCAAACATGTTACAACACCTATTTCAATTCAAAACATAGAATCGACAGAGAAATCATTGATTATGCATAAAAAGGCATTTTAACAACTCAATACCTCAAATCACACAATAAGCATAATATTCATTAAACAAAGCTCATTTAAGTTCACATGCATGATAACAAACTTGCTCAATATGGATTCAGAGCATGGATTGGTCTCCAAACCAAAGTTCCTATAGAATCTAAGCCCTTAGAGCCTCTTGGTGGCTCTCTAACACAATTCATGGGGTTTAAACTCTATCTAGTGAATATAATTACTTCCCCTTACCTCTCAGATGTGAATCAACAGAAAGAAATCCAAAGAAAGCTCTCCAAACCCAGAAATCCAATTGAACTTCTCATGCATGACAGTTTTGAGTGCACCACCAAAACCGAATTGGTTCACCCATGAAACAGAGATAAGAATTGGGGAAAATTAGATTTCTAAACTCTATACAACATGTTCTAACTAAAGGAATTGAGTTTGAGACTCAGGAGCTCGAGAGCTTACTAGAAATTAATCTCCAAGTAAGCTCCAGAAACCAACTTTGACAGAATAACTCCAACTTCCAAGCTGTCGTTCTCCCAACACACCCACTCAATCCTCGCGATTTTGGTGTTTATACAAAGCTCGTGATGTGAGCTTTGTATTCGTGTATAGTTTATGAATTGAATCGAAACAGAGAGAGAGAATCGTTCACTTGAATCCAGGAACCCTAACTTCTTCAACTTCAACAAGAATGAGCCAAATCTTCACGAATTCGGTGTTGACTGGCTTTTATAGGCTTGGAGGAAGCTCATGCATCACGCCACGACATCCATGGCGTTGGCATGGTGGTGATTTCGTGTCAACGATACGAAATCGTTGGCTGTGACTCACCAAACGCACTAACTCGTGCAGTTTGACCCAGAATACTCGAGTATTCTGAATAATACTCGAGTGTTTTGCCCAGATTTTGAAAAATAATAATTTTATTTACTTTCCCTCCAAAACCTTTCCTATAATTGCTTCTAGGTCCCAACCCAGGGACTAATATGCAAAATACTCATTTAATGCATTTAAATTATTTATTAAATAATTTCACACACCTAAGCTAGTCACATGAACACATATTTTAATCAAGGATTAATATAGAAACTTTTAATTATAATTAAATTATAATTAACATTTCATTAATCGGGGATTAAAATTTTGGGGTGTTACAGCCGCTGCCTCATCTAGGATGGCTCAACTAGCTGCGATAAAGGCAGGCTCTGGTTCAGCGAGTAGGAGCCAGTCCTCCGGGCTAACACCAACTGACAGTCCAACCGTTACTCCAAGTGCTGCTCCTGCCAAGGGGGTCTCGGCCGCCGAGGGCATTGAACAAGTAGTTATGGGGCATCGTGTTGTCGAAGTTGTTGAAGTTGACGTGGAGGCTCAACCGAATGCCGAAGGTACTCCCGAGCGTCCCCCCAAGAGGCCTCGGACGGACAAGGGAAAAGGGGTAGCTGGGGAATGGCTTAACCTTAGTAAATCCCAAAAAGGGATCCAAGGCTCTGAGGGCATGGAGGACATTGTCGCAAAAACAGTGTGGGCGAAGAAGACTCCCGATGGCTTTAATGCAACAGTCTTCCCACCTGAGGATGCACAAGTGATGGATGCCTGGCCTGCATCGGTTTGGGAAAACAATTGTTCCACCCTGGTAAAGAGTCTTCTAAGGGGTGCGAGCATTCTTCGCTACCTTGGTAAGCGTGGTGAGGATATTTATGCTGGCGTGGCCACCGAAGGGAAGAAAAAACGACAAGAAGCTGATGCTCGGGAGGATTATTTAAACCTCCAGGCAGAAGCCTTTGAAAAAAGACTTCAAACATTGGCTGTAGAGAAGGAAGGGCTGCAAAAGGATAAGCAAGAAGCTGAAGATGCCAAGGCTAGAGCCGAGGCTGACAAGGAGAAGGCTGAGAAAACTCTTTAGGAGGTCAATGAGAGGATGAGGAGGGCCGAGGAGATTTTGAAGAAGGCCGAAGAGGATGCTACAGGTCTGCGGGAGGCTACAGAGAAGGCTCGGAAAGCCGAGGAGGATGCTTCAATGGCTCGAGAGCAACTCGTGTATGCCAAGGATGAGGCTGCCGGACTCCGAGCATCTCTAGACAAAATGAGAGCGAAAGCTCTTAAGCACAAAAGGGCAGCCAGAGAGAATCTTTATAACTGGGATCATGCGGTTGAAGACTCTTTCCTCAATACCGCCGAGCAGCTTCGTATCCTGAATCCTGGCCTTATAACAAAAGGTGTTGACCCCAACTTCAGTGTTAAGGATGGTCGGATCGTGGGTGAGAAAGGAGTCGAAATAGACATGGGTGGAAACGATCTGCCTAACCACTTTGCTAAAGAGTCCGAGGAAGACGGGGCCGAGGGTGAAGAAGGGGACGAGGATAAATTTGATCCCGAAAGTATAGTGTTGTCCGATATAGAGTAGATTTACCCTTTTGCTTTTCAACTTATGTATTTTGCCCCATTCGATGGGCTTGGACCTTTTGCTGTAACCACTCTGAATATTTATAATATCTGTTATGACTTTTTGCTTCTCATATTATTCTTTTAGTTATGAATTCATGTGTTAAGACCTCGGAACTCCGGCACTCTAGCCAAGGTGAGTTCCTCTATCCGCGAAGTATAAATAATTTTATGCCAATAACGTTTGAATCGGGAATCTTTTAAAGTACGTGACGAGTTATAAGCTCTTGTTCGAGCTGTTTCTAATCGTTGTACGTAAATACAATGAATTCAGAAACAAAACTTTCATTTAACTGAAGCAGTAAATACAATGGGCTCGGAGTTTCACCGAGCGTACACCATTATAAAAAATAAACAGACCTAACACTTAGCAAAAGTAACAATGAAACTAAAAACAGAATTGAAATAGGGATGAAAAACTTTAGCTGAAATACGCTTTAAGCTTTGTCACATTCCAAGTGTTATTGATGCGAGAACCAGAGAGAGTTTTGAGTTTGTAGGCCCCTGTTCCCGTTTTGGAAGCTATTCGGTAAGGCCCTTCCCAGTTTTGAGCCAGTTTTTCGTCTTTAGCGTTTTTCAGGCCAATGTCAGCTCTTCTCAGGACGAGGTCACCTACTTCGAATTCTCTAGGTACTACCAAGCGATTATACTCTTTTGCTTGCATTAGCTTGGCATGTCGTTCTCGCTCGGCGGCTAGATCTCTGACTTCATCAGATAGAATGAGGTCTTCACACGGTAAAGTGTTGTTGAGGGGGTTTGGTTGTTGTATGGTTCGAAATGAGGGGATGATCCTTTCCATCGGGATGACCGCGTCGCAGCCGTAGGTAAGCCAATAGGGAGTTTCCCCCGTCGAGGTTTGTATTGTGGTGCGGTATGACCAAAGTACTTCATGCAGATTATCCAACCAATTTCCCTTTGTGTGACACCCTTTCCGATAACCCAAATATAATATAGTATTTATGCTTTATATTGGATAGTATATGGACTTGTGAGTGTTAAGAAAATATAGTAAATAAAATTTTCCTTTTTAAGCGGGTGCACAAATCGTCATTTAGAATTCCTGGAGAATAAACTTTAAACCATTTCAAAACATTTATATCGAGTTCGGCGATCTCTAAAATCTTTTCGCAAATAGGGTAACATTCGCTCTTTTGAAATGTATTTGTATTATACAAGTAATTAAAGTTACCCTTGTTTTGTTCGATAAATCCGATACCATCAAATAATGTTTATAGCCGAGCTCTTAAAGGAATTAAATCAGAGTAAGCGGAAATTGTCAGACTATGCAGTCCATAGGAATATAAACATAGGTTATATATATAGTAAAAGCCATAGATACATAGTCTCCTCATCATGTCTCCAAGATCTCAAAATACAAGTCCATAATCTGATCTACGTAGTGATATGACCAAAGCCCTAGAGTAAAACATATGTACAATATATACATAATCAAAATACAACCCCAGGGATAGTCACGTAGATCCATCATCATCAGATGCGGTAGTAGTAACAGTAGTAGTCTCCCAACAACATAGGTAATAAGGTAGTAGCATCATCATCACAGCAGCAGCAGCAGTACATCTCCTCCACACACCGGATCCTCGGATCCACATCATACACCATATACATGTACCTAGGGATCATCATCCCTCCAGTCACTCCCAGTAGAATGCACGACAGGCTCGCTCCCATTCTCATCCTCCACCGGATCCTCCTCGATCTCATCCGAGGGAGAGTGTACCCTACCACTGGGTACTGGGTCAGGTGATGGTGAAATCCTGACTGGGCTCCTCGGATCAGAAGGGGGAGTCTCCTCGCGGACAACTCTCGAAGTAAAAGGGTGAGAGCGGGTAGGTCGAAAATGAAAACTATGGTAAGAGCGAGTTGGTCGCATGGGAGGTGGTCCATGATAAGTATAAAACGGGGGTACATGCATAGTGTATATAATGGGAATCCTAAACCTACGAGGACGGAATCGCATCAGCGGGTTAGGGTGGTAGAATGTGAACTCTACCTCCCCCTCATACACCGCGCGATGGTCCTCATAGATCCATATGCCACTAGGAAGTGGCCGGATCTCGATGCAAGCAATGTAGCGAGACATCACCTACAAGGGCATAGGGGTAAGCAACTCTATACACATAATCAATAGAGAATAAATTGTGCAACATGAACAGGTAAATATGCATCAATTAACAACAATCACATAGAACATTTAGCAGTTACTGAATGCACATAAGATGCTCACACTTATTTCATTTATCACAATTAATTTAAGTGAGTGGCATGATGCATGACTTTAGCTCTCAAGCCTATCTCCATCATACTATGTCACTCTCTGACGTCCATCCCTGACAACCCAGCACTCAACAGTGCGTTGTATTCCTAGGTATACAACAATTCGTACATTCACCTAGAATGTACACGACAAGCTTGGTATCCATGCCACCCGAGCATATCCCGTCCTCCAAACGGATCGTCATCCAAACGATATATCCATATCGGCATCCACAAAGCCGACCACGTCAACGACGTGTCATCAAGCAAGCGTATTGGCACTCCCAGAGGCCCTCCACATGTTTATCGAAACATGAATACGTCCTACCATCCAAACTTCAGTATGAATGCATTAACTTTACCTAAAAGGAATTGATTGATGTTTCGTTCTTTTATTAATACACTACGTGCCTCCCGAGCAACGTATCATCATTATTCAAATGAAAATATCATATCATCAATCAGTTTCTTTTAAGTCCAGGATCACTTGGTTTATTGTCCTTTAAGAGTTACAAAATGACTTGGAATTAAAAATGGTATTTTTAAGTATCTGACTAAAAATACTCGAGTGTTTTCCAAAATACTCGAGTAGTTCATCAATTTCCAGATTCTACTCGAGTGGTCCATAATTATACTCGAGTCGTTCATGTCTTTTCAGAAATTTAGGGTTTCAGGTTCTCATAAATATACTCGAGTATTTAATGAGATACTCGAGTATTCCATTACCCAGAATACTCGAGTAGTTCATACAGTACTCGAGTGTCCAATCTGGTTCCCAAATTGGTGCGCCAATTTTCACTCTGGTGCGCCACGAAATACTCGAGTATTAAGCCAAATACTCGAGTATCTGCAGACAGAACAGAGTGAAACTTGGTTTTTACATACCATTTCAATTTCCAAACATTTTTAACCCAAAACAGTGATCACAATGGTTCACATACCACATATTGAACATGTTAACAAACTCATTTCATATCAAATAACACATTTGACAGAGAATCAGTCCATTATGCATTAAATATACAATTTAGCAACTCAACACTTCAAATTGCAAAATAAGCACAATGTTCATGAAACTAGGTTCATTTAAGTTCACATGCATGATATCAAACTTGCTCATAACAGATTTAGAGCATGGATTGGTCTCCAAACCAAAGTTCCTATAGAATCTAAGCCCTTAGAGCCTCTTGGTGGCTCTCTAACACATTTAATGGATTTTAAACTCTATCTAGTGAATATAATTACTTCCCCTTACCTCTCAGATGTGAATCAACAGAAAGAAATCCAGAGAAAGCTCTCCAAACCCAGAAATCCACTTGAACTTCTCATGCATGACAGTTTTGAGTACCATACCAAAATGGAATTGGTTAGTACATGAAATAGAGATTATAATTGGGGAAAATTAGATTTCTAAACTCTATACAACATCGACTAACTAAAGGAATTAAGTTTGAGACTCAGGGATTCACGAGCTTACCAAAATCGATGATCAAAGTAAGCTCCAGAAACAAGTTTGACAAAGAACAGCTTCACTTTCCAGCTCCACTTCTTCCTCCAAACTCACTCTCAACTCACGAATTTAGTGTCTATACAAAGCTCATGATGTGAGCTTTGTATTGGTGTATCGTTTGTGGTTTAATTCAGAACACACAAGGAGAATCGAAGGGTTGAACTCAGGAACCCTAAAACATGAAGTTCTTCAACAGATTGGCAAAATGGTTGCTCCTCACTCGGTTTTGAGCTTAAATACTAGGTTTGAAGGATCATGCACAGCGACACGAAGCTGTTGATGTGTTCATGGAGGAGTATTCGTGTCAACGAAGAGGAATCGGTGGTGGTGACTCACCAAACGCACTAACTCGTGCAACTCTGTCCAGAATACTCGAGTTTTTCATAAAATACTCGAGTATTTTTCCCAATTTTTGAAAAATAATTATTTTATTTACTTTCCCTCCAAAACCTTTCCTATAATTACCTCTAGGTCCCAACCCAGGGACTAATATGCAAAATACTCATCTTAGGCATTTATTATATTTATTAAATCAATTCACACACATATACCAACTATATGAACACATATTTTAATCAAGGATTAATATGGAAATAATTAATTATAATTAATTTATAATTAACATTTCATTAATCGGGGATTAAAATTTTGGGGTGTTACACTTTGCACCAACAAGCCTCTTCTTAATTCCCTGGATGATGGTTCGATTCACTGATTCCACTTGTACATTGGTCTGAGGATGCTCAACCGAGGAAAAATAGTGCTCGATGTTTAAAGCATTGACCAAGTCTTGGAACGCCTTTGCTGCGAACTGAGTTCCATTGTCAGTCACCAGAACTTGTGGAACTCCAAACCGAGCTATGACCTGCCTTTCAAAAAACTTCTGAACCTTGGCAGACGAGATAGTTGCTAGAGGCTCGGCTTCTACCCATTTGGTAAAGTAATCTATGGCAACTACCACCCATTTCAGCTGTCCTGGTGCGGTGGGGAACTGACCAATCAAATCCATTCCCCATTGATAGAAAGGATAGGGAGATGAAAGTGAGTGGAGTTCCTCGGCCGGCTTCTGGTACACATCGCTATGGAATTGACACTTTTCGCATCTTTTCACATGATTAATTGCATCTTGCTGAAGGGTCGGCCAGTAATATCCTGCCCTTAGAATCTTTTTGGCCAATGATTTACCCCCAACATGATGGCTTCCGATTCCTCCGTGAACTTCTTCAAGTGTTTGTTTTGCTTCAGTGGGATCCAAACATCTGAGCATAGGGCCACTGACTCCTCGGCGAAACAAAATTCCTTCCACCAAAGCAAATTGCGACGCTTTCTTGATGAGCTTCTTAGCCTCGGTTGGATCAGTAGGAAAAGTCCCTTGTTCTAAGTAACTCGTGATCGGAGCAGTCCAATTTGGATCCACCAAAACGGAGAGGACAACGCTAGGTCCATGCACCGTTTCTTGGATCAATGTCTTGTTATTTTCGGGGCCTTTCGTTGAGGCATGTTTTGAAAGAATGTCTGCTCGGCCATTGCTTTCCCTTGGGATATGACAGAATTCAACTTTGGCAAACTCTGAGGACAAGAACTTCACCTTCTCAAGATACTTTTGGAGGATGGGTTCTTTGGCTTGATAATCTCCTTTGACTTGAGAGGCCACCAGTTGAGAATCACTGAAAATCTTGAATTCTCGGGCCCCTACCTCCTTTGCCATCTTGAGACCAGCCATTACAGCTTCATATTCTGCCTGATTGTTTGAAGTAGGAAATTCAAACTTCAAAGAATACTCAAGGGTAACACCATCGGAGTTTTCCAGGATTATACCAGCACCTGCCCCAAGCTTATTGCTCGATCCATCAACGTAAATGCTCCAGTCCAAGTTTGAGCTCGTCAGTGGCTCAGTAAACTCGGTGAGGAAATCAGCTAGAACCTGAGACTTTATTGCTTTCCTTGGTTCGAAAGTGATGTCGAACTCGGAAAGTTCAATGGCCCAAGTTACCATCCTTCCTGCTAAGTCGGGTTTCTGGAGAATCTGGCGGATAGGTTGAGCTGTTCTGACCTTAATGTGATGACTCTGGAAGTACTGACACAGTCTTCTGGCCGTGATGACCAAACAGAAAGCCAATTTTTCCACCTTTTGGTAACTCAGTTCTGGTCCTTGAAGCGCTCGGCTAACAAAATAAACGGGGGATTCCTTGCCTGATTCTTCTCGAACTAAAACTGAATTGACAACTGAATCACCCACTGACAAGTATAGGAACAGAGTCTCTCCAATTATAGGGCTAGATAGGATCGGGGGGGATGCCAGATATTGCTTAAGGTCAGTGAAGGCCTTTTCGCATGCATCGTTCCACTCAAACGCCTTCTCTTTTTCCTTTCTCAACAATTGGTACCATGGTAGGGCCTTCCGAGCTGATTGGGATAAGAATCTGGAAAGAGCTGCTACCCGACCTGCTAATTGCTGTACACCCTTAATGTCAGATGGACTCTTCATCTCGAGGATAGCCCGACATTTTTCAGGGTTCGCTTCAATTCCTCGTTCAGTGAGCATAAACACGAGGAATGATCCAGCGGGAACCCCAAAGGTGCATTTTTCAGGATTCAGCCTCATATTGTACTGCCAAATTCTGTCATAAATGATCTTCAAGTCCTTGGCATGGTCTTCTTCCTTCAAACTCTTGGCAATCATGTCATCGATGTACACCTCCATTCTGGGCCCTATAAGTGGGTCGAACACTTTATTCATCATTCGCTAGTAAGTTGCCCCAACGTTCTTGAGTCCGAAGGGCATGACATTATAATAGTACGTCGCGTTTTCAGTTACGAAGGAAGTTTTCACCTGATCTGGAGGATACATCGGAATCTGATTGTAGCCGGAATAAGCGTCCATGAAGGATAGTCTCTGGTATCCTGCCGAGCTGTCTACTAATTTGTCTATGCAAGGAAGTGGATATTGGTCTTTGGGGCAAACCTCGTTCAGGTCTGTATAGTCCATGCACATTCTCCATTTTCCATTAGATTTTTTGACCAGTACGGGATTAGCCAGCCAATCAGTGTATACCACTTCCCTGATGAACCCTGCTTCAAGCAGCTCGGCAACCTTTTCCTCAATGGCTTGAGCTTTTTCAGTTCCGACCCACCTCTTCTTCTGGCAAACTTGTTTAGCGCCAGGATAGACACTTAATTTGTGGCAGATGAAGTTTGGGTCAATGCCTGGCATGTCTGCTGAGGTCCAGGCGAATAGACCTTTGTTCTCAATGAGCAGTTTTGTCATCTCTTTCTCAACTTCCTCGGCAAGACCAACACCAATCTTGACACAGCGGGATGGATCGGAGCCCAAGATTATCTTCTTGAAATCGTCCTGAGGGGTTGGTCAGTTTCGTCATCCTCCCTTACATCAAGATCTGCCAAGTTAACACTTCCCTTATTTAGTGGCTCTTGCATAATTTTTTCATCTTCATTCTTCAGTTTACCCAAGCTGATATTGTAGCACTTCCGAGCCAGCTCTTGTTCAGAACGCACCGTGACCACCTTGTCGTTAGACCCTGGAAATTTCATAGCTAGGTGGACAGTTGAAACAACGGCGCCAAAAGACTGGAGTGCAGTGCGACCAAGGATGGCGTTGTATGCCGACTGTAACACCCCAATTTGGACTTAGAATTTTAACTAAAAATTTGCGCCATTTTTTTTATTTTTATAAACATTACCAAAGTCAGTTCATTTTAATTCTTTTACAAAAAGATTTTCATAAAACAATTTGATTCATTTGGTTTTCGAAATATTTTGTTCATAACCTCGCAACGTAAAATTCCTTTCCAAAAAGAGATGTCACTAACACTTTTTCCAAAAAGCTCCTTTTCATGATGCCAAAATTATTCGATGGTTAATTTGCGGAAAAACAGTTAATTATTTAATGAACTTGATACATAACTAAAAAGAACTTCTTTTATTTCATTTAAATTAATCCATATTACAACTGGGGTTACATTCGGAACAGATTAATCATGTCCTAATCACCTTAAGATAGGATACAAAGCAAAGACTATCCTATCTTATACTACAAGTCTTCATTGCTATCTCCCATCACAAGTGTCTAAAAGATTCCTCGATTGCCGCTTCTGCTTCCTCCTTGTATGTGCGTCATCTCATGATCCTCTTCCTGTCTTAAGCTACCACTCCTTGATCTGCCTGTGGACATTGTTCCCAAATGTCCACAGGAAAGGGAAATAGAGAGAGTAAGCACTTTCGAACGATATTATCATCGACGGCGTGGGCTTACCATAGAGGAATATTAAGACCACACAAACATGTACATCATTATTACCATTACCTTATTGCATTTGTTACCATAAAATCTTTTCCCACTAAATGTTATACCTCTTAAAAACCATACCCGTTATATTTAATTATCTTTAGTCTCTAAGTTTCATACCATCGGTAAATCAAAAAGGGGGTACCATTACCGAGGTGCAAGGTATGTATATCACACACGTTACATCTCCTCCACAAGTCCAACCATATCCTAGTTCGGAAAGCAGATGGGACGCACAGGAACCCTAACCACGCCAGCATCGAAGTCGGTAAATGAAAGGCGGTACCAGACGCCGGTGGCAAGTAAGATATCAAAATTCATGTGACCAGACGCCGGTGGTCAACAAGATTTACTCCATAAACGTTTCCAAAACCAAACACCTACCGACCTCTAGCCTCGTTCAGGTTCCCTCTCACCATCTAGGATTTTCTCAAGGGGGTGACAGCACTCTCTCCAGTTGGCCTGCAGTCCTTGCCACGACGAAAGTCCAGATTCCAGTGAACCTTGCCATTGTAGTCCCGTCCCGCCTAGAGAAGTACTCGAGGCTTCTTGACGTTTCACCGTCCTTGCCTTCCCCTATTGCAATCACCATTTGAAGGGGCTCCAGCCTCCAAGCATACCTGAGTATCCGTAGATAAACAGGGTGTCTTTCCTCTCCACTACTTCACTCTCAACGTGTAACATTCTAATTTTATTTTGCCTTATAAATTTAGAGTTTTATCAAATTAAGTAATTAATTCTTTTAATTAATAATTAAAGCGTTGGGTATTTTCATAAAATACGTTATATTATTTGGGAAAGTACATTTTTATTCGTATATTTTAAAGTAAATTCATTTAAAGTAATTACCCTATTTTAAAAATATATTTTTATACTTTGCTTTGATTTAGATATAACAATATTAAATTATTTTGCGAGTAATATCAATTATTTTATATGTTGTGAGTAATTATTTTCCATATGTGTTGATATAGCAATTTATGTTTAGTGTTGGTTTTTCCTTTAAGCAATAATAATAATAGCTTTTACCTTTCAAAATAAATAAATGAAAAAAAAAATACTGATGAATAGTTAGGAGGGGCATAAAAGTTAAATGTGGGTATGAAACCCTCATCTCTTCCTTCTCCTGCAACAGCCGTCACCCTCCCCCATTTCTTCTTCTTCCATTCCGCCTCTCTCCCAGCCCATCTCCCTCTCTCATCTTGACCTCTCTTCCTTGGCCATCACCGCCGCTCCCTCTGCTTTTGACCACCACCATCATCGCAAAGCCCTTCTTTTTCCCTCCCTGAAACCGCGTGCCGCCGCCACGCTCACGGGCTCTCCTTCCGGTCGTGGTTTCGCCGCTGCTGCCACGAACCAGTTCCACCATCACCGTTGCGTTCTCCCTCTCTCTTGGCTTCCTCCGTCACCTCGCGAAACGCGACCTTCGTCGCTTGTGGAAGCTGCTGCTGCCGTCGTTCCTTGCGGGTGCTGTGGTGGAGCTCGCCGCCGCCGTTACCCAGGGTTGGATCCGCCTTCCTTGGCTGCTCCCACGCTTGATGTTGGTGACTTGGAGCTCGAAGGTTGTCCCCTCTCTTTCCCGGTTCAGACCCGTGCCGTTATCGTCACCGACGCCGATCGTGGATGCCGTGGTTGCTGTGAAGAGGTGATGTTGTGAACCAGTCTGAACCGATGCCGTTTTTGTCCTCCCTACTACTTCAAAAATCACATTTGAGGGTAAATCCCTAATACCTTTTTAATTGCTCTGTGTTATGTTTTAATAATAACAATGATACTAATACTAATAGTAATACTAATTTTAATATTAATTGGTGATAATTATAACATTAAGTTGTTTTTGAATGTTTATGTTGTTTTAGAGAATAAATAGTATTTGAATTAAGTATTAAGTTTTAATTTTACTATTTAAACTATTATTGATTATTGATAATGACTTTGATTAGTTACTCTGATTTGTATAATACCGAGTTGACCATTATGCCGAACGATGAGTTTAAAGGGTATTTTATTTAAATGTGCTGGGTTCCTAAGTAAGTGAGCTGTCGTTTAGCTTAGTGGGATTGTCCCTAGGCTAAACAATACCTCAGTTAATTAGGAACCTAAGATATTCGACATAACATTAATTCGAGTCAAAACATTGAACATTAATTTCAAATTGAAGAGAAGTGCAATTATTTGAAAGTTATAATTGTGACTAGGACTTATTTTGAACAGTGGACACTTCTTTTTAATTCGGAATTAATAGTGTCAGCTACCGGCATTTGATTTTGTGGCTTGAAGCTAAAAACTACTCAACTTTAATGCATTTTTGACGATTATGTTAGTTTTTGAAAGTTAGTGTATTTTCAATAAAAGCAATACTATATAATTGAGAAGACAATGATTTTAATTTGAAACTCTATGTTATTTTGATTTGTGAATTATAATTAAATGATTGCGTGATTTGGAAAACTTACGAAATACTCTGCTTTGAAATATTTTAACTATTGAGATTTCAAATTGAGTCGGTTTTGGCGCATCCCATTGACTACTATCTGTTTTAAAAATATAGTTAGACGATGAAGAACTTTAGGATCAGCAGGGGTGCGAGCATTGAACCGCGTTATGTTGGGCAGCGTTGCACGAAAAGAATCAGGTCTAAGGAAACGCAAGTAAGGGGTGTTTTACCTTGCTTTAGAGAGTATTTTCTGATTAGTTTATAATACTTGCTAAGAATACGTGGGTGTGCTTGCGACTGATTATTCGGGTAATTAATTTAGATTAAAAATAAAGTAAGAAAATAAATGAAATGAGCCATAAATTGATACTTGTGAATGAATATGCATGCTAAATGCTATATGTTATCATGTATGTTTATTGAAGAACATGAACTCTGGTTGTTAATTGTGAATGATTATAAGTGATTATTGTTTGTATACCTGGTTGATTTAAGGAGATATATGTGTATCATATACGTGGTAATTGAGGAATAGAACAACTAAAAGTAAGAGTAGGAACTTGGTAAATTGAATGGTTGAATTGTGATGTTTGGAATTTAATGGTGTGAGTATTTGAAGGTATTGGTTGATTTGGTTGTGAATGATTTTGATTTAAATTAAAAGAGTGACCGAGTTGCAGCTATGATTGATCCCTGTGATACACCGACCCATTAGGTGCCCTATTAGGTGACAAGTTACCCATTAGGCACAAGTTACCCAATCCAGGTGAAAGTTACCTATTAGGTCCCGTAAATGCCCCGTTAGGCGGGTGTATCCAATGGATCAATCATGCTGCACAATAATAATAGTTTTGAAAAGATAAAATGTGAATGTGATGGTAAAAGAGTTGAGATGTTGTTTTTAGTCCTAATGGGTGTCAACCGTGGCCTAATAGGTGGAAAGTTACCTGGATTGGGTGAAAGTCCTAGTGGGTGTGAAATGCCCTAACAGGTGCGCTAATCCCTAATGGTAAAGAAAAGATAAAATGATTTGAAAACTGAAGAGATGTGTGTATGTTGTCCTCTGACCGTGAGGAGACATGCGATGTTATTTGGGTATGTTAGCCTCTGATTGTGAGGTGACATACGGTGTATGATTTCGAAAAAGTGTATGATTTATGGTTATGAGTCGAAAACTGATAATATGAGTAATAGTGTTTGAATATTGAAATTGTGTCTATGTGCTAAATGATATATTTACATGAGTGGGTAATTTATGAGAATGGAAATGGAAAAGAATGAGACTTAACGAAGATATTGGAAAGGTAATATGAATGGAATAAACGAATTGGATACTAATAAGACTGTTTGTTGTGTATGACGCATGTTGGGTTGCCTAAATGAAATTATATGTGCTACGTGCTAATTGTGTTTGACTTGGTAGGTTGTTATGCCTAGTTAGAAACTACTTCTCTATTTCATGTGTAAAGCTCACCCTTGCAACCATTTTTACAGGTTCAAAGTTTGAGCAGACACAGTTGTCGGCCGAGCAGGAGTACACTCCACACCGTGGAGTGTAATTTAGTGTAGAGGGAATTATACTCTTTTTATTATAATTAATTTAATTGGGTATTGAAACAATTCATTGTAAGCCCTGAGTTTTGTTTTACCTTGTCACTAGGGCCTGAAAAATCAGATTAGTATATTTATAGATATTTTCTGAACTGTATTGGTTTGGCAGGTGAAAACTTTAAATTTTTGGGAAGTCCGATAAACAGAGGAAACTCTGTCCGTTTTTCCGGAAAAATATTCTTAAGTATTTCATTTTAAAAAGAAATTTTTAAGTACCATTTTTATTAAAATCCAAAATTTACTAAATAATTGTGAGGGTGTTACATTATGGTATCAGAGCAGTTTCCCTCGGCCTTTGGAGTTTGGACTCACAACTCCTATGGTTTACTCATCAAGCGAGTAACGTTAGAGGTCTAAGTTAATTAGATTAGGGATTTGAATTTAGGAGACTTTGTATCACATTTCAAATTTTATAATTGAATTCTTAGTGTTGTTCCGGATTTTGTAAAGTGCCCGAACCCAATATTCTTAACTGTTGTATTGTCATACTTGGAAAACGTGTAATTGTCAAGACTAAGGGCAATGAAAGACCCCAACGGGCTAGGGCATGCTAGCTGCCACCCCAACGGGAAGGATTAACCCTTAGTATTGAATCAAGAGCACAAATTCCAATGGTGACAATTTAGATTAAATAATTCCAATGGCATTTCTATACATTTAAAATCGTGAATTAAGTTGTGTCACTCTCCTCAATCATGATTCTGTTTCTGTTGTGCATAACCTTAACATTGGTTTAGCGTCTTGAACCTTTATTTCTTCGTTCAAATCTTGACATCTTAGATATTAATTGTTGAATCTAAAATTCATTCTCCTGCGAATATCAATCGATTGTGAATGATTTTTATTAATGCGTGATGCACTTACTAATGTACAACTTCTTGAGTACGTTGCATCCATCATTCTCATTTCTATGCGAACACTTGAATTCTAAACCAAAAACTTACCTATTCTTGTTCTTGCATGGGTTGGATCTTACATACACCCATGGCCTTTTGATATCGAATAGAATTCCTTTATTGTCATCGATGATCGAATTTCTATTCTTAATGAATAAGATTCCTTGTGGTTCAAACGTAATTGGAGAGTCGTTAGTTCTTCCTTTAATCATGTCTTAGCTATGAAGGCATAATGCAGTTGCAACTTGACAAGTTGACCCTTGAACTTGTCTTGGTAAAGTAATCCTTATCCTCTCTTATACGCCAATAAATTCAATTGCTTGGTGATTCTTTTCAATTCCAATTGCATCGTGATTGTCATAGACTCGAATTGTCTCTTGCAAAGTTTAAAATACATACTTTCTAGTTTGGATACGCTCCAAGTAACATGCAACCCTTTTCGTATGGCCTATGACTGCATGAGCATGCTTATTTCGGGTCATGACTCTACCGCTTTTGATAGTGGTGACTCTTGAGACCTTGTCCTTACTCTTTAATACTTTGAAAATTATTTTTGATAATCTCTTGATTTGTCTAATCCTTAGATTTGATTGAAACTTTCCTGAGTCTACTAAATCACGTTTCTCAAATGTGTAGTCAACAAACATTCTTATCCTATCTAGAATAAGGTTGTCATCCAAAAAAATCGATGTCCCATGTTATCGTTCTATTGTCTAATTGGCGATCCGAGACGATCAATTGCCTTGTTCCTTGATGGGTTGCTTTGGATTTCGCCTTACTTGATTAATTATTCTATGCCGTGCGAAGAATTTAGTAAACTCGTGGAATTTGACATCGGAATTGATCAAAACTTTGTTCGGAACGACGAAGACGCATCAAAGACTAGACAATGCAAGAATGACCTCAGTAAAAGGATGGAGTTTACCTCTTGTCTTATGAGTTAGATTAAGCACCTTGTTTGTTGTAGCTGGCTAAGTTTATTGGAATAATACTCAGGGATTCTCGAATCCTAACCTTACGGTTTTCCCTAATCAAATTTCGAGGACGAAATTTCTTTTTGGGGGGAAGGATTGTAACATCCTAATTTTCTTTTGCCTTATAAATTTAGAGTTTGATCAAATTAAGTAATTAATTCTTTTAATTAATAATTAAAGCGTTGGGTATTTTCATAAAATACGTTATATTATTTGGGAAAGTACATTTTTATTCGTATATTTTAAAGTAAATTCATTTAAAGTAATTATCCTATTTTAAAAATATATTTTTATACTTTGCTTTGATTTAGATATAACAATATTAAATTATTTTGCGAGTAATATCAATTATTTTATATGTTGTGAGTAATTATTTTCCATATGTGTTGATATAGCAATTTATGTTTAGTGTTGGTTTTTCCTTTAAGCAATAATAATAATAGCTTTTACCTTTCAAAATAAATAAATGAAAAAAAAAATACTGATGAATAGTTAGGAGGGGCATAAAAGTAAAATGAGGGTATGAAACCCTCATCTCTTCCTTCTCCTGGAAGAGCCGTCACCCTCCCCCATTTCTTCTTCTTCCATTCCGCCTCTCTCTCAGCCCATCTCCCTCTCTCATCTTGACCTCTCTTCCTTGGCCATCACCGCCGCTCCCTCTGCTTTTGACCACCACCATCATCGCAAAGCCCTTCTTTTTCCCTCCCTGAAACCGCGTGCCGCCGCCACGCTCACGGGCTCTCCTTCCGGTCGCGGTTTCGCCGCTGCTGCCACGAACCAGTTCCACCATCACCGTTGCGTTCTCCCTCTCTCTTGGCTTCCTCCGTCACCTCGCGAAACGCGACCTCCGTCGCTTGTGGAAGCTGCTGCTGCCGTCGTTCCTTGCGGGTGCTGTGGTGGAGCTCGCCGCCGCTGTTACCCAGGGTTGGATCCGCCCTCCTTGGCTGCTCCCACGCTTGATGTTGGTGACTTGGAGCTCGAAGGTTGTCCCCTCTCTTTCCCGGTTCAGACCCGTGCCTCTATCGTCACCGACGGCGATCGTGGATGTCGTGGTTGCTGTGAAGAGGTGATGCTGTGAACCAGTCTGAACCGATGCCGTTTTTGTCCTCCCTGCTACTTCAAAAATCACATTTGAGGGTAAATCCCTAATACCTTTTTAACTCCTCTGTGTTATGTTTTAATAATAACAATGACACTAATACTAATAGTAATACTAATTTTAATATTAATTGGTGATAATTATAACATTAAATTGTTTTTGAATGTTTATGTTGTTTTAGAGAATAAATAGTATTTGAATTAAGTATTAAGTTTTAATTTTACTATTTAAACTATTATTGATTATTGATAATGACTTTGATTAGTTACTCTGATTTGTATAATACCGAGTTGACCATTATGACGAACGATGAGTTTAAAGGGTATTTTATTTAAATGTGCTGGGTCCCTAAGTAAGTGAGCTGTCGTTTAGCTTAGTGGGATTGTCCCTAGGCTAAACCATACCTCAGTTAATTAGGAACCTAAGATATTCGGCATAACATTAATTCGAGTCAAAACGTTGAACATTAATTTCAAATTGAAGAGAAGTGCAATTATTTGAAAGTTATAATTGTGACTAGGACTTATTTTGAACAGTGGACACTTCTTTTTAATTCGAAATTAATAGTGTCAGGTACCGGCATTTGATTTTGTGGCTTGAAGCTAAAAACTACTCAACTTTAATGCATTTTTGACGATTATGTTAGTTTTTGAAAGTTAGTGTATTTTCAATAAAAACAATACTATATAATTGAGAAGACAATGATTTTAATTTGAAACTCTATGTTATTTTGATTTGTGAATTATAATTAAATGATTGCGTGATTTGAAAAACTTACGAAATACTCTGCTTTGAAATATTTTAACTATTGAGATTTCAAATTGAGTCGGTTTTGGCGCATCCCATTGACTACTATCTGATTTAATAATATAGTTAGACGATGAAGAACTTTAGGATCAGCAGGGGTGCGAACATTGAACCGCGTTATGTTGGGCAGCGTTGCACGAAAAGAATCAGGTCTAAGGAAACGCAAGTAAGGGGTGTTTTACCTTGCTTTAGAGAGTATTTTCTGATTAGTTTATAATACTTGCTAAGAATACGTGGGTGTGCTTGCGACTGATTATTCGCGTAATTAATTTAGATTAAAAATAAAGTAAGAAAATAAATGAAATGAGCCATAAATTGATACTTGTGAATGAATATGCATGCTAAATGCTATATGTTATCATGTATGTTTATTGAAGAACATGAACTCTGGTTGTTAATTGTGAATGATTATAAGTGATTATTGTTTGTATACCTGGTTGATTTAAGGAGATATATGTGTATCATATAAGTGGTAATTGAGGAATAGAACAACTAAAAGTAAGAGTAGGAACTTGGTAAATTGAATGGTTGAATTGTGATGTTTGGAATTTAATGGTGTGAGTATTTGAAGGTATTGGTTGATTTGGTTGTGAATGATTTTGATTTAAATTAAAAGAGTGACCGAGTTGCAGCTATGATTGATCCCTGTGATACACCGACCCATTAGGTGCCCTGTTAGGTGACAAGTTACCCAATCCAGGTGAAAGTTACCTATTAGGTCCCGTAAATGCCCCGTTAGGCGGGTGTATCCAATGGATCAATCATGCTGCACAATAATAATAGTTTTGAAAAGATAAAATGTGAATGTGATGGTAAAAGAGTTGAGATGTTGTTTTTAGTCCTAATGGGTGTCAACCGTGGCCTAATAGGTGGAAAGTTACCTGGATTGGGTGAAAGTCCTAGTGGGTGTGAAATGCCCTAACAGGTGCGCTAATCCCTAATGGTAAAGAAAAGATAAAATGATTTGAAAACTGAAGAGATGTGTGTATGTTGTCCTCTGACCGTGAGGAGACATGCGATGTTATTTGGGTATGTTAGCCTCTGATTGTGAGGTGACATACGGTGTATGATTTCGAAAAAGTGTATGATTTATGGTTATGAGTCGAAAACTGATAATATGAGTAATAGTGTTTGAATATTGAAATTGTGTCTATGTGCTAAATGATATATTGACATGAGTTGGTAATTTATGAGAATGGAAATGGAAAAGAATGAGACTTAACGAAGATATTGGAAAGGTAATATGAATGGAATAAACGAATTGGATACTAATAAGACTGTTTGTTGTGTATGACGCATGTTGGGTTGCCTAAATGAAATTATATGTGCTACGTGCTAATTGTGTTTGACTTGGTAGGTTATTATGCCTAGTTAGAAACTACTTCTCTATTTCATGTGTAAAGCTCACCCTTGCAACCATTTTTACAGGTTCAAAGTTTGAGCAGACACAGTTGTCGGCCGAGCAGGAGTACACTCCACACCGTGGAGTGTAATTTAGTGTAGAGGGAATTATACTCTTTTTATTATAATTAATTTAATTGGGTATTGAAACAATTCGTTGTAAGCCCTGAGTTTTGTTTTACCTTGTCAGTAGGGCCTGAAAAATCATATTAGTATATTTATAGATATTTTCTGAACTTTACTGGTTTGGCAGGTGAAAACTTTAAATTTTTGGGAAGTCCGATAAACAGAGGAAACTCTGTCCTTTTTTCCGGAAAAATATTCTTAAGTATTTCATTTTAAAAAGAAATTTTTAAGTACCATTTTTATTAAAATCCAAAATTTACTAAATAATTGTGAGGGTGTTACACAACGCAAGGTTTAGAAAGGGGTTCCTAAATCTTTTAAATTATTGAAATTTTTTACTAAGTTAACCATTCATAATTGTGGTCGACCCATTCTAGCCACACTTCTAACGGGCCTCGACCTCTAAGGGATTAACCTATCATAGGCGCTTTCATGCCATAGTAAATTCCAAACCAAGTTCACAACCACGACATTCCATTCACGTGGTCGGCAAAACTTAATGATCGAGCACGTCACCTTGACAGTGCGAACAGGGGATAACATTATAAACTTTATAAATTTCCATAAAGATTCCATACCAATTCCTTAACCATAAAGCCTTTTAATCAATTCCCAAAATTATCCAATATAACATCATATCAACTCATTAACCTCCAATAACCAGATTTTTAACATATAAGCCGGACATGTTATCATTATGCATTTAACAATATATAAATCTCATAATAATAAAGCCAACATCATAATAAATCAGAATCCATAACATATACAATCATTATAAAGGGATCGTGTTTTCGTATGAACGGCGGGACACACACACAATTGTCGTTCTACTACTCACCCGATAGATCCCTAGTTCCGACCTTTGAGATAATACGGAACGTCCTAATATTACCCTACATGCCACTATGTCTTAAGAAGGCTTCTCTCTCACCTTGAGTTGAAGCTACAAATTAGTGTTCTCCTGAGTTGAAGTCACGTCACCCGAATCCGAATAAATTGAAAGCCTTTACCAAATAATATTTACAAAATAATTCCATAAATAACTACTCAACTCCAATTAAGCAAACCACAAGATACATATCCTTAACAACAATTTTCGTCATCACTTTTAGGAATCCAAAAGACTTGAACCAAAACTTCCAATAAATCATTTTTTACAAAATCAAAACCTTTAAAATATCAATACAATTTTTTTACAACTAATTATTAAATCAAAAGGGATCATTCATACTTTCATTAACTCAAAATCAATTCCAAAGGTTTATATAACAATTACCACCCAAAGATTATCACAAGCCACTTAAAACAATTAGCTTAAACTAGATGCAACCTTTTTAATCATTTGGATAGCCAAGAAACACATTCTTAAAAATCAATTTTAACATTTATACAAACACCTTAACACATCAACAATCATTCTAAAATATAACTTCCTTCACTTATCAAGTCAAAACAAATTCTAAAGTTGATGTAACTCAAACTAAAATTCTGGACAGCATTATAACACAAACTCAAAAATCACTTTTCTTATTGTTAGCTTATTCAAAAATCATGCTACTTTCTCCCGTAACTTAATTACAAGTTCTATTATCTAGTTAACATTTAAATATCACATAACTATATAAAAATCTTTTCTGGACAGCAACACAAAATAAAGTTGCATCACTTCACATTCACCCGAAAATTCATTCTCTTCAATTTCCTACTAAAAGATACACACACCAAAGTCTAAAAAATCAAATTAAACGTACTAAAATAATATATTTCCACACTTATTCAATTATGGACAACAACTTAAATTTCTTGTAAAAAAAATCATTTTAATTCACATTAAAATCTTACATACATACTATTATAAATAAACTAGCACATATACTGTCCATCATCAAAATCACATAAAAAAAAAGTTCTTTATTTGGCCATACGGCCCTACTAAATATATTCCAGAATATAATTTTTTTTAATATATATATCATCTAATTAATGCACATATATCATAGCAATTTAAACAATTACAAAGAACTCTAATTCTTAGATTTCATCATATTTTTTTTTTAAACATGCTTCGGTATTTTTTTTTAAAGAACTTTCATTTTAACATTTATATATACACCTACACACACAAACATATATATATATATATATATATATATATATATATATACCAAAGATTAAACAAATACAACTTTTAACTACTCACTTAAACACATAAAACCTACTAATCAATAACTATATGTGCCATTCGGCCAAAAAGAAAAATATGTGCAGCCACTGCATTTTTTCTTTTATAAAAAAATCAATTTAACAAAAGCAAACATATACATAAATCCTAAAATCATACATTATTTAATCAAAGACATGTCATCACACGTAGAAAATTAAAGAACAACAATTCAAACTTTCAATCATTTAGGCATCAATTTGGTTTTAACAAAAATAAAGCCATCTATTTAGATATTATTCTATAAAAAATTTTATAATCAATCATATAACAATAAAATAAAACACGTACATGTCCATAAGGTTCTTGTACTAGTAATAAGGATTATAAGATAAGTATTAGGAATAATTGTAGCAGTAGCAACAATATTGCAATTTTTTTTTACTTTTTTTTTTAGATTAGTTAAGAGGCTTAACTATTCAAGACAAAAAACACATAAACCCATTAGTCATGATGAAACTAATAGTAAAAATTACAAAAACATTATTTTTCAGAAAAAAAAAAAGAGAATATCATAACAAGCTTAAGAACATTTAGAAGTAAATAGAGAGCTTTATGAAAATTCATCTTTACATCAAAATAAAGTATAGAAAGATAAACAAAAGAATATACAGATACCTTATCTCCTACCGCAAATAATCCTCTTATGTATGACTCAACCCCAAATTATTTTTAGAAAAGTTTTTAAAACTTGAAGGAGTAGAAGAGATTACTATACTTTTCATGAAAATTGTAACACCTAATTTTATTTACCCTTTTATACCCTTAATTAAAAATAGCAACTTGAAAATTTCATTTTTAGACTTATGAATTAATTAGGAAAAACATTTAGTTACTTTTACTCGTATGAAAATCTCCCGTCAAACGGACGGAGTTTCGTTTGTTTTTAGGACTTTCCCAAAATTTCTGGTTTTCCTGCAACCTGATAAATAACAACATTTTCAAATAGCAAAGCCAGCAGGGCTATTCACATATATCACAGCTTGTGCATCTTCGTGCACGCATCAGAAACAAGTTTAAAACATCAGAATCTAGTCATCAGAGTTAGCGGAATATAAACAAGTTAGGAAAACAGTTTTTCCCCAAAATAGACCCCTTTCCCAAAAGGAGTCGTCCTGGGCCCCCAAAAGCTATTTACATTTATATACAACAAAAAGTATTCACATCATCGGGCCCAGGACATTCCCATGTCCTATTTAATAATAAGTGACCTACTCTCCCTGTGAGGGAGAGTACTCCTGCTCGGCCTGATCTTGTGCAAACTCTTCCTCAGTACCTGTGGTGATAGTAAGGAGTGAGTATTACACATAAAATGGGGAGGCAGTTTCCAATTAAGACATAATGCAACACTAAGCCATACACAAATAACAATTCAATGTCAACATAATAAGAGTCAATTCACCACAATTCAATTTCAAGTATTCATTAGTTTCTCAAATCGATTTTTATTAAACATTTTCTTAAGTCTTTCGTTCCATGTATTTTAATCATATTTATGTTCGTTTTATCTGTCCCTGGTCACGACCTACTGCGTCTGCACTCCTGTGCACTCACGACTTACTGCGTCCGGGTAAATCCCCTGGTCACGACCTACTGCGCTCGCACCACCGCGCGAAAGCGACTTACTGCGTCCGGGTGTGTTTCTCAATCCCCTGGTCACGACCTACTGCGCTCGCACCACCGCGCGAAAGTGACTTACTGCGTCCGGGTAATCCCCTGGTCACGACCTACTGCGTTCGCACCCCCGTGCGAAAACGACTTACTGCGTCCGGGTAAAATACAATCTCCCCTGGCTGAGCCTGGGTATAATATAATTAGTTCTGTTATCATTATCAATTCATTAACACATTTCCATTTCCCAAAATTAATCACCTCATTACACATTTCTACTATCCAATGATCACAAATGTATTTTTTTAATTTAATTAGCACAATTCATTTTAATATCACAACTCAAATTATTAAACAACATAAGCATTTAATTCATCAACATCACCAAATCACAAAATGCAATATATCAACATCATAATAAATTCCCTAAGTCACAAATTCTATTCTAACAATTATCTTATATCATATTAACCTAAACTAACACAAATATCTTAGTACTCATTATATGCATAACGTAAACTAAACCCCAGAGTAAGGTAATACTCACTATAACCCACTCCTTACCTTAAATTAGTAAAGAGAAATAGAACCTTAGTGAGCCCTAGCTCAAAATCTTGGAAACTTTGAACTTCCTAAGTCTAGCTTGCCACCTCAATAAGGAAATGATGAAGTGATCCTTGTCTTTGCCTTGGTTTGAGTTGGAAAGGCATGAAACAAAATCCCTATATCATAAAGAGTGCAAGAATCCTAGGGTTTTAGAGCACAATTTCTATGAGTTAAGGAAAGTTGAAATGGAAAGGAAAATAACTCATGATATAAGCTTGCTTACCACAAATTAATGGTGGAAATTGAAAAAAAACCAAGGAGAAAGAGGGTGGGTGCAACTCGTGAGCCAAGGAGGAAGAGGAGTGAGGCTTCAATCAACATCCATGGTGCACACTTGATGAGCTTTGGTTGATTTTGGGTTGAGGTGCCCAAGAATCAAAGGTGGTTGGTGGATTTGAAGTTGAGAGAAAGTTGATGAAGGAGATGGGTAGATGATGGTGTGAAAGTGTGAGAGAATGAGGTGATGTTGGTGCCTTAATCCCATGCCATGAGCTGAGGAATCGTGTGGCTGGGAACAAAACTTTGGCCCCAAGTTTAATTTTGGACGCACCGGATCTGATCTGGTGTGCGTCGCGCGCCTGATCGCCAGATTTTGCGCCTGAGCGCAGGATCAGCACCAGCACCAAGCTGGTGCATGGCTGGTGCGCCAGCTGTTGGGTGTTGGGGGAGTTTGGCGCGCCAGAACGGAACGGTGCGTGGCTGGTGGGATTTTATGCGCGCCTGAGCGCACCAAATGGTGCGCCTGAGCGAAAAACTCCCTGTCTCAGCACCAATGAATAGTGGTGCACGCCTGGGCGTGCACCGGTGCGCCTGGGCGTGCACCAGGATTTCCAATTTTCGATTCGCCGTAACTTTTTCGTCGACCGTCGGATCAAGTCCAAATTTTTAGACATGCTTCTTTACCCCATAAACTTCATATCTAACGGTGGAATTTATTTTCTTAGCTTCCTATAATAAATTTCTAATTTTCTCTTTTCGGTCGATTTCTAACATCTAAAACGCCGATTTAACTCCCGATTTCGCTTATTTGACTCTGCCCAAAGCCACAACTGCATTCTATACAACTCCTAGGACTTATAATCACCACTCACATCTCTACCAAAATTCATTAAGTTACTTTTCCTATTTTTCTAAGGTTTTTAATAATTATTTCATTTAAATAAAAGCTTAGGATGTTACAATTCTCCCCCACTTACTGGAATTTCGTCCCCGAAATTCCATTTTGTGCCTCAATTGGAGAACCACCCTACTGATAAAACTTTAGCCTACGGTTTGGATTTTCCTCCCATTTTAGTTCGTCTACTTCTCGACTCACTTTTACTTAGACAAAACCCAAGTTGGATTGCTAAGTCGCTCCCCCACTTGGCATTAACATACTATATCATCTCGATACCCTAAGGTAAGAGACCGATTGTATCAGCTTTTGATCGTCTCCCATGGAACTTCCGACGAAGAACGCAAGAATTAAACGATGACAATTACTAAATCCATAGAATTTCACGAAGAATTTATGTTGCTATTTTAGGGAGACAGAATAAGATCATGTAATCCACAGACTTTTGCAGAATACAACGGATCATGGCTAGAACTCTACTCGTCCATAAGGAACGATCCGAGTAGATAAAACGGGGACTCCAGGGATAATGAATATTCCCGGATGAGAATTAAGGGTAAATCGTGAACTCGCTCTTCTTAGTCGGCTGGAAGGAGGCAATCTTTGATTATGACGTAAAAGCCACTACTCTATAATTGCATCGGACCAAATAGAATAAGAAGAAGGACATCCACTTTTACTAATCGAATCATTAGTCAAAGTTTCACAGAAATAGTAATGGAGCATTCAAATGATGATTGGGTAATCATGATCCAAGGTGGTCATATATATACTTGAGATCTAGGTGTTTCCTTGTTCACTAAGCTAACTCTATAGAGTTATAAACCAAGTCTTGATGCTTGTTAATGACCAAACTTTCACCTACTTTGAATCAAACCTTCAAGGATGCTTGAATAAATTCGGTATAGACTAAGAGTGTCTATGGAATTTGACTCTTATGTCACTTTTAAGAGTCACAACACGCTTAAGATTCACATCACTTCTACGATTGATGGCCAAGCGGTGTTTCACCACTTGTGGTTGGTCAGTCATTAAAATTGTTCAGTCTCGATGTGGAAACTTCACAAATTTATTAAGATTTGTTATCATGACAGAGGGTCATATAGGAATCTTAGTAAGGTTCCCAGTAAGTTCTGGGTTACCCATATTCGGTTCGGTCTCTATGATAGTTAGAATTAACTCCTGTAAGGTTTTGCTTAACTCGTCCCAGAATTCTAATATGCATCAATACTATTCTACGACAGAGAAAAATATCATAAGGTTCTCCTTCCTTCCGTTTTGTTCTAGGTTAAATTCTAGATTTTACAACAAGTTTTGGGAAGGGTATTTTCCGGTCAGTTGATTTTCTTACAAGGGTTTTACTTCTTGGAAGCCACTGTTTCAACTGTCTCGATTTCACTTAAAAGGTTGTGATGATAGCATCCATTAATAGATGCGAAGATTGAGGTGATCAATCCCAACCTCACGTCTATTAACAGTACATCACTGTTAAATGGTTGTTGACAATGTTATCATTTAACAAATGCAAGGATTAGAGTGATCAGTTCTAACCTCACACTCCATTAGATAATAACATTATCGCAGTTCTTGCTTAAGCGTTTTAACTAATGCCTTACACTTATAAGCTCTTTCTAAGGTCAGATTTGTTTTGGTATATGACTAAATTTTTCCACGGTTTTCTGTTATAAGGACTCAGAAGTTCTAAGTCTTTTCCTATGACCACTAATTTCCAGAACGAGACCTAAATCAGGAATACAATCCAAGGAATGTAGCTATCAAAGCGACGTCGAAGAAAATCGCTTCCTACAATACCTAGGGGCATTGGTTGATTGATTTTCGTTCGCTTAGGCCCAACATTAACTTATTTTGAACTATTGGCCAGCCATTTAAAATAGATAGAGGGAGTATACTTCATATGGTTTTACTAAAAGCTTAACAAGGGTAGAAACTTACAGCTCCTAAGATGTTCATAATTTTATAGGGCGACTAGGGAAAATTTGCTAGAATACTTAATTTCCTAATTCCAACAATAACTACAAAAGATCGCAACATACAAGACGTACCCCTCGGAATATGCTGACTTCCAGGTGCCTGCTGCTGCTGTAACATAACTTCTTCCTCCCGTACACCCTTCAGGGGACAATTTGCAATGAAATGCCCCGGTTGCCCACATTGAAAACAAGTCAAATTCCTCCTGGTTTGATTCCGATACCAGCATTCTCCCCCATGCTTCTTCCCACAATGGACACAAGTAGACTTGGGAAACTGACGGGTTACCATCCGCCTTGCTTTCTTTGAAGTAACCCTCTCGATCTTAGGTTTAGAATGAACCTTTGATTTCCCTGTGGCACCTTTCGACCTCGCCACACCTTTATCCCAAACGCTGGCCCAATGTACTAGCTGAGCAAAGTTGTCCTTGGGTACCTCTCCAAGAACTGCTCTAAGATCTCCACGGAGTCCTGCAAGGAACTTGATGCATTTGATTTCTTCATTCACACCCTTATAGCTGATAGCATAGCGAATCAGATCCTCAAATTTCCCCGCATATTCATCAACACTCATGTTCTCTTGTTTCAAGCATAGGAAAGCACGTTCCTTCTCCTTTCGGACATCTTCGAAAAGATATTTTCCCCGGAACCTTTCCTTGAATGCATCCCATGTCACTTTTTGTTCATTGGTCTCCATACACTTTTGAACCTGCTCCCACCACTGCTCTGCTTCTCCAACAAGTGCATATTGAACCAAAAGGACTTTCTATTCCTCAGGCGGCGATATATCGTGGAGAATTTCTTCTATATCCCGAAGCCACTTCCGAGTTACATTCGGATTATAGCCACTCTCAAACTTAGGGGGACCATGCCACTTGAATTCAGTCAACCAATGAATTTCAGCTGGAGAGGGATCCTGAATTGCCTGAGATGACTGGTTAAGTGAGGCTATGGTTGTCACAACCGTAGCCACCAATTCAGCTTGCCTTTGATTGATTTGGACCAAACTCTCTATGATTGCAGCGATCCTATCATCGTCACTGCGCCTGCTTGCCATAACTTCTAATACTAGAAAAATGACAAGTTAATACATATATTATTTAGCAGTAATAACTACTCTATCTTATTACTCTAATTTAATCACTTATTTGCTCATATCGGTTACTCACCAAGTGAGCAACCATTTGGAGATGTGAGTCCACACTCCAAAGGCCGAGGGAAACTGCTCTGATACCATAATTGTAATACCTAATTTTATTTACCCTTTTATACCCTTAATTAAAAATAGCAACTTGAAAATTTCATTTCTAGACTTATGAATTAATTAGGAAAAACATTTAGTTACTTTTACTCGTATGAAAATCTCCCGTCAAACGGACGGAGTTTCGTTTGTTTTTAGGACTTTCCCAAAATTTCTGGTTTTCCTGCAACCTGATAAATAACAACATTTTCAAATAGCAAAGCCAGCAGGGCTATTCACATATATCACAGCTTGTGCATCTTCGTGCACGCATCAGAAACAAGTTTAAAACATCAGAATCTAGTCATCAGAGTTAGCGGAATATAAACAAGTTAGGAAAACAGTTTTTCCCCAAAATAGACCCCTTTCCCAAAAGGAGTCGTCCTGGGCCCCCAAAAGCTATTTACATTTATATACAACAAAAAGTATTCACATCATCGGGCCCAGGACATTCCCATGTCCTATTTAATAATAAGTGACCTACTCTCCCTGTGAGGGAGAGTACTCCTGCTCGGCCTGATCTTGTGCAAACTCTTCCTCAGTACCTGTGGTGATAGTAAGGAGTGAGTATTACACATAAAATGGGGAGGCAGTTTCCAATTAAGACATAATGCAACACTAAGCCATACACAAATAACAATTCAATGTCAACATAATAAGAGTCAATTCACCACAATTCAATTTCAAGTATTCATTAGTTTCTCAAATCGATTTTTATTAAACATTTTCTTAAGTCTTTCGTTCCATGTATTTTAATCATATTTATGTTCGTTTTATCTGTCCCTGGTCACGACCTACTGCGTCTGCACTCCTGTGCACTCACGACTTACTGCGTCCGGGTAAATCCCCTGGTCACGACCTACTGCGCTCGCACCACCGCGCGAAAGCGACTTACTGCGTCCGGGTGTGTTTCTCAATCCCCTGGTCACGACCTACTGCGCTCGCACCACCGCGCGAAAGTGACTTACTGCGTCCGGGTAATCCCCTGGTCACGACCTACTGCGTTCGCACCCCCGTGCGAAAACGACTTACTGCGTCCGGGTAAAATACAATCTCCCCTGGCTGAGCCTGGGTATAATATAATTAGTTCTGTTATCATTATCAATTCATTAACACATTTCCATTTCCCAAAATTAATCACCTCATTACACATTTCTACTATCCAATGATCACAAATGTATTTTTTTAATTTAATTAGCACAATTCATTTTAATATCACAACTCAAATTATTAAACAACATAAGCATTTAATTCATCAACATCACCAAATCACAAAATGCAATATATCAACATCATAATAAATTCCCTAAGTCACAAATTCTATTCTAACAATTATCTTATATCATATTAACCTAAACTAACACAAATATCTTAGTACTCATTATATGCATAACGTAAACTAAACCCCAGAGTAAGGTAATACTCACTATAACCCACTCCTTACCTTAAATTAGTAAAGAGAAATAGAACCTTAGTGAGCCCTAGCTCAATATCTTGGAAACTTTGAACTTCCTAAGTCAAGCTTGCCACCTCAATAAGGAAATGATGAAGTGATCCTTGTCTTTGCCTTGGTTTGAGTTGGAAAAGCATGAAACAAAATCCCTATATCATAAAGAGTGCAAGAATCCTAGGGTTTTAGAGCACAATTTCTATGAGTTAAGGAAAGTTGAAATGGAAAGGAAAATAACTCATGATATAAGCTTGCTCACCACAAATTAATGGTGGAAATTGAAAAAAAACCAAGGAGAAAGAGGGTGGGTGCAACTCGTGAGCCAAGGACGAAGAGGAGTGAGGCTTCAATCAACATCCATGGTGCACACTTGATGAGCTTTGGTTGATTTTGGGTTGAGGTGCCCAAGAATCAAAGGTGGTTGGTGGATTTGAAGTTGAGAGAAAGTTGATGAAGGAGATGGGTAGATGATGGTGTGAAAGTGTGAGGGAATGAGGTGATGTTGGTGCCTTAATCCCATGCCATGAGCTGAGGAATCGTGTGGCTGGGAACAAAACTTTGGCCCCAAGTTTAATTTTGGACGCACCAGATCTGATCTGGTGTGCGTCGCGCGCCTGAGCGCTAGATTTTGCGCCTGAGCGCAGGATCAGCACCAGCACCAAGCTGGTGCATGGCTGGTGCGCCAGCTGCTGGGTGTTGGGGGAGTTTGGCGCGCCAGAACGGAACGGTGCGTGGCTGGTGGGATTTTATGCGCCCCTGAGCGGTGCGACTAAGCGAAAAACTCCCTGTCTCAGCACCAATGAATAGTGGTGCACGCCTGTGCGCCTGGGCGTGCACCAGGATTTCCAATTTTCGATTCGCCGTAACTTTTTCGTCGACCGTCGGATCGAGTCCAAATTTTTAGACATGCTTCTTTACCCCATAAACTTCATATCCAATGGTGGAATTTATTTTCTTAGCTTCCTATAATAAATTTCTAATTTTCTCTTTTCGGTCAATTTCTAACATCTAAAACGCCGATTTAACTCCTGATTTCGCTTATTTGACTCTGCCCAAAGCCACAACTGCATTCTATACAACTCCTAGGACTTATAATCACCACTCACATCTCTACCAAAATTCATTAAGTTACTTTTCCTATTTTTCTAAGGTTTTTAATAATTATTTCATTTAAATAAAAGCTTAGGATGTTACAAAAATCAAAACCAAGCAAAATCAAAATGCATAAGAACAACTTAAACAGTAACATCCTCACATTAATTAGTTAATTTATAAGTTTTAAACAAAATCAGAGTTTGAAAATTCTTTTTAAAACTTAATTTTCTTTAAAGGTTTTTACGGAAAACCGACAGATTCCTCTGTTTTCCGGACTTCCCAAAATTTTTCTTCTTAAAACCTGTCAGTCCAAGTGTAACACCCCGCATTTTTCCCATACGTGCGAGAACGAATTTTGTTAAAAAGAGATTTGGAATGTGATTTATAAAAGATTTTCGGAAAAATGTTTTGTGTGGGTAAGAAATGAGGTACTGGTTTTCAAGGATTTTTATAAACAAGATGTTTTCCTAAAAGAGAAGTGAATGATTTTGTTAAAATGTGTTTTTATTGAAAAGTGATTTTGTTTGAAATTGAGTTTTGGGTCTGTTAACTTGGAAAATTTGCAACTTTTTAACCGTAATTAGGATTTTTACAAACTTTATATCAAAACGATCGTAACAAAACGTAGATTTTAAAAATATGGTTTTCAGATTTTTCTGGTTGTTTTATAAGAATTTATCTTAAGAATTATAAATACGAGTTTTAGAATTTGTATTCCAAAGAAAATGAATTTAACAATTCTGGTTTGAAAATTTTGTAGGATATGTGTTTGATTTAATGTATGTGATAAGTGCTTGTTTTGATTACTTGGGTGAATGTGATTGTTTGAATTTATTGCATTATTGAATGAATTACTGATTAGAATGTTTAAGTGAATGTGCTTGAGAAGTAAAATTTTAAAATGAATAAGTGTGTGTGTACAATACGGTAGGTGTGTATGTGTATATGTATGTATGTATATATGTGTATATACGTGTGTGTGTATGTTAGAAGCATGAGCCCTAGAAACTTATGGATTAAGCAAGTAGTAACCAAACCAAACTAGGAGCCAAACTAAGTTAGTCATGGAACCAAACCCTAACTAGTCTTCAACCTAGAATGACCCCTAGTAAGCTAGCCCACTCCACCTTGTCCCCTTTGACTTTGGTGACCTAAGCCATGCAACTTTTTGTCAAGACCAAACCGCCCCTCCCCTTGATGCATGACTCAACCAAGAATTGAGGGCAAAGAGGGAATTGTGAGTTAACCTATATATCTTAAAAGCTCTAGTTCATTCACCCTTTCATTTTACTTCTTCACTTCCACCGTACCAACACAAACACTACACACTATTTCTAAGAGACTTCTTAAACTCTTAGAAAGAAAAGAAAATAGAGAGAAAAAGAGAAAGGTGGCCGAGACTTGAAGGAGGAGGAAGGAGGAAGATCCAAATTCAACCAAGCCTTGTCCCTTGTAGATCAAGAGCCTTAGGAACTAGAAGAACAATTCCATTCATGGTAGGATTCAAGGAGCTTGAAGAAGACTTGTAATAGTTTAAGTTTTTCTTTTTTAGATCCATCTCTTTTTCTTCCTTGCATGTTAAATTTTTTATAAGTTTAAAGATGGTATATGTGTTATCCATCTTTGATCTTGGACTTTAAGGACTTATAACAATTTGTAATATGTGATTTTGATGCTTTATGTTACGGTTGAGTGTCCCTTTGATGGATCTAGTGTTTTCTTAACTAAAACTTTAAAGATCTAAAGAAAATCAAGATTTTTGTGAAGATCTAAAATGAATCCTTCTTGCATGTTTATTTTATTGTTTAGATCCGTGAATTCTAAGTGTGTTTATGTGAATATTTGGCATGAAAATTCATGATCTAAACTTGCTTAAATTTTTGAGAAACCCTTTGATCTTGTATGTTAAATCTTTTGTTAAAATCTTGATCTATGACTCTTTGATGAATGAAAGTATGATTTAAACTTAACCAATACTAAAGTAAAACTCTTTGGCTTTGCATGTTAAACCTTTTTACTAAACCATGACTTATTATGTGTTTTTATATTTATTTGATGAATTAAAATGTTTAGATCCTTGAAGTTGCATGCTGTTTTTCAAGATTAAAGATAATGTTTTCTCTTCTTTTATATATGATTCGGTTTATAAGGAAAAGATTAAAGTAACAAGTTTTAAATTGATTTCTTTTAGTGTAAACATGTTTTGCTTAAAGTGTTTGATATCTTTGTATGCTTTATTCCCTTTAAGGCCATTCGGCCATGAGTGGTTTATTTTAAATCCATGCTTTTTATTTTGTAAGAAATTGATGCATGTATGTTCTATGACAAGATCTAATGATTTAAAATGCATGCATGTTATTTTCAAGAGAAAAGATTATGTTTTGTTCCATGTTTAATTCGGTCTTAAAGAAAATAATTAAAGAAATATGAATTAAAATGATTTTAAGCATGGTTTGAATTAGCATTTGATTGTGTGTGTGATAAATTTCCATGAGGCCATTCGGCCATGTCCAGTAGAGTGATGAAACCCATGCTTTTTATTTTGTAACAAGTTCATACAAGTTATTTTCATGAAATTAAAATTAAATCTTTGGTTTGAAAAAGAATCATGAACTTAAATTTATTTTGTGAAGGTTGATGTGAATAAATAAGGTAATGTGTTGTTTTACATGAATTGATTGGATAATTCTTGCATGCTGAAAATGAATGAAAAACCATGTCTTTCATTTGTTGACTTTTCGGCCAATCTAGAAAAAAAAAATAGATAGCTAGGCTTGTCTCCCATTTTGGATGCATGCATAATAAGATCAAGTGAATCTAAGGGTTGTAGATGTATGCATGAAATAAATACATTATATGTGTGAATTTGTGATTCTAATGGTTGTTTTGATTTAAATTATGAAAATGAAATTAAAATTGTTGATTCTTCTTTTCTGGATGCCCACGGTTTAACTTAAAACAAAGGAAATGATTCCATAATTCTTTGTTTTTATGTATGCATTAAATCTTTGCAAAAATTATGCATGTATGAATCGGCCAAAGCATGAACATGTGGTTGGGATAATTTGTGATTATGACTATGTTCTGTATACTATGTGTTTGAATGAAGATGATGTGTGTATGCTTTTATCTTTTTGATTTCAAATGAATAAGCCCATTTGAGTGAGTGAAAAGATTTTTGTAAAATTAATCTAATGATTTTTAGTTTTAAAATTTATTGTGATTAGAAACTATTAACTACAGTGATTCGGTTTTACTAAATTAATTAGAAGATTAAGCTTAAATTATTTTCTTAACTGTGATTAAATTAATTTATTAAGGTTATGATTTAATTAATTGTTTTGAATGATTAAAAAAAATGAGTTGTATGGTATGTGTTTATGAATGCTTGGGACTTGTATGTACTGTTTGTGAATGCCTTAAATTGTTTTGAAATTATGTTGTTTGTGTGCTAACTGAATGTATTAAATTGGAAGGCTATTTGTGAACTGTGTTTGTGAAATCTATAGATCCTAAAGGAATTGAGAAATGTTTTTGAAAAAGGTGATTTAAATAACTTACATTAACTTGAAATTTTTAAATGTTATTCTTTGATCAGTATTTGATATGAAGTTTGAGATTTCAAGGAATTAATTTGATTTGGTTTATTTCCTAGAGTTATGGATTTTGTTTAACGGTTCAGGAAAATGATTTTTATAACTAGAGTGTTTTAAACTAAGAAGAATGGATTTATTTTAATAAAAAGATTGTTTTTAAACCTTTCAAAGTTTTTTTTTGAAAATATTTTATTTGAAATCTGATTTGGTTTTGGAGTCTCTGGATATTAATAATAAGTTCTTAAGAAAGGAATTATTTCAAAAAGTTTTTTTAAAACGAAATTAAGAATTTGTCGAAAACGTTCTAACGCACGGGAAAAATGTTCTAGTTCGGGTGTCGGACGCAAAAGGGAGCGTGACAAGGATAACTACTGGGAAGTCTTGGAAAGCATTCGGATGCTTGGGCATCCAGGTGAGTGAGAGTGCTGTGGTCCCCTAACGCGGTTGCTTGCAATCCAAATAGATGGATTGCGAATGTACCGTGAATTAGGCCAATGTGTGCTAAATGTTTATTTGCTTTAATTGCATGCTGCATGTTTACTGTGTTGAGCATATTTTATTCTGTTGGAAGTTGTGCGTGATATTTGGAAAGCGAACAATAAGACTGAAACTGCAACAGTAAAGAGAAAAGATTGAAAAATAGAAAAGAACGGGAATAAAAATGTTTCAGGTGTTGAGTAAGAGAAAACTCTAAAGTGAACATAATGAAGAGAAAAGAGAGATGTGAATGAGAGAGGTAAGAAATGATTGAGAAAGAAATAAGTGATGAGCAAGGATTAAAGAGAAAGTATAAGAATGATTAAGAAAGAAGTAAAGCGTGTAACACCCCGATTTGGCAACTTGAAACCACTCTTCCTCTTTGTACAAAATATGGGCCAATTTTTTTTTTTACATAGTTGAGCAGCATGGATAGGAGAACCATTCCATTTTCAAAATTCTTTCTTAAAATAAAGTAGAGTTCTCACACCTCATGCTAAGCTTCAAGTTCCAAACCGAAGTGTCACGTGACACCACGCCTTGTAACTCGAATCTTCTCAACTCGATTAACTTTTGTAATCAGAGTAAGTGGTGCCCAAAATAACTTTCATTAAAATCGGTTCGGGGATTACATCAGGATACCGCAATGGTTTAGCAGAGTAAATACAAGGAAATATAATACTTCAAAATAAGAAAAAGAACTACCTACGACGCTCCTAAGCTGATGACGAAGAATCAGCCGGAGGTGCCTCGCTCGGGTCGATGCCGATCACATCAGCGTCTGAGAATTCCTCGTCAGGGTCCTCCTCGGGATCTTCCTCGGGCTCACTTTCTTCCATGGCCTCGAATGCGTCATCAGACAACTCGTTCAGAGCTTCATCAAGTACCTCAAGTTCCTCCGCCTCAGGGTCGATACATGCTGGCAAGGGCATTGGGTACCCACCATGGTAATCCGCCGGTCCACCAACTTGCAAATCCGAAAGCACAAAACGACACCTACGAGAATCGGGGGCAGTCCCCCTAAGGGTATGGTCGGGGTCAAAGATACGAACTTCGGAAGCTCCACGCCATTCCCATCCACGACGGTTTACTTCCCATCGACCTTCGTCGCGAATCTCAAACGTGAACTTAACGGGATCCATAGACTATAGGTTGACGACACAGGGATAGATACATAGCCATATACAGGAGAAATTGAGAGAGTAAGTATTCCCAGACATGTTATGCCAATAGTGTGGAATTACAGTAGATAAGATATTAAGATAGACAAACCATACTACAGACAATACGTAAATGTAGTCTTAGGAATACTCACTTCATTCCATCACCATTCTCTCCTTACTATCTTATGCATATTCTCCTCACATATAAAGCTTCCGCTGCGTACTCTGATCTCGTCATAATGCAACTAGTTCTTATCCATGCTTCCATTTGATTATATTATATATATATATATATATGTAGGATTCTTTTCCTTTCTTATTAAGTTTTATGAATTGGAGTCCATCAATGATGCGGGGGATTTAAATCATCATTGAGGAGAACGCTTTTAAGTTAGCACACTCGTCTACATCTCCTCGGTACATCACCCAACCTAGTCGGAAGCAAACAGGAGTACAGGACCTTTACCGTGCGGGCACGACAGCTGTCAACACAAATGGTCCCAGACCAGGAGGACTCAGCCTCAATAATATCATTTTAATAATCAGGCTCACTGCCTCGCAGTGGCTAACACAATGCCCCACTCCAGTCCCTCTCACTTTTCTCGATTTGCAATCTAGGGGGCGACAGTATGTTTCTAGTGAGCTCGCAGAACGTGCCACGACATTAGACTCAGTCCCCACCACGTTAGTGCGCCACATGTGGAGTTGTTCTGCCTAGAAACATACTCTAGACTTCTTGACGTATCACCGTCATTGTCCTCCCCTAATGCAATCTCGTCCTAAGTATCCACAGATACTTATCGATTCTTCCTCTTCACTACTTCGCACGCTCATACCTCGCCACGTATGTTAATGTCTTTTAAAAGTCTTTTATCTTTTAAGATCAATCCTAATGGTCGGCCCATCCTTCGTGCATCCCTTCAATGAGTCCCGACCTCTAATATTCTCAGAACAATTCGTATTTCAACATAGCCCAGAGATGGCCTTTCCATGACACATCAATTTTCTCAACTCATCATCCAACACAACAACATCTTTTCAATTCATGTTTCACAAACTCTTCACCACCTCCTTTTCCAAAAACAACGTCTTCACAAAACTCCTTTTTAAATAGATTTTCTCCAAAAATCCTTTCCAACAATAGTGTTCTCAAAGAAATAAAGTTTCAAAAGAATAAAGATCCAAAAATAAGGTTTACAACCCTTTTCAAAATGATGTTCCATAAACGGTTTTCAAAAAAGAGATTTTACAACCTCTTTTAGGAAATCATTTCAAAATTCATTTCCCAAACCTTTTCAAAATAATGTTTCACAAACTCTTTCTCAAAAGATCCTTTCAAAAATCAAAATCTTTTCCAAATCTCTTTCCAGGAAAAACAACTTTTTGCTGAGCACTAGTGGAGGAGCAAGCTCGACTCAACACTAATCCCCAGACTAAAACCAACACAAAGTCCATCTCCGATCAAACTCCATTCTGTTTCCACAATTTCATTTCCTCCACTCACGCCTCAACCTCAGAAAGCATTCATCTCAACAATGTTGCCCAAGCTCTGGCTCAACTCATCGCTTTCAACACTTATTCCTTTCCGATAACATCTTATATCTTTTATCACTTATCTCTTATCTCTTATATACGTCCTTTATTATTTATCATTCACCACATTTTCATGTCTTACAACCGATCCGTTCTCATCACACCTAATTACTTTATAGATAAGCAACTAAACAATATATATCATGCAGACACAATTAAATAAATCACTGACTCGCTCGGACTGACTCGGGACACTAAGTTTCGACTTTTGAGATGGTCGAAACACTTAATAGGTTACCTACAGACCACGGTGTTTAGGGGAAACTTCTCTCTCACCTCGATTGATGATTACACTCTTGATACGCTCCTTGCTTTTCCACGGCGACGCTCGTAACCGCTTCCTGATTGTTACTGGAACTCAAATAGTTTTCTTCTTATTAAAAATCGTTCTTATATAATTATCCCAAAACAAAATCACTCTATCATTTCTTTTCAAAACTTACTCAATAAAGCATAAATAATTTCTTGGCTTCTTAAAAAGGACACATTTATCTTAAGGTTTTCTTAAAAAGAATCTTTTATTAAATTAAAACCATGAACTTCAGAAATCATAAGAAAATCTTTTTCAAAACAATACTTTTCAATTAATCAAATCATTTGACTCATTCCATTTTCTTTAAAACCGAATCAAAGGAAAATAATACACGATTAAATTAAAACCTTTCAAGAATATTTAAATCATTCAAACACACACAATTAAGTATAATATCACAAACCATCCATCATTCATGCACATAGGACAAAAATCAAGTATATGCACCTAATCTTTATGCATGGCCGAATTCTATCCTATATGAGAAAAAGTTCATGTTCAAGTCTAGTGATCTCTAACACATGCACAAGTATGTTATCCTTCTTGTAAACATCCTAAATAATTAAAGAAAAGAACACTCTCAATTACAATCATGCTATTCATCATACAAACCAACACACAAGGGTAAATCAATTTAATTCCTTTACTTTCATACCATGACCGAATAGAACATAAGGAAAAACATTCAACACAAACATTTATCAAATCCCTTTTTATTTATACTAGATTACCTCAAATAATATAGCATAAGAAAATAAAGATAGTTTGAATGGAAATTATGCCAAAACCGAATGAAATTCAAGGAAAAACACAATCATACACCAAATCAATTTATTCAAAGATTAACTCAAACCATGTAACATAAAAATACTTTGAAAGAAATTTGTGCAAGGACCGAAAAGGTCATGTGAAAGAAACACTCAACACAACAACATCTATCTGTAGAATCAAAAAGGTTTTGATGAAGACAAATAAATCAACAAGTTGTCCTTGATGAATACAAAGCAACAACAACCATTTAGAAGTTTTCCATTTCCCGCTCCCTTGTAATATTTTATATTTATGTTGAGTGTGGGTGGTAGACTTAGGTTGTTACTCAAGCGATTATGAGTTAGTTAGCATGAATAGTAGTTAAGTTAAATATTTGAAAAAGCTTAGAAAGGGACTAGGTGCTTTGGAAAATCATTTCTGGTCTTTAATTTTTATAAAAGTAGCAATAACTACTCGAGTAGTTGGTGCACTACTCGAGTAGTCTGCATTGATGAAAATTAGTCTGCTCACTGTCTCCACAAACTACTCGAGTAGTCTGTTGACTAATCGATTAGTTCTCAAACTAATTGATTAGTTGCTGAACTAATCGAGTAGCTTGAGAAACAGTGAGTCCACAAATTTTCTCACTACTCGAGTAGTGCTCCAACTACTCGAGTAGTGCTCCAACTACTCGAGTAGTACGTATCAGATCTGTCAGTATTTTAATTCTAATAAGGTTGTTGAAGAGGCAATCAAGGGAGAATCTTTCCTAATTAGTTTTCTAAGGCTCCTCCCTGATTCTGGCGATTTGAAAACTCAATATAATGATTACCTCTTCAACAAGAGCGAGATGGATCTGGAGCAAAATTGTTTTCAAACATTGCACACAAAAGAAAAAATTGATCCAATCCCTTTCTAAGAAATCAATCTCTAGTATTCTAGCTTTTCTGACTCATCATCAATTGAGATTGTTCTGGAGCCATTTCTCAGTGATCAAATTTCTCCATTGAAGAAAGGAAGGATCTCTTGAAGGTTTCAAGAGGATCTATTGCGAAAGGGAGAAGGTGTTCTTGAAGGTTTCAAGAAGCTCTCTTTGTGAAAGGTTGAAGAGGTTCTTCAACAGAGAATCAATTCAAATTGGGGTAGACTTCAAGAGTTTGGTACACTCTTGAAAGGGATAGGTGTGATAGAGTGAGGTTCACTTGTATCTCCTATTGTAACCATTTTGAACTGATTATTAGTAGACACTCCCTAAGGTTTAGGGGGGACTGGACGTAGCTCTCAAGTGGGTAGAGAGTGAACCAGTATAATAATTCCCTGTGTCGATCTTTTCATGCTTTCGTTTATTTCTGTTATTTAATCTTTCTTCAGAACCTTAAGATAGCAAATCATCCGCTTCTGTTCTTGGCTTTGTGTTAGCAAAACCCAGCTTTTGAAAACTCTGTTATCTGTCTGAATTGACACGCACTACTCGAGTAGTCCATCAACTAATCGAGTAGTTCATTCATTTTTGGACAGAAAATTATTTTTACTTTAAAATCAGTAAGCGCGTAATTTTTTATTATCAATTACATTCGAAAAATTAGTATCGTTACTTCAATTTACTATTCACCCCCCCTCTACTAAATTGTTAGGCCGCTTGTTGGTTTCCAACAAGTGGTATCAAAGCTCGGTCGAAAGATCGAGTGTAAAAACGTTTTCGAAAAGATCCTTAAGGAAACCATGGGCTCTAACAATCCTTTTGGAGGGGCAGGCTCTTCAATAAACCGTCCTCCACTATTTAATGGTGAAGGATATGCTTATTGGAAAGCCAGAATGAAAATATTTATTGAAGCGATTGATATTGATGTTTGGAATGCAATTGAAAATGGTCCCTATATACCTAAAAGAAAAATAAATGATGAAGTTGTAGAAATTCCTAGGGCAAGTTGGAATGATGATGACAAAAAGAAAGTTTCCTATGATTTGAAAGCTAAAAACATCATCACGTCCGCCTTGTCTTATGATGAGTTCTTCAGAGTTTCACATTGTAAAAATGCGAAACAAATGTGGGACGTTCTACAACTTACTCATGAAGGGACAAACGAGGTTAGAAGGGCTAGATTAAATACATTAATGCAAGAATATGAGTTATTTCGCATGCTCCCTAATGAGTCAGTTAATGACATGCAAAAGCGATTTACTCATATCATAAATCATCTCATTGCGCTTGGTAAAACATTTCTTAATTCTGAAGTTATTAACAAAGTATTGAGATGTTTAAGCAGGGAATGGCAACCCAAGGTCACAGCTATCATGGAGTCAAAGGATTTAGACACCTTGGATCTTGCAACCCTCTTTGGAAAGCTTCAAGAGCATGAGAAGGAGCTAGGCCGTCTAACTTTGCATGAGGAGTTGGATAAGAAAAATAAGGGATTCGCACTAAAGACCACCACAAAATCAACTAAGGTATGTGATGATTCCTCTAGCTCTAGTAATGACTCCGAATCTAGTTTAGATGATGAAAGTTTTCAAAAGCTAGCAAAGAGGTTCCGTAAATGTTTTAAAAATAAAAATGATTTAAAAAGAACAAAGGAACCTAAGGACTCCTACCATAGAAATTGTTCTTCAAAAGATAAAATTAAATGTCATGAATGTGGTAAAAGAGGTCACATAAGACCTCATTGTCCTGAGTATCTTAAGAGACATAAAGATGAAAAGAAAAAGGGCAAAAGAGCCTACATAGTGTGGGATGCACCGGATGAAAACAAAGAGACAAGATCAAGCACATCAAGTGATGAGGAAGAAGCCAATCTTTGCTTGGTGAGTAGATTTGATGAAGGCGCATCATCAAGTTTCACTTCAAGTAAGCAAGGAACCGAGGTAAATTCCGATTCCGAATCTGAGTCTCATTATTATGAGGAATTATATAATGCTTATGTTGAAATGCATAAAGAATTCAAGAAACTTGCTAAATTAAATGATAAAGGAAAAAGAGCTATTTTGAAATATAAAGAGCAAGTCTTGAATTTAGAAAAATGCATTGATGAGCTAAATAGTAAAAATGAAGCACTACAACAAAGTATTGATTCTTTGAAAATTCAAGAAATCCCTCCTTGTGAAAGTTGCAAAAGTCATGAACATGAAGTTACAAATTTGAAAAACACTATTGCAACTTTATCAAGAAGTGTTCAAAGATTAAATCAACTTCTTGAAAATCAAAGGAACAATACAAATAAAACCGGCTTAGGATACATGAATGCCAATAAAAAGAATTTTAGAAAAGTTGGTTCTTTTTCAAATGTTAATTATTCTAAAAAGCCAACTTGCTTTTATTGTGGCATTCATGGACACACCTCAAATATTTGTAGAATTAAATCTCATGGTGTGCCTAACGGTTATTATGTTTGGATTGTGAAAGATGAAAATCCCGATAAGCCCAAAAAAATTTGGGTACCCTCAAGCAAAACTTAATTTTTTTTCAAGCACTTTTGAAGGGCTATGTGCTAAATTTTTTTTTATTTAATTGCCTCTTCTTAAGTATATTTGTTTTAGGGGGAGAAAAGTTTTTTTTTCGGGCTATAAATCATCAAGTGCTATCATTGCTCATAATCCAACATGTGTTATTATGTTCTTCCTTTGGCATATTGCTCTTAATTTAGGCTCCTTTTTGATCATGCCAAAAGGGGGAGAAATGGTGTTGTTGTTTATGCTGTGCAGGTTTCTGATGTTGCATATAGTCAGGGGGAGTTTATGCAAAACAACAAGGTTGATATTATCAAGGATTTGTCATCATCAAAAAGGGGGAGATTGTAGAATCAAAAAGGTTTTGATGAAGACAAATAAATCAACAAGTTGTCCTTGATGAATACAAAGCAACAACAACCATTTAGAAGTTTTCCATTTCCCGCTCCCTTGTAATATTTTATATTTATGTTGAGTGTGGGTGGTAGACTTAGGTTGTTACTCAAGCGATTATGAGTTAGTTAGGATGAATACTAGTTAAGTTAAATATTTGAAAAAGCTTAGAAAGGGACTAGGTGCTTTGGAAAATCATTTCTGGTCTTTAATTTTTATAAAAGTAGCAGTAACTACTCGAGTAGTTGGTGCACTACTCGAGTAGTCTGCATTGATGAAAATTAGTCTGCTCACTGTCTCCACAAACTACTCGAGTAGTCTGTTGACTAATCGATTAGTTCTCAAACTAATCGATTAGTTCTCAAACTAATCGATTAGTTGCTGAACTAATCGAGTAGCTTGAGAAACAGTGAGTCCACAAATTTTCTCACTACTCGAGTAGTGCTCCAACTACTCGAGTAGTACGTATCAGATCTGTCAGTATTTTAATTCTAATATGGTTGTTGAAGAGGCAATCAAGGGAGAATCTTTCCTAATTAGTTTTCTAAGGCTCCTCCCTGATTCTGGCGATTTGAAAACTCAATATAATGATTACCTCTTCAACAAGAGCGAGATGGATCTGGAGCAAAATTGTTTTCAAACATTGCACACAAAAGAACAAATTGATCCAATCCCTTTCTAAGAAATCAATCTCTAGTATTCTAGCTTTTCTGACTCATCATCAATTGAGATTGTTCTGGAGCCGTTTCTCAGTGATCAAATTTCTCCATTGAAGAAAGGAAGGATCTTTTGAAGGTTTCAAGAGGATCTATTGCGAAAGGGAGAAGGTGTTCTTGAAGGTTTCAAGAAGCTCTCTTTGTGAAAGGTTGAAGAGGTTCTTCAACAGAGAATCAATTCAAATTGGGGTAGACTTCAAGAGTTTGGTACACTCTTGAAAGGGATAGGTGTGATAGAGTGAGGTTCACTTGTATCTCCTATTGTAACCATTTTGAACTGATTATTAGTAGACACTCCCTAAGGTTTAGGGGGGGACTGGACGTAGCTCTCAAGTGGGTAGAGAGTGAACCAGTATAATAATTCCCTGTGTCGATCTTTTCATGCTTTCGTTTATTTCTGTTATTTAATCTTTCTTCAGAACCTTAAGATAGCAAATCATCCGCTTCTGTTCTTGGCTTTGTGTTAGCAAAACCCAGCTTTTGAAAACTCTGTTATCTGTCTGAATTGACACGCACTACTCGAGTAGTCCATCAACTAATCGAGTAGTTCATTCATTTTTGGACAGAAAATTATTTTTACTTTAAAATCAGTAAGCGCGTAATTTTTTATTATCAATTACATTCGAAAAATTAGTATCGTTACTTCAATTTACTATTCAACCCCCCTCTACTAAATTGTTAGTCCGCTTGTTGGTTTCCAACAAGTGGTATCAAAGCTCGGTCGAAAGATCGAGTGTAAAAACTTTTTCGAAAAGATCCTTAAGGAAACCATGGGCTCTAACAATCCTTTTGGAGGGGAAGGCTCTTCAATAAACCGTCCTCCACTATTTAATGGTGAAGGATATGCTTATTGGAAAGCCAGAATGAAAATATTTATTGAAGCGATTGATATTGATGTTTGGAATGCAATTGAAAATGGTCCCTATATACCTAAAAGAAAAATAAATGATGAAGTTGTAGAAATTCCTAGGGCAAGTTGGAATGATGATGACAAAAAGAAAGTTTCCTATGATTTGAAAGCTAAAAACATCATCACGTCCGCCTTGTCTTATGATGAGTTCTTCAGAGTTTCACATTGTAAAAATGCGAAACAAATGTGGGACGTTCTACAACTTACTCATGAAGGGACAAGCGAGGTTAGAAGGGCTAGATTAAATACATTAATGCATGAATATGAGTTATTTCGCATGCTCCCTAATGAGTCAGTTAATGACATGCAAAAGCGATTTACTCATATCATAAATCATCTCATTGCGCTTGGTAAAACATTTCTTAATTCTGAAGTTATTAACAAAGTATTGAGATGTTTAAGCAGGGAATGGCAACCCAAGGTCACAGCTATCATGGAGTCAAAGGATTTAGACACCTTGGATCTTGCAACCCTCTTTGGAAAGCTTCAAGAGCATGAGAAGGAGCTAGGCCGTCTAACTTTGCATGAGGAGTTGGATAAGAAAAATAAGGGAATCGCACTAAAGACCACCACAAAATCAACTAAGGTATGTGATGATTCCTCTAGCTCTAGTAATGACTCCGAATCTAGTTTAGATGATGAAAGTTTTCAAAAGCTAGCAAAGAGGTTCCGTAAATGTTTTAAAAATAAAAATGATTTAAAAAGAACAAAGGAACCTAAGGACTCCTACCATAGAAATTGTTCTTCAAAAGATAAAATTAAATGTCATGAATGTGGTAAGAGAGGTCACATAAGACCTCATTGTCCTGAGTATCTTAAGAGACATAAAGATGAAAAGAAAAAGGGCAAAAGAGCCTACATAGTGTGGGATGCACCGGATGAAAACAAAGAGACAAGATCAAGCACATCAAGTGATGAGGAAGAAGCCAATCTTTGCTTGGTGAGTAGATTTGATGAAGGCGCATCATCAAGTTTCACTTCAAGTAAGCAAGGAACCGAGGTAAATTCCGATTCCGAATCTGAGTCTCATTATTATGAGGAATTATATAATGCTTATGTTGAAATGCATAAAGAATTCAAGAAACTTGCTAAATTAAATGATAAAGGAAAAAGAGCTATTTTGAAATATAAAGAGCAAGTCTTGAATTTAGAAAAATGCATTGATGAGCTAAATAGTAAAAATGAAGCACTACAACAAAGTATTGATTCTTTGAAAATTCAAGAAATCCCTCCTTGTGAAAGTTGCAAAAGTCATGAACATGAAGTTACAAATTTGAAAAACACTATTGCAACTTTATCAAGAAGTGATCAAAGATTAAATCAACTTCTTGAAAATCAAAGGAACAATACAAATAAAACCGGCTTAGGATACATGAATGCCAATAAAAAGAATTTTAGAAAAGTTGGTTCTTTTTCAAATGTTAATTATTCTAAAAAGCCAACTTGCTTTTATTGTGGCATTCATGGACACACCTCAAATATTTGTAGAATTAAATCTCATGGTGTGCCTAACGGTTATTATGTTTGGATTGTGAAAGATGAAAATCCCGATAAGCCCAAAACAATTTGGGTACCCTCAAGCAAAACTTAATTTTTTTTTCAAGCACTTTTGAAGGGCTATGTGCTAAATTTTTTTTTATTTAATTGCCTCTTCTTAAGTATATTTGTTTTAGGGGGAGAAATGTTTTTTTTTCGGGCTATAAATCATCAAGTGCTATCATTGCTCATAATCCAACATGTGTTATTATGTTCTTCCTTTGGCATATTGCTCTTAATTTAGGCTCCTTTTTTATCATGCCAAAAGGGGGAGAAATGGTGTTGTTGTTTATGCTGTGCAGGTTTCTGATGTTGCATATAGTCAGGGGGAGTTTATGCAAAACAACAAGGTTGATATTATCAAGGATTTGTCATCATCAAAAAGGGGGAGATTGTAGAATCAAAAAGGTTTTGATGAAGACAAATAAATCAACAAGTTGTCCTTGATGAAGACAAAGCAACAACAACCATTTAGAAGTTTTCCATTTCCCGCTCCCTTGTAATATTTTATATTTATGTTGAGTGTGGGTGGTAGACTTAGGTTGTTACTCAAGCGATTATGAGTTAGTTAGCATGAATACTAGTTAAGTTAAATATTTGAAAAAGCTTAGAAAGGGACTAGGTGCTTTGGAAAATCATTTCTGGTCTTTAATTTTTATAAAAGTAGCAGTAACTACTCGAGTAGTTGGTGCACTACTCGAGTAGTCTGCATTGATGAAAATTAGTCTGCTCAATGTCTCCACAAACTACTCGAGTAGTCTGTTGACTAATCGATTAGTTCTCAAACTAATCGATTAGTTGCTGAACTAATCGAGTAGCTTGAGAAACAGTGAGTCCACAAATTTTCTCACTACTCGAGTAGTGCTCCAACTACTCGAGTAGTACCTATCAGATCTGTCAGTATTTTAATTCTAATATGGCTGTTGAAGAGGCAATCAAGGGAGAATCTTTCCTAATTAGTTTTCTAAGGCTCCTCCCTGATTCTGGCGATTTGAAAACTCAATATAATGATTACCCCTTCAACAAGAGCGAGATGGATCTGGAGCAAAATTGTTTTCAAACATTGCACACAAAAGAACAAATTGATCCAATCCCTTTCTAAGAAATCAATCTCTAGTATTCTAGCTTTTCTGACTCATCATCAATTGAGATTGTTCTGGAGCCGTTTCTCAGTGATCAAATTTCTCCATTGAAGAAAGGAAGGATCTCTTGAAGGTTTCAAGAGGATCTATTGCGAAAGGGAGAAGGTGTTCTTGAAGGTTTCAAGAAGCTCTCTTTGTGAAAGGTTGAAGAGGTTCTTCAACAGAGAATCAATTCAAATTGGGGTAGACTTCAAGAGTTTGGTACACTCTTGAAAGGGATAGGTGTGATAGAGTGAGGTTCACTTGTATCTCCTATTGTAACCATTTTGAACTGATTATTAGTAGACACTCCCCAAGGTTTAGGGGGGACTGGACGTAGCTCTCAAGTGGGTAGAGAGTGAACCAGTATAATAATTCCCTGTGTCGATCTTTTCATGCTTTCGTTTATTTCTGTTATTTAATCTTTCTTCAGAACCTTAAGATAGCAAATCATCCGCTTCTGTTCTTGGCTTTGTGTTAGCAAAACCCAGCTTTTGAAAACTCTGTTATCTGTCTGAATTGACACGCACTACTCGAGTAGTCCATCAACTAATCGAGTAGTTCATTCATTTTTGGACAGAAAATTATTTTTACTTTAAAAACAGTAAGCGCGTAATTTGTTATTATCAATTACATTCGAAAAATTAGTATCGTTACTTAAATTTACTATTCACCCCCCCTCTACTAAATTGTTAGGCCTCTTGTTGGTTTCCAACACTATCAAATTCATACAAAATTAATTCAAACAATTAACACATAAGAAAATGAAAATAGCTTAAATAGGATTTATTCCTAAACCGAATAGAACATAAAATTTTCTTTTAAGTTTTTAATCAAAGATTCAAGTTCCATAGGTTTAGAAATCCTTAATCCTTGTCATAAAACACTCATGCAAGGTAAAATGAACCACCTTAAATATTTTCAAGCACAAAACCGAAAGCTTCACAAGAATATTCATCAAACATTAATTTCATTTCATCATAATGGAAATTAAGAAACATATTAAGAATCATGTCAAAACATCTAAAGGATTTCATGCATGCTCCTAATATCTCTTGATGCGACAAGTTTCAACATGCATGTAAAGGAAAAGATGATCTAACATAGTTTCCTAAGCTTGGCCGAATGGTGGTAAGCACAAAGGCAAGATATCACAATTTTATTTTCACATACAAAGATCAAACTCAAAGTCACACCATGCAACAATTCCTTTAAAACAACATTTTCTTTTATATAACACCAACCGAATCATCCTCTCACATAAACAAGACTTTGATTCAAATTCCTTTTTACACAAAATTTATTTCCGAGGCTTGTTATGTTTATTTCTTTTAGAAACCGTAACATGCACCAAGGAAAAATCAAGACTTGCACTCAAACTAATGCATAAAACTCGAGTTTCACATTTTCTCAAGAATAAAGCATAGATCAAAACATGCAACACAAGATCAAGGCAAAATCATAAGTTTAAATACAAAATTTGCACAAAACCGAGAAGAACAAGATGAAAATTAAACATCCAAGCACAAATATTTAAGATCACATCACAAAGATAACATGCAAGGAAAGATCACAACAAGGATATAAACTTACACTCAAATCCTAGGAAAATCGCGAAGGACAAGTAAGAATTTAAAACATCCAAGTACAAGTATTTAAGATCAAATCATAAAGATAACATGCAAGGCACTCAAGCTTCAAGATCATGAAAAAAATTAAGCACATGCATCACCAAAGAATTAAACTTGAACAAAAGTCCTTATAAAGTCCTTTACAAACCAAAATTATCACACTAAATTATCTTAATCACTACCTTAAGCAAAATCCTAATCTTGAGGCTTCAATTCCTCCTCTTCTCCTTCTAGGGTTGCCTCGGCTTCCTCCTCTCTAGGGTTGATAGGTAAGTTTCTTCTTTGATCCTTGAAGGAAAATGGGTTTGAGAAAGGAAAGGAAGAAGGTTTGGTTGAAAATTGTGGGTTCACACTTTTCTTTTCTCTCCTCACTCTCACGGCTTCTCTCTTTTCTCTCTATAGTCTCAAGAGTTGATGATACTCGTGGACCAAGTGTGTGGGTTTGATGAAGGAAATGAAGTGAATTTGGCCAACACACTCTCCTCCTTACGGCTTAAAGAACAAGAGCAAAGGATTGGAATTTTCCCATTAGGTCCTCGGTTCAAGGGGTGGGTTCAAGGGGCGATTTGGGCAATCCTAAAGTTTGCATGGCAATGGTCATGTCAAGGTGAGGCAAGGGTGGAAGAAAGTCTTCCATAGGCATAATGAGTCACCACCCTAGCTTCCTCCTAATTCCTTACTCTTTTGCCACTTAAGAGGTTGCACTTCTTCTTGGCTTCCTATTTCTAATTGATCTTCCTATTTCTTAATGGGTAAGAAAATCAAACTCACTTGGTTTCCTCTCGTCTACACTTCGGCCGAACATACTCACACACATGCACATACAAATTTTTTTTTTCAATTCATCATCACATAGTACATATTTGAGCATGCACATAATATTTTCATTTCAATTATCACATACCATGAAATCATGAAACAAGGCATACACATTATGTTCCCTATTCCAATCATACAGTACACACATATACATCACACATACATCATACACTCATTCACATAGTTCATGCATATATTCAATTAAATTTACTTCACATATAGTGCTTTTAGCACACATCCAGAACAAGTACCAAAAAAAAACCAGGGTTTGACTTTTCTCTGCTAGGGTTTTCACTTTGCCACCTTGCTTGACTCGCGGTTGATCTCCGATCACCACCGTTTGCCATCATGGCAAAAAAGAAGGGTCGGCCACCTAAGTCCCCCTCTACAAAACACTCACCCACCACAAACACAATTCCCAAAAACCTCGACCTAGAGACGATGGATGAAGAAGACTTCGAAGATATTGATTGCTTGAGCCCTAAGAAAGCTTTATCAATACTAAAAAAGCTGGATGATTTGAGAACAAAAATTAAGGGGAAGGCCATTATAGATGAAAGTGCAGAAACTTCGAAGAACATGGTGGAGTTAACGCAGAAAACAAATCCAGGAGTTAACACAGGACAAGCAGATAACAATGTCAATCAAGAAGAGCGTAGGAGGGTCTCAGTATGGGACTCATTTGACATAACAAAATTACGTAATGCTGGAGAGAAGCTTAATTTTGTGGAACCTAAAATTAAGGAAGGGGTTGCTGTGGGAAAAATTGAGGCTGCAGATATAGAAAGTGAAGAGAAGTACTGGCAACAAGCGATTGTGTGCTATGTGCTAGGAGCAAGGCCTCCTTATGCGGTTCTGAATGGCTATATAAGGAAGATCTGGGGTCAATAGGGGATAGATAAAGTGCTCATGAATGGAGATGGCACAATGGTAGTAAGGTTTAATTCCATGGAGGCTAGGAATGCTGTCCTAGAAATTGGAATATTTCATTTTGACAAAAAGCCCTTAATTATTGCACCTTGGACAGGGAAACCAGTGTCCAAAAGCTTTCATGAAACGGTTCCAGTATGGATTCAATTACCAAACGTCAATCTTAAGTTTTGGGGTGCAAATGCTTTGAGTAAGATTGCTAGCCTTGTGGGAACACCTATTATGGTGGACAATGTTACCAAGGAAAGAAACAGAATCAACTATGCTAGAGTGCTTGTGGATGTTAATCCAACAATCTTGCCAGATGAGGTGTTTTTTGAAGATGAAAAAGAGAACATTAAATCACAAAAGGTTGACTATGAGTGGAAGCCAGTAATATGTGCTACTTGCTCAATGTATGGCCATGATAGTAAGTTGTGCAGAAAACAAACCAAGAAGGTGTGGGTTGAGAAGAGGAAGCCCTCAAGAGAGGACACTGAGAAGCTTGATGATGCCCTAAAACTGAATAAGCAGATTCAGGAAGGGTTGATTCCTGAGGAGAATTTAGAATCAGCTTCACAAGCAGTTAGGCAAGTGTTACAAGATCAAGGTGAGGCAGAAGAGGCTGTCTCCACTGTTAAAGAAACCCAGTTAACAAGTGGAAATGAAAATGTGGAGGTAAGAATTGTGAAGGACCAGAATGAAGGCCAATGGACCCCAGTGCAAACCAGAAGGAAGGCTAAGAGTAAGGTGAATAAGGGGGACAACTCAGCCCTCTTTATTAATGGATAGTATAGGTGCTTGGAATACTAGGGGATTTAACTAACCCCTGAAACAAAAAGAGGTTAAAAGGTTGGTGAATAAATTTAATATAGGTGTTATGGCAATTCTAGAGAATAAGGTCAGGGCTAGCTCTTTTGATGTTATCAAGAATAAGAATTTTATGGACTGGGGGTCATTTATAAATTTAGATGACCACCCAGTGGGGAGAGTGTGGGTGGTGTGGAAAAAAGACATGTTCCATGTTGAGGTGCTTAGTCACTCTAGCCAGTTTGTGCATTGCAAAATAGAGATTATTCATGAGAATATATCATTCTTTGCTACATTTGTTTATGCTCATAATGATGTGGAAAGGAGGGCTGAATTGTGGAGTAGGCTGAAGGAGATTGGTGAAATCATGCATGAGAAGTGGGTAGTGTTGGGTGATTTTAACTGCTGCCTGAATGTGCAAGAGAAATTAGGAGGTCATCAGCTGGATGTTCAACAGATTGAAGAATTTAGAGACTTTGTTTTTCACTGCCAATTAGAAGATATGAAGTATAGAGGGAGCTTACTCTTTTGCCACTTAAGAGGTTGCACTTCTTCTTGGCTTCCTATTTCTAATTGATCTTCTTATTTCTTAATGAGTAAGAAAATCAAACTCACTTGGTTTCCTCTCCTCTACACTTTGGTCGAACATACTCACACACATGCACATACAAAATTTTATTTTATTTTATTTTTTTTTCAATTCATCATCACATAGTACATATTTGAGCATGCACATAATATTTTCATTTCAATTATCACATACCATGAAATCATGAAACAAGGCATACACATTATGTTCCCTATTCCAATCATACGGTACACACATATACATCACACGGTACACACATATACATCACACATACATCATACACTCATTCACATAGTTCATGCATATATTCAATTAAATTTACTTCACATATAGTGCTTTTAACACACATCCACAATTTCAAAAATTCAGAAATACAAACTTTAAGGAAAATTACTCAATTTTAATTTCAAAAACAAACTTTACTCAAATCAAAGATTTTCAAAAGAAAGAAGAGATTTATTTAAGCTTCAAATTATTTAATAGCAAGAAAACTCGTTTCTCAAAATGAAATCAATTCAAATAAAATTATTTTTCCAAAACATTTCACTGAAAACCTTTCTTAAATCCTGAAAATTATTTTTAAATAAAATCTTATCGAATTATTTGAGTCTAGAAAATGCGGGATGTTACATTCTCCCCAACTTGGAGATTTCTCGTCCTCGAGAAATGATGCCCGAAACCGTTTCGTTCCTGGTGCGTAGCTTCTCGTAGCAGTCTTTTTCCTCATTCTCGGATGAACTTACCGTCATGAAGAAACGCTTATATGCTGTCTTCGGAAGGGTTCTAGTTTGTTCTTATCAAAACAATCTCGGGGTTATTCCATTGTCAAATACAATGGGGTAAAATCAACAAGGCTTGGCTACATAAGCTAAATTCTCAAGGGTGTTTAATGTTGCTGAATCAAGTAGCAACTTGGAAAGAAGGAATGTAATGCTTATGCCAATCCGAACAGGACACGATTGCCATGATCACTCCTTCGCCTACTCTTTCCTAGAAATTCTTCATCCTATTTGGGTTACTCTAAGACCTCGGATCCTACTCACTCCCCAACTTTGATGACCCTTACTACCGTATGCTTCGATTACGGGTACGACTCAAGCTTTATTATTTCTTAATCCTTGGCACAACCCGGAGTTTCACTGAATACTCCCCTTACGAACACTTCGCATTCCATTCCTAATTCAGGGATAACTATCTGACGGGCATAAGTCATTACCAAGGTATTGAAAAATCAACGGCCGGGTCACAGGGAAAGTTCACGAATTGAACTTTACGAATTGGGTTTGAATCAAAAAGGGTACAAAATTAATTTTGAAATTTGTCAGGCTAACAAACAACATGAAAGGGTTTCAAAGACTTTAGATGGGTAAAAGTTCAAGGGTTAATTTGAATAAGAGGGATCAACAACAAAGATTCTAACAAAGAAGGATAAGTTCAAGGAAAAATGGGCTACGGGTCTGAGTTGCTGGCAAATCTTGGTGCTTCCAAACGATCATTCGCACAATCTTGAGGCTCTATTCCTAATCGCTCTAGACTAGCGCACGAGAGACACTATGAAGTATATATATTCCATGTATTCACTACTCAAAGCTAAACCATAGCTCTGATACCACTTCTGTAACACCCCGATTTGGCAACTTGAAACCACTCTTCCTCTTTGTACAAAATATGGGCCAATTTTTTTTTTACATAGTTGAGCAGCATGGATAGGAGAACCATTCCATTTTCAAAATTCTTTCTTAAAATAAAGTAGAGTTCTCACACCTCATGCTAAGCTTCAAGTTCCAAACCGAAGTGTCACGTGACACCACGCCTTGTAACTCGAATATTCTCAACTCGATTAACTTTTGTAATCAGAGTTAGTGGTGCCCAAAATAACTTTCATTAAAATCGGTTCGGGGATTACATCAGGATACCGCAATGGTTTAGCAGAGTAAATACAAGGAAATATAATACTTCAAAATAAGAAAAAGAACTACCTACGACGCTCCTAAGCTGATGACGAAGAATCAGCCGGAGGTGCCTCGCTCGGGTCGATGCCGATCACGTCAGCGTCTGAGAATTCCTTGTCAGGGTCCTCCTCGGGATCTTCCTCGGGCTCACTTTCTTCCATGGCCTCGAATGCGTCATCAGACAACTCGTTCAGAGCTTCATCAAGTTCCTCAAGTTCCTCCGCCTCAGGGTCGATACGTGCTGGCAAGGGCATTGGGTACCCACCATGGTAATCTGCCGGTCCACCAACTTGCAAATCCGAAAGCACAAAACGACACCTACGAGAATTGGGGGCAGTCCCCCTAAGGGTATGGTCGGGGTCAAAGATACGAACTTCGGATGCTCCACGCCATTCCCATCCACGACGGTTTACTTCCCATCGACCTTCGTCGCGAATCTCAAACGTGAACTTAACGGGATCCATAGACTATAGGTTGATGACACAGGGATAGATACATAGCCATATACAGGAGAAATTGAGAGATTAAGTATTCCCAGACATGTTATGCCAATAGTGTGGAATTACAGTAGATAAGATATTAAGATAGACAAACCATACTACAGACAATACGTAAATGTAGTCTTAGGAATACTCACTTCATTCCATCACCATTCTCTCCTTACTATCTTATGCATATTCTCCTCACATATAAAGCTTCCGCTGTGTACTCTGATCTCGTCATAATGCAACTAGTTCTTATCCATGCTTCCATTTGATTATATTATATATATATATGTAGGATTCTTTTCCTTTCTTATTAAGTTTTATGAATTGGAGTCCATCAATGATGCGGGGGATTTAAATCATCATTGAGGAGAACGCTTTTAAGTTAGCACACTCGTCTACATCTCCTCGGTACACCACCCAACCTAGTCGGAAGCAAACAGGAGTACAGGACCTTTACCGTGCGGGCACGACAGCTGTCAACACAAATGGTCCCAGACCAGGAGGACTCAGCCTCAATAATATCATTTTAATAATCAGGCTCACTGCCTCGCAGTGGCTAACACAATGCCCCACTCCAGTCCCTCTCACTGTTCTCAATTTGCAATCTAGGGGGCGACAGTATGTTTCTAGTGAGCTCGCAGAACGTGCCACGGCATTAGACCCAGTCCCCACCACGTTAGTGCGCCACATGTGGAGTTGTTCTGCCTAGAAACATACTCTACACTTCTTGACGTATCACCGTCATTGTCCTCCCCTAATGCAATCTCGTCCTAAGTATCCGTAGATACTTATCGTTTCTTCCTCTCCACTACTTCGCACGCTCATACCTCGCCACGTATGTTAATGTTTTTTAAAAGTCTTTTATCTTTTAAGATCAATCCTAATGGTCGGCCCATCCTTCGTGCATCCCTTCAATGAGTCCCGACCTCTAATATTCTCAGAACAATTCGTATTTCAACATAGCACAGAGTTGGCCTTTCCATGACACATCAATTTTCTCAACTCATCATCCAACACAACAACATCTTTTCAATTCATGTTTCACAAACTCTTCACCACCTCCTTTTCCAAAAACCTTTTTCCGAAAACAACGTCTTCACAAAACTCCTTTTTAAATAGATTTTCTCCAAAAATCCTTTCCAACAATAGTGTTCTCAAAGAAATAAAGTTTCAAAAGAATAAATTGTAAGATCCATGAAGAATGTTTTGATAAATGCCAAAAGGTTTTGAACAAGCTACAAATGTTTTGATCAAGTTCAAGCTCAACAAGCAACAACAAACATCAAGTGATGAAGAGAGAGCCAACTCATGAAGACATAGTTTGAGTAGTTTGTGTTTTATTGTTTTATCTTTAGCCTCTCAAGTCTTTTAGTATATGAGTTTGGGTAGAGTCATTAGAGGGTAGTGAATATCTATCATAGTCATGATTAAATCATATTGAGTATTCACTTTGCCTGAAATCAATAGTTGGCTTAAAGGTTTGAAAGAAAAGGTTTAGTTTTTGAGAAAACAAGTTTTAAGTGATTTTTAATCAAAATAATCGATTAACATGTTTTGATAATTGATTATCTGTATATTTTGAACCGATAATCGATTAACAACTTTTGATAATCGATTAACTTCACTTTTACTCGAGTAAAATTATTCAGCCTTGCGCACTTACTCGATTAAGGCATAGTTAATCGATTAGCACTTAATTTAATCGATTAACACGTGCAGAACTAGTTTTTAAAATGCGTTTTTCACTTCTCAAAAGCAATTTTAACCATTCCTAACTTTTGGGTATTCTATATAAACCTATTCCTAACCTTTGTGATCATTACCTATCATTTTCTTATCAATTTTACAAAGAATCAAGCCACTCTATTCTCTCTCACTCTCTCAAGATCAAAGTTCTCATTTTTACATTCTTTGATCAAGAACCTTGAATCTCTCATGTTGATATTTCATAGCTTTTGAAAGAGATTCATAGGATTGTTATTTGGTTTTCATTTTGGTTGTAATCTTTGCAAGAAGGCAAGCTATCTACAACAAAGGAAGACTTGGTTGTGAATCAAGCAAACAAGCAAATTGGAAGTCTTGTTGTTACAAGCAATTGGAAGTCTTGGTGTGAGGCATCATCAAGAAAGTGGAAGACTTGTTGTGGGGGTATCGGCAAGCAAGAGAAGAGGTTAGATTAGATTCAATAGGGTTGCAAGGCAAGGGTGTGGTATCTCTTGTAGGCTAGCAAGAAGGGAGTCTTGTGAGGCATTTACTTGTAATTTGAGAACTCTAATTCCTCATAGTGAAGAATCTCTCTTGGTTGAAGAGGGGACTGGAGTAGCTTTCATGTGGATGAAAGTGAACCAGGATAAATCACTGTGTCGTATCTCTAAACTCTTAACTCTTTACATTCTTGTTATTCATTGTGTTCTTGGTTGAAAACCTAGAAAAAGTGATTTTTCATAATTGATTGAATTGAATCTTAATTGTGCAAAATTGAATTTGGGAAAATCATTTTCATAACCTAGGTAATCAATAAGAATATTGGTGTTAATCAATTCCGCTTTATCTCTGATCATATGTGTTAATTGATTGATTTTCGTATTTGATTGAAAAGTGATTTTTCAGTTTTAACATGTATTAATCGATTAACTGGTTTCATTAATCAATTAGTTCAAATCAATCTTTCGGCATTAATCGATTAGTCATTCTATTAATCGATTAAAGTTGAAGAATTTCAAGAAAATCATTTGTTTTAATCGTTTTGATTTGTTTCTTGCGAAAATCTTTCAAGGTTTATCTAACACCTATTCAACCCCCCCTTCTAGGTGTTCTCCTAGTGTATCCTAGTTATTTCAACCACCGATTGTAGGTTCTCACATAAAGACCCAAAAATAAGGTTTACAACCCTTTTCAAAATGATGTTCCATAAACAGTTTTCAAAAAAGAGATTTTACAACCTCTTTTAGGAAATCATTTCAAAATTCATTTCCCAAACCTTTTCAAAATAATGTTTCACAAACTCTTTCTCAAAAGATCCTTTCAAAAATCAAAATCTTTTCCAAATCTCTTTCCAGGAAAAACAACTTTTTGCTGAGCACTTGTGACACCCTTCCAGAATACCCAAATATAATATAGTATTTTATACTTTATGTTGGATAATATATGGACTTGTGAGTGTTAAGAAAATATGGTAAATAAAATTTTCTTTAAAGCGGGTGCACAATTCATCAAATGGAACTCTTGGAGAATAAATTCTAAAATCTTTTAAAGCACTCGTATCGAGTTCGGCGATTTCTAAAACCTTTTCTCAAACAGGATAACATTCGTTCCTTAGAAATTTCTTTACATTTTACAATCAATTGAAGCTACCCATACTTTGTTCAATAAAACTGATACCGTCAATTAATACTTATAGCCGAGCTCATTTATAAGTTAAATCAGAGTAAGCGGAAATTACTGGACTATGTGACTGATATGATATAAACATAAAGTTTCATATATACTAAAGAGTCATACATACATAGTCCATGAGATAAGTCACCAAGTTCCAAAAGATAACAAGTCCATGAAAACAGATCTACATCACTATGATACTGTGACCCTAGGGTAAGACATATGTACAATATATACATAATCAAAATACAACCCCAGGGATAGTCACGTAGATCCATCAGCATCAGATGCAGTAGTAGTAGCAGCAGTAGTCTCCCAAAAACATAGGTAATAAGGTAGTAGCATCATCATCACAGCAGCAGCAGCACATCTCCTCCACACACCGGATCCTCGGATCCACATCATACACCATATACATGTACCTATTGATCGTCATCCCTCCAGTCACTCCCAGTAGAATGCACGATAGGCTCGCTCCCACTCTCGTCCTCCACCGGATCCTCCTCGATCTCATCCGAGGGAGAGTGTACCCTACCACTGGGTACCGGGTCAGGTGATGGTGAAATCCTGACTGGGCTCCTCGGATCAGAAGGGGGAGTCTCCTCGCGGACGACTCTCGAAGTAAAAGGGTGAGAGTGGGTAGGTCGAAAACGAAAACTATGGTAAGAGCGAGCTGGTCGCATGGGAGGTGGTCCATGATAAGTATAAAACGGGGGTACATGCATAGTGTATATGATGGGAATCCTAAACCTACGAGGACGGAATCGCATCAGCGGGTTAGGGTGGTAGAATGTGAACTCTACCTCCCCCTCATACACCGCGCGATGGTCCTCATAGATCCATACGCCACTAGGAAGTGGCCGGATCTCGATGCAAGCAATGTAACGAGACATCACCTACAAGGGCATAGGGGTAATCAATTCTATACACATAATCAATAGAGAATAAATTGTGCAATATGAATATGTAAATATGCATCAATTAACAACATTCACATAGAACACTTAGCAGTTAATAAATGCACATAGGATGCTCACACTTATTCCATTTATCACAATTAATTTAAATGAGTGGCATGATGCACGACTTTAGCTCTCAAGCCTATCTCCATCATACTATGCCACTCTCTGACGTCCATCCCTGACAACCCAGCACTCAACAGTGCGTTGTATTCCTAGGCATACAACAATTCGTACATTCACCTAGAATGTACACGACAAGCTTGGTATCCATGCCACCCGAGCATATCCCGTCATCCAAACGGATCGTCATCCAAACGATATATCCATATCGGCATCCACAAAGCCGACCACGTCAACGACGTGTCATCAAGCAAGCGTATTGGCACTCCCAGAGGCCCTCCACATGTTTAGCAAAAACATGATATACGTCCTACCATCCAAACTCCAGTATGAATGCATTAACTTTACTTAAAAAGAATTGATTGATGTTTCGTCCTTTTATTAATACACTACGTGCCTCCCGAGCAACGTATCATCATTATTCAAATGAAAATATCGTAACATCAATCAGTTTCTTTTAAGTCCAGGATCACTTGGTTTATTGTCCTTTAAGAGTTACAAAATGACTTAGAATTTAAAATGGTATTTTAAGTGCCTGACTAAAAATACTCGAGTGTTTTCCAAAATACTCGAGTAGTTTATCATTTTCCAAATTCTACTCGAGTGGTTCATAATTATACTCGAGTCGTTCATGTCTTTTCAGAGATTTAGGTTTTCAGGTCTTCATAAATATACTCGAGTAATTCATGAGATACTCGAGTATTTCATTACCCAGAATACTCGAGTAGTTCATACATTACTCGAGTGTCCAATCTGATTCCCATGTTGGTGCGCCAATTTTCACTCTGGTGCGCCACGAAATACTCGAGTATTAAGCCAAATACTCGAGTATCTGCAGACAGAACAGAGTAAAACTTGGTTTTCACATACCATTTCAATTTCTAAACATTTTTAACCCAAAACAGTGATCACAACAGTTCATATACCACATATTGAACATGTTAACATACTCATTTCATATCAAATAACAAATTTGGCAGAGAATCAATCCATTATGCATTAAATATACAATTTAGCAACTCAACACTTCAAATTGCAAAATAAGCATAATATTCATGAAACAAATTTCATTTAAGCTTGCATGCATGATATAGAACTTTCTCATCACAGTCATAGAGCATGGATTGGTCTCCAAACCAAAGTTCCTATTCAAACTAAGCCCTTAGAGCCTCTTGGTGGCTCTCTAACACAATTAATGAATTTAAACTCTATCTAGTGAATATAATTACTTCCCCTTACCTCTCAGATGTGAATCAACAGAAAGAAATCCAGAGAAAGCTCTCCAAACCCAGAAATCCACTTGAACTTCTCATGCATGACAGTTTTCAGTACCATACCAAAATGGAATTGGTTTGTACATGAAACAGAGATTTAAATTGGGGAAAATTAGATTTCTTAACTCTATGCAACATGAACTAACTAAAGGAATTAAGTTTGAGACTCAGGGATTCACGAGCTTACCGAAATCGATGATCAAAGTAAGCTCCAGACACCAACTCAAGCAAGGACAGCTTCACCTCAAGCCTTCGATTCTCTCAATCCACACACTCAAACCTCACAATTTTGGTGTTTATACAAAGCTCGTGATGTGAGCTTTGTATTCGTGTATAGTTTGTGAGTTGAAACAAATCACAGAGGAAGAATCAGAGGAAACGAATTCAGAACCCTAATACTCGAATTCCACAAGAAATTGGCAAAATGGAGTGTTGATGCATCAACCAGAGGTTTAAATACTTGGCTAGGCTATTCATGCAGCTCGACACGCAGATGGGGATGTGTTGTGGAGGGTGTTTTCGTGTCAAGGCGGTGGTAACTCGGTGTTGACTCATCAAAACACACTAACGTTGAGCAACTCTGCCCAGAATACTCGAGTATTTTTCCCAATTTTTGAAAAATAAATATTTTATTTACTTTCCCACCAAAATCTTTCCTATAATTACCTCTAGGTCCCAACCCAGGGACTAATATGCAAAATACTCATTTTAGGCATTTATTATATTTATTAAATCAATTCACACACATATACCAACTATATGAACACATATTTTAATCAAGGATTAATATGGAAATAATTAATTATAATTAATTTATAATTAACATTTCATTAATCGGGGATTAAAATTTTGAGGTGTTACACTACTCCCCCACTTACAAGGAATTTCGTCCCCGAAATTCAACTCATACAAACAAATCAGGATAATCCTGACACATCTTATCCTCTAGTTCCCACGATGCTTCCATTATATCGCCACACACCCAGACGACTTTGACCAGACGAATGTCTTTCCCTCTAAGCTGCTTGATTCTTTGATCTTCAATACGAACTGGCACAGCTTTGAAGGTTAGGTTCTCATGAATTTCTAAGTCATCAGGTTGGATTCTAAGGATAATAGTGGGGTCATGGACATATCTTTTTAGTTGAGACACATGGAATACATTATGAAGGTTAGCTAATGATGGAGGGAAAGCTAATTGATAAGCTACTGGGCAGACCCTTTTGAGGATTTGATAGGGACCAATGAATTTAGGTGATAGTTTCTGAGTTTTCAAGGCCCTACTAACACCTTTGGTTGGTACTATTCTAATGAATACATGGTCTCCTTCGGCAAATTCTAAAGGTTTCCTTCTTCTATCAGCATAGCTTTTCTGCCTACTCTGAGCTGCCCTCATCTTTTCTTGTATCATCTTGATCTGTTCCGTGGTCTCTTGCACAAAATCTGGTCCAACCAGAGAACTCTCCCCCACTTGAAACCAGCATAACGGCGTCTGACACTTCCTTCCATACAAAGCTTCAAATGGTGCCATTCCAATACTCGTGTGGTAACTGTTGTTGTAAGTGAACTCCACGAGTGGCAACATCTGCTCCCAATTCCCTTGTCCTTCTAAAGCACAAGCTCGTAGGATGTCCTCCAATGACTGAATAGTCCTCTCCGTTTGGCCATCAGTCTGAGGATGGTATGCAGAACTCAGTTTCAATCTTGAACCCAAGGCTTTGTGCAGATCTTCCCAAAACTTCGATGTAAACCTCGGATCGCGATCAGATACAATGCTTGATGGTACACCGTGCAGACGAACAATTTCTTTGATGTACAACTGGGTGAGCTTTTCCAACGAGTAGCGCATATTCACGGGAATGAAATGCGCTGACTTGGTCAAACGATCCATGATCACCCAGATTGCATCATGACTAGTAGATGTCCTTGGCAAACCTGATACAAAATCCATCGAGATGTTGTCCCACTTCCATACGGGAACTTCTAAAGGAAATAACTCTCCTCCTGGCCTTTGGTGTTCTACTTTCGCCTTTTGACACACCAAACAGCATGCCACATACTCAGCTACGTCCTTCTTCAGTCCCGGCCACCAGAATAATTTCTTCAGATCCTGATACATTTTGGTAGCGCCTGGATGCATACTCATCTTACTCTTATGTGCTTCATCCATAACCATTCTCCTTACCTCCAAATCATCAGGAACACAAATCCTCGTTTTAAAACGCAGGATTCCATCCTTCCCTTCCTGGAATTCTAACTCCTTACCTTCTTGCATCAATCTCTTTTTCTCCATGAGTTTCTCATCCTTAAGTTGTAATTCTCGAATCCTTTTCAAAAACTCATTAGCAATCTGTAGCATCCCCAACTTGATACTCGTCGGCTCCACTTGCATCGTCAGACTTAAATCCCGAAATTCCTCTATCAGTGCAGCTTCTCTAACCATCATTGCACTGATAAGCAGTGTCTTTCTACTCAATGCGTCCGCTACAACGTTAGCCTTCCCAGGATGGTAATAGAGCTCAAATTCATAATCCTTCAAAAACTCTATCCATCGGCGTTGCCTCATATTCAACTCCTTTTGATCAAAGAGGTACTTTAAACTCTTATGGTCACTGAACACTCGGAACGTAGTGCCATAGAGATAGTGCCTCCAGATCTTTAGTGCAAATACCACAGCTGCCAGCTCCAGATCATGAGTGGGATAGTTCATTTCATGAACTTTTAGCTGTCTCGAGGCGTAAGCGACGACTTGCCCTTCTTGCATCAAAACACTCCCAAGACCTTGTTTCGATGCGTCACAATACACATCAAAACTCTTCTGTGTATCGGGCAGAACCAATACAGGAGATGATGTCAACCTTTCCTTCAACTCTTGAAAACTCCTTTCACATTTCTCATCCCATAGGAATGGTTGATCCTTCCGAGTCAACTTCGTCAGAGGCAGTGCGATCTTCGAGAAACCTTCGATAAACCTTCTATAATAACCAGCCAAACCAAGAAAACTTCTAACCTCCGTGACAGACTTCAGTTGCTCCCATTGCAAGACCGAACTTACTTTCGTCGGATCAACGGCTATCCCTTTGTCCGAAATCACATGCCCCAAGAACTTAACCTCCTTCAGCCAGAACTCACACTTTGTAAGTTTGGCGTACAATTGCTTCTCCTTTAGAATGTTCAACACTATCCTCAAGTGTTCAGCATGCTCCTCCGGGCTCTTGGAGTAAATGAGAATATCATAAATGAACACAACCACGAACGAATCTAAATAAGGTCTAAAGATTCGATTCATGTAGTCCATGAAAATGGCTGGTGCATTAGTCAATCCGAACGGCATCACGACATACTCATAATGTCCGTATCGATATCGAAATGCAATTTTAGAGATATCCTCTTCTCTAATCCTGATTTGATGGTACCCTGACCTCAAGTCAATCTTGGAAAATACCGATGCCCCACGTACTTGATCCATAAGGTCATCTATCCGTGGCAACAGATACTTGTTCTTAATGGTGACCTTATTCAGCTGCCAATAGTTGATGCACATCCTCATGCTACCATCTTTCTTCTTGATGAATAAGACAGGAGCACCCCAAGGTGAGACGCTTGGTCGGATCATCTGTTTCTGTAGCAACTCCTCAATCTGCTTCTTCATCTCTGCCATTTCCGGTGGTGCCATTCTATAAGGAGCGATAGAAATGGGACCAGCTCCGGGAATTAGGTCGATACCAAATTCAATCTCTCTTCTTGGTGGCAGACCAGGAATCTCATCAGCAAACACTTCTCGAAACTCTCGGACAACAGGAATCTCTTCCATCTTCGGACCACTCTCCTCCACCTCTGAGTTGAATAGACACATGTAGCCCAATGGTTTTGGGTTTCTATAGGTTACTAGTTTTCTGTCACAATCAATGATTACTTGGTTCTGACTTAGCCAGTCCATCCCCAAGATAACTCTAATTGTGCCAAGGGTAAGCAGATCAAATCTACTTTAGAGGTTCGCCCCAACACTTCTATACAACAGTTAAGACATGCTCTAGAAACAACTACAGGAGTATTGGTAGGGGTTTCTACTTTAAGAACATAAGGCATTTCAGACACAATCAAGCCTAAGCGGCTTACACATTCATATGAAACAAATGAATGCATTGCACCGGAGTCAAACAAAACATGACAAAACTGACCATTAAGCAAGTATTTACCTTGCACCAGATCAGAGGATCGATTCGCTTCCACACCACTAAGGGTGAAGACCCTTCCTTGAGTCACCGGTCTATCTGCAACTCCTCTTGAATTGGCCTTGGCTGGCTCCTTGCAATCTCTCGAAAAATGCCCTGGCTTTCCACAATTGAAACATCCACTGGTTCCCCAACATACCCTACCATAGTGATTGCGCTTGCACTTGTCGCAGAATGGAGCTTCATTCCGATAGTTTCTTCCTTCAGAACTACCAGCTTTACCCTTGCCTTTCCCTCTACGATCATATGGACCTTTACCCCTATTATTGAAACCCTTTCGTCTCTGTGGTCCATATCCTTGATTGTCCTTCTTTTCCACAACTTGCACCTCCTCAGCCTTGGTATCATCTTCATACATCCTACACATATCTACCAATGCGGGGAAACTTTGAATCCACTGATAGCTGAAAATTGACTTCAACTTTGGCCTCAATCCACCTTCAAACTTAATGCACTTGCTCCTCTCGTCTGGATTGTTCTGGTAGTATGGAGAGTACTTCATCAACTCTTCAAACCTTGCCGCGTACTCGCCTACACTCATGTTCCCTTGCTTCAACTGCAGAAACTCCACTTCCTTCTTCCTTCTCAGATCCTCAGGAAAATACTTCTGGAGAAACTTCTCCATAAATACTCCCCAACTTATCTCCCTTCCTTCATATTGTAAAAGCTGCATGGTGTGATTCCACCAGTTCTCGGCTTCTTCCTCTAACATGTAGGTTGCATACGCCACCTTTTGAACATCAGAACACTCCAACGTTCTCAAAATCTTGTCCATAGTGTGAATCCATTTGTTGGCTTCCTCCGGTTTAAATCCTCCTTCAAACTTTGGCGGATTGCAGCTCCTAAAATCAGCCAGAGTTTTCGCCTCAGTGTTTCCCATATTACACTGATGAGGCGGGTTAACCGGTTGAGATGGTTGCTGAGACTGCCTTTGCATGGCTTCCAATACCGTGGTGATTCGCTCCAACATCGCGCTGGTGTGGTTTTGGTTTCTAGTTGCCATATTAGACCTGCGCTATGGGCTTACGGTCACATATGTTGAACTACAGAAACTTCCATTACACCACCTATACTAAGGCTCTATCCTAAGCTTATTAGATCTACAATCAATTGCGTCTTGTACTCAAAAGAGACAAGATACAAACAATTCAGGGTATTCAAACCTTTAACAATCAAAATAACAGTATTCAAGGTAATAAGTGCTTTGGAGATACCTGCTTGATGTTCATGGCTACCTTTCTGGAACCACTTCTACTACTACAGGATCTGACTTTTGCTCTGATACCACTAAGTGTGACACCCTTCCAGAATACCCAAATATAATATCGTATTTTATACTTTATGTTGGATAATATATGGACTTGTGAGTGTTAAGAAAATATGGTAAATAAAATTTTCTTTAAAGCGGGTGCACAATTCATCAAATGGAACTCTTGGAGAATAAATTCTAAAATCCTTTAAAACACTCGTATCGAGTTCGGCGATTTCTAAAACCTTTTCTCAAACAGGATAACATTCGTTCCTTAGAAATTTATTTACATTTTACAATCAATTGAAGCTACCCATACTTTGTTCAATAAAACTGATACCGTCAATTAATACTTATAGCCGAGCTCATTTATAAGTTAAATCAGAGTAAGCGGAAATTACTGGACTATGTGACTGATATGATATAAACATAAAGTTTCATATATACTAAAGAGTCATACATACATAGTCCATGAGATAAGTCACCAAGTTCCAAAAGATAACAAGTCCATGAAAACAGATCTACATCACTATGATACTGTAACCCTAGGGTAAGACATATGTACAATATATACATAATCAAAATACAACCCCAGGGATAGTCACGTAGATCCATCAGCATCAGATGCAGTAGTAGTAGCAGCAGTACTCTCCCAAAAACATAGGTAATAAGGTAGTAGCATCATCATCACAGCAGCAGCAGCACATCTCCTCCACACACCGGATCCTCGGATCCACATCATACACCATATACATGTACCTAGGGATCGTCATCCCTCCAGTCACTCCCAGTAGAATGCACGACAGGCTCGCTCCCACTCTCGTCCTCCACCGGATCCTCCTCGATCTCATCCGAGGGAGAGTGTACCCTACCACTGGGTACCGGGTCAGGTGATGGTGAAATCCTGACTGGGCTCCTCGGATCAGAAGGGGGAGTCTCCTCGTGGACGACTCTCGAAGTAAAAGGGTGAGAGTGGGTAGGTCGAAAACGAAAACTATGGTAAGAGCGAGCTGGTCGCATGGGAGGTGGTCCATGATAAGTATAAAACGGGGGTACATGCATAGTGTATATGATGGGAATCCTAAACCTACGAGGACGGAATCGCATCAGCGGGTTAGGGTGGTAGAATGTGAACTCTACCTCCCCCTCATACACCGCGCGATGGTCCTCATAGATCCATACGCCACTAGGAAGTGGCCGGATCTCGATGCAAGCAATGTAACGAGACATCACCTACAAGGGCATAGGGGTAAGCAATTCTATACACATAATCAATAGAGAATAAATTGTGCAATATGAATATGTAAATATGCATCAATTAACAACATTCACATAGAACACTTAGTAGTTAATAAATGCACATAGGATGCTCACACCTATTCCATTTATCACAATTAATTTAAATGAGTGGCATGATGCATGACTTTAGCTCTCAAGCCTATCTCCATCATACTATGTCACTCTCTGACGTCCATCCCTGACAACCCAACACTCAACAGTGCGTTGTATTCCTAGGTATACAACAATTCGTACATTCACCTAGAATGTACACGACAAGCTTGGTATCCATGCCACCCGAGCATATCCCGTCATCCAAACGGATCGTCATCCAAACGATATATCCATATCGGCATCCACAAAGCCGACCACGTCAACGACGTGTCATCAAGCAAGCGTATTGGCACTCCCAGAGGCCCTCCACATGTTTACCAAAAACATGATATACGTCCTACCATCCAAACTCCAGTATGAATGCATTAACTTTACTTAAAAAGAATTGATTGATGTTTCGTCCTTTTATTAATACACTACGTGCCTCCCGAGCAACGTATCATCATTATTCAAATGAAAATATCGTAACATCAATCAGTTTCTTTTAAGTCCAGGATCACTTGGTTTATTGTCCTTTAAGAGTTACAAAATGACTTAGAATTTAAAATGGTATTTTAAGTGCCTGACTAAAAATACTCGAGTGTTTTCCAAAATACTCGAGTAGTTTATCATTTTCCAGATTCTACTCGAGTGGTTCATAATTATACTCGAGTCGTTCATGTCTTTTCAGAGATTTAGGTTTTCAGGTCTTCATAAATATACTCGAGTAATTCATGAGATACTCGAGTATTTCATTACCCAGAATACTCGAGTAGTTCATACATTACTCGAGTGTCCAATCTGATTCCCAAGTTGGTGCGCCAATTTTCACTCTGGTGCGCCACGAAATACTCGAGTATTAAGCCAAATACTCGAGTATCTGCAGACAGAACAGAGTAAAACTTGGTTTTCACATACCATTTCAATTTCTAAACATTTTTAACCCAAAACAGTGATCACAGTAGTTCATATACCACATATTGAACATGTTAACATACTCATTTCATATCAAATAACAAATTTGGCAGAGAATCAATCCATTATGCATTAAATATACAATTTAGCAACTCAACACTTCAAATTGCAAAATAAGCATAATATTCATGAAACAAAGTTCATTTAAGCTTGTATGCATGATATAGAACTTGCTCATCACAGTCATAGAGCATGGATTGGTCTCCAAACCAAAGTTCCTATTCAAACTAAGCCCTTAGAGCCTCTTGGTGGCTCTCTAACACAATTAATGAATTTAAACTCTATCTAGTGAATATAATTACTTCCCCTTACCTCTCAGATGTGAATCAACAGAAAGAAATCCAGAGAAAGCTCTCCAAACCCAGAAATCCACTTGAACTTCTCATGCATGACAGTTTTGAGTACCATACCAAAATGGAATTGGTTTGTACATGAAACAGAGATTTAAATTGGGGAAAATTAGATTTCTTAACTCTATGCAACATGAAATAACTAAAGGAATTGAGTTTGAGACTCAGGGATTCACGAGCTTACCGAAATCGATGATCAAAGTAAGCTCCGGACACCAACTCAAGCAAGGACAGCTTCACCTCAAGCCTTCGATTCTCTCAATCCACACACTCAAACCTCACAATTTTGGTGTTTATACAAAGCTCGTGATGTGAGCTTTGTATTCGTGTATAGTTTGTGAGTTGAAACAGATCACAGAGGAAGAATCAGAGGAAACGAATTCAGAACCCTAATACTCGAATTCCACAAGAAATTGGCAAAATGGAGTGTTGATGCATCAACCAGAGGTTTAAATACTTGGCTAGGCTATTCATGCAGCTCGACACGCAGATGGGGACGTGTTGTGGAGGGTGTTTTCGTGTCAAGGCGGTGGTAACTCGGTGTTGACTCATCAAAACGCACTAACGTTGAGCAACTCTGCCCAGAATACTCGAGTTTTTCAGAAAATACTCGAGTATTTTTCCCAATTTTTGAAAAATAAATATTTTATTTACTTTCCCACCAAAATCTTTCCTATAATTACCTCTAGGTCCCAACCTAGGGACTAATATGCAAAATACTCATTTTAGGCATTTATTATATTTATTAAATCAATTCACACACATATACCAACTATATGAACACTTATTTTAATCAAGGATTAATATGGAAATAATTAATTATAATTAATTTATAATTAACATTTCATTAATCGGGGATTAAAATTTTGGGGTGTTACAGGACTAGTGGAGGAGCAAGCTCGACTCAACACTAATCCCCAGACTAAAACCAACACAAAGTCCATCTCCGATCAAACTCCATTCTGTTTCCACAATTTCATTTCCTCCACTCACGCCTCAACCTCAGAAAGCATTCATCTCAACAATGTTGCCCAAGCTCTGGCTCAACTCATCGCTTTCATCACTTATTCCTTTCCGATAACATCTTATATCTTTTATCACTTATCTCTTATCTCTTATTTACGTCCTTTATTATTTATCATTCACCACATTTTCATGTCTTACAACCGATCCGTTCTCATCACACCTAATTACTTTATAGATAAGCAACTAAACAATATATATCATGCAGACACAATTAAATAAATCACTGACTCGCTCGGACTGACTCGGGACACTAAGTTTCGACTTTTGAGATGGTCGAAACACTTAATAGGTTACCTACAGACCACGGTGTTTAGGGGAAACTTCTCTCTCACCTCGATTGACGATTACACTCTTGATACGCTCCTTGCTTTTCCACGGCGACGCTCGTAACCGCTTCCCGATTGTTACTGGAACTCAAATAGTTTTCTTCTTATTAAAAATCTTTCTTATATAATTATCCGAAAACAAAATCACTCTATCATTTCTTTTCAAAACTTACTCAATAAAGCATAAATAATTTCTTGGCTTCTTAAAAAGGACACATTTATCTTAAGGTTTTTTTAAAAAGAATCTTTTATTAAATTAAAACCATGAACTTCAGAAATCATAAGAAAATCTTTTTCAAAACAATACTTTTCAATTAATCAAATCATTTGACTCATTCCATTTTCTTTAAAACCGAATCAAAGGAAAATAATACACGATTAAATTAAAACCTTTGAAGAATATTTAAATAATTCAAACACACACAATTAAGTATAATATCACAAACCATCCATCATTCATGCACATAGGACAAAAATCAAGTATATGCACCTAATCTTTATGCATGGACGAATTCTATCCTATATGAGACAAAGTTCATGTTCAAGTCTAGTGATCTCTAACACATGCACAAGTATGTTATCCTTCTTGTAAACATCCTAAATAATTAAAGAAAAGGACACTCTCAATTACAATCATGCTATTCATCATACAAACCAACACACGAGGGTAAATCAATTTAATACCTTTACTTTCATACCATGACCGAATAGAACATAAGGAAAAACATTCAACACAAACATTTATCAAATCCCTTTTTATTTATACTAGATTACCTCAAATAATATAGCATAAGAAATAAAGATAGTTTGAATGGAAATTATGCCAAAACCGAATGAAATTCAAGGAAAAACACAATCATACACCAAATCAATTTATTCAAAGATTAACTCAAACCATGTAACATAAAAATACTTTGAAAGAAATTTGTGCAAGGACCGAATAGGTCATATGAAAGAAACACTCAACACAACAACATCTATCAAATTCATACAAAATTAATTCAAACAATTAACACATAAGAAAATGAAAATAGCTTAAATAGGATTTATTCCTAAACCGAATAGAACATAAAATTTTCTTTTTAGTTTTTAATCAAAGATTCAAGTTTCATAGGTTTAGAAATCCTTAATCCTTGTCATAAAACACTCATGCAAGGTAAAATGAACCACCTTAAATATTATCAAGCACAAAACCGAAAGCTTCACAAGAATATTCATCAAACATTAATTTCATTTCATCATAATGGAAATTAAGAAACATATTAAGAATCATGTCAAAACATCTAAAGGATTTCATGCATTCTCCTAATATCTCTTGATGGGACAAGTTTCAACATGCATGTAAAGGAAAAGATGATCTAACATAGTTTCCTAAGCTTGGCCGAATGGTGGTAAGCACAAAGGCAAGATATCACAATTTTATTTTCACATACAAAGATCAAACTCAAAGTCACACCATGCAACAATTCCTTTAAAACAACATTTTCTTTTATATAACACCAACCGAATCATCCTCTCACATAAACAAGACTTTGAATCAAATTCCTTTTTACACAAAATTTATTTTCGAGGCTTGTTATGTTTATTTCTTTTAGAAACCGTAACATGCACCAAGGAAAAATCAAGACTTGCACTCAAACTAATGCATAAAACTCGAGTTTCACATTTTCTCAAGAATAAAGCATAGATCAAAACATGCAACACAAGATCAAGGCAAAATCATAAGTTTAAATACAAAATTTGCACAAAACCGAGAAGAACAAGATGAAAATTAAACATCCAAGCACAAATATTTAAGATCACATCACAAAGATAACATGCAAGGAAAGATCACAACAAGGATATAAACTTACACTCAAATCCTAGGAAAATCGCGAAGGACAAGTAAGAATTTAAAACATCCAAGTACAAGTATTTAAGATCAAATCATAAAGATAACATGCAAGGCACTCAAGCTTCAAGATCATGAAAAAAATTAAGCACATGCATCACCAAAGAATTAAACTTGAACAAAAGTCCTTATAAAGTCCTTTACAAACCAAAATTATCACACTAAATTATCTTAATCACTACCTTAAGCAAAATCCTAATCTTGAGGCTTCAATTCCTCCTCTTCTCCTTCTAGGGTTGCCTCGGCTTCCTCCTCTCTAGGGTTGATAGGTAAGTTTCTTCTTTGATCCTTGAAGGAAAATGGGTTTGAGAAAGGAAAGGAAGAAGGTTTGGTTGAAAATTGTGGGTTCACACTTTTCTTTTCTCTCCTCACTCTCACGGCTTCTCTCTTTTCTCTCTATAGTCTCAAGAGTTGATGATACTCTTGGACCAAGTGTGTGGGTTTGATGAAGGAAATGAAGTGAATTTGGCCAACACACTCTCCTCCTTACGGCTTAAAGAACAAGAGCAAAGGATTGGAATTTTCCCATTAGGTCCTCGGTTCAAGGGGTGGGTTCAAGGGGCGATTTGGGCAATCCTAAAGTTTGCATGGCAATGGTCATGTCAAGGTGAGGCAAGGGTGGAAGAAAGTCTTCCATAGGCATAATGAGTCACCACCCTAGCTTCCTCCTAATTCATTACTCTTTTGCCACTTAAGAGGTTGCACTTCTTCTTGGCTTCCTATTTCTAATTGATCTTCCTATTTCTTAATGGGTAAGAAAATCAAACTCACTTGGTTTCCTTTCGTCTACACTTCGGCCGAACATACTCACACACATGCACATACAAATTTTTTTTTTTCAATTCATCATCACATAGTACATATTTGAGCATGCACATAATATTTTCATTTCAATTATCACATACCATGAAATCATGAAACAAGGCATACACATTATGTTCCCTATTCCAATCATACGGTACACACATATACATCACACATACATCATACACTCATTCAAATAGTTCATGCATATATTCAATTAAATTTACTTCACATATAGTGCTTTTAACACACATCCAGAACAAGTACAAAAAAAACAAGGGTTTGACTTAGGGTTTGACTTTTCTCTGCTAGGGTTTTCACTTTGCCACCTTGCTTGACTCGCGGTTGATCTCCAATCACCGCCGTTTGCCATCATGGGAAAAAAAAGGGTCGGCCACCTAAGTCCCCCTCTACAAAACACTCACCCACCACAAACACAATTCCCAAAAACCTCGACCTAGAGACGATGGATGAAGAAGACTTCGAAGATATTGATGGCTTGAGCCCTAAGAAAGCTTTATCAATCCTAAAAAAGCTGGACGATTTGAGAACAAAAATTAAGGGGAAGGCCATTGTAGATGAAAGTGCAGAAACTTCGAAGAACATGGAGGAGTTAACGCAGAAAACAAATCCAGGAGTTAACACAGGACAAGCAGATAACAATGTCAATCAAGAAGAGCGTAGGAGGGTTTCAGTATGGGACTCATTTGACATAAAAAAATTACATAATGCTGGAGAGAAGCTTCATTTTGTGGAACCTAAAATTAAGGAAGGGGTTGCTGTGGGAAAAATTGAGGCTGCAGATATAGAAAGTGAAGAGAAGTACTGGCAACAAGCGATTGTGTGCTATGTTCTAGGAGCAAGGCCTCCTTATGCGGTTCTGAATGGCTATATAAGGAAGATCTGGGGTCAACAGGGGATAGATAAAGTGCTCATGAATGGAGATGGCACAATGGTAGTAAGGTTTAATTCCATGGAGGCTAGGAATGTTGTCCTAGAAATTGGAATATTTCATTTTGACAAAAAGCCCTTAATTATTGCTCCTTGGACAGGGAAACCAGTGTCCAAAAGCTTTCATGAAACGGTTCCAGTATGGATTCAATTACCAAACCTCAATCTTAAGTTTTGGGGTGCAAATGCTTTGAGTAAGATTGCTAGCCTTGTGGGAACACCTATTATGGTGGACAATGTTACCAAGGAAAGAAACAGAATCAAATATGCTAGAGTGCTTGTGGAAGTTAATCCAACAATCTTGCCAGATGAGGTGTTTTTTGAAGATGAAAAAGAGAACATTAAAGCACAAAAGGTTGACTATGAGTGGAAGCCAGTAATATGTGCTACTTGCTCAATGTATGGCCATGATAGTAAGTTGTGCAGAAAACAAACCAAGAAGGTGTGGGTTGAGAAGAGGAAGCCCTCAAGAGAGGACACTGAGAAGCTTGATGATGCCCTAAAACTGAATAAGCAGATTCAGGAAGGGTTGATTCCTGAGGAGAATTTAGAATCAGCTTCACAAGCAGTTAGGCATGTGTTACAAGATCAAGGTGAGGCAGAAGAGGCTGTCTCCACTGTTAAAGAAACCCAGTTAACAAGTGGAAATGAAAATGTGGAGGTAAGAATTGTGAAGGACCAGAATGAAGGCCAATGGACCCCAGTGCAAACCAGAAGGAAGGCTCAGAGTAAGGTGAATAAGGGGGACAACTCAGCCCTCTTTATTAATGGATAGTATAGGTGCTTGGAATAGCAGGGGATTTAACCAACCCCTGAAACAAAAAGAGGTTAAAAGGTTGGTGAATAAATTTAATATAGGTGTTATGGCAATTCTAGAGAATAAGGTCAGGGCTAGCTCTTTTAATGTTATCAAGAATAAGAATTTTATGGACTGGGGGTCATTTATAAATTTAGATGACCACCCAGTGGGGAGAGTGTGGGTGGTGTGGAAAAAAGACATGTTCCATGTTGAGGTGCTCTGTCACTCTAGCCAGTTTGTGCATTGCAAAATAGAGATTATTCATGAGAATATATCATTCTTTGCTACATTTGTTTATGCTCATAATGATGTGGAAAGGAGGGCTGAATTGTGGAGTAGGCTGAAGGAGATTGGTGAAATCATGCATGAGAAGTGGGTAGTGTTGGGTGATTTTAACTGTTGCCTGAATGTGCAAGAGAAATTAGGAGGTCATCAGCTGGATGTTCAACAGACTGAAGAATTTAGAGACTTTGTTTTTCACTGCCAATTAGAAGATATGAAGTATGGAGGGAGCTTCTATACATGGGATAACAGACAAGAGGGGGAGGATAAAATCTTGTGCAAGCTAGATAGAGTGTTGGTGAACTTAGAGTGGTGTAGAGTGTGGCTTGAAGCTTACACTGAGTTCCTTAACAATGGCACTTCAGACCATAGTCCTATGGTTATAAAATGGAATGCTAATGCTATTTCTAGAAGGCACAGTTTTAAATTTTTAAATCATCTTACCCTGGATAGTGATTTTATAATTTCTGTGAGTCAGGATTGGTCCCATGATGGTGAGGGGTGTGCTATGTTCAGACTTATGAGGAATCTGGAGAGAATCAAGCCATATATGATTGAGTTGAATAAAAGGAAGTATGGAGGTATTGATACAAGGGAACTGCAGGCTAGAGAAAAACTGGATGTTATTCAGGATATGCTTCAAGGGGATCCTATGAATGTGCATCTTCAGAAGGTTGAAAAAGAGGCTAGAGAGGAGCATTATGAGGCTTATAAAGCTGCTGTGGTTTTTTTTGAAGCAGAAGGCAAAGCAGGATTGGCTGTGTGATGGGGACTTGAATACTAAGTATTTTCATCAGGTTATCAAACAAAGAAGATATAGAAATAGGATCCTAAGAATTCAGGGGTCCAATGGTATTGTGCAAACAGAACCAAATCAGATAGTACAGGCCTTTGAAGAGTACTATAAGGATTTATTCTCAGATATTAGAAGACCTTGGTGTATGACTAGTGAGGAAATCAACCAAGGGAATATCCTAAACACAGAGCAGCAGCTTAATTTAATTAAGCCTTTTGATGTTGGTGAGATAAAGCAGTGCTTTGATCAAATGGGGAATGATAAGGCTCCTGGGCCTGATGGTTATGTAAGGCAGCTTGGCTAGTGATTGGGGATAATGTGGTTGAGGCAGTGCAGGATTTTTTTTATAATGGTAAGCTTCTTAAGGAAGCTAATCAGACTTTGCTTGTTCTAATCCCTAAGAATGATTGCCCAAACCAAGTAAGTGATTCTCGTCCTATATCTTGTTGCAATGTCGTTTACAAAGCAATAGCTAAGCTTATTTGTAAAAGGCTTCAGGAGTGTTTACCTCACTTGATTCATGAGAATCAAGCAGCTTTTGTGAAGGACAGATCAATTCTCCATAATGTTCTCATCACTCAGGATTTAATTAGGCTCTATAGAAGGAAAAATGTTTCTCCAACGTGTTTGATGAAAGTTGATCTAAGAAAGGCCTGTGATAGTGTTAACTGGGAGTTCATTCAGAGAAGTATGGAGGCCCTAAGATTTCCTGAGAAGTTTATAAGGTGGGTTATGGTCTGTGTGAGAACTGTCTCGTTCAGGTTGGTTATTAATGGCAATACTCACAGAAGATTTACTAGTTCAAGAGGGCTTAGACAGGGAGACCCCATGTCTCCATTAATCTTTGTTATGGTGATGGAAATGTTAACTAGGAAGCTGTTGTATGCTGCCAAGGATAAGGAATTCAATTTCCATCCTTTGTGCAAGAGAATTGGCTTGGTGAACCTAGCATTTGCGGATGACCTAATGATTTTTTGCAAGGCCAATGAAAAGAGTGTGAGGATCCTACACAGAGCATTCTATGAGTTTGCTAACAGTTCAGGTTTAATTGAGAATCAGAGTAAATCTCAATTGTATGTTGCTGGTCTTAATGAGGAGGGGTGTCAAAGACTGGTGAATTTAACAGGGTTCAGGGCTGGCTCTTTTCCTTTTACATATCTGGGTTTACCCCTCAGTGCAAAGAAGTAGAGTGTAGCTACTTGTAAGGTGTTGAGTGACAGAATAACTAAGAGATTACCTATGTGGACCACTAGAAACCTTTCTTTCCAGGGTCGTGCTCAGCTAGTGCAATCAGTGCTTTTAACTATGCATGTTTACTGGGCCACTACTTTTATAATCCCCAAAGCAGTGATTAGGGAAATTGAAAAAGTGTGTAGAGGTTTTCTTTGGGGAAAGGACCAATCTGGGCGTGCTAAAGCGCAGGTGGCTTGGGATTTGGTGTGCAGGGATAAGGAACATGGGGGGTTGGGTTTTCAAAACATTAGTGTGTGGAACATAGCAGCTGTTGGTAACCAAGCCTGGCAGATTTGGACAAATAAAATCTCTCTATTGCTTCGTTGGATCCAAGCTATATACTTAAAGAGAGAATCGTTCCTAACTATGCAAGCTACTCAATCTAGTAATTGGCACTGGAAACAAATACTAAAAGCAAGGGATAGATTAGGAGCAAAATTCACAGAACTAATACAGGATCAACAATCTTATACAATCAAGGAGGGTTATGAGTACCTGATTGGAACGCAGCAGCCTTTTCCTTTTCACAAGCAGGTCTGGAATTCTACAAGCATCGCAAAGCACCGTTTCATTTTCTGGCTCCTTGTTCATCGTAGTTTGAAGACGAAGGACAAGCTGTCATTCTTAAAAATCTCACCCTTTTGTGAACTTTGTGAGAGTGTGATGGAGACATGCAACCACTTGTTCTTCGAATGCAAGTGGAGCATGGAACTGATTCAGCTACCTGGGAACTGGATAGGGGTTGATTTGGCAAGCTATCGGTTTCCTAATTGGCTAAGGTGGTTGAAACATGGCTTCAGGAACAAAGAGAGAAGGAAGTTGGTAACGGCGGTGGTGGCAGCTTGCATCTATGGTGTCTGGGAGGAGAGGAACCGGTGGATATTTAGACATACACGATTACAACCAACTCAGGTGTTGGTGATGATTCAGACAGAGCTAGCTTTGAGATTGTCTAGAGTTAGTAGCAATTGGGCTTGTATTAATGGCCCAAATAGTATTATTACTCACAGAATAAGAGATTTAGTATAGGCCTGTTTAGAGTTTGCATTGTTATTTCTTAATTTTGATTTTTTTTAGGGATAATTTAGGGCCTAGAACCCTTCCTAGAAGGTGGCTAGGAACTATATTATTGCCTGGTTGATGTATTCTTTATTTTGATCGTTGGTAATGCATTTTTTCTTTACCAAAAAACACACATCCACAATTTCAAAAATTCAGAAATACAAACTTTAAGGAAAATTACTCAATTTTAATTTCAAAAACAAACTTTACTCAAATCAAAGATTTTCAAATGAAAGAAGAGATTTATTTAAGCTTCAAATTATTTAATAGCAAGAAAACTCGTTTCTCAAAATGAAATCAATTCAAATAAAATTATTTTTCTAAAACATTTCACTGAAAACCTTTCTTAAATCCTGAAAATTATTTTTAAATAAAATCTTATCGAATTATTTGAGTCCAAAAAATGCGGGATGTAACAAAGCGTGTTGTGAATGGAATGCAAAAGAGATAAAGAAGGAAAGAAAGGAAATCAGTGTTTGAGTTGAGAAGAGTTGAGATGGAAAAGAGTAAGTGATAATGAAAGTGAGAGGTGGTTGAGAAAGAGATGTGATTCCTCGTACACGTTTTTGGGAAGAAGCTTAGCGTCGAGTGAGCTTGCTCCTCCATTAACACTCACCCAAAAATGTGGTTTTTGAAAAAGGTTTCGAAAAGAGATTTTTGAAAAGCTTTTGTGAAAATGATAATTTTGTAAAAGTTTTTTTGGAAACATTATTTTTGAAAAGTTTTGTGAGAGGATTTATGAAATGATATTTTCTAAAAATGTTTTGGTGAAGCAAAAGTTTTGTGAAATCGTGTTTTCGAAAAAGTTGCGAAAGATGTTTTGCGAAAGACGAGGAAAATATGTTGATAATGTTGATGATGTGGTTGAGAATGATGCTGAGCATGAGACGATGAGAATGATGAGTTTATGAGATGAAAGTGAATTGAGGCCATGGGCCATTGAGATTTTAGGGGGAACAGATTCCGTTTAGTGATCGGGCTTCGTTGAAGGGATGCACCAAGGACGGGCCGATCGTTAGGATTAAGCCGCCAAGGAAAAACGTTAAATCCTTAAAAGATTAAAAGACATTTACAAACACGGTGAGGTATGAGTGTCGTATCGAAGTAGTGGAGAGGAAGGAACGATAGGTATCTGCGGATACCTAGGACGAGATTGCATGAGGGGAGGACGATGACGGTGAAACGTCAAGAAGTCTAGAGTATATTTCTAGGCAGAACGAACTCCACATGTGGTGCACTAACGTGGTGGGGACTGGGTCTAATACCGTAGTAAGTTCTGCACTGCAGACTAGAAGTATATTGTCGCCCCCTTGATTGCAAATCGAGAACAGTGAGAGGGACTGGAACGGGGCATTTGTGTTTGCCGTTGAGAGCGTGCTTGTTTATGATATGAATTGATATGATTTGAGGCAAGGCCTCCTGGTCTAGGACCATTTGTTTGTGTGACTGCTGTCATGCCCGCGTGGTAAAGGTCCTGTACTCCTGTTTGCTAACGACTAGGTTGGGTGGTTGACCGAGGAGATGTAAACGTGTGTGAGCTCAATGATGTGTCCCCCTCATCATTGATGCTAATCGATATAATAAAACATAAGAGCATAAAGCTGTTTCAAATAGAAGTATCTCAAAACAATAAATCTTGAATAAGAGTTATAAGATGAGTTATAAAGAAGGAAATTCTGGGAATAAGCGATAAGTGTTGAAGTAATGATAAGGGAAGGTTTGAGAAAAGTTGTGAAAGTTTGCAAGGAAAGAATCTGAGAATGTGATTGTTAAGAATGTGGATGAGTTATTTGGTCACGAGTGTGTTACAAATAATTTGACATGCATTGTTTTATGTGATTCGTATATGCTATGTTTTACATGATATGCTGTTTTATTTTATTGTCCATTTATCTTTGCTTTGAATCCACCTTGAGACCGTATGGTCAACCCGTTAGTGTTCGGAACACTGACTCTCTCCTACCATGTTGTCGTATCGGCACTTGCGGATATTGCAACTGGTAGGTAGCGCAGCGGAAGCGTGGTGGGCTTCATTGGCCAAAGTCTGGAGTTAGACGACACGCATTAGGAAGCATGACTAGAAGCTAGGCATTCCCCTGGCGGAAGGTACACCACTGTAAGTTCTTAGTTACCTAGCTCTACCATGCTGTACCCCCGACAATTGTTTTATTTGGTACTGATGTTGAAACAAGTAAAAGGGCCTCGTTTTAATTGATGTTCTGAAAACAGGTTTCAAGGCGCGGTGTCCTGTGACATCTCGGTTTGGAACTTGAAGAGTTTATGTAATGTGAGAACACGGGTTTTAAATGTAACTATGTTTTGGAAACACTAAGTGTTCTCACGTGTACCTAACACTTGTTAAAAAAAAATTTGGCCCTAATTTTCACTATATTTGATTTAAATTTTCAAGTTGCCAAATCGGGGTGTTAAAGAAATGGTATCAGAGCAGAGGTTAAACTAAGTAACTTTATGTGTGGACTTACATACTCTGCTATGTGTCTCTGAGTGAACGTTAGTATTAGATTGACGATAGATGAGAATAGGAACGTTAAGAGTGCGCGAATGTTTTCATGGAGCGTGTCAGTTTTCGTCTACCGCGGAGACGAGGAGCAGTGATCAGTACGTCATGCGATGTTGATGCGTAATCCGAATCTTCTTTCGTTGAACTTTTCTTTGATGTGAACCCCTCTTGTTTTTGATGATCCTTATACCCTTGCTGAGTGATCTTGTCCTATGATTAGAACACTTCTTTGATTAAAACTTTTCTTGTGGAAGCCTTATACGTGCCAAATTGCTTTGGCATGACGTTTGAAAAAGCCTTTTCTAAAAACCCTAGACCATCATTTTGATAAAGCCTTGATTTTTTATGAACCCGAAGTTTCTTCGTTTGATTGATGAACCCTAATACCTTATTCCGGTCAAGTAGATGGTTCTAGAATAAAGGGTTAGTCGTGAAGCGTTGTTAGTAAAAGGTTGCAAAAGGCTAGGGAGAACGAGGATTAGTAAGTATGGATGAGAGGAGTATGAGTCATTTAAGTTGGGGAGTAACGGAAGATGTGAGTTTTGAGGAATAATTCGTCTAGGCTTGAAGTGATGATAAGAAATCAACCTTGATGCGTGGCAGTATCTTGACCTAAATGTCCGTAACCTTGTTGTCTCTGAACACTGTTTTTGTGCCTTGAACCCCTCATTCCTTGCTGTAAATGAAACCGTATTGTCTCCATCCCATCATGTTTGTTATTGAAAGTACCTCGAGAGATTACTTTTGTAAGTAATCCGTTTGATTCGCTCTTAAGAACGATAAATAAACGGTACGTGTACAAAGATACGGCGATGGTTGCAGTTAGAGAAGAAGCGAATTTCTTCAGGAGGCTACGCGTCCACGAATTTGACAGACTCTACACGGTATTTCTCGAGGACGAGAAATCTTCAAGTTGGGGAGAATGTAACTCCCCGCATTTTTCCCGTACGTGCGAGAACGAATTTTGTTAAAAAGAGCTTTGGAATGTGATTTATAAAAGATTTTCGGAAAAATGTTTTGTGTGGGTAAGAAATGAGGTACTGGTTTTCAAGGATTTTTATAAACAAGATGTTTTCCTAAAAGAGAAGTGAATGATTTTGTTAAAATGTGTTTTTATTGAAAAGTGATTTTGTTTGAAATTGAGTTTTGGGTCTGTTAACTTGGAAAATTTGTAACTTTTTAACCGTAATTCGGATTTTTACAAACTTTATATCAAAACGATCGTAACAAAACGTAGATTTTAAAAATATGATTTTCAGATTTTTCTGGGTTGTTTTATAAGAATTTATCTTCAGAATTATATATACGAGTTTTAGAATTTGTATTCCAAAGAAAATGAATTTAACAATTCTGGTTTGAAAATTTTGTAGGATATGTAACATCGTCATTTTATTAACCTAATAATTATAATTATAAATATCTTATTTACACGCGAAAGATGAATTTCAACTATTTCCTTATATGTATATTATTATTATGTTGAATTTAAATATGTATATGTATAAGTGTTTGTAAACGTTTTCCTAGTATACGTGTATATTTGTATAAATATATCTTTGCGTAGATATTAGTATTTGTAACTATATCCTCGTGTATATGTATGTGTGTGTGTTTGTATGTGTATATTCATATGTATGTATGCGTAGGTATATGTATTAGGTTAAGTTAGGATATGTGTTTATATATATATATATGTGTGTGTGTGTGCTCGGGTGTATTCTTAGATGTTAGTGTTTGTGTTCGTGTCCCTGTGTGTATGTGTGTATTGATTGTGTGATAGCATCGTTAGGTTTAGACAGGGAAGTGTCCTAGGGTCGTTGGTTGCAATTGAAGAGTAATCGGTCTAGATTCTGGATTATATTGGTGCAGTTGTGGTCGAGTAAGTAAGTTTGTGTAAGTCGGGGCTTAGAGTGCTCCATAGCCCACGTAGGTGCTTTTAGTGCGTTGATCCCGATAGAGTGAGAGGATAAGGAACCTAGGCTAGAGTCTAGAGTTAAAAGGTAGGCTTTGAAGTCTATGTTCGGAGAATTCCCTCGAATACATGTTTCGACGGAGTTTCGGAACTTAGTGAATGTGTGAGGCAATCGGGATCGATTCGATCCTATTGATTATGCCTCGAGAGTGGTTGGTTTTAGGGTTGAGTGGTTATAGAACATAGCTTAGATCGATCGAGTTAGATCAAGTGTTTAAGAATAGGCTAAGTCTAGATTTCGGAGTGTCGATTCGTTCGTCTTTTCGTGTATGTGAATTGTGTGTTTATTGTTGTGATTTATGATTGTGATGTTTTGTGTGTGTTAGGAGGTGTTTAGAAGGTGTTTAGATAGTGGTATTATGATAGGACAAGTTAGGTTGCATAGGATCGGCTTAGAACTCTTAGAAGGCTTGAAAGAAAGGAAAAAGTAGTGCATTACTCGATTAATGGGTCTATTAATCGAGTAAATTTTGAGCACCTTTCGGCATTACTCGAGTAAGGCATAGCTTAATCGAGTAGATCTTTGGGTACTTTCGGCATTACTCGATTAACACATGAGTTAATCGATTAGCCCCTTTGTAAATTAAGCGAGTTAATCGATTAACCACAGTGGTTAATCGATTAACCACTGCAGATCAGACTGAAAAACACGATTTTAACGTGTTGTTCTTCATTTCTTTCTCTCTTCTTTCACGGCCCTTCCCTCTTCTCTCCTCCCAAACTCTTCCAATCTTCAAATTAACATCAAATAACATCAACCCATCATCCCATAATCATTCCCCATCAACTCTCCATGATTTTCTACCAACAAAAACCCCAATTTCATTCTCAATCCCTCAAATCCCCAATTCCCAAATTCAAAACCCTAACTTCCTCAATTTCTCTCATGGTGTTGGGCAATCATCAAGGGAGCTAGAAATTGATGTTGGAGCAAGGAACTAGGAGCTTAGGAGTGTGTCCCTAGAGCTTGGTGGAGCTCTCTCTCTCTCTTTCTCTCTCTCCTTCTCCTCTACTCTTCAACCGGTAAGGGGGGACTCTTTCCTCACTTTGAATTAGGGATAGTTAGAATTTATAATAGGATTTGGGTATAATAATTAAGTTAGAGTGTAGGTAACAATTAGTGTTGGATTAGAGTTGTTCTTTTTGTATTTTAATTAAATTTGACCCTTTTATAAATGTTTATGTTAAATTATTTATTTGTAAATATTAATGTAGGAAGTGAAGAACCCTAGGGAGATGATTTATGTTACTGCACTCTGAGACATACCTAAGTATGTCGAATGGTTGCTGGATTTCTATTGATTTGCTTGTTGTTGGTTGTAAATTAATTGTTGAATAACTTAAGTGTTAAATGTTTATAATTGTGATTTAATGCTTCAAGTGTTAATTGTGAGACTCAAAGTGGATCTATAGCTTAAGGGAATAAAGAGAATGTAAAGTGTAAAGGGTTAATGGTTAAGTGTTGGAAACGAGCAGTGGACTAAAAGGAATAATAGAAGTCTGAATTAATTATGAATAAAAAGGGAATTGTGTGTGCGATAGGATGTTGTTGCCGCTATCTTTAATTTGATTATTATGCTTATGTCTTTATTATGAATTGTATACTGTCCTTTTAGTTCACTGTGCTGTGAAAGATCTCACCCTTCGTGGATAACAATTTAGGTACATATTCAAGATGCTCGGAGAACAAAGTGGCGCAGCGGAACAAGTCGGAAGAAAGGAGAATTTATTTTTGAATATAAATATATGTATATATATATACTCTGTATTATATTGGTGCCCCACATTTTGTATAAACATAATTTGTAAATTGTAAAATGTAATTTTTTTTTAAGTATCCGTTGTGTCGAACTCTGGTTTATGTATTGTTAAGGAAAACTACTTTTAAAGTTCCTCAATTATTTTCAAAACTTTTATTTCTGTATATTTTTATATTAAGAAAATCGGGGTGTTACAGGATATGTGTTTGATTTAATGTATGTGATAAGTGCTTGTTTTGATTACTTGGGTGAATGTGATTGTTTGAATTTATTGCATTAGTGAATGAATTACTGATTAGAATGTTTAAGTGAATGTGCTTGAGAAGTAAAATTTTAAAATGAATAAGTGTGTGTGTACAATACGGTAGGTGTGTATGTGTATATGTATGTATGTATATATGTGTATATACGTGTGTGTGTGTATGTTAGAAGCATGAGCCCTAAAAACTTATGGATTAAGCAAGTAGTAACCAAACCAAACTAGGAGCCAAACTAAGTTAGTGATGGAACCAAACCCTAACTAGTCTTCAACCTAGAATGACCCCTAGTAAGCTAGCCCACTCCACCTTGTCCCCTTTGACTTTGGTGACCTAAGCCATGCAACTTTTTGTCAAGACCAAACCGCCCCTCCCCTTGATGCATGACTCAACCGAGACTTGAGGGCAAAGAGGGAATTGTGAGTTAACCTATATATCTTAAAAGCTCTAGTTCATTCACCCTTTCATTTCACTTCTTCACTTCCACCGTACCAACACAAACACTACACACTATTTCTAAGAGACTTCTTAATCTCTTAGAAAGAAAAGAAAATAGAGAGAAAAAGAGAAAGGTGGCCGAGACTTGAAGGAGGAGGAAGGAGGAAGATCCAAATTCAACCAAGCCTTGTCCCTTGTAGATCAAGAGCCTTAGGAACTAGAAGAACAATTCCATTCATGGTAGGATTCAAGGAGCTTGAAGAAGACTTGTAACAGTTTAAGTTTTTCTTTTCTAGATCCATCTCTTTTTCTTCCTTGCATGTTAAATTTTTTATAAGTTTAAAGATTGTATATGTGTTATCCATCTTTGATCATGGACTTTAAGGACTTATAACAATTTGTAATATGTGATTTTGATGCTTTATGTTTCGGTAGAGTGTCCCTTTGATGGATCTAGTGTTTTCTTAACTAAAACTTTAAAGATCTAAAGAAAATCAAGATTTTTGTGAAGATCTAAAATGAATCCTTCTTTCATGTTTATTTTATTGTTTAGATCCGTGAATTCTAAGTGTGTTTATGTGAATATTTGGCATGAAAATTCATGATCTAAACTTGCTTAAATTTTTGAGAAACCCTTTGATCTTGTATGTTAAATCTTTTGTTAAAATCTTGATCTATGACTCTTTGATGAATGAAAGTATGATTTAAACTTAACCAATACTAAAGTAAAACTCTTTGGCTTTGCATGTTAAACCTTTTTACTAAACCGTGACTTATGATGTGTTTTTATGTTTATTTGATGAATTAAAATGTTTAGATCCTTGAAGTTGCATGCTGTTTTTCAAGATTAAAGATAATGTTTTCTCTTCTTTTATATATGATTCGGTTTATAAGGAAAAGATTAAAGTAACAAGTTTTAAATTGATTTCTTTTAGTGTAAACATGTTTTGATTAAAGTGTTTGATATCTTTGTATGCTTTATTCCCTTTAAGGCCATTCGGCCATGAGTGGTTTATTTTAAATCCATGCTTTTTATTTTGTAAGAAATTGATGCATGTATATTCTATGACAAGATCTAATGATTTAAAATGCATGCATGTTATTTTCAAGAGAAAAGATTATGTTTTGTTCCATGTTTAATTCGGTCTTAAAGAAAATAATTAAAGAAATAAGAATTAAAATGATTTTAAGCATGGTTTGAATTAGCATTTGATTGTGTGTGTGATAAATTTCCATGAGGCCATTCGGCCATGTCCAGTAGAGTGATGAAACCCATGCTTTTTATTTTGTAACAAGTTCATACAAGTTATTTTCATGAAATTAAAATTAAATCTTTGGTTTGAAAAAGAATCATGAACTTAAATTTATTTTGTGAAGGTTGATGTGAATAAATAAGGTAATGTGTTGTTTTACATGAATTGATTGGATAATTCTTGCATGCTGAAAATGAATGAAAAACCATGTCTTTCATTTGTTGACTTTCGGCCAATCTAGAAAAAAAAATAAAAATTGATAGCTAGGCTTGTCTCCCATTTAGGATGCATGCATAATAAGATCAAGTGAATCTAAGGGTTGTAGATGTATGCATGAAATAAATACATTATATGTGTGAATTTGTGATTCTAATGGTTGTTTTGATTTAAATTATGAAAATGAAATTAAAATTGTTGATTCTTCTTTTCTGGATGCCCACGGTTTAACTTAAAACAAAGGAAATGATTCCATAATTCTTTGTTTTTATGTATGCATTAAATCTTTTCAAAAATTATGCATGTATGAATCGGCCAAAGCATGAACATGTGGTTGGGATAATTTGTGATTATGACTATGTTCTGTATACTATGTGTTTGAATGAAGATGATGTGTGTATGCTTTTATCTTTTTTGATTTCAAATGAATAAGCCCATTTGAGTGAGTGAAAAGATTTTTGTAAAATTAATCTAATGATTTTTAGTTTTAAAATTTATTGTGATTAGAAACTATTAACTATAGTGATTCGGTTTTACTAAATTAATTAGAAGATTAAGCTTAAATCATTTTCTTAACTGTGATTAAATTAATTTATTAAGATTATGATTTAATTAATTGTTTTGAATGATTAAAAAAATGAGTTGTATGGTGTGTGTTTATGAATGTTTGGGACTTGTATGTACTGTTTGTGAATGCCTTAAATTGTTTTGAAATTATGCTGTTTGTGTGCTAACTGAATGTATTAAATTGGAAGGCTATTTGTGAACTGTGTTTGTGAAATCTATAGATCCTAAAGGAATTGAGAAATGTTTTTGAAAAAGGTGATTTAAATAACTTACATTAACTTGAAATTTTTAAATGTTATTCTTTGATCAGTATTTGATATGAAGTTTGAGATTTCAAGGAATTAATTTGATTTGGTTTATTTCCTAGAGTTATGGATTTTGTTTAACGGTTCAGGAAAATGATTTTTATAACTAGAGTGTTTTAAACTAAGAAGAATGGATTTATTTTAATAAAAAGATTGTTTTTAAGCCTTTCAAAGTTTTTTTTTGAAAATATTTTATTTGAAATCTGATTTGGTTTTGGAGTCTCCGAATATTAATAATAAGTTCTTAAGAAAGGAATTATTTCAAAAAGTTTTTTTAAAACGGAATTAAGAATTTGTCGAAAACGTTCTAACGCACGGGAAAAATGTTCTAGTTCGGGTATCGGACGCAAAAGGGAGCGTGACAAGGATAACTACTGGGAAGTCTTGGAAAGCTTTCGGATGCTTGGGCATCCAGGTGAGTGAGAGTGCTGTGGTCCCCTAACGCGGTTGCTCGCAATCCGAATAGATGGATTGCGAATGTACCGTGAATTAGGCCAATGTGTGCTAAATGTTTAATTGCTTTAATTGCATGCTGCATGTTTACTGTGTTGAGCATATTTTATTCTGTTGGAAGTTGTGTGTGATATTTGGAAAGCGAACAATAAGACTGAAACTGCAACAGTAAAGAGAAAAGATTGAAAAATAGAAAAGAACGGGAATAAAAATGTTTGAGGTGTTGAGTAAGAGAAAACTCTAAAGTGAACATAATGAAGAGAAAAGAGAGATGTGAATGAGAGAGATAAGAAATGATTGAGAAAGAAATAAGTGATGAGAAAGGATTAAAGAGAAAGTATAAGAATGATTAAGAAAGAAGTAAAGCGTGTTGTGAATGGAATGCAAAAGAGATAAAGAATAAAAGAAAGGAAATCAGTGTTTGAGTTGAGAACAGTTGAGATGGAAAAGAGTAAGTGATAATGAAAGTGAGAGGTGGTTGAGAAAGAGATGTGATTCCTCGTACACGTTTTTGGGAAGAAGCTTAGTGTCGAGTGAGCTTGCTCCTCCATTAACACTCACCCAAAAATGTGGTTTTTGAAAAAGGTTTCGAAAAGAGATTTTTGAAAAGCTTTTGTGAAAATGATAATTTTGTAAAAGTTTTTTTGGAAACATTATTTTTGAAAAGTTTTGTGAGAGGATTTATGAAATGAGATTTTCTAAAAATGTTTTGGTGAAGCAAAAGTTTTGTGAAATCGTGTTTTCGAAAAAGTTGCGAAAGATGTTTTGCGAAAGACGAGGAAAATATGTTGATAATGTTGATGATGTGGTTGAGAATGATGCTGAGCATGAGTCGATGAGAATGATGAGTTTATGAGATGAAAGTGAATTGAGGCCGTGGGCCATTGAGATTTTAGGGGGAACAGATTTCGTTTAGTGATCGGGCTTCGTTGAAGGGATGCACCAAGGACGGGCCGATCGTTAGGATTAAGCCGCCAAGGAAAAACGTTAAATCCTTAAAAGATTAAAAGACATTTACAAACACGGTGAGGTATGAGTGTCGTATCGAAGTAGTGGAGAGGAAGGAACGATAGGTATTTGCGGATACTTAGGACGAGATTGCATGAGGGGAGGACGATGACGGTGAAACGTCAAGAAGTCTAGAGTGTATTTCTAGGAAGAACGAACTCCACATGTGGTGCACTAACGTGGTGGGGACTGGGTCTAATACCGTGGTAAGTTCTGCACTGCAGACTAGAAGTATACTGTCGCCCCCTTGATTGCAAATCGAGAACAGTGAGAGGGACTGGAACGGGGAATTTGTGTTTGCCGCTGAGAGCGTGCTTGTTTATGATATGAATTGATATGATTTGAGGCAAGGCCTCCTGGTCTGGGACCATTTGTTTGTGTGACAGCTGTCGTGCCCGCGTGGTAAAGGTCCTGTACTCCTGTTTGCTTCCGACTAGGTTGGGTGGTTGACCGAGGAGATGTAGACGTGTGTGAGCTCAATGATGTGTCCCCCTCATCATTGATGCTAATCGATATAATAAAACTTAAGAGCATAAAGCTGTTTCAAATAGAAGTATCTCAAAACAATAAATCTTGAATAAGAGTTATAAGATGAGTTATAAAGAAGGAAATTCTGGGAATAAGCGATAAGTGTTGAAGTAATGATAAGGGAAGGTTTGAGAAAAGTTGTGAAAGTTTGCAAGGAAAGAATCTGAGAATGTGATTGTTAAGAATGTGGATGAGTTATTTGGTCACGAGTGTGTTACAAATAATTTGACATGCATTGTTTTATGTGATTCGTATATGCTATGTGTTTTACATGATATGCTGTTTTATTTTATTGTCCATTTATCTTTGCTTTGAATCCACCTTGAGACCGTATGGTCAACCCGTTAGTGTTCGGAACACTGACTCTCTCCTACCATGTTGTCGTATCGGCACTTGCGGATATTGCAACTGGTAGGTAGCGCAGCGGAAGCGTGGTGGGCTTCATTGGCCAAAGTCTGGAGTTAGACGACACGCATTAGGAAGCATGACTAGAAGCTAGGCATTCCCCTGGCGGAAGGTACACCACTGTAAGTTCTTAGTTACCTAGCTCTATCATGTTGTACCCCCGGCAATTGTTTTATTTGGTACTGATGTTGAAACAAGTAAACGGGCCTCGTTTTAATTGATGTTCTGAAAACAGGTTTCAAGGCACGGTGTCCTGTGACATCTCGGTTTGGAACTTGAAGAGTTTATGTAATGTGAGAACACGGGTTTTAAATGTAATTATGTTTTGGAAAGACTAAGTGTTCTCACGTGTACTTAACACTTGTTAAAAAAAAAATTTGGCCCTAATTTTCACTATATTTTATTTAAATTTTCAAGTTGCCAAATCGGGGTGTTACAGCAGGAATATTTAAAAAGATAAACAACAACAGTTTAATAGTCATAACAGATCCTAACGCCCGATTAGTATAAGCTTCAGGGCACGACTATTACATATTCTAAAATTACAAAATTTGTTGTCCACTCATATTAAATAATATACATTCCACGTAGTAGAATGAAAATCCTGCTCAGCCATGTCCTACGTAAGCTCCACTTCAGTACCTACAAAAATATAGCAAGAAGGGTAGCATTACACAGAACTTAAAAAGATAAATCCTATAAGAAGACATAGTAAATAACTAAGCCTACATTATTCTTACCATACATTATCCATTTATTAAATTTTCTTTTATTTCTTTTCTTATTCTCACATTCTTATTACTCTTAGCTCACAACTCATTCTATTCTTAGTTTTTCATTTACTCAGATTTCTTTCTTTTCATTCTTTGATTTCCTTTCATTTCTTTGGTCTCTTTCCTTTCTTTTTCTTCTTCTTTTACTTTATCTTTTCATTTTCTTTCTTTTTCATTTCACTTTTATTCTTTGGCCACAGGGTCATCACGACCATCCTGTGTCGTTTACCTTTTATATTTATTAGGCCATAGGGTCACCACGACCATCCTGCGACGATTATCATTTACATTTATTGGGCCACAGGGTCACCACGACCATCCTGTGTCGATTATCATTTATATTTATTAGGCCACAGGGTCACCACGACCATCCTGTGCCGATTATCATTTACATTTATTGGGCCACAGGGTCACCACGACCATCCTGTGCCGGTTATCCTTTATATTTATTAGGCCACAGGGTCACCACGACCATCCTGCGCCGATTAACATTTATATTTATTAGGCCACAGGGTCACCACTACCATCCTGTGCCGATTAACACTTATATTTATTAGGCCACAGGGTCACCACGACCATCCTGCGCCGATTAACATGCCGATTAACATTTATATTTATTAGGCCACAGGGTCACCACTACCATCCTGTGCCGATTAACACTTATATTTATTAGGCCACAGGGTCACCACGACCATCCTGCGCCGATTAACATTTATTTTCTTTCTCATCATTAATTCGTCTTAGTCTTTTCTCTTCACTTTTAGTTCCTTAGTTTTATTTAATTCTTTTAATTTTTTAACCCTTCTTTTATCTTCTTATATTTGAATGTTTCTCATTTTTAACTAATTCTACTTGATTAAGCCATTTACGTTATATCTTAATTCTCGTTCTTAACTCTTAGTTATTTCCCTGTTCTCTTTCTTTTCTTTTTCTTCTTCTCTTCCTTTCCCTTTTCCTTATTCTTTTTATTAATTACTCTAGTTTACATCTAACTCCACTTAGCTTTGACATAGTCGTTATACTTTAAATTCCTGTTTCAAATTCTTAGTTATTCCAATAATTCCTTTGTCTCACACTTTTATTTACTTATTATTCCTATTTCATTACTCTATTGTAATTAAATACCCATTTTAACTTAGCTTAGCCTCCATATCTTATTACAACATTTTATTTAACTTCCCTACAACTCACTCTCTCTTTGCTTTAGTATCTTTTTATTAATTTCCTTCTACCGGTTGTCTCTTTTCTTTTATTTCTAATTCGCTATTTTGTTCCTTCTCCCATATTCTACTCCGCACGCATTCCTTCTTCCACATTCTAGTCCTTTTGTTTTTATCCCATTAAAATCTTCACTTACTATTTTACTTATTATCTCCCAATTTATTAGTTCTACTCTTTATGCCTATTACATTTGTCCTTTATTCTTTTACTCCCAATTTTTAGTTGGTTTTTCCCTTAACTTATCCCTTGTGTTATAGTGTATACTTTTCTACATTTTCGTTCAATATTAACCAATTTAATATCCTAAGTATACTCATTCGTTCCGGACCTTGTCCTACACGTACATAATTTATTCCCTAAGGTATGGTTTCCATTAATAATTCTAAATACTTGATTTATATCCGCGGGGACTACCCTAAGGTTCATTAACATATTACTCTATTCCTAGCCATCACTATAGCATCGTAGAATTTACTTCTCAAGTAGAGGTAACACGACCCTTCTTACCTCGAGCTTTTCTTTTAAAAGAACCTGGGTTGTGGCTTGGCGACGATGACGGCGTCGGTGAGATCCGTGGAGAGAAAGAGAACTCGTGGATGAGAGAGAAAGGGCCAATAAAACCCTAACACACAAAGAGAGAGACAAGAGTTAGAGGTGATGATGATTAGCTCTTGAAATGGAAGAAATAGGAGGAAGAGAACTTGTTCTCACATACCTAGGACTTGATGGGAGTGTTGGAGCTAGAGAGGGAGGAAGCCATGGAGAGAGAGAGAAGCACCAAAAGAGAGGGAGAACAGAGGATGACACTTGGGACCTTGAGGATGATGATGGATGGCCACAATAACTTGAGGTTTTAGGGTCTCAAGGCATGGAATGAGTGTTCTTGGGGTGGGGGAAGAAGAAGGGACGAATTGGGAATGAAATGGGGCTTGATTCCCTTTTATTTTTTTCATCAGCAGCCCGATTTAATCGATTAAGATCGTACTTAATCGATTAAGACTTTTCACCCAATCTGACCTTAATCGATTAAGCTACAGTTTAATCGATTAAGCTGCATAGTTTTTGCAGTATCCAGACTTTGATAGGCCATAACTTCTTCGTTACCCGTTGGATCTTCCATAAATTTTAAAGCAAGCTTCCCTACATACTAATCTTCACATCCACCGGTGGAATTTGTGTTTAGAGATGAAAATATTTTGTTTTGAATTTCCTAATATAGGGTGTTTATAACACCAAAAACATCACTTCTAACGCTCTTCTGTTCATCTTCCAACCTCCTTCCTGATGCCAATGCTTCGTGATTCCTTTATGGAATTCAAAGAACTCCTAATCCATCATTTTAAATCCTTTTTAGAATAATCCTTACTTCCAAATCTTATCATTATTCTAATTACTCTTAGAATTAAAATTCGGGTTGTTACATAAACAATAATAGTTTTTAGGAATACCTCTTCAATATACTTCATGCAAATAAGAAAGCTATCCTCTCCTCTTCTTATTAGGTTCCACGAATTTCTCTTGCCAAGGGGAGAATAATTTTGTTTTGTTTACTTTTGAGAAGTTGGAAGTGAAAATAGAAGGGTTTCTAAGCTATCTATTTATACTAAGTGAGAATTTGTCTTCTCACCCCCAAAAGATGAAACTCACGTGGGTTTTAGTAGAAGGCTGAAAAAAAAAACTTTTGAATTGCTTTGGTCCAAGGAATCTATTCAACAATGCATTTACTCCTTCTTAGAACTTAACATTCACAATTAATGACTACATTCTCATTCCCATGCACTCACATTTTCCACCACAAGGAATGACTCAGCACACACTCACTCTCCTCTCTCTTTCCACCGTCCAAACTATAGCAATTAGGACGGATAGACTTTTCAAATTTTACTTACCCATACTTATTATAATCCATAATTCATAAATTATATTTTAGGAAACACTTAGAACCAAAAATAATTAACTGTATAAAAATAAAATAGTTTTCAAAAATCATATTTTCACATGTAAAGTAAATTCCTCAAAGGAAAATTTATTTATAGGCACAAAATAATTTTTTTCTAAATTAAAAAACACTAAATTCGTTTTTATTGCTATAGATATAAAATTTTTGAAGGACATCTCATAAAATTAAAATTTTTACATTTTTAGAATCTACATTTCAATACGATCGTTTGGACATATAATTTGTGATTTTTCAACTTACGGTTAAAAAGATATGAATTTTTGAATTTAAAACACTATAACTTGAAAATTCTCATTTTTATCTAAAAAAATCACTCCAATATTATTTTTCAAAGATAAAAATATATTAATTAAATATTCCTATCCAAAAATTATTTTTCTCATTTATTAAATAAAAATTTATAATTAAATGTACATATATATATTACCGCCACACATATATATATAATCAAAATCAACTTTTTAATAACAAATTCTATTAAATTATCCTTAAAATAAATATAACCAAAATAAAAAGTAATAAAATATTATAAAATAAATGGGGTAAAATTGCGGGTCTCACACCGACGGAGCCTGGACGACCAGAAACTTTACTATCTCTGTTCGAGCGGATGGTTGTTCCCCCAGGGTGACTGGGAGGTGGATATGACCTAGGGGAACAATCGAATGGCCCGTAAAGCCAATCAAATTTCCTTCGAACAGAGTTAGATTAGACCTTTTCAGCTTCAAGGCTTCAAACAAATCCAAGTACATAATATCTGCTGAGCTTCCCTGATCAACAAGAATCCTCTTCACTTCATAGTTACCGAGCCGAGCTGTAACTACCATGGGATCGTTGTGGTCTCGAATTATGTCAGCGAAGTCCTCGTCACTGAAGCTGATGACGACATTCTTATTTTTAGGCTTTTGAATTGGTCGGCTGGAAACAAAAAGAACTTGACCCACGTACTTCTTTCGATCACCACTTTTCTCCCCTCCACCTGCGAATCATCTAGCAATGGTGTTGATCAAAAAACCCTCTTGACCCTTATAGGGTCTGTCGACCATACACGGACCCGGGTCTCACCAAAGGGTTCCTCTAAGGGCACTTTGCTTGGTTTACCTATCATGAACGTCATTCGCTCGGACTCATGGACTCCGAGCATACAAGAGGGCCAGGCTCGGACTTGATGGATCCGAGCCTTACGATCGGTCCCTAAACCATCAGGCTCGGAACTCTAGGACCGAGACATATCGTTGGCTTATGGATAAGCTCAGGCTCACTGAGGCTTCTTATCCCTTCCGCAAATCTCTCCTAGATTCCCGCAACAGCCTAGACATGAGATCTTCAGCTGATCCTATCCAGATTCTAGAAGCATAATCACCCGATATTATCTCACAGAATCCTGGCTCAGCTCAACTCTGATATAGGGCCCAAACGGCCCATATTAGCCTCCTCCAAACCCTATAAATAGCTCATCACAGCTAGGGTTTCAGGTATGTTCTCTCATCCCTACTCTCAAGAACTACGTGTGGCTTGATCCCCTTATCACTGGGGGTACGTAGGACCGGGGTCACCCTCGTCAGCTGCAACAACCCCAAACACACATCGTGGTGTTCCATCAAAACATGAACACTACATTGGCGCCATCTATGGGAACGATAAATTTCGATTCCCATCCACATTTAAAAAAAAATCAAGGAAAAAGATGAATAGCAGCGTGCAGCAAACCAAGACAACCTCATCATCGACGCCGTTGCCGCCATCGGGGTACGGTTCTGGACCGTCGCTACTACGGGTCGGTGCTTCAATCGTTGGAACTGGAGGAATGGTGCAGCGGTGCGACGGGTGCTCGACTCGGTCCCGTTGACTAAATTATTTTTCAAAGTTTCACTAAATTAACTCGTCTAAACTCCTAAATGACTAAATTATTAATATTATGTTTACAACTTAAATCTCGTTGGTTGATAGTTATCCTGGAGGTGTCCTACTAGAATTTTATTCAGTGGTTGATTAATCCCTACAGGAGTCCCAACGGAAGTGCGTACACCCATTTGGTTGATATTATCCCTAACGTCCCAGTGAAAAGTTTTATTCACTTGGTTGATATTTCTTAAGGGAGTCCCAATGGGGTCGTTGCAATAAATATCCGCCAATAGGAGGCTGTGCCCTGACGGATTATTAAAATAATGATTATACTTTACTTCTAAAAACCATCGCAAAGTGGCGGGGCCGCTGATGGATTTTCTGAAAAGAGAATTGAAATTAACTAAACCCATCATAAGGTGGCTATGCCTCTGATGGTCTTTTTCGGAAAGCACCAGCACCAGCTAAAAGAATGGTTAAAGGAAATGAAATGGAAGAGTAAAATGCGAAACATGGACTATGTCCTAAATGTGAATGAGATGATTGATGATGATGAATGAAAAGATAAGGATCGATAATAAATTATGTTTGCATTCATGCATTGATTGCTCAAGTTTGCGAGGATTTTCCCCTTGTTATACTATTAACGCTGGGCGGAGGAAGCCTGTAAGTCGTGAGTGCAGGGCTAAGCCCGTAAGTCCTATGCAGAGCGAAGCTCGTAAGTCATACCACCTCCAAACTGTGATTCCCCGGGAATTTGTTGAGATCAGCATGCATCATGCCATTGATAAATAAGAATAATTAATTGAGTAAAAAGGGTTTGACATATGTATATGCATGATGGAAATTGTTGCTAATTGAATACTTGTGTTTGTTGTTTTTAGCCAATGTTCTTTATCTTTCGCTTTAACGTGATTAGCTATAACTTACTCCCTTGTTGCCCTTGTAGGTAATGAAGATCCTGTTTTCACAGACAGGGGAGTAGGAACGACAAGGGATATGTGATTTCCTTCCTAACCGTTGGAGTTGAGAACCATGCTCTGGGTTACGAGTAGTGTCTTAAGTAGCTCAGAGTCTAATTGTTATTAGTGTAAATTAGTTTGAACTATTGTGTTTTATTAATCGAACAAAGTTCTGTTATTTTGCTTCCGCACATGACAATACTTGAAGCTTTGCTTCTGCAATTGAATAATAAAATTTTGAAATTTATTTGCGAAAAAATATTCTCTATTTTCATTATAATAAATAAATCAAGGTTAGAGAGTTGGGATGTTACAGAAAACATTTACAACAGTATGTCGATGGAATCAAAACTTTTGAAAATCAAATTCTTCTCTTAATGGAAAACTTTTGAGTTCGTGTAAAACCTTAATAAAGGACTCAATCATCCAAGTTGGTTGGTACTTACAACATTGAGATTTTTTCTTGTAAAAATGACTTGGATGCAACTTTGAAAACAACTTTGCAATTCCAGACATATGTCTTTAAAAAGTGTTGCCTCCATCTAACATCCGGAGAGTTTAGATGAAGAAATATAAAATTACTTAGGATTTGCAAACCCACGGAAAAAGGGAATACGCCTTTGAATTAGAAAAATTTAATTTAGTTCATCTTCCAAAGGTTGGAACAATTACATCCCCTTTTACTTTGAGCTTGAAAGCTAAGATTCATTCCAAATTGATTGGTGTCGTATGTATAAGGATTCCTATTTAATCGGCGTATAACTTAAATAAAACAATGAATTAATTCATTGCCCGATTACTTTAAAATCCTTAGTTTTCTTGTTAACCTCTTAAAATTTCTTCATACGACCTAACATTCAATTTGAAAGGATTTCCAATTCTATTCAAAGTAATGAAATTCATTTGAAGTACTATCAAGCTTAAACATCAAATAATTCCCAACATTCTACCATTACCGTTAAGAATCAATTGATCTCTTGATAGTATGTCATTTCGTGAGAAAGTTTTCAAAATAGTTTTCATACTTAAAACAAGTTCAACATTCACAAACAATAATCAGCATCATTAAAAAGCACAATTAATCATTTAGGCAAACACAATACAACACATAGCATCACACACACACACACATATATATATCAACATACATCCTAGCTCAATACAACCATCTAGAGTTTCAAGCATCTACTTGCTTAAACCTGTAACACTTTCACTTTTATTAGTTAATTTAGGATTTTATAAAAATGGTAATTTAAAATTTCTTTTTAAATTAAAATACTTAAAACTATTTTCAAGAAAAACGGACAGAGTTTCCCCTGTTTTTCGGACTTCCCAAAATTTCTCTTCTAAAAAAGTCCAGAATTGTTTAAAAATATAAACAACAACAGTTTAACAGTCAGAACAGATCCTAATGCCCAAATGATACAAGTTTCAGGGCAAGCTACTAAATTCATTTTATAAATTACATTAGATAATTATTCACTCATAATATCCAATAAACATTCCACGTAGTGGAATGAAAGTCCTGCTCGGCCATATTCCATGTAAGCTCCACTTCAATACCTGCAAAATATAGCAAGAAGGGTAGCATTACACAGAACTTAAAAAGATAAATCCTAAAAGAGGCATAGTAATAAACCAAGCCTACACAATTCTTAGCATACATTATTCATTTAATTAATCCCTTCTAGTCCTTTACTTAATCTCATATTCATTAAATGTCCAGTTCTATTATCATTCTCTCATTTCCATTCTTTATCCGATTTCCTTTCCATTACCATTCTCATTGCCCTTTTCCATTTTTATTTGTTTTTCCTTTATTCCCTTTTTCTTTTTCCTAAATCCTTTCCATTACCTTGTTCATTATTTATTCCCTTTTATTCCTTTATCAATTCCATTTTTACTTCCTTTATTCATTTTCCAATAGGTGTAACCTAAAACAGAGATCTACACTATCTATTGGGTGTAACCTCAAACAGAGATCTACACTATACTATCATGTGTAACCCCAAACAGAGATCTACACACTGTGTATGCAACCACAAACAGTGATCTGCAAACACTGTGTATGCAACCACAAACAGTGATCTGCATACGTGTATACAACCACAAACAGTGATCTGTATACACCCATCTCGTTTATGTAACCTCAAACAGAGATCTACACAAACTTACCTTTTTATTATTTGGCCACAGGGTCAATACAACCACCTGCGCTGTGCCATAGGGTCAATACAACCACCTGTGACGTGTACCATTTTATTAGGCCACTGGGTCAATACAACCACCTGCGCCGTGCCACAGAGTCAATACAACCACCTGCGACATTTACCATTTTATTTGGCCACAGGGTCAATACAACCACCTGCGCCGTGCCACAGGGTCAATACAACCACCTGCGACATTTACCTTTTTATTTGGCCACAGGGTCAATACAACCACCTGCTCCGTGCCACAGGGTCAATACAACCACCTGCGACATTATATTATGGTGACAAGGTCTACCGACCTCCTGCCGTTTTATTCCCTTTTTATTCTTTCTATCCCCTTTTATTTTAATGTATATTCCCTTCACTAATGATTCTCATTTCCTTTAACTAGTTCCGTTTGGTTAAGCCATATACGTCATATTTTAATTCTCGTCTATAACTCTTAATTATTTCCCTATTCCCTTTCTTTTCTTTTTCTTCTTCTCTTCCTTTCCCTTTTTCCTTATTCTTTTCGTTAATTATTCCAGGTTTCATCTAATTCCATTCTAATTAAACTACCATAATCGCATGCTCTCTATTTGTCTTATCGCCCTTTCGCTAAATTCTTTTACCTTCTACCCTCTTGTATTTGGAATTTAATTTATCATTTTCGTTTCGATTACCACCCGACCATTCTTGGCTAAGTTAACTCCGTGCTTTCTTATGTCTTTCGTACTCTAACTCCTCTTTTTCCTCACCTTTAGTTTTAACTCATTTTACACCCTTCGCCTATTACAAACACTCTATACTCTTTTATTCTCACGCTTCGCTAATTTCCCTTAACTAATTTCCTCGATTTTATTTTGCGTTTTCCTCCACTTTAATTCCATATTAACTCTTTTAATACCCTATTATATTCATTCACTCTGGAACTCATTCTATGCACATTCAATTTAAATAAATTATTTATGCTTGTGGGAACTACCCTAAAGTTCACTATCTTATTCCTTAATTACCCTATTCCCAGTCACCACTATAAACTCCTAGAATTCACTTTTTAAATAGAGGTAATACGAACCCTTCTTACCTCGGGCTTTCGTTTAAAAAGAACCTGGGTTGTGGCTCGGTGTCGATGACGGCATCGGTGTTGCTCCTCGTTAGTGAGAACGATCACGGCCGGATCGAGGCCAAAGCTTCACGCCTCGGAGTACCCAACACGAGTCCGGTGCGAACTCGATCGATAACGACGTCGGTGAGATCCGGTGGAAGGAGAGAGAAAGCCCTAGAGGAGAGAGAAACATCAAGGAAGGAGGAAGAGAGAGAGAGGGAGAGAGAGCGTGTGGAGGGGAGGGAGGAAGGGACTAGGGTGGCGGTGGTGTATAGTGGTGGTGGCTCATGGTGGTTCGTGGTGGTGGAGATCGGAAGTGGTGGAGGAGAGAGGAGGAAAAGATGGGCAAAGAGAGAGAAAGAAAGAAATCAAGAGGGAGGAGAGGGGGGTGGATCTATGGGGAGGAGGGAGACCAAGGAGGTGGGGTGGTGGCCTTGGGGCTGCTCCGGTGGTGGTGGTGGGTGTTGGGGGCTGATTTGGGGTGAGGGAGGGAGAATGGGGCGGAGTAATGAGAAAGGAGGAGGGGCTGGTGCACCAAATGGTGCTGCTATTGCGCTAAAATAGCGCTCGCGCGCCTGAGCGCGGAAAGCGTGCGCCTGCGCGCGCGCAAAATGCGCATTTGATGCGCGTCTTGGCCTTCTGCGCGCGCCTGAGTGCCAGTTAGGTGCGCCTGAGCGCCAGTTAGGTGCGCCTGAGCGCCCAAGCACCTGAGTTGGTGCATCTGATGCACCCTGGTGCGCCTGGGCGTGCACCGGTGCGCCTAGGCGTGCACCGGTGCGCCTGGGCGTGCACCGGTGCGCCTGGGCGTGCACCAGTGATTCCAGACTTCGCTTCGCCATAACTTCTTCGTTAACCGTCGGATCGAGCCCAAATTTTTAGACAAGCTTCTTAATCCCCTAAACTTCACATCCAACGGTGGAATTTAATTTCTTAACATCCTATAAAAAATTCCTAATTTTCTCTTTTCGTCTGATTTCCAACATTTAAAACGCCGATTTAACTCCCGATTTCGCTTCGATAATTTTGCCCCTTGCTACCAATGTCTCCTACACAACCCCTAATACTTATAATTACTACTCACCTTGCTCCCAAAATTCTTTAAGCAATTAATCTACCCATTCCTTACACTTTAAGCCTATTAATTCACTAATTATATTTGGAATTAAATTAGGGATGTTACAATTCTCCCCCACTTATTAGAATTTCTTCCCCGAAATTCCGTTCAATTCCTTCAAATGGAGAACCATCCCATTAGTAAGCTTCTGATCACGATTTTCATTCCCCTTCGGTTTTTTACTTTCCGCTCCATGTGTGGTTAGGGCCATGCCCATTTCGACGTCTGTCTTCTGTCACTAAGTACTATCTCTATCTACGCAGGATCGTCAGTTGTCTTATTATTAAAGTTCCATCTCCCATTCCTTGGATTGAAATCCTACGCCATATAGCATTGACATACTTGATTATATCCATGCTAGGGGGTATGCTCATTCGCTACTCAGAATAGAGTACGCAGGTTCCTGATCGGTGTCCAAGGTTGAAAAGAGGGCACGTGTGTGACTATCTATCGATAGGCATAGAACTATGCCAGGTTTCTACAACTTGGCAAATTCTCACCTACGCACCTGTGATGCTTGAAGCTTGAAGAGAGTGAAGATGAAAAGAAGAAACATGAAGCACTCAAGAGTGAGTCTCATGATCTTTGCAAGATGACCCAGGATGGACTGAATACATTTCAAGCAGGAAGACAATGAAGGTTATCCCCAAAGTGTGCATTTTCAGCAAAGAGTCGTTGAAGGATATGTTTTCTATGGATCTGCGGTTAATTGATAGGTCTCGATCAACCGGGGTCCTATCAAATGCACAGAATTCCAAAAGACATAGATTAGCACTTGCGATGTTCCGACATAACATCTTGATTGAGATTCCACTTCGCGACTTCACTTATATCCCGTTCACCTTTTACTCCTTCAAGTGAGTCTAGCAAAGTCACTCTTAAAATCAATCTTCACCACACTCGCATTCTACTTCGATGCTACTTCCTTCCTATTCGTTCGGTAATTCCCATTTGGTATAGGAATTCACGATGTGTTTGATGGGTTGTTGTAGCTGGCGAGGGTGACCCCGGTCCTACGTATCCCCGGTGAAAAGGGAATAATGTCGTGTCCTTAACCAATATCAACCTTAAAGCTGTGGAAGAGCATTGAAGAATGATCCCAGGTAAGATGTTAATATAGGACTTTTTAGGATTTCTGAATATCCAGTTGGGATAATCAGGTTCTCCCTAGTCAACAATGTGTGTGCTAGTGTCAACATAGGGATGAGAAGACGTACCTTAGCCCCTATAGCATGGTGGTTCTTATAGGGGATTACCTGTGTGTTGTGGGCTGTTCTGATGAGCCTTCTGTAGAGGTAGAATTCAAGTAGGATTTGTAGAGGTTATGATAAGATCATATCCATAAATCCTGTAAGTGATAGACCTTATCCAATGCTGTTTTATCTAACCAAGAGTCGTGGGAATCTAGGAGTAGTTACGGTTTGATGAGGCTGTAAACGATAAGGATCAGATTGAAAGTCCTGTGCTCGGTGTTAACCTCATCGGTACGTGACCTACATGTAGAAACCCAGTTTGCTCGGTGTAAGTATTCGATCGTTGGCCCTGTATCAGTATCATACTAGTAAGGGTAATGATGCTCTCGGTCGGTCGACTCTCGGTCTACTATAAGTCCACTACATAAGCCGCCCAAGCTCGGTTGGGTGATTTGAGCCCTGCTGAGTTAATGAGATGAGCGAACCGTTTTCCGACTGAACTTTGCTGATTGAAAGAGGTGCCCGAGCATTTTTGTGCTTTTATCAGAGCTGTCGTTTGATTGACCCCAAGGTGACCTTTCACTTCTACTTGTGTTTACACGTGTCCTTTACTTTACAGGGAAATGGAACGTTATGATTTCAAACTTACCGGAGGTGCCACATATTTAGTTTTCAATACTAATGGGCTTTTTCTGACTCAGGCCCAATCCTTTTGAGATAGTGGAGGGAAGTTTTTAAGACGAATTCCAAAGGGCGGTTTTTTACAATTCATTCTAACAAACTTCAGAAACCTTTTAAACTCTCTCACCTCTGTTCATCGCTTTTCTGTAACCTTGATCATCGAAGCCAGATTTTATTAAAGGCATTCTTGTTGTCATTCCAGTTTTCATCACTACATTGAGTGCGTTTTCTCACTTCGTGGTCTTCGCTTCTTCGATTTCTTGATTATTCACTGATATCAGGTAATGAATTTCTGCTTTTCTTCAATTATTTTCTCTTTCTTCTCTGCTTGTTCTAGATTCTTTGCATGCGTTCGTTTCTGCCATCTGCTGTGTTTATGTGCTGAGAATTTTCTTTTTAATGCATCTTCACTGGTTCTTCTTCCCTGAGTTCTGAAAAGATTTTTCTAGGGTTCGAACAAACCCCAAATCATTGTTGTTCCAAATCACTATTGTCCCATCGAAGTTCTTCATCCCCCTTTAATGTTTACTGAGTGATCGTCATAGCATTTCTTAGGTCTGTTTTACGTTTTTGCTGCACTTAACTTCTTAGGGTTGGTACTGAAGCGGCGTTTATCATGAGTGAGGAATCTGTAAACTCTGATGTTCCAAGAACACATAAAGGAGGAAACCCAGAAATTTGTGTTAAACCGATAGCCATGTGTTTTCCTCAGACTTTGAAAGAGTTCAGGCAGGGTGTGATTCACTATAGGATTGCCGATAGGGTAGAACAGAGGAGGTTAAGGAATCAACAGAGAGGTATTAGACATTTTAGTCGGTTTGGGAAAATTCCGCCCTGAAAGGGAGGTGTTCTCCAACCGACCGTAGCCGTAAGTATTTGATCTGAAATAGTTAAGTTTTTCTGCTTCTGACTCCAATTGTGCCCCCTTTTCCTCAGGTATAAAGAGGAAGTGTATCTCTAATCCTGAACTTTATCCATTTCCGTCGAACGCAGATCAATATGATTGGGTGGACTGAGAGGTTCTTGGTACTCAATCCGAGCTCTCAACAGAAAATTCACTAGATCAAACCCGGGCTATAATCCTGTCGTTTCCTGGTGATAATACTGGGAACCTGTACTCCATTAGTCCAGTGGGTTCGAATGAACGGGTCTGCAGTCAAATTCCGCCGGGTAGTCCTGGTTTTTATTTTTATGAAGAAGTTGTTACTCGGTTAGGGATTAGGATGCCCTTCATCGATTTTGAAATAGGTGTTTTAAGTACTTTGAGAGTGGCCCCTTCCCAGCTGCATCCCAAAGCTTGAGCATTTGTGAGGGGCTTCCAGCAGGTGTGTTCAGCCATGGAGTGGTCCTGCACTCTTCCGATTTTTTTCTATCTATTTGCCCCTCAATTCAACACCTTTGAGAAAGGATCAGTAAGACGACATTGGGTCTCTCTGAAGTCCCGCAATGGCTATACTCTTTTCACCAAGTATTCTGAATCTTGGAAGGGTTTTAAACCTTTTTTCTTCAAATACAATTTTGTCGGCAATGGAGTTTGCTGGTTCACCCGTCCTGGTGAAACCTGACCAATTCCACGGTTTCCTCTCCAGTGGTCTGCGAGCTTTTTTAACCGATCGATTGCCTCGTACTCATCAGATTGGAAAGAACTGGCTGAACATGAGAAGGAGGTGTGCCGAGCAGTTGAGAGTTAAATGAAATCTAATGGGATGATAGAAACAAAGGACATTGTGAACATCCCTTCATCGAATGTTAAAGCAGAACTTGGTAAAACTGTTTTCTTTTGGTTGTTGTATTTGTTAAGTTGATCCGTTCTAATGTTACTTCGTTTTTCTTTTTCTTCGCAGAAAAAATGGCTTCCCGGATGGCTTCTTTACTTCAAGGGGGAAGGAAGAGGAAGACCTCTGCAACGAGCGCGGCTTCCGGGTCTTCAAGCTTAAGTACCCCGAGCTTGAGTACCTCCGCTCCAACTGCTTCTCCAACCGAGGCATCCCCTCGGCCAACTTCAAACGTGGTGGCTGTGGGCGCTACGGTTTCATTGGGCCCTAGCGGCCAAGTCCAATCCATTTCTCCCCCTCAACCACAAATTCGCCGCCGCCGGCTGGATAAAGGAAAAGAAAAAGTGTCTGACAGTGCGAATCCGAGGGTCAAGGGTTCAAGTGCTAAGGCTGCCGCTGTTCCTTCTTCTGTCAATGCTCCATCTTCTGCTGCGACCCCTCCAGAAACATCTATATGGGACCAACAATTTGACGAAAGGTTTGGCCAATATATCCGTTCTGGATCTGACTGTACTCGTTTCGGAACTCTTTCTACCGACCAATGGTCTCGTTGCAACATGACTCTTGCCAAATATCTGCTTCGGGGTGCCAACCTTGCATATTTTTTGGCCAAGCAACCTGATGGTCTTTTCTCTGGTTATAATGCCGAGCAAAGGGAGGCTCGTGAATTGTCTGCTGCTCAAGAGGCTAGCCTCTCGGATGAGCTGAACCGCATAAAGAATGAGTTGGAAAATTTAAAGGCTGACAAAAGTGAACTGGTTAAGGAGAGGGACTCCTTGAAAGTCTCCCAAAAGGCTGCTGAAGATAAAAAGAAAGAGGCCGAGGAAGCACTGAAGAAGGAATTGCAAGAGAGTCGGCAGAAGATGGACGAGCTGAGGGCTGAAGTTGAGAAGTCTGCTGATGTTGCTCAGAAATTGAGAGAAGGCTCTTTTTCACAAGAAAAAGGCGGAAAGGAACTTTTACAACTGGAGCAAGAGTGTTGATGATTCTTTTGTCTCGGCCATTAAGCAAATTCAATTTCTGAATCCTGAGACTGAATTCAGGGTAGTCGGAGCTCATCCATTTCATACTGTCGACAATGGGAAGCTGATTGATATTGAGACCAAGGCCGAAGTCGATTTAAAAGGTGAGGATCTGCCAAATCCTCTCGTTGATTTGACTGAAGCCCCTGAGTTTGATGATTCCAACACTATTTTGTCTGATATTGAGGATTGATTCTGAGCTTTGAAGATTAGTTTTTGCTGCTTGTATGCAGGATTTTTTGTTGCTCTTTGTAACCGAGCGTCGTTATTTAGCCCTTCTGAACATTTTTTCTTTAACTTGTTGCTCGTTGTATTCGAGCGTACTCTTTGACTGCTATGAGCAATTTACTTTTACTCTCACTGACGGAAATGTGGGTATCACAGGCTGAGTATTTTCTGACAAATAGGAAATCTTTTTAGTTTTGGAGGGTCGATTATCACAAAGATGCGAAAATCAAGCTCAATAATTTCGGTGTAAGGGTAATTGGGTCATTCACAAGAATTTGAATTTATGTAGGGTAATGCCTTGTCTTGAACTCAATTCTCCTCCAAAATCTTCAAAGTACTCCACTTTCCCAAGAGTTTGCTACTATATTTTCACCAGAATACCATACTATATACCTTAAACACAATCATTCATCGAATTCACAAATCATTGCATTGAAGAAAGGCAAAAAGAAGGAATAGACCTCCAAATCAGTCAAGAGACAATCACAAATTCACACAACGAAACAAATATAACTAGGGAATAGATCCATCACTCAAAACAAAGCGGAAATGAAAACAACTCGTTAAAACACAGACATCAATGTTTCCTACTTCTGACTATAACGAAGACCCTTCCATATTTTTGTCGGGCGATTGGAACCTAATTCGCGTCTTGGCTCTAGGCAATCCTTAGAGATATGTCCTGGTTTGTCGCAGTTGAAGCAGTTGGGATTCTTATAAGGGTACTTCGGTCCATAATGGTTCTTGTTGCACTGGTTGCACAACGGGATTAATTCCCCTTGACCTTTTTCACCATTTCCATTACTCTGGACAATAGTGGTGCTGATGTTGTCGATGTTCCGCGTTCCTTGATTTCCACCATTGTTGTTGTTGTTGTTTCCACCTTGATATTGATTACTTCCAAGGTTACGGGTAATCCACACACCTCCAACTTGATTCCTTCTATTTCTATGATTTCTCCGATAAGGGCCATGACTCCTCTGATTCCTACTAGCCACCTGGTTGTATCGGAGCTTCCTAGCAAAGCCATTCTTAGTAGAGTTCTTGACCGGTTTCGTCTTCACATCTTTTGGGAGAAGTCCTCCTACCAATAGGTTGCTTGGTTCTATTGCCAATCCAAACTTGGGAATTTCTAACTGTGGAAAAGCTATCTGTAGTCCTAACCTCAGACCTCTTTGGAATTCAGGGTTTGCGTCGTTGTTACCATTGCCTTGACTTGCGAAATACCCATGCTTCTCCATCTCTGCACCAATTCTAACTCTTAGTTTATCCTAAGACTAAGACCACTATAACCTAAACATAAACAAACACAACCAGAGTCACACAAGGAAAGCATATAAGGCTATGCTTAAGGCCACTAAGGACAACCATCGCTCTCATACCACCAAATGTAACACCCCAATTTGGAAATAGAATTTTCACTAAAAATTTGCGCCATTTTTTTATATAAACATGAAACATATATATAAATGTGAACATTACAAGTTATAATTAATTGAAAGAGGGTTTTCATTTTAACTTAGTGTCCAAAATATTTTTCAACTTAGTTTTTGAAAAGGTTACATGACTAACTTAGTTTCTTAGCTTCTATCCATAACTTGGTTCATAAAAAGGTTTTCCAAACTCCATTCTATTTTCCAAAAAGAAGTGCTACAACCTATCCTCATCCTCAAAATAAAACTTGCAATTGAAATTCGAATAAGTTGTTGTTATATATCTTTAAAATGATCATTACAAAAAGGGTTCCCAAATATCAAATATCAAAATGAAATTTACATGACTTCCTCATCGGGGTTACATCAAGATCATCAGTGATTATCATCCTAACAATATAAAAACTACTATACTATTCATCGTCGCTGTCCTCTACTGGAGGTGCTTCCTCCGGATCAATTACACATTCAACAGGCTCCTCAGGAATGTCTTCTGCTTCCTGCTCTGCTCCGTCATCTTCCATTTTGTCCTCTGGATCCACCTCAAAGACTTCCAGAACCTCTTCTTCTTCGTCTATAAAGCCTAAGAGGAAATCTTCGGGATCGGGGATATCCTCAAAGGTGAACTGCCTCAAAGCTGGATGAACGTCGTGATACGTAACTGGTCCACCATACACACTATCCTTCATAAACATAGAGCTGGTAAAGACTTCGTTTATATTTTTCCAGTGATTAGCTGATTTGGGTCCAAGATTTCCACTCTAGCCGGTCCGGTCCAAATCCATCCTTCTCGATTTACCTCCCAGTGACCGAGAGCATCAGCATGCACAATTCCGTTGTTCGAGACTTCTATATAGCAAGTTATTGGGTCTGCCATCTGTGATCATTACCCAAATGACCACAGAGAATAGAAAGATAGGAAAAGAGAAGAGAGTCAACGATCCAGACAATAGATTGTCGACGACATGGTCTTAATCTAAGGAATTACAATAAGACCATGCGCATACAATAACAAGACATAACTACTTACTTTCCATATTACATAATTCATCAAGGTTATCATTATTTTTCAAGGGTTCCACATCCATAACACCACCGTTATTTAAGGATTTGATAAAAATTAATATTTCATTAATCTAAGAAGGCGAAGTCGTTCAGTTAAGGGTAAATTAGCACACACGTTACATCTCCTCCTTCAATATCCAACCACATCCTAGTTCGGAAAGCAGATGGGATGCACAGGAATCCTAACCATGCTGACCTCGAAGCCAAAGGGTACGTACCAGCTGAAACCACGCCAGTTGGCCAGCAAAAATAAAATCAATCATCAATTCATAAGTTCATCAAAAATAATCGATGGCTTCTAGTCCCATTCGGATTCCCTCTACACCATCCATGATTTGCTCAAGGGAGCGACAACTCTATCCCTAGTTCTCGAGTGTAGTCCTCGCTACGACCAACGACCAGCAGGTGCCCTTGATCACTATAGCATCGTTCTACCCAGGGAAGTGCTCTTAGGCTTCTTGACGAATCACCATCATTGCCCTCCCCTATCGCAATCACCACTTGGCGGAATGCCCGACCTCCAAGTATACGGTATCTTTCCTCTCCACTACTTCACTCTCAACGTAGTTAGAAAGGATTGGGTCCTAAAGTCTTTTAAATCTTTTAAAGTCTTTTAAAATCTTTTCTTAATCCTAAGTTTGGTCGACCCATTCTAAGCCGCGCTTCTAACGGGCCTCGACCTCTAAGGGACCATAGCAAAACTTCATCGTCGTACAGTGGAATCCACAAGACGTAATCCCGACATACTCATTCACGTGATTAGTCACTCAAAAGGGAAATGATTTCAAGGTTATTGTGCCCTGATGCACCATCACTGTACATAACATCTTTATCGCATATTATCCAAAACTTAATCATTTTCGTACTTCTTTCAAGCGTATTACAACTTACTCAAAGGGTTCTTTCACATTCCCATAACTATCAATGCTCATCAATTCCAACGTTTCTCAATCGTACGATTCTCTTAAAATATTTACAACGTATTCATCATCATTCTCAGAATCATTATCATCGTATTTATATAACATTGATCTTTTACAGGTACTCTTAAACAATAAAAATACAAGGTCTTGCTTCTTTCAATATTCTATGATCATAAACTCTTTAGCCAAATAATCTTTCATCACTTGTATAATCAACATCTCACAATTGCATAATTCTATTGGAATATTTACGACATAATTATTATCATTTCCAAATTTAATTGAACAACACAACATCTCATAATTCTTTTCATAATAGCATAACAAAATATAGTCATGATAACATTATACACATAGAGTTACTTTCGCACGAAGGACGACTAAACATTCACAATCAATTGTCGTCTCGTGTCTTAACACGTAACTCGGATTCCGACTTTTGAGATGGTCGAAATCATCCTACTGTAATCCTTAGTGCCATTATGTCTAAAGGAAGTTGCTCTCTCACCTTAGTATGCTGTGCAGGGATCAAAATCTGCTGAAATTGCAGTCGCGCTATCGCTTCCCGATTGCAAAAACCTCTAATCAAACCATATTTACAAAATAACTCTATCAAATTAAAATTAATTATTGCTATAGCTTGTGAACGAATACTATTTTCTTAAAATCTTTTGACATCTTTAAAAATATACGTAAACTCTTAGAAATTAAATTACTGCTTTAAAAATCCAAAACTTTTTGAAAATCAAACATAGACTACAGTATCAGAAAATCACTTTTTCTCTTTTTAGCCTTTAAATCATGAAAAACTTTTCTAATTGAAATATAACTTTTAAAAACATAATCATAACATCTTAAGAATAAATCTAAATTTTTCTTTTACTAATAATCTTACTTCTAAGCACCTTATAACAACTACCATGTTCAGACTATTCATACAGCATGACTTTAAGGTATTTTTCTTTTGATGCAAATCTTAATCAAATCAAGCAGTAAACAATTCTTGCAAAATAACGTTATAAACATATATAACTAAAGAAGAAAATAAACTTAAGCACTCAAAGTTAAAAATACTTTTTCCATCATTAATTAAATTAATTTACAAACTACAAGCAGAGTACAGAAAATTTATTTTCAAGCATCAGTTACATTCACACCATTATTTATACAAAATAACCTTTATAAATATTCACACCAACTTAAAAGTAATTAACCAAATATAACCTTTGAAAACATTAATTTCTCAAAGTCCTTGAAGTTTTAGAATCATGTAAATACTTAGAAAATAACTCATTTCTAAAACAAACACTAACACAACTTTAAAATTAAATATCAAATCAATATTTATTTTTCAAGAATATCCTTCAATCATTCTTTACATTTTATACAAGTACAAACAATATTTCATTCAACATCTGTACTACCCTATTTATAATTATTAAAAAATTACTTTAAAAATTCATTTTCTAATCCTTAGCACTTATACTTTAAAATCAACATAAAATCTCCATATCTAACCATCCAAGAACAAATCATAACATAAATACTACACATTCCTCATTTTTGGACAGCATACAAAAAATTCAATTTCTCTTAAACAGAACATCGAAAACACATGCCGATTCTTCCTAAATTCTTATTATAACTTCTACTATAATAAAATGACAAAATTAAACAAAATAAAATAGTTGCATCTGCTGTACAGCCACAGAAAAAGGTTCATTACTTCAATAAGTTCAAGTAAAACAATCCAAACAATCATACACAATTATGCACAATTCCTACTTATGCTACAAACTTTAAAACACTATTATTTCAAATAAAATATTACTTTTTCATTATTTATAATTTCTGGACAGCAAATTATATTTTCTATAAAATCAAATTAATCAATCAAAACACTCAATTGTATTTGTTTCTACATTTTAATTGCACATAGAGACAGAGTATCACTAATACCCTTAAAAATAATCATCTGGAGTCTTAAATAAATAAATTTTTGAGATTTAAAAATAAATTTCCAGAATAAAAATGAAACTTTCAAAATTAATCTTTTCCATATAAACATGTAATATATTCCCTAAACATACTAAAGCAATCATCAAATCAATTAGTAAAAATTTAATTACTTTAATTCCTTTTTCTTTAAATTCAACTAGCATATAGAAAAGTCAGAAAAATATTTTCAATTCCTAAAGCATCTATATAACATAATTACATCATTTGGTATACTAAAAATTAAGAGGTTTAATCATTAGCAAAATATAAAATAGATTTCTTTTAGAAAAATCTCACTTTTTCCAGCAACTAACATATACAAATATATCAACCACATACTCATATAATTAATACATGTTCTTATAGGTTTATAACAACTACCATTTTGCTCTATTTCCCTTAAACAATCAACTATAATTTAATTACAAACCATACAACAACAAATTACAAAAATAATTTTAAAATAACACCATAGACCTCACGGTCTATTATTTTTTATTTTTCCAAAAAATTTATTTTTATTCATTTACTCATTGTTCTTTATTTAACTTAAATCAGACAAGAAGAAATAATCATAAAATCAAACAATACCAATTAAACCAAATTCCTATAAACTATAATTTCAAACACTTCAAGAACATTAAAATTTTACAGAATTCATTTTATTTCCAAAAATCAATTTTAGTTCCTTTAAATCATTTTCATTTCATTTCTACTTTAACGAAAAGTACTTATTTGTTTTTATTCTTTTTAGAGACTTAATTATAACTCAAATATACATGAAATAACAACAATTATAATACAATATATATACATACATACACACGGTCCAGAAAAATAAAAATAAAAACAAAAATAAAAATTCATTTTAATCTTTTATTCATTTCTATTCTCTTTTATTATATTAAACAACAACACAATACACATATTAAAATACACAAATCAATCCTCAAATTTCTTAATGTATACCACGGTTTATATATACATATTAGAAATTATTATATTTTTCCATTGTTATTTTCTTATTTCTTTTTTTTCATTCCTTAAAACAAAGAACAAGACAATTAAAAAGATAATGAATAAAACATATTTGTTCACACAAAATTCTCTACAATTCTCATGTTCTAAGAATTAAAATAAACCCAGAAATTAAATTACTCAAACTCATCAAAACTATTACTCATCTTAAGAATTTAAGAAAAGGGGACATAAATCCCTTTAAACACCCTTTTTGTGTCCCTTTTCTCATTCTTAATTCATATGACTCAAGAACAATATCACTTATTCAAAAATAACGTTAAAATGAAAATAAAAATTTAGAACTTAGCTATAGAAGAAATTGAGAAGGTTTAAACAAAAATATAAACAAACAACTTAAAAATAACTTAAATAAATAAGTGATTTTGGGTTACCTCTACTCCTTAAGCTTTAAAGAAAACTTCAAGCAATAAGCAATCCCTCCCTCCTTCCTTAGCTTACTCGTCCCTCTCTCTCTCTTTTTCTCTTAGAATTTTATTTTTTTCTCTTGTAAAACTATCAAGTGTTTGTGTGTGAAAAATGTGGGAACTAAGGCTATCTATTTATAGGTGTTGAGGATGCTGTAGACTCACAATGCAGAATCAAAGAGCTTTTAATGATTTCAAATAAACAGACTCGGCTTGTGCTTAGCGTTAGACAAGTCAGACTTATCAGCGCAAGCGTTCAGCTAATGGTACAAGCTCTGCAGAGGCTTGGAATCTTTGTTTTGCGTATGCGTTCCGCCAAAGGCAGAGGCTCGGCAGAAGCTCGGAAAACTAGGGTTCTTCGCTACCTGTATCAAGTCAGCTTTTGTAGCTCAAGCTCGGATTTGAATCGGCCCATGATCAAGGCCAAAGTTCATCCAAGTTTGCAAGCCCGGTTCTTCATTTCAAGGCAATAAGCTCGGATGATGATTTGCTCGGTATTCGCTCAGATTAAGCTCGAAACAGCCACAGCATCTTATAGAGTAAATAAGCTCGGGTTGATCGTTCTAAACTTGACTATTTGTCGACGCTCAGATCAAGCTCATAAACACCAAGCTCGATCAAAGCCAAAAGCTCGGCAATCTCTGTTCATCGTCTTCAACAATGCATCGTCTTCAACCTTCGGACTCTGCTCAACTGTTCCGTACTTTTTATTACCTTTGAGTCTGGGTAGAAGTCCTAGGTTTAGCTCCTATGCTCTGACAAGTTTGAAATTCAAAATGAGTTTAAATCAAAGGTTGGTGAACTGTCACCATCACTGCTCTGCTGTCTAAATGTTACCGTTGGAAACCCCATCTTCGTACAGCTCTCTTTCTCTGCAGAAGAGAGGAGACTATAAAAGAGGGGGTATTCAACGTTAACAGGGGATTGATTCTTTTTACAGCCATTTTTCTCAGAACTTAAACTTTCATTTTTACTTTAAAACAGAGCAGAAATCAAAAACTCACAGAGAAGAAGAACATTCGATTTTTATACGAACTTAGAGAGTTAAAACCTTCAAATCTTAACTCTAAGTTCGAATCAGATCTTCTCTGAGAAATCCTTCTAGAAGTGACTCACTCTTGTTATACAATCTTTCATCATATTCGAAGAGTGTTTCGAATTGGAGCCATACATTTTCATCATCTTCTTCATTGTATTTGTTGTTGTGAGAAGCTGGTCTCTGATCGAGAAAGCTTCGATTTGTAAAGGTTCCAAAGAGGTTCTTTGGTCGTCGATTTGTTGTGGGTAGTCTGTCACGAGTTTGATACACTCGTTTGACTAGATAGGTCTAGAGGGGTAGGCTCTTGTAAATCCTTTGTAACCCAGAAAATCGATTTTTAGTGAAAGCTCTCTGAAAGGTTTTCAGAGGGGACTGGACTAGCTCTCAGGGTGAGAGTGAACCAGGATAAATCTCTGGTGTTCTTTCTTTACTGCTTATCTGTTGATGCCGAGCATAACGTTAATTCCGCTAATTTTCATTTATTTAAGTTTGAACTGTTATTTTTCTTAGCTCGACCCTTTGAGTGTTGTTCTCCGAACTTAAGTCAAAAACCAGCTCTACCTTGAAGCAGCTCGGTTAACTGATTAACCATTTTGTTTATCTGATTGGTTAATCATTTAACCTTGTCTGCTCGAAAAGAAGCTCGTGTTATCTTTTAAAACCGAACAAGATCAGGTTAATTTTCAATAAAAAGAAAAATTGCCATATTAGCTTCAATCTCCTATTCACCCCCCCCCCCTCTACTCGATTGTTAGGCCTCTTGTTGGTTTCCAACAAGTGGTATCAGAGCTCGGTCGAAAGATCGAGTGTAAAAACTTTTTCGAAAAGATCCTTGAGTAAACCTAATGGCTACTAACAATCCCTTCGGAGGTGAAGGCTCTTCCATAAACAGACCACCACTATTCAATGGTGAGGGTTATGCTTATTGGAAAGCTCGAATGAAAATTTTCATTGAAGCCATAGATATGGAAATTTGGAAATCTATTGAAAATGGGCCATTTGTCCCTAAAAGAAAAATTAATGATGAAGTTGTAGAAATCCCGTGGGAAAGTTGGGATGATGATGACAAAAGAAAAGTATCTTTCGATTTAAAAGCCAAAAACATCATCACCTCAGCTTTGTCCTACGATGAATTCTTTCGAGTGTCAAGTTGCAAATCTGCTAAAGAAATGTGGGACATTCTACAACTTACTCATGAAGGGACAAGTGAGGTCAGACGAGCAAGATTAAATACTCTGATGCATGAATATGTGTTATTCCGAATGCTGCCAAATGAAAATATAAATGATTTGCAGAAACGGTTTACTCATATCATAAACCATCTTAATGCTCTCGGCAAAAATTTTCAAAATGCCGAGATAACTAACAAAGTGCTTAGATGTCTTAGCAGAGAATGGCATCCGAAGGTCACTGCCATCATGGAAGCTAAAGACTTGGACACAATGAGTATAGCCACCTTGTTCGGCAAGCTGCAAGAGCATGAGATGGAGCTCGGCAGACTGACCATGCATGAAGAATCTGATAAGAAGAAGAAGGGAATTTCCCTCAAAGCTGCTATAAAGGCAACCAAAGAATCATCTGAAGATGAGTCCAGCTCGGACATGGATGAGGAAGACTTTGGTCTCATGGTCAGGAAGTTCAGGAAATTTTTTAAAGGCAAAAAGAACTTCACAAACAGAGCAAGAGATACCAGAAGCACTCACCACAAAGGCTCAAGTTCAAAAGACCGAGTTAGATGCCACGAATGTGGTGAAACAGGTCATATTAGAACTTACTGTCCAAGATTACAAAAGCAAAGTGGTGAAGAAATAAAGAAGAACAAAGACCACAAGAAGAAGAGAGCTTACATAGTATGGGATACACCCAACAACAATACCAGATCAAGCTCCAGCTCAGGCGATTAAGAAGAAAAAGCAATTCTGTGCTTAATTGGAAGGGAAACTGTGTTCAGAAGCCCGAGCCAAACGAGCCCCGAGCAAGAATGGTGCTCGAACCGTGAAAAGGAAGTATCGAGCTCATCACTCAGAATAGATGAACAAGATCTCCCTGTATATGACTCTTGCTCGGAGTGTGAAGATGAGGAAGCTTGTTCGAGTCTCAGATATACCGATCAAGAAGACTCATCGAGCTCGACTTTTGGCACAATTAATCAAAGATTAAATTTCAAATGCTTAATGGGCAAACACAGCGAGGAAACCTCAGCCAACCGAACAATGTCTGAACATAAAAACACTGAGGTAACCTCTACATCTGATTCTGACTCTGAATCTGAATTTAATGACTCAGATGAATTGTATTCTGCTTATCTTGAAATGCAAACCGAATTCAAGAAGCTTGCTAAAAATTTTATTAAGTTGAAACTCAGTCTTTCAAAATACAAAGAGCAAGTTCTTGATTTGAAAAATTCAATTGAAATTCTGAAAAGCAGAAACGAGTCATTAGAAAACACTATCACTCAGTTGAAAAATGAAAATCTTGACTGCTGCACTAAATATGAAAAGGAAATTTCTGACCTAAAATTTAAAAGTGCAACTGTCATCAAGAGTGATGGCTTGTTTGATCGGCTTTTAACCCAACATAGGAACTACTCAAACAAAACTGGCCTCGGCTACACTCAGACCAAGAAGAAAGCAGTAAGGAAACTCGGCTATGTCTCAAACTTTAATAACTCAAAACGGCCGAGCTGCTCCTACTGTGGCCTTCATGGTCATACACCCAATGAATGTAAAATCCGACGTCACGGTGTAACCAAGGGCAACTTTGTTTGGGTAGTCAAAAAGAAAGATCCAACTGCTAACCCCCAGGGACCCAAAACAATTTGGGTACCCGAATCAAAGAAGTAATATTTTTGTGATGCAGGTGTGCTTCCGAGCAAAGGAGAGCAGATGGTACCTTGACTGTGGATGCTCGAAGCACATGACGGGGGACAAAAATCTATTCATTGAACTTTCACATTCAGATAAGGGCTACGTTACTTATGGTGATAACAACCGAGGTAAAATATTGGGTGAAGGTAAAGTCAGTAAGTCTGCCAACATGGTTATCAATAATGTTTTACTTGTAAAAGGGCTAGAACACAATCTTTTAAGTATTAGCCAACTTTGTGATATTGGTAACCATGTTGTTTTTACCTCTACCCATTGCATTATTAAAAGTGACGAGGACAACTCTGTCAAATTTGTTGGAAAACGATTTAACAATACTTATTTGGTTGATTTGAATGAAATCACCTCTTTGGTAACCACTTGCATGGTTAGCAAAGAAAGTGACACATGGTTATGGCATAGAAGGACAGCTCATATAAATGTAAAGCAGTTAAAGAAACTACAATCAAAAGAATTAGTGATTGGTTTACCAAAGCTAAATTTTAACATTGAGGGAGTTTGCTCTTCATGCAAGAAGTGCAAACCGATCAAAAAGAAAAACGATTTTTCATCTAAGTTGATGGTCTCGACAATGCATCCGTTGGAAATGTTACACATGGAATTGTTTGGACCATCACAAGTAAAAAGCTTTGGTGGCAATCTCTATGCTTTAGTAATTGTAGATGACTTTTCCAGATTTACATGGACTTTATTTTTAAAATCAAAAAGTGAAACTTTTGAAACTTTTAAAGAGCTTGTCAAGCAACTCCAAAACCGAGCTAACCAAAAAGTAGTTGTAATACGAACAGACCATGGCGGTGAGTTCGAGAACTACAAATTTGACAAGTTTTGTTCTAAGTTTGGAATAGAACATCAGTTTTCTGCTCCTCGGACTCCCGAACAAAACGGAGTTGTGGAACGGAAAAACCGAGTTCTTGAAGAGCTAGCCCGAACCATGCTTAATGAATACAATTTGCCACATTATTTCTGGGCCGATGCGGTGAACACAGCTTGCTATGTAATGAACCGCATCCTCATCAGACCAATTTTAAAGAAAACTCCATATGAACTTTATAAGGGTAGAAAACCAAAAATTTCTCATTTCCATACATTTGGCTGCAAAGTCTTCATTTTAAACAATGGAAAAGAGCATCTCGGCAAATTTGATCCTAAAGCCGATGAAGGAATATTTTTGGGTTATTCTACTCATAGTAAAGCATTTAGAGTTTTTAACAAAAGGACCTCCACTGTGGAAGAGTCCGTGCATGTGGTATTTGATGAGTCTCCTCGGAGAGACAATGTTAGTTGTGCAGATAGAGAGGATCATCATATGGCTGAACTCGATCCGAGCACAACAACTGAAAGAGCTCAAAAGGATGAAACTGCTGAAATCAAAGATCGGAGGGACGAGCTTGTTCCGAGCCAAACAAACAAGGAACAAACCGAAATCAGTCCGAGCCAACTTCAAAATAGTCAGTCCGAACTCATTCCAAGCCGAGCAGAGCAGTATGAGCTCAGTCCAGCCTGGAAGAGAGTCAAGGACCATCCGATAGAGAATGTGCTCGGCGACTTAAATAACGGAGTTTTAACTCGTCGTTCTATTCAGAACTTTTGCAATTTCGCTTCCTTTGTTTCTCAAATTGAACCTAATTCGATTGATCAAGCAATTGATGATGAACATTGGGCGATTTCCATGCAAGAGGAACTGAATCAATTCATCAGAAATGATGTCTGGGAATTGGTTCCTCGGCCCAATGATCATACGATAATTGGCTTGAAATGGATTTCAGAAATAAAATAGATGAATTAGGCTCAATTATAAGGAACAAAGCAAGATTAGTTGCTCAAGGCTACAACCAAGAGGAAGGTATCGATTATGATGAAACCTTCGCTCCAGTTGCTAGGCTTGAAGCAATCCGAATTTTGCTTGCTTTTGCATCTATTATGAATTTCACCCTTTATCAAATGGATGTAAAGAGTGCTTTCTTAAATGGCTTTATAAATGAAGAAGTATATGTAAAACAACCTCCTGGCTTTGAAAATTTTGAATATCCAAACCATGTATATAAACTCAAAAAGGCTCTTTACGGTTTGAAACAAGCTCCGAGAGCTTGGTATGATCGGTTGAGCTCATTTTTACTTGAACAAGGGTTTGAGAGAGGGAAGGTTGACACAACTCTATTCATTTATAAATCCAAAAAGGACATATTGTTAGTACAAGTTTATGTTGATGATATAATTTTCGGTGCTACTAACATGTCTCTTTGCAAGAAGTTCTCTGAATCAATGCAAGGTGAATTCGAGATGTCGATGATGGGAGAACTCACATTCTTCCTTGGGCTGCAAATAAAGCAAGTTGATGAAGGAACCTTTGTGCATCAAGGAAAATACTGCAAGGCACTCCTCAAGAAATTTGGCTTAGAAAATTGCAAAGAAGGTGCCACTCCCATGAGCACATCCAGCTATCTTGGCAAGGATGAATCAGGTAAAGCCGTGGATGTGAGCAAATATAGAGGCATGATAGGAAGCCTTCTATATTTGACTGCGTCTCGGTCAGATATTATGTTCAGTGTTTGTTTATGTGCTCGTTTTCAAGCTAATCCCAAAGAATCTCATCTTTCTACGATTAAGCGAATTTTTAAATATTTAAAAGGAACTGTGAACACTGGTCTGTGGTATCCTAGGGATGCCAATCTTAGTTTGATTGGGTATTCGGACTCAGATTTTGCTGGGTGCAAGCTTGATCGAAAAAGCACAAGTGGAACTTGTCATTTGCTCGGCAGGTCTCTTGTGTCGTGGTTTTCTAAAAAGCAAGCTTGCGTTGCTTTGTCAACAGCTGAGGCCGAATACATTGTTGCTGGTAATTGTTGTGCTCAAATTCTTTGGATGAAACAACAGTTATCAGATTTTGGCTTAATTTTAGATCACATTCCTATCAAATGTGACAATACAAGTGCGATCAATCTAACTAAGAATCCAGTGTATCACTCTTGAACAAAAAAAAAATTGAAATTAGGCATCATTTTCTTCGAGATCATGTTCAAAAAGGTGACTGTGTCATAGAATTTGTAAGTACTGAAAATCAATTAGCCGATGTGTTTACTAAACCTTTGCCGAGGGAAACTCTTTGTAAAATTCTGCGTGAGCTCGGCATTCTAGACGAATCCAGTGTGTGCTCAGCGCAAGCTCGGAATCCTGGATAAGTTTAGCATGTGCTCGGCATGAGCTTGGTTTTCAGTATATCATAAATTTTGATCACCTTCATAGTCTCGATCTTTACGTTCAATTGTGTATTTGTTTAAATTTCCTGAAATTTCACATCCTTCAAAACCTCTTCCCTTCCACTAAATTTTTATCTAAGGGGAGAAGAGTGCTGTTTTGATTAATTGAACTTTCATATTATGTTATTCGTCATTCTCACCTTTACCTTTTACCTTCTCAGATGAGAAGCATGCTTTCACTGTTAAAGGGGGAGAACGATGATCATGAAAATTTTCTTCCTTGGTTATCACTTTAAAGTCTTAAGGGGGAGAACAGTTTTGTTTTTAAATCAACAAGTGGTATCATTTTTTTTAATCAACAAGTAGTACATTACTATCAAAGTGCTTACAGAAAAATGTTAAATCTCTTATTTTCAAAAAGGGGAAGAAAGGTGTTAATCTTTTCTTTAGTTTTTATTTCTATCTTTTGGCGAATGTGCTTAATCTTTGGCTCCTTTTTGATCATGCCAAAAGTGGGAGAAAGGTGTGTTTGTTGTTTGTTTTTGATGTTTCAGATTTTGCGAGCATAAATTCAAGGGGAGTGTTTGACGAGCTGCTCCAGCTCCACATTTATACATTCTTTCAACAAGTGGAAGGGGGAGAAAGATCTGATAAGTGCATTTTCATGAGCAACATGTGGTGTATTTTCGAGCAAATTCCAATCAGTGCCAAGTCCAATCAGCTTACGAGCATACAGTCAGGGGGAGAACACAAAAAGCAACAAACTATTAAAGAATATTTGTCATCATCAAAAAGGGGGAGATTGTAGACTCACAATGCAGAATCAAAGAGCTTTTGATGATGTCAAATATACAGACTCGGCTTGTTCTTAGCGTCAGACAAGTCAGACTTATCAGCGCAAGCGTTCAGCTAATGGTACAAGCTCTGCAGAGGCTCAGAATCTTTGTTTTGCGTATGCGTTCCGCCAAAGGCAGAGGCTCGGCAGAAGCTCGGAAAACTAGGGTTCTTCGCTACCTGCATCAAGTCAGCTTTTGTAGCTCAAGCTCGGATTTGACTCGGCCCATGATCAAGGCCAAAGTTCATCCATGTTTGCAAGCTCGGTTCTTCATTTCAAGGCAATAAGCTCGGATGATGATTTGCTCGGTATTCGCTCAGATTCAGCTCAAAATAGCCACAACATCTTATAGAGTAAATAAGCTCGGGTTGATCGTTCTAAACTTGACTATTTGCCGATGCTCAGATCAAGCTCAGAAACACCAAGCTCGATCAAAGCCAAAAGCTCGGCAATCTCTGTTCATCGTCTTCAACAATGCATCGTCGTCAACCTTCGGACTCTGCTCAACTATTTCGTACTTTTTATTACCGTTGAGTCTGGGTAGAAGTCCTAGGTTTAGCTCCTATGCTCTGACAAGTTTGAAATTCAAAATGAGTTTAAATCAAAGGTTGGTGAACTGTCACCATCACTGCTCTGCTGTCTAAATGTTACCGTTGGAAACCCCATCTCCGTACAGCTCTCTTTCTCTCTTTCTCTACAGAAGAGAGGAGACTATAAAAGAGGGGGTCTTCAACGTTAACAGGGGATTGATTCTTTTTACAACCATTTTTTCTCAGAACTTAAACTTTCATTTTTACTTTAAAACAGAGCAGAAATCAAAAACTCACAGAGAAGAAGAACATTCGATTTTCATACGAACTTAGAGAGTTAAAACCTTCAAATCTTATCTCTAAGTTCGAATCAGTTCTTCTCTGAGAAATCCTTCTAGAAGTGACTCACTCTTGTTATACAATCTTTCATCATATTCGAAGAGTGTTTCGAATTGGAGCCATACATTTTCATCATCTTCTTCATTGTATTTGCTGTTGTGAGAAGCTGGTCTCTGATCGAGAAAGCTTCGATTTGTAAAGGTTCCAAAGAGGTTCTTTGGTCGTCGATTTGTTGTGGGTAGTCTGTCACGAGTTTGGTACACTCGTTTGACTGGATAGGTCTAGAGGGGTAGGCTCTTGTAAATCCTTTGTAACCCAGAAAATCGATTTTTAGTGAAAGCTCTCTGAAAGGTTTTCAGAGGGGACTGGACTAGCTCTCAGGGTGAGAGTGAACCAGGATAAATCTCTGGTGTTCTTTCTTTACTGCTTATCTGTTGCTGCCGAGCATAACGTTAATTCCGCTAATTTTCATTTATCTAAGTTTGAACTGTTATTTTTCTTAGCTCGGCCCTTTGAGTGTTGTTCTCCGAACATAAGTCAAAAACCAGCTCTACCTTGAAGCAACTCGGTTAACTGATTAACCATTTTGTTTATCTGATTGGTTAATCATTTAACCTTGTCTGCTCGGAAAGAAGCTCGTGTTATCTTTTAAAACCGAACAACATCAGGTTAATTTTCAATAAAAAGAAAAATTGCCATATTAGCTTCAATCTCCTATTCACCCCCCCCTCTACTCGATTGTTAGGCCTCTTGTTGGTTTCCAACAGATGCATTTCCCCTCCATTTTTCAGAGTAATATTCGGCCCCCCTTCATCAAGTCTTAGTCAAAAATTTTGAAACTCTACTTGGAACATGAACTAGCATTAAATGGGATTTTGTTGATTCCTAAAGCCTTTTAATTCATGGTTTATTCTCACAAACTTCAGAACTATTCTTCCCCTCTTTCTACTAATTTTTGGACGGTTTATATATATTAAAATAAAAGAGAAAATTATTCATTGGTTCATTGTGGAGGTGCCTACATAATTATCCCATCATATTAACTATCAAAATTTGATTTTCTACCTACTGTACAAAAATTTTCGTAAATATTAAAATAAAAATTTTATTTTTACATATTAAGATTCTACATTTTAATACGATCATTTTCATATAAAGTTTATAATTTTTGGACTTACGGTTTGAAAGTTATGAATTTTCGAAGTCCTAAGATCATTTCCTTCAAAAATACACTTTCTAAGCATTCAAATAATTTAAAAATAATAAAAATACGAAAATACACTTAATTTGAATAATATTACATTATACAACTTCAGAAATGTATTTTCATTTTCAAAATAAAATATTTTTTAGTCAAAAGGTTATTTAATGCATTAAAACCATACATTGGTTCTTAAAATTCAAAAATTCGTTTACTATTGTAGCAGTGATAAAATTTCGAAAACTATAAAATAAAAATCAAAGCTTTTCATTTTCAGAATCTAGATTTCGTACGATAATTTTGACATATCATTTGCAATTTTTCGACGTACGGTTGAAAAGATATGAATTTTTGAAGTTTAAAACACTATAACTTGAAAATTCTTAATTTTACCAAAACATTAATAAAAATCACTCTAATATATTTTTCTGAAGCCAAAAATATATTTATGAAATATTTCTATCCCAAGTATTTTTCTCATATCTTAAATAAAAATTTACACTTAATTCCATATATATATATAATAACGCCACATATATATAAAATATACATATATTTTAATTAAAACCAATTTTTTAAATAATCAAACCCTATTAAATTGTACTTAAAATAATATGATCAATTAAAATAAAAATCAAAAATAAATATTATGATTGTTTAAAATTGCGGGTCTCACACCCTTTCCCAAAGAGATTCTTTCCAAATTGCTCGGATCCTTGTTTTAACTTTTCCTAAACTGGCGTTGTAACATTTTCTCGCTGCTTCTTGCTCGGCCTTGACAGTTACCACTCTATCATCAGTTCCAACGAATTTCATAGCCAAGTGAACTGTTGATACTACCGCCCCAAATGCTTGCAAAGAAGTTCTCCCAAGAATGGCATTGTAGGCCGCTGGACAATCAACCACCAAAAATTTGACTATCTCGGTTCTGGCCGAAGGCTGTTGTTCGAGAGTTACAGGAAGTTGGATGTATCCCTTTGGCTCAATGGTGTCCCCCGTGAAACCGATTAATTCACCTTCAAAGGGAGTGAGATTGCACTCCCTGAGTTTGAGGGCTTTGAACAGAGGGAAAAACATGATGTCCGCCGAGCTCCCTTGATCGATAAAGACTCGTTTCACCTCGTAATTACCAATAAGGGTAGTGATCACCATGGGGTCATTATGTCCTGGAAGGATTCCATCCAAATCGCCGTCATCAAAAATAATGGGAACGTTTTTTGTTGATCTCTTGGCTATGGGCTTCTGGCTGACTGCTAAAATTTGGTTAATGTACTTCTTTCTGTCGGCCTTCTTCTCTCCACCTCCAGCAAAACCTCCCGCAATAGTGTTAACTAAGAATTCATTTTTAGTAAGGTTGGTATCGGTAGCTAGAGTGGGGTCAGTTTTCTGTCTCCCGGTGTTTCTATCGTCTGGAGACCTACTTCTTTGGCGTTTGGATTTTACTGGCGACTGAGATCTGTTCCTGCCTCTTCGGCCGGCTGCATCCCTGATATATTGTTGTAGTTTACCATCTCTGATCATTTCTTCGATTAGATCCCTCAACCAGATACACTCGTCGGTAGTATGGCCATAACCTTTATGGAAGTCACAGTACTTTGACCTATCACGCTGTGCGCCCTTTCTTAAAGATGGAGGTCTTTGGGCAGAGCGTAAGTCGGTCTGCATTGTTTCCCTCAGGATTTGACTCCTTGGAACAGTTAAAGGAGTGTATTCCTGAAATTTATTCCTCGGAGCATCCTTCGGTCTCGATCATTCCTATCTTGTCTTCCACCAAAACGTTCGTCACGTTTTTGTTTATTCTGACCTTGAGGATCAGCTCGTTGCCTTTCTTCTCTGACTTTCTGCCCCTTATGGAATTCCTCCAAATTAATGAACTTATTTGACCTCTGTCTTAGCTCGGCCATATCTTTTGGAGGTTTTCCAATCAAGGACTTTCTGAAATCCCCCGACTGTAAACCTTGCGTGAACAATAGTACTGCCACACCAGGTTCTAATCGAGGAACCGAGCTAGCCTCCGCATGGAATCGCGAAAGGTAATCTTTCAATGACTCATCTTGTTTTTGGGTGACTGCCGCTAAGGTGTGGTCAGACTTGGGCTGGATGCAACTAGCCGTGTATCTGTTTAAAAACACTCTTTTCATCTACTCCCAAGAATTTATTGAGTTCCGAGGGAGGGATGAGTACCAGGGTAGTACTGAAGGTTCGAGGGTCATGGAAAAGGCTCTGCATTTCATTTCTTCTCCTCCTCCATAATAATTCATCGCTCCCTCATAAGAGACAATGTGGTCTACTGGATCGGTTAGGCCGTTATAATGTGGTACGTTAGAAGGGCCCAAGTAACCTTGAGGAGATTGGAACGCCATAATATATGGAGTGAAGGGATGACCAGGGTGAAAATCACCCTGATCCTGGTTCATGGTAGGGTTAGTATGGGTATTTTGTGGTGGGGGGAGCTGCATTACCGGGAGTGGTTGTGGGTCCATGGTTTGAGGCATTGTATTTTGGGGTAGTATGGTGGTCGGTTGACTCTGTGCAATCCTTGCCATAGCCTGCTGTTGAAGGTCGGCAATAGCCCGACCTTGTTGTTCAATTAGAGCCGTTTGTCTGTTTAGGATGTTAATCATCTCTTGCTCCCGAGCCCGAGCAGATGCAGATGTTGCATAGGACCTGCCGATGGAATGGCTATGATGAGAATTTCCAGGAGTAGTTCTTCCTGGATTCAATCTGGTTCTAGGTGTTGAACTTATGTGGTCGGGATTGGATGGGATAGGAGGGGTACGTCGGGTATTTCGTCCATGATGTGCTCGGGTTCCAGTGGTCCTGGATGTGTTTCGGGTGGTTGGGGCTGTGCTACTCAAATCGCCATGGGTGGATGGTGGAGGTGTAGGAGGGGGTGGCGGTGGTGGTGGCATGATGGTTCATAAAACTTGGAGGGGCTGGGGATTGCTCCCAGCCCTAGGATGAGAAGATCGTGGTATTTGGGACTGGGTAGCATGATTTCCGCCATGACTTTGGCTACGATTTGGGGGTGGCTGGCTTTGTGAATGGTTTGGTAGTTGGGGGTTATTTCTGGCCCCAGAATGAGATGTTTATGGCGGTGGTGCGTTATTTCCACGATTATGGTTGAGAACATTACGCAGATCACCCGCAGATTGAGGCTGCGGATCATTGTTATTAGCGTTTCTGGGCCTACCACGAGTGCGGGTGATGCGATCACGGAGATCGCCAACTTGACTCCTGGTGGTAACCATGGTGGTGGTGGGAATGATATGTTATTCGATTCCCACAGACGGCGCCAATGTCGTGTCCTTAACCAAGATCAACCTTAAAGCTATGGAAGAGCCTTGAAGAATGATCCCAGCTAAGATGTTAATATAGGACTTTTTAGGATTTCTGAATATCCAGTTGGGATAATCAGGTTCTCCCTAGTCAACAATGTGTGTTCTAGTGTCAACTTAGGGATGAGAAGACGTACCTTAGCCCCTATAGCATGGTGGTTCTTATAGGGGATTACCTGTGTGTTGTGGGCCGTTCTGATGAGCCTTCTGTAGAGGTAGAATTCAAGTAGGATTTGTAGAGGTTACGATAAGATCATATCCATAAATCCTGTAAGTGATAGACCTTATCCAATGCTGTTTTATCTAACCAAGAGTCGTGGGAATCTAGGAGTAGTTACGGTTTGATGAGGCTGTAAACGATAAGGATCAGATTGAAAGTCCTGTGCTCGGTGTTAACCTCATCGGTACGTGACCTACATGTAGAAACCCAGTTTGCTCGGTGTAAGTATTCGATCGTTGGCCCTGTATCAGTATCATACTAGTAAGGGTAATGATGCTCTCGGTCGGTCGACGCTCGGTCTACTATAAGTCCACTATACTAAAGATTGATTACATTTGAGGGTCAAGATCAAGGTCTAGTTGTTGTTTCTCAATTCGGTGTTATTTTGGGGAGGTATTGTTTTACCTCAAGTTTAACTCTCATTCGATCCTCCGCAAAGTGTTTGGAATTATCTGTTTAGTAGTCCTATGGCTTACGATATGGTTACGAGTTATTGTCACTCGGATAGGATCCGAATTGAGTCGTCAAGTCTCCCCCACTTAGTATCAACATACCTGAGTAAGTCGAAGGCAGGGAGGAAACTGGGTTGATTCCAAGAATTGACTAGCTAGGCTCTTCATACCTACGCATACGGCTAAGTTCTCATACGAGTTAGAAGGGTGGTTCGATCATTTAGTTGGATGTTCTCGGTAGAAATATCGAATAAGAGTGTCTTGAATGGAGTTGGTTTGCGAATCACTGCTTACGAGTCTTAGTAAAAATCCTATTGGATTAGAGTTCAATCGGGCTTTCGACAGAGATAGAATTCCTAGATGGTTTATTCGGATCTCAACTAGATGATTGCAATAATATAACATGTCAATAAACGCGAAGACCGAGGTGGTCAGTCCTAATCTCACATTTATCAACTGTACATCATTGCGTTATTGAATGATAGCATTATCTTTTAACAGGTGCAAGAGAAAGGATGACCAATCCTGACCTTACACTCTATTAGAGGATGACACTATCACAATTGAGCTTGGTGGAATTTCTAACTAAGGTTTTAACACCTATCGACTCATTCTAGATTACACTACTCACAGTTACTCTAGGCAAAGACGCTAAAGTAACCAGTTGATGCAGCATTAACATGAAAAGTACCTTGGATTAGTTTATTCGCTCCCTTCACCGATACGTCCAGGACAATTCGCCCCAATGTGTCCCGGTTGTCCGCATATGTAGCAGAGACCCTTGTTCTTGTGCTACTTCAACAACAAACACAGACGCCTATGGGGCTTCCCACAGAGTGGACATGGTAGCCTAACTCCTGGGGTATCCCCATACAGGGCCACATCTCTTGGCACTACTGCTCTAATGCCAATGTCGGTGTATGGATCTACTTCCTGAGCCGGTTCCCTGCCTTGGCTGCTGGAACCTTCTGACCTTTGAACTGCTTTGTTTCGATCTGCATCTGTAACACCCTAAGAATAATTACCCTTAATTACCCCATTTTAAAAATAGCGACTTAAAATTTCTTTTTTTTAAAACTACTTGAGTTATAAAATTCTTCTGTCAAATCGGACAGAGTTTCCTTTGTTTATTGGATATTCCAAAAAAAATGAGTTTTTCTGTAACCTGTGAAAATCAAATATATTCATTTAATTCAGAGCCAACAGGGCCAAAAGAACACTTGTGTGATATCCAACTACATCATAAGTATAATTACATCAGAGATAGCAGCAATGAATAAGTTGTGGAACTGTAAAAGTTTTCACAAAAATAATATACTTCCTACTCATGGGAAGTGTCTTGGATGACCCAAGAAAATGAAGCTTTACAATCCGTTTTCAAAAACAACTATACCATATGCCAAAAATAACCAGGACTATACAAAAAAACCCCAAAAAGAAACCCACTACTATCTACTCTCCCTGGGAGGGAGAGTGTACCTGCTCGGTCGGGGGCTGTGTAAGCTCAATCTCTGTACCTGTAAAGAATAGTAAGGGAGTGAGCATTGCACATGAAATAGGAAAGCAATTTCTCATTAGACATAATTACCCACTAAGCCAAGCACAATTATTAATTAGATCATATAGTACAATTTATCCACAGGCACATATCATGCATTCACAACTTAGCAATCCATTTCAGATTTCATTTATATTTCTCATTACTTATCATTTTGTTTCACTTTTCATCTCTTTCATTCTTGACATCTGTTAATCTTTTCAACATTTTCATCCCTTTATCACTTTCGTCTTTCACATCACGTTCATATTTTTATTTCCATTTTCATTACCTTCACTTACTCATATTATCAGTTTTCAACTCATAACCATAAGTCATACACTTTTTCGAAATCATACACCGTATGTCACCTCACAATCAGAGGCTAACATACCCAAATAACATCGTATGTTTCCTCACGGGCAGAGGACAACATACACACATCTCATCATCTTTCAAATCATTTTGTCTCTTCTTTTCCATTAGGGATTAGGGCACCTGTTAGGTCATTTCACACCCACTAGGACTTTCACCCAATCCAGGTAACTTTCCACCTATTAGGCCACGGTTGACACCCATTAGGACTAAAAACAACATCTCAACTCTTTTACCATCACATTCACATTTTCTCTTTTCAAAACTGTTATTATTGTGCAGCATGATTGATCCATTGGATACACCCGCCTAACGGGGCATTTACGGGACCTAATAGGTAACTTTCACCTGGATTGGGTTACTTGTGCCTAATGGGTAACTTGTCACCTAACAGGGCACCTAATGGGTCGGTGTATCCCAAGGATCAATCATAGCTGCAACTTTAATCATTTTTTTATAATTCTATTTATTTACATTCAAGACATTTATCACCCTTAGAATCATTGGCAACATTACTTGCATTTTCACATAAAAGTAAAATCCACTTATATTCCAAATAATTCACTAATTAAATCAATTGCTCACATTAACAGATATTCACCAATTCAATCAAAATTTAATATAAAGAGCATTTAGCACATTCATAGCTCATACGCATTTCTCTAAATTTTATCTTTAATGTCTTTACATAAATCAAAAATCCTATTACTTCACTAACGTAGGATTCTTAATAACACCATAAAAACAATTAACTCCTAGCAAGCTCTTATATCCTAATTAGAACCTATTCCCTAGAACAAGCCAATGCTCACAATATCCTCCCCCTTACCTCAAACACTTAAGGGCAAAGAGATTCCGAGTGCCCAATGCTTGAGTTTGCCCACCAAATGCTAAAAATCCACAAGAGGGAATGGAACCTATTATAAAGCCACCAAAATGGAAATTATTACTCATTCCATGATTCTCAAACCAAGCCCCATGGGAAAGTGAATGAAAACCTCCTTGAAAGGGGAGGAGAGAGGAAGTTCGAATGAGAGGGAGAGAAGAAATCAAGGTTGGAATACTTACTTGGAGCAAGAGGGAAAGAGATTAGGTGATGGGAATGGGTGCCACACCTTTGAATCCTTGATAAATTGAAGTGGGAAGAGTGGTGCCCTGGAGGAGGAAGGGAAATTCGTGCTTTTGGCAACAAACTAAGGTGTGGACGCCCTTTATTTTTTTCATCAGATACAGCTTTTAATCAATTAATAATCGATTAAGATTTTTCAACCCTTCTGGTCTTAATCGATTAAATTGCATCTTAATCGATTAAGCTGCATAATTTTACAGCATCCAGACTTTGGAAGGCCATAACTTCTTCGTTACCCGTTGGATCTCCCTCAAATTTTAAAGCAAGCTTCCTCACCTATCCTACTTCACATCCAACGGTGGAATTTGTATTCTAAGCTACCAATCTTGTTATTCTATTTCCCCAAAGTCCTATGTTTTCAACTTAAATTTGCATGTCCAATTGGCCCATTTCTAGCTCATATCATAATTGTGTAACACCCCAAATTTTCACTTCCTGATGTAATAAAATTGTGATTTATGAAAGATTATTTTATAATTACTTTCTTAATCATAATTATATTTCATAACTAAGTTAGGTTAATTATGTGTCAGTATTAGCGCTTGTGGAAGTGGAGAAATATTGTGACAAGAGTATTATATGTAAAAAACTAAAGTTTTTACATGTTAGTCCCTGAATGAGGACCTAGAAGCAATATTAGGAAGATTTTGGAGGGAAGGACATTAAAATAAATAATTTTGAAAAATTGACAAGAATACTCGAGTATTCCTGGAAATACTCGAGTAATCGAGTCAGTGGAGAACTCATTAGTGCGTTTGATGAGTCAACACACGACGATCCTTCTGGTTGACACGAAAACACCCTTAGTACACGTTAATGGGCATCGTGGCGAGCTGCATGATCACTGGGAGTGTCTATATAAGCACTTGGTTGAAGAAGATGGAGGATTTTTGGTTGAATTCCTCTGAAAATTCAAGTTAGGGTTCCTGATTTCGGGCTCTGATTACTCGATCGTGTTTGAGAGTGGAATTGAGAGTGATACACCATTGTAAAGCTCACATCACGAGCTTTACAAAGAGAATCGAAGGTCGAAAGTAAGGGTGTTTTTGCTGTCAAGGTTGGAAACTGAAGTCTTGAGCTTACTTCCAGCTCTGATTGTGGTAAGCTCACGAACCCTATGACCCTCAAATTCGTTCATACCTCTAGTTTAAGTTGCATAGAATCAATCCTAACCATTTTCCCTAATTTATAAAACATTTTTGCATGTTAAACTCTCTGATCTTGGTACCCTGCTCAAATATGGTTGCATGCAAAGGGTTTTTGGGGATTAGCATTTCCAGCCACTTTCACTGCAATCTCAGTGTTGATTCACGACTTAGAGGTAAGGGTGAAGCTTTTAATTCACTAGAATAAGTTTAAATCATGTGAAATTAGGATGAGAGTCAACAAAAGACTCTATGGGCATAGTTGGAATTAGGTTTGAGGCTTGGAGGCCTTTCTGGGTTCAAATGTTGGTTTGGACAAGTTTATTAGGTCACATGCAAGATGTACCAAGGCTGAAATTGTGATAAATGTGCCTAGAATTGAATTTGGTATGTTGAGTTGTGGAAAAAATGGATTTTATGCATAATTGATGATATTCTGTGATTCAGTGTTAAATGTTGTTAATTCTATATTGGAACATGTTTTAAATGTGTAATATAAGCTCTGTTGATCATTGGGTTGGACTGGAATTGACTATAATTAGAAATGGTATGTTAAAAACTCAAATTTCAGTGTTGTCTGTTTGCAAACACTCGAGTATTAAGGATGATACTCGAGTATTTCGACTGTTTTGGAAAAATTGACTTTCTGGAAACTCAAGAACACTCGAGTATTCATGAAGAACACTCGAGTATTCTGATGAATTTTAAAATGTTTTTCTGGAAAATGAAGAACACTCGAGTCTTGTGAAGAACACTTGAGTATTTTAATGAATCTTTAAAATAAAGTTCTGGAAACGAAGAACACTTGAGTGCCATGAAGAACACTCGAGTATTTGGACAAATCTGAGGAACACTCGAGTCCAGGAGAGTTCACTCGAGTCTTTTGGACCACGGACAGAAAAGTAAATTTCTTTTTAACATACCTAAAGTAATGTCAATTTAGATCAACTATGCTTATGGGAAGGAATCATGTTCCAATAAAAGGATAAGGAAAAATATTAACAACATTGTAATTCACTGACGGAATAATATTGGATGCACATGATAAGATTATTGGTTAATCTTAATGGATACATTTTATGTGCATACATGCATGAAGAAAGGAGATGGAATTAATTCGGTGGTAACTGGCTCGATGACACATTTTGGTAATGTGGGCAGCATTTGGGAATGCTGTTACGTCTTGGTGACGTTGTGTGCACACTATCCGAGCAGTTTCACAATACATGTTGGTCATGTATACGAATTACTGGATTGAATGTTCAATGGACAATGGAAATGGGAGACATGCATCATTACACATAAACAATGGGACTATCATAAATGAATTACACTTGTTCATTTGCATTTGCATTGGATTATTGGAACTTGCAATTATTACTTGCTTTATTTACTCTTATTCGATTATGTGAATTATATTGCTTACCCCTTTATGCCCATTATAGGTGATGGTACGCTATCTAGCTTGCATCGAGTTGCGCCCGCTCCCTAGCGGAGTGTGGTACTACGAGGACCACAGAGCCACATTTGAGGGTGAGGTAGAGGTGACTCTATATCACCCCAACCCTTTGGCTCGTGTCTGTCCTCGTAGGTTTCGCATCCCTATTATCTATAGTTTGCATGTACCCCCTTTTTATACCTATCATAGACCACCCCCGACTCGACGAGCTCGTCGCTTTCATTCCTTTCATTTTAGAGCTGCTACTAGATCTCACCCCTCTGCTTCTCGAGTGATCCATGAGGAGACTCCTATACCTAGTCCGATGAGTCCGGGTCATGGAACTCCTTCAGCTGACCCAGTGCCCAGTGGTAGGGCACCCACTCAGTCGGATGAGGTAGAGGAGGACCCGGAGGAGGGTGAGAGTGAGGGCGAGCCAGTCGAGCACTCCACTGGGAGCCAGTGGGGAGTTGGGGATCCACCAGGTGATGCATAGTATAGATGATTAGGATGTGGGACGGGTGGAGCAGCTGCTGGAGACTCTAGAGACTCATGCTATGGAGGAGGATCACTGGACCACTGCTGGGATTTCATATTTTGCTCTATATATATTGTACATATTTTTGAGAGATCTCAGTGAGGTGGTCTTATGTTTTGGTTACTTATTATGGACTTGTATTTTGTAAAAACCTGCTACCTCGACTTTGACTTGGATGTATGTTGGTACTTTTATATTATGGCATGGATGGTTATGTATATACATATGTATATTTCTTTATATAAATGGCATGAAACGTGAATTATCAAGTCAAGGTCCCTATTTTCCGCTTACTCTGATAATTATGCTAAGATACTCTAATAAAGAATGCTTTTATTACTAAATTGGGAGGATTTTTAATAGTCATAAACGAATACCCAACTTATGCATAAAAGAATTACTTGCTCGAAATCTTTACAAAAGAGTTTTCATTACTTCTCTACTCACACAAGTCTATATACTCTATAAAATAAACAATATAGAAACTATATTTTATGAACTATTGAGAGAGTGTGACACTTTTATGGTATCAGAGCATAATGGTCCTGATTCTTGATCCTCTCAAGCATAATCTGCCAGAAGCTGCTATAGCTGGGTAAAGTTTCTTAGCTATTTGATTCATTTCATATAGCTTTAGTTCTATTAGTGATTGTTTAGAATAGAACTAGATAGATTTCAGAGTCTAGATAGATCTTTAACGACTTAGGTCCATAGTGCAGGCTCACTATGGCATCGCGACATAGAAACCTTACGAACGACCTGCTGGAAAGGATCACTACAGTGTTAGAAAATTTGCAGCAGAATCAGCATCAGCAACATCAACCTCAGCCCGTTAATCCACCTCCCGTGGGTGCGGCCGCCACGGAAGCCAAAACTTTGTCGGATTTCAGGAGCTGCAATCCCTCAAAGTTCGCTGGTGGGTTTAAACCGGAAGAAGCTAATAAGTGGATCTTGGAGATGGACAAGATCTTTAGAACTTTGGAATGCTCCGACACTCAGAGGATAGTTTATGCTATTTTCATGCTGGAAGGCGAAGCGGAACATTGGTGGAATCATACTGCTCAGTTACTTGCTCATGAAGGAAGGGAGGTAACTTGGGAAGTATTCATGGAGGAATTTCTCAAGAAGTACTTTCCTGATGACTGAAGGAGGAAGAAAGAGGTTGATTTTCTACAACTCAAACAAGGCAGCATGAGTGTGGGTGAATATGCTGCGAGATTTGAAGAATTGATGAAATACTCTCCTTACTATCAGATGAATCCTGATGAAAAGAGTAAGTGTATCAAGTTTGAAGGAGGACTAAGACCCGAACTAAAATCGGTGTTCAGTTACCAAAAGATTCAAAGTTTTCCTACGCTGGTTGATATGTGTAGGATGTACGAGGATGATAAAAAGGCGGAGACAGTACAGATGGTGGAAGGAAAGAAGGAACATCTGGGATATGGTCCACAGAGGCAGAAGGGGCGGGATCACCGTCACAAAGGTCCTTATTCTCATAAGAATAAGGGAAAAGGCAAGGTGTCGGATGATCGCAACACCTCTTACAATAGTGCTCCTTATTGTGAGAAGTGCAGGCGTCATCACTTTGACAAATTCTGTTGGTCACACAATGGGTGTTTTAACTACGGGAAACCTGGTCATTTTTCTCGCGGTTGCAAGGAACCACCCAAGAACACTCCAAGAGGATCTATGGACAAGCCAGTAACTCAAGGTTGAGTTTTCACCCTTAGTGGTGCTTAAGCGAATCAGACTCCGGGACTCATGCAAGGTACTTATTTGCTCAATGACCAACCTTGTAGAATTTTATTCGATTCGGGAGCCACCCATTCATTTATTTCATTTGAATGTGTGAATCGTTTGAAATTGTCTGTGTCTGAATCACCCTATTGTCTTAGGGTAGAGACCCCTACTAATTCTCCCGTGATTGCTTCAAAGGTGTGTCTTAATTGTAAAATTACGATAATAGACCGAGTCTCCTAGTTAGATTTGATCTGCCTACCATTGTCCCAATTGGATGTAATTCTGGGCATGAACTGGATGACTAGCAATCATGTGGTTATTGATTGTGATAAGAAGACAATTTTATTCAAGGACTCAATCTCGGAAAAATATCTATGCTTAGTCTCTACCGTTGAACCGGAGGAAAGAGAAAAGTCTACGGAGGGAATTCCAATTGTTCGAGAATTTCCTGAGGTATTCCCTGAGGAAATGTCGGGACTACCACCCAGGAAGGAGATTGAATTTGGAATTGTGTTAATTCCAGGAACTGGTCCCATTTCTATTGCTCCTTATAGAATGGCACCACCCGAGATGGTCAAATTGAAGAAACAGATTGAGGAGTTGTTGCAAAAACAACTTATTAGACCAAGTGTATCCCCATGGGGCGCTCCGGTGTTGTTTGTCAAGAAGAAGGATGGAAGCCTTAGAATGTGTGTGGATTATAGACAGTTGAATAAGGTGACCATAAAGAACAAGTATCCTTTACCAAGGATTGATGATCTTATGGATCAGGTAAGAGGAGCTTCAGTATTTTCTAAGATCGATCTGAGATCTGGGTATCATCAGATCAGAATCAAGGAGGAAGATATCCCTAAGACTGCATTTCGATCTCGATACGGACATTATGAATACGTTGTAATGCCGTTCGGATTAACAAATGCACCAGCCATTTTCATGGACTACATGAATCGGATTTTTAGACCATATCTGGATTCATTCGTGGTAGTTTTCATTGATGATATCCTGATATATTCTAAAAGTCCGGAAGAACATGCCGAACACCTCCGAATAGTACTAAAGATTCTGAGGGAGAAACAGCTCTACGCCAAAATCTCTAAGTGTGAGTTTTGGTTAAAAGAAGTTCAGTTCTTGGGGCATGTGATCTCAGAGGGTGGCATAGCTGTTGACCCAGCTAAAGTTGAATCGGTTTTGCAATGGGTTCAACCAAAAACAGTCACGGAAGTCAGAAGTTTCTTAGGGCTGGCCGGACATTATAGAAGATTCATCGAGGGATTTTCGAAGATTGCCTTACCGCTCACCAAGCTGACCCGGAAGGATCAACCATTCATATGGGACGAGAAGTGTGAAAGGATTTTTCTGATGCTTAAGGAAAGATTAACATCTTCACCAGTGTTAATCTTACCTGACCCTCACAAGGAGTATAAAGTGTACTGTGATGCATCAGGACAAGGACTTGGGAGTGTTCTAATGCAAGAAGGAAAGGTTGTGGCGTATGCATCTCGTCAACTGAAAGTTCACGAGGTAAATTACCCCACCCATGATTTGGAACTTGCTGCAATAGTCTTTGCATTGAATATATGGAGGCATTATCTCTATGGCACTACGTTTCGGGTGTTTAGTGTAACATCCTAAGCTTTTATTTAAATGAAATAATTATTAAAAACCTTAGAAAAATAGGAAAAGTGACTTAATGAATTTTGGTAGAGATGTGAGTGGTGATTATAAGTCCTAGGAGTTGTACAGAATGCAGTTGTGGCTTTGGGCAGAGTCAAATAAGCGAAATTGGGAGTTAAATCGGCGTTTTAGATGTTAGAAATCGACCGAAAAGAGAAAATTAGAATTTTATTATAGGAAGCTAAGAAAATAAATTCCACCGTTGGATAGGAAGTTTGTTGGGTGAAGAAGCATGTCTAAAAATTTGGACTCGATCCGACGGTCGACGAAAAAGTTACGGCGAATCGAGGGTTGGGAACCCTGAAGCTCGCCCAGGCGCACCAGCCATGCGCCCAGGCGGGTGCACTATTCATGGTGCACCAAGGCAGTGGAAAATGCGCCCAGGCCAGCCAACCGTGCGCCCAGGCGAGTCGCAGCACGCACCAGCTGCACCAGAAATCCGTGTTGGCGCGCCAAAACCTCTGCTGACCGTGTAAGCCATGCACCAGCTTGGTGCTGGCGCTGATCGCGCGCCCAGGCGGGCGGGCATGCGCCCAGGCGCGTGGTGCAGACCAGATTGAATCTGGTGCATCGGATCTGAACTTGGTGGCTAAGTCATGATTTCTGGCCACACGATTTTCCCATCACCCTAGGCTGATCAAAAGGCACCAAACACACCTCATTTCACCACCTTTCATCACCAAACAACTCCATCAACTTCATTCATTTTCTCTCCATCTCCAACACATTTCCATCATCAACCCACCATAAACACTTGATTCTTGGGCACTTCAACCCAAAATCAACCAAGCTCCACCAAGTCTTGCACCATGGAAGTGGGATAAAGCTCATTCCTTCCTCCCTTGACTCTCACGAATTTCTCCCTCCTCCATTCTCCTTGGATTTTCAATTTTTCCACCATTGATTGGGTAAGTAGCTTCATGCCATGAGTTATTTTCCTTTCCATTTCAACTTTCCTTGACTCATAGAAATTGAGCTCTAAAACCCTAGGATTCTTGCACTTTTTGCTATATAGGGATTGTGTTTCATGCCTTCCAACTCGAATCAAGGCAAGGACAAAGATCATTCCTCTTGTTCTCTATCAAATAGGGTTGTCTATCATCATTTCATCATTTCCTTATTGAGGTGGCAAGCTAGACTTAGGAAGTTCAAGTTTCCAAGATTTTGAGCTAGGGCTCACTAAGGTTCTATTTACTCTTTGCTGATTTAAGGTAAGGAGTGGGTTATAGTGAGTATTACCTTACTCTGGGGTTTAGTTTACAATATGCATATAATGGGTACTAAGATTTTTGTGTTAGTTTAGGTTGATATAATATAGAATAATTGCTAGAATAGAATTTATGACTTAGGGAATTTATTTTGATGTTGATATATTGCATTTTGTGATTTGGTGATGTTGATGAATTAAATGCTTATATTGTTTAATAACTTGAGTTGTGATATTAAGATGAATTGTGCTAATTAAGTTATAAAATATATTAGTGATCATTGGATAGTGGAAATGGGTAATGTGGTGATTAATTTTGAGTAATGGAAATTTGCTAAAGAATTGATAATAATAAAGGAACTAAATGAATTATACCCAGGCTCAGCCAGGGGAGATTGTATCATACCCGGACGCTGTAAGTCGCTATCGCACGGTGGTGTGAGCGCAGTAGGTCGTGACCAGGGGATTACCCGGACGCAGTAAGTCGTTATCGCGCGGTGGTGCGAACGCAGTAGGTCATGACTAGGGGATTGAGAAACACACCCGGACGCAGTAAGTCGTTATCACGCGGTGGTGCGAACGCAGTAGATCGTGACCAGGGGATTGAGAAACACACTCGGACGCAGTAAGTCGTTATCACGTGATGGTGCGAACGCAGTAGGTCGTGACCAGGGGATTGAGAAACACACGCGGACGCAGTAAGTCGTGAGTGCACAGGAGTGTAGACGCAGTAGGTCGTGACCAGGGACAGATAAAAAGAACATAAATATGATTAAAATACATGGAACGAAATACTTAAGAAAATGTTTAATAAAAATCGATTTGTGAAACTAATGAATACTTGAAATTGAATTGTGGTGAATTGACTCTTATTATGTTGTCATTGAATTGTTATATGTGTATGGCTTAGTGTTGCATTATGTCTTAATTGGAAACTGCCTCCCCATTTTATGTGTAATACTCACTCCTTACTATCTCCACAGGTACTGAGGAAGAGTTTGCACAAGATCAGGCCGAGCAGGTGTACTCTCCGTCACAGGGAGAGTAGGACACTTATTATTATGTAGGACATGGAAATGTCCTGGGCCCGATGATGTGAATCCTTTTTGTTGTGTATAAATGTAAATAGCTTTTTGGGGGCCCAGGACGACTCCTTTTGGGAAAGGGGTCTATTTTGGAAAAAAAACTGTTTTCCTAACTTGTTTATATTCCGCTAACTCTGATGACTAGATTCTGATGTTTTAAACTTGTTCCTGATGCGTGCACGAAGATGCACTAGCTGATATATATATATATATATATATATATATATATATATGTGAATAGCCCTGCTGGCTTTGAAATTTGAAAATATGTTATTTATCAGGTTGCAGGAAAACAAAAATTTTGGGAAAGTCCTAAAATCAAACGAAACTCCGTCCGTTTGACGGGAGATTTTCATATGAATCAAAAGTAACTAAATGTTTTTCCTAATCAATTTATAAGTTTAAAATGAATTTTTCAAGTTGCTATTTTTTTAATTAAGGGTATAAAAGGGTAAATAAACTTAGGTGTTGCATTTTATGGTATCAGAGCAGTTTCCCTCGGCCTTTGGAGTTATGAGCTACTCCAGTGATTACTCACCGAGCGAGTAATCGATAATTATAGTTTAGAGTCTAGAGTCTATTGATAGGATGTTTATACTGTTAACTATGCTATTAAGCATTAACTGTCGGCCTTATGCATGACTAAACAGAATGGCTGGTAGACGGATCGATAATGATGGGATTCGAGCTATTCTGGAGCAGATGGCTAAGATGCAACAGGATCAAGGGAATAACATCGCAGCAGCAGCTGCAGCGGCAGCAACAGCAACGGCAGCTGCAATGATTCCTCAACCCCCAGCTCCAGTGGCTATCGATTGGTTGGCGCGATTCCGGAAGAACGACCCGCAGAAGTTCGAAGGTGGTTTCAATCCTGATGGGGCACAGCTATGGTTGCAAGAGATCGAGAAGATCCTTAATACTATGGCACCACCGGAAGAACAGAAGGTTCTGCTAGCACAGTATATGCTGACTAGTGAAGCGGAACATTGGTGGCAGCAAATGCGGAGGGGTTTGGAGGCTAACAATCAGGCGATTACATGGGACTTGTTCAAGAGTCGTTTTCTGGGCAAGTACTTTCCGGAAGATGTCCGTAGAGAGAATGAGATTACTTTTCTGTAGCTTGTGCAAGGGAACATGAGCGCCGGAGAATATGCCGCTAGGTTTGAGGACTTGATCCGGTATGCAGGAAGTTATAGGGATGCCGATGAGAGGACAAAGTGCATCAAGTTCGAGACCGGACTTCGTTCTGAGATCAAGATGGCCTTTGAATATCAGAACATCTCCAACCTGTCTCAGTTGATCAACATGACCAGTACTTATGAAAAGAGCCGCAAGCAGCGTGCAGCTGAGAAACGCAGCAAGAATGTGCAGAAGTCTAGAGGTCCTGTCAGGGGCAAGAGTTCGGTGCAGCGACCAGGCCCTTACTCTCAGCCTAGAACAGGCCAAGCAGTAAGCACTTTTGGTCCTATTCCGACTTGTCCACATTGTGGTAGACACCATAGGGGAGATTGTTGGACATTGGATCCGAGTAAGGGTCCAACCTGTTACAAGTGCGGGCAGCCGGGTCACGTTGTGATGAATTGTCCTAAAAATGCAGTTAAGAAGGAGGTGAATGTGGCTAAGGTTCAGAAAGCTGGTGACAACAGGGTGACTCGAAAGGGCAAGGTGTATACTCTGGACGGCGAGGATGTTACTGATGCTGATGAACTGATTAGAGGTACCGGTTATGTTAATAGTATTCCTTGTGGTATTCTCTTTGATTGCGGAGCTACTCATTCATTTATTTCTTCCGATTGCATGAAGAGGTTAGGGTTGTCTGCAATAGAAATGCCTTATAAATTATCTGTTTCTACACCTACAAATTCTTCTGTAGTCACATCAACTATGTGTTTGGATTGCCCATTTCGAGTATTGGAGCGGGAATTCAAAGTCAATCTAATCTGTTTGCCTCTAACTAAGCTTGACATCATTTTGGGCATGGACTGGATCTCTCGGCACCATGTTCTGATTGATTGTCATCAGAAATCAATTACTATTAGTGATTTTTCTTTATCTACCTTCGAGATGAATGAGGAGGCGGAGATCAGTCAGATTCTGATAGTCTGCGAATTTCCAGAAGTCTTTCCTGCGGAGATTCCTGGATTACCGCCGAACCGAGAAGTGGAGTTTAGTATTGATCTGATGCCCGGTGCAGGTCCTATTTCTATAGCCCCGTACCGGATGGCACCTCCGGAGTTAGAAGAGTTGAAAAAGCAGATAGAGGAGCTTTTGGCTAAGGGTTTGATTAGGCCGAGCGTGTCACCTTGGGAAGCTCCGATTCTTTTTGTTAAAAAGAAGGACGGAAGTCTCCGAATGTGCATCGATTATAGACGATTGAATGCGGTGACTGTGAAAAATAAATATCCTCTCCCTTGCATCGACGATTTGTTGGACCAATTGCGAGGAGCAGCTGTATTTTCTAAGATTGACCTTCGATCGGGATACCATCAAATCCGTATCCGAGAGGAGGACATTCCTAAAACGGCGTTCAGGTCGAGATATGGACATTTTGAATATGTGGTTATGTCCTTTGGTCTCACTAATGCTCCGGCCATCTTCATGGATTATATGAACAAAATATTCAGGCCGTACTTGGATTCTTTCGTCATAGTCTTCATTGACGACATTCTAATCTATTCTAAGAGTCCAAGTGAGCATGCCGAGCATTTGAGAATAGTGCTGCAAATTCTCAAATCCAAACAGCTTTATGCAAAGCTATCTAAGTGTAGTTTCTGGTTGAATGAAGTGCAGTTCCTGGGGCATGTCATTTCTGAGAAGGGTGTTGCTGTTGATCCTTCTAAGGTGGAAGCGGTACTTAAGTGGGAGAGACCTAAGTCCATTACTGAGATCAGAAGTTTTCTTGGTATGGCTGGGTATTATCGGAGGTTTATTGAGGGGTTTTCTAAATTGGCCCTTCCACTGACGACTCTTACACGGAAAGGTGTTCCGTTTGAGTGGTCCCCGGAATGTGAAGGTAGTTTCCAAGAGTTGAAGAGGCGGTTGACTAGTTCCCCAGTGTTAATTTTGCCGGACCTGACTCAATCCTTCGTGGTGTATTGTGATGCTTCTAAGCAAGGGTTGGGTTGTGTGTTGATGCAGCAAGGGCAAGTCATAGCTTATGCATCCAGACAATTGAGGCAGCATGAACAGAACTATCCCACTCATGATCTTGAGTTGGCGGCAGTAGTTTTAACTTTGAAAATCTGGAGGCATTATCTATATGGTTCAAAGTTCGAAGTCTTTAGCGATCATAAAAGTCTTCGCTATCTCTTCGATCAAAAAGAGTTAAATATGAGACAGAGGAGGTGGATGGAATTTCTGAAAGACTATGACTTCGATCTTCAGTATCATCCGGGCAAGGCCAATGTAGTGGCTGATGCACAAAGTCGTAAGACTTTGCATGTCAGCAATCTGATGGTGAAAGAGATGGAATTGATTCAAGAATTTAGTGACCTCAACTTGAACATGCAAGTGAAAGAGAAGAGCATCGTTCTTGAAATGTTGCGGGTTACTAATGACTTGATGGGTCTTATTAAAGAAAGGCAAGCCGATGATGTAGAGCTGCAAAAGTTGCTAGAAGGGGCATCAGGCAATGAAGAGCCCGACTTTGTGAAAGGTTTTGATGGCATCATCCGATTTAGGGGTCGGATATGTGTTCCTATGGATTTCGAAGTTAGAAGAGATATCCTGTGGGAAGCACATCGAACCAAGATGAATTTTCATCCTGGTGCAACAAAGATGTACCAAGATCTAAAAAGGATTTATTGGTGGCCGAAGTTGAAAACTGATGTGGCCGATCTTGTGTCTCATTGCTTAACTTGTCAGAAGGTTAAGATTGAGCATCAAAAGCCTGGTGGTCCTTTGCGATCACTTGATATCCCGGAGTGGAAATGGGACAGTATAGCTATGGACTTTGTGACGGGTTTACCAAGGACTGCTGGAGGATATGATTCAGTTTGGGTAGTTGTGGACCGTCTTACAAAGTGTGCTCATTTCATTCCTACCCATAAGAAGTATACTCTTGAGAATTTAACTTAGTTGTACATCAGGGACATAGTGAAGTTGCATGGTGTTCCTACTAGTATAGTATCCGATCGCGATCCGAGATTTCTGTCTAGATTTTGGCAGAGCCTTCAGCAGGCATTGGGTGCTAAGTTGAAGTTCAGTACAGCTTATCATCCGCAGACAGACGGACAATCGGAGCGTACTATCCAGACACTCGAGGATTTGTTGAGAGCATGTGTTCTGGAACAAGCCGGTAGTTGGGAGCAGTTACTACCTTTAATGGAGTTTACTTACAACAACAGTTTTCACTCCAGTATCGGTATGGCACCATTCGAGGCTCTCTACGGAAGAAAATGTAGAACGCCTTTGTGTTGGTTCCAGATAGGTGAAAATCTGTTGACAGGTCCTGACATTGTGAAAGAAACAACGGAGAAGGTCACAATGATCAAGAGCAAAATGAAAACTTCACAAGATCGCCAAAAGAGTTATGCAGATAGGCGAAGGAGACCTTTGGAGTTCGATGTTGGAAATCATGTGTTCCTAAGAGTGTCTCCGATCACAGGAATTGGTAGGGCAATCAAATCCAGGAAGTTAACTCCTCGGTTTGTTGGGCCTTATGAGATTCTGGAGAAGGTTGGCCCAGTGGCGTACAGGATTGCATTACCCCCTCATTTGTCAAGGCTTCATGACGTGTTTCATGTTTCACAACTAAGGAAATACGTCCATGATCCTTCGCATGTGGTTACCTTAGATGATTTGCCTTTGAAGGAGAATTTGACTTTCGATGTTCTGCCAGTTAGAATTGAAGAAAGGTAGGTGAAGCAGCTCAGAGGCAAGGAAATCTCTTTGGTAAAAGTGATTTGGATCAGGAACAATGTGGAGGAGGCTACATGGGAAGTGGAGGACAAGATCAGGCAGTCTCACCCACAATTGTTCGACGAATTTCGATGACGAAATTCAGGTAAGTGGGAGAGAATTGTAACATCCTAAGCTTTTATTTAAATGAAATAATTATTAAAAACTTTAGAAAAATAGGAAAAGTGACTTAATGAATTTTGGTAGAGATGTGAGTGGTGATTATAAGTCCTAGGAGTTGTATAGAATGCAGTTGTGGCTTTGGGCAGAGTCAAATAAGCGAAATCGGGAGTTAAATCGGCGTTTTAGATGTTAGAAATCGACCGAAAAGAGAAAATTAGAAATTTATTATAGGAAGATAAGAAAATAAATTCCACCGTTGGATAGGAAGTTTGTGGGGTGAAGAAGCATGTCTAAAAATTTGGACTCGATCCAACGGTCGACGAAAAAGTTACGGCGAATCGAGGGTTGGGAACCCTGAAGCTCGCCCAGGCGCACCAGCCATGCGCCCAGGCGGGTGCACTATTCATGGTGCACCAAGGCAGTGGAAAATGCGCCCAGGCCAGCCAACCGTGCGCCCAGGCGAGTCGCAGCACGCACCAGCTGCACCAGAAATCCGTGTTGGCGCGCCAAAACCTCTACTGACCGTGTAAGCCATGCACCAGCTTGGTGCTGGCGCTGATCGCGCGCCCAGGCGGGCCGGCATGCGCCCAGGCGCGTGGCGCAGACCAGATTGAATCTGGTGCGTCGGATCTGAACTTGGTGGCTAAGTCATGATTTCTGGCCACACGATTTTCCCATCAGCCTAGGCTGATCAAAAGGCACCAAACACACCTCATTTCACCACCTTTCATCACCAAACAACTCCATCTACTTCATTCATTTTCTCTCCATCTCCAACACATTTCCATCATCAACCCACCATAAACACTTGATTCTTGGGCACTTCAACCCAAAATCAACCAAGCTCCACCAAGTCTTGCATCATGGAAGTGGGATAAAGCTCATTCCTTCCTCCCTTGACTCTCACGAATTGCTCCCTCCTCCATTCTCCTTGGCTTTTCAATTTTTCCACCATTGATTGGGTAAGTAGCTTCATGCCATGAGTTATTTTCCTTTCCATTTCAACTTTCCTTGACTCATAGAAATTGAGCTCTAAAACCCTAGGATTCTTGCACTTTTTGCTATATAGGGATTGTGTTTCATGCCTTCCAACTCGAATCAAGGCAAGGACAAAGATCATTCCTCTTGTGCTCTATCAAATAGGGTTGTCTATCATCATTTCATCATTTCCTTATTGAGGTGGCAAGCTAGACTTAGGAAGTTCAAGTTTCCAAGATTTTGAGCTATGGCTCACTAAGGTTCTATTTACTCTTTGCTGATTTAAGGTAAGAAGTGGGTTATAGTGAGTATTACCTTACTCTGGGGTTTAGTTTACAATATGCATATAATGGGTACTAAGATTTTTGTGTTAGTTTAGGTTGATATAATATAGAATAATTGCTAGAATAGAATTTATGACTTAGGGAATTTATTTTGATGTTGATATATTGCATTTTGTGATTTGGTGATGTTGATGAATTAAATGCTTATATTGTTTAATAACTTGAGTTGTGATATTAAGATGAATTGTGCTAATTAAGTTATAAAATATATTAGTGATCATTGGATAGTGGAAATGGGTAATGTGGTGATTAATTTTGAGTAATGGAAATTTGATAAAGAATTGATAATAATAAAGGAACTAAATGAATTATACCCAGGCTCAGCCAGGGGAAATTGTATCATACCCGGACGCTGTAAGTCGCTATCGCACGGTGGTGCGAGCACAGTAGGTTGTGACCAGGGGATTACCCGGACGCAGTAAGTCGTTATCGCGCGGTGGTGCGAACGCAGTAGGTCATGACCAGGGGATTGAGAAACACACCCGGACGCAGTAAGTCGTTATCTCGCGGTGGTGCGAACGCAGTAGGTCGTGACCAGGGGATTGAGAAACACACTCGGACGCAGTAAGTCGTGAGTGCACAGGAGTGCAGACGCAGTAGGTCGTGACCAGGGACAGATAAAAAGAACATAAATATGATTAAAATACATGGAACGAAAGACTTAAGAAAATGTTTAATAAAAATCGATTTGAGAAACTAATGAATACTTGAAATTGAATTGTGGTGAATTGACTCTTATTATGTTGTCATTGAATTGTTATTTGTGTATGGCTTAGTGTTGCATTATGTCTTAATTGGAAACTGCCTCCCCATTTTATGTGTAATACTCACTCCTTACTATCTCCACAGGTACTGAGGAAGAGTTTGCACAAGATCAGGCCGAGCAGGTGTACTCTCCCTCACAGGGAGAGTGAGGGAGAGTAGGACACTTATTATTATGTAGGACATGGAAATGTCCTGGGCCCGATGATGTGAATCCTTTTTGTTGTGTATAAATGTAAATAGCTTTTTGGGGGCCCAGGACGACTCCTTTTGGGAAAGGGGTCTATTTTGGAAAAAAAAAACTGTTTTCCTAACTTGTTTATATTCCGCAAACTCTGATGACTAGATTCTGATGTTTTAAACCTTTTCCTGATGCGTGCACGAAGATGCACTAGCTGATATATATATATATATATATATATATATATATGTGAATAGCCCTGCTGGCTTTGAAATTTGAAAATATGTTATTTATCAGGTTGCAGGAAAACAAAAATTTTGGGAAAGTCCTAAAATCAAACGAAACTCCGTCCGTTTGACGGGAGATTTTCATATGAATCAGAAGTAACTAAATGTTTTTCCTAATCAATTTATAAGTTTAAAATGAATTTTTCAAGTTGCTATTTTTTTAATTAAGGGTATAAAAGGGTAAATAAACTTAGGTGTTACATTTAGTGACCATAAGAGTTTGAAGTATTTATTTGATCAGAAGGAGTTAAATATGAGGCAGCGTCGGTGGATGGAATTTTTAAAAGACTACGACTTTGAGCTTCACTACCACCCTGGTAAGGCTAATGTTGTAGCAGACGTTTTGAGTCGTAGAGCAATTTATGCATGCTCCATGATGATTAAGGAAGCGGCTTTGATTAAAGAGTTTCGGGATCTAAGTCTGGTGATGCAAGTGGAACCAAGTCATATTAAGATGGGCATGTTGCGAATTTCTAGCAAATTCTTGGCTCGAATTCGAGAATTGCAACATGAAGATCCGGAACTGCTGGAAAAGAGGGAGCTGATGAAAGGAGGAAAAGAGTCAGATTTCTCAGAAGGGTTGGATGGAATTCTTCGTTTTAAAACAAGAATGTGCATACCGAAGAACTCGGAGATTAGGAGGCTGATTTTCGATGAGGCACATAAAAGTCAGATGAGCATGCACCCTGGATCGACAAAGATGTACCGGGATTTGAAAAGCATGTTTTGGTGGTCGGGCCTTAAGAAGGATGTGGCGGACTATGTGGCATCATGTTTCATCTGCCAAAAAGTTAAGGTGGAACATTAGAAACCTGGAGGAATGTTGCAACCCCTGGATATTCCACAATGGAAGTGGGATAGCATTTCTATGGATTTTGGGACTGGATTGCCAAAGACAGTTGCAAACCATGATTCAATCTGGGTAATTGTGGACCGTCTTACTAAGTCGGCGCATTTCATTCCGGTGAATATGCGCTATTCTTTGGAGAAACTTACCCAGATTTATATTCGGGAAGTAGTACGGTTGCATGGGGTACCATCCAGTATTATTTCGGATCGTGACCCGAGGTTCATGTCTAGATTCTGGACAAGCCTGCATCAAGCTCTGGGGATGAGGCTTAGGATGAGTTTAGCATATCACCCTCAGACAGATGGGCAAACAGAAAGGACCATTCAAACTTTGGAAGACATTTTGCGAGCTTGTGTGTTGGAAGAAAGAGGAAGTTGGGATCAGATATTACCACTCGCAGAATTCACATACAACAATGGATATCATGCAAGTATCGGTATGGCACCGTTCGAGGCATTGTATGGAAGAAAGTGCCAAACCCCGCTATGTTGGTTTCAAGTGGGGGAGAGTTTACATCTTGGTCCGGATGTGGTGCAACAGACAACCGAAAAGATCAGAATGATTCAAGAAAGGATTAAGGCTGCTGATAGTCGTCAGAAAAGTTATGCTGATCGAAGAAGAAGACCTTTAGAGTTTGCAGAAGGCGACCATGTATTTCTCAGGATTGTACCGCTGAAGGGTGTGAGTAGAGCGTTGAGACCTCAAAAGCTTTCGTCTAAGTTTATAGGTCCCTACCAAATCCTTAAACGTGTAGGACCGGTAGCCTATCAAATAGCTCTCCCACCATCTTTAGCCAATCTGCACAATGTTTTTCATGTATCTCAATTGAAAAAGTTCGTGCATGATCCAACCACGATCCTTCAGATCCGTCCAAATGACTTAACCTTACAAGAGAACCTAACCTTTAAGGCTGGCCCCTTTAAAGTGGAAGATAGGAGGACCAAACAGCTGAGAGGAAAGGAAATTCCGTTGGTCAAAGTCGTGTGGCAAAGTGGGAATGTATTTGAGACAACCTGGGAATTAGAAGATCGACTGCGTAAGGATTATCCTGAGTTATTTTTGTAAGTTGAATTTCGGGGACGAAATTCCTGTTAAGTGGGGGAGTAGTGTAACACCCCAAATTTTCACTTCCTGATGTAATAAAATTGTGATTTATGAAAGATTATTTTATAATTACTTTCTTAATCATAATTATATTTCATAACTAAGTTAGGTTAATTATGTGTCAGTATTAGTGCTTGTGGAAGTGGAGAAATATTGTGACAAGAGTATTATATGTAAAAAAATAATTTTTTTACATGTTAGTCCCCGAATGAGGACCTAGAAGCAATATTAGGAAGATTTTGGAGGGAAGGACATTAAAATAAATATTTTTGAAAAATTGACAAGAATACTCGTGTATTCTTGGAAATACTCGAGTAATCGAGTCAGTGGAGAACTCGTTAGTGCGTTTGATGAGTCAACACACGACGATCCTTCTGGTTGACACGAAAACACCCTTAGTACACGTTAATGGGCGTCGTGGCGAGCTGCATGATCACTGGGAGTGTCTATATAAGCACATGGTTGAAGAAGATGGAGGATTTTTGGTTGAATTCCTCTGAAACTTCAAGTTAGGGTTCCTGATTTCGGGCTCTGATTACTCGATCATGTTTGAGAGTGGAATTGAGAGTGATACACCATTGTAAAGCTCACATCACGAGGTTTACAAAGATATAAAGATTGTGAGCTACGGTTCTGTATGGAAGGAGAATCGAAGATCAAAAGTAAGGGTGTTTTTGCTGTCAAGGTTGGAAACTGAAGTCTTGAGCTTACTTCCAGCTCTGATTGTGGTAAGCTCACGAACCCTATGACCCTCAAATTTCGTCATACCTCTAGTTTAAGTTGTAGAGAATCAATCCTAACCATTTTCCTTAATTTCTAAAACGTTTTTGCTTGTTAAACTCTCTGATCTTGGTACCCTGCTCAAATATGGTTGCATGCAAAGGGTTTTTGGGGATTAGCATTTCCAGCCACTTTCTCTGAAATCTCAGTGTAGATTCACGACTTAGAGGTAAGGGTGAAGCTTTTAATTCACTAGAATAAGTTTAAATCATGTGAAATTAGGATGAGAGTCAACAAAAGACTCTATGGGCATAGTTGGAATTAGGTTTGAGGCTTGGAGGCCTTTCTGGGTTCAAATGTTGGTTTGGACAAGTTTATTAGGTCACATGCAAGATGTACCAAAGCTGAAATTGTGATAAATGTGCCTAGAATTGAATTTGGTATGTTGAGTTGTGGAAAAAAAGGATTTTATGCATAATTGATTATATTCTGTGATTCAGTGTTAAATGTTGTTAATTCTATATTGGAACATGTTTTAAATGTGTAATATAAGCTCTGTTGATCATTGGGTTGGACTGGAATTGACTATAATTAGAAATGGTATGTTAAAAACTTAAACTTCAGTGTTGTCTGTCTGAAAACACTCGAGTATTAAGGATGATACTCGAGTATTTCGACTGTTTTGGAAAAATTGACTTTCTGGAAACTCAAGAACACTCGAGTATTCATGAAGAACACTCGAGTATTCATGAAGAACACTCGAGTATTCATGAAGAACACTCGAGTATTCTGATGAATTTTAAAATGTTTTTCTGGAAAATGAAGAACACTCGAGTCTTGTGAAGAACACTCGAGTATTTTAATGAATCTTTAAAATAAAGTTCTTGAAACGAAGAACACTCGAGTGCCATGAAGAACACTCGAGTATTTGGACAAATCTGAGGAACACTCGAGTCCAGGAGAGTTCACTCGAGTCTTTTGGACCAAGGACAGAAAAGTAAATTTCTTTTTAACATACCTAAAGTAATGTCAATTTAGATCAACTATGCTTATGGGAAGGAATCATGTTCCAATAAAAGGATAAGGAAAAATATTAACAACATTGTAATTCACTGACGGAATAATATTGGATGCACATGATAAGATTATTGGTTAATCTTAATGGATACATTTTATGTGCATACATGCATGGAGAAAGGAGATGGAATTAATTCGGTGGTAACTGGCTCGATGACACATTTTGGTAATGTGGGCAACATTTGGGAATGCTGTTACGTCTTGGTGACGTTGTGTGCACACTATCCGAGCAGTTTCACAATACATGTTGGTCATGTATACGAATTACTGGATTGAACGTTCAATGGACAATGGAAATGGGAGACATGCATCATTACACATAAACAATGGGACTATCATAAATGAATTACACTTGTTCATTTGCATTTGCATTGGATTATTGGAACTTGCAATTATTACTTGCTTTATTTACTCTTATTCGATTATGTGAATTATATTGCTTACCCCTTTATGCCCATTATAGGTGATGGTACGCTATCTAGCTTGCATCGAGTTGCGCCCGCTCCCTAGCGGAGTGTGGTACTACGAGGACCACAGAGCCACATTTGAGGGTGAGGAAGAGGTGACTCTATATCACCCCAACCCTTTGGCTCGTGTCTGTCCTCGTAGGTTTCGCATCCCTATTATCTATAGTTTGCATGTACCCCCTTTTTATACCTATCATAGACCACCCCCGACTCGACGAGCTCGTCGCTTTCATTCCTTTCGTTTTAGAGCTGCTACTAGATCTCACCCCTCTGCTTCTCGAGTGATCCATGAGGAGACTCCTATACCTAGTCCGATGAGTCCGGTTCATGGGACTCCTTCAGCTGTCCCAGTGCCCAGTGGTAGGGCACCCACTCAGTCGGATGAGGTAGAGGAGGACCCGGAGGAGGGTGAGAGTGAGGGCGAGCCAGTCGAGCACTCCACTGGGAGCCAGTGGGGAGTTGGGGATCCACCAGGTGATGCATAGTATAGATGATTAGGATGTGGGACGGGTGGAGCAGCTGCTGGAGACTCTGGAGACTCATGCTATGGAGGAGGATCACTGGACCACTGCTGGGATTTCATATTTTGCTCTATATATATTGTACATATTTTTGAGAGATCTCAGTGAGGTGGTCTTATCTTTTGGTTACTTATTATGGACTTGTATTTTGTAAAAACCTGCTACCTCGACTTTGACTTGGATGTATGTTGGTACTTTTATATTATGGCATGGATGGTTATGTATATACATATATATATTTCTTTATATAAATGGCATGAAACGTGAATTATCAAGTCAAGGTCCCTATTTTCCGCTTACTCTGATAATTATGCTAAGATACTCTAATAAAGAATGCTTTTATTACTAAGTTGGGAGGATTTTTAATAGTCATAAACGAATACCCAACTTATGCATAAAAGAATTACTTTCTCGAAATCTTTACAAAAGAGTTTTCATTACTTCTCTACTCACGCAAGTCCATATACTCTATAAAATAAACAATATAGAAACTATATTTTATGAACTATTGAGAGAGTGTGACACTTTTATGGTATCAGAGCATAATGGTCCTGATTCTTGATCCTCTCAAGCATAATCTGCCAGAAGCTGCTACAGCTAGGTAAAGTTTCTTAGTTATTTGATTCATTTCATATAGCTTTAGTTTTATTAGTGATTGTTTAGAATAGAACTAGATAGATTTCAGAGTCTAGATAGATCTTTAACGACTTAGGTCCATAGTGCAGGCTCACTATGGCATCGCGACATAAAAACCTTATGAACGACCTGCTGGAAAGGATCACTACAGTGTTAGAAAATTTGCAGCAGAATCAGCATCAGCAACATCAACCTCAGCCCGTTACAAATTGCTTCTATCCTAAGACTATCAAAACATAATTTACACTAAGAATTTAAATTTGGGATGTTACAATCCTCTCCCACTTACCAGAATTTCGCCCTCGAAATTCAGCTTCCCTGAAACAACTGAGGATAAGACTCCTTCATCTTGCTCTCCAATTCCCAAGTAGCTTCCTCCACGTTGTTTCTACTCCAAATCACCTTTACCAGTGGAATTTTCTTGCCCCTGAGTTGCTTTATCTGCTTATCCTTAATTCTGATTGGAAGAACCTCAAAAGTAAGATTCTCCTTCAAGGGAAATTCGTCAGCTGCTACCACATGAGAGGGATCATGAACGTACTTTCTCAGCTGAGAAACATGAAATACACCATGAAGCCTAGACAAGTGTGGAGGCAAAGCAATCTTGTACGCCAAAGGTCCAACTCTCTCCAGAATCTCATAAGGTCCAACAAACCTCGGAGTCAGCTTCTTTGACTTGATTTCCCGACCAATGCCAGTGGTAGGGGACACCCTCAGAAACACATGATCACCCACGTCAAACTCTAGGGGTCTCCTACGCTTATTTGCATAACTCTTCTGCCTATCTTCAGAAGTCTTCATCTTATTCTTTATCATAGTGATTTTCTCAGTGGTTTCTTGCACCAATTCCGGTCCCGTCAACAAGTTCTCCCCAATCTGGAACCAACAAAGAGGCGTTCTACATTTTCTACCATAGAGTGCCTAAAAAGGTGCCATGCCAATGCTAGAATGAAAGCTGTTATTATACGTGAAATCCATCAATGGCAACAACTGCTCCCAGCTATCAGCCTGCTCTAGAACACAAGCCCTCAACAGATTCTCCAAAGTCTGAATAGTACGCTCAGACTGCCCATCAGTTTGAGGATGATAGGTTGTACTAAACTTCAACTTAGTACCCAAGGCCTGCTGAAGACTCTGCCAAAATCTGGATAGAAACCGTGGATCACGATCAGACACAATACTAGAAGGCACACCATGAAGCTTCACTATGTCCCGAATATACAACTGTGTCAACTTCTCCAGTGTGTACTTCTTATGGATCGGGATAAAGTGAGCACACTTTGTTAAACGGTATACAACAACCCATACACCATCACAACCTGCAGCAGTTCTAGGTAGACCCGTCACAAAGTCCATGGCTATGCTATCCCATTTCCATTCAGGGATGTCAAGTGATCGTAATGGACCACCTAGCTTCTAATGCTCAATCTTCACCTTCTGACAAGTCAAGCAGTGAGAAACATGGTCGGCCACATCAGACTTCAACCCTGGCCACCAATAGATCCTCTTCAAATCCTAATACATCTTTGTTGTACCGGGATGGAAACTCATTTTTGTTTGATGAGCTTCCCACAATATGTCTCTTCGAATCTGGAAGTCCATTGGAACACATATTCTGCCTCTAAATCTGATGATTCCATCTGCTCCCTTGATGAAATCAGGTTCCTCTTTACTTGCTGCTTCTTCCAGCAACTTATGGAGCTCTTCATCATCTGCTTGCCTTTCCTTAATCAAATCCACCAACTCACTAGTGACCTGCAACTTTTCCAGAACAATACTTTTCTCTTTCACCAGCATGTTCAAGTTGAGATCACTGAACTCCTGAATCAGCTGCATCTCTTTCACCATCATATTGCTAACATGCAAAGTCTTGCGACTTAGCGCATCGGCTACCACATTAGCTTTACCCGGATGGTATTGAAGATGGAAATCATAATCTTTCAGAAACTCCATCCATCTCCTCTGTCGCATATTCAAATCTTTCTGATCAAAGAGATAGCGAAGACTTTTGTGATCACTGAAGACTTCAAACTTCGTGCCATACAAATAATGTCTCCAAATTTTCAATGCAAAGACAACAGCTACTAACTCCAGATCGTGTGTTGGGTAATTCTGTTCATGCTGTCTCAACTGTCTAGATGCATATGCTATGACTTTGCCCTGCTGCATGAGCACACAACCCAAACCTTGCTTTGAGGCATCACAATAAACATCAAAAGGTTGGGTCGGATCCGGTAAAACTAAAACAAGTGAGCTAGTCAGTCTCCTCTTCAACTCTTGGAAACTGTCTTCACATTGCTGGGACCACTGATAGGGAACATCTTTTCTAGTCAGCATAGTCAGTGGAAGAGCCAGTTTGGAGAATCCTTCAATGAATCTCCGATAATACCCTACCATACCAAGAAAACTCCTGATTTCTGTCACTGTTGTGGGTCTCTCCCACTTCAACACCGCTTCCACCTTGGAGGGATCGACTGCAACTCCCTGAGCAGAAATAACATGACCAAGGAAATGAACTTCATTCAACCAAAAGCTACACTTGGAAAGCTTTGCATACAATTTCTTTTCTTAGAGAACCTGTAGCACGATCCTCAAATGTTCCTCATGCTCACTTGGACTCTTAGAATAGATGAGAATATCATCAATGAACACTATTACAAAATAATCCAAATAAGGCATGAAGATTCTATTCATATAATCCATAAACACTGCAGGAGCGTTAGTCAAACCAAATGGCATCACCACATATTCAAAATGCCCATACCGCGTCCTAAATGCAGTTTTAGGAATATCCTCCTCACGGATACGAATTTGGTGGTATCCCAATCGGAGATCAATTTTAGAAAATACTACTGCACCCCGTAGCTGGTCAAGCAAATCATCAATGCGAGGGAGCGGATACTTATTCTTCACCGTCACTGCATTCAGCTGCCTGTAATCAGTGCACATCCGGAGGCTACCGTCCTTTTTCTTAACAAAAAGAATCGGAGCGCCCCAAGGTGATACACTTGGCCTAACCAACTTCTTGGCCAACATTTCCTCCAGCTGCTTCTTCAACTCCTCTAATTCAAGAGGTGCCATTCTGTATGGTGCTATAGAAATTGGGCCGGCACCGGGCTTTATATCAATACCAAACTCTACTTCTCTTTTCGGGGGCAATCCAGGAATCTCGGCAGAAAAGACTTCCGGAAATTTGCAGACAATTGGAATTTGACTAACATCAGAAACTTCCTCAACATCCATGGTAGATAAAGAAGGATCACCAAAAACAACGGCCTTCTGGCGACAATTAATCAACACATGACGTTGAGTCATCCAATCCATCCCGCTCTAAGACTCGGAGTGGACATTCTAAACACATCTGGTTAGTCTCAACAGACGAGTTAGTAGGCGAAGAGACTGACAACTTAAAAGGCATTTCTACTGTTGACATCCCTAGCCTCTTCATGCAGCTAATAGAAATAAAAGAATGTGATGCTCCGCAATCAAATAATACTCCACATGTGTTACCATGAATAGAACATGTACCTCTGATCAGCTCGTCCTCCTTTGTCACTTCTTCGCCATCCAAAGTGTAAATCTTGCCCTTTTGCATGGGCAGACTTGCACCAGCTTGCAGTGCCTTAGCAACATTAACTTCTTTCTTCAAAGTGCTCTTGGGACAGTGAGAAGCAAAATGACCCGGCTGTCCACACTAGAAACAAAGCCCCTCTCCTCGACCTGGGCCAATTTTCCAGCATACTCCTCTGTGATACCTCCCACAATGCTGACAAAGAGGGGGAGGACCAATAGCAACTGCTGGCTGCCCAATACCTCTTGGTGCTGCAGTAGTAGGGTTGGGTAAGGACTAGATCTTTGAATAGGGCCCTTGCCTCTGATGGGAACAGCCCGCTGAGTTGCCTTACTCTTCTTCTCTGCCCTTTTTTGTTTCAATGCCTTTTCATATGCACTGGTCATATTCACTAACTGGGCCAAGTTTGCAATGCCCTGGTATGTGAATATGGCCCTAATATCGGCATCCAAACCTGCTTCAAACTTGATACACTTGGTCCGCTCGTCGGCATCCCTATAGCTTCCTGAGTATCTGATCAAGTCTTCAAACTGTGCAGCATATTCCCCAACACTCATATTCCCCTGTTCTAGCTTCAGAAACGCCAATTCTTTCTCCCTCTGAACATCCTCCGGAAAATATTTATCCAAGAACCGGACCTTGAAAAGATCCCAAGTTATCACCTCATTCTCAGCCTCCAAACTCCTCCTCTGGTGCTCCCACCAGTGTTCCACCTCACTCATCAGAACATACTCCACCAATCTGACTTGCTGATCTGCCGGTGATTGCAATGAACGAAGGATCTTCTCCATTTCTTGGAGCCAGTTCTGAGCCCCATCTGGATTAAATCCTCCTTCAAAGCGAGGGGGATCATGTTGGAAGTCAAGCTGGTTGGAAGGCATGCTTCAAACTCTCTATGGACTTCAAGTTTTATGCAAATATATGTTTTGATGATAACAAACCAACTCAAGTTCAAGCTCACAAGTGCAAGCGTCAAGATTGAAGACTCAAGCAAGCCTAAGAATAGAAACCTTCTCCTTAGATCAAATGTAAGGTAATGAAGTTTTTGTTTACTTAGAAGTTTCAAAGCCAACAAAGTTTTTATTTTTGAAGAGAAGAAGAAAGACGTATTTTCTGCATATAAAATTTTTTTCTGCATTTCATCGGAGTAAAAATAGTTGATGTTACAAAACTCTGCATATTTATATGATTGCAAAAGAGAGTAATCGATTATCTCTTGCAGTAATCGATTAACTCTGTTGCATCATAGAAAAATCAGAGAAGCTGTAATCGATTAACTGAATTTTGTTAATCAGTTACTTTCTTATGAAAGTAATCGATTACAACAGTCAAGTAATCGATTATATTTGTTGCATCATATATTTTTCAGAGGCTTAGTAATCGATTACAAGTCTTGTAGTAATCGATTACATGATGTTGCATCATATGCAAACCAGAGGCTTAATAATCGATTAACTCCTCAGTGTAATCGATTATCATAAGTTGCATCATACAAAGAACAGGAGTGACGTAATCGATTAACTATTCTTAGCCTAATCGATTACATGTTTTTAAAATGTAATTAAGAATTTCTATTTTTGTAGAAATAATCGATTATTCCTTTAAAGTAATCGATTACTTCATGTTTTATTGAAAAACGTGTCAGAATCATTTTTATTATTTCCTGATTTGTTTTTATATAAAAGATTCTGATATATTTTATAAAATTCGAAAATGATTTTAATTTTGAATTATTTCCTTTTTGGTTTTAAGAATCAAATCTTTATTTTATTTCGAAAATCGTTTTGATTTTATTTTGATTTTAAAACTTATTTCAAATCTTTGTTTATTCCTTTTTGATTTTGTTTTAGTAATTCAAAATCGTTTTTGATTCTAAAATGTTTTCTTTTTAAAATAAAGATCACTCCAACATTTCAACAAGTTTTTCACGTTCAGACATTTTTCTCTTTTCACGTTCTCTCTTCTTCTTCTTCTCAAGTGTTCTGCTTTTCATTGTTCTAACTTTTTGAAGAACAAACCTTGTTGGCTGCGTAAACTCTAAGACAAACTTCTTCTTCATTATCATAAGAGCTTATTGTAGAATCTGTGTTTTTGAGAACACGTGATACTTATTGTAATCACTCACATCAATTGTATTCAACCTTAGTGGTAGGGAGAGAATCCCATAGTTGAACGTTGAGGCGTTCGTAGGGCGAGGAACCCTGCTGTGTGATTGAGGCCCCTAGCGAACGGAGGTTCCTAGTAGTGTGCGGGGTGCTCTTGGTTGTAATAGGGTGCGGCTCTATATCTTGGTTATAAGAACTCTCAGGCGGGTCGCTTGGGGACTGGACTAGGCCTTTCGACGGGAAGGCTGAACCAGTATAAAAATCACCTATTCCTTTTTGATTTTGTTTTAGTAATTCAAAATCGTTTTTGATTCTAAAATGTTTTCTTTTTAAAATAAAGATCACTCCAACATTTCAACAAGTTTTTCACGTTCAGACATTTTTCTCTTTTCACGTTCTCTCTTCTTCTTCTTCTCAAGTGTTCTGCTTTTCATTGTTCTAACTTTTTGAAGAACAAACCTTGTTGGCTGCGTAAACTCTAAGACAAACTTCTTCTTCATTATCATAAGAGCTTATTGTAGAATCTGTGTTTTTGAGAACACGTGATACTTATTGTAATCACTCACATCAATTGTATTCAACCTTAGTGGTAGGGAGAGAATCCCATAGTTGAATGTTGAGGCGTTCGTAGGGCGAGGAACCCTGCTGTGTGATTGAGGCCCCTAGCGAACGGAGGTTCCTAGTAGTGTGCGGGGTGCTCTTGGTTGTAATAGGGTGCGGCTCTATAGCTTGGTTATAAGAACTCTCAGGCGGGTCGCTTGGGGACTGGACTAGGCCTTTCGACGGGAAGGCTGAACCAGTATAAAAATCACCGGTGCAAGCTTTTCTATCCCTCTCTCTTTTACTTTCCTCATATTTAATTTTTTACGTTTCCGCGCTACTCAATTATTATATTTCTATCGTTTTCGCGATCCGTTTCAATCGTTTAATCTCTCCATCTCAAATCAATTTTTTTAATTTGATACGAATTTTTCAATACATAATAAAACTCGATTCACCCCCCTCTCGAGATTTTGAGGCCTAAACCAACAATGGCATCAGAGCTAGTCTCTTGTGTTAAGACTTAACCGTCTCAAGAGTATGGCTTCAAACTCTCTGTTTGGAGGTGAAGGGAGTTCTATTAACCGTCCTCCCATGTTTGATGGGGTAGGGTACGCGTATTGGAAAGCCCGTATGAAAATTTGTATTCAAGGAGTCGGATTAAAAGTTTGGGATGCTGTTGTTAATGGTCCCTATGTTCCTACCTATGTGGGTAATGGTAAAAGCCTATGGCTGAATGGACGGAGGAGGAGGAACGTAGAGTCCAATACGACTTGAAAGCGAAAAATATTATAACATCTGCTTTGAGCTATGATGAGTTTTTCAGGATATCAACATGCGAGACAGCACAACAAATGTGGGATACGCTGGAAGTCACGCATGAAGGTACAACGGAAGTAAAGAGGTCAAGGATCAATACGTTGACTGGTGAATATGAGCTATTCAGAATGAAAGATGGAGAATCGATTCAAGAGATCCAAAAGCGATTCACAATGATTGTAAACAAACTGACGACATTGGGGAAGAACTTCACCAATGAGGATCTCATCAACAAAGTTCTAAGGTGTTTGGGAAGAGATTGGCAATCCAAGGTGACGGCAATTGCTGAATCAAGAAATCTCTCAACAATGACGCTGGCAACTCTGTTTGGAAAATTACAAGAACACGAAAGTGAACTAAAAAGGTTGGCTCAGCATGAAGAAGAGAACAAGAAAGTTAAAAGTTTGGCATTCAAGGCCGAAGCACCTGCACCAGATTGTGACTCGGACAAAGAATTATTGAATGATGAACACATGGGTCTATTGGTGAAAAAGTTCGGGAAATTCCTGAGGAAGAAAAATTTCAACAAGAGAGACAACAATAAAAGTGGAGGCTCAACCATCACATGTCATGAGTGTGGCAAGCCTGGTCACATTAGAGCAGTCTGCTATCAATTGAAAAAGAAAGAGAATTCAGAAAAAGGCACCTCAAGTTCAAAGAAGGGGAAGCAAGCATACTTGGCGTGGCTGGACAATGATGGAAGTTCGGATGAGGATTCAGACGAACAAGAGGAGACTGCCAACCTATGCTTGATGGCTCACGACAATGAGGTAACTACTGAACTTAACTTTTCTTATGATGAATTACAAGAAGCATTTGAAGAGTTACATGAGGAATCGATGAGGTTATCCTTATTGGTTTCTCTAGAAAAGAAAAATTCAGCTTCCATTTTAGAAAAGAATAAAGAACTTACTAAGGAAAATGATTTTTTGAAAAAACAAAATAAGGAGCTGAATTTGACTTTAAAAAATTCTTCAAACACTTCGTGTAACGACATTAAGCTTAAAGCTAGTTCTTCTTCTTGTAAATTCTGCAAGGACTTGGTTAAAGAAGTTGAAGATCTAAAAGAAACCCTTGCTAAATTTACAAAAGGTAGAAATACTTTAAATTTAATGTTTGGTAGACACAAATGTTTCTTTAATAGAGCGGGTTTAGGATATCAACCTGGAAGACATCAAAAGAAACTAAGTACCATTTTTGTCCCTGCCAGTAATCATAAGAAACCTCTTATTATATGTCATATTTGTGGTAAAAAGGGCCATGGTGCACATGAATGCATACACCGAAAAGTGAAGTTCGTTAAACCGAACAATGAAGCTAGAAGGTGGCATGATTTAAACTATGGCTATACTAACACTCAAGGACCCAAAAAGATATGGGTACCTAAAAAGAAACCTTGAATTCTTTGCTTGTAGGTTACTCCGGAAGGAAGGAAGGCATGGTGGTACTTGCACAGCGGATGCTCAAAACATATGACTGGAGATAAATCTAAATTCTCGCATCTCGTGCCTAAGGACCAAGGACATGTGACTTTCGGAGATAACAATCAAGGAAAGATTATCGGAATCGGTAAAATTGGTACACCTCCTAACCCTTGCATTGAAAATGTTTTACATGTTGAGGGCCTAAAGCACAATTTGCTAAGTATTAGTCAATTGTGTGATAAGGGCAATAGGGTTATATTTGATTCTGATAGATGTATTATCGAGGGAAAAATTGATAATCTTATTAAGCTAATTGCTCGCAGGATAAACAATGTTTATGTTATTGATTTTGATTCAATTCCCTCAAATGATGCGAAATGTTTATTATCTAAAGAGGATGAATAGTGGCTGTGGCATCGTAGAATAGGTCACATCCACATGGCTCATTTAAATAAAATTTCTTCTAAAAACTTAGTAGTTGGTTTGCCAAAGCAAAATTTTTCTTTTTCTGAAAATTGTGTTCCTTGTTCAAAATCAAAACTCACAAGGGCTACTTTTCCGTCAAAAAATCTTGTTTCAACTCAAAGGCCCTTGGCACTTTTACATATTGATCTTTTTGGACCGTGTCAAACTAAAAGCTTTGGTGGCAACTATTATTGTTTAGTTATTGTGGATGACTATTCTAGGTATACATAGACGCTTTTTATTACTCATAAAAATGACGCATTTCATGAATTTAAAAAGCTAGCCAAGATTATTCAAAACCAATTGCATTTGAGCATTGCATCCATTAAAACTGATCATGGTGGAGAATTTGAAAATCATCTTTTTGAAAAGTTTTGCGAAAAACATGGAGTTAAGCATTATTTTTCCGCTCCAAGGACTCCAGAGCAAAATGGAGTTGTGGAGAGGAAAAATCGTTCATTAAAAGAGCTTTCTAGAACAATGCTTAAAGACATGAATTTGCTTGCATATTTTTGGGCCGATGCAATAAGTACAGCATGTTATGTTATGAACCGTGTTTTGATTAGGCCTATTTTAAAGAAAACCCCTTATGAGCTGTACAAGGGGAGAAAACCAAATATTTTCTATCTTCGAGTTTTCGGATGTAAATGTTATGTGCATAATAATGGTAGAGAAAATCTAGGAAGTTTTGAGGCTAGAGCTGATGAGGGTATATTCCTTGGATATTCTGCTTCGAACAAAGCATATAGGATTTACAATAAATCTCGTAATACTATTGAAGAATCTATTCATGTATCTTTTGACGAATCCGATCCCAGAAGGTTGGGAAAGGTATCTGTTAATGACATTTCAGGTATTCTTGGAGATATATTCATTGATGAGGATAAGGAGTCAAACGCCAAAGACAAGGAGCATTCCGAAAGCAATGGAAAATCAGTCGAACCTGTTGAGGAGAAAAATCAAGAACAATCTATGGAACTCAACGCTGATTTGCCTAAGGAATGGAGAACATCGAGGCACCATCCTATAGATCAGATTATCGGGGATATCTCAAAAGGTGTAAGTACTCGCAACTCTATTAGCAATCTGTGTAACTTCTTTGCATTTGTTTCTCAAGTAGAGCCAAATAATTATTCTGAGGCTATGCTTGATGAGCATTGGCTTTTGGCAATGCAAGAGGAATTAAACCAGTTCGAAAGAAATCAGGTGTGGGAACTTGTTCCTCGGCCTGAGTCTCATCCGATTATTGGAACTAAGTGGATTTATAAAAATAAACTTGATGAGGCTGGTTTAATTGTTCGAAACAAATCTAGGTTAGTTGCACAAGGTTACAACTAGGAAGAGGGGATAGCCTATGAGGAAACATTTTCCCCTGTTGCTCGGTTGGAAGCCATAAGACTGCTATTAGCATTTGCATGTATTCTAGATTTTAAATTGTATCAAATGGACGTAAAGAGTGCCTTTCTTAATGGTTTTATAAATGAAGAAGTTTATGTCTGTCAACCTCCTGGCTTTGAAAGTTATGAACACCCTGATTATGTTTATAAATTGAAAAAGGCTTTGTACGGTTTAAAACAAGCTCCTAGAGCGTGGTACGACCGTCTTAGCAAATTTTTGTTGGAAAAGAACTTTGAAAGAGGGAAGGTTGATAACACACTTTTTATCAAAAAGTAAGGAAAGGACATTCTTTTAGTTCAGATTTATGTTGATGATATTATTTTCGGTGCTACTAATGAAATCCTTTGCAAGGAATTTTCTAGTATGATGCAGGAAGAGTTCGAAATGTCTATGATGGGCGAGCTGAACTTTTTCCTGGGATTACAAATAAAGCAAGCGAAGGAAGGAATCTTCATTAGTCAAACCAAATACTGCAAAGAATTACTGAAAAGATTTGGCATGGATAAGGCCAAGGCAGTAGCAACACCGATAAGCACATCATGTTACTTGGACAAAGATGAAGGAGGTAAATCCGTAGAAACTACAAAGTATCGAGGTATTATCGGATCACTTCTTTATTTAACGGCAAGTAGGCCGGATATCATGTTTAGTGTATGTTTGTGTGCTCGGTTCCAGTCGAATCCAAAAGAAACGCACATGGTTGCTGCCAAGCGAATAATGAAATACTTGTCTGACACAACTGATATGGGTTTATGGTATCCTAAAGGTTCGTCTTGCAATCTTGTTGGGTATTTCGATTCTGACTTTGCTGGTTGCAAAGTAGATAGAAAAAGCACTAGCGGCACTTGTCATCTTCTTGGCAATTCATTGGTTTCATGGGCTAGTAAGAAACAGTCTAGTGTGGCCCTATCTACAGCTGAGGCTGAATATGTAGCCGCGGGTAGTTGTTGCACCTAGATTTTATGGTTAAAACAGCAACTCCTAGACTTTGGTGTAAGTCTAGATCACATTCCTATTAAATGTTATAATAGCAGTGCTATTAGTATTACCAAAAACCCAGTGCAACATTCTCGCACGAAGCATATAGAGATTCGACACCATTTTATTCGTGATCATATTCAGAAGGGTGATTGCACTATTGAGTATGTTGATACTTCGCGGCAGTTGGCTGATATCTTTACGAAACCGCTTCCAAAAGAAAATTTCTTTTTTATTCGTAGAGAAATTGGTTTAACTTCTGCTTCTCACCTCTTTTGAATATGTGAATCTTTTATCTCTCATGTTATTATTGATGCATCTTCTTAGTGTTTCAGGGGGAGATTGCACATCTTTTTGATGATTACAAAAGGGGGAGAGAGATTCTGATATTTCATGGCTAATACATTCAGGGGGAGATACCTCTGAAGGATGCTTTTTGTCTAAAATGATATATGTGATTTAAGCATTCATACAGGGGGAGAAGAATTAATCCATTATATTTCCTGTATTTAGTGATTCTAAGGAAGGTTTTATCATTATATATCTATTTTTGCTTGTGTAACACCTGTGATGCAGATAATAAAGAGCATATTAGAATGGTTGTTTGTCATCATCAAAAAGGGGGAGTGTTGGAAGTCAAGCTGGTTGGAAGGCATGCTTCAAACTCTCTATGGACTTCAAGTTTTATGCAAATATATGTTTTGATGATAACAAACCAACTCAAGTTCAAGCTCACAAGTGCAAGCGTCAAGATTGAAGACTCAAGCAAGCCTAAGAATAGAAACCTTCTCCTTAGATCAAATGTAAGGTAATGAAGTTTTTGTTTACTTAGAAGTTTCAAAGCCAACAAAGTTTTTATTTTTGAAGAGAAGAAGAAAAACGTATTTTCTGCATATAAAATGTTTTTCTGCATTTCATCGGAGTAAAAATAGTTGATGTTACAAAACTCTGCATATTTATATGATTGCAAAAGAGATTAATCGATTATCTCTTGCAGTAATCGATTAACTCTGTTGCATCATAGAAAAATCAGAGAAGCTGTAATCGATTAACTGAATTTTGTTAATCAGTTACTTTCTTATGAAAGTAATCGATTACAACAGTCAAGTAATCGATTATATTTGTTGCATCATATATTTTTCAGAGGCTTAGTAATCGATTACAAGTGTTGTGGTAATCGATTACATGATGTTGCATCATATGCAAACCAGAGGCTTAATAATCGATTAACTTCTCAGTGTAATCGATTATCATAAGTTGCATCATACAAAGAACAGGAGTGATGTAATCGATTAACTATTCTTAGCCTAATCGATTACATGTTTTTAAAATGTATTTAAGAATTTCTATTTTTGTAGAAATAATCGATTATTCCTTTAAAGTAATCGATTACTTCATGTTTTATTGAAAAACGTGTCAGAATCATTTTTATTATTTCCTGATTTGTTTTTATATAAAAGATTCTGATATATTTTATAAAATTCGAAAATGATTTTAATTTTGAATTATTTCCTTTTTGGTTTTAAGAATCAAATCTTTATTTTATTTCGAAAATCGTTTTGATTTTATTTTGATTTTAAAACTTATTTCAAATCTTTGTTTATTCCTTTTTGATTTTGTTTTAGTAATTCAAAATCGTTTTTGATTCTAAAATGTTTTCTTTTTAAAATAAAGATCACTCCAACATTTCAACAAGTTTTTCACGTTCAGACATTTTTCTCTTTTCACGTTCTCTCTTCTTCTTCTTCTCAAGTGTTCTGCTTTTCATTGTTCTAACTTTTTGAAGAACAAACCTTGTTGGCTGCGTAAACTCTAAGACACACTTCTTCTTCATTATCATAAGAGCTTATTGTAGAATCTGTTTTTTTGAGAATACGTGATACTTATTGTAATCACTCACATCAATTGTATTCAACCTTAGTGGTAGGGAGAGAATCCCATAGTTGAACGTTGAGGCGTTCGTAGGGCGAGGAACCCTGCTGTGTGATTGAGGCCCCTAGCGAACGGAGGTTCCTAGTAGTGTGCGGGGTGCTCTTGGTTGTAATAGGGTGCGGCTCTATTGCTTGGTTATAAGAACTCTCAGGCGAGTCGCTTGGGGACTGGACTAGGCCTTTCGACGGGAAGGCTGAACCAGTATAAAAATCACCGGTGCAAGCTTTTCTATCCCTCTCTCTTTTACTTTCCGCATATTTAATTTTTTACGTTTCCACGCTACTCAATTATTATATTTCTATCGTTTTCGCGATCCGTTTCAATCGTTTAATCTCTCCATCTCAAATCAATTTTTTTAATTTGATACGAATTTTTCAATACATAATAAAACTCGATTCACCCCCCCCCCTCGAGATTTTGAGGCCTAAAACAACATATCGTTCTTCCGGAATCTAGACATCCAATCTATATCCACAGGAGCTGGTGGAGGGTTCAGTGCCGCCGCTGCTGCCGCTGCTGCTGCCGATGCTGCTGCCGCTGCTGCTGCCGATGCTGCTGCCGCTGCTGCTGCTGCAATGTTGTTGGCTTGGTTCTGTTGCAACTGCGCCATAGCTGCTGCGTGATCTTGCTTCATCTGTGCCTGAGTTTGCTGCATTTGCACCTGATTCTGTTGCATTTGGGCCATGGAGGTGGCCTGATCCTGATTCATTTTCATGAGATTCTCCAAAATAGCAGCCATACGATCATTATCTCCACGGTGTCCCGCCATACTGCTAAGTCATGGAGCAAATATCCCGTTAAGTTGCCAATACTAACAATTAAATAAACTCCGTATTCCTGGGACCTAGACTCTTAACTAACACATTAGTTACTCGCTTGGTGAGTAATAATTGGAGATGTGAGTCCACACTCCAAAAGACCGAGGGAAACTGCTCTGATACCATAAATAACAGCCCAGCCCCAGCCAGCCGTACGGTACTGGGCACTGGGGCCCAGCGCACCGCCACGTGGATATTGTCCGCTTTGGGTTACGCTCACCCTCACAGTTTTGCTCTTGGTCTCACCTTCCGTGAGCCCCAAAACGCGTCCACGTGAGGTAAGGTATCCACACCCTATATAAGGCATGCTTCGTTCTCCTTACCAGCCAATGTGGGACTAAGGCTTCACCTTACATCCACCCCCCCTTGGAGGCCCAACATCCCCGTTGGCACACCGACCCGGCCCTGGCTCTGATACCATAAATGTAACACCCAAAGAATAATTACCCTTAATTACCCCATTTTAAAAATAGCGACTTAAAATTTCTTTTTTTTTTAAAACTACTTGAGTTATAAAATTCTTCTGTCAAATCGGACAGAGTTTCCTTTGTTTATTGGATATTCCAAAAAAAATGAGTTTTCCTGTAACCTGTGCAAATCAAATATATTCATTTCATTCAGAGCCAACAGGGCCAAAATAACACTTGTGTGATATCCAACTACATCATAAGTATAATTACATCAGAGATAGCGGCAATGAATAAGTTGTGAAACTGTAAAAGTTTTCACAAAAATAATATACTTCTTACTCATGGGAAGTGTCCTGGATGACCCAAGAAAATGAAGCTTTACAATCCGTTTTCAAAAACAACTATACCATATGCCAAAAATAACCAGGACTATACAAAAAACCCCAAAAAGAAACCCACTACTATCTACTCTCCCTGGGAGGGAAAGTGTACCTGCTCGGCCGGGGGCTGTGCAAGCTCAATCTTTGTACCTGTAAAGAATAGTAAGGGAGTGAGCATTGCACATGAAATAGGAAAGCAGTTTCTCATTAGACATAATTACCCACTAAGCCAAGCACAATTATTAATTAGATCATATAGTACAATTTATCCACAGGCACATATCATGCATTCACAACTTAGCAATCCATTTCAGATTTCATTTATATTTCTCATTACTTATCATTTGTTTCACTTTTCATCTCTTTCATTCTTGACATTTGTTCATCTTTTCAACATTTTCATCCCTTTATCACTTTCGTCTTTCACATCACTTTCATATTTTTATTTCCATTTTCATTACCTTCACTTACTCATATTATCAGTTTTCAACTCATAACCATAAGTCATACACTTTTTCGAAATCATACATCGTATGTCACCTCACAATCAGAGGCTAACATACCCAAATAACATCGTATGTTTCCTCACGGGCAGAGGACAACATACACACATCTCATCATCTTTCAAATCATTTTGTCTCTTCTTTTCCATTAGGGATTAGCGCACCTGTTAGGTCATTTCACACCCACTAGGACTTTCACCCAATCCAGGTAACTTTCCACCTATTAGGCCACGGTTGACACCCGTTAGGACTAAAAACAACATCTCAACTCTTTTACCATCACATTCACATTTTCTCTTTTCAAAACTGTTATTATTGTGCAGCATGATTGATCCATTGGATACACCCGCCTAACGGGGCATTTACGGGACCTAATAGGTAACTTTCACCTGGATTGGGTAACTTGTGCCACACCCTTGAATCCTTGAATCCTTTGAAACCAAAACACAACTCAAGGTTCTAGTTCCATCTTTGAATTAGAATCAAGAATCACTTCAAATAAGCCCTTGTAGTTCGAGTTCTAGCTTATCAAAGTTTGAAGTTCAAAGCTGTGAAAACAGAGTAGTTTCCAGCATCAAGTATTCATCTTCATTGAATTCGTTTGGTAATCTCAGGAATCCTTTTTGTGTCAAATTTGTTTCTGATTGAAGTTAATATATCCTAGTTTGTTAAACTAACTTGTTTCGTTCTTTTTCATGCCAAATCCGTGGTGAAATCTGTGGCCAAAGTCAGCCTGTTCAACCCCTTTTCACAAGTCCAGAATTTGGATTTTTGATCCAACCAATTTCCTTGTTGTTTAATCTGTTGTTTAAGCTTCTCTGAGGTAAGGGAGGAGTTATCTAATTGCTAGAATGAGTAATCTCAAGCTAGAAATGTAGGAACCTCACATGGTTCATCAAGGGATGAAGTTGGAATTCGGAATATGACATGGAGGTCATAAACTCAAGGTTTTATGAGTCAAATAAGTCTAAATGAACCTAATGATGCTCACTGGATTGATTTTCGAAGATAAAACCAAGTGGAAATGAATTTCATATCTTGAAATGGTTATTTTTCAAGTTTGCATAGATTCTGTGATTTGATGATGATTTATGTTATTGTGTACTTGTTTATGCGTACTAACATGTTCCTTATATGTGTTTATGCCTCTGTTTTGCATAAGAATGGAAAAACAATGCATGGAATTCGAATTGGTGCTTAAAATGCAGAAACTGGTGCTGTTGCAGTAAAAACACTCGAGTCTTTTGAGAAATACTCGAGTATTCTGGGAAAATGAGGAACAACTCGAGTTTTTCTTCAAAGACTTCAAGTATTCTGGGCAAATGAAGAACAACTCGAGTATTTTATAAAATACTCGAGTATTTTTATTAAAACTGAAGAAAACACTTATTTTTCTTAAGAATATTGAATACCTAATTCTTATACGTTTTCAATTGGTCGATTATTATCCTGGAAGAGTCCTACGAATATGTGGTGATGCCATTTGGATTGACCAACGCTCCAGCAATATTCATGGATTACATGAATAGAGTGTTCCGACCCTACCTGGATTCCTTCGTCGTGGTGTTTATCGATGATATTCTCATCTATTCGAAGAATCCGGAGGAGCACGCTAATCATTTGAAGATCATTTTGGAGACCTTGAAGGAGAAGAAATTATATGCTAAGCTGGCCAAGTGTGAATTTTGGCTTGAAAAAGTCAATTTCTTGGGTCATATAATTTCAAAGGATGGTGTGGCTGTGGACCCGGTCAAAGTAGAAGCAGTTTTGCAATGGGAAAGACCAAAGACGGTTACTGAAATAAGAAGTTTTCTTGGGTTAGCTGGATATTATCGGAAGTTCATTGAAGGTTTTTCCAAGTTGGCTCTTCCGTTAACTCGTTTAACCCGGAAGGAGCAACCTTTTGTCTGGGACGAGAAGTGTGAAGTTAGCTTCCAGACATTAAAGGACAAGTTAACATCATCTCCAGTGTTAACTTTGCCCGATCCTAGGAAAAGCTTCGATGTTTATTGTGATGCATCCCGACAAGGTTTGGGTTGTGTCTTGATACAAGAAGGGAAAGTTGTTGCCTATGCATCTCGTCAGCTGAAGGTGCATGAAGGGAACTATCCCACTCACGACTTGGAATTGGCTGCCATTGTCTTTGCTTTGAAGATTTGGAGACATTACCTGTATGGTAATACGTTCCAAGTATTCAGCGACCATAAAAGTTTGAAGTATCTCTTCGACCAAAAGGAGCTGAATATGAGGCAACGTAGGTGGATGGAATTCCTGAAAGATTATGAATTCGAATTGCATTACCACCCCGGCAAAGCTAACGTTGTAGCCGACGCTCTCAGTAGGAAGATGCTGCACGTGAGTACAATGATGGTAAAAGAAGCTCAGCTAATTGAAGAATTCCGAAACTTGAATTTGGCAATTCAGTTCAAGCCGAATTGCGTCAAGTTAGGAATGTTGCAAATCACAAATGAGTTTGTGGGTCAAGTTCGAGACCTACAACAAGTGGACAAGGAGCTTCTAGAGAAGAAAAGATTAGGGATGGAAGGAGTGGAACCGGATTTCCAATTAGGATCCGATGGCATTCTGAGATTCAGGGATCGAATCTGCATCCCGGAGAATCAAGAATTAAGGAAAGCTGTATTAGAGGAAGCCCACAAGAGCAAGCTGAGTATGCATCCTGGATCAACAAAGATGTATCAAGACCTGAAGAGGATGTTTTGGTGGTCCGGACTAAAGAAAGATGTTGCGTCTTATGTAGCGTCTTGCCTTGTCTGCCAAAAGGCGAAGATCGAGCATAAGAAGCCTGGAGGAGAACTGCAACCCTTGAGCATACCAGAATGGAAGTGGGATGGAATAGCTATGGATTTTGTGAGTGGTTTTCCAAGAACAAGAGAAGGCTTTGACGCAATTTGGGTTGTGGTTGATCGCTTAACGAAGTCTGCACATTTCATTCCCATCAACATGCAGTATCCGTTGGAGAAGCTTGCAAGAGTGTACATTAAGGAGATTGTTAGATTGCACGGAATTCCCTCGAGTATCGTATCGGATCGTGATCCCCGTTTCGTGTCCCGGTTCTGGCAGAGTTTACATCAAGCGTTGGGAACGCAGTTGAGGATGAGTTCTGCTTATCACCCTCAAACCGATGGTCAATCAGAAAGGACGATACAATCTTTGGAAGACCTGCTTCGAGCATGTGTTCTGGAATATCAAGAAGGTTGGGATCGGTTATTGCCGCTTGTGGAGTTCACCTACAATAATAGTTATCACACAAGCATCGATATGGCCCCGTACGAAGCTCTATATGGAAGAAAGTGTAAAACCCCGCTTTGTTGGTTTCAAGTGGGGGAGAATGCTCTCATCGGACCTGAATTAATTCAAGAAACAACTGAAAAGGTAAGGACTATCCAAGAGAAGATGAAGATCGCACAAAGTCGTCAGAAGAGTTATGCCGATCAGCGAAGATCCAAGCTCGAATTTCAAGAGGGAGATCATGTATTCCTGCGAGTCGTGCCAACGACTGGAATTGGAAGGGTAATGAAGCCAAAGAAGCTATCTCCTAAGTTCATCGGCCCTTATCAGATTTTAAAACGAGTGGGTCCTGTCGCATATCAGATCGCTTTACCCCCATTTCTGTCCAATCTGCACAACTTATTCCATGTCTCTCAGCTTCGCAAATTTATCCAAGGTCCATCGTCGATCGTTCAGCTGCAACAAGACATGATACTGCTAAAAGAGAATCTCACATTCGACGTTGGGCCAGTGCAAATAGAAGATAGGCGAATTAAGAAGTTGCGAGAAAAAGAGATTCCGTTAGTTCGAGTCATGTGGAGTCAGAATGGAGTATCTGACTCTACATGGGAATTAGAATCTAAGATGAAGGAGGAATATCCGCATCTTTTTATGTAAATCAGAATTTCGAGGACGAAATTCTATTTAAGTGGGGGAGGATGTAAGATCCTATATTTTAAATACATGAAATAAAAGTATTTTTATAAATATTAGTATCATTAAAATAGTCAATTTTTCCTATTTTAGCAAAAACACTCGAGTATTTTAGGAAAAACTCGAGTATTTTAAGTAGCTGTTTAAAAATTTGAATTTTTAAATAAAAACTCGAGTATTTTGGAAAAACTCGAGTATTTCGTACAGACCTGAAAGTGTATAAGTCGGTTTTCATTTAATTTTCGCACCAAAACACGGTTTCTTGAAATGACAAGCATAGAGCTGGACTTTGCTTCAATTTGAAGTATTCCTAGACTATAAATTGATGCTTGGTTGAAGCATTCAACACCTCTAATCCCCCAAAACCCGAATTCTAAGTTTCAGACTCTCAGTTTTTCAGAGCATACTTTGATCTCTAGTTTCTCCTTCGTTTCTCAATCAAATCCTTTGAAACCAAAACACAACTCAAGGTTCTAGTTCCATCTTTGAATTAGAATCAAGAATCACTTCAAATAAGCCCTTGTAGTTCGAGTTCTAGCTTATCAAAGTTTGAAGTTCAAAGCTGTGAAAACAGAGTAGTTTCCAGCATCAAGTATTCATCTTCATTGAATTCGTTTGGTAATCTCAGGAATCCTTTTTGTGTCAAATTTGTTTCTGATTGAAGTTAATATATCCTAGTTTGTTAAACTAACTTGTTTCGTTCTTTTTCATGCCAAATCCGTGGTGAAATCTGTGGCCAAAGTCAGCCTGTTCAACCCCTTTTCACAAGTCCAGAATTTGGATTTTTGATCCAACCAATTTCCTTGTTGTTTAATCTGTTGTTTAAGCTTCTCTGAGGTAAGGGAGGAGTTATCTAATTGCTAGAATGAGTAATCTCAAGCTAGAAATGTAGGAACCTCACATGGTTCATCAAGGGATGAAGTTGGAATTCGGAATATGACATGGAGGTCATAAACTCAAGGTTTTATGAGTCAAATAAGTCTAAATGAACCTAATGATGCTCACTGGATTGATTTTCGAAGATAAAACCAAGTGGAAATGAATTTCATATCTTGAAATGGTTATTTTTCAAGTTTGCATAGATTCTGTGATTTGATGATGATTTATGTTATTGTGTACTTGTTTATGCGTACTAACATGTTCCTTATATGTGTTTATGCCTCTGTTTTGCATAAGAATGGAAAAACAATGCATGGAATTCGAATTGGTGCTTAAAATGCAGAAACTGGTGCTGTTGCAGTAAAAACACTCGAGTCTTTTGAGAAATACTCGAGTATTCTGGGAAAATGAGGAACAACTCGAGTTTTTCTTCAAAGACTTCAAGTATTCTGGGCAAATGAAGAACAACTCGAGTATTTTATAAAATACTCGAGTATTTTTATTAAAACTGAAGAAAACACTTATTTTTCTTAAGAATATTGAATACCTAATTCTTATACGTTTTCAATTGGTCGATTATTATCCTGGAAGAGTCCTACTGGAATTCTATTCAGTGGTTGACGTATTCGGACAGGAGTCCCAATGGATAAATGTATAAGTTTACTTGATTCCCATTGGTTGATTTTTATCCTGGATGAGTCCTACTGGAATTTTATTCAGTGGTTGACATATTCGGACAGGATGTCCCAATGGAAGTGCGTACACCCATTTGGTTGATTGTTTTCCCATGTCCCAGTGGAAGTCTTTACCCACTTGGTTGATATTTTGGGAGTCCTAAATGGGGTCGTTGCAATAATTAAATAATAAAATAATTAACTCCTATTGCATAAAACCATCACAAAGTGGCTGGGCCGCTGATGGAATTTTCAGTAAAGCACTAAGCACCAGTTAATGCAAGAAGAATTATGAACTTTGGGTCTCTATATTGGAGACATGATATTCAAGGATGTGATTTAAAAGAAAGAAAGAAAATGTACAGTTATGTGGCATTGACATGCATGGAGATGCTCCGATTTTGATTGTGGAATTTGGTATAGGTAGACGTATTCCGCAGCCCTGAGATAGCTGTGATGCCATAGCACGAAGATGCTGTGATGATTTGGATTCCGTAACATGAAAATGTTATTATGGCCAAATTCTCAACCAAATCGTGACGCCTGGGTTGTGAATACGCTCCGGTTTGATGAACCATAGGATTATGAATATCCCGAGCCTGAGATACTCGGATGCCGAACCGCGTAGCATGAATGAGGAGTAGGCATGCATCACGAAAACTAAATGAAATATTATAAAATAAAGTTTGAGCATATACATATGCATTTATTATTGCTATTTGAAAAGTTGTGTTTGTTATTTCTAGCCACTGCTATACTCATTTGTTATTGCTTTTAGCTATGACTCACTCCCAGTCCCTTGTGTAGGTGATGGCGAGAAACATGTTCTGCGTGGAGATGAGGCCGCTCCCTAATGGGGAGTGGAATTTTGAGAACCATAGGACTACATATGAGGAGGGATGTGGAAGTTATCTTCCGCCCATATTCCCGTATGCGATCGCTTAGATCGAGAATCCCAATGGTTTCTCTTATCGATACTATTTTATATTTTGAGTCATGAACCATATGCTCTAGGTTATTATGAATTTTGTTGTAATATATGTAATATAAGGTAATGACCTAGAGTGTTAAATCAAGTAATTATGTAATATGTAACCTTTTTAATATGAATGAAATATGATGTTATATCACTTGTCTTCATGACTCGAGGTCTGTATAATTCCGCAAAATTCGATAATGGATGATGACTGACTTTTAGTTTCAAAGAAAAAAATATGGTCGTATTTTCTAAATATAAATATTTTACTTTGGAATAAAAGTTGGGTCGTCACATTACACACTCCCCCAAGCTTAAATTATACATTGTCCCTAATGTAAAATTAAAACTTAAGAGAAAAAAAATAAATAAATAAAAATTAAAGTGGAAAGATCTCACCTCGCTATGATGATGATAGAGGAATTTAATTTGCACCCAAAATATTGCTTAGAAGCACAGCAGCACAGCAATAATAAGATTACAGGGTCTGGAATTGAATTATGGGGGTCAAGCATTCGGGTTTGGGCAATGGATGTGAGGCTGGGATGGGGCTGTTACGGTTTGGTGGTTCGCGGTTGGACTGGAGAAGGGAGGGTTGCGACGGCGAGGGTGTTGGGCGTGGGTCGCGATTGGGGTCAGGGAAGAAGAAGGGTGGTTGTCGCTGTTGCATAGGAAGGAGAGGTGGGCTGCTGGGCTTGTTTGCACTGCTGCGACAGTGAAGGGGATGAACGGAGGGAGGTCGCGATTGTTGGCGAAGAAAAGGGGTTGTGGTGGTTGGATCGAACCGGGTCGGGTTGGCGTCGCGGTCCTGGGTGGTTGGTGGAATGACGAGGCGAGAGAGCTGCGGTGGCTATGGGGCGGCGGGGTAATGTGGCACGGGTCATAGGAGGAAGATGAGAAAGAAGAACGGTTTGAGTGGGGAGGAAGGAGGGGTCAGCCGGCGAAAAAAATTGAGTCTGAAACTTAATTTCGCACCTTTGTTTTTCATCAGTGCGTCGTGAGCATGGCACACGCCATGGCTTGCCCACGGAGCTTTCTGTTTGACGCACCGTGGGCGTGGTACCTACCACGGCCTGCCCACGCTGGGCTGTAACTTTTTTTTTTCTTCAGACTCCCATGGTCATGGTACACGTCGTGGCTTCCCCATGGTTCTTCAAACTGCTCCATATTATTTTCAAATCATTTCCTTTATTCTCTTAAATCAACTCCTCGATACTCCAATCATTAACAAACCTATAAAACAAAGACGAAACCCCGTAATAAAACTTATTTAAATCCTAAAAATTAACAAAATAAAGTTCAAAAGCAATTTAAAACTTGGGTTGCCTCCCAAGAAGCGCTTATTTAAGGTCCTAAGCTTGACCTATGAAGCTTCCACCCGGATCCCATATCTTGTGACACAAGGGCCAAGTAACAAACTTAGCACAACAATTGATTCCTCCTGGGTCCCATTGTTTGAAACATAGACCATCTTGGATAATTGATATGAATCTTTCTTTAATTCCTCCTGGGTCAAAAGAAACAATAGTGACACCACCCAAAATATTCATAGAATTCTTGTGGTGCTCAAGGAGCTTGACTTTGCGAGCAATTTTTGAAGCCTTCATCACTAATGATGGAATCTCAGAGTACTTAGGCAATGATCCAGACTCCAAAATCAATTGTTTCACAAAGGAGGAAGATAGACAATTAGGAAAAGCCAACTTTGAAAAGTCGAAACATGCATGAAAACCAATACAAGTCTCTAACTCCAAATTTTTGACCTTTCCTACACATAGGCTGACATAAGCAAGTTCCAATAAAAATTCTTCTTCTTTTTGGATTACCTCCTCTCTCACATCATGCACATTTTGGATTACCTCCTCACTCATATCATGCACAGTGACTGCTTGACAAGGCTCCTCTATCATCTGTTCTTTGCATACTTCATCACTCATGTCTTGCATTGGGAACTCTTCAATCACTTCATCCTCACTACCTTCAATTGTCTCTTTAGTCTCGGTGTGAGTTGAAAATGTGTTGAGATCTTCTGTGAATGAAGTTGCTAGTTGTGCAATTTGGTTTTCTATCATCTTATTGTAAGCTGCTTGTTGTGCAAATTGCTTCTCAATCATCTTGTTGTGAGCCATTTATTGAGTCATGAAATTCTGAAGCATGATTTCCAAGTTGGACTTTTGAGGTGTTGAAAGATATGAATAAGAGTCCACATATGAAAGCTCATCAACAACCAGTTGTGCATGATAATGTGGTGTAGGAGAATTCCAATATTGCTCTTCTTCCCATTCTTCCTTTTTTCGCATGTATTCTTGCTGAGCTAACTCCTTGAAGAGAGGTTCATCAAGAGGTGATCGTGCTATACATGGTGCAGGAGGATAATAATCACAAAAAGATTTCTGGTATTCTTCAAGACTCATGTCAGGTGTCCATCTTGGCCCTTTGTCTCCCATACTATATCTAAAAAAAATAGAAAAAAAAATGTTTAGTCTAATCAACTTATAATAACACTCAATATTAACAAAAACAAAATCCCCGGCAACGGCGCCAAAAACATGATACGCCCCACAAGCGTACGGGTTATGTAAAGTAGTAGTATAAAAAGATATCGTCTCCACAGGGATTTTGTTGTTAATTACCGACAAATTACAAGTATAGATTAGCTAAATGAATCTATTAGAGATATGAAAAAATAAAATAAAAGATTGGATTGAGATATAAAATAAAATAAAATATATCTAAAGATATGAGATAAGATAAGAATTAAATCTTCCAAGGATTAGTTTCACCACATATCAACATGGACAATCAATTAAAGATATATCTCTTATTAAATTAGATTTACTTTGAAGGTGAATTATCCTAATGTAGAATACTAGTTCCTTTCAGACTCTTAGCACCGTACCTAATGAGGCCTAATTCCTACTTTCGTGGTAATTAGGGTACATTAAACCCATTAAGTTATATGATAATTCATTGAATCCTCTCAAGGATTAGAACTACTTTCGTGATCTAAAACCTTAAGTTTAATTATGTATTTTCTAATACTAATGTTCACCTTTCGGTACTTCCTTTACTATATGGGATCATCCAATAGTGGGATCCGACACAATCACAAGCATTAAGAATACCATAATTAAATCTAAAAAAAATAAATATTAATAAGAGACAAATATCAAAACATCATGTCAATGCCTCCATGGGCTAATCCTAATCCTTAGAAACGGAAAACTACTCAATCATAATCATAATACAAACAAAAAAAATAAGAATAAAGGATAAAAGGTAGAAAAAACCAAAAGATGGAGGAGAGGAATTTCTTCCGTCTTCAAACGCCTTCTAGTTCTTCATGGAGAGAGTTGTGCAACCTTGAATCCTTATTTTCTAATTTGTTTCTGGCTATGATAGCGAAATAATCCTAAGTCTAATTCTAATCCTACTACTACTAATATCCTAATATGACTAATGTTCTACTACTACATGTTATGACTAATGTTATTTTAAAGGGTTTCTATATTCCCCTTTTTATAGATTTTCCTTCCTCGAAGTGTTAGGCCCAAATAGCAAAATAAATCCATCAGCAATCTCCTTCCTCTCACATGCCTCTATCTCTATCTTTTTCTAGATTTCTGCTCACAATATCTCTTATCTTCTTTGATTTATTTCTTTATTTTTCAATGCTCCAAGCCTCAAAATAAGCAATCTACACATTAAAAGCACAAGATACCTTTCCAAGTGAAATATGAATTAAATGCATGCTAAATTAGAATAAAATGCATGGATATTTATTAAAATAAATACAAACTAATAAGGAAATAATATGTATGGTACACACACATCAACACTATAATAGTTCTATCGGTCGCTTAAATACTTTCTGACTAGTTGAGGATGGTCCCTGCTATAGCCAATTTTGGGAAAACCACCCGAAATTGTACGAAGAACGATTCGTGAAGTATTGTGCAATCATTAGTTGAGGGACATTTACTCCTAGTTGATCTTTCCTAAAGTGTGGAGGGCGATGTGAGAAAAAAGGAAAAAAGGAAAAGAAATGGATAAATGGAAAAGAAAAAGAAACGAAATGGGTAAAGGAGATAATATATTTGTATATTATTATTTTGTTAATTAGGTAGCATGCATTACTGTTATGTCTTATTATTATTATTTTAATTGTTTCCTTTGATTATTAATGAATATCTCACCGTCTGTGTTGTCTATTTTTAGGTACACTTGATGGAGATTATCTGAATCTCCCTACCGCTGAGGATGAGTACACTCCTACTAGTGTAATGTAGCTCTACACTATGAATTAGGGAATCATAGTATAATGCAACCACTTAGTGCTATTGCCAATTTACTATTTTGGAATATATATACTTTTAAACTCTAATATAATGTTTATGTTTTTGATGTAAATATGTGGATGTCACTCCTGACGGATATCTAAATATCCTCCTTTTGTCTGGTGATATCCCCTTTTTGTAATGTAAAACCTTAAACTTTTATGTACATATGGACTTTGGAACAGGTGATGTAAACTTTTATTCTGACAATGTGGTGAATGAATGTTTATATTTATATTGTATCTGGATCTGATAGGTTATATTCATAATTCTAAAAAGGGAAAAGTCCATAATTTAAAACAAATTCGGTCAAATTTTTCGGAAAATTTCAATATTTAATTAAGTAAAATGTGAAATAAGTTAGGGTGTTACAGTCATGATGGATTATGGATGATGATAATGATAATGATAACTTTATGATGACAATGATGATGAAAATGTATATGACAAATGTCTACTTTGTTTTTGTTGCTTGTGTCTTAATATATTACCTATTGTAAGTTCGCACCATGGACGTTAATTCATCCAGATCGCTTACTATAACACCCCGGTTCGGCAACTTGAAAACTTAACTTAAAAGTAGTGAAAATTAGGGCCATTTTTTTTTAACAAATGTTACACAAGATGAGAACATTCATTTTCCAAAACATAGATACATTTAAAACTCATGTTCTCATTTTGCACAACCCTTTCAAGTTCCAAACCGAGATGTCACAAGACATCGCACTTTGAAACTCGTTTTCCAAAACATCGTTTAAAACATATCCCGTGTAACTGTTTCAAATCATCAGAATCAATTAAAACTTTTGCCGGGGTACAGTACGGAAGAGCTAGGGTAACTAAGAACTTTCAATGGATACATTCCTCCGAGGGAATTCCTAGCTTCTAATAATGCTTCTTGTTACTTGTCGTCTGACTCCGGACATTGGTCGATGAAGCCCACCACGCTTCCGCTGCGCCATCTACCAGTTGCAATATCAGCAAGTGCCGATACGACAACATGGTAGGAGAGAGTCAGTGTTTCGAACACTAACTGGTTGACCATGCGGTCTCAAGGTAGATTAAATATAAAAATAGATAGATAATATAACTAAAACAGTATAACCTAAATATTCATCATGATGCAATCACACAATCAACAACAGGTATGCACATAACATGTTATTCATCTAGCACATATGAACAAAGCATATCACAACATTCCCACACCTCAATATCCTCACTTATAGCCAAATCATTCATTCCGCTTGTCCCACAATTTCTTTTTCCATTCTTTCTCAAATCATTGCCTCAAAATTTATTACACCACGGATCATTTCTCGTGCTCAACTTACAATTCTTATTCGACACTTGATAACTCATTTACACCTTACTTTGATACATCTTTGTCTTTTAAGTTTTATTGATTCGGTTAGCATCAATGATGAGGGGGAAACATCATTGAGCTCACACACGTCTACATCTCCTCGGTCAACCACCCAACCTAGTCGGAAGCAAACAGGAGTACATGACCTTTACCACGCGGGCCTGTCACACAACAAATGGTCCCAGACCAGGAGGACTCAGCCTCAAATCATATCAATTCAATTCATATCAAGGCACGCTCTCAGCGGCAAACACAAATGCCCCGTTCCAATCCCTCTCACTGTTCTAGACTTGCATCGAGGGGGCGACAATACAATTCTAGTTCCGGTGCAGAACTTACCACGGCATTAGACCCAGTCCCCACCACATTAGTGCGCCACATGTGCAGTGGTCTGCCTAGAATTGTACTCTAGACTTCTTGACGTATCACCGTCATCGTCCTCCCCTCCTGCAATCTCCACTTGAGTATCCGCAGATACCCATAGTATCTTCCTCTCCACTACTTCGATACGACACTCATACCTCACCGCTTTTGTAAATGTCTTTTAAATCTTTTAAAGATTTTAGAGTTTAATTTAACGACTTATTCCTAACAGTCGGCTCGTCCTTGGTGCATCCCTTCAACGAAGCCCGACCACTAATCGCAATCTTTTCCCCCCTAAATCTCAAATGGCCTCAAGCCTCAAATCACTTTCTCATCTCATTCCCATTAACTCATGCTCATTCTCAACATAATTCTCATCATCACCATCAGTATTTTTTCCTCGTCTTTTCTCAAAATATCTTTTCGCAAAACTTTTTCAAAAACATGGTTTCACAAAACTTTTTCTTCACAAAACATTCTCAGAAAACCTCACTTCATAAATCTTTTCACAAAACTTTTTCAAAAATAATCTTTCCAAAAATTTTCACAAAAATATCATTTCCACAAAAAGCTTTTTAAAAAATCTCTTTTCAAAATCTTTTTCAAAAATCACATTTTTGGGTGAGTGTTAATGGAGGAGCAAGCTCAACTCAACACTAAGCTTCTTCCCAAAAACATGTACGACGAATATCATCTCTGCTCAATCCACATCTCACTTTCAAATCTCAATCCTCTTTCCAATCTCCACTCTTTATCTCTTTCCTTCACTCACATCACGTTCATCTCTTTCTCAATCGTTCTCATACTTTCTCATTAGTCTTAACTCATTACTCATTTCTTTCTCAATTATTTCTCGTGTTTCTTGTTCGCATTTCCTTTCTCTTTTCATTCTTATCTCATCACTTTCACGTTTCCATTGTTATTGTTTCGCTATCCAAGCATAGTCCAACCATTTCAAATAGAATAAAGAATGCACAGAAGATAAACATCTAGTAATGCATAACAAATGAACATTTAATATGCAAACAGAACAGGTAGACATCTAACACAGCATCTATATCACAAAATTCGCAGTACTCTCGCAATCCATCCATTCGGATTGCGAGCAACCACGTTATGGGATCACCGCACTCTCACTCACCTGGATGACGACGCATCCAAAAACTTTCCGAAATTTCCAGTCGTTATCCTTGCCACGCTTCCTTCGCGTCCGACACCCGAACTAGACATTTTTCCCCGTGCGTTAGAAACGATTTACGTAAATTCTTAATTTTCGTTTTAAAACACTTTGAAATAATTCCCTTTTAAAAAGGCACATTGCCAATATCCAAAGGACTTTAAATCCAAATCATTCTTTTATAAAATGTTTCCAAGAAAAGCTTCTTAAAACAATTCCTTTTACAAAACAGAATCTATTTCTCATAATTTAAAAACACTTTGGTTTGAAAAATCATTTTCTTTAAACATTGCGGGAAATCTCAAGAAAACAACTCTTTGAAAATCTTTATTAAATCAAATACAAAAAAATTCAAAACGATACAACTTCAAAAACAATCAGATTAGTTTGTTAAATTACTAAATTTCACAATATCATCAAACACTGATCAAATAGTGTTAATTAAATTTCAAGTTAATTTAAGTTGTTTAAATCATTCTTTTTAAATAAAACATTTTCAATTCTTTAAAGTACAAACATAGCTTTCACACACACAAACAGTACTCAATACAATTCCAGTACATTCAAGCACTACAATAAACAATCACACAGAAGCAATCACAAACTTACACACAAAAGGTCACATTTTTAATTATTTAAAATCATTAATCAAGTCATAATCTTATTAGATTAATTCAATTATTCTTAATAAAATAATTTAACTTAATCTTAACAAAAACCGAATCACACACATAGTAATTATTTTCGAATTACCAATAGATTCTAAAACTAAAAATCATTTCACATAATCAGATCAACTTTTTGATTTTTATTAAAAGTAAATACACATCATCTTTATGAAGACAATTGTCCAGCCACTAAGACATACATGGACCGAATTATACATATAGGATTTTTGCAAGAATTAAATACACAGATAAAAACATAGAATCATGAAATTAGTTTCTTTCTTTTAAGTTAAAACCGTGAACATCCAAAAAAGAAAACCAACAAATTTCCAATTCCTTTCTATAACTTAAATCTAAATAATTTAAATCATAACTACTCCAAAAGAATTATTTTATTTTCTTTATTCTAAGATCAAACCGTGAGCATGCAATAAAAAAGTAAACAATTTTTAATTTCATTTTCATAACAAAATCAACACAACAATTCTAATCACAATTCAGCACACATAATTCCTTTTAAATTTTATTACTTCTTGCATGTGCTTTTAGAATCTTTGAATTCAAATAACCTCATGATGCATGTAGCCTAAGGAGGGACAACATAGTCTCCTACCTAATACCTAGAATAGCTTAAAGTCAACATGCAAGGAGACAAGGTTTTTCATTCACACACAAAAGTCACACTATCACATCAACATGCATCAAATAAAGTTTTTAGTTCATTTTTTTAAACATAAACTAAATTTCAAGTTCATCATTTAATTAACGACACTTTAAACCTTTAGAAATGACATGCATATACTTTAAAATCATTAGATCAAGTCTTGAGACACACAAACATAAATGCTTCACAAAATAAAAAGCATGAATTACATTATTTTCAAGCTTGGCCGAATGGCCTCCTAAAAATAAAACATGCACAAAATAGCCACTTAATCAAATAATGTTTGCACTTTGAAAATCAATTTAAAACTTGTTTCTTTTAATTCTTTTCTCTAAAAACCGAAACACATACATAAAAGGAAACATTGTAACACTCCTTGTATATCATCTTACTTTATAAGAAAAGTAATAAGTTTATGAATACTTGGACTTGTTATCGTTGGAAAAAAAATATGAAAATAAGAATTTTCCCTTCCCTTGAAAATTCCTTTTCACAAATACTTGATTAGTAATGAGGTTGACTAACAAAATCAGAGTTTGCGGAAACATAGTAAAGTAATCATATTATGCCCCCAAAATATATCAAGTGTAACAAGTCCATGGATACCAAATAATTATTATTATGAAACCGAATTCATCTTATGATACCTCTTTCAAAATGTGTATCATATAAATACTATTAAAAATAGAGATGTTATAGAGTTGGTCACTGGTCCTCTGTCCAAACATTCATCTGGCCGGATCCTCGATATTTGCACAAAGGGTTCCCAACCCACACTTTCTATATTCTGCATGCACCCAAAGGACATCTCCCTTCACTGACTTTTGTGCAAGCTAGATGCACAATCAACACCTAATAAGGGAATGGGGGTTAGCTATACATATTCGCATAATCAAATGAGAATAAAACTAACATCCACAAGTCAACATGTAGCAAATCATGATGCATAATCATATGAGCACACCCGGTTAATCATAATAATTCTTTCAATGCAGGTGGCATGATGCATGATTTCCTTCCACAACAGAGGCCTCTAACAAGGTCCATCTTGGACGTCCATCCAATCCACCGTTGTGTTCCCGGAACACTGACATTCGTTCCCAGAACGTAATGCCAAACCATACTTGGATAAATAAGCATCACTCCCAGAGTGTGCATCACGTTCCCAGAACGTGTAGCACACCATACTTGGAATAATAAGCATCACTGCCAGAGTGTGCATCACGTTCCCAGAACGCATACGTTCCCAGAACGCATAAAAACCAGGTCCCGGACACTGGCCACATTCCCAGAATGTGTCATCAAGTAGGTTGCATATCAATGTGTTCCCAGAACACTAACATACGTTCCCAGAACGTATATAACCAGGTCCCAGACACTGGCCACATTCCGAGAATGTGTCATCAAGTAGGTTACAAATTTGGTACTCCCGGAGTACCCTCCTCATATTCCCAGAATATGATAATCGTTTCCTACCAACCCAGCTTCCATTCTATATGCATGAATGCACAATCATTAAGGTTGGTTTTTATCTTTAATTCTATTATTATAACAATGTGTCCCTAGAACACTAACATACATTCCCAGAACGTATCGCAAACCATACTTGGAATATAATCAAGCACCACTCCCAGAGTGTGCATTACGTACCCAGAACATATCAAGAAACCATGTCCTAGACACTGGCCACATTCCTAGAATGTGTCATCAAGTAGGTTGCATCAATTTGGTACTCCCAGAGTACACTCCTCATGTTCCCAGAACATGACAAACAACCCTTGCCAACCTATTTCATCACCTTTCACTTTGCATGAAAGCACACATAATTACTAAGGTTGGTCTTTCCTTTAATCTCAATTAATTAATTAACATTACGACTTAAGTCTTAAACTCATTTCAATGATAAATTTAAGGTATTAAATTAATTACCATACTTCATTAAATCACCCTTGAACTTAACTAGGTAATTAACATTGTGTTTGAGTAGAGAGAGAGCATTCTCATAATCATCAACATCACATAATAAGGAAAAATTAAGGTTTGTTAAAGTTTCAGGTCCTAATCGGTTACAACCTCTTCTAACCGGTTTAGACCGTATCAATTCATAAAATGCAACCCTTGATTTTTAAATCCTTTTTCCTTTGCTCTCTCAATGACAGACTCAACACAACTTCCTTTCTAACATAATACCTTAACCATAACAAATCTAATCATTGAAATATTGTTTAAGTCATAATTCAAAGCACAATTCCATAAACTTCCCTTTGAAGTTATCATAAACATTAAGGCATAAACTCATCGAAGTTCAACTATAATTAAACAACACCTTGGTCATTAAATTACAGTGATAGACCCTCTGAAATTTGACTTAGAATTGAGTACATTTGATAGGAATCACTCAAACAATTCAAAAACTGTTTTGTTCTGAATGCTGTCGCTAGTAACTAGTTACTGCAACTCAGTAACTGGTTACTGGCTGCAGAATTTGCACTAAAAAGTGGGGTTTGACATTCCAAATCCATTAATACTCAATTCCAATCCAATTCAAGGCACAAACAGAGTTTTATTACCTTAATATAAACATGTTCTAATGCTCAACATGTCACAAATTCATGTATTCAAAACTTATATATTAGGCATACATAAATCACATATAAGTTCCATGTATAACATTATGATAATTATACAATATTCCGTCAATTCATTAAATCACCATGCTCATATTATACATGTAGTTCCCATAGGATAGGTTAATATAAATTATTTGAGATGGGTTTAAAAGAAAGATGATTGAAATGGCTTTTTCATTGTTTTTCTTCAATTTTCTAGTTTCAGGTACAGCTAGTAACCGGTTACTGCAGGTCACTAACCGGTTACTGACTGCAGAACATACACTAAAAAGAGGGTTTTTCAATACCATTTTCAATCACACCTCATTTTAACCCAAACCAACCCCAAACAGAACTTCATTGCCATAAACTAAACATGTTTGAACACTGAAACTAACAAGAAACTTGTTGATTTCATTTCCATTCCTCATTATGCATAAAAACCATAATTTCAACAACTCCAAGTATCAAACTCACATATACTCATAATTAGCATGGTTTAAGCATCAAATAAGTTCACTTGCAACATATTAAACTTATTCAAACAAGTGTTATATTTCAATTTGGCCTCCATGCCAATATCCTATTCCAAAATTAATGCCCTTAAGCCTCATGGTGGCTCATCCTACTTTCTCAACATATTTATTCTCATTCTAGCAAATAGTAAGCTTCCCCCTTACCTTAGGTTCGTTCTTGAACAAGATTTGAGCAGAGATTTGAGGTAGAACACCAAACACCCAAAGCTCCTCCTCAAACCAGAACCGTTTTGACAAGGTAGATTGATCAAGGAATTTGGAACATGAAATGGACATGGAAATTAGGGAAAATGGTAATTATCAAAACCATGCAACATAAACTTTGAAAGGAAATCAAGTCTAGAACAAGAGAAGGCTTGAGCTTACCAAAATCGAAGCTCAAAGTCAGTTCCAGAAACCTAATACAGAACTGTGACAGTTTTGAACCTCCAACTTCATAAATCGATTTATCCTAGCTCAGGAACTCTCAACTCACAAACCTTATATCAATACAAAGCCCTTGATTCAAGCTTTGTAATGGTATATCACTCGAAATCTAACTCTTAACAAAGAAGGAGAATCGAATGAAACACAGCAAGAACCCTAAAACAAAGATTGATACCAACACACTCCCAAAAACCCCAACTTTGATCTGATTAATGGCCTTATATAGCAAGATTAGAGAGCCATGCATGTTGACACGTCCTAAACCACCAAGAGAAGGATGAATTCGTGGCAAATTTCTGGGTTTTGGCTTGATTACTCATCAAATTTCACTTTCTCTTATGAGCTGTCTGCACTCACTAACCGGTTACTGGGCACGGGTAACCGGTTACTCCAGTGCAAAAATTCAAAAATTAAGATTTTAATTCCTTTCCTGCTAAAAACCCTTCTAATATTGTAATTAGGTCCCAACCTAAGGACTAAATTACAATATTCATATTTTTGTACAAAATAACCATATAAAAATATTTCTCATATTTTTATATATAAAAACACATAATGTACAAAACTAAAACTTTCCAAACCAATATAAATCAATTATAAAATAATTGTTATAATTAATTTCTTGGTTATTTGGGAGACGAAAATTAGGGGTGTTACACTACTCCCCCACTTAAAAGGAATTTCGTCCCCGAAATTCATCTTCTGAAATTTTCCACTTTTCCAAAATGTTTTTATACTAGAAAACTTCATCTAGCTCCCAAAAATTTGTTCTTTAGGGTACTCCCCCACTTAAAAGAGTTTCGATATAATTCTTTTATTCCGAAACATTTCTAATAAAATATTTAAACAATTAAAGTTCTTTGCGTAAAACTCTTATGTGAAGGAATTCTTTTAAAAGGAATACTCTTTTGAGTAATACACTTCACATAAAGATTCTTCAAATAAAACACTTTTCATCAAACTTTTTTTTTTGGAAAAACTTTTTGGGCTGCGCACTCGGATCTCTCGAGCACGATCAAAGAAACATTTGTATGACTTCGTTCCTTAACAGCCTGAGATATTAGGGTGATTAGTCCTAATATTCAAACCATTAATAACAAAATCATCCCTTTCAGATATAATCTTTCACAAGAAAGACCATACGACAGATCTTTAAGTTAGATGAACTTAAAGATAGGGTAATTATCACTGTCAGACTTAGTTAGATAGTCAAATTCTAGAGACATTTCCGTTGGGGAGACAAAGATTTGTCCTATCTCGGTGGTTGTTAATCTCTCTAGCCATAACTGATCTTTCTATTTCTGTAGTGTCCACAGATATTATCACATCCAACTGTGATAAGGGTTTTGATCACAGAAAGATTGGAGTTGAACTTCCAACAAGATATTTATATTTTCAAACGATTAGATTAACGTAATCGAAAAACATTTGACTACGTTAATTCAGATCAACGGAAGAGATAGACTCGGGTTGTCTACGTCAGGAGTAGACTCCACTCACATCTCAGCTGGTGAACTCTTCTCTTGCTTGATTTGTCCATTCCTTTCTCTCCTTTTCCTTCAAGACAATTCGGTGAATAATACTTCAGTTTCCTACAGTCGGAATTGGCGATCCCCTAAGGTACATCACAACTAAATCCAAAGCGATGAGCCTCACATTTTTCACCTTGAGATGGACAAATGTTCTCTTCCCTATTTCCTCCTTAGTCACCTTTTCTTCAGTCGAGGATTCCTTAACCTTGATATCTCCGTAGTTGAGATTCTCTTATTTACTTTTCCCCTTTCTCCAGTTGGGCCTTTATTTCATTAATCTTTCTCTTATTCTGAACTCAGACATTTCTCTCATGAAATTCATGTGCTTTCCCATAGTCCTAATGCATGCTTACCAACACCAAGAAATTCCTTATTCCTTGATAGCTGACTTGGGTTCGAACATAATCTATTCTTGAAGTTCATGCCTTTGGATTCCTTAACTAAGTTGTTCCAGACAACACTTCATAAATCCCTTACCTTCAGTAATAGATATTCTAATATCCATAATCCCTAACTTTAATTCCAAACATTAAATCTCATTCGTTTCTTTCAACTCCTCATTTTCTGGTTGTAATTCACGAATCCAATTGAAGAATTCGTTGAGTATTTGCAACCTTCCCAGTTTAATGCTAGATGGTTCAACTTGCATTACCAGACTTAGGTCTCTGAACTCCTCGATCAAAACAACCTCCTTAGCCATTATTGAGCTCATATGAATAGCCTTTCCGCTCAAAATGCTTGCAACTACATTTGCTTTGTCAGGATGATAATGGAGCTCAAAGTCATAATCTTTTAGAAACTCCATCCATCGCCTTTGTCTCATATTCAACTCCTCTTCTTCTTATTGTCATTCACATTTTCGAACTCCAAACTTGTGCATGAATCACAACCTCCTTATCTTAGTATTTATCGTTTCTTTTGAATCATCCAACTCAATTCTCTACCTTCTCCGATTGGAGTAACTTCTTAATTTTAACTTTTGATTAATCCATAAAAGAACAGGTGCATTAGTCAATCCGAACGGCATTATTTCCTACTCATAATGTCCGTATCGAGATCAAAATGCAGTCTGAGGTGTATCCCTGTCCCGAATCCTGATTTGAGGTTAATCCGATCTCCAATCAATCTTAGAAAACACTTAGACTCCTTTAACTTGATCCAAACATAACTTTCTTAGCAACTCCTCTACGTGTTTCTTTCATTGGACCATTCCCATTGGTACCATATTATAAGGATCGTAGAGATAGAATCAGTTTCAAAAATTAACTTGATTCCAAACTCTATCTCTTTACTCAAGGGTAAACCTGACATCATTTCTTGTAACCAAGATTTCTTTAACCCCCTTTTTCCTTCACTGCTGCCCAGAATAAAACACATGGATTTATTGGATTCCAGATTCGAAGCTTGGGAATCCCAATACAGGGTTTTCTATCATCATTAATCATGATCACTTGATCTCTCGGCTTCCAAACCGTGCTTAAGATCAGATGTAATCATGACACAGGTAGATAGACAAAGTCTAATACCTTAATAGAACGATTCAGACATACTTTGGAAACTACTACAAGAAGATTTGTAGGAGTATCTACTTTGAGATAGCAGATTGGATAAGGCATAGAGCAACTTTGATCAATACCCGTATCCATAAGGAACAAGTGAATGGATAACTTTAGAGTTCAACAAACTCAACAAGGTGGATCTTTAAGAAGATAACTGCCTTGCACTCGGTTTGAGAAGTTGATTAACTATAACACTAGTGAGGGTAAATACTCTTCTCCAGAGTCAAGGACTTTACTACAACTCCTTTAAGATTTCCTTATCATTGGTTCTATGAGAACTGATAAACCAACACTATGGTTTTAGGTTTACCACATGTCTAAAGAAAATCATACAACTATCATACTTCTACTTAGACTACATAGAACACTTCTTAATAACAGAATAAGCTACTTATCAAGAGCCATTACCCATAACCTTAGCTCTAGTTTGGAAGTATATGAAAGCATACTTCCCAGGAAACATTGCAGATATCGATGACCAGCGTATTGGACCACACACCCAAATACCAAGAGTCAGGACCATTGCTCTGATACCATAAAAGTGTAACACTCCTTGTATATCATCTTATTTTATAAGAAATTAATAAGTTTATGAATAATTGGACTTGTTATCGTTGGAAAAAAGATCTGAAAATAAGAATTTTCCCTTCCCTTGAAAATTCCTTTTCACAAATACTTGATTAGTAATGAGGTTGACTAACAAAATCAGAGTTTGCGGAAACATAGTAAAGTAATCATATTATGCCCCCAAAATATATCAAGTGTAACAAGTCCATGGATACCAAATAATTATTATTATGAAACCGAATTCATCTTATGATACCTCTTTCAAAATATGTATCATATAAATACTATTAAAAATAGAGATGTTATAGAGCTGGTCACTGGTCCTCTGTCCAAACATTCATCTGGCCGGATCCTCGATATCTGCACAAAGGGTTCCCAACCCACACTTTCTATATTCTGCATGCACCCAAAGGACATCTCCCTTCACTGACTTTTGTGCAAGCTAGATGCACGATCAACACCTAATAAGGCCATGGGGGTTAGCTATACATATTCGCATAATCAAATGAGAATAAAACTAACATCCACAAGTCAACATGTAGCAAATCATGATGCATAATCATATGAGCACACCCGGTTAATCATAATAATTCTTTCAATGCAGGTGGCATGATGCATGATTTCCTTCCACAACTGAGGCCTCTAACAAAGTCCATCTTGGAGGTCCATCCAATACACCGTTGTGTTCCCGGAACACGACATTCGTTCCCAGAACGTAATGCCAAACCATACTTGGATAAATAAGCATCACTCCCAGAGTGTGCATCACGTTCCCAGAACGTGTAGAAAACCATACTTGGAATAATAAGCATCACTCCCAGAGTGTGCATCACGTTCCCAGAACGCATAAAAACCAGGTCCCGGACACTGGCCACATTCCCAGAATGTGTCATCAAGTAGGTTGCATATCAATGTGTTCCCAGAACACTAACATACGTTCCCAGAACGTATATAACCAGGTCCCAGACATTGGCCACATTCCGAGAATGTGTCATCAAGTAGGTTACAAATTTGGTACTCCCGGAGTACCCTCCTCATATTCCAAGAATATGATAATCGTTTCCTACCAACCCAGCTTCCATTCTATATGCATGAATGCACAATCATTAAGGTTGGTTTTTATCTTTAATTCTATTATTATACCAATGTGTCCCTAGAACACTATCATACGTTCCCAGAGCGTATCGCAAACCATACTTGGAATATAATCAATCACCACTCCCAGAGTGTGCATTACGTTCCCAGAACGTATCAAGAAACCATGTCCCAGACACTGGCCACATTCCTAGAATGTGTCATCAAGTAGGTTGCATCAATTTGGTACTCCCAGAGTACACTCCTCAGGTTTCCAGAACATGACAAACAACCCTTGCCAACCTATTTCATCACCTTTCACTTTGCATGAAAGCACACATAATTACTAAGGTTGGTCTTTCCTTTAATCTCAATTAATTGATTAACATTACGACTTAAGTCTTAAACTCATTTCAATGATAAATTTAAGGTATTAAATTAATTACCATACTTCATTAAATCACCCTTGAACTTAACTAGGTAATTAACATTGTGTTTGAGTAGAGAGAGAGCATTCTCATAATCATCAACATCACATAATAAGGAAAAATTAAGGTTTGTTAAAGTTTCAGGTCCTAATCGGTTACAACCTCTTCTAACCGGTTTAGACCGTATCAATTCATAAAATGCAACCCTTGATTTTTAAATCCTTTTTCCTTTGCTCTCTCTATTACAGACTCAACACAACTTCCTTTCTAACTTAATACCTTAACCATAACAAATCTAATCATTGAAATATTTTTTAAGTCATAATTCACAGCACAATTCCATAAACTTCCCTTTGAAGTTATCATAAACATTAAGGCATAAACTCATCGAAGTTCAAATATAATTAAACAACACCTTGGTCATTAAATTACAGTGATAGACCCTCTAAAATTTGACATAGAATTGAGTACATTTGATAGGAATCACTCAAACAATTCAAAAACTGTTTTGTTCTGAATGCTGTCAGCGAGTAACTAGTTACTGCAACTCAGTAACTGGTTACTGGCTGCAGAATTTGCACTAAAAAGTGGGGTTTGACATACCAAATCCATTAATACTCAATTCCAATCCAATTCAAGGCATAAACAGAGTTTTATTACCTTAATATAAACATGTTCCAATGCTCAACATGTCACAAATTCATGTATTCAAAACTTATATATTAGGCATACATAAATCACATATAAGTTCCATGTATAACATTATGATAATTATACAATATTCTGTCAGTTCATTAAATCACCATGCTCATATTATACATGTAGTTCCCATAGGATAGGTTAATATAAGTTATTTGAGATGTGTTTAAAAGAAAGATGATTGAAATGGCTTTTTCATTGTTTTTCTTCAATTTTCTAGTTTCAGGTACAGCTAGTAACCGGTTACTGCAGGTCACTAACCGATTACTGACTGCAGAAAATACACTAAAAAGAGGGTTTTTCAATACCATTTTCAATCACACCTCATTTTAACCCAAACTAACCCCAAACAGAACTTCATTGCCATAAACTAAACATGTTTGAACACTGAAACTAACAAGAAACTTGTTGATTTCATTTCCATTCCTCATTATGCATAAAAACCATAATTTCAACAACTCCAAGTATCAAACTCACATATACTCATAATTAGCATGGTTTAAGCATCAAATAAGTTCACTTGCAACATATTAAACTTATTCAAACAAGTGTTATATTTCAATTTGGCCTCCATGCCAATATCCTATTCCAAAATTAATGCCCTTAAGCCTCATGGTGGCTCATCCTACTTTCTCAACATATTTATTCTCATTCTAGCAAATAGTAAGCTTCCCCCTTACCTTAGGTTCGTGCTTGAACAAGATTTGAGCAGAGATTTGAGGTAGAACACCAAACACCCAAAGCTCCTCCTCAAACCAGAACCGTTTTGACAGGGTAGATTGATCAAGGAATTTGGAACATGAAATGGACATGGAAATTAGGGAAAATGGTCATTATCAAAACCATGCAACATAAACTTTGAAAGGAAATCAAGTCTAGAACAAGAGAAGGCTTGAGCTTAGCAAAATCGAAGCTCGAAGTCAGTTCCAGAAACCCAATACAGAACTGTGACAGTTTTGAACCTCCAACTTCATAAATCGATTTCTCCTAGCTCAGGAACTCTCAACTCACAAACCTTATATCAATACAAAGCCCTTAATTCAAGCTTTGTAATGGTATATGACTCGAAATCTAACTCTTAACAAAGAAGGAGAATCGAACGAAACAAAGCAAGAACCCTAAAACAGAGATTGATACCAACACATTCCCAAAAACCCCAACTTTGATCTGATTAATGGCCTTATATAGCAAGATTAGAGAGCCATGCATGTTGACACGTCCTAAACCACCAAGAGAAGGATGAAATCGTGGCAAATTTCTGGGTTTTGGCTTGATTACTCATCAAATTTCACTTTCTCTTATGAGCTGTCTGCACTCACTAACCGGTTACTGGGCACGGGTAACCGGTTACTCCAGTGCAAAAATTCAAAAATTAAGATTTTAATTCATTTCCTGCTAAAAACCCTTCTAATATTGTAATTAGGTCCCAACATAAGGACTAAATTACAATATTCATATTTTTGTACAAAATAACCATATAAAAATATTTCTCATATTTTTATATATAAAAACACATAATGTACAAAACTAAAACTTTCCAAACCAATATAAATCAATTATAAAATAATTGTTATAATTAATTTCTTGGTTATTTGGGAGACGAAAATTAGGGGTGTTACAAACATAATTTTTTTCTCTTAAAAATTAACATGCAAATTAAGGATCTGAACATGTTCATGCTTGAAAAATCATTTTAAAACTTGTTTTCTTTAATTCTTTTATTAAAAACCGAAACATACACAAAAGGAAAACATGATTTTTCTCTTAAAAATTAACCTGCAAATAAAGATCTAAACATTTTTCATATATTAAACAAAGATAATCACATGCACAAATTTAAATCAACCAAGATAATCACAAACTTAACATGCAAGAATAAAACCTCAACTTCTTCACTGATCAAGTTTTGATCATAAATTTATTCAACAAATAAACATGAAAATACATATAGATCATGATTTAACAAAAAGATTTAACATGCAACAACCAAAAATTATACTTTATAAACACACAAGTTTAGATCATGGGTTTAGTTACCAAATCATCAAATAAACACAAATAGTCCACGGTTTAGAGAAGGAAAAATAGACATGCAAGGGATTTGTTTTAGGTTTCATAAAAATCTTAGTTTTTCTTTAGATCTTTGAAGATTTAGTGAAGAAAATTATTAGATCTAACAAAACACTATGAACCGAAAACAATCAAGCACAAGTTTAGCATTTTACAAATTATTTAGAGTCCTTAAAGTCCATGATTAAAGAAGATCAACACAAAAGATCATCTCTCAATCATAAAAATGAACATGCAAAGAAAGAAAAATGGAGAAAATCTACAAACTAAGAAAAGAAAACTAAGCTATTACAAATTCTTCTTCTTGAGCTTTGGTTCCTACCATAAAAGGAATTGGCCTTCTAGCTCCTAAGGCTCTTGATCTACAAGGGAAAAGCTTGGGTGAACTTGGATCTCCTTCTTCTTACTTCCTCCATGTCCACGGTTCCTCTCTCTTCTCTCCCTCTCTTTTCTTTTCTTTTTCTTTCTCTAAGAGTAAAATGGACTCTTAGAGATGTGTTTCTAGTGTTGGTACGGTGGAAGAGGAAATGAAAAGGTGAAGGGAGTGAAAATGAGAAAATGAACCAAGGCACCCTTTCTACATATAAGCCATGAACTAATCCCTCTTTTGCCCTTAAGTTTTGGTTTTGTTACACACAAGAGGAGTGGCGGTTTTGGGCTTCTACAATGTTGCATGGATAAGAGTCATCAAAGTCAAGGGGACAAGGTTGCATGGCTAGGCTTTTTAGGGGTCACCTTAGGCTTACAACTAGTTAGGGTTTTGACATTAGTTTGGTTTGATTCTAACTTAGTTGGCTTGGTTTGATTCCTTTAGTTTCCAATTTCTTAACTCATAAGCTTCTTGAAATTCTACTCCTAACATACATACACACACATATACTCGTACAGTATACACATACATATACACAAATACATACCGTAGCACACACATCACACATACATACACATACATTTTCATTTTATTTTCTTAGTCATATTTATTCAAATTCATCAATTCAAATAACAAGGCAATTAATTCAAAGAATTCACATACATACAACCATTTCATGCATCATACAGTACACACACATTAAATCACACACATCTCACAAAAAAAATTCAAGCCAAATCAATAAACTTCATTTTCTTTGGAATACAATTCTAAAACTCGTATTTCACTGTTCTGAAAATAAATTTTTGTAAAACAACCCAGAAAATTCCGAAAACTATATTTTCAAAATCTACGTTTCGAGACGGTCATTTTGATATAAAGTTTGTAAAAATCCGAGTTACGGTTAAAAAGTTACGAATTTTTCAAGTTAACAGATCCAAAAACTCCATTTCAACCAAAAAAATCACTTTTCAATAAAATCACAACTAATTTCTTATGACTCAAATCAACAAAACCATTCACATCTCTTTTATGAAAACATTTGTTTATAAAAATCCTTGAAAACTAATACTTTATTTCTCTCTCACATAAAATGCTTTTCCGAAAATCGTTTACGCACGTACGGGAAAAATGCGGGGTGTTACATTCTCCCCAACTTGAAGATTTCTCGTCCTCGAGAAATACCGGGTAGAGTCTGGCTAATCCGTGGACGCGTAACCTCTTGACAAAATTCCTTCCCTCTTTAGCTGCAGCAATCGTCGCATTTTCGAATTTACACCCCTAATTTTCGTCTCCCGAATAATAGGAAATTAATAATAAAAGTTTTATTATTAATTTATAGGAATTTTCCAAGTTTATGTTTTGTATTTAATTAGCCTTAAATATAAAAATAAGTTGAAAATATTTTATAGGGCAAATAAATGCAAAATATAAGGATATTGCATTTTGGTCCCTGTATGAGGACTAATAGGTAATATTAAAAAGGTTCTTGGAGGGAAAGATTTAAAAATATTAATTTTTAAATTTTGTACTAATCTAACCGGTTAGTAATGCCCTGTAACCGGTTAGACGATGAACCCAGAAACTGGGTTAGTGGATTTTGATGAGTAATCGCTGGATTAATTCGATTAATCGCCACGAAATCAGCCATAGATCAGTGGAAACCACGCGTCGGTATGCATGGCATTGAAATTTCTCTATTTAAGCCTGTCTTGTGGACGAATTTAGGGTTGGATTTCTGAAATTGAGAAGGGAGGCTCTGTTTAGGGTTCCAAGCTTCATCTCTGAAATTCTTCTTTGATTCTGAGAGGTAGACTCTGAGTGATACACGAACACGAAGCTTACATCCAGAGCTTCGTGTTGATACCAAATTTGTAAGTCAAGAGTGTGTGTGGAAGGAGGAATCAATTTGGGAAGCTAGGAGTTGGAAACTGAGTTCTCTGTCATTCCTGTTTTGGGAGCTGAATTCCAGATTTGATTTTGGGTAAGTACAACCACCATTAAGCTTCCAACCTTTTCTATTTCCTAGTGCATGTTACCTACTTTGAGTCCTAATTGTTTTCCCCAATTTCTTTGGCCATTTGCTATGTTAAAACTTCTGGTCTTTGGACCTTGTTGGTGAAATTCGTGGTAGCAGAGCTGTGAGTTTGTGAGAAATCTGTGGATTAATCTTCAAGTACAGTGGTAATTCTCATCAAAATCGACTTAGAGGTATGGGAGAAGTCTACCTTATACTAGATTTAGACTAAAAATCAAGTGAATTAGGATTTGAGTTAACAAAACTCAAAAAGGGCATTATGTGCAATATGGCACAAAGGCTTGGAGGCCAAATTCTTGCTCAATATTGTTTTGAGCAACTTTATGTTGATGCATGCAAAGTATATTGATACTGAATTCTGGATTTAAATGCTTATGATAAGTTTTGTTGTATTAAATTGTGTTTATGTGAATTTTTATGCAATTTGATGCAAAAAGCTTGATGCATGCACTTTGAATTTGTTTCTGTGATGAAACATGTTAGGTTAAGGTATATGAACCCTGTTAAATGATGGAATTTGGTTAGATTTGAGAAACAAAGAGAATGATGTGTCAAAACTCTTGTTTTAATGGACTGACTGCATAATCTAATCGGTTACTCGATATTCGTAACCGGTTAGACACTGCAGAATTTCAAAAGAAAAATTAGTTTATAAAACAGTCCTGAAGTTTCACTAATTTTACTCAAATCTGTACCTTAATTTCACTAGGAAGAATCTGAAAATGAGGTAACAATACTTTCTTGGTTCAGATTTTAAGGTAAAGGGTTAATACCTTAAATTAATGGAATAATTTCAAGAGGAAATTATGCTTTATTGGACACAGAATGTGATTGGAACTTTTGAATGATGAAAACTGTGATTTTTGAGGCATAAAACAATGTTTAACTTGTTTATGGATTGGGTAGTGAATTCAAGAAAAAAGGGTTTTTCTGAATTGCAATGGTAAACAGTTCAGGTCTGTAATTCTAACCGGTTAGCCTGAAACCATAACCGGTTAGTACCTGAATTTGAAAAATAAAAAAGTTAAGTTTTTGAATACCATTGATTTTGTTTTACCCAATCTAAGTTTAAGGGCATGTTTTGAGAAAATTCAAAGGAGAATTTTATGCCAAAGAGTATGCCTCAAATAAAACATTCAAAAGGGAAATTGGAATATTTCTAAATCACATTAATTAATGTAAAGGTAAAACCAACCCTGATATTTGTGCATCCATATAGACTGGAAGTCTGGTTGGTAGGAACGTTTATCATATTCTGGGAATATGAGGAGGGTACTCCGGGAGTACCAAATTATAACCTACTTGATGACACATTATAGATATGTGGCCAGTGTCCGGGACCTGGTTTTTATGCGTTCTGGGAACGTATGCGTTCTGGGAACGTGGTGCACACTCTGGGAGTGATGCTTATTATCCAAGTATGGTTCGGCATTATGTTCTGGGAACAAATGTCAGTGTTCCGGGAACACAAGGGTGTATTGGATGGACGTCCAAGATGGACTTTTAGAGGCCTCAGTTGTGGATAGAAAATCATACATCATGCCACTTGCATTATATGAGTTATAATGTTGAAAATTGGTGTGCTCATATGTATTTGCATTATGATCTGTCCATGATATACTTGTGATTGTAATTTTAGTCTTTATCAATTATGTATATGTGTATACTTACTCCCCGTGCCCTGTTTAGGTGATGGCCAGATACCTAGCTTGCATCGAGATATGCCCTATCCCTAGCGGTATATGGACGTATGAGGAGTACCGTGCCACTTTTGAGGGGGAGGTTGAGATCACTCTCTACCATCCTTCCTCCCATAGAGTTGTCACTGAGGAGACTCCTTCTCCTGGTCCGACTGATTTTGATAGGACTGCTTCTGCAGATCTTAGACCCAGTGGTGGGGTCTCTACACAGTCGGGCGAGGTCAAGGAGGTTCCTGTGGAGGATGAGAGCGAGGAGGAGGTGCATGTTGAGCCGACTGTTTCAGCTAGAGGTGGACCCGCTGGTTCATAGGAGCCTGCATAGCGTAGATGTTTTGGATCCTAGATCCTAGGGATAGAGCTGTGGAGGAGCTGAGGAGCTGCTGAGGACACAGACGACTTGCTCTGAGACTTCTGTTTTTTGGATTTTGTTATATATTGTATATATCTGAGAGGTCTTAGAGTGAGGTTTTATTTTATGCAGCTGGTCTGTATATGTTTCATCAAAACTTGATATCTCGACTTTTTATCACTTGCTACTGACTGTACTGATGGGGTTATGTTATGACTTATATATATATGATGTTTCTTTACCTCAGCAGTGCCCCATAAGTATTATTCTTACTTCCGCGAACTCTGATTTCTATTTAAAAGGGATTCGGCGATAAGTGTATGTTTTATATACTCAAATCCAACTCGAGAGGCAAATGATATGTTTTAATAATATCTACGAATAATATTTTCTATAATTAAGGAATTGTTATCTCGAGAGTCTTTTCGAATCTAAGATATTACTACGCCGAATTCAAAAATGGTTTATGTTAAAAAGGCTTTATGAACGAGCAAGTACTAGTTCTAAAAGGAAAAATTTTCTAGTCTAAATTTTGATAGCATGTATTCAATAAATTGGAAATATTAATTATTTTCAAGTTAAAAAGAGAGCGTCACACCCTTTGGTGGTATCAGAGCATAGGTCCTGTCCCTCATGGCCCCGAAGATGCAGCTATGGTATTCAATGTTGATTGAATATGTTTTAGGATTTAGGATTCCGTCCTCGTAGATTTAGGATTCCCATCATATACACTATGCATGTACCCCCGTTTTACACTTACCATGGACCACCTCCCACGCGACCAGCTCGCTCCTATCACAGTTTCCGTTTTTGACCTACCCGCTCTCACCCTTTTACCTCGAGAGTCATCCGCGAGGAGACTCCCCCATCTGATCCGAGGAGCCCAGTCAGGGTTTCACCATCACCTGACCCGGTACCCAGTGGTAGGGTACACTCTCCCTCGGATGAGATCGAGGAGGATCCGGTGGAGGATGAGAGTGGGAGCGAGCCTGTCATGCATTCTACTGGGAGTGATTGGAGGGACGATGATCCCTAGGTATGTGCATAGGGTATGTGATGAGGATCAGAGGATCCGATGTGTGGATGCTATGGAGGAGATCTTGCTGCTGCTGCTGTGTTGATGATGATGCTACTACCTTACTACTCTTACTTTTGGGAGACTGCTGCTACTATTACTACATCTGATGCTGCCAGATCTACGTGACTACCCCTGGAGTTGTATTTTGGTTATGTACATACAGTGTAGATATACTTTTGGAATACTCTAGGGTTGTGGTTACACTGTTATGTAGATCTGTTGTTATGGACTTGTAGTTCTGGTGCTTGGAGACTATCATGATGGGACTATGTACTTATGACTTTTATTATATCGAAAACCTATGTTTATACTCTATCAGTTGCATAGTCCAATAATTTCCGCTTACTCTGATTTAATCTACTTAAGAGCTCGGCTATAAATATTATTTAATGGTATCAGTTTTATCGAACAAAGCATGGGTAGTTTAATTACTTGTATGATATAAAGATGTTTCCAAAGAACGAATTGTTACTCTATTTGCGAAAAGGTTTTAGAGATCGCCGAACTCGATACAAATGTTTTGAAATGGTTTAGAGTTTATTCTCCAAGAATTCCAAGTGTCGATTTGTGCACCCGCTTTTCAAAGAAAATTTTATTTTCATATTTTCTTAATCCTCACAAGTCCATAGATTATCCAATATAAAAGTATAATTACTATATTATATTTTGGGTAATCCGGAAGGGTGTCACAGAGTGAATTATTTTCTAAAAGAAATCTATTTTATATTTGTTTAGCAATTTAAAACTCTTGTTTTTAGTATATAAAGTGATTATATAGATGTTTTAAGAATTAAAAATGCTTTTCCTAATTTTCTAAGTGCTGGTCGAATTTTAGGAGAAAAAGAAATTAAGTTAATTGAATTTTTCTAATTGATTTGATGCTTGTTTTAGTATGTCTATGAATGAATTACATGTTTTTATGCAAAAGATTAATTCTGAAAATTTAATTTTAATTCTGGAAATTTAATTTTAATTCTGGAAAATTAATTAGTTAAGATCCCAAATGATTATTTTTAAGGGTGTTAGTGATACTTAGTTTGTATGTGCAAATATAATGTAGAAACAAATAGAAATGAGTATTTTTGATTGATTAAAGTAATTTAAATAAAAATATTAAGTTGCTGTCCAGAATTTAGAATTAGTGAAAAAGTAATGTTTTATTAGAAATAATAGTGTTTTAAAATCTTTGGCATAAGTAGGAATTGTGTATAATTGTTTTGGATTGTTTTACTTGAACTTCTTGAATTAATGCAACTTTTCAGTGGCTGTACAGCAGATGCAATCATTTTATTTAGTTTAATTTTAGTCATTTTATTATAGTAGAAGTTGTAATAAGAATTTAGGAAGAAACGGCATGTGTTTTCGATTTTCTGTTTGAGAGAAAATGAATTTTTAAGTTTAGGTATTGTCGTGTCCTTAACCAAGATCAACCTTAAAGCTATGGAAAAGCCTTGAAGAATGATCTCAGCCAAGATGTTAATGTAGGACTCTTTAGGATTTCTGAATATCCAGTTGGGATAATCAGGTTCTCCCTAGTCAACAATGTGTGTGCTCGTGTCAACTTAGGGATGAGAAGACGTACCTTAGCCCCTATAGCATGGTGGTTCTTATAGGGGATTACCTGTGTTTGACGGGCCGTTCTGATAAGGCTTCTAAAGAGGAAGAGTTCAACTAGGATTTTTATAGGATATGATAAGATAATATCCATAAACCCTGTAAGTGATAAACTCTATCCAATGCTGTTTTATCTAACCAAGAGTCATGGGAATCTAGGTGTAGTTATGGCTAGATGAGGCTGCAAACGGTAAGGATCAGATTTGAGAGTCCTGTGCCCGGTGGTAACCTCATCAGTACGTACCCTACATGTAACAACCCAGTTCGCTTGGTATAAGTATCCGACCGTTTACCCTGTTGTAGTTTCATACCAATCGTAGCAATGAGGTTACGGTCGGTCGACGCTCGTTTTACTACAAGTCCACTACATAAGCCCCCCAAGCTCGGTTGGGTGATTTGAGCCCTGCCGAGCTTCTGAGACGAACGGATCTTTTTTCGACTGAACTTTTGATGATTGAAAGAAAGGTCCGAGCATTTTTGCATTTTGATCAAGACTGTCGTTTGATTGACCCCAGAGTGACCTTCCGCTTTTCCCTGTGCTTACACATGTCCTTAACTTTATTGGAAAATGTAACGTCATGATTTCAAATCCATCAGAGGTGCCACGTACTCCATTTTCAACATTAAATGGGCTTTTTCCGCCTTAGGCCCAAACCTTTTGAGATAGTGGAGGGAAGTTTTAGAAAGAATATCAAAGGGCGGTTTTTTCACTTACTCATTTCTTCAAGCATTTTTCGAACTCTCTTTCTTCTTGTTTCCTCATTTCTCTGAAATCTTTGTCCAACAAAGCTTGAAACCTCCAAGGACGTTCTTGTTGCTTCGATTCTCTTCACCATATACCGAGTGCACTTCTCAGTGTTGATTTCGTATTTTTCTTGTCGCTTGATACTTCTTGGTTAGCAGGTATCGTACTCTTTCTTTTTCTGATCAAATTTCTTCTCTGAATACTGTCTTGCATGTTCTTCTTTCTGTGATGTCTTGCATGCGATTGCTTTTGCTTTCTTACTGTGTTTATGTAGGATTTTGTTTTTCAAGTATTTTTACTGGCCCTTCTCCTCTGATTTTTTGAAAAGATCGTTCTTGGGTTCTTCATTTTTGGGTTTATTTATTTTTCTGGGTTTATTTAGTTCGTCTACTTTTCTGGGTTTTATGGGTGCTGTTTGTTTTTCTGGGGTTTGCTTTCTGGGGTTTGTTTTCTGGGTTTAGTGAAAACCCCAAATCATTGTTGTTGTTGGTGTTGCTGTGATCCCCCACTTGCCCTTCGCAATTCTTTATCCGCTTTACCACCTATTGAGTGATCGTTGTAGTATTTCTTAGGTTTGCTTTATACTTTTCTGCACCCAACTTCTTAGGGTTGGTATTGGAGCGTCATTTACCATGAGTGAGGAATCCATAAACTCTGATGTGCCAAGAACATATAAAGAAGGGAACCCAGAAATTTGTGTTAAACCAATATCCATGCATTTCCCTCGGACTTTGAGAGAGTTCAGACAGGGTGTGATTCACTATAGGATCGCCGTGAGAGTAGAACAGTGGAAGTTAAGGAGGCAGCATAGAGGTATTCCCAACCGACCGTAAGTATTTGATCAGACATAATCAAGTTTTTGTGGTTCTGACTCCAAGTGTGCCCCCTTTTCCTCAGGTATGAAGAGGAAGTGCGTTACTAATCCTGATCTCTACCCACTTCCGACGGATTGGGCTGAATATGAATGGGTGGACCGAGAGGTCCTTGGTACACAATCCGAGCTTACAACACAACAATCACTAGATCAAACTCGAGCAATAATTTTGCCGTGTCCGGGAGACAATACTGGTAGTTTGTATTCCATTACTCCAGTGGGTGAGAACGAGAGAGTTTGTACCAAAATTCCGGAAGGTAGTACTGCTTTCTATTTTTACGAAGAAGTGATTACTCGGCTTGGGATAAGAATGCCTTTTACCGATTTTGAGATGGGCGTTTTGAATTTCTTAAGAGTGGCTCCTTCTCAATTACATCCGAATGCTTGGGCGTTTGTAAAAGCCTTTGAACAAGTCTGCTCAGCTATGAATTGGAGTTGCAACCTTAATATCTTTTTTCACATTTTTGCTCCTCAGTGTAATTCCTTCGAGAAAGGTTCGGCAAAGAAACCCTGGGTTTCGCTGAAATCTCGTAGGGGATACGCTCTTTTCACAAAATACTCTGAATCATGGAAGGGCTTTAAACCTTTTTTCTTTAAGTATAATTTTACTGGTAATGGCGTCTGTTGGTTTACTCGGTCGGGGGAAAGACGACCGCTTTCCCGATTTCCTCTCCAATGGAGTGCCAACTTCTTCAACCGATCAATTGCTTCATACTCATCAGAGTGGAAAGAACTTGCTGAGTATGAAAAGGATGTGTGTCGGGAGGTTGAAAGGTATTTGCAGAAGGTTGGCATGATAGAGACTAGGGATATCGTGAACATCCCGTCTTCGGACGTTAAAACCGAGCTTGGTATAGTGCTTTATTTTTTGCTTTTATATTTGTGATTTGAACGGCTCTAATGTTTCTTTGTTTCCTTTTCAGAAAAAATGGCTGATCGTATGGCAGCTCTTGTTCAAGGTGGCAAGAAGAGGAAGACATCTGCTACTTCAGGATCTTCGAGTCTGAGCACTCCAAGCCTGAGCGTTTCCACCCCTACTCCTTCTGCCTCGGCTCCCGAGGCTTCTCCTCACCAAGCCACAAACGTGGTTGCTGTTGCTTCAACTGTTTCAGTGGCCCCTAGTGGTCAAGTTCAAGCTACTTCTCCTAACCAACCTTTACTCCGTCGCCGACGACTGGATAAGGGAAAAGAGAAAGTTCCGGAGGGTGCCAGCCCAAGAGCTGAAGGACCAAGTGTTCGAACTACTGCTACTCCTGCTGATGTTGCTCCAACTTCTGCTGCGATCTCCCGGGAAACATCTATATGGGATCAGCAGTTTGATGAGAGGTTTGGGAAATATATCTTATCTGAGGCTGACTGTTCCAAGTTTGGAAATTTGAGTGTTGATGAGTGGTCTCGTTGCAATATGACCTTTGCAAAATACTTTCTTCGAGGTGCCAATCTCGCCTACTTTTTGGCTAAGCACCCGGAGGGACTCTTTTCTGGTTACAATGTTGATCAAAAGGAAGCTCGTGAGGTAGCAGCTGCTCAAGAGGCTAGTCTCTCGGATGAGTTGATTCGAGTGAAGAATGAACAGGAGAACCTGAAGGCCGACAAGGGGGAATTGATTAAGGAGAGAGATTCCTTAAAGGTTTCTCAAAAAGCAGCTGAAGTTAAGAAGAAGGAAGCCGAGGAGACTCTGAAGAAGGAACTCCAGGTGCATCAGCTGAAGTTGGATGAACTAAAATCTGAGGTTGAAAAGTCTGCAGCAATTGCTCGGAAGTTGAGGGAGAAAGCACTTTCCCACAAGAAGAAGGCAGCAACTAACTTCTACAATTGGGGAAAAGTAGTGGATGACTCCTTTGTCTCGGCCATCAAGCAAGTTCAATTTTTGAACCCTGAATTAGAGTTCAGGGTGGTCGGGGCTCATCCATTTCATGCTGTTCAGGATGGGAAGTTGATCGACCTTGAGACCAGGGCCGAGGTAGATCTGCAGGCGGAAGATCTTTCCAATCCCCTTGAGGAGTTGACTGAGGCGCCAAACTTTGATGATTCAAACGTAGTTTTATCTGACATTGAGGAGTAATGTTGAACTTTTTTAATCTTTGCTGTTTTGTTGATTTTCCTTTTGCTCGTTGTTTTCTGAGCGTTTTTAACTTGCTAACTTTGTAACAACTTGTCTTTAACCTTTTGTTACGCTGAACAATTTGCTATGTCTTTCGATTGCTCGTGTTATTCGAGCGTCATTTTGAACAGTTTAAATCATCTTGCGATTTATGATAATGACATCTTTATATGACGTGTTATCATTGCTTTTGGTTTCGTTTGTCACGCTTCTAGTGTTTGCTCATTAACGAGTAGTAAAATAAGTTTTGAGAATTTATAAATATACAATTCATTGTGAGTAGAACTTGGATCGCCAACTTTAGCCGAAGTGGGATCCTCGGACCGCGAAATAAGGAAAGTGGTTTCCTGGATTCGGGTGTTCTATAAGTACGTTGCTGAACTCTTGTTAGGAATTGTATTTCGATTTGGCTCGGTGGCTAGCCGAAACAAATGAGTCGCGTGTTACTTCACAATGTTCAACGAGGATTTCAAATAAATTGATGCATTTATTGATAAACAAAAAATGAAGTTGCTCAAATTCTTATTAATCTAATTCCTAACAATTGTCACTGATCTAAGAAGGATGCTACCCTTTGTTTATTCGACCCAAACATCACTGAGCAGTAAATTTACCTATCTATAAAAAGTGAAAAAACAAAGTATGAGCTTAACTGTAATAAGCCCTGAGTTTGGCAACGTTCCATGTGTTACCGATTTCCGTGCCCGAGAGAGACTCCAATTTGTATGCCCCAGATCCGGATTTAGCCTTCACTCGATATGGTCCTTCCCATTTTGGTTGGAGTTTTCCGACTCCAGCACTCCCTTTGCCAATGTCAGCTCGGCGAAGGACTAAGTCTCCAACTTCGAAGCTTCTTGGACGGACCCTCTTGTTATATTCCCGAGCCTGCCGCGCCTTCATTTTGCTTTCATGGGCTGCGGCATTTTTTCGAACTTCTTCCAATAAAACAAGCTCCTCTCTGATCAAATGGTCATTTGTCTCCGAAGGACGTTCAAGTGTCCTGAAGGTAGGAATTCGTTTTTCGATTGGAATGACTGCGTCGCAGCCGTCTGTCAATCGAAAAGGAGTTTCACCTGTGGACGAGTGTATTGTTGTCCTGTGTGACCATAGGACACTCGGAAGTTTATCTGCCCAAGTACCAGAAGCATTTCCGAGCTTCTTTTGGATCCCATCCAAGATGGTTCTGTTGGCCGCCTCGGCTAAACCGTTTGTCTGTGGATGTTCAACATAGCTAAAATAGTGAGTGATGTTTAGGTCGGCTGCTAATTGTTGGAAGTGAGATGCTGCAAACTGTGATCCATTGTCTGTGACTATGGCATGTGGAACTCCGAATCGAGAAATCACCTCCTTGACGAAGAAAGACTGAATCCGAGCTGTTGAGATTGTTGCTAATGGCATTGCTTCTATCCAATTGGTGAAGTATTCAATAGCCACTACTACAAACTTAAACTGGCCTGGTGCGGTTGGGAATTTTCCGATGATGTCAATGCCCCATTCGTAAAAGGGCCAAGGTGCACCGAGAGATTGCAACTCTTCTGCTGGTTTTTGATAGATGTCACTATGAAATTGGCACTGAGTAAATTTCTTGACATGTTCCATAGCATCTCTCTGCAGTGTAGGCCAAAAATAGCCCGCTCGGATTACTTTTCTTGCCAAGGACTTTCCTCCCATATGGTGACTACAAATTCCACCGTGTATCTCCTCCAATATTTCTTCAGCTTGGGATGGGTTGACGCATCTGAGCATGGGGGATCCAAAGCCTCTCTTGTACAGGACTCCATTTAAAACTGTGTACTGAGCGGCCTTTTTAACCAATTTCCGAGCCTCAGACTGATCTTGGGGGATGAACCCATGTTGCAAATAAGTAAGAATTGGGTCCATCCATGACTGAGATAATGAGACTGTCAAAATGACACTAGGTCGGGGAATGGTTCCTTGTATCAGCGTTTTGTTATTTTCCGACCCTTTTGTACTTGCCAATTTGGATAGAATGTTGGCTCTGGAATTTGAATCTCTCGGCACATGTGAAATGTTAAACTCGGAAAAGTTTGAGATGATTCGCTTTACCTCTTCAAGATATTTTTGTAAAATGGGCTCCTTTGCCGAGTACTGACCTTTGATCTGAGAAACTACCAGTTGCGAATCGCTGAAAACTGATACTTGCTCTGCTCCGAACTCATGAACCATCTTGAGGCCTGCAAGAACTGCCTCATATTCTGCTTGATTGTTCGATGTTTGGAATTCAAATTTCAATGAGTATTCCATGTACAATCCCTCGGGGTTCTCAATGATGACTCCAGCCCCTACGCCATTTCTATTACTTGATCCGTCCACATAAACTGACCAAAGATTTTGAGAGTTGTCCGAAGGGATATCAGTGAACTCAGTAACAAAATCAGCAAGGGCTTGAGATTTCATTGCCTTCCTTGGCTCGTAGGTAATGTCGAATTCAGAAAGTTCGACAGACCATGAAACCATTCTGCCAGCTAGGTCGGGTTTGTGAAGAACTTGTCTGAGAGGTTGAGCGGTTCTTACGAATATTCTATGTGCCTGAAAATACTGTCTCAATCGCCGAGCTGACGTGACCAAACAATATGCAAGTTTCTCCAGCTTCTGATACCTCAATTCCGATCCTTGAAGCGCTTGTCTAACAAAATATATTGGAGCTTCAGTACCTGAATTATCTCGTACCAAAACCGAACTGACCGCCGCTTCGGCCACAGACATGTATAGAATGAGGTTCTTACCAGGAAGAGGACTGTGGAGGACCGGTGGGCTGGAAAGAAATTCTTTTAACTGAATAAAAGCTTGCTCACATTGCTCGTCCCAAAGGAAATCATTGTTTTTCCTAAGGAGCTGGTACCACGGCAAGGCTTTCCGAGCGGCATGGGACAGGAACCTGGAGAGTGCCGCCACTCGGCCCGTGAGTTGTTGAACTTCTTTAAGATTAGCTGGGCTACTCATGTCCAGGATTGCTTTGCATTTATCAGGGTTGGCCTTAATTCCTCTCTCGGTTAACATAAAACCGACGAAAGAACCGGCTGGGACTCCGAATACACACTTCTCCGGATTCAACCTCATGGAGTATTTTCTCACTCGGTCAAGTATTATTGCGAGGTCTTTGGCATGATTTTCTTGCTGTCTACTTTTTGCAATGATGTCATCTATGTACACCTCCATGTTCGAGTCGATCATACCTTGAAAAATCTTGTTCATCATCCTCTGATAAGTAGCTCCCGCATTTTTCAACCCAAAGGGCATAACATTGTAACAGTAAGTTGCCCTATCGGTGATAAATGCAGTTTTGTCCTGGTCGGCAGGGAACATTGGAATCTGGTTGTAGCCAGAGTAAGCATCCATAAATGATAATAGTTGGTAACCAGCCGAACTGTCGACGAGTTTGTCAATAACAGGGAGTGGGTATTGATCTTTAGGACAGACTTTGTTCAAGTCCGTGTAGTCAACACACATTCTCCATTTTCCATTGGGCTTTTTGACCAAGACGGTGTTAGCTAACCAGTCTGTATAGTCAATCTCCCTAATGAAACCCGCTCGGAGTAGTTCAGCGACTTTTTCCTCAATTGCTACGGCCTTTTCCGCACTAACTTTCCGTTTACGTTGTGCCACTGGTTTCGACCCCGGAATGATGCTTAACTTGTGACAAATAAAATTGGGGTCGATTCCTGGCATATCGGCTGATGTCCAAGCGAACAAATCTTTATTCGCGATTAATAGTGCGGCCAATTCTTTTTTAATGCATGCGGGCAAATCAGAACCGATTTTCACTTGCCTGAGGGGGTCGTCAGATAGTGTCAAGAACTCCCATTGTCCCTTTGGGGTCGGTCTATTTTTGTCGGATTGGTCTCGCATATCCAGGTCCGCCAGGTTGACATTTCCCTTTCCCAAAGAAACTCTTTCCAGATTGCTCGGACCCTTACTTTTCACCTTCCCCAGGCTGGCATTGTAACATTTTCTTGCTACATCCTGTTCGGCTTTAACCGTTACCACTCTGTCATCAGTTCCGACGAACTTCATAGCCAAATGAACTGTTGATACAACTGCCCCGAATGCTTGCAAAGAAGTTCTCTCAAGTATGGCATTATATGCTGCTGGACAATCAACCACCAAAAACTTGACTATCTCGGTTCTAGCCGAAGGTTGTTGTCCGAGAGTTATAGGAAGTTGGATGTAGCCCTTTGGCTCAACAGTGTCTCCGGTAAAACCGATTAGCTCTCCCTCAAAGGGAGTGAGATTACATTCCCTGAGTTTTAAAGCTTTGAACAATGGCAAGAACATTATATCCGCCGAACTACCTTGATCAATAAAAACTTGTTTTACCTCGTAATTGCCAATCAGGGCAGTTATCACCATGGGGTCATTATGGCCTGGAAGGATTCCATCTAAATCTTCGTCGTCAAAAATGATGGGAATGTTTTTTGTTGATCTTTTGGCAATCGGTTTCTGGCTAACTGCCAAGATTTGGTTGATGTACTTCTTCCTGTCAGCTTTCTTCTCCCCTCCTCCGGCAAAACCTCCTGCAATAGTGTTGACCAAGAATTCATTTTTGCTAGTGTTTGCGTCAGGTACTGGAGCGGATTAGGTTTTCTGTCTTCCTGCGTTTCTATCATCTGGTGACCTACTTCTCTGGCATTTAGATTTTACTGGGGATTGAGATCTGTTTCTGCTTCTTCGGCCAGCTGCATCTCTGATGTATTGCTGTAACTTGCCATCTCTGATCATCTCCTCGATCAGATCTCGCAGCCAGATGCATTCGTCGGTGGTATGGCCATAACCCCTGTGGAAGTCACAGTATTTCGACCTATCACGCTGTGCGCCCTTTCGTAAAGACGGCGGTCTTTGGGCAAAGCGTAAGTCAGTCTGCATAGTTTCCCTCAAAATCTGACTCCTCGGAACTGTTAGAGGAGTGTAATCTTGAAACTTATTCCTCGGGGGAACCCGTCGGTCCCGATCATTCCTATCTCTGTCTTGTTTTCCACCAAAACGTTCGTCACGTTTTTGTTTGTTCTGTCCTTGGGGATCGGCTCGTTGTCTATCTTCTCTGAACTTCTGTCCCTTATGAAATTCCTCCAAGTTGATGAATTTATTTGACCGTTGTCTCAACTCGGCCATATCCCTTGGAGGTTTACCAATCAAAGATTTTCTGAAATCCCCAGACTGCAAACCTTGTGTGAATAATAGCACTGCTACTCCTGGCTCTAACCGTGGAACGGAACTTGCTTCAGCGTGGAAGCGCGATAAGTAATCTTTCAGTGGTTCATCCGGCCTTTGTGTAACAGATGCCAAGGTATGGTCGGATTTAGGTTGAATGCAACTAGCAGTATATCTGTTAAGAAATACATGCTTCATTTCCTCCCAAGAATTAAAGGAGTTAGGAGGGAGGGAAGAATACCACCTTAGAACCGAGGGTTCGAGTGTCATAGAAAATGCTCAGCATTTCATTTGTTCACCGCCCCCATAATAATTCATTGCCCCCTCATAAGACACAATATGGTCCACTGGGTCAGTTAGACCGTTATAATGTGGCACATTAGAGGGGCCCAAGTATCCTTGAGGGGTTTCAAATGCCATTATATATTGAGTGAAAGGATGACCAGGGTGGAAATTGTCCTGATCTTGATTTGTGGAGGGGTGAACCTGAAAATTTGGTGGGGCTAGCTGCATTATTGGGGCTGGTTGTGGGTCCATGGTTGGTTGGTTTTGTGGTGGAATAGAGGTTGATTGATTTTGCGCAAACCTCGCCATAGCTTGTTGTTGAAGGTCAGCAATAGCACGTCCTTGTTGTTCGATTAAAGTGGTCTGCCTATTAAGAATATTGATCATCTCTTGTTCCCGAGCCCGAGCGGAGGCAGTAGTTGCATAGGACCTGCTGATGGAATGGCTATGACGAGAGTTTCCCGGAGCAGATCTACTTGGATTCAATCTGGTTCTAGGCGTTGTACATATATGATCAGGGTTATGTGGGATAGAAGGGGTACGTTGGGTGTTTCGCCCATGGTGTGCTCGGGTTCCAGTGGTCCTAGAAGTGTTTCGTGTGGTAGGGGCTGCGCTACTTGAATCGCCATGGGTAGAGGGAGGTGGTGTTGGAGGAGGTGGTGGTGGTGGTGGAGGTTGTATAGTACGTAAAACCTGAAGGGGTTGGGGATTGCTCCCAGCCCTAGGATGGGAAGATTGTGGTGTTTGGGGGTGTAGAGTATGAGCTCCACTATGATTTTGGCTTTGGTTTGGCGGTGGTTGGCCTTGCGAATGGTTTCGTGGCTGGGGGTTATTCCCTGGTCCGGAATGAGATCTTCGTGGTGGTTGCCCATTATTTCCACGATTATGGTTGAGGACGTCACGCAGATCGCCCACAGAGTAAGGCTATGGCTCATTATTATTAGCATTTCTGGGCCTGCCACGGGTGCGAGCGATGCGTTCACGGAGATCACCGACCTGACTTCTGGTAGTGACCATGGTGGTGGTGGGAATGATATGTTATTCAGTTCCCACAGACGGCGCCAATGTCGTGTCCTTAACCAAGATCAACCTTAAAGCTATGGAAAAGCCTTGAAGAATGATCTCAGCCAAGATGTTAATATAGGACTCTTTAGGATTTCTGAATATCCAGTTGGGATAATCAGGTTCTCCCTAGTCAACAATGTGTGTGCTCGTGTCAACTTAGGGATGAGAAGACGTACCTTAGCCCCTATAGCATGGTGGTTCTTATAGGGGATTACCTGTGTTTCACAGGCCGTTCTGATAAGGCTTCTAAAGAGGAAGAGTTCAACTAGGAATTGTATAGGATATGATAAGATAATATCCATAAACCCTATAAGTGATAAACTCTATCCAATGCTGTTTTATCAGATTTGAGAGTCTTGTGCCCGGTGGTAACCTTGATGAGCATTTTATTTCCCATTATTCCTTGCATCATTTTACTCCTATTATTGATACTTGTTGCCCATTTGACATTGATTAGCTTGATTTATTGATTTAGAGTTTATTGGACTAATATTCCGAATATTGTTTAATTTGGAATTATTTAGCCTAATTAATTCTATTTCTATTTTCAGGTAATATTTGGCACAAGGACACTTTGGGATGTTTGGAAATGAAGATTGAAGCATTGAAGTGAAGATTGTAATTTGCATTTAGGTCCCTTTTTAATTGTAATTTTTAGAATAGTGTTTCTTAGGACTTGGGCCCATGTTTTAGGCCCATTTTCATGACTAAAGAGGGGAAATTCGTGTAACCCCCAAGACACACTCCCATTTCAGATTTCTCACTCTCTCTCTAGGTTAGAACTTCTCTCTTGGCTCTCCCAAGTGGTGGTGGCTGCTAGGGTTTTGTTCTTCCCCATTTCTACTCGTTTTTCTTCATTTATGGCCATGGAAGGCTAGACTTCAAGGGTTAATCCCTTTGGTATTGTATTATCTACTCTTGAGCTCTTGTTATTAATGCAATTTCATTTTCTCTTCTCTGTTTTCATGTTTATCGATGTGTAGTGGTTTGCTTAATTCCATTTCGTAGAGATAATACATGAATATAAATGCTTAATTTGTATTAACTCGTAAAAACTCCAATTCTGGTTTCTGATGCTTAATTAGAAGTTAGGGTTTGGAGTGATAACTGAATTTTCGCTTAGTATTTGGTTATCACGAGTTGGACAGAGGAGAGGAGAGGAATCGATCTTTAGTGAGCTAGGATTGAGTAGTGTACGTAGCCAAAGGGGTTTGCCCGCTTTTGTTTCTGATTTTCTTAGTTTTTATATTCTGTTTATGTTTTGTTCTTCACATTTGTCACACACAAAAACCCCCCCCATTTTACTGCACACTACGTGTTTGATACTTTGCCTAGACCGATATTCGCTGGAAACGACCTAGGATCACCTTCCTAGTACTACAGAATAAACACCTTTTATTTTGATCGGGTACGGCCTCGATCAAAATTTGGCGCCGTTGCCGGGGACTATCGGTTCTTGCCAAAGATCATACAGTAGTTAATTAGATTAGTTAGTGTAGTTAGTGTGTGAATAAGCATTCTGATAACTGATTGAAAGTTGCCATGTTTGCTGATTTGCTGTTCTGCACAACTGATGCTATTCTAGTGATTCTGTGAGTGCCATTCAACATAGCTGCGGGTGGAATTTTTGCAAGAAAATTGGTATCCACACTTGTTTCATCATATATTAGTGTTTTGATGCATCACAGACACTCAGATATGCACTGGTTGTGAGTTCCAGAAAAATTTTCCAAGTTTCAGCAGCACTTACTATAAATAGGCATAACTTTTGATCAGTAACTCGGAATTTGACGAATTTTATATCAAATCGAAGGGAATTTTCTGAATAATCTGATTTTTCTCACTTCGTCAGAAAACCCCTTCGTTTGGATCCTGAAAAAGCCTGTTTACTGTTTCTTTTTTATTTTACAAGTTCTATTTTCTTAGTTTTTGGTCACTGTTTTAATTCTTTGACTTGGTTCCCTTTTGAATTTTGTCCTCAAACTTTCTGTGATATGTTTTCATGATTTTAGGGTGCTGAAAAAAATAAAGAAAAAAATTTTAAAAAATAATAAATTTTGTTGCCGATTTTGGTCATGCATATCTGTTACAGTATGCTATGGTTGATGCTGTTCTGTTCAGTACATGACTAGGGGCAACCCAAGTTATTTGCATCCTTATAACCCTGAAATTGATAGAACTTATCACAGATTAGTTAGACAAAATAGGAATCAGTCATTAGGTAGTGAGTCAGAGTCATCTTATAGTCCATCTAATTCTGATTCTGTTTCTATTTCTTCTATTCCTTCTACTTTTATTCAATCTGATTCTATACATTGTGATAACATGGCTCAACCCCCACCAAGGGAAAGGACACTTAGGGAGCTGGCTGCACCTGACTTCACTATTGAAGACTCGTGTATCCGGTATCCTGATGAGGATGTTCCTTTTGAGCTTAGAACAGGACTAATCCATTTGTTGCCCAAGTTTCATGGTCTTGCAGGTGAGGATCCTCATAAGCATCTCAAGAAATTCCATATAGTGTGCACCACAATGAAACCACATGATGTGCAAGAGGATCATGTCTGTCTCAGAGCATTTCCACATTCCTTAGAGGGTCTAGCACAAGATTGGTTATCTGACTTGGCCCCTGGTTCCATCACAAGCTGGGATGACTTGAAGAGGGCATTTCTGGAAAAATTCTTCCCTGCAAATAGGACCACTGCAATCAGAAAGGAAATTTCTGGTATCAGGCAACAACATGGAGAGAGTCTCTATGATTATTGGGAGAGATTCAAGAGGTTGTGTGCTTCCTGCCCTCACCATCAGATCTCAGAGCAGCTTCTCATCCAGTACTTTTATGAAGGTCTCAACTTCATGGAAAGAAACATGGTAGATGCTGCAAGTGGTGGTACATTGGGAGATATGACACCCTTACAAGCCAGGAGCAAAATTGAGAAGATGGCTTCCAATTGTCAACAATTCCATGCAAGAAGCAACAGTGATGCAATAGTTGTGAGGGATGTAAATGATGTTGGTGCAGACTCGGGCAAGGTTGAGAAGCTTGAGCAGAAAATTGATTCTCTCACAACATTGGTCACACAATTGGCTGTCAATCAGAAAAAGATGATACTTCCTGCTAGAGTGTGTGGCATATGCACATCCATTGAGCACCCCACAGATGCATGCCCTTCCCTTCAGCAGCAACAGCCGATGACAAGTGGTGACCAACCCGAGGCCTATGCAGCAAACATATACAACAATAGAGGCCCACAACAACATAATCATGACCTCTCTTCCAATAGATACAACCCTGGATGGAGGAACCATCCCAATCTGAAGTGGTCTGATCAACAACAACAACCTCCTCCTAATGTTCCATTTCAGAACACCGCTGGACCGAGTAGACCACCATATGTACCTCCTCCAATCCAGCAGCAAAGGCAACAACAGCAGCAAGTGGTTCATCCTGCACCATCAGCCCCTCCATCCAACCAACCTACCTTGGAGGAGTTGGTGAGGCAAATGACCATGCAAAACCTCCAATTTCAACAAGAGACTAGAGCATCCATTCAGAGACAAGAGGCATCCATTCAGACTTTGACAAATCAGATGGGTCAAATGGCAACTTCTCTCAACAACTTGCAATCTCAAAATTCTGACAAGTTGCCATCCCAAACTGTGATCAACCCTCAGAATCAGAATGTGAGTGCCATCAACCTGAGGTCGGGAAAGCAGATTCTCACACCCACACCACAACCTCACCTCAACAATGATGCTCTAGCTTCCTCTAAAGGGAAGAGCCAAGTGGTAGATGAAGGTGAGCATGCTAGCACCAAAGAGAATCATCCAACTCAACCCTCCTCGACTTCAACCACAAGCCCTGCTGTTGTCCTACAACCTCCTCCTGTTCCTCTTCCATTCCCACCAAGAGTGCCTCAAAACAAAAGGGTGGAAGAGGTGGACAAGGACATTCTTGACACATTCAGGAAGGTGGAAGTCAACATACCCCTTCTTGATGCAATAAAACAGATTCCAAGGTATGCGAAGTTCCTTAAGGAGTTGTGCACTCATAAGAGAAGACTCAAGGGCAATGAGAGGATAAGCATGGGAAGGAATGTCTCCGCTCTCATAGGTAAACCTATCCCTCACATTCCTGAAAAATGTAAGGATCCTGGAACTTTCTCTATACCTTGCATCATAGGCAATGTTAAGTTTGAAAATGCTATGCTAGATTTAGGAGCATCAATAAATGTCATGCCTATGTCTGTTTTTAAGTCTCTTTCTCTTGGACCTCTTCAACCTACGGGTGTGGTGATTCAATTGGCAAATAGAAGTACTGCCCACCCCGCAGGTTTGATAGAGGATGTCTTGGTTCGGGTTGAAGAGTTGATCTTCCCTGCTGATTTTTACATACTTGATATGGAAGATGACTCTCCCCGTAATGTTGTTCCTATTATTTTGGGGAGGCCATTTTTGAAAACAGCCCGAACCAAGATAGATGTGCATTCAGGTTCACTTTCCATGGAGTTTGATGGCAGTGTGATCCGATTTGACATTTTCCATGCTATGAAACATTTTCCTGAGGATCACTCTGTTTTCCATATGGACTTGCTTGATGATTTGATAGATGAGCATATGCTTGACTTTTTGCATCATGATTTTGAATTGCCATCTTTCACTGATTCATTTCCTTGTCCATCATGCACTAACTCTGGATGGTGCACCGCATGCACTGAAATAGCCCAGTTTTTAGACTCTGCTACTGCATCTGATGATTCATATGTTATAGATTCAGATTATGCTAACCCTAACCCCATATCTGTTATGCATGAGTCTGATTTACTTGTTCAGGTGCAGGCAGCAGAATCCATTTCTGCTGTCCCTTTAGTTCCATCTATTATGCAGGCACCCTCATTGGACCTGAAGCCCCTCCCTCCTCATCTCAAATATGCTTACTTGGAGGATGAGCAGAAACTCCCAGTGATCATCTCTACCTCACTTTCTGTTGATCAAGAGGAGAAACTGCTGGATGTGATAAGAAAGAACAAGAGGGCAATTGGATGGACTTTAGCGGATATTCCTGGAATTAGCCCCTCCATGTGCATGCACCGCATTTTGTTGGAGGATGGGGCTAAACCAGTGAGACAACCCCAAAGACGATTGAACCCCCAGATTCTTGATGTGGTTAAGAAAGAGGTCACCAAGCTGCTCCAAGCGGGTATCATCTACCCAATTTCAGATAGCACTTGGGTGAGCCCGGTGCAAGTTGTCCCCAAGAAGTCTGGTGTCACAGTTGTCAAAAATGAGAAGGATGAGCTGATTCCCACTAGAGTGCAGAACAGTTGGAGAGTCTGCATTGATTACAGAAAGCTCAACCAGGCGACTCGCAAGGATCATTTCCCTCTCCCCTTCATTGATCAGATGTTGGAGCGCCTGGCAGGTAAATCTCATTATTGCTTCTTAGATGGATTCTCTGGTTATTTTCAAATTTGCATTGCACCAGAGGACCAACATAAGACCACATTTACCTGTCCTTTTGGCACATTTGCATATAGAAAGATGCCTTTTGGCCTATGCAATGCTCCTGCCACATTTCAAAGATGTATGATGAGTATTTTCGCTGACTTGCTCGAGCATTGCATAGAGGTCTTCATGGATGATTTTAGTGTTTATGGCTCCTCATTTGATGCATGTCTTGATAATTTGACTAAGGTGCTTAACAGGTGCATTGAGACTAACCTTGTCTTGAATTTTGAAAAATGCCACTTCATGGTAGAACAAGGCATAGTCTTAGGGCACATTGTTTCGCACAAGGGCATAGAAGTTGACCCTGCTAAGCTGCATGTAATATCACATTTGCCTTACCCCTCTTGCGTGCGAGAGGTGCGTTCTTTTCTTGGTCATGCAGGTTTCTATCGCAGGTTTATTCAGAACTTTAGCAACATTGCCCTTCCTCTTTCCAAGTTGCTTCAAAAGGATGCCCCATGGGAATTTGGAGACCAATGCAAGAGGGCATTTGATGAATTGAAGAAAGCACTGACCACCACTCCCATCATCCAACCACCTGATTGGACCCTCCCATTTGAGCTCATGACTGATGCTTCAAATTATGCTTTGGGAGCAGTTCTCTCCCAAAGGGTTGGTAAGCTGTCGCATGTGATTTATTATGCTTCTAGGACTTTAGATGCAGCACAGGTTAATTATACAACAACTGAAAAAGAACTTTTGGCTATTGTTTTTGCACTTGACAAGTTTAGATCATATTTGCTTGGTTCTAAGGTTGTAGTGTACACTGATCATGCTGCTCTGAAGTATCTTTTGAAAAAGACAGATTCCAAACCTAGGTTGATTAGGTGGATGTTGCTCCTCCAGGAGTTTGATCTTGAGATTCAGGATCGGAGTGGTGCGCATAACCTTGTCGCAGACCACTTGAGCAGGATAGAGAGAGAGGAGGATGCATTTCCTATCCGGGATGACTTCCCGGATGAGCAGCTTTTATCTTTACATGTTTCCCATCCCCTTCCCCAAACTCCTTGGTTTGCAGACATTGTTAATTATCTAGTTGCTTCTGTTTTTCCTGCCTTGGCATCCAAAGCTCAAAGAGACAAATTAAAGAGCGATGCCAAGCATTATGTATGGGATGACCCCTATTTATGGCGTTTTTGCAGTGATCAGGTCATTCGCAGGTGCATTCCAGACCAGGAGATCCAATCGGTTCTCCAATTTTGCCATGCTTCACCAGTGGGAGGCCACCTTGGTACTCAAAGGACAGCACGAAAGGTGCTGGATTCTGGATTTTATTGGCCTACCATTTTCAAGGATGCGAGCAACATCTGCAGCTTGTGTGAGCAGTGTCAAAGAGCAGGAGGCGCCCTATCTTGGAGGCAACAGATGCCGCAACAACCTATGTTGTTTTGTGAGGTGTTTGACGTCTGGGGTATAGATTTCATGGGCCCCTTTCCTGTTTCTTTTGGTTTTTATTATATCTTACTTGCTGTGGATTACGTATCCAAATGGGTGGAAGCTAAGGCCACCAGGACTAATGATGCTCAGGTTGTTGTAGATTTTGTCAGGTCTAATATCCTTTGCAGGTTTGGCATACCTAGAGCCATAGTCAGTGACCAAGGCACACACTTCTGCAATAGATCCATGCAAGCTTTGCTCAAGAAGTATGGGGTTGTGCACAAAGTCTCTACACCCTATCACCCCCAAACCAACGGGCAAGCGGAGATTTCAAATAGAGAGATCAAGCGGATTTTGGAGAAGATGGTGAAGCCTAATAGAAAGGATTGGAGCACACGATTGGAGGATGCTCTGTGGGCCCATCGGACCGCTTACAAGGCACCCATAGGGATGTCACCCTATCGGGTTGTCTTTGGTAAGGCGTGCCACCTGCCTGTGGAGATAGAGCACCGTGCATATTGGGCTGTGAAGCAATGTAACTTAGCTCTTGATCAAGCGGGTGAGGAGAGGAAGCTGCAGTTGAGTGAGCTAGATGAGATCCGCTTGGAGGCCTATGAGAACTCCAAATTCTACAAAGAGAAGACCAAGAAGCTTCATGATAACTCCATTTCCAGAAAGGAGTTCTTGGTTGGTCAAAAAGTTTTGCTCTACAACTCTAGGCTTGGACTCATGAGTGGAAAGCTCCGCTCTAAATGGATTGGACCGTTTGTAGTCACCCAAGTGTTTCCTTATGGCACTGTGGAGATCAAGAGTGAGTCCACGAACAAGAGCTTCAAAGTCAATGGCCACCGACTCAAGCCTTTCCTAACCACCCCTTCTTTGGATGATGCACCTGTGGAGGAGGCCTCATTGGTCGACCCCACTTTTGAACAACCATGACTTAGGGAGTCTCCTTTTCTCCTTCCTTACTCTTTTTATTACACTTGTCTATATCTGTCTGATTCTGCTATTTGTGTTCCATTGAGGACAATGTGTGATTTAAGTGTGGGGGGGAGAGTAGTTTAGGTTGCATATTTTGCTTTGATTTTTTTTAGGTTTTGCTTAGTTTTGGGCATTTTCTTGCATGTTTTTGCTTCATTTTAGTAGAGTTTTGGTATCTCGTGTCTGAATTCATGCATTTCTGTGTGTAAAGTTGCTTTTGATAATTAAGAGGTGGTAACACTGTGATAGAATTGTCCCTTTTGTGAGGATTTGAGCCTTAATTGTGGGTGGATTGCTATATATGCCACCTAATTTTCTGTCATGTGTGATTGCACTCTGGATTACTTGCACTCTAGAACTTGACTTGACTCTTGTTGATACTTGATTGCTCATGCACATTTTGAAATGATTTAGGCACTTTCTTTCTTGAATAAGCTACTAGCCATATGAGCCTACCTTGAATGAATGTATCCTTTGCTAGCCCCTTTGAGCCTTTTTATCCATTTCCTTGTTCTTTAGCTCATTACAAGCCTATGACTGAAAAACCATGATTGTCCTAACCTTAGGGAATTTTGGAGCTTTGGAATTGTTTTGGGAATGGGTATTAGGTAAGAAGTGTGCTTTATGCTTTAATTGGTTGAGTTCTTGGTTTTGCCTCATTGGTTGTTATAGTTATGGCTTCATCTTCATGCCATTTGTGTTGTTTCTTCTTTTCTTTTTGTATATCTCTCAAAAACAAAAAAAAAAATAGAAGACAAAAATACAAAAAAAAAAAAAATGCAAAAATAAAAAGAAAAAAAAAAGAAGAGAAAAAAAAAAGTGAATAAAAGGTTGTTGAGGCAAAGAGGATTGGAATTAGTGGTAGTTGATTTTGGGGTGGATTTTGCTTACTTTTTACTTATTCCCCATTGCTCCTCTATTCCTTTGGTTTTAGCTACATTCCCATATTTTTATCCTACCTTGTCCTTGGCCCCATTACAACCCTTAAAAGACCTTTTGATCATTTTGTGCATGTGTGTTGATGGTTGATGTTAGAGGCTTGTCAAGCTTATGGTTGTGTTTGTTTTTCATGATGTGCCTTGAGTGTAAATAATGATTAACCCCAAACACTTGAGTGTAAACACTTTTGAGTGATCCTTGTGAGTTTCTATCATCTTTGTGACTATCCTCTTGATGTCATTGGTTTCTTTGCATACTTGAAGTAATTGGATGATGTTCGCGGATGCTTTGACTCTTTGATCCTTAACCATTTTGTGTGCTTGAGTTTGCCCATTTCTTTGCATTTCCTAGAATTCATTGTGAAGTATGTAATCTCTTAGGTTAGCATTTCTTAGTTGTAGTCATCTTGTTGCATGATTCACTTTGGTGCATATTGATCTTCATAGTCCTATCTTTTGGTTTTGCCCAGGAGTGCAAAAGGATAAGTGTGGGGGTATTTGATGAGCATTTTATTTCCCATTATTCCTTGCATCATTTTACTCCTATTATTGATACTTGTTGCCCATTTGACATTGATTAGCTTGATTTATTGATTTAGAGTTTATTGGACTAATATTCCGAATATTGTTTAATTTGGAATTATTTAGCCTAATTAATTCTATTTCTATTTTCAGGTAATATTTGGCACAAGGACACTTTGGGATGTTTGGAAATGAAGATTGAAGCATTGAAGTGAAGATTGTAATTTGCATTTAGGTCCCTTTTTAATTGTAATTTTTAGAATAGTGTTTCTTAGGACTTGGGCCCATGTTTTAGGCCCATTTTCATGACTAAAGAGGGGAAATTCGTGTAACCCCCAAGACACACTCCCATTTCAGATTTCTCACTCTCTCTCTAGGTTAGAACTTCTCTCTTGGCTCTCCCAAGTGGTGGTGGCTGCTAGGGTTTTGTTCTTCCCCATTTCTACTCGTTTTTCTTCATTTATGGCCATGGAAGGCTAGACTTCAAGGGTTAATCCCTTTGGTATTGTATTATCTACTCTTGAGCTCTTGTTATTAATGCAATTTCATTTTCTCTTCTCTGTTTTCATGTTTATCGATGTGTAGTGGTTTGCTTAATTCCATTTCGTAGAGATAATACATGAATATAAATGCTTAATTTGTATTAACTCGTAAAAACTCCAATTCTGGTTTCTGATGCTTAATTAGAAGTTAGGGTTTGGAGTGATAACTGAATTTTCGCTTAGTATTTGGTTATCACGAGTTGGACAGAGGAGAGGAGAGGAATCGATCTTTAGTGAGCTAGGATTGAGTAGTGTACGTAGCCAAAGGGGTTTGCCCGCTTTTGTTTCTGATTTTCTTAGTTTTTATATTCTGTTTATGTTTTGTTCTTCACATTTGTCACACACAAAAACCCCCCCCATTTTACTGCACACTACGTGTTTGATACTTTGCCTAGACCGATATTCGCTGGAAACGACCTAGGATCACCTTCCTAGTACTACAGAATAAACACCTTTTATTTTGATCGGGTACGGCCTCGATCAAACCTCATCAGTACGTACCCTACATGTAACAACCCAGTTCGCTCGGTGTAAGTATCCGACCGTTTACCCTGTTGTAGTTTCATACCAATCGTAGCAATGAGGTTACGGTCGGTCGACGCTCGTTTTACTACAAGTCCACTACATAAGCCCCCCAAGCTCGGTTGGGTGATTTGAGCCCTGCCGAGCTTCTGAGACGAACGGATCTTTTTTCGACTGAACTTTTGATGATTGAAAGAAAGGTCCGAGCATTTTTGCATTTTGATCAAGACTGTCGTTTGATTGACCCCAGAGTGACCTTCCGCTTTTCCCTGTGCTTACACATGTCCTTAACTTTATTGGAAAATGTAACGTTATGATTTCAAAACCATCAGAGGTGCCACATACTCCATTTTCAACGTTAAATGGGCTTTTTCCGCCTTAGGCCCAAATCTTTTGAGATAGTGGAGGGAAGTTTTAGAAAGAATATCAAAGGGCGGTTTTTTCACTTACTCATTTCTTCAAGCATTTTTCGAACTCTCTTTCTTCTTGTTTCCTCATTTCTCTGAAATCTTTGTCCAACAAAGCCAGAAACCTCCAAGGACGTTCTTGTTGCTTCGATTCTCTTCACCATATACCGAGTGCACTTCTCAGTGTTGATTTCGTATTTTTCTTGTCGCTTGATACTTCTTGGTTAGCAGGTACCGTACTATTTCTTTTTCTGATCAAATTTCTTCTCTGAATACTGTCTTGCATGTTCTTCTTTCTGTGATGTCTTGCATGCGATTGCTTTTGCTTTCTTACTGTGTTTATGTAGGATTTTGTTTTTCAAGTATTTTTACTGGCCCTTCTCCTCTGATTTTTTGAAAAGATCGTTCTTGGGTTCTTCATTTTTGGGTTTATTTATTTTTCTGGGTTTATTGAGTTCGTCTAATTTTCTGGGTTTTATGGGTGCTGTTTGTTTTTATGGGGTTTGCTTTCTGGGGTTTGTTTTCTGGGTTTAGTGAAAACCCCAAATCGTTGCTGTTGTTGGTGTTGCTGTGATCCCCCACTTGCCCTTCGCAATTCTTTATCCGCTTTACCACCTATTGAGTGATCATTGTAGTATTTCTTAGGTTTGCTTTATACTTTTCTGCACCCAACTTCTTAGGGTTGGTATTGGAGCGTCATTTACCATGAGTGAGGAATCCGTAAACTCTGATGTGCCAAGAACATATAAAGAAGGGAACCCAGAAATTTGTGTTGAACCAATATCCATGCATTTCCCTCGGACTTTGAGAGAGTTCAGACAAAGTGTGATTCACTATAGGATCGCCGAGAGAGTAGAACAGTGGAAGTTAAGGAGGCAGCATAGAGGTATTAGATATTTCAATTGGTTTCGGGAAATTCTGCCCAGAAAGGGAGGTGTTTCCCAACCGACCGTAAGTATTTGATCAGACATAATCTAGTTTTTGTGGTTCTGACTCCAAGTGTGCCCCCTTTTCCTCAGGTATGAAGAGGAAGTGCGTTACTAATCCTGATCTCTACCCACTTCCGACGGATTGGGCTGAATATGAATGGGTGGACCGAGAGGTCCTTGGTACACAATCCGAGCTTACAACACAACAATCACTAGATCAAACTCGAGCAATAATTTTGCCGTGTCCGGGAGACAATACTGGTAGTTTGTATTCCATTACTCCAGTGGGTGAGAACGAGAGAGTTTGTACCAAAATTCCGGAAGGTAGTACTGCTTTCTATTTTTACGAAGAAGTGATTACTCGGCTTGGGATAAGAATGCCTTTTACCGATTTTGAGATGGGCGTTTTGAATTTCTTAAGAGTGGCTCCTTCTCAATTACATCCGAATGCTTGGGCGTTTGTAAAAGCCTTTGAACAAGTCTGCTCAGCTATGAATTGGAGTTGCAACCTTAATATCTTTTTTCACATTTTTGCTCCTCAGTGTAATTCCTTCGAGAAAGGTTCGGCAAAGAAACCCTGGGTTTCGCTGAAATCTCGTAGGGGATACGCTCTTTTCACAAAATACTCTGAATCATGGAAGGGCTTTAAACCTTTTTTCTTTAAGTATAATTTTACTGGTAATGGCGTCTGCTGGTTTACTCGGTCGGGGGAAAGACGACCGCTTTCCCGATTTCCTCTCCAATGGAGTGCCAACTTCTTCAACCGATCAATTGCTTCATACTCATCAGAGTGGAAAGAACTTGCTGAGTATGAAAAGGATGTGTGTCGGGAGGTTGAAAGGTATTTGCAGAAAGTTGGCACGATAGAGACGAGGGATATCGTGAACATCCCGTCTTCGGACGTTAAAACCAAGCTTGGTATAGTGCTTTATTTTTTGCTTTTATATTTGTGATTTGAACGGCTCTAATGTTTCTTTGTTTCCTTTGCAGAAAAAATGGCTGATCGTATGGCAGCTCTTGTTCAAGGTGGCAAGAAGAGGAAGACATCTGCTACTTCAGGATCTTCGAGTCTGAGCACTCCAAGCCTGAGCGTTTCCACCCCTACTCCTTCTGCCTCAGCTCCCGAGGCTTCTCCTCACCAAGCCACAAACGTGGTTGCTGTTGCTTCAACTGTTTCAGTGGCCCCTAGCGGTCAAGTTCAAGCTACTTCTCCTATCCAACCTTTACTCCGTCGCCGACGACTGGATAAGGGAAAAGAGAAAGTTCCGGAGGGTGCCAGCCCAAGAGCTGAAGGACCAAGTGTTCGAACTACTGCTACTCCTGCTGATGTTGCTCCAACTTCTGCTGCGATCTCTCGGGAAACATCTATATGGGATCAGCAGTTTGATGAGAGGTTTGGGAAATATATCTTATCTGAGGCTGACTGTTCCAAGTTTGGAAATTTGAGTGTTGATGAGTGGTCTCGTTGCAATATGACCTTTGCAAAATACTTTCTTCGAGGTGCCAATCTCGCCTACTTTTTGGCTAAGCACCCGGAGGGACTCTTTTCTGGTTACAATGTTGATCAAAAGGAAGCTCGTGAGGTAGCAGCTACTCAAGAGGCTAGTCTATCGGATGAGTTGATTCGAGTGAAGAATGAATTGGAGAACCTGAAGGCCGACAAGGGGGAATTGATTAAGGAGAGAGATTCCTTAAAGGTTTCTCAAAAAGCAGCTGAAGTTAAGAAGAAGGAAGCCGAGGAGACTCTGAAGAAGGAACTCCAGGTGCATCAGCAGAAGTTGGATGAACTAAAATCTGAGGTTGAAAAGTCTGCAGCAATTGCTCGGAAGTTGAGGGAGAAAGCACTTCCCCACAAGAAGAAGGCAGCAACTAACTTCTACAATTAGGGAAAAGCAGTGGATGACTCCTTTGTCTCGGCCATCAAGCAAGTTCAATTTTTGAACCCTGAATTAGAGTTCAGGGTGGTCGGGGCTCATCCATTTCATGTTGTTCAGGATGGGAAGTTGATCGACCTTGAGACCAGGGCCGAGGTAGATCTGCAGGCGGAAGATCTTTCCAATCCCCTTGAGGAGTTGACTGAGGCGCCAAACTTTGATGATTCAAACGTAGTTTTATCTGACATTGAGGAGTAATGTTGAACTTTTTTAATCTTTGCTGTTTTGTTGATTTTCCTTTTGCTCGCTGTTTTCTGAGCGTTTTTAACTTGCTAACGTTGCAACAACTTGTCTTTAACCTTTTGTTACGCTGAACAATTTTCTATGTCTTTCGAGCGTCATTTTGAACAGTTTAAATCATCTTGCGATTTATGATAATGACATCTTTATATGACGTGTTATCATTGCTTTTGGTTTCGTTTGTCACGCTTCTGGTGTTTTCTCATTAACGAGTAGTAAAATAAGTTTTGAGAATTTATAAATATACAATTCATTGTGAGTAGAACTTGGATCGCCAACTTTAGCCAAAGTGGGATCCTCGGACCGTGAAATAAGGAAAGTGGTTTCCTGGATTCGGGTGTTCTATAAGTACGTTGCTGAACTCTTGTTAGGAGTTGTACTTCGATTTGGCTCGGTGGCTAGCCGAAACAAATGAGTCGCGTGTTACTTCACAATGTTCAACGAAGATTTCAAATAAATTGATGCATTTATTGATAAACAAAAAATGAAGTTGCTCAAATTCTTATTAATCTAATTCCTAACAATTGTCACTGATCTAAGAAGGATGCTACCCTTCGTTTATTCGACCCAAACATTACTGAGCAGTAAATTTACCTATCTATAAAAAGTGAAAAAACAAAGTATGAGCTTAACTGTAATAAGCCCTGAGTTTGGCAACGTTCCATGTGTTACCGATTTCCGTGCCCGAGAAAGACTCCAATTTGTATGCCCCAGATCCGGATTTAGCCTTCACTCGATATGGTCCTTCCCATTTTGGTTGGAGTTTTCCGACTCCAGCACTCCCTTTGCCAATGTCAGCTCGGCGAAGGACTAAGTCTCCAACTTCGAAGCTTCTTGGACGGACCCTCTTGTTATATTCCCGAGCCTGCCGCTCCTTCATTTTGCTTTCATGGGCTGCGGCATTTTTTCGAACTTCTTCCAATAAAACAAGCTCCTCTCTGATCAAATGGTCATTTGTCTCCGAAGGACGTTCAAGTGTCCTGAAGGTAGGAATTCGTTTTTCGATTGGAATGACTGCGTCGCAGCCGAATGTCAATCGAAAAGGAGTTTCATCTGTGGACGAGTGTATTGTTGTCCTGTGTGACCATAGGACACTCGGAAGTTTATCTGCCCAAGTACCAGCAGCATTTCCGAGCTTCTTTTGGATCCCATCCAAGATGGTTCTGTTGGCCGCCACGGCTAAACCATTTGTCTGTGGATGTTCAACAGAGCTAAAATAGTGAGTGATGTTTAGGTCGGCTGCTAATTGTTGGAAGTGAGATGCTGCAAACTGTGATCCATTGTCTGTGACTATGGCATGTGGAACTCCGAATCGAGAAATCACCTCCTTGACGAAGAAAGACTGAATCCGAGCTGTTGAGATTGTTGCTAATGGCATTGCTTCGATCCACTTGGTGAAGTAATCAATAGCCACTACTGCAAACTTAAACTGGCCTGGTGCGGTTGGGAATTTTCCGATGATGTCCATGCCCCATTGGTAAAAGGGCCAAGGTGCACCGAGAGATTGCAACTCTTCTGCTGGTTTTTGATAGATGTCACTATGAAATTGGCACTGAGTACATTTCTTGACATGTTACATAGCATCTCTCTGCAGTGTAGGCCAAAAATAGCCCGCTCGGATTACTTTTCTTGCCAAGGACTTTCCTCCCATATGGTGACTACAAATTCCACCGTAAATCTCCTCCAATATTTCTTCAGCTTGGGATGGGTTGACGCATCTGAGCATGGGGGATCCAAAGCCTCTCTTGTACAGGACTCCATTTAAAACTGTGTACTGAGCGGCCTTTTTAACCAATTTTCGAGCCTCAGACTGATCTTGGGGGATGAACCCATGTTGCAAATAAGTAAGAATTGGGTCCATCCATGACTGAGATAATGAGACTGTCAAAATGACACTAGGTCGGGGAATGGTTTCTTGTATCAGCGTTTTGTTATTTTCTGACCCTTTTGTACTTGCCAATTTGGATAGAATGTCGGCTCTGGAATTTGAATCTCTCGGCACATGTGAAATGTTAAACTCGGAAAAGTTTGAGATGATTCGCTTTACCTCTTCAAGATATTTTTGTAAAATGGGCTCCTTTGTCGAGTACTGACCTTTGATCTGATAAACTACCAGTTGCGAATCGCTGAAAACTGATACTTGCTCTGCTCCGAACTCATGAACCATCTTGAGGCCTGCAAGAACTGCCTCATATTCTGCTTGATTGTTCGATGTTTGGAATTCAAATTTCAATGAGTATTCCATGTACAATCCCTCGGGGTTCTCAATGATGACTCCAGCCCCTGCGCCTTTTCTATTACTTGATCCGTCCACATAAACTGACCAAAGATTTTGAGAGTTGTCCGAAGGGATATCAGTGAACTCAGTAACAAAATCAGCAAGGGATTGAGATTTCATTGCCTTCCTTGGCTCGTAGGTAATGTCGAATTCAGAAAGTTCGACAGACCATGAGACCATTCTGCCAGCTAGGTCGGGTTTGTGAAGAACTTGTCTGAGAGGTTGAGCGGTTCTTACGAATATTCTATGTGCCTAAAAATACTGTCTCAATCGCCGAGCTGACGTGACCAAACAATATGCAAGTTTCTCCAGCTTCTGATACCTCAATTCCGATCCTTGAAGTGCTTGGCTAACGAAATATATTGGAGCTTCAGTACCTGAATTATCTCGTACCAAAACCGAACTGACCGCCGCTTCGGCCACTGACATGTATAGAATGAGGTTCTTACCAGGAAGAGGACTATGGAGGACCGGTGGGCTGGAAATAAATTCTTTTAACTGAATAAAAGCTTGCTCACATTGCTCGTCCCAAAGGAAATCATTGTTTTTCCTAAGGAGCTGGTACCACGGCAAGGCTTTCCGAGCGGCATGGGACAGGAACCTGGAGAGTGCCACCACTCGGCCCGTGAGTTGTTGAACTTCTTTAAGATTAGCTGGGCTCCTCATGTCCAGGATTGCTTTGCATTTATCAGGGTTGGCCTCAATTCCTCTCTCGGTTAACATAAAACCGAGGAAAGAACCGGCTGGGACTCCGAATACACACTTCTCTGGATTCAACCTCATGGAGTATTTTCTCACTCGATCAAGTATTATTGCGAGGTCTTTGGCATGATTTTCTTGCTGTCTACTTTTTGCAATGATGTCATCTATGTACACCTCCATGTTCGAGCCGATCATACCTTGAAAAATCTTGTTCATCATCCTCTGATAAGTAGCTCCCGCATTTTTCAACCCAAAGGGCATAACATTGTAACAGTAAGTTGCCCTATCGGTGATAAATGCAGTTTTTTCCTGGTCGGCAGGGAACATTGGAATCTGGTTGTAGCCAGAGTAAGCATCCATAAATGATAATAGTTGGTAACCAGCCGAACTGTCGACGAGTTTGTCAATAACAGGGAGTGGGTATTGATCTTTAGGAGAGACTTTGTTCAAGTCTGTGTTGTCAACACACATTCTCCATTTTCCATTGGGCTTTTTGACCAAGACGGTGTTAGCTAACCAGTCTGTATAGTCAATCTCCCTAATGAAACCCGCTCGGAGTAGTTCAGCGACTTTTTCCTCAATTGCTACGGCCTTTTCCGCACTAACTTTCCGTTTACGCTGTGCCACTGGTTTCGACCCCGGAATGATGCTTAACTTGTGACAAATAAAATTGGGGTCGATTCCTGGCATATCGGCTGATGTCCAAGCGAACAAATCTTTATTCGCGATTAATAGTGCGGCCAATTCTTTTTTAATGCATGCGGGCAAATCAGAACCGATTTTCACTTGCCTGAGGGGGTCGTCAGATAGTGTCAAGAACTCCCATTGTCCCTTTGGGGTCGGTCTATTTCTGTCGGATTGGTCTCGCATATCCAGGTCCGCCAGGTTGACATTTCCCTTTCCCAAAGAAACACTTTCCAGATTGTTCGGACCCTTGCTTTTCACCTTCCCCAGGCTGGCATTGTAACATTTTCTTGCTACATCCTGTTCGGCTTTGACCGTTACCACTCTGTCATCAGTTCCGACGAACTTCATAGCCAAATGAACTGTTGATACAACTGCCCCGAATGCTTGCAAAGAAGTTCTCTCAAGTATGGCATTATATGCTGCTGGACAATCAACCACCAAAAACTTGACTATCTCGGTTCTAGCCGAAGGTTGTTGTCCGAGAGTTACAGGAAGTTGGATGTAGCCCTTTGGCTCAACAGTGTCTCCGGTAAAACCGATTAGCTCTCCCTCAAAGGGAGTGAGATTACATTCCCTGAGTTTTAAAGCTTTGAACAATGGCAAGAACATTATATCCGCCGAACTACCTTGATCAATAAAAACTCGTTTTACCTCGTAATTGCCAATCAGGGCAGTTATCACCATGGGGTCATTATGGCCTGGAAGGATTCCATCTAAATCTTCGTCGTCAAAAATGATGGGAATGTTTTTTGTTGATCTTTTGGCAATCGGTTTCTGGCTAACTGCCAAGATTTGGTTGATGTACTTCTTCCTGTCAGCTTTCTTCTCCCCTCCTCCGGCAAAACCTCCTGCAATAGTGTTGACCAAGAATTCATTTTTGCTAGTGTTTGCGTCAGGTACTGGAGCGGATTCGGTTTTCTGTCTTCCTGCGTTTCTATCATCTGGTGACCTACTTCTCTGGCGTTTAGATTTTACTGGGGATTGAGATCTGTTTCTGCTTCTTCAGCCAGTTGCATCTCTGATGTATTGCTGTAACTTGCCATCTCTGATCATCTCCTCGATCAGATCTCGCAGCCAGATGCATTCGTCGGTGGTATGGCCATAACCCCTGTGGAAGTCACAGTATTTCGACCTATCACGCTGTGCGCCCTTTCGTAAAGACGGCGGTCTTTGGGCAGAGCGTAAGTCAGTCTGCATAGTTTCCCTCAAAATCTGACTCCTCGGAACTGTTAGAGGAGTGTAATCTTGAAACTTATTCCTCGGGGGAACCCGTCGGTCCCGATCATTCCTATCTCTGTCTTGTTTTCCACCAAAACGTTCGTCACGTTTTTGTTTGTTCTGTCCTTGGGGATCGGCTCGTTGTCTATCTTCTCTGAACTTCTGTCCCTTGTGAAATTCCTCCAAGTTGATGAATTTATTTGACCGTTGTCTCAACTCGGCCATATCCCTTGGAGGTTTACCAATCAGAGATTTTCTGAAATCCCCAGACTGCAAACCTTGTGTGAATAATAGCACTGCTACTCCTGGCTCTAACCGTGGAACGGAACTTGCTTCAGCGTGGAAGCGCGATAAGTAATCTTTCAGTGGTTCATCCGGCCTTTGTGTAACAGATGCCAAGGTATGGTCGGATTTAGGTTGAATGCAACTAGCAGTATATCTGTTAAGAAATACATGCTTCATTTCCTCCCAAGAATTAATGGAGTTAGGAGGGAGGGAAGAATACCACCTTAGAACCGAGGGTTCGAGTGTCATAGAAAATGCTCAGCATTTCATTTGTTCACCGCCCCCATAATAATTCATTGCCCCCTCATAAGACACAATATGGTCCACTGGGTCAGTTAGACCGTTATGATGTGGCACATTAGAGGGGCCCAAGTATCCTTGAGGGGTTTCAAATGCCATTATATATTGAGTGAAAGGATGACCAGGGTGGAAATTGTCCTGATCTTGATTTGTGGAGGGGTGAACCTGAAAATTTGGTGGGGGTAGCTGCATTATTGGGGCTGGTTGTGGGTCCATGGTTGGTTGGTTTTGTGGTGGAATAGAGGTTGATTGATTTTGCGCAAACCTCGCCATAGCTTGTTGTTGAAGGTCAGCAATAGCACGTCCTTGTTGTTCGATTAAAGTGGTCTGCCTATTAAGAATATTGATCATCTCTTGTTCCCGAGCCCGAGCGGAGGCAGTAGTTGCATAGGACCTGCTGATGGAATGGCTATGACGAGAGTTTCCCGGAGCAGATCTACTTGGATTCAATCTGGTTCTAGGCGTTGTACTTATATGATCAGGGTTATGTGGGATAGGAGGGGTACGTTGGGTGTTTCGCCCATGGTGTGCTCGGGTTCCAGTGGTCCTAGAAGTGTTTCGTGTGGTAGGGGCTGTGCTACTTGAATCACCATGGGTAGAGAGAGGTGGTGTTGGAGGAGGTGGTGGTGGTGGTGGAGGCTGTATAGTACGTAAAACCTGAAGGGGTTGGGGATTGCTCCCAGCCCTAGGATGGGAAGATTGTGGTGTTTGGGGGTGTAGAGTATGAGCTCCACTATGATTTTGGCTTTGGTTTGGCGGTGGTTGGCCTTGCGAATGGTTTCGTGGCTGGGGGTTATTCCCTGGTCCGGAATGAGATCTTCGTGGTGGTTGCCCATTATTTCCACGATTATAGTTGAGGACATCACGCAGATCGCCCACAGAGTAAGGCTGTGGCTCATTATTATTAGCATTTCTGGGCCTGCCACGGGTGCGAGCGATGCGTTCACGGAGATCACCGACCTGACTTATGGTAGTGACCATGGTGGTGGTGGGAATGATATGTTATTCAGTTCCCACAGACGGCGCCAATGTCGTGTCCTTAACCAAGATCAACCTTAAAGCTATGGAAAAGCCTTGAAGAATGATCTCAGCCAAGATGTTAATGTAGGACTCTTTAGGATTTCTGAATATCCAGTTGGGATAATCAGGTTCTCCCTAGTCAACAATGTGTGTGCTTGTGTCAACTTAGGGATGAGAAGACGTACCTTAGCCCCTATAGCATGGTGGTTCTTATAGGGGATTACCTGTGTTTCACAGGCCGTTCTGATAAGGCTTCTAAAGAGGAAGAGTTCAACTAGGATTTGTATAGGATATGATAAGATAATATCCATAAACCCTGTAAGTGATAAACTCTATCCAATGCTGTTTTATCTAACCAAGAGTCATGGGAATCTAGGTGCAGTTACGGCTAGATGAGGCTGCAAACGGTAAGGATCAGATTTGAGAGTCCTGTGCCTGGTGGTAACCTCATCAATACGTACCCTACATGTAACAACCCAGTTCGCTCGGTGTAAGTTTCCGACCGTTTACCCTGTTGTAGTTTCATACCAATCGTAGCAATGAGGTTACGGTCGGTCGACGCTCGGTTTACTACAAGTCCACTACAGGTATGCATGCTGTCCAAAACCTAGAAGAATGTTAAATGTGTGGTATTTATGTAATGACTTGTTCTTGAATGCTTAAATATGTGAAATTCATGTTAATCTTGAAGTATAAGTGTTTAGGATTAAAAGTGGATTTTTAAAAGTAATTTTAGAATAATTATAAGTAAGGTTGTATATGTTTTGAAGGAAATGTTGTTTGTACTTGTATAAAAATGTGAAAAATGATTGAAGGATGTTCTTGAAAAAGAAATATTGATTTGATACTGAGTTTAAAGTTTTTTTTAAAAGGTTTCTTTTTAGAAATGATTTATTTTCTAAGTATTTACATGATTTCAAAATATCAAAGACTTTGAGAAATTAATGTTTTCAAAGGTTATACTTGGGTTAATTAATTTTAAGTTAGTGTCAATATTTATAAAAGTTATTTTGTAAAAATGATTGGTTTAAAAGGTTCGCAATTGGGGACGAGTAGCGAGACCGAAAATCAAGCCCACGTTAGTTCTTCACACCAAGGTGAGAGAGTAGAACCTTTAGACACAATGACACCATGGTAATCGTTAGAACGATTTCGACCATCTCAAAAGTCGGAATCCGGGTTACAAGTCAAGATACGAGACGACAATTGAGTGTAGGATGTGTTTAGTCGTCCTTCGTTGAGACAGTGACTCTATTTTATTATTTGATATATTTGTGATTATATTATATTATGCTTGCATGAGTATACAAGAAATGTTGTTAAATGATTTTGAGAAATGTTGATGATTATGTTGTAAATGTTCTAAGGAAAATGTATGATTTAGAAATGTTGGAGTTAATGAGAAATGGTAGTTATGGGAATGCGAAAGAACCCTTTGAGCAAGTTGTAAGATGTTTGAAAGAGATACGAAATGATTAAGTTTTGATAATATGCGAAAATGAGGTTTATGTACAGTGATGGTGCGTCGTGGCACAATGACATTGAAATTATTTCCCTTTGAGTGACGAATCACGTGAATAAGTGTGCCGTGATTACGTCTTGTGGATTTCACTGTACGATGATGAAGTTTTGCTGTGGTCCCTTAGAGGTCGAGGCCCGTTAGAAGCGCGGCTTAGAATGAGTTGACCAAACTTAGGATTAAGAAAAGTTTCTAAAAGACTAACTTTAGGACCCAATCCTTTCTAACTACGTTGAGAGTGAAGTAGTGGAGAGGAAAGATACCGTATACTTGGAGGTCGGGCATTCCGCCAAGTGGTGATTGCGATAGGGGAGGGCAATGATGGTGATTCGTCAAGAAGCCTAAGAGTACTTCCCTAGGTGGAACGATGCTACAGTGATCAAGGGCACCTGCTGGTCGTTGGTCGTAGCGAGGACTACAACGCGAACTAGGGATAGAGCTGTCGTCCCCTTGAGAAAATCCTAGATGGTGTAGAGGGAATCCGAATGGGACTAGAAGCCATCGTTTTTCTGTTATGAACTTATGAATTGATACTTGATTTTATTTTGCTGGCCAACTGGCGTGGTTTCAGCTGGTACGTACCCTTTGGCTTCGATGTCAGCATGGTTAGGACTCCTGTGCATCCCATCTGCTTTCCGAACTAGGACAAGGTTGGATATTGAAGGAGGAGATGTAGCGTGTGTGCTAATTTACCTTTAACCGATAGTTTCCATCCCTAATGTTTCAATGATGATAGACTTATGGAAGTTATAGATGGAATTCTTGAGTAATAATAAGTATGAAAAAGATATAAGATTCAATGATAATAATAATGTGATGAGGATATTATGCTTGTGTTAGTTCTAATGTGACCCCTGGATTAAGCCCATGCCGTCGACGCTTTGCCCGTCTGGTAGCTAACTCTCTATATTCTTCTGTACGTTCTTGTCTCTGTTTATGATAAATATATTAGATGGCGGACCGAATAATTCAAGTGGAAATGTCTCCTTTGCTGGGGGGACATTGGCATAGAACCGCACACGGATGGATCTGGGAGGGACCAACAAGACTCACCATTACCGATCGAGATCACACACTAGGAGGAGTAGCCACCGATCGTGAGGAAGTGCGATATCGTCTCAGGGATCTTATGCCAGATGGACCTCGAGCTTTCCATAATGCCCCGCCCGCTGATCAGAACATCGGTGAGGAAGAGGACCCAAAGGAGGAAGAGGACCCAGAGGAGGAAGAAGACCCAGAGGAAGACCCGGACGAGGATGTGCACGATGACGATTAGTTTATTCCTTAGTGATATTGATCTCTGTTTGTTTTGTAGTCTTGGATAACGGACCCTTTGTTTATCATTATGTCACCCCAGTGGAAGTTTTTATCTTTTCGCTATTTGGTATTTTGGATAATGGCTGTTAAGCCTAAACAATTTCTATTGAGTTTTGAAATGGATGTTATAGTAGCACTTCACTTTGGTAAATAGAATAGAGTTGAAGGACTAAGGAAAATCTTTTTATGAACTAAGTTACTGATAGAAGTTAAGTTAAGAAAACCTTTTTGAAAACTAAGTTATTATGCAAATTTACCTTTTAATGATATCACGTAATAAATGTTTTAAAAAAAATGGCGCAAATTTTTAGTGAAAATTCTATTTCCATATTGGGGTGTTACATTTGGTGGTATCAGAGCGATGATTATCCTTAGTGGCCTTAAGCATAGCCTTATATGCTTTCATTGTGTGACTCTGTTTGGTAGTTATAGTATAGTTACCCTTTCGGCTCGAGCATAGCCTAATATGCTTACCCTGTGCAACCCTTTGCTTGATCTGAGACTCCAATCCTCCGTATGTAACAGAAGCAAGATGGCACGTCGACAAGCGAATGAGGAACCAACTGCTATTTTGGCTCAGACAGTTGCGGTCTTGGCAGGAGTAAGGGACAATATGAACCTTATGCATCAACAACTTCAGAAGAATCAGAATGTGAACGCTGGTGGACAAGGAATCAGAGGACTCGACGTGTTTTGCCGTAGGAATCCAAAGGAATTCGCTGGAGGTTTCGCATCGGAAGAGGCAGAGGCCTGGATAGCAAGTTTGGAAAGGATATTCGGGGGAATGATGCAGTGCACCGATGAGCAAAAGATCGCCTATGCTGGATACATGATGGTAGGAGAAGCGGCCGATGGGTGGCGCAATGAGAAACAAGCCTTAGGAGGAGAACTTGGAGCACTGACTTGGAATCAGTCCAAGGACAGACTGTTGGTGAAATACTTTCCGGAACATCTGAAGACAGCTAAGGAGTTAGAATTTCTGCGATTGGAACAAGGTAACTTGACTGTGGGGGAGTATGCTGCAAAATTTGAGAATCTAGCAAAGTTTATGCCTTACTATGGAGAAGCTGCGAATGAGAGGTCTAAGTGTGCAAAATTTTTGGATGGACTGAAGCCGGAAATTAAGCAAGCTTTAGCTCCTATGGAGAGTGTTGTATTCACAACTCTGGTGAACAAAGGAAGTATTGTGGAAAGCGGCCTGAAATCAAGGAACTCTACTGGAAAGGTAGTTGTACAAGTTTCAAGTGGTGGTCCGATGAGGCACTCTCCAGGACATGGAAACCCGAATAGTGGAGCAAGACATCAAGGTCCTTATGGACAAAGGAGTGGACAAAGGGACAATCGGTCAAGGTTTCATGGTAGTTTCAACCACAAGAATTATCCCCGAAATAACAATCACAACAACTAGAATCGTGGCAACAACCGAAACAACAACAATCGCAACAACCAGTTCATAGGAAACAACAATAATAACAATGGTGGAAATCGAGGAAACAATGGGAATGCTGGTGGATTTCGCAACAATGGGAATGCTGCTGGAGGACAAGCAAGTACACCTCCATTCTGCAACAAGTGTAACAAGAATCACTTTGGACCAAATTGCCCATGGAACAATCCCAACTGCTTCAATTGCAACCGACCTGGACACATATCAAGGAATTGCCCTGAACCCAAGCGAGAAGTCAATGCTGTGAACGTGGCTAGACCCCGTGGACAAGGAAGAGTTTTCTCAATGAGCGGAGCGGAAGCTACTAACAACGCTAATCTGATCCAAGGTAGGTGTTTCATTCGTAAGATACCCTTGAATGTGTTGTATGATTCGGGTGCTACGCATTCGTTTATTTCTCGTAATGTGGTTGAGAGATTAAATTTGCCAGTAAATGTTATGCCTTTTGATCTAATTGTGTCTACCCTAATAGACGATAGAGAGTACTTAGTGTACTTAATTGTCTTACCCCTTACCCAACTCGACATAATTTTAGGCATGGATTGGTTAACTGCTAATCATGTTCTCCTAAATTGTGCCGAAAAGACTCTTATTATCAATAACTTAAGACCGAGAGTACCTCAAATCTTAGAACCCGAGCACGTGACTGCCAATCAAATCAAAGCTTCATGGGAAGATGGAGCCATGATATACATGTTTCTCGCTTCTTTGGACGTCAAGGAGGAGAAAAAGATGGAGGAGTTACCTGTTGTCAAAGATTTTCCTGAAGTGTTTACTGAGGAAATCCCTGGATTACCGCCTGTACGTGAAGTGGAGTTCGGAATTGACTTGATCCCTGGAACGGCACCGATTTCAAAAGCACCTTATCGCATGGCACCGATGGAGTTGGTGGAGTTAAAGAAGCAATTGGAAGAGTTACTGGAAAAGCAATTCATTCGACCAAGTGTTTCACCGTGGGGAGCACCTGTTTTGTTCGTCAAAAAGAAGGATGGAAGTATGAGATTATGCACCGACTACCGTCAATTGAACAAAGTTACTATCAAGAATAGGTACCCGTTACCAAGGATTGACGATTTGATGGATCAGTTAAGAGGAGCTACAGTATTTTCAAAGATCGACTTGAGATCAGGCTATCATCAGATCAGAGTGAAAGAAGAAGATATCCCCAAGACAGCCTTCAGAACGAGATATGGGCATTATGAGTATCTGGTCATGCCTTTTGGAGTGACTAATGCGCCCGCAATATTCATGGATTACATGAATAGAATCTTTCACCCATTTTTAGATTCTTTTATCGTTGTGTTTATTGATGACATTTTAATATATTCGCGGAATAAGGAGGAACATGCGAAACATTTAGCGAAGGTGTTAGGCGTACTGAAGGAAAAGAAGCTATTTGCCAAGTTGTCAAAGTGTGACTTTTGGCTGGAATCAGTGAATTTTCTAGGGCATGTGATAACCAAGAATGGAATTGCGGTAGACCCCGCAAAGGTGGAGGTAGTGTTGGAGTGGAAAGCACCAACAACCGTGATGGAAATCCGGAGTTTTCTTGGACTTGCTGGTTATTACCTTAGGTTCATCGAAGGATTCTCTCGATTGTCACTACCATTGACCAAGTTAACTAGAAAAGGACAAGCGTTTGTTTGGACGGAGAAGTGCGAGGAGTGCTTTCAAGAGCTAAAGAGGAGGTTAACATCTGCACCGGTATTGGTTTTACCCGATCCGACAAAGACATTCTGTGTATACTGTGATGCGTCAAAGCAAGGATTAGGATGTGTGCTTATGCAAGATGGCCAAGTGGTGGCGTACGCTTCAAGACAACTAAAGAATCACGAACAGAATTATCCTACTCACGACCTGGAGCTGGCAACCGTAGTATTTGCATTGAAGATTTGGAGGCATCATTTGTACGGTGTAAGGATCGAGGTATTCAGCGATCACAAGAGCTTGAAGTATCTATTCGAGCAGAAAGAGCTGAATATGAGGCAAAGAAGGTGGATAGAATTCCTGAAGGACTATGATTTTGAAGTGCAGTATCATCCGAGAAAGGCAAACGTTGTAGCTGATGCGCTAAGTAGAAAATCTCTGCATGTGTCTGCTCTAATGATAAAGGAATTGGAACTAATTGAGAAGTTTAGAGATCTGAATATGGTAGTGGAGTTTAACCCAAGGAGTATGGTACTGGGAACTTTGAAGGTGAACAATGAATTCATGGAGCGAGTGAAGGCATTACAAGCAGCAGATCCGGAGTTACAAGAAAAGAAGGAACTGTCAGATAAAGGAAAGGAAGTGGAATTTTAGTTAGGAACAGACGGAATTCTACGATTCAAGGAAAGAGTTTGTGTGCCGAACAACCGAGAAGTTAAGGAAATGTTTTTGGAAGAAGCACATAAGAGTAAGTTAAGTTTTCACCCCGGAGCGACAAAAATGTACCAAGATTTAAAGAAGATTTTCTGGTGGTCAGGAATGAAACGAGAAGTGGCGGAATATGTATCAAGATGCCTAACATGTCAAAAAGCAAAGATCGAACACAAAAAGCCTGGAGGAGAATTGCAACCGTTACCTGTACCTGTTTGGAAGTGGGATAGTATATCCATGGACTTCGTGTCTGGTTTTCCAAGAACTCAGAGAGGGTGTGATGCTATTTGGGTAATAGTGGATCGTCTTACCATGACAGCACGTTTTATCCCGATCAACATGAGGTATCCCTTGGAGAAGCTGGCTGAGTTGTACATCAAGGAAGTAGTGAGACTACATGGAGTACCTTCGAATATAGTGTCAGATAGAGATCCGCGTTTTGCTTCAAAGTTCTGGGAGAGTTTACAAACTGCAATGGGGACAAGCCTAAGTATGAGTTCTGCATATCATCCCCAAACGGATGGTCAGTCAGAACGGACAATTCAAACTTTGGAGGATCTACTAAGAGCCTGTGTACTGGAGGAAGCTGGGAGCTGGGATTCTTTCTTGCCATTGATTGAATTCACCTACAACAATAGTTTCCATTCGAGCATAGGAATGGCACCTTATGAAGCACTGTATGGAAGGAAGTGTAGAACTCCATTGTGCTGGTTCGAGACCGGAGAGCAATTACAGTTAGGACCGGAGGTGGTGCAACAAACGACAGACAAGATCAAAGTAATTCAAGAAAAGATGAGAACCGCGCAAAGTAGGCAGAAGAGTTATCATGACAAGAGGAGAACTCCGTTGGAGTTTAAGGAAGGTGATCATGTATTCATGCGGGTAGTACCTACTACCGGCATTGGCAGAGTGCTCAAAACCAGAAAATTAACCCCTAGATTTATAGGACCCTATCAAATCCAAAAACGTGTAGGACCAGTAGCGTACCAGATAGCCTTACCCCCTATGTTTTCAAACCTACACAATGTCTTTCACGTATCTCAGCTAAGAAAGTATATTAGTGACCCAACCCACATTGTTGAGCCTGACTCGATACAACTCAAGGATAATCTTACGTATGAAACATTGCCCCTGCGGATCGATAGTCGTAGTATTAAGACGTTGAGAGGAAAAGAGATTCCGTTGGTCAAAGTAATTTGGAGTCAAGATCATGGGGAAGATGCTACCTGGGAACGCGAAAGTAGCATGAGGGAATCGTACCCTCACTTGTTTGAATCAGGTGCGTATTTCTCGGGGACGAGAAATCTCTAAATTGGGGAGGATTGTGAGACCCGCAATTTTTCCCAATTTATTTTAATATTTTATTTTATTTAAGTCACATCTATTTTTTTTTTAGAATAGTTTAATAATAGTTGCTTTTGGTTGATTTTTTTTCTAGTATATATATATGTATGTATGCAGCGATAATATATATATATACATAATAATTATAATTTTGTGTATTAAATTAAAAAAAAAATATTTTAAGTGTGAAATTTCATTTCTGGATATTCAGTAAATATTTTAATTGAAATAATTTTTACTAAGGTTTTGGCAGAAAAATGAATTTTTGAGTTATAGAGCTAGAACATCAAAAATTCATATCTTTTCAACCGTACGTCGAAAAATTACAAATTATATGTCAAAACGATCGTATCGAAATCTAGATTATGAAAATCTAAAGCTTTGATTTTTATTTTAGATTTTTCGAAATTTTATCACTGCTACAATATTAAACGAATTTTTGAGTTTTAAGTATGAATGTATGGTTTTAATGCATTAAATAACCTATTGACTCAAGTATATTTTATTTTGAAAATGAAAATAAATTTCTTAAATTGTATATTGTACTACCATTCAAATAAAGTGTATTTTCATATTTTTCTTATTTTTAAATTATTTGAAAGCTTAGGAAGTGTATTTTTGAAGGAAATGATATTAGGACTTCAAAAATTCATAGCTTTCAAACCCTAAGTCCAAAAATTATAAACTTTATAAGAAAATGATCGTATTAAAATGTAGTATCTTAATATGTAAAAATAAAATTTTTATTTTAATGTTTACGAAAAAGTACTGTACAGTAGGTAGAAAATCGAATTTTGATAGTTTTAATTAAGAAAAATTATTTTGGGGCATAAAATAATTTAATGGACTATAAAATATTTTTACTGGTATATTTAAATATTTATCTTAGTAATATTTGGCTGCACAGTCCATATTTAAATATTTTCTTAATTGTTTTCTGATTTATTTGAAATGATAGTTTAATATGATTGGTTAATAGTGAAGGCACCTCAAAAAGGAACCAATGAAAAATTTTATCTCCTATTTTAATATATATGTTCCGTCCAAAATAGGGTAGGGAGAGAGGAGAATAATTCTGAAGTTTGTGAGAATAAACCATGAATTAAAAAGAATGTAGGAATCAACAAAATCCCAATTAATGCCAAAGTGTGTTCCAAGGTACATGAATTAATTTTGCTGACTCATGGTCAGTAAGGGGGGCCGAATTTTACCTCTGAAAATTGAGGGGAAATGCATCTTCAACACCTATAAATAGATGACCTTAGTTCTTACATTTTTCACACACAATCCTTGATAGTTTTACAAGAGAAAAAAAATAAAATTCTAAGAAAGAATAGAGAGAGAGAGGGACGAGTAGGCTTAAGGAAGGAGGGAGGAATTGCTTTGTCACTTGAAGTTTTCTTAAGCTTAAGGAGTAAAGGTAACCCAAAATCACTTATTTATTTAATCTCTTTTTAAGTTATTTTGTTTTTAGTAAAACTTCTAAATTCTTCTATAGCTAAGTTCTAAATTTTTATTTTCATTTTAAAGTTATTATTGAATATGTGATATTGTTCTTGAGTCATATGAATTAAGAATGAGAAAAGGGACACCAAAAAGGGGTGTTTAAAGGTATTTATCTCCCCTTTCTTTAATTCTTAAGATGGCTAAAAGTTTTTGATGAGTTTGATTAATTTAATTTATGGGTTTATTTTATTTCTTAGATCATATGGATTATAGAAAATTTTGTATGAACAAATAAGTTTTTATTCTTTGTCTTTTTAATTGTTTTTGTTTCTTTGTATTAAGGAATAATAATAAATAAGTAAATAGCAATGGAAAAAAATATAATTTTCTGGTATATGTATATATATTAGCCGTGACATATATTAAGAAGTTGAGGATTGATTTGTGTATTTTTGATATATGAATTGTATTGTTGTTTAATAAGATAAAAGGGAATGGAAATAAATAAAAGAATTAAAATGGAATTTTATTTTCTTTTCTTTTATTCTGGACCATGTGAAAATATAATTATATTGTAACACCCCTAATTTTCGTCTCCCAAATAACCGAAAAATTAATTATCACAATTAATTTATAATTGATTTATATTAGTTTTAAAGGTTTTAGTTTTTGTACATTATGTGTTTTTATATATAAAAATATGAGATATATTTTTATATGGTTATTTTGTACAAAAATGTGAATATTGTAATTTAGTCCTTGGGTTGGGACCAAATTGCAATATTAGAAAGGTTTTTGAAGTAAAAGTAATTAAATTATTAATTTTTGAATTTTATCAGTATGTAACCGGTTAGAAGGGCTCTGTAACCGGTTACACGATGAACTCAGAAACTGGGTTAGTGGATTTTGATGAGTAATCACCCAATTAATCCAGAATTCGCCACGAATACAACCCTAATCCAGTGGAAAACACGCGTCAAGGTGCATGCAAGCTTGATTCTTCTATAAAAACCCTCACTTCTGAAGAATTGGGTTGTTGCTGCTCTGAAATTAGGGGGAAGCTCTGTTCTAGGGTTTCAGAATCGTTTCTTGCAATTCTCTTTCGTTTCTGAGAGTTAGAACATGAGTGATACACGGTTACAAAGCTCACATCAAGGGCTTTGTATTGATATAAAGTTTGTGAGTTGAGAGTCCCTGAATCAAGAGAACGAAGCTTGCAAAGTCAGGGTGTTGGTGCTGCCAAACCTCAGCTTCTGATTTCTGGAGCTGACTTTGAAGCTCGATTTTGGTAAGCTCAAGCCTTCTCTTGTTCTAGACTTGATTTCCTTTCAAAGCTCATGTTGCATGGTTTTGATAATGACCATTTTCCCTAATTTCTATGTCCATTTCATGTTCCAAATTCCTTGATCAATCTGCCCTGTCAAAACGGTTCTGGTTTGAGGAGGAGCTTTGGGTGTTTGGTGTTCTACCTCAAATCTATGCTCAAATCTTGTTCAAGCACGAACCTAAGGTAAGGGGGAAGCTTACTATTTGCTAGAATGAGAATAAATTGTGATAGAATATAGGATGAGTCACCAAGAGACTCAAAGGGCATAAGTTGAAATGGTTAAATGGCTTGGAGGCCAATTTCAGCTCAATTGATGTTTTGAGTAATGTTATCTGAATGCATGCAAGCTATGTTGATGTTGATTTCATGACTTACTTGGATATTATGTGAATTGATACATTAAGTTGTGAAATATGTGCAATTATGTGCAATTTGTGTATCCAAATTGAATGCATGCAAGATAGATATGTGTGATGTCCAAGATCGGAGGCACCACATGAGGTGTTTGGGGGTTGTTGCAGCTGACGAGGGTGACCCCGGTCCTACGTATCCCATGAGAGGGGAATCAAGCCACACGTAGTTCTTAGGTTTAGAGAGAGACGTACCTTAGCCCCAAGGGAGAGGGGGATATATATAGGAGAGCTGGTTGCCCTAATGGGCTTGCTTGAGGCCCAAGTAGGGCCAGCCTGTAATGAGCTATGAGTGGATGAGTTGTCCTTGTGGATAAGGAGGGAAGACGTCATCATGTCCTTGGTGTCGGATTTGGGAAGGTGTTGGACTTGGACGTCGGACCTGAGTAGGAGTGTGAGGTCAGCCCGTATCTGGTGTCTGGTCGGCCGTTGAGCCTTGAGCTCGGCCCAGAGCACAGAGGGGTGAGAGCAATGATATCGGCCCGTGTCTGATGTCTGTTCGGCCGTTGAGCCTTGAGCTCGGCCGAGCATACAGAGGGCCTGCTGAAGGGTCCTCAGGTCCTAAGTGGGGGCCACGTGGAGCTCGGCTAGGCCGAGTCCATCACATAAGCCCCCCAGCTCGGTCAAGGCTATTTGAACCTTGCTCCGAGGTCTTGGTTCGAGTTCTTTTTCCAAGTCCACCACATAAGCCCCCCAGCTCGGCGAGACTTTGTGAGTCTCGAGCCGAGTTAGGAGAAAGAAAGCATAGCACTAAGCATCATAGCACTAAGTACCCCCCACCTTCTAGGAAGGGTTTGAGTACTAGTCCACAATCATGTGCTCAAGGCTAGCAAAGGATAGCAAGGCGGGTTAGGAGAAGTCGATCCGCCACATAAGCCCCCCAACTCGGGAAGAGTCGTAGAGACTCTGTGCCGAGTTGAGGTCCTTTTTGCGTCCGTCAGATCAGTGCTGAGTTGGTGATGAGGTAGAAACATGCTTGCAGGCGTGGCCTTCCGCTCGGAAGAGTGTTGCGGATGGTTGATAGTGCTCGTTTGTGCTCGGATGATAAAACTGAAAGAGTATCCCGGTCTCGAACCGAGTTCCCGCGGGGGGATCTGCCAGAAGCTCGGTGAGGCTCATCTCGCACCGAGTACAAGCTCGGTGAGGAACATCTCGAACCGAGTGCAAGCTCGGTGAGGTACATCTCGAACCTAGTGCAAGCTCGGTGAGGAACATCTCGAACCGAGTTCAAGCTCGGTGAGGCTCATCTCGAACCGAGAGCAAGCTCGGTGAGGTACATCTCGAACCGAGTACAAGCTCGGTGAGGCTCATCTCGAACCGAGAGCAAGCTCGGTGAGGTACATCTCTAACCGAGAGCAAGCTCGGTGAGGAACATCTCGAACCGAGTTCCCGCGGTGGGAGTTCCAGAATGGATTTGAGGATGCTCCGAGATGGGGGTGATGAAGTTATGAGTGTAGTCATATGAACAGATTCCTTGTGGATGGGAGAGAAGTAGCGCTAATTTCTTCATCCATGCTGTTAAAATTAACCGCAACTGCTGAGTTCCTCGGAATTCGAGAAGTCGAACCAAATCTTGCGAGTTCTCAGGAGTGTCTCTCCCCTTTACTTTTCAAAACCTTTGATTCGAGAACAACAGCGCCAGGGGCAAGCATGCAAAGCAAGGAATCGTCGAGCAAGGTCGTGGTGTCTGTGCAAAAGAGCCTAGGAAACGCCAAGCTGTAGGCGAACCGACGAGCTTGTCAAGGCTCACGGGGGACCTCTATCAAAGCAGAAGGCGGAGAGGAATGCAGAGGTGAAGAAAGTGCAGTCCATAAAACATTGGCCGACAATGCCTCTCTGACCTAGAGAAGACGGCAGACGACATCTTTGACACCTTCGGGAATGCTGTGAGTCAGATTAATATCCTCAACCCCGACCTTCGCCTCAAGGTGTTCAGGGTTGAAGACGACGTGCTGGTGGATTACAATGTCGAGGTTGATAGATCGGCTGACAACCTGCCTGTCCCCCCTTGCCGAGAAGGAGAAAGAGATTTTTGATCGTTGTTTTAGACCCGATGAGGGTTGTGCTCTGCATGCGGTAAGGAGAGCTCGGATCCTGCACCGTTCGCCAAGGATAGTGAACTTCCAACGCAGGTTGTTGCACATAGGATGTGGTTGTCTAAACCTTTGACTTCGGATGACTCCCCCTGACCAGTGCAGTAACTTATAAGTTTTCCTCTGAAAAAAGGTACTGTATATAAGTGAATGCGGTAGGGAACTCGGATGCCATCCTCGGCCCCAGTGTAAAAGAGGTTGCTGAGTGAAGTTATGTGAGAACATTTCACAGCAAGCTGTACTTTACCGGGTGTCCCTTGTACCCTGAGCTTATAAGCCGATCTCAGAAGATGTTCACTGTATATAAGCGCCGTGCAACATTTAGGTGGCTAATGATAAATGAGAGGATTTGTACGTACGCACTGTCTATAGCACTAGTACCGACTTGTATGCGTGAATGCATGTAAGTGCGGTGACAAGGGGGACCGTTCTACCACAAAGGTAGGGTCGAGATGATAACCGTATGCGTGAATGCATGAATTGACCGTTCTACCACCAGGGTAGGGTCGAGATGCTAACAGCTCGGTAGAAGCATGAATTGACCGTTCTACCACAAAGGTAAGGTCGAGATGATAACAGATCGGTGGGAGCATGAATTGACCGTTCTACCACAAAGGTAGGGTCGAGATGATAACAGCTCGGTGGGAGCATGAATTGACCGTTCTACCACAAAGGTAGGGTCGAGATGATAACAGCTCGGTAGGAGCATGATTTAAAGAGAATAATAGGAGCTCGGCAGATCAGATAGAATCATGAATTAGGGAGAATAATAGCAGCTCGGCAGGTGAGATATAAACGTGAAATAAAGAGAATAATAGTAGCTCGGCCTCCCTTTTCGATAAACCACGCAATTTAAAATATAGAATCTCCGAGCTCAGAAATAAGCATGAACTAAGAAATAATATATGCCTTTGGAATTGTTCACCTTCGAGAAGCCGTGGTGGTCCTGTGAAAACCAAAGAAGGTCCAAGCCGAGATGAAAAGTGGGGCCAATAAGATAATAGAGGCAAACATAGCAGTTCATCCAACAAAGATCCAAGCTGAGATGAGAATAGAGATCGTAAGATGGCTTCGTTCAAAATAGAGATAACCGTAGCACCTCGGCCTTCCCTTTTCTTGACCATCATTCTCCAGAATCTTACATTACATGTAAAATAATAATAGTCAGTGATCGGCATTAATTTTGACACTTTGCGATAATTCATGATCATTAAATAACAACAATGAAAACTGTTGGCAGGCGAGAATAAAACACCGACATAAGAGCGGGATGATTTGAGCAGGTCATACGCAACAGATATGAAAGCGGCAAATACTGAAATTTAAGATATTGTTCAACCAGATAGCATTGTCCACAAAAAGATGCATAATTTCAAGTATATCACACTCCATAACAGAAGACATTTATAAACATGTCAACAAACCAGATGAAAGCATTTAATTCGTGAAAAACGACAACAGGAGAGGTAACGGAAATCAAATATTATCATACTATCACAACAGAAGAGACAGAGATTTAAGGACATTTAACAGCAAGAAGATCAAATAGGCAATTTGTTCAGCAGTACGTCGGGTAGCAACATGTAGAATATCAAATAATAAGCACCGAGTAGAGAAACTATAAAGAAGCAAGGATTAACAGCACATGTCAGAATAGTGCACCAGGTAAACCAATATCAAGAAGCATGCAAAGTAAACACATAGAAAGGCGATGAGATTGGAAGATAACATGGGAACTAGGATTTCTTCTCTGATTCAGGTGAGGAGAGGGATGTCGGGTTGAAGTTTGAAGTATGTCGGATTAGGAGTATGCAGTCCGTCCTTTTCGAATGGGCTTTGTCGATCTTTGAGGCCCGACCTCCGTTTTCCTTAGTGTGATGTCGAGCGAGAGAAACTAGCAGAATAGTCGTCATACTCGGATTAAGAGATCGGCTCGAGTGTGAAACACTGTGCGAGTCTTCCGAAATTACCTTGAAAATCCGAGGAGAGAAGAGTAAACTCGGATTATGATTTTCGAAATCATGTAAATCCGAGGAGAGAAGGGTAAACTCGGATTATGATTTTCGAAATCATGTAAATCCAAGGAGAGAAGAATAAACTCGAATTATGTGACAAAGTTTGATTGTCGTAAATAATATTTGATGACATTAACAGGTGAAGATATATTTTTGACCAATGTAAATCATGCATCAAAATAATGACGTGTAATAATAAAAATAATTTGCAAGGCTTGATACAGAACACTACCCTGATATAGGAATGAGTATTGAGTTGTTGGGCCCATGGTACGTTGATAGCCCGATCCTCTCCTCTTCATTTCTTTCTTTTTCTTCTTTGATTTGATTTTGATTTTTTTTTAAACCTGGGCTTGCTGGCCCGTTAGGTAATTGTTGATGCTTTTTTTTTTTGATATATTGGGCCTGCTCGCCCTTTTTTTTTTTTGGAATGGGCCATCAGCCCATTAGGGTTGAAACCCTAGCGCAGCAAGAGCTGCATCTCCCATGCCAACAGGATGCAGCGGCGGCAGCCAAGAGGGAATAGCTCCGGCGGTTAAACCCCGGTGGTAGCAGAAACGACGTCGACAGCAGGGGTCGCCGCTTGTAGCGGCGGCGAGCACGGAGGAATGAGATGAGGTGGCGGCGCAAGCACCTCGCCTTGGAAGAGCTCAGCCGCAACGGTGCGGTGACTGTGGCTACAGCAAATAGAGGCGGCGAGAAGAACAGAACACGATCTTCGTGGTTTCAGCGGTGGCGGAGAAAGAGAAGCCACGTTCGCAGTCGTTGGGGGTTGAAGAGGATGGTGGAGATCGTGGCTGAGGGCTTTGATTTCTCGCCACCGTTCCCAGGGAGTGAGGGCGTGATTGAAGGTACCGTGACTTTGAGTTCGAACACGGTGCGGCGGCGGTTCTTCACGTGTTGGTGGAGAGATGAACGACGACTAGGAAAGAGAGATAGAGAGCGATGCGGTGGAAGGAGGGAGAAACGGCGCCGATGGCTCGTGAATCCGCCCAGCCTTGTGGCGGCGTCCCTTGGTTGTAGCTTTGTCCTCACCAAACAGCATTGACGGTGGCGCTAGAAGGAGGCGGCGCGTTTGGTTTCGGTGCGTGACGAGACGAGAGGAGACATGTCGGTCTCACCGTGTCGGAATCGCCCCTGGTCAAGCACGTCGCACCGCCCTCCGTTCCCCAAAGCAGCAGAGGTAAAGAGGAAGAACGCCATCGCCGCACGGCCCCTCAGCCTAGGTGCTGTATCGATCCAGATGAAGGGGATGAGAGCACCTTTCTCTCATCTTTTTTTTTTCCTTATTTTTTTATTTTTGTGGATGGGAATCGGAGTTTATCGTTCCCCACAGACGGCGCCAATGTGATGTCCAAGATCGGAGGCACCACATGAGGTGTTTGGGGGTTGTTGCAGCTGACGAGGGTGACCCCGGTCCTACGTATCCCATGAGAGGGGAATCAAGCCACATGTAGTTCTTAGGTTTAGAGAGAGACGTACCTTAGCCCCAAGGGAGAGGGGGATATATATAGGAGATCTGGTTGCCCTAATGGGCTTGCTTGAGGCCCAAGTAGGGCCAGCCTGTAATGAGCTATGAGTGGATGAGCTGTCCTTGTGGATAAGGAGGGAAGACGTCATCATGTCCTTGGTGTCGGATTTGGGAAGGTGTCGGACTTGGACGTCGGACCTGAGTAGGAGTGTGAGGTCAGCCCGTATCTGGTGTCTAGTCGGCCGTTGAGCCTTGAGCTCGGCCCAGAGCACAGAGGGGTGAGAGCAATGATATCGGCCCGTGTCTGATGTCTGTTCGGCCGTTGAGCCTTGAGCTCGGCCGAGCATACAGAGGGCCCGCTGAAGGGTCCTCAGGTCCTAAGTGGGGGCCACGTGGAGCTCGGCTAGGCCGAGTCCATCACAATATGTTTCTGTGTTTAAACATATTTATTTAAGGTATATGTACTCTGTTAAAGGTTGAAATTTGGTTAGATTTGAGTAGTGAAGAGAATGGTTTGTTAAAACTCATGTTTTAGTGTCAGACTTCATAATCTAACCGGTTACTCGATATTCGTAATCGGTTAGACCCTGTTAAAATGCAAAAGAAAATAAGTTTACAAAATCAGCATTGTGGTCTTACAAATCCTACTCAAATCTAGGCCTTAATTTCATGGAAATCAATCTGAAAATAAGTTGATTTCACAGTTATAGTTCAGATTGCAGTTAAAGAGTTAATACCTTAAGGTAATGAGATAGTTTCAAGAGGAAATTATGCTCATTGGACAATGAAATGTGATTTAGACTTTTGAATGATATAAACAGTGGTTTTGAGGTATAAACATTGTTAAACTGGTTTATGGATTGGGTAGCGAATTCAAGAAAAAGGGTTTTCTGAATTACAATGGTAAACAGTTCAGGTCTGTAATTCTAACCGGTTAGCCTGAAACTGTAACCGGTTAGTACCTGAATCTGAAAAATAAAAAGTTAAGTTTTTGAATACCATTGACTTTGTTTTACCCAATCTAAGTTTAAGTTCATGTTTTGAGATAATTCAAAGGAGAATTTTATGTCAAAGACTATACCTCAAATAAATCATTCAAAAGAGAAATTGGAACATTTCTAAATCACAATAATTAATGAAAAGACCAACCTTAGTAATTATGTATGCAATGCATGTATAGAGAAAGGTTATGAAATAGGTTGGCAAGGATTGTTTGTGATGTTCGGGGTACACGACCCTGTACTCTAGGAGTACTAAACTGATGCAACCAACTTGATGACACATTCTGGGAATGTGGCCATTTTCTGGGACATGGTTTCTTGGACACGTTCTGGGAACGTGATGCACACTCTGGGAGTGGTGCTTGATTATATTCCAAGTATGGTTTGCGATACGTTCTGAGAACGTATGTTAGTGTTCTGGGAACACGTTGGTATAATAATGGAACTAAAGATAAAACCAACCTTGATGATTGTGCATTCATATAGAATGGAAGTTTGGTTGGTAGGAACGTTTATCATATTCTGGGAATATGAGGAGGGTACTCCGGGAGTACCAAATTATAACCTACTTGATGACACATTATAGATATGTGGCGAGTGTCTGGGACCTGGTTTTATACGTTCTGGGAACGTATGTTAGTGTTCTGGGAACACATTGATATGCAACCTACTTGATGACACATTATAGATATGTGGCCAGTGTCCGGGACCTGGTTTTTATGCGTTCTGGGAACGTATGCGTTCTGAGAACATGGTGCACACTCTGGGAGTGATGCGTATTTATCCAAGTATGGTTTGCTACATGTTCTGGGAACGTGGTGCACACTCTGGGAGTGATGCGTATTATCCAAGTATGGTTCGGCATTACGTTCTGGGAACGAATGTCGGTGTTCCGGGAACACAATGGTGTATTGGATGAACGTCCAAGATGGACTTTTAGAGGCCTCAGTTGTGGAAGGAAATTATGCATCATGCCACCTGCATTGAAAGAATTATTAAGATTAACCGGGTGTGCTCATATGATTATGCATCATGATTTGCTACATGTTAACTTGTGGATGTTAGTTTTATTCTCATTTGATTATGCGAATATGTATAGCTAACCCCCATGCCCTTATTAGGTGTTGATCGTGCATCTAGCTTGCACAAGAATCAGTAAGGGGAAGATATCCCTTAGGTGCATGCAGAGTGTAGAAAATGTGGGTTGGGAACCCGTTGTGCAGATATCGAGGATCCAACCAGAAGGATGTTTGGACAAAGGACCAGTGACCAGCTCTATAACATTTCTATTTTTAATAGAATTTATACGATACATATTTTGGAAAGAGGTATCATAAGAGGAATTCAGTTTCACAAATATACTTATTTGGTATTAATGGACTTGTTACACCTGATATGTTTTGGGGGAATAATATGATGATTTTACTATGTTTCCGCAAACTCTGATTTTGGGTAGTCAACCTTTATCATGAATCAGGTGTTTGTGAAAATAAATTTTCAAGGGAAGAGATAAATTCTTATTTTCAGATCTTTTTCCAACAACAACAAGTCCAAGTAATCACAAATTTATTACTTTTCTTATAAAGTAAGATGATATACAAGGAGTGTTACATATATTGTATGGTAATTGTTGTTATTTCATGTGTATTTGAGTTATAGTTAAATCTCTAAAAAGAATGAAAACAAATAAGTATTTTCCTTAAAGTAAAAATGAAATTAAAATGATTTGTGAAGAAGGGAACTAAAAATAATTTTTGGGAAATAAAATAATTCTGGAAAATTTTTGGTGTTCTTAAAGTGTATGAAATTGTATTTTATAGAAATTTTGTTTAATTGTTATTGTTTGATTGTATGCTATTTCCTTTCTGTTTGGATTTAAGTTAAATAAGAACAATGAATTACTTTTCTGTTTGTTTGTTTGTGTTAGCTATGGAGATTCTAACTAGGAATCTTATTTTGGGTGCTAAGGAGAGGAACTTTCGTTATCATCCTGCTTGTAAAAAAGAAAGCATTGTGAGTATGGCTTTTGCAGATGATCTCATGATCTTCTGTAAGGCACACCCTGCTAGTGTGTGTATTTTTTCTAAGGCTTTGGATGAGTTTGCTAGTTGGTCAGGCCTGCAGGTTAGCCCAGAGAAGTCTCATATCTTTATGGCTGGAGTTGATCAGAATACAAAGACCCTGCTACTGTCCATAACTAAGTTCTAGTTGGGGAATTTTCCTTGTAAGTATTTGGGCATTCCTCTTTCCTCTAGGAAGTGGAATGCTAACACTTGTCAAAGCTTGGTGGATAAAGTTTTAAGGAGCATCAATTATTGGAGGACTAGGAATTTATCCTATCAAGCCAGGGTCTGGCTAATAAATTCGGTTCTGCTAAGCTTTCATGTTTACTGGGCCTCTACTTTTATGATTCCTACAGGAGTTATAAAGGAGATTCAAAAGGAATGCAGGAAGTTCTTATGGAATGCAAAGGATGATGGTTCTTATCATGCTCATGTGGCTTGGAGCTCAGTGTGTAGTGCAAAGAAGGTGGGGGGTTTAGGCATTCAAAACTGTGGTTTGTGGAACCGGGCTGCCCTGGGGAAACAGATCTGGAACATAGCTACGAAGAAAGATAGCTTGTGGGTCAGATGGGTTCACTCCTATTACATCAATGACCAATCATTTTGGGATTGTGAATGGAAGCAAGGCCAAAGCTGGCACTGGAAACAAATCCTGAAGATTCGTGATAAGCTTAAAGCGGGTTACACTAATAATTACTGGAATGCAAGTCCAGATGGTATATATACCATCAACACAGGGTATCGATTCCTTTGTGGAAATCGGCCTGGTTTTCCTTTGCACAGATTCGTTTGGAATTATCTTAGTGTTCCTAAGCATCGATTTATAACATGGCTAGCTACTCAATCTAAGATACTTACTAGAGACAAAATGGTGTGGAGTTACTTACCAAATTGGTGCAGCCTCTGTACTCAAGCAGGTGAATCTGTGCATCACCTCTTCTTCGAATGCGCTTGGCGTAAGCAGTTGATGAAGTTGTGTATGAAATGGGTGGGGATTGATCGATTTCCTCTTCGATTTGGGCGTTGGATTCGCTGGATTCTACATGCATTCAGCAGCCGGTGGAAGAGACGCTTGGTTTGGGCAACAATGGCAGCTATGGTGTATCACACGTGGCAGGAAAGGAACTTAAGAGCCTTTTCTGATTGTAATAGTTCCCCAGCTCATAGATTTAGTTTAATTAAGAAGGAGATAGCTTGTAGGGTAGATTTTTGTGTTAAAGACTTTAGAAGATGGCCCAATAGGCCTTTGGTTGGGAAAATTTGTAATGAATTGGGCTTTTAATGGTTAAAGGAACCCTTCCTAGAAGGTGGCCTTTAATCAGATTTATATTTTGTTCTTAGTTAATTCTTGAACCCTTCCTAGAAGGTGGCAGGAAGTGACTAAGAACTGGATTTGGTTTTTTGATTGAGCATGTGGTAATAGATTTTATTTCTTCTACCAAAAAAAAAAAGAACAATGAATTAGGATAATAAACAAAAATGAAATTTTCTTGAAATATAAAAAAATATAAGTAGGCCGTGAGGACTATGGTCCTTTTTAGAATAATTTTTGTAATTTGTTTGTTATTTGATGTGTAGTTAAATTATAGTTTATTGTTTAAAAGAAATAGAAACAAATGGTAGTTGTTATAATTTATAAGAGCATGTATGTTTAAGTGATTATATGAGTATGTGGTTGATGTGTTTATAGACATTAGTTGCTGGAAAACGTGAATTATTTTCTAAAAGAAATCTATTTTATATTTGTTTAGCAATTTAAAACTCTTGTTTTTAGTATATAAAGTGATTATATAGATGTTTTAAGAATTAAAAATGCTTTTCCTAATTTTCTAAGTGCTAGTCGAATTTTAGGAGAAAAAGAAATTAAGTTAATTGAATTTTTCTAATTGATTTGATGCTTGTTTTAGTATGTCTATGAATGAATTACATGTTTTTATGGAAAAGATTAATTCTGAAAATTTAATTTTGTGATGTCCTAGACGGTGAGGTTCCCCAAGGTTAGGGAGATGAGCCTTAGAGAAGCCTCTGTCTAGGGTTGATGTGTGATGTTTGGTGGGAGTCCTCAGGTGCCTAAGGTGGGAGCCAAAGGGGTAACCCTAATCACTGGTGTGTGAGAGTGACAATTAGGGTTAGAGGACGTACCTGAGCCCCATGTAGTGCGGAGCTACTTATAGGGGAGAGTTGGTTACCCTAATGGGCTTGCTTGAGGCCCAAGTAGGGCCAGCCTGTAATGAGCTATGAGTGGTGAGCTGTCCTTGTGGATAAGGATAGGAGGAGTTGTCCTTGTGGATAAGGATTGGAGGAGTTGTCCTTGTGGATAAGGATTGGGGGAGTTGTCCTTGTGGATAAGATGGAAAGACGTCATCATGTCCTTGGTGTCGGACTTCAGGGAGGTCGGACCTTGGGGGATGCATGAGATCGGCCTGTGTCTGTTGTCTGTTCGGTCGTAGAGCTTTGAGCTCGGCCGAGTATGCAGAGGGCTTCTTGATGAGCTGTCAGGTCCTGAGTGAGGGTCGTGTGGAGCTCGGCTAGGTCGAGTCCACCACATAAGCCCCCCAGCTCGGTCAAGGCTATTTGAGTCTTGTTCCGAGGTTTTGGCTTAAGTCCTTTTCCCAACTCCACCATATCAGGGCCGAGTCCATCACATAAGCCCCCCAGCTCGGTCAAGGCTATTTGAGCCTTGCTCCGAGGTTCTAGGGAGTTCGGACGTTGGACTGTCGATAGCTGGATCCAGTTGTTTCTGTCGTCTTTTTACTGTGACGGAGCGGGTTTGAAGACTGTCCTTTCACCTGCCCCGGAGTGACGTCTGTCTTTTCCCAATCTGACACGTGTCAGAAATCACGTCTTACGAGGCGTCACTATCATTGCCACATTGCTCGAGGTCCATGATTCCAGCTGCTGCGCGCCACGTGTCCTAGTGTAGGTGGCTTCCTGCTGGGTTGTGTGGTGGACTTGGCCTAGCCGAGGTCCTCAGAACCACAGACCAAGACCTAAGGACCCTTCAGGAAGCCTTCTGAACGCTTGGCCGAGCTCAAAGCTCAACGGCCGAACAGACGCCAGATACAGGCCGACCTCGTGCTCCAACTCAGGTCCGACGTCCAAGTCCGACACCTTCCCAAGTGCGACACCAAGGACATGATGACGTCTTCCCTTCTTATCCACAAGGACAGCTCACCACCTTATCCGCAAGGGCAGCTCATCCACTCATAGCTCAATACAGGCTGGCCCTACTTGGGCCTAAAGCAAGCCCATTAGGGCAACCAGCTCCCCCCTATAAGTAGCTCCGTACTACATGGGGCTCAGGTACGTCCTCTAACCCTAATTATCACCCTCACACACCAGTGATTAGGGTTACTTCCTGGCTCTCTTCCTTAGCCACTTGAGGACTCCCACCAAACATCACATATCAACCCTAAACAGAGGCTCCTTTGAAGGTCTTTTCCTACCCTTGGAGGACCTCACCGTCTAGGACATCACATTGGCGCCGTCTGTGGGGAAGATAAACTTCATCCCCACCCAGAAGATTCTACCATGTCTGAAGAACAGCCAGTCCAGAGGAGGAGGAGGGGGCGTCCAAGAAGGTTGCCGTCGACTGAGGATTTGCGCCTGCACCTCGAAGCCAATAGGGCAGCGAGGTCCTCACCACCACCCCCTCCACCACCTCCACCTCCTCCCCCGCCATCACCTCCGTTTTCACCGCCACCTCCACCACCAAAATTCACCCATACCCACAGTGGACCTTACACCATCCACACCGGAGACACTACAAATCCAACCCAGCTTCTTGGCAGAGGTCGGCGCGTGCAGCTACGCTCTGAGCTCGGAGAAACCAACACTGAACAGCACCGCCACCGTGACGAACGTGCCCATTCTGTCAGCACAACACACCGTTCCCACTCTCGACAGTCCACGCTCTCTTGGGATGCAGAACTCTTATCCTTGATGAGACAGCAGATGAGAATTGTAGAACAGTAAGGTAAAGCTATCGCAGATCTACAACAGGTTGCCATGCAACGTTTGGCTGAACAAGTTGTTGTTTAAGCTCCGGCCCCAAATGAGTTCCCCCCACCACCCCCTCCACCACCTCTTCCACCACAACCTCCGTTGACTCCACAAACCTTTGCAACACCACACACAACCGTCACACAACTTACACCACCCCCTGACCAGCAACAACCTGATTTGGATTATTCCCACCCTGGGCATCCTTTTACACCAGCCGTCATGGCTTATGAACCACCACCAGGGTACCTCGGACCCAGCAATATCCCCAGATACAATGGCCTCACAGACCCTCAGGAGCACGTCCTTTCTTATGAGGGAGCTGTGAACTTTCATGGTGGAGGAGATCGGCTCAAGTGCCGAGATTTCTCTATGACCCTCCAGGCCCCTGTCCTCCGATGGTACTCAACACTTCCCAAGAATTCTGTCAACAACTGGGCAGAAATGAAGCAGGTCTTCCTTAACAGATACAGTGCTAGCTGTGTGCAGCCCAGGTCGGACCACACGCTAGTGACAGTGACGCAGAAACCAGAAGAATCCTTACGTGCATACTTGCACAGGTTTCACAGCGAATCCAGCTCAGTCCCCAATCTATCTCCCGAGGTGGCTGTCCTCCTTTTGACCCAAGGATTGGCCGAAGGAGGGTTCAAAGACTCACTTATTGGAAAACCACCAAGGGACATGGCCGAGCTGAGATAGAGATCAAACAAATACATCAATCTTGAAGAATTCAACAAAGGACAATCAAGTAGGATTGAAAACGCTCAAGCCGCCTCGCAGAATGCCCTGCCCCGAGGCCGATTGTAACATCCCAAACTTGATTTATAGTGTAAACTATGTTTTGATAGTCTTAGAATAGAAACAAATATGATATGAGTTAGAAATTGGCCGATTAGGCATGCAAATTCAAGTTTAAAACATAAGACTTTGGGGAATAAGAATAACAAGATTGGTAGCTTAGAATACTAATTACACCGTTGGATGTGAAGTAGGATAGGTGAGGAAGCTTGTGTTAAAATTTGAGGAAGATCCAACGGGTAACGAAGAAGTTATGGCCGTTCAAAGTCGGGGTGCTGCAAACTCTGCAACTTAATCGATTAAGCTGCAGCTTAATCGATTAAGTCCAGAAAATTTGAAAATACTAATCGATTAAGGGACTGTGCAGTGGAAAAAAATAAAAGCGATTCACGTGTGTTCTTGCCACAAATTCGAACTCTCTCTCTCTCCTAGGGCACTAATTCACTCACTCTAATTGATCAATCCTCAAGAGAATCACACCAAGTCCATCCCCAAGTCCTTCCTTGTTGCTCCAAGTAAGTGATTGTTGATTTTGTTCTTTTCTTTCTCTCCTTAGAATTCGAGTTCCTCTCTCTCCCTCTCCCTCCCATGAAGCTTTAGTCATAAACATAGAGAAACCTTGATGTGGTCACGATTTTCCCTCAAGATTTGTGGGTAAAAGCTTAATAAATTGTCTCTTTATTTTATTGATTTTAGGTTCCTCCCTCTCTTTTGGTTGGTGGCTCTTACTCAAGTGTGCTCCAAGCACAAATTCTCTCTCTAACTCTAAGGACTTGAGGTAAGGGAGTGGTTATAGTGAGCATTGGTTTGTTCTAGGGAATAGGTTCAAATTAGTTCATAAGAGCTTGCTAGGATTTATATGTTATTTTGGTGATATTAAATCCCTAGGATTATGAACGAATAGAGTAGTTTAATTTAATTAAAGACATAAAAAGTAAACTTTGAGAATGCATAGAAATTGGTATGTATTAATGCTAAATGCTCTTTGTATTAACTGTTGATTGAATTGGTGAATATCTATTGATGTGAGTAATTGATCTAATTTGTGAGTTATTTGGAATATATGTGGATTTTACTTTTATGTGATAATGCAAGTAATGTTGCCAATGATTCTAAGTGAGATAATTGTTTTGAATTTTAAATAAATGAAATTATAAAAATGATATAAGTTGCAACTATGATTGATCCTTGGGATACACCGACCCATTAGGTGCCCTGTTAGGTGACAAGTTACCCATTAGGCACAAGTTACCCAATCCAGGTGAAAGTTACCTATTAGGTCCCGTAAATGCCCCGTTAGGCGGGTGTATCCAATGGATCAATCATGCTGCACAATAATAATAGTTTTGAAAAGAGAAAATGTGAATGTGATGGTAAAAGAGTTGAGATGTTGCTTTTAGTCCTAATGGGTGTCAACCGTGGCCTAATAGGTGGCAAGTTACCTGGATTGGGTGAAAGTCCTAGTGGGTGTGAAATGCCCTAACATGTGCGCTAATCCCTAATGGTAAAGAAAAGAGAAAATGATTTAAAAGATGATGAGATGTGTGTATGTTGTCCTCTGACCGTGAGGAGACATACGATGTTATTTGGGTATGTTAGCCTCTGATTGTGAGGTGACATACGGTGTATGATTTCGAAAGAGTGTATGACTTATGGTTATGAGTTGAAAACTGATAATATGAGTAAGTGAAGGTAATGAAAATGGAAATAAAAAGATGGAAGGTGAAACAAAATGATAAGAAATGAGAAATATAAATGAAATCTGAAATGGATTGCCAAATTGTGAATGCATGATAATTGCCTGTGAATGAATTGTGCTATATGACCTAATTGATAATTGTGTCTGGCTTAGTGGGTAATTATGTCTAATGAGAAACTGCTTTCCTATTTCATGTGCAATGCTCACTCCCTTACTATTCTTTACAGGTACAGAGATTGAGATTTCACAGCCCCCGGCCGAGCAGGTGCACTCTCCCTCCTAGGGAGAGTAGGGTTATGGGGATTAGATACTTTTATTTTGACCTAAGACTCCGTATATTTGGATGTGTATGAGTTGTATAGGTTTTTTTTTAGTGAGGCTTAGGGTAGTTTCTTTTGTGCATGGTTATGATTCATTTTTGGGCATAGTTGTTGTTATGGTCTCTTGATTTACATACTTTGCATTTTTTTGCTGTCACTCTAACAAACTGATGCTGATGTTTTACACTTGAGCCCATGGGGAAACTATGCGACGTATATATATTTATATTTGAGCCCTGCTGGCTCCTGTTGATATTATGTAAATGTGTTTATCAGGTTAAAGATTTAGAAAAGTCCGAAAAACAAACGAAACTCCGTCCGTTTGACGGTTGATTTTCATAATTTAAAAAGGAATTTTTAAGCTCATACTTTAATACAAGGGGAATTAAGGGTAATAATTCTTAGGGTGTTACATTTATGGTATCAGAGCAGTTTTCCTCGGCCTTTTGGAGTGTGGACTCACATCTCCAATGGTTACTCACCAAGCGAGTAACTAATGTGTTAGTTAAGAGTCTAGGTCCCAGGAATAAGGATTTTATTTAATTGATTAATATTGACAACTTAACGGGATATTTGCTCCATGACTTAGCAGTATGGCGAGACGGCGTGGAGATAATGATCGTATGGCTGCTATTTTGGAGAATCTCATGAAAATGAATCAGGATCAGGCCGCCTCCATGGCCCAAATGCAGCAGAATCAGGTGCAAATGCAACAGACTCAGGCACAGATGCAGCAAGATCATGCAGCAGCTATGGCGCAGTTGCAACAGAATCAAGCTAACAACATTGCAGCAGCAGCAGCGACGGCAGCGGCGGCACTGAACCCTCCACCAGCTCCTGTGGATATAGATTGGATGTCTAGATTCCGGAAGAATGATCCCCCTCGCTTTGAAGGAGGATTCAATCCAGATGGGGCTGAGAAATGGCTTCAAGAAATGAAGAAGATCCTTCGTTCATTGCAGTCACCGGCAGATCAGCAAGTCAGATTGGTGGAGTATGTTCTGATGAGTGAGGCGGAACACTGGTGGGAGCACCAAAGGAGGAGTTTGGAGGCTGAGAATGAGGTGATAACTTGGGATCTTTTCAAGGTCCGGTTCTTGGATAAGTATTTTCCTGAGGATGTTCGGAGGGAGAAAGAATTGGCATTTCTGAAGCTAGAACAGGGGAATATGTGTGTTGGGGAATACGCCGCACAATTTGAAGACTTGATCAGATACTCAGGAAGCTACAGGGATGCCGACGAGCGGACCAAGTGTATCAAGTTTGAAGCAAGATTGGATGCCGATATTAGGGCCATATTCACGTACCAGGGCATTGCAAACTTGGCCCAGTTAGTGAATATGACCAGTGCATATGAAAATGCATTGAAACAAAAAAGGGCAGAGAAGAAGAGTAAGGCAGCTCAGCGGGCTGGTCCCATCAGAGGCAAGGGCCCTATTCAGAGATCTAGTCCTTATCCCAACCCTACTACTGCAGTGCCAAGAGGTATTGGGCAGACAGCAGTTAGTATTGGTCCTCCCCCTCTTTGTCAGCATTGTGGGAGGTATCACAGAGGAGTATGCTGGAATATTGGCTCAGGTCGAGGAGAGGGGCTTTGTTTCCATTGTGGACAGCCGGGTCATTTTGCTTCTCGCTGTCCCAAGAGCACTTTGAAGAAAGAAGTTAATGTTGCTAAGGCACTGCAAGCTGGTGCAAGTCTGCCCATGCAAAAGGGCAAGGTTTACACTTTGGATGGTGAAGAAGTGACAGAGGAGGACGAGCTGATCAGAGGTATATGTTCTATTCATGGTAACACATGTGGAGTATTATTTGATTGCGGAGCATCACATTCTTTTATTTCTATTAGCTACATGAAGAGGCTAGGGATGTCAACAGTAGAAATGCCTTTTAAGTTGTCAGTCTCTACGCCTACTAACTCGTCTGTTGAGACTAACCAGATGTGCTTAGAATGTCCACTCCGAGTCTTAGAGCGGGATTTCAAGGTGAACCTGATTTGTTTGCCTCTGAAGAAGTTAGACATCATCTTGGGCATGGATTGGATGACTCAACATCATGTGTTGATTAATTGTCGTCAGAAGGCCGTTGTTTTTGGTGATCCTTCTTTATCTGCCATGGATGTTGAGGAAGTTTCTGATGTTAGTCAAATTCCAATTGTCTACAATTTTCCGGAAGTCTTTCCTGCCGAGATTCCTGGATTGCCCCCGAAAAGAGAGGTAGAGTTTGGTATTGATATAAAGCCCGGTGCCGGCCCAATTTCTATAGCACCATACAGAATGGCACCTCCTGAATTAGAGGAGTTGAAGAAGCAGCTAGAGGAAATGTTGGCCAAGAAGTTGGTTAGGCCCAGTGTATCACCTTGGGGCGCTCCGATTCTTTTTGTCAAGAAAAAAGACGGTAGCCTCCGGATGTGCACTGATTATAGGCAGCTGAATGCAGTGACGGTGAAGAATAAGTATCCTCTCCCTCGCATTGATGATTTGCTTGACCAGCTACGGGGTGCAGCAGTATTTTCTAAAATTGATCTCCGATCGGGATACCACCAAATTCGTATCCGTGAGGAGGATATTCCTAAAACTGCATTTAGGACGCGGTATGGGCATTTTGAATATGTTGTGATGCCATTTGGTTTGACTAACGCTCCTGCAGTGTTTATGGATTATATGAATAGAATCTTCATGCCTTATTTGGATTCTTTTGTAATAGTGTTCATTGATGATATTCTCATCTACTCTAAGAGTCCCAGTGAGCATGAGGAACATTTGAGGATCGTGCTACAGGTTCTCAAAGAAAAGCAATTGTATGCAAAGCTTTCCAAGTGTAGCTTTTGGTTGAATGAAGTTCATTTCCTTGGTCATGTAATTTCTGCTCAGGGAGTTGCAGTCGATCCCTCCAAGGTGGAAGCAGTGTTGAAGTGGGAGAGACCCACAACAGTGACAGAAATCAGGAGTTTTCTTGGTATGGTAGGGTATTATCGGAGATTCATTGAAGGATTCTCCAAGATGGCTCTTCCACTGACTATGCTGACTAGAAAAGATGTTCCCTATCAGTGGTCCCAGCAATGTGAAGACAGTTTCCAAGAGCTAAAGAGGAGACTGACTAGCTCACCTGTTTTAATTTTACCGGATCCGGCCCAACCTTTTGATGTTTATTGTGATGCCTCAAAGCAAGGTTTGGGTTGTGTACTCATGCAGCAGGGCAAAGTCATAGCATATGCATCTAGACAGTTGAGACAACATGAACAGAATTACCCAACACACGATCTGGAGTTAGCAGCTGTTGTCTTTGCATTGAAAATCTGGAGACATTATTTGTATGGCACGAAGTTTGAAGTCTTCAGTGATCACAAAAGTCTCCGCTATCTCTTTGATCAGAAAGATTTGAATATGCGACAGAGGAGATGGATGGAGTTTCTGAAAGATTATGATTTCCATCTTCAATACCATCCGGGTAAAGCTAATGTGGTAGCTGATGCACTAAGTCGCAAGACTTTGCATGTTAGCAATATGATGGTAAAAGAGATGCAGCTGATTCAGGAGTTCAGTGATCTCAACTTGAACATGCTGGTGAAAGAGAAAAGTATTGTTCTGGAAAAGTTGCAGGTCACTAGTGAGTTGATGGATTTGATTAAGGAAAGGCAAGCAGATGATGAAGAACTCCATAAGTTGCTGGAAGGAGCAGCAAGTAAAGAGGAACCTGATTTCATCAAGGGAGCAGATGGAATCATCAGATTTAGAGGCAGAATATGTGTTCCAATGGACTTCCAGATTCGAAGAGACATATTGTGGGAAGCTCACCAAACAAAAATGAGTTTCCATCCCGATACAACAAAGATGTATTAGGATTTGAAGAGGATCTATTGGTGGCCAGGGTTGAAGTCTGATGTGGCCGACCATGTTTCTCACTGTTTGACTTGTCAGAAGGTGAAGATTGAACATCAGAAGCCAGGTGGTCCATTGCGATCACTTGACATCCCTGAATGGAAATGGGATAGCATAGCCATGGACTTTGTGACGGGTCTGCCCAGAACTGCTGCAGGTTGTGATGGTGTATGGGTTGTTGTAGACCGTTTAACAAAGTGTGCTCACTTTATCCCGATCCATAAGAATTACACATTGAAGAAGTTGACACAGTTGTATATTCGGGACATAGTGAAGCTTCATGGTGTGCCTTCTAGCATTGTGTCTGATCGTGATCCACGGTTTCTATCCAGATTTTGGCAGAGTCTTTAGCAGGCCTTGGGTACTAAGTTGAAGTTTAGTATAGCCTATCATCCTCAAACTGATGGGCAGTCTGAGCGTACTATTCAGACTTTGGAGGATCTGTTGAGGGCTTGTGTTCTAGAGCAGGTTGATAGCTGGGAGCAGTTGTTGCCATTGATGGAGTTCACGTATAATAACAGCTTTCATTCTAGCATTGGCATGGCACCTTTTGAGGCACTCTATGGTAGAAAGTGTAGAACGCCTCTTTGTTGGTTCCAGATTGGGGAGAACTTGTTGACGGGACCGGAATTGGTGCAAGAAACCACTGAGAAGATCACTATGATAAAGAATAAGATGAAGACTTCTCAAGATAGACAGAAGAGTTATGCAGATAAGCGTAGGAGACCCCTAGAGTTTGACGTGGGTGATCGTGTGTTTTTGAGGGTGTCCCCTACCACTGGCATTGGTCGGGCAATTAAGTCAAAGAAGCTGACTCCGAGATTTGTTGGACCTTATGAGATTCTGGAGAGAGTTGGACCTTTGGCGTACAGGATTGCTTTGCCTCCACACTTGTCTAGGCTTCATGGTGTATTTCATGTTTCGCAGCTGAGAAAGTACGTTCATGATCCCTCTTATGTGGTAGCAGTTGACGATTTGCCCTTGAAGGAGAATCTTACTTTTGAGGTGCTTCCAATCAGAATTGAGGATAGGCAGATAAAGCAACTCAGGGGTAAGGAAATTCCACTGGTAAAGGTGATTTGGAGTAGAAACAATGTGGAGGAGGCTACTTGGTAGTTGGAAAGCAAGATCAGACAATCTCATCCACACTTGTTCGATGACAACTGAATTTCGAGGACGAAATTCTGGTAAGTGGGAGAGTATTGTAACATCCCAAACTTGATTTATAGTGTAAACTATGTTTTGATAGTCTTAGAATAGAAACAAATATGATATGAGTTAGAAATTGGCCGATTAGGCATGCAAATTCAAGTTTAAAACATAAGACTTTGGGGAATAAGAATAACAAGATTGGTAGTTTAGAATACTAATTCCACCGTTGGATGTGAAGTAGGATAGGTGAGGAAGCTTGTGTTAAAATTTGAGGAAGATCCAACGGGTAACGAAGAAGTTATGGCCGTTCAAAGTCGGGGTGCTGCAAACTCTGCAACTTAATCGATTAAGCTGCAGCTTAATCGATTAAGTCCAGAAAATTTGAAAATGCATAGTCGATTACTAATCGATTAAGGGACTGTGCAGTGGAAAAAAATAAAAGCGATTCACGTGTGTTCTTGCCACAAATTCGAACTCTCTCTCTCCTAGGGCACTAATTCACTCACTCTAATTGATCAATCCTCAAGAGAATCACACCAAGTCCATCCCCAAGTCCTTCCTTGTTGCTCCAAGTAAGTGATTGTTTATTTTGTTCTTCTCTTTCTCTCCTTAGAATTCGAGTTCCTCTCTCTCCCTCTCCCTCCCATGAAGCTTTAGTCATAAACATAGAGAAACCTTGATGTGGTCACGATTTTCCCTCAAGATTTGTGGGTAAAAGCTTAATAAATTGTCTCTTTATTTTATTGATTTTAGGTTCCTCCCTCTCTTTTGGTTGGTGGCTCTTACTCAAGTGTGCTCCAAGCACAAATTCTCTCTCTAACTCTAAGGACTTGAGGTAAGGGAGTGGTTATAGTGAGCATGGTTTGTTCTAGGGAATAGGTTCAAATTAGTTCATAAGAGCTTGCTAGGATTTATATGTTATTTTGGTGTTATTAAATCCCTAGGATTATGAACGAATAGAGTAGTTTAATTTAATTAAAGACATAAAAAGTAAACTTTGAGAATGCATAGAAATTGGTATGTATTAATGCTAAATGCTCTTTGTATTAACTGTTGATTGAATTGGTGAATATCTATTGATGTGAGTAATTGATCTAATTTGTGAGTTATTTGGAATATATGTGGATTTTGTTGGAAAACTACACTCGGTGGGTGAAATAACTAGGAACACTAGGAGAACACCTAGAAGGGGGGTGTTATATAGGTGTTAAAGAAACTTTGAAAGATTTTCAAGATTTTCGCAAAAAAAAAACAAATCTAAACGATTAAAATCAATGAAAATCAATCAATTAACAAATATTATATCAGAGATTAAGCGGAAACAATCAACACCAATATTCTTATTGATTAACCTAGGTTATGAAAATGATTTTCCCTTTATCAATTTTGCACAATAAAGATTCAATTCAATCAAATATAGAAAAATCACTTTTTCTAGGTTTTCAATCAAGAACACAATTAAAGACTTGAATTGTAAAGAGTTAAGAGTTTAGAGATACGACACAGTGATTTATCCTGGTTCACTTTCATTCACTTGAAAGCTACTCCAGTTCCCTCTTCAACCCAGAGAGATTCTTCACTATGAGGAATTAGAGTTTCTCAAATTACAAGTAAATGCCTCACAAGACTCCCTTCTTGCTAGCCTACAAAGGATACCACACCCTTGCCTTGTAACCCTATTGATATCTAATCTAACCTCTTCTCTTTTGCTTGCCGATACCCACAACAAGTCTTCCAATTGCTTGCTTCACTCACAAGACTTCCAATTGCTTGTTCTTCAACAAGGCTTCCAAGTGCTTGATGAAATGCCTCACCAAGGCTTCCAAATAACTTTGCTCGATTCCACAAAATCAAGGCTTCCAATGTTGTAGAATGTTTTCCTCTTGCAATTATTACAACTCAAATAAAAACAAAATAACAATCCTATGAATCTCTTTCAAAAGCTATGAAAAGATCAACATGAGAGATTCAAGGTTCTTGATCAAAGAATATGAAAATGAGAAATTTGATCTTGAGAGAATGAGAGAGAATAGAGTGGCTTTGATTCTTTGTAAAATGTGTATCAAAATGATTCTCATTGATAGAAATGATTAGGAAAAGGTTTATATAGAATACCCAAAAGTTGAAGCAACTTAGAATAGAATTTGAGAAATGAAAAACTCATTTAAAAACAGTTACAGCTCGTGTTACTCGAATAACAAAGTCACTACTCGAGTAACAAGTGTAAAAATTTGTTCACTACTCGAGTATTTAAGTTTCTACTCGAGTATTTACGCAAGTCTGAATAATTCTACTCGAGTAATCAACCCCTTAATCGAGTAATTGCGCAAGTCTGCAAAATTCTACTAGAGTAATCAAGTGGCTAATCGAGTAGTCAGTTCAAAAAACACTTAAAACTTGTTTTCTCAAAAACTAAACCTTTTCTTTCAAACCTTTAAGCCACCTATTGATTTTAGGCAAAGTGAATACTCAAAATATGATATAATCATGCATTCAAAAGAGATTCACTACCCTCTAATGACTCTACCCAAACTCATAAACTAAAAGACTTGTGAGGCAAAAGATAAAACAATAAAACACAAACTACCAAACTAAGTCTTCATGAGTTGGCTCTCTCTACATCACTTGATGTTTGTTGTTGCTTGTTGAGCTTGAACTTGATCAACACATTTAAGCTTGTTCAAAACCTTTTGGCATTTATCAAAACATTCTTCATGGATCTTACAATCTCCCCCTTTTTGAAAATGACAAACATGTTTTGAAATCGTTTGAAGTTCATTTAAGTTGTTAATGCTTGAACCATTTGATCACTTGGTGAGACTCTTGCTCCCCCTCAATTAATGCTTTTGACATTTGAAATCTAATTGAGTAAGCTTGATTCTCTCCCTATCTTCAACAACTTTGCTCAACCTACATAAAAACAACAAAACAACCTTTCTCCAAACTTACCATTTAAAAATTTTTCCCTTTGTTTCAAAACATCATATTTCTCCCCCTTTGGCATTATCAAAAAGAAATATATACCAATTGAAATATAAGATCTAAGCCAAAATAGAAGAAATATAACCAAAGCATGGATAGAATAACACCAATATGTAGAATTTTCTCCTTAATACCAATTGAAGTAGCAAATGAATGAATATCACATGAAAGTCCTTTTGCTCTTCAATCATACCTACAAAAACAATCATGCTTTGCTTTTTGGTATCCAAATGGTTTTGGATCCATTTTTCTTAGTGTAGGGACTCTCACCCTTTTTCACCCAAACAAAATCTCCTTTAGGTATACCATGCACTTTAACATAACATACATTTGAAGTATGTCCATGAGTACCACAATAGAAACATGTTGGTGCATTTGAAAAATCAACCTTTGAAAAATCAACAACATTTCTATGAGATTTACTCTTAGCATTAGTATAACCCAAACCAAACTTGTTTGAATTTTCTCTTTGAAAATTTAACAATGTTCGCAATCTAATATCACCATTTGAGAAACTTGCAAGCTTAATTTTCAAAATAGCATTTTCATCTTTGAGCAACTTGCAATTCTCACAATCAACCACAATATTCACTCTACTAACACAATCACAAGAAGAACTAGCATATATAAGATCAAGGGTTTCATTTTCAAGATTAAGCTCATCAACTTGTTTTTGAAGTTTTAAAATCTCTTGTTGATGTTCCTCAATGAGCTTCTTCCTATCAATATTTTTCTTAGCTAATTTCTTGAGATGATCATGCATTTCTTCATAAGCATTATATAACATTTCATAATTTGAAGAAATTTCGGATTTAGTAAGACTTACATCGCTTTCGTCACTTTGTTCACTTGATTCATCATTTGAACTTTCCTCTTCATGTACTTGAGCTATCAAGTTGAGACAAGCGGCATGTTCATCATCCGAAGAACTACTAGTTGTGCTTTTCTTGTCTTGTTCATCATCACTATTCCAAACTATGTATGCCCTTTTGTGTTTTGCATTTTTCTTCTCTTTCTCCTTCTTCTTGAGATACTTAGAGCATGAGTACTTGAGATGACCGGGCTTTCCACATTCATGGAAAACTACACCTTCTTTTGAAGTCTTGGTCTTGTAGTGTGGGGGATCCTTCTCTTTACTTTTGTCCTCGTTCAACCTTCCTTTTCTCCTTAGAATCTTATTGAACTTTCTTAGTAGAAGCTTCATCTCCTCTTCATCAATATCCGAATCGTAATCTTCATTATCATCATCATCGGAACTCTCTTCTTTTTTATATGACCTTTGAGCTTTAAGAGCAATCCCTTTTCTTTCTTTGTTCTTGTCCGATTCTTCATGCAAATGCAAACGTTCAAGCTCCATTTCATGTTCTTGTAACTTTCCGAAAAGTGTTGCTAAGTCCATTGTGTCCAAGTCCTTTGATTCAACAATTGCGGTAACCTTAGGTTGCCATTCCCTACTTAGACATCTTAAAACTTTGTTAACAGGTTCACAATTCACGAAAGTTTTACCAAGAGCAATGAGATGATTAACAATATGAGTAAAACGTTTTTGCATAAAACATATAGATTCATTAGGCAACATACGAAACAATTCATATTCATGCATCAAAGAATTCAATCTAGCACGCCTAACTTCACTAGTGCCTTCATGTGTGACTTGCAAGGTGTCCCACATATCTTTGGCATCTTTACATTGGGAGACTCTAAAGAACTCATCATAAGATAGAGCGGAGGTGATGATATTTTTTGCTTTTAAATCATATTGAATTTTTCTTTTATCATCATCGGTCCACTTATCTTTGGGAGTTAGTGTAAGCACACCTTCTACATCTTTTGAGGGAATATGAGGACCATTTTCAATGGCTTCCCAAATGTTCACATCTATAGCTTCTATAAAGATTCTCATCCTAATTTTCCAATAACCATAACCTTCTCCACCAAACATAGGAGGGCGATTAATTGAAGCACCTTCACCACCAAAAGGATTCGTAGAACCCATTGTAGTTTCCTTAAGGATCTTTAACGAAAAAGCTTTATGCTCGTGTCTTTCGACCGAGCTCTGATACCACTTGTTGGAAAACTACACTCGGTGGGTGAAATAACTAGGAACACTAGGAGAACACCTAGAAGGGGGGGTTGAATAGGTGTTAAAGAAACTTTGAAAGATTTTCAAGATTTTCGCAAAAAAAAAACAAATCTAAACGATTAAAATCAATGAAAATCAATCAATTAACAAATATTATATCAGAGATTAAGCGGAAACAATCAACACCAATATTCTTATTGATTAACCTAGGTTATGAAAATGATTTTCCCTTTATCAATTTTGCACAATAAAGATTCAATTCAATCAAATATAGAAAAATCACTTTTTCTAGGTTTTCAATCAAGAACACAATTAAAGACTTGAATTGTAAAGAGTTAAGAGTTTAGAGATACGACACCGTGATTTATCCTGGTTCACTTTCATTCACTTGAAAGCTACTCCAGTCCCCTCTTCAACCAAGAGAGATTCTTCACTATGAGGAATTAGAGTTTCTCAAATTACAAGTAAATGCCTCACAAGACTCCCTTCTTGCTAGCCTACAAAGGATACCACACCCTTGCCTTGTAACCCTATTGATATCTAATCTAACCTCTTCTCTTTTGCTTGCCGATACCCACAACAAGTCTTCCAATTGCTTGCTTCACTCACAAGACTTCCAATTGCTTGTTCTTCAACAAGGCTTCCAAGTGCTTGATGAAATGCCTCACCAAGGCTTCCAAATAACTTTGCTTGATTCCACAAAATCAAGGCTTCCAATGTTGTAGAATGTTTGCCTCTTGCAATGATTACAACTCAAATAAAAACAAAATAACAATCCTATGAATCTCTTTCAAAAGCTATGAAAAGATCAACATGAGAGATTCAAGGTTCTTGATCAAAGAATATGAAAATGAGAAATTTGATCTTGAGAGAATGAGAGAGAATAGAGTGGCTTTGATTCTTTGTAAAATGTGTATCAAAATGATTCTCATTGATAGAAATGATTAGGAAAAGGTTTATATAAAATACCCAAAAGTTGAAGCAACTTAGAATAGAATTTGAGAAATGAAAAACTCATTTAAAAACAGTTACAGCTCGTGTTACTCGAGTAACAAAGTCACTACTCGAGTAACAAGTGTAAAACTTTGTTCACTACTCGAGTATTTAAGTTTCTACTCGAGTATTTAAGCAAGGCTGAATAATTCTACTCGAGTAATCAACCCCTTAATCGAGTAATTGCGCAAGTCTGCAAAATTCTACTCGAGTAATCAAGTGGCTAATCGAGTAGTCATTTCAAAAAACACTTAAAACTTGTTTTCTCAAAAACTAAACCTTTTCTTTCAAACCTTTAAGCCACCTATTGATTTTAGGCAAAGTGAATACTCAAAATATGATATAATCATGCATTTAAAAGAGATTCACTACCCTCTAATGACTCTACCCAAACTCATAAACTAAAAGACTTGTGAGGCAAAAGATAAAACAATAAAACACAAACTACCAAACTAAGTCTTCATGAGTTGGCTCTCTCTACATCACTTGATGTTTGTTGTTGCTTGTTGAGCTTGAACTTGATCAACACATTTAAGCTTGTTCAAAACCTTTTGTAGCTTGTTCAAAACCTTTTGGCATTTATCAAAACATTCTTCATGGATCTTACAGATTTTACTTTTATGTGATAATGCAAGTAATGTGGCCAATGATTCTAAGTGAGATAATTGTTTTGAATTTTAAATAAATGAAATTATAAAAATGATATAAGTTGCAACTATGATTGATCCTTGGGATACACCGACCCATTAGGTGCCCCGTTAGGTGACAAGTTACCCATTAGGCACAAGTTACCCAATCCAGGTGAAAGTTACCTATTAGGTCCCGTAAATGCCCCATTAGGCGGGTGTATCCAATGGATCAATCATGCTGCACAATAATAATAGTTTTGAAAAGAGAAAATGTGAATGTGATGGTAAAAGAGTTGAGATGTTGCTTTTAGTCCTAATGGGTGTCAATCGTGGCCTAATAGGTGGCAAGTTACCTGGATTGGGTGAAAGTCCTAGTGGGTGTGAAATGCCCTAACAGGTGCGCTAATCCCTAATGGTAAAGAAAAGAGAAAATGATTTAAAAGATGATGAGATGTGTGTATGTTGTCCTCTGACCGTGAGGAGACATACGATGTTATTTGGGTATGTTAGCCTCTGATTGTGAGGTGACATACGGTGTATGATTTCGAAAGAGTGTATGACTTATGGTTATGAGTTGAAAACTGATAATATGAGTAAGTGAAGGTAATGAAAATGGAAATAAAAAGATGGAAGGTGAAACAAAATGATAAGAAATGAGAAATATAAATGAAATCTGAAATGGATTGTCAAATTGTGAATGCATGATAATTGCCTGTGAATGAATTGTGCTATATGACCTAATTGATAATTGTGTCTGGCTTAGTGGGTAATTATGTCTAATGAGAAACTGCTTTCCTATTTCATGTGCAATGCTCACTCCCTTACTATTCTTTACAGGTACAGAGATTGAGATTGCACAGCCCCCGGCCGAGCAGGTGCACTCTCCCTCCCAGGGAGAGTAGGGTTATGGGGATTAGATACTTTTATTTTGACCTAAGCCTCCGTATATTTGGATGTGTATGTGTTGTATAGGTTTTTTTTGAGTGAGGCTTAAGGTAGTTTCTTTTGTGCATGGTTATGATTCATTTTTGGGCATAGTTGTTGTTATGGTCTCTTGATTTACATACTTTGCATTTTTTTGCTGTCACTCTAACAAACTGATGCTGATGTTTTACACTTGAGCCCATGGGGAAACTATGCGATGCATATATATTTATATTTGAGCCCTGCTGGCTCCTGTTGATATTATATAAATGTGTTTATCAGGTTAAAGATTTAGAAAAGTCCGAAAAACAAACGAAACTCCGTCCGTTTGACGGTTGATTTTCATAATTTAAAAAGGAATTTTTAAGCTCATACTTTAATACAAGGGGAATTAAGGGTAATTATTCTTAGGGTGTTACACCGACCTCGCGGCAACAGGGATGAAAAAGGAGGAAGAGCAGACCAGGGAGACTGAGGTCGCTCTCACGTCGGCCAACAAGAGGATCGCCGACGACCGTACATCACTAAGTATGATTCTTACACCCCCCTGACGGTCCCGAGGTCTCATGTCTGGAGAGAGACCATGCAGACCGAACTCAGGAGTGTACCTCGGCCCCCTTTTCTCAGAAATCAAAACTATGTCAGTGATAAATCCAAGTATTGCAACTTCCATGACGGGTACGACCACCATACCGATCAGTGCACTTGGCTGCGGGATGTCATTGAGGATATGGTGAGAAGGGGCAAACTGCAGCAGTATGTGCGCGAAGCGGTGGAAAGACGGGGCCGAAGAAGGTCTCGCAGCCCAGACAACGATAAAGGAAAAGCCAAAGCCGACCCGTCCCCTGAGAAGAAGGAAGAAGAACCACAACGAGTAAACATGGTTGTGGTACAAGATCTAGACAAGTCACCGGAAAACTTCCGAGTTGAAAATATCTCGGGAGGTTTCGCCGGTGGCGGAGAAAGGAGGGCGGAGAGGAAAAGGTACGTCAACCAAGTTCTCGCTGTCCATCACAAACCTGTTTACAAAAAGCCATCTCGGAATGTTCCCATTGTTTTTTCTGACCAAGATATGGAAGACGTCATCCCAGATCACAACGATCCTATGGTGATAAAGGCGTTAATTGGCAATTTTGAGGTCACCCGAGTCTTTGTTGACCAAGGAAGCTCGGCTGACATTCTCTTTTTTCATACTTTCCAAGCATTGAAGCTGAGGTCTGCTGACCTCGTAGGATTCGAAGGTAATCTCATCAGCTTCACAGGTGAGGCAATCCGCCCCTTTGGGAGCCATTCATCTCCTGGTGACCCTAGGCAACCAGCCTTCGGCCCGAACGGAGATCATCAAATTTTTAGTGGTTGACTCTGACTCCCCGTATAATGTAATACTGGGACGAACCTACCTACAAGCTTTTGGGGCAGTGGTTTCGACAGTACACTTGGCAATGAAATTCGTCGAATCAGACGACAAGGTTGTTACGGTCAATGCTGACCAGGTGAAAGCCCGGCTCTGCTACAATGCGAGCCTACGGGAGGTAAAAAAGAAGAAGAAAGAGTTCACTGATCTGACATTATCCAAGGGAAGAGTCTTATTGGCCGAGGTTCAGTTCGAACGAGATATTCATAGGTCCTCTCCTCATGAAGAGTGGGTGGTAATTCCCCCCTTCACCTCTGCCCCAAGCAAAGATGTTACCATGAATGCCATCCTTCCCCAAAAAATCCAAGATGCAGTTAAAGGAAATCTCCTTTCTTTTTCAGTCCTCCCCAACCCCCCACAGTGGGAGAATTTTCTCATTTATCTAACTGTCAATAACCCTGCCCTCCGCTCGGTACATCTCCGAATTGAGAGCCGAAGTAAACTTCTTACCCATTTCTCTAGCCGAGCTTTTCAAATCCCCAAGCTCCGGTGCTTCAAGCTGAAAAAGCTCCCACTTTGCAACATTACCAACAATCTCGGCAGCCTCTTCTATCAGTTCACCTCGGATGACCACCACGAGGCAGAAGAAATCCGAGAAGCTGCTCCTGGTCAAAGGAAGATAGCAATGGAAGAGCCTGTCGACCAAGACAAGAAAGCAGCGCAACCCGGGTTGTCCGAGTCTGATCACCTCGCGCCCCGAGGAGCAGACATCGATCTTAACGGCCGGAAAAACGGGAAATGAGCCCAAAATCGGTAAGCCCCAACAGAGGCGTTCTGGAAACATACTCTGGGAAATTACCGAGCTCAAGGATACCCAAAACTTGACAACACTGAGAACCTGTTTCAAATAGGTTTACCTCAGATATCATTGGTAGTCATCAGCATCCTCATCTGGAAAATTCAAATTCAAGCTCATTTTAAATTTCGCTTCCTTTAAATTCTGTTCATGTTTTTACATTCCCATTGTGAGATATTAACTCTTCCAAAAAGCAATGTACTCATGACTACAATTAATGAAAAGTACAAACTTGCTCATACTCAAGTGCCACAGTTTTATATACGTACGTACTAGCTTCTCATTTAGTACTAGCCACCTAAATGTTGCATGGCGCTATGCACAACCAACGTCTCCTAGATAAGATCGGCTCATATGCACAGTGTACAAGGGACACCCGATAAAGAACAGACTGCTGTGAAATGTTTCCACATATCTTCACTCAGCACTCTCTTTTACATCGGGGCCGAGGACACCCACCTCGGCTAAGGTGGGTAGATCCGAGTTCCCTACCGTATGCACTTATATTCAGTACCTTTATTCAGAGGAAAACTTATAAGATTACTGCACTCACTGAGTCATCCGAGTTCGTCCGAGTTATTAATACGAGGTTTTAAACACCAATGTTTTGGGAACAAGTTTTTTAGGTCCGGACAGGCCGAAATACAACAAGTTGGTAAAGGACTTGTATTCTCAAAAGTAGTTTTACTTAGAAACGACCTCGGACGCAGCATATTCGGGTGACCACCTAACCAATCGCAATTCGGGTCCGAGGTCGAACAAATAAACATGCAAAGAGTTGGTAAAGAAAAACTCGCGTTCGTGCAACAAGTTAAAGAAAAGGCTTGCATAACTCCGACCTCGGACATAGTACATATGCAACGAGTTAGAATAAAAACTTGCATAAATATAACATGCAATAGGTTAAAATTAGAAAGGACTTGCATGGAAATAAAATGTTATACACAATAAAGCAAAATATAACCCAACGTTGTCAAACATGTTACAAAAAAGAACATAGACAAATCATAAGCTGCCCAGCATAAGGGACTTACGCTGCCTCATCCTCGACATCAGAAAGGACAACCGAGCGCGGGTCGAACTCCTCATCCATTTTCTCAACCAAAGGGTTGGGCAGATTCTCTTCAGGCTGGTCCAGGTCAACCTCGGCCCCTCCCCTGTCATAATCAACCATCTTTCCATCTTCCACTCCGAACCCGACAGATGCGTCGACATACCGAATTCGGAGCCCCTGGTTCATATGAAGAATCTGCTCAACCGCACTGGTGAAAACCTTGCTTGCCACCCTTTCAAGGTCGAAGTTCGACTCAGATGCTGCCACCTTATGCTTAAGAGCTTGAGCAGCCCTCTTCTTCAGCAAATTCCTAACTTTTTCCACCTCGGCAAGGCCCTCCTGCCGACCAGCCTCCTTAGCATCTGCTTTGGCTTGGGCCAAATCTTCTTCATGTCTTTTTTGAAGCTCCTCCATCTGTCGGCGGTGCTCCTTCTCAGCCTCGGATAACTTTTGTTCGGCTGATCTTTTGCCACTCTTCAGTCCTCCACCTCGGCCGCCATAGCCGACCGAGCCTTTTTCTTAGCAGGCGAAACACCATCCGCCACATCATCAGCCACTTCGGCCAGCACGTTAAACATGGTCGTGGCCCTTTTCAATTGGCAAGCCATCTCTTCAGCTTTTTTCTTCCACTCGGCACCCGACATCTTGACAAGTGTATCTTTCAGTGAAGGTTTGGCAAGGGTAGTCGGCAGCCTTGGTCGAGTTCCAGTGCCTGAAGGTGGCGTATCCGCAACAATGGCTACCTCGGCACTTGGACTAGGCGATGCAGAAGGAGGTGGGGCAATGATGACGGCAGGTGGGGTAGGATGGAGTGGACCAGAGTCGGCCGAGAGCGTATCAGTGGAAACCTCGGACGACACGGCATCAGCTGAAGCAGCCTCGGACTTCTTCTTCCTCCGAGCTTCTAAAGCAGCTTTCAGCGCTCTGGAGGACATCTCTGACCAATGTTCTTCTGCAAAAAAAAAAAAGAAAAAAAAAGAAAAAAAAAGGACAAGGAAAAATTAGTAAGAGAATTGAAAGAAAATGTACAAGTTCAAGAGCAAAAGTAACTACCAATTTTCGTCAAGACTTCGTTGTCAGGACACTTCATGAAAACTCCAACATCAAGTTGGAATTTCCGAGCACGATATTCGGTCTGAAAATGGTGGGCCGTTACGGACTCGTCGGCATCCAAGGTTACACCCGACCACCTTTGCGGCGTGCTAGTATGGCGATTAAAGAACTCGGGGGTCCACTCCAAAGGGAACTTCGGTCCCGTCTCGGACCGAAACCAAGGTAGCCCCATTCCAACGTACTTGTATTTAAAAAATCTGGGTTTAAAATGTTTCCACGATTCGGAGAACATGCCGAACAGCCCACAGTGAGCTCGGGCCTTAGCCGACACCCAAAGACGACCAGTGACCCCGTCCTTATTGCTGACGAACGGGTTGTACATCCACAAAAACAGCCAAACAGTGCATACCAAATTTCTGGCCCCGCAGTACTTTTGGAATGCTCGGAGAAACGACCAAGTGTTGGGATGAAGTTGGGAAGGAGCTAGTCCGAGCTCGTTTAACACCCTCATTTCCAGGTCGGTGAACAGGAGGGTCACGCCGAGATTATGAATAAAAACGGCATAAAAGAAGAAGGAATTATTGTCAGTCCGGCTGCATATCCTGTCATTTGCCGAACAGGGGAGTACTTCGTAAGAAGTCCCGGTGGTGTCCCCTTGGCAAGGCAGCACGGCCCTCCTTACCTCGACAAGCTTGTCCTCGGAGCAAAGGCTGGTCTGGACTCCTTTGGGCTCCACGTCAACCCACTCATATTGATCGGCATCGAAAGGCGCAAGGTAAAGTTCAGGTCGACTGACGCACTTCCTGAGCGGCATGGTACCTGTGGAAGAACAGGGGAGCTCGGTATTAGTCTTACGGGTTACGAAAAATAACCCCCCTAGAAAACCCCCTCGAAGTCGTTCCGAGGGGCGAGCATCTCCCCTCTACCACAGGTACCCCTCGTTCGTACATTCCCTCCTTCTCCATCCTCTCGAAATCGGCACGCTCCCTAACGTCAACAAACTCGGCCCAGGCGTATTGCCGTATCCACTCCCTCTTCTCCTCCCAATTTCGAGGACAAACTACCTCAACGGGATCAACCTCTAGAACCCGCCTCTCGTATTTCTGCCTATACTCCCTTTGGCGACGGAGCGCCTCGTCTACCTCCGTGGAGGAATAGGACGAGGAGGAAGAGCCGTCCTCCTCCTCACTACTGCTAGATGACAGGGAGACTACCCCAGCCCATTTCCTAAACCACTCCCTACTCATACTGAACCCAATCTAGTCCTTTGGTTTTCTGAAAAATAAACAAAAAACATGAATCAAAAACTCTCTAAATATCTCAAAACAAGCCTAACCCAAAGAAGGCTAAAACCCCAGGAATGACCCCCAGAATCAAAACACCCAAATCCAGAAAAACCTCAAACCCCAGCATTATTCCCCAAAATCAAAACCACAAAACCTAAGAAAAAACCCCACCGCCATGAAAATAGAAACAGAAAACAAGGAATACTAACCCCCCACCGTGTAAATCGTGAAGCAGTAAAGAAAGAAGAGAAGGCAATGTCGAAGTTGAAGAAAAGGGAAAATAAGCATACCTGATGAATATAAACTTCGAGGAGAGAGCTTGCAAGATCAAACAAGATTCACTGTCGAGGGTTTGGAGAGAAGAAAGTGCGGCAGAAAAACGGGATAATTTGATGTTGAAGAGAAGAAAGAAGAAATTACAGAGCAGATTCGACAAGAAGTCCTGGAAGTGGTGCGGCTTCAAACGGTTTCAAGTGGAGAGGGGAGCGGTTTCAAAGAGGGAGTATCTGGTAGAAGGAGAGAAGGCAATAGTATTGAGAGAGAATGATTGATAGAGAGAGAAGGAGAAGCGGTTTTCTGGGGTAGAGGGGGAAGAGAAACCGTTTTCCCCCTCAAATTTGAAGTTTGGGCCTAGCCCAAAAGGCCCAACCCAGCGTGCAGCCACACATACTAGGACACGTGGCGCACAGCAGCAGAAATAATGGACCTCGAGCAACGTCACAATGATGGTGACGCTTCGTAGGTCGCGATTTCTGACACGTGTCAGATTCGGTAAAAGCAAACGTCACTTCGGTGCTGGCGAGTAGACAGCTGTCAAACCTGCTCCGTCATACCGAAAGGACATCAGAGACAGCTGGATCCAACTTATCGGCAACTTATCGTCCGAACTCCCTAGAACCTCGGAACAAGGCTCAGATGGCCTTGACCGAGATGGGGGGCTTATGTGGTGAATTTGGCCCTTATGTGGTGGATTTGGGAGAAGGAACTAAACCAGAACCTCGGAACAAGGCTCAAATAGCCTTGACCGAGCTGGGGGGCTTATGTGGTGGACTTGGCCTAGCCGAGGTCCTCAGAACCACTGACCAAGACCTAAGGACCCTTCATGAAGCCTTCTGAACGCTTGGCCGAGCTCAAAGCTCAACGGTCGAACAGACGCCAGATACAGGCCGACCTCGTGCTCCAACTCAGGTCTGACGTCCAAGTCCGACACCTTCCCAAATCCGACACCAAGGACATGATGACATCTTCCCTTCTTATCCACAAGGACAACTCACCACCTTATCCGCAAGGACAGCTCATCCACTCATAGCTCAATACAGGCTGGCCCTACTTGGGCCTAAAGCAAGCCCATTAGGGCAACCAGCTCCCCCCTATAAGTATCTCCGTACTACATGGGGCTCAGGTACGTCCTCTAACCCTAATTATCACCCTCACACACCAGTGATTAGGGTTACTTCCTGGCTCTCTTCCTTAGCCACTTGAGGACTCCCACCAAACATCACATATCAACCCTAAACAGAGGCTCCTTTGAAGGTCTTTTCCTACCCTTGGAGGACCTCACCATCTAGGACATCACAGGTTGGGCCTCTTGGGTCAGGCCCATAATTCGAAAGTGGAGGGAAAATGGTTTATCTTCTCCTACTTTGACAAAACTGTTCCTCTTTCTTTCTCTACCAAACAGTTACTCTTTCACCCCCTCGTACAGATTTCCCTCTTTCTTGCCTCGCTTCTCTTTCTCTCTGCCCTCAAAGCTATTCTCTCTTCTTCATTCGAAACTGCTTCTTGGAACTTTGTTCTTCTTTGCCTTTTACAGCAGGAGATCCATATCGAGCAATTCCCTTCTTCCATTTCATCCTTCACATTCGTATATTCAAGGTACTTCCTTGCTTCATCTTTTTCATTTTTGCTTTTCCTTTTCTCTGTACCGGTTTGCATGGGAGAAATTTAGGATTTTTGGGTTTTGAATTCTTATGGCTTTGTTCCTATGGTGATGAGTGGTTTTAACGGGGTTTGGGTTCGCAATTTTGGGGGATGAATTTTCTGGCTTTTAGTACTTCTGGAATTTTGGGTTTTGGGGTCTTGTTGGAGGATTTTTGATTTGTGTTTTTGTGTTTTTTGTTTTCAGAAAATCAAAGGAGTAGGTTGGGTTCAGTATGAGTAGGGATTGGTTTAGGAAATGGGCTGGGGCAGTGTCCCTGTCATCAAGCAGTAGTGAGGAGGAGGACGGCTCCTCCTCCTCGTCCTGCTCCTCCACGGAGGCAGACGAGGCGATCCGTCGCCGGAGGGAATATAGGCGGAAATATGAGAGACAAATCCTGGAGGTTGATCCCGTTGAGGTCGTTTATCCTCGGGATTCTGGAGAGAAGAGGGAATGGATAAGGCAGTATGCTTGGGCCGAGTTCGTTGATGGTACAGAGCGTGCCGACTTCGAGAGGATGGAGAAAGAGAGGATGTACGACCAGGGGGTACCTGTGATAGAGGGGAGATGCTCGCCCCTTGGAACAACCTCGAGGGGGTTTTCAGGTGGGTTGTTCTTTGTAACCCGAAAGACTAACATCGAGCTCCCCTGTTCTTCCACAGGTACCATGCCACCCAGAAAGTGCGTTAACCGCCCTGAGCTGTATCCAGCGCCCTTCGACGCCGATCAATACCAATGGGTCGACGTGGAACCTAAAGGAGTCCAGTCTAGCTTGAGCTCCGACGACAAGCTTGTGGGAGTGAAAAGGGCCGTGCTACCCTGTTCGGGAGATGCCGCTGGTACTTCTTACGAAGTACTTCCCTGTTCGGCGAATGATAGGATATGTAGCCGGACTGATAACAATTCCTTCTTCTTCTATGCTGATCTTATTCATAACCTCGGCGTGACGCTGCCGTTTACTGACCTGGAGATGCGGGTTCTGAATGAGCTCGGGTTGGCGCCGTCACAGCTTCATCCTAACACTTGGTCATTTTTAAGGGCATTTCAGAAGTACTGTGGGGCCAAGGGGTTAGTCTGTATAGTTTGACTCTTTTTGTGGATGTACAACCCGTTCGTTGTTAATAAGGACGGGATTACTGGTCGGCTTTGGGTATCGGCTAAGGCCCGAGCTCATTGCGGGTTATTCGAGATGTTCTCCGAGTCTTGGAAACATTTTAAACCAAGATTCTTTAAGTACAAATATGTTGGAGCGGGGCTTCCTTGGTTTCGGTCCGAGACGGGTCCGAGGTTTCCTTTGGAGTGGACCCAAGAGTTTTTCACACGTCATATCAACACGCCGCAAAGGTGGTCGGGCGCGACCCTTGATGCCGATGAGGCCGTGACAACCCACCATTTTCAAACCGAATATCGTGCTCGGAAATCCCAGCTTGATATTGGAATTTTCATGAAGTGTCCTGACAACGAAGTCTTGACCAAAATTGGTAGTTAGCTTTTACTCTTGTACTTGTACCTTTTCTTTCAATTCTCTTACTGATATTTCTTTTGTTCCTTTGGTTGTAGAAGAATACTGGTCAGACATGTCGTCCAAGGCACTGAGGGCTTCACTGGAAGCTCGCAAGAAGAAGAAGTCTGAGGTTCCTACTGAAGCCGTGTCTGCCGAGGTTTCCGCAGATACAACCTCGACCGATTCTGGTCCCCTCAATCCTACTCCTCCAGCTGTAATCATCGCTCCACCTCCTCCTCAATCCCCGAGTCCCAGTGCCGAGCTGGTCATTGCTGCGGATACTCCAGTTCCGAAGAGGGGGACCGATAACCTCCCCAGGCCGCCGACCACCCTCGCCAGCCCTTCGGTTAAGGAAGCTATTATCAGGATGTCGGGAGCCGAGTGGAAGAAGAAGGCCGAAGAGATGGCTTGTCAAATGAAAAGGGCTACCACCATGTTTAATATCTTGGCCGAAGTTGCTGATGATGTGGCTGAAGGTGTGTCACCGGCCAAGAAGAAGGCTCGATCCGAGATGGCAGCCGAGGTGGATGGTCTGAAGAATAGTAAGAACTCTGCTGAGCAGAAATTGGCAGAGCTAGAGGAAAAGCACCGCCAGCAGATGGAGGAGCTCCTAAAACAACATGAAGAAGCGTTGGCCCAAGCCAAAACAGAGGCCAAGGAAGCTGGTCGGTAGGAAGGACTGGCCGAGGTAGAGAAGGTGAGGACATTGCTGAAAAGAAGAGCTGCCCAAGCTCTTAAACATAAGGTGGCGGCGTCCGAGGCGGACTTCAACATCGAAAAGGCGAGGAACAAGATCTTTACTGGTGCTATTGAGCAGATCCTTCACCTGAATCCTAGGCTCCGAATTCGAGTGGTCGGTGCGAGTGCCGGGTTCGGGGTGGAGAATGGGAAGATGGTGGACTACGAAAGAAATGGGGCCGAAGTTGATCTTGACCAACCCGAGGAGAAACTTCCGAACCCTTTGGTTGAGAAGATGGATGAGGAGTTCGACCCAAGGTCGGTTGTCCTTTCTGATGTTGAGGATGAAACAGCATAAGTCCCTTATGCTGGGCAGCTTGCAATCTGTCAATGTTTTCTTTTTTTTTTGTAACATGTTTGACAATGTTGGGTTGTATTTTTATTTTCCTAATTGTGTACAACAATTTATTTTTATGCAAGTTCTTTTCATTTTTAACTTGTTGCATGTTTTTTAGGTGCAAGTTTTTCTTCAAACTTGTTGCACGAGTGTGAGTGTATCTGCCACGTTGTATCGGACCTAGGATCCGAGTTATGAACAGTTCGGAGGTTATTGGAAAAACCTGTTCTAACATATGCAAGTGTTTGTGACTTGTTGCAAATTGTAATTTCTATGCAAGTTTTTGTTTCAAGTTGTAGCACTTCGCGCCGTTTCCAAGGTCGTTTCTTATGCAAGTTCTTTGTTTAACTTGTTGCATAACGTGAGTTATTATGAACTCAGATCCGGAAAGTTTTTCCTCTTCCTATTGTACTCCGGATTAATTGGGGCTAAAAGAAACATGATAAGAACATTTAAATATAAATAATGAGGTTAAGCTCGGATGACTCAGTAAGTGCAGTAATCTTATAAGTTTTCCTCTGAAAAGAGGTACTGTATAAGTGCATACGGTAGGGATCTCGGGTCTACCCACCTTAGCCGAGGTGGATGCCCTCGTCCCCGATGTAGAAGAGGTTGCTGAGTGGAGCAATGTTAGAACATTCCACTACAAGCTGTACTTCACCGGGTGTCCCTTGTACACTGTGCATATGAGCCGATCTTATTTAGGAGATGTAGGCTGTGCATAGGGCCATGCAACATTTAGGTGGCTAGTGCTAAATGAGAAGCTAGTACGTACGTATATAAGACTGTAACACTTGAGTAAGGGGCAAGTTTGTATTTCTCATTGATCGTAAAGTTGAGTACATTGCCTTTCTTGGAAATAAAGTGAATATATCACAATGGAGTAGCATCTGAGTAGAACATGATTGGTAGATGTAAAAACATGAACAGAAACTTAAAAAGAAATTTAAACTTAAACTTTTAGTTGGGAATGCCGGTGACTGCAAATGATCTCTGAGGTAAACCTATTTGAAATAGGTTCTCAGTGTTGTAAAGTTCTAGGGGCTCTTGAGTTCGGTTTTTTCGAGGATTTCCCAGAGTATGTTTCCAAAACGCCTCTGTTGGGGACTTCGATTCCGAACACAGTTTCCTCCCCTCTGAATCACATGACTCATGCCTGCTCCTCGGAACGCGAGGTCTCCGAGCTCAAAGATCTGGGTTGTGCTGCTCTGTTGTCTTGGTTGGTTGGCCTCTCCTTTACTAACTTCTTCTGAACCGAGGTGGCTTTTCGGATCTCCTCGACCAGCTTTAGACTCTTTCCAGTTCGGTCTACCTCGGGACAGAGGGCGTTGCAGAAGGGAAATTCTTTTATCTTGAAACACCCGAGCTCAGGGTTTTGAAGAGCTCGGCTTGAGAAGTGGATGAGGATTTTACCTCGGCCCACATTTTGGACCAAAATTGAGTGGAGGGCGGAATTACCCATGACTAGATGAATGAGAAAATATACCCCCTGCTGGGGGCTGGAGAGAACTTGAAGGGAAGAGAGATTTTTCTTAAAGACATCTTGACCTTGTTTGGGGGGATTGCTGCTTACTTGGGATATTGTGCTGAGGTCGGAAGGATTGAAGAAGGTTGCCGACCGCTCCTCTTGCGGGGGGGATCTAAGAACATCTTGCTTGACTTCGGCCAATAGGATTCTACCTTTGGCTAGTATCGGATCGCTGAACTCTTTCTGTTTCCTTTTTCCTTCCCGTAGACTCGCATTGTAGCAGAGTCGGGCTTTCACCTGGTCGGCCTTGACTGAGACGACCTTGTCGTTAGAACCGACGAACTTCATTGCTAAGTGAACTGTTGACACTACTGCTCCAAAAGCCTGAAGGCAGGTTCGTCCCAGTATAACATTGTATGGGGAATCAGAATCAACAACTAAGAACTTGATGATATCCGTTCGGGCCGAAGGCTGCTTGCCTAGGGTCACCGGGAGGTGGATAGCTCCCAGGGGGCGAATTGCCTCCCCCGTGAAGCTGATGAGGTTGCCTTCAAACCCTACGAGTTCGGCTGACCTCAGCTTCAATGCTTGAAAAGTATGAAGAAAGAGAATGTCAGCCGAGCTTCCTTGGTCAACGAAGACTCGAGCGACTTCAAAATTGTCGATTAACGCCGTTATCACCATAGGATCATTGTGATCCGGGATGACGTCTACCATGTCTTGTTCGGAAAAAACAATAGGAACACTCCGAGACGGTTTTTTGTAGACGGGTTTGTGGTAAACAGCCAAGACTTGGTTGATGTACCTTTTCCTTTCTGCCCTCATTTCTCCGCCACCGGCAAAGCCTCCTGAGATAGTTTCTACTCGGAAGTTTTCTGGTGACTTATCCAAGTCTTGAACCATGACCATTTTTACCCGATGTGGTTCTTCTTGTTTCTTCTCCGGAGATGGGTCAGCTTTGGCTTTCCCTTTGTCGTTGTCTGGGCTGCGGGTCCTCGTTCGGCCTTTCCTCTCTACCGCTTCTCGCACATACTGTTGCAACTTTCCCCTTCTCACCATGTCTTCGATCACATCTCGAAGCCAGGTGCATTGATCTGTATGGTGTCCGTATCCATCGTGGAAGTTGCAGTATTTAGACTTGTCCCTGATATTGTTTTGATTTCTGAGAAAAGGAGGCCGGGTTACACTCCTGAGTTCGGTCTGCATGGTCTCTCTCCAGACTTGAGACCTTGGAACCGTCAGGGGGGTGTAAGAATCATACTTAGTGATGTACGGACGTCGGCGGTCTTCTTGCTGACCGAGATTGGAACGTCCTCGGTCTCCTTGATCTGATCTTCCTCCTTTTTCATCCCTGTTTCCGCGAGGGCGACCTCGGGGAAGGGCATTTGGAGCGGCAGCTTGGCTGTTTTTCATCCTACTTGTTTGTCCTTTGGTGAACTCTTCAAGATTGATGTATTTATTTGACCATTGTCTCAGCTCGGCCCTGTCTCTCGGTGGCCTTCCAATCAGTGAGTCTTTGAATCCTCCCTCAGCCAATCCTTGGGTCAAGAGGAGGACGGCCACCTCGGGAGATAGGTGGGGGACCGAGCTGGACTCGGTGTGAAACCTGTGTAAGTAAGCGTGCAGTGTTTCATCCGACTTCTGTGTCACTATTGCTAGAGTGTGGTCAGACCTTGGCTGCACACAGCTGGTAGTGTACCTATTGAGGAATACTTGCTTCATTTCTTTCCAATTGTTGACAGAATTTCTGGGTAACGTTGATAACCAACAGAGGACTGGAGCTTGGAGGGTCATGGAGAAAGCTCGGCACTTGAGCTGATCTCCTCCTCCATGAAAATTAATAGCTCCTTCATAATTCAGGACGTGCTCTTGCGGGTCCATCAGGCCATTATATCTGGAAATGTTGGTTGGTCCGAGATACCCTGGTGGTGGTTGGTAGCTCATGACAGCTGGGGTGAATGGGTGGCCGGGATGTACATCATCTAGATCAGCTTGTTGGTTGTCAAGGGGTGGTGTTTGAGTTAGTTGTGTGATGGTAGTATGAGGTGTTGTAAGCATCTGTGGTGTTAACAGTTGTGGTGATGGCAAGTTTTGGGCTGGGGGTATGGCGTTGCCCCGTTCAGCTGGAAAGGTCAAAGATTGTGGGGGTTCGTTCGAGGCTGGAGCCTGTGGGACGGCTCTTTCAGCCAAACGCTGCATTGTGATTTGCTGTAGATCTGCAATAGCTTTACCTTGCTGTTCTACGATCCTCATTTGTTGTCTCATAAAAGACAAGAGCTCTGCATCTCGAGAGAGTGAAGACTGACGTGAGTGAGAACGATGGGTGGTGCTGATAGAGTGGGCACGTTCTCCGCGGTGGCGGTGCTGTTCTGTGTTGGTTTCTCCGAGCTCAGAGCGTAGTTGCACGCGCCGACCTCCTCCGTCGTGCTGGGCAGGGTTTGTAGTATCTCCAGTGTGGATAGTGTAAGGTCCACTGTGAGTGTGGGTAAACTCTGGGGGTGGTGGGGGAGGTGGCGGTGGAAGTGGTGGTGGAGGTGGTGGTGGCGGGGGAGGAGGTGGAGGTGGTGGAGGAGGTGGTGGTGAGGACCTTTCTGCCCTGTTGGCTTCGAGGTGCACGCGATGGTCCTCAGGTGAAGGCACCCTCCTGGGACGCCCCCTCCCCCTCCTCTGAACTGGTGGAACGTCTGACATGGTAGATTTTGGTGGGGATGAAGTTTCTCTTTTCCCACAGACGACGCCAATGTGATGTCCTAGACGGTGAGGTTCCCCAAGGTTAGGGAGATGAGCCTTAGAGAAGCCTCTGTCTAGGGTTGATGTGTGATGTTTGGTGGGAGTCCTCAGGTGGCTAAGGTAGGAGCCAAAGGGGTAACCCTAATCACTGGTGTGTGAGAGTGACAATTAGGGTTAGAGGACGTACCTGAGCCCCATGTAGTGCGGAGCTACTTATAGGGGAGAGCTGGTTTCCCTAATGGGCTTGCTTGAGGCCCAAGTAGGGCCAGCCTGTAATGAGCTATGAGTGGTGAGCTGTCCTTGTGGATAAGGATAGGAGGAGTTGTCCTTGTGGAGAAGGATTGGAGGAGTTGTCCTTGTGGATAAGGATTGGGGGAGTTGTCCTTGTGGATATGATGGAAAGACGTCATCATGTCCTTGGTGTCGGACTTCAGGGAGGTCGGACCTTGGGGGGTGCATGAGATCGGCCCGTGTCTGTTGTCTGTTCGGTCGTAGAGCTTTGAGCTCGGCCGAGTATGCAGAGGGCTTCTTGATGAGCTCTCAGGTCCTGAGTGAGAGTCGTGTGGAGCTTGGCCAGGTCGAGTCCACCACAAATTTTAATTCTGGAAATTTAATTTTAATTCTGGAAAATTAATTAGTTAAGATCCCAAATGATTATTTTTAAGGGTGTTAGTGATACTTAGTTTGTATGTGCAAATATAATGTAGAAACAAATATAAATGAGTATTTTTGATTGATTAAAGTAATTTAAATAAAAATATTAAGTTGCTGTCCAGAATTTAGAATTAATGAAAAAGTAATGTTTTATTAGAAATAATAGTGTTTTAAAATCTTTGGCATAAGTAGGAATTGTGTATAATTGTTTTGGATTGTTTTACTTGAACTTCTTGAATTAATGCAACTTTTCAGTGGCTGTACAGCAGATGCAATCATTTTATTTAGTTTAATTTTAGTCATTTTATTATAGTAGAAGTTGTAATAAGAATTTAGGAAGAAACGACATGTGTTTTCGATTTTCTGTTTGAGAGAAAATGAATTTTTAAGTTTAGGTATGCATGCTGTCCAAAAACTAGAAGAATGTGAAATGTGTGGTATTTTTGTTATGACTTGTTCTTGAATGATTAAATATGTGAAATTCATGTTAATCTTGAAGTATAAGTGTTTAGGATTAAAAGTGGATTTTTAAAAGTAATTTTAGAATAATTATACGTAAGGTTGTATATGTTTTGAATGAAATGTTGTTTGTACTTGTATAAAAATGTGAAGAATGATTGAAGGATGTTCTTGAAAAAGAAATATTGATTTGATACTGAGTTTAAAGTTTTTTTTAAAAGGTTTCTTTTTAGAAATGATTTATTTTCTAAGTAATTACATGATTTCAAAATTTCAAAGACTTTGAGAAATTAATGTTTTCAAAGGTTATACTTGGGTTAATTAATTTTAAGTTAGTGTGAATATTTATAAAAGTTATTTTGTAAAAAAGATTGGTTTAAAAGGTTCGCAATTGGGGACGGGTAGCGAGACCGAAAATCAAGCCCACGTTAGTTCTTCACACCAAGGTGATAGAGTAGCACCTTTAGACACAATGGCACCATGGTAATCGTTAGAACGATTTCGACCATCTCAAAAGTCGGAATCCGGGTTACAAGTCAAGATACGAGACGACAATTGAGTGTAGGATGTGTTTAGTCGTCCTTCGTTGAGACAGTGACTCTATTTTATTATTTGATATATTTGTGATTATATTATATTATGCTTGCATGAGTATACAAGAAATGTTCTTAAATGATTTTGAGAAATGTTGATGATTATGTTGTAAATGTTCTAAGGAAAATGTATGATTTAGAAATGTTGGAGTTAATGAGAAATGATAGTTATGGGAATGGGAAAGAACCCTTTGAGCAAGTTGTAAGATGTTTGAAAGAGATACGAAATGATTAAGTTTTGACAATATGCGAAAATGAGGTTTATGTACAGTGATGGTGCATCGTGGCACAATGACATTGAAATTATTTCCCTTTGAGTGACTAATCACGTGAATAAGTGTGCCGTGATTACGTCTTGTGGATTCCACTGTACGATGATGATGTTTTGCTGTGGTCCCTTAGAGGTCGAGGCCCGTTAGAAGCGCGACTTAGAATGGGTCGACCAAACTTAGGATTAAGAAAAGTTTCTAAAAGACTAAAAAGACTTAAAAGACTTTAGGACCCAATCCTTTCTAACTATGTTGAGAGTGAAGTAGTGGAGAGGAAAGATACCGTATACTTGGAGGTCGGGCATTCCGCCAAGTGGTGATTGCGATAGGGGAGGGCAATGATGATGATTCGTCAAGAAGCCTAAGAGCACTTCCTAGGTGGAACGATGCTACAGTGATCAAGGGCACCTGCTGGTCGTTGGTCGTAGCGAGGACTACAATGCAAACTAGGGATAGAGTTGTCGCCCCCTTGAGCAAATCCTAGATGGTGTAGAGGGAATCCGAATGGGACTAGAAGCCATCGTTTTTCTGTTATGAACTTATGAATTGATACTTGATTTTATTTTGCTGGCCAACTGGCGTGGTTTCAGCTGGTACGTACCCTTTGGCTTCGATGTCAGCATGGTTAGGACTCCTGTGCATCCCATCTGCTTTCCGAACTAGGACGAGGTTGGATATTGAAGGAGGAGATGTAGCGTGTGTGCTAATTTACCTTTAACCGATAGTTTCCATCCCTAATGTTTCAATTATGATAGACTTATGGAAGTTATAGATGGAATTCTTGAGTAATAATAAGTATGATAAAGATATAAGATTCAATGATAATAATAATGTGATGAGGATATTATGCTTGTGTTAGTTCTAATGTGACCCCTGGATTAAGCCCATGCCGTCGACGCTTTGCCCGTCTGGTAGCTAACTCTCTATATTCTTCTGTATGTTCTTGTCTCTGTTTATGATAAATATATTAGATGGCGGACCGAATAATTCAAGTGGAAATGTCTCCTTTGGTGGGGGGACATTGGCATAGAACCGCACACGGATGGATCTGTGAGGGACCAACAAGACTCACCATTACCGATCGAGATCACACACTAAGAGGAGTAGCCACCGATCGTGAGGAAGTGCAATATCGTCTCAGGGATCTTATGCCAGATGGACCTCGAGCTTTCCATAATGCCCCGCCCACTGATCAGAACATCGGTGAGGAAGAGGACCCAGAGGAGGAAGAAGACCCAGAGGAAGACCCGAACGAGGATGTGCACGATGACGATTAGTTTATTCCTTAGTGATATTGATCTCTGTTTGTTTTGTAGTTTTGGATAACGGACCCTTTGTTTATCATTATGTCACCCCAGTGGAAGTTTTTATCTTTTCGCTATTTGGTATTTTGGATAATGGCTGTTAAGCCTAAACAATTTTTATGACGTTTATTTTGGAATTAATCTAAGGATAATTTTATTCCGCATTTTTTTAAATATTGAGTTTTGAAATGGATGTTATAGTAGCACTTCACTTTGGTAAATAGAATAGAGTTGAAGGACTAAGGAAAATCTTTTTATGAACTAAGTTACTGATAGAAGTTAAGTTAAGAAAACCTTTTTGAAAACTAAGTTATTATGCAAATTTACCTTTTAATGATATCACGTAATAAATGTTTTAAAAAAAAATGGCGCAAATTTTTAGTGAAAATTCTATTTCCAAATTGGGGTGTTACAAACAGGGTGGGTTAGAATAACAAGGTTTTATTGGCAACAAAGGACTGATAGGTTCAAAAGATATCAAAACAGGGTTCAAAGGTAACAAGGTTATGTTCATTTGGGGTCAAGACACTACCATACTCAGGGTTACACTCTTCTCATTAGTTCAAGCCTAGACGATCTACACCTCAAAACTTCACATTCCCAAATACTCCCCAACTTAAATGACACTTACCTCTATACACCACATTCATTATCACAAGCTTAACTTCTAAATACTCCTATTCTTCACCACCTTTTATTTACCTCTTACAAAATTTCCCATCACTTAGCTCCAATCTATCCCCTTATTGCCATACTCCTCACCACATAATCATCCTCTTCAGATTTCTATGGTCACTATCACATCTTCTCTTTACTCTAATCAACCACTAATCCTTAAGAACATACACTGTCTCACCTCTTATTGTAAATACTTGATCATATAACTTAAACACTCTAAACCCTTTTCCCACTTTCCACCAATTCTAAACCACCAAAACACCTCAATTCAGAGAACTATTATCCATTACCACATCAAAGCCTAGCTTTTTACCTAACCTTGAGTCAATCACATAAAGATTCTAACCACAAATCCTTCCATCTTATCACTTTGACTTTACTGTATCATCGCTTATTGACTGCTATCTAATCATTTTCCATCTTAAATCAAGACACTTAGGACTCTAATTACAAACATCACCTAAATTTCTTCCTCATCTTATTACCACCTAAACCATTAATTTAACCAATCCGGCGCCAAAGTTCTTAATCCTAATCACTTTACATGGCTCACCACCTTTCTAGGACTCAAAAGGGTACGCCTATTTTCTCCAAGACTGGCACTTCCTTCATCTATACTATCACCACCTCACACTAACTCTCTATTCTAGAACTTTCCGCTTGACCGAGATGGGGTGTTAGGGTCCAAATATCTTTACCAAAAATTTTAGGAACAGACATTTGTCTGATCAAAGATCAAAAGAAACTTTGGGTTTAGCGGCAACCAAGGCTTTGTCAAAAACTGGGTCTAAGATTTTCAGAAAAAGCTTTTTCAAATGTCATGCCAAAGCAATTCGGCATGCATAGGGTTTTCAAAAGAAAAGTTTCAACAAGAAAAGAAAGGTTCTAGTTACATAACAAAGTCTCATACCAAGAGTTCAGGGGTTATCATAAACAAAAGGGGTTCATATCGAGGATAGGTCCAACAAAAGGAGATACAAACCGCACGTCGTATCTCTAAACCCTTACTCTTTATATTCAAGTCATTTGATTGCGTTCTTGGTTGAAAACCTAGAAAAGAGTGATTTTCATAATTTATTGAATTGAATCTTTATTGTTCAAATTGATAAAGGGAAAATCATTTTTATAACTAGGTTAATCAATAAGAATATAGGTGTTAATCATTCTCGCTGAATTTCTGATCTTACGTGTTGATTGATTGATTTTCGTATTCGATTGAAAAAGTGATTTTTCAGTTTCTGATAGATTTAATCGATTAAGTGTTCGTTTAATCGATTAAGGACTTTTGAACTTTCAGGTTTAATCGATTAGTACTCGATTAAATTGCAGGTTAATCGATTAAATTACAGGTTAATCGATTAAGTGCTGTAGAATTTGCAAAAATCATTTGTTTTGATTGTTTCGATTTGTTTCCTTCGAAAATCTTTCAAGGTAGCTTAAACACCTATTCAACCCCCCCCTTCTAGGTGTATTCCTAGGGTTCCTTTGTCTCTCCAACCACCAATTGCGGTTTCCTCAATTGGTATCAGAGCTCGGTCGAAAGACACGAGCATAAAAGCTTTTTCGTAAAGATCCTTTAAGAAAATCGCAATGGGTTCCATGAATCCCTTTGGTGGTGAAGGTTATTCAATAAATCGTCCTCCATTGTTTACCGGAGAAGGCTATGCATATTGGAAAGTTAGAATGAAAATCTTTATCCAAGCCATAGATAGTGAAATTTGGAAAGTAGTTGAAAAAGGTCCTCATATCCCCTCTAGTTTAGTTGAAGGTGTAGAACAATTGATCCCCGAGGACAAGTGGAAGGATGATGATAGAAAGAAAGTACAATATGATTATAAAGCAAAGAATATCATTACCTCCGCTTTATCCTATGACGAGTTCTTTAGAGTTTCTCAATGTTCTAGTGCTAAAGAAATGTGGGACACTTTACAAGTGACTCATGAAGGAACTAGTGAGGTTAGGAGAGCTAGATTGAATGCTTTAATGCATGATTATGAATTGTTTCATATGCTTCCAAATGAATCTATTAATGATATGCAAAAGCGTTTTACTCATATTATAAATCATTTACTTGCTCTTGGTAAAACTTTTCTTCAAGGTGAACTTTCTAACAAAGTGTTGAGATGTTTAGACAGGAATTGGCAACCAAAAGTAACGGCTATTGTTGAATCTAAAGATTTGGATGCTATGGATCTAGCAACACTTTTCGGAAAGCTTCAAGAACATGAAATGGAGCTTGGACGATTAAGTATCAATGAAGAGTCGGATAAAAATAAAGAAAGAAAGGGACTTGCTCTTAAAATCAAAAGTGGATACAAAAAGAAAGAAAGTTCCGATGATGATGATGATGATAGTGAAGATTCCGATTCCGATGTTGATGAAAAAGAAATGAAACTTCTACTAAGGAAGTTTGACAAGTTTCTAAGGAGAAAAGGAAGGTTGAACAAGGACAAAAGTAAAGAGAAGGATTCCCCACACTACAAGACCAAAACTTCAAGAGAAGGTGTAGTTTGCCATGAATGTGGAAAGCCCGGACATCTCAAGTATTCATGCTCTAGATATCTCAAGAAGAAGGAGAAAGACAAGAAGAATTCTAAATCTAAAAGAGCATACATAGTTTGGGATAGTGATGAAGATAACAAGAAAAGCACAACTAGTAGTTCTTCGGATGATGAACATGCCGCTTGTCTCAACTTGATAACTCTAGTAGATGATGAAGAACAAAGTTCAAATGATGAATCAAGTGAACAAAGCGAGGATAGCAATGTAAGTCCTACTAAATCCGAAATTTCTTCTAAATATGAATTGTTATACAATGCTTATGAAGAAATGCATGAACAACTTGAAAAACTAGCTTTGAAAAACATTGAAAGGAAGAAGCTCATTTTGAAACATCAAAAAGAGATTTTAGATCTTCAAAAACAAGTTGATGAGCTTAATCTTGAAAATGAAACTCTTGATCTTATATATGCTAGTTCTTCTTGTGATTGTGCTAGTAGAGTGAATATTGTGGTTGATTGTGAAAATTGCAAGTTGCTTAAAGATGAAAATGCTATTTTGAAAAATAAGCTTGCAAGTTTCTCAAATGGTGATATTAGATTGCGCACATTGTTAAATTTTCAAAGAGAAAATTCAAACAAGTTCGGTTTGGGTTATACTAATGCTAAGAGTAAATCTCATAGAAATGTTGTTGATTTTTCTAAAGTTGATTTTTCAAATGCTCCAACATGTTTCTATTGTGGTACTCATGGACATACTTCAAATGTATGTTATATTAAAGTGCATGGTATACCTAAAGGAGATTTTGTTTGGATGAAAAAGGGTGAAAGTCCCTACACTAACAAAAATGGATCCAAAACCATTTGGATACCAAAAAGCAAAGCATGATTGTTTTGTAGGTTTGATTGAAGATGCAAATGAATGACACATGCTCTCAATTGGTCTCAACTATGAATGTCTATATTCACATCTTCAATTGATATCACATTTGTTTCTCAAGTGAATGTCCTACAAAGTGGTAATATTTGATATTGATATATTATCTCAATTGGTATCTTCTCAATTGATATTACTTTTCTAAATGTTTAGTTAATTCAATTGGTATCATTGAGTTGATTAAAGCATGATGATCATATAATTGAAATCTTATTAAAAGTATGATGCTTTGGTGTTGTATTTCTTTACATTGATATCTTCTTTGTTAAGTGATATTATGATCTTTTTAGTTCTCAATTGGTATTATATTTCATTGTTATATTCTCTTACCAATTGATATCACATTTCAAAGTATAGCTCTATTGTATTTGTTCAATTGGTATCAATGTTGTGAAGAAATGATCATTGATTTCTTACCTTGGCTTAGATCTTATATTTCAATTGGTATATATTACTTTTTGATAATGCCAAAGGGGGAGAAATATGATGTTTTGAATTGAATGAAATGTTTCTCAAAGGGGGAGAAATGAAATGTTTTGAAACATGGGAGAAATATGATATTATATTTGGAGAAATGTTGTTTTGTTGTTTTTATGTAGGTTGAGCTAAGTTGTTTAAGATAGGGGGAGAATCAAGCTTCTATCTCAATTGGATTCAAGTGTTAAAGCATTGAATTAGGGGGAGAAAGAGTCTTCTCAAGTGATCAAATGTTTCAAGCATCAACAACTTCAAGCGATTTCAAAACATGGGTTGTCATTTTCAAAAAGGGGGAGATTGTTAGTTCCATGATGAACATGATGAATGTTTTGATAATGACAAAGTGTTTTTGAACAAGCTACAAGTGTTGATCAAGTTTCAAGCTCAACAAGCAACAACAAACATCAAATGAAGAAGAGAGAAAGCAAGCTCATGAAGACCTAAGTTTGAGTGTAATTGTTTTTGTTTTATCTTTTGCCTCTCAAGCTTCATAGGTTTTCATTTGGGTAGTTTGTTTAGAGGCTAGTGAATCTCATTCATAAGTCATGATTTAATCATAATTTGAGTTTTCACTTAACCTAGAATCAATAGGTGGCTTAAAGGTTTTAAAGGAAAGGTTGGATTTTGAGAAAACAAGTTTTGAACATGTGCAGTACCAACTTAATCGATTAAGTGACTAACTTAATCGAGTACTACTCGAGTAGTCTGCAACTTAATGGATTAAGTACTGCTGAACTGGTTTTTTAAAATACGTTTTTCACTTCTCAAAATTAGTTTTCAAGTGCCATAACTTTTGGGTATTCTATAAAAAACCTTTTCCTAACCTTTGTGATCATAACCTATCATTTTTATATTCATTTTACAAAGAATCAAGCCACTCTATTCTTTCTCAATTTCAAAGATCAAAGCTTTTCTATTTTCATATTCTTTGATCAAGAATCTTTGAATCTCTTATGTTGAATTGTCATAACTATTGATTGAGATTCATTAGGATTGTTATGTGTATTCATTGAGTTGTAATCTTTGCAATAAGGCAAGCCACTACAACAAACAAAGAAGCCTTGGTGTGTTGATTATCATCAAGCAACGTTCATTGAAGAAGTCTTGGTTGTGAATCAAGCAAGGAGAAGCCTTGGTGTGTGGATTATCATCAAGCAATTGAAGACTTGTTGTGTCGATTATCAACAAGGGGTAGAGGTTAGATTAGAGAGAAGATCAATAGGATTACAAGGCAAGGGTGTCGGTTATCTCTTGTAGGCTAGCAAGAAGGAAGTCTTGTGAGGCAATCACTTGTAATTTGAGAACTCTAATTCCTCATAGTGAAGAATCTCTCTTGGTTGAAGAGGGGACTGGATGTAGCTTTCAAGTGGATGAAAGTGAACCAGGATAAATCACTGTGTCGTATCTCTAAACCCTTACTCTTTATATTCAAGTCATTTGATTGCGTTCTTGGTTGAAAACCTAGAAAAGAGTGATTTTCATAATTGATTGAATTGAATCTTTATTGTTCAAATTGATAAAGGGAAAATCATTTTCATAACTAGGTTAATCAATAAGAATATAGGTGTTAATCATTCTCGCTGAATTTCTGATCTTACGTGTTGATTGATTGATTTTCGTATTCGATTGAAAAAGTGATTTTTCAGTTTCTGATAGATTTAATCGATTAAGTGTTCGTTTAATCGATTAAGGACTTTTGAACTTTCAGGTTTAATCGATTAGTACTCGATTAAGTTGCAAGTTAATCGATTAAATCACAGGTTAATCGATTAAGTGCTGTAGAATTTGCAAAAATCATTTGTTTTGATTGTTTCGATTTGTTTCATTCGAAAATCTTTCAAGGTAGCTTAAACACCTATTCAACCCCCCTTCTAGGTGTATTCCTAGGGTTCCTTTGTCTCTCCAACCACCAACTGCGGTTTCCTCAGATTGTGATAGAAGAGTAATGACCTATAGAAATTCAAAACCCTCCGGCTACGTGTGCCTGTTCAACTCTGAGGTGGAAGAGAATGGTCCAAGGATGGAAGAGATTCCTGTTGTCAGAGACTTTCCGGAGGTATTTGCTGATGAGATCCCTGGTTTGCCACCAAGAAGAGAGATTGAATTTGGTATTGATTTAGTTCCGGGAGCTGGTCCCATTTCTATCGCTCCCTATAGAATGGCACCACCGGAAATGGCAGAAATGAAAAGGCAGATTGAGGAACTGTTACAGAAGCATATGATTCGACCAAGTGTGTCACCTTGGGGTGCTCCGGTTTTATTTGTCAAGAAGAAAGATGGTAGTATGAGGATGTGCATTGACTACCGGCAGCTGAATAAGGTCACCATCAAGAACAAGTATCTGTTGCCGAGGATAGATGATCTTATGGATCAAGTGCGAGGAGCTTCGGTATTTTCCATGATTGATTTGAGGTCGGGGTACCATCAGATCAGGATAAGAGAAGAGGATATCTCTAAGACTGCATTTCGATCTCGATACGGACATTATGAGTATGTTGTGGTGCCGTTCGGATTGACTAATGCACCAGCTATCTTTATGGACTACATGAATTGAATCTTTAGACCTTATTTAGATTCATTCGTGGTTGTATTCATTGATGATATCCTTATTTACTCTAAGAGCCCGGAGGAGCATGCTGAACACTTGAGGATAGTGTTGAGTATCCTGAAGGAGAAGCAGTTGTACGCCAAAATTACAAAATGTGAGTTCTGGCTGAAGGAGGTTAAGTTCTTGGGGCATGTGATTTCAGACAAAGGAATAGTCGTGGATCCGACGAAAGTGAGTTCGGTTTTGCAATGGGAGCAACCGAAGTCGGTCACTGAGGTGAGAAGCTTTCTTGGTTTGGCTGGTTACTATAGAAGGTGTATAGAAGGTTTCTCGAAGATCGCACTGCCTTTGACGAAGTTGACTCGGAAAGATCAACCCTTCCTTTGGGATGAGAAGTGTGAAAGGAGTTTTCGGGAACTGAAGGAAAGGTTGACATCGTCTCCGGTATTGATTTTGCCCGATACACAAAAGAGCTTTGATGTGTACTGTGACGCGTCGAAACAAGGCCTTGGGTGTGTTTTGATGCAAGAAGGGCAAGTCATCGCCTATGCCTCGAGACAGCTAAAAGTTCATGAAATGAACTATCCAACTCATGATTTGGAGCTGGCAGCTGTGGTGTTTGCATTAAAGATTTGGAGGCACTATCTCTATGGCACTACGTTCCGAGTGTTCAGTGATCATAAGAGTTTAAAGTACCTCTTTGATCAAAAGGAGTTGAATATGAGGCAGCGTCGATGGATGGAGTTTTTGAAAGATTATGAGTTCGAGCTCCATTACCATCCGGGGAAGGCCAATGTTGTGGCAGATGCATTGAGTAGAAAGGCAATGCACATCAGTGCAATGATAGTCAGAGAAGTTGCACTGATAGAGGAGTTCCGGGATTTGAGTCGACAAGTATCAAGATGGGGATGCTGCAGATTGCTAATGAGTTTCTGCAAAGGATTCGGGAATTGCAACACAAGGATGAGAAGCTTATGGAAAAGAAGAAATGGATGGAAGAAGGAAAGGAATTGGAATTCCAAGAAGGGAAGGATGGAATTTTGCGTTTTAAGACAAGGATATGTGTCCCTGCTGACTTGGAAGTAAGAAGAATGATTCTAGATGAAGCGCATAAAAGTAAGATGAGTATGCATCCGGGAGCTACCAAAATGTACCAGGACTTAAAGAAGCTATTTTGGTGGCCTGGTTTGAGGAAAGATGTAGCTGAGTATGTGGCCTGTTGTTTGGTGTGTCAAAAGGCAAAAGTGGAACATCAAAGGCCAGGAGGAGAGTTACTTTCCTTGGAAGTTCCTGTGTGGAAATGGGATAGTATCTCGATGGACTTTGTGTCAGGATTGCCAAAGACATCTACTGGTCATGATGCCATCTGGGTGATCATGGATCGTTTAACTAAGTCAGCGCATTTCATTCCCGTGAATATGCGCTACTCATTGGAAAAGCTCACTCAGTTGTACATCAAAGAAGTTGTTCGTCTGCACGGTGTACCATCAAGCATCGTGTCAGATCATGATCCGAGGTTTACATCGAAGTTTTGGGAAGATCTGCATAGAGCCTTGGGTTCAAGATTGAAGTTGAGTTCTGCATACCATCCTCAGACTGATGGCCAAACGGAGAGGACTATTCAGTCATTGGAGGACATTCTACGAGCCTGTGTCTTGGAAGGTCAAGGGAATTGGGAGCAGATGTTGCCGCTCGTGGAATTTACTTATAACAACAGTTACCACACGAGTATTGGAATGGCACCATTTGAATCCCTGTACGGAAGAAAGTGTCGAACACCGTTATGCTGGTTTCAAGTGGGGGAGAGTGCTCTGGTTGGACCAGATTTTATGCAAGAGACCACGGAACAGATCAAGATGATACAAGAAAAGATAAAGACGGCTCAGAGTAGGCAGAAAAGCTATGCTGATAGGAGAAGGAAACCTTTAGAGTTTGCCGAAGGAGACCATGTATTCATTAGAATAGTACCAACAAAAGGTGTTAGTAGAGCCTTAAAAACCCAGAAACTATCACCTAAGTTTATTGGTCCCTATCAAATCCTCAAAAGAGTCGGCCCAGTAACTTATCAGTTAGCCCTGCCTCCGTCATTAGCTAACCTTCATAATGTATTCCATGTCTCTCAATTAAAGAGATATGTCCATGACCCCACCATTGTCCTTAGAATCCAACCTGATGACTTAGAAGTTCATGAGAATCTAACCTTCAAAGTTGTGCCAGTTCGCATTGAAGATCGAAGGATCAAGCAGCTTAGAGGGAAAGATATTCGTCTGGTCAAAGTCATCTGGGTTTGTGGAGATGTGATAGAATCATCTTGGGAATTATAGGATAAGATGCATCAGGATTATCCTGACTTGTTTGTATGAATTGAATTTCGGGGACGAAATTCCTTGTAAGTGGGGGAGTAGTGTAACACCCCAAAATTTTAATCCCCGATTAATGAAATTTTAATTATAATTTAATTATAATTAATGGTTTCTATGTTAATCCTTGATTAAAATATGTGTTCATGTGACTAGCTTAGGTGTGTGAAATTATTTAATAAATATAATAATGTATAAAATAGGAGTTTTGCATATTAGTCCCTGGGTAGGGACCTAAAAGCAATTATAGGAAAGGTTTTGGAGGGAAAGTAAATAAAATAATTATTTTTCAAAATCTGGGCAAAACACTCGAGTATTATTCTGAATACTCGAGTATTCTGGGTAAACTTGCACGAGTTAGTGCGGTTGATGAGTCAACACCGAGTTATCATCGTTTTGACACGAAAACAGCCTCCAAACCACGTCCCAATCTGCGTGTCGAGCTGCATGGATAGCTTGGCTATGTATTTAAACCCCTGGTTGATGCATGAACACCCCATTTTGCCAAATTCATGTGAAAATCGAGTATTAGGGTTCTAAAATCGTTTTTAACGATTCTTCTTCTCTGAACCGAATTGAACCACAAATCAAACACTGATACGAATCTCACATCTCGAGCTTTGTATAGAGAGTAAAATCATGAGGATTGAGTGAGTGTGTTGGGAGAATTGGAGCTGGGAAGTGGAGCAAGTTTCTGTCAAATTCTGGTTTGGGAGCTTACTTTGGGGTCGATTTCTGGTAAGCTCATGAATCCCTGAGTCTTAAATTCGGTTTCTTTAGTTAGTTGATGTTGCATAGAGTCTAGAAAATCTAATTTCCCCAATTTTATTCTCTGTTTCATGTGTGAACCAATTCCATTTTGGTGTTGCACTCAAAATGCTCTGCATGTTGGAGTTTAAAGTGTTTTTGGTGTTGTGGAGCTTTTCTTTGGGGATTCTCTGTTTCACGTTTGAGAGGTAAGGGGAAGTAATTATATTCACTAGATAGAGATTAAATTTCATGAATTGTGGTAGAGAGCCACCAAGAGGCTCTAAGGGCTTAGATTGAATAGGAACTTTGGTTTGGAGACCAATCCATGCTCTAAAACTGTGTTGAGCAAGTTCTATATCATGCATGCAAGCTTAAATGAACTTTACTTCATGAGTATTGTGCTTAATATGCAATTTGAGTTGTTGAGTTGTTAAAATTTGCATTTTATGCATAATTATTGAATTCTCTGTCAAATCTGTGTTTTGATATGAAATGAATGTTGTAACATGATTAAATTATGTTATGTGAACTATGTTGATCCTTGGAATGGACTGGAAATGAGTAGAAATGAAATTGGTATGATAAAACTAAGTTTTTAGTGTAAACTGCTGCGAAACACTCGAGTAATAAACAGGGTACTCGAGTAAAACGTTTGAAAAACAATGTAAATGAAGTTAGAACACTCGAGTATCGTGTCTACTACTCGAGTATCGAGCATGACCTGAGGACAAGTTAAGGTCAACAACTCGAGTCATTCAAGGTCACTCGAGTATTCTGGAAATCAGGATGAACACTCGAGTAACCTATGAACTACTCGAGTAATTTAATGAATTTCAAACCCAAATCCTCAGAAAGTCATGAACACTCGAGTAACTCTAAGAACACTCGAGTAATCTGGAAAACTTGAAGAACACTCGAGTGTACTGAATTTTACTCGAGTAAATTGCCCAGAACCTGAAAACACCATTTTCAATTCTGACTCATTTGGTTAAGAAATTAATAACAGTAATCCAAGGGATCAAGACTTAAAGAAATTGATTAATATAATTAGATCGTTTGGTGACGATCCTTTTGATAATGAAACAAGCCTAGGTGGCCTGAAAACTATTAATCAACTTCCTTTAAGTCTAATAACGAAATGCATTCATTCTGGAGTTTGGATGGTAGGACGTATATCATGTTTTTGTTAAACATGTGGAGGGCCTCTGGGAGTGCCAATACGCTTGCTTGATGACACGTCGTTGACGTGGTCGGCTTAGTGGATGTCGATGTGGTTATACCGTTTGGATGACGGTCCGTTTGGATGACGGGATATGCTCGGGTGGCATGGATTCCAAGCTTGACGTGTACATTCTAGGTGAATGTACGAATTGTTGTATACCTAGGAATACAACGCACTGTTGAGTGCTGGGTTGTCAGGGATGGACGTCAGAGAGTGACATAGTATGATGAAGATCGGCTTGAGAGCTAAAGTCATGCATCATGCCACTCATTTAAATTAATTGTGATAAATGAAATAAGTGTGAGCATCCTATGTGCATTAATTAACTGCTAAGTGTTATATGTGATTGTTGTTAATTGATGCATATTTACATACTCATATTGCACAATTTATTCTCTGTTGATTATGTGTATAGAATTGCTTACCCCTATGCCCTTGTAGGTGATGTCTCGTTACATTGCTTGCATCGAGATCCGGCCACTTCCTAGTGGCACATGGATCTATGAGGACCATCGTGCGGTGTTCGAGGGAGAGGTAGAGATTACCTTCTACCACCCGAACCCGCTGATGCGATTCCGTCCTCGTAGATTTAGGATTCCCATCATATACACTATGCACGTACCCCCGTTTTATACTTACCATGGACCACCTCCCACACGACCAGCTCGTTCTTATCACAGTTTTCATTTTCGACCTACCCGCTCGCACCCTTTTACCTCGAGAGTCGTCCGCGAGGAGACTCCCCCTTCTGATCCGAGGAGCCCAGTCAGGGTTTCACCATCACCTGACCCGGTCCCCAGTGGTAGGGAACACTCTCCCTCAGATGAGATCGAGGAGGATCCGGTGGAGAACGAGAGTGGGAGCGACCCTGTCGTGCATTCTACTGGGAGTGATTGGAGGGACGATGATCCCTAGGTATTTGTATAGGGTATATGATGAGGATCAGAGGATCCGATGTTGTGGAGGCTGTGGAGGATACTTTGCTGCTGCTGTGATGATGATGATGCTACTACTTGTGTTTTTGGAGACTGCTACTACTACTACCACATCTGATGCTGCCAGATCTACGTATTACCCCTGGAGTTGTATTTTGGTTATGTATATATATTGTAGATATACTTTTGGAATACTCTAGGGCTGTAGTTACATTGTGATGTAGATCTGTTTTTATGGACTTGTACTTCTGGATCTTGGAGACTATCATGATGGGACTACGTATTATGACTCTTATTATATATATAAAACCTATGTTTATATTACTATCAGTTGCATAGTCCAATAATTTCCGCTTACTCTGATTTAATCTATTTAAGAGCTCGGCTATAAATATTATTTGATGGTATCAGTCTTATCGAACAAAGCATGGGTAACTTTACTTACTTGTATGATACAAAGATGTTTCCAAAGAGCGAATGTTACCCTATTGTGAAAAGGTTTTAGAGGTTGCCGAACTCGATACAAATGTTTTGAAATGGTTTAGAGCTTATTCTCCAAGAATTCCAAATGACGATTTGTGCACCCGCTTTAAAAGAAAATTTTATTTCAGTTATTTTCTTAACACTCACAAGTCCATATATTATCCAATATAATAGCTTAAATACTTTATTATATTTGGGTAATTCGGAAGGGTGTCACACTTTCCCCAATAAAGAGAGTGGGGTGTGAACTGATAAGCCTGAATAAAAGAAAGTGTGAACACAAGAAGAAAAGAGATTGAGAAAGTAAGTTGATAAGAGAAGGAAAGATGATAATAAGAATGATGAAAGTAATAACACAAGATAATAATAATGTTGCATGTGATTGTTGTGTGCTTGTATGCTGTATGGTATGTTGTATGGTCCTACTATTTTGCCTATCGTAATCCCACACCGTCGACGATCCGTCGTTCGGAACGCTTACTCTCTCCTGTTCGTTGGCATATCGGTGTTGCTGGTATTTCAACGGGCAGATGGAGTACTGCATGGACATCACTACGTGGAGTAAGTATGGGAGAGGATGGAAGCGTACCCCATGTGGTTGGATATGGACCGGCTATACCCAGATCATAATCTCTGATCTGGAGCATCAACTAAGTGGAGCGAATCTGGAGCCGCACTTGGGGCAAGTTACCGTACGAGGATATAATAACTACGCAGAGAAGTTTCGGTACGAAACTCGGAAGAACTCCACCACTCTCAACGGAGCGGAGCCGAAACCCACTGGCAACGAGGAGGCAACGGCAAGGGGAGCATCATCATTAAAGGCAAGGAGAAGACGCAAGAAGATGGAGGACCTTCACCCAATAGTTTTCAATAGGGTAGTTTAAGATTAGTATGGCCAGTTTAGATTGTGGGGATTGTTTTGATTTAAGGATTACCGAAGCCATGAGCCATTTATGTAATCAAGCTAAGTTTTACTTTGACTTGTGGAGCTAACTTTTGTTCAAAGTTAATTTATGAAAAGTTTTGAGAATTGTCAAGGTGATTTGGAACTAAGTCCTTTTATGAAAGCGAATGTTTGATGAAAGAACAGTTTTAGTAACAACTTGGTTTTTCGAAAAAGGGTGTTGAGAATATCAAGTACTTTTCAAACATGTCAACAATGTTTTATAAAAAAAAAAATTGGCCTCATTTTTGGTAATTTTTAATACACAAGGTTAATTATTTTGGTTTACAAAAATCGGGCTGTTACAAATTTCAAGTTCATCATTTAATTAATGACACTTTAAACCTTTAGAAATGACATGCATATACTTTAAAATCAATAGATCAAGTCTTGAGACACACAAACATAAATGCTTCACAAAATAAAAAGCATGAATTACATTATTTTCAAGCTTGGCTGAATGGCCTCCTAAAAATAAAACATGCACAAAATAGCCACTCAATTAAATAATTTTTGCACTTTGAAAATCAATTTAAAACTTGTTTCTTTTAATTCTTTTCTCTAAAAACCGAAACACATACATAAAAGGAAACATAATATTTTTCTCTTAAAAGTTAACATGCAAATTAAGGATCTGAACATGTTCATGCTTGAAAAATCATTTTAAAACTTGTTTTCTTTAATTCTTTTATTAAAAACCGAAACATACACAAAAGGAAAACATGATTTTTCTCTTAAAAATTAACATGCAAATAAAGATCTAAACATTTTTCATATATTAAACAAAGATAATCACATGCACAAATTTAAATCAACCAAGATAATCACAAACTTAACATGCAAGAATAAAACCTCAACTTCTTCACTGATCAAGTTTTGATCATAAATTTATTCAACAAATAAACATGAAAATACATATAGATCATGATTTAACAAAAAGATTTAACATGCAACAACCAAAAATTATACTTTATAAACACACAAGTTTAGATCATGGGTTTATTTACCAAATCATCAAATAAACACAAATAGTCCACGGTTTAGAGAAGGAAAAATAGACATGCAAGGGCTTTGTTTTAGGTTTCATAAAAATCTTAGTTTTTCTTTAGATCTTTGAAGATTTAGTGAAGAAAATTATTAGATCTAACAAAACACTGTGAACCGAAAACAATCAAGCACAAGTTTAGCATTTTACAAATTATTTAGAGTCCTTAAAGTCCATGATTAAAGAAGATCAACACAAAAGATCATCTCTCAATCATAAAAATGAATATGCAAAGAAAGAAAAATGGAGAAAATCTACAAACTAAGAAAAGAAAACTAAGCTATTACAAATTCTTCTTCTTGAGCTTTGGTTCCTACCATAAAAGGAATTGGCCTTCTAGCTCCTAAGGCTCTTGATCTACAAGGGAAAAGCTTGGGTGAACTTGGATCTCCTTCTTCTTACTTCCTCCATGTCCACGGTTCCTCTCTCTTCTCTCCCTCTCTTTTATTTTCTTTTTCTTTCTCTAAGAGTAAAATGGACTCTTAGAGATGTGTTTCTAGTGTTGGTATGGTGGAAGAGTAAATGAAATGGTGAAGGGAGTGAAAATGAGAAAATGAACCAAGGCACCCTTTCTACATATAAGCCATGAACTAATCCCTCTTTTGACCTTAAGTTTTGGTTTTGTTACACACAAGAGGAGGGGCGGTTTTGGGCTTCTACAATGTTGCATGGATAAGAGTCATCAAAGTCAAGGGGACAAGGTTGCATGGCTAGGCTTTTTAGGGGTCACCTTAGGCTTACAACTAGTTAGGGTTTTGACATTAGTTTGGTTTGATTCCTTTAGTTTCCAATTTCTTAACTCATAAGCTTCTTGAAATTCTACTCCTAACATACATACACACACATATACTCGTACAGTATACACATACATATACACAAATACATACCGTAGCACACACATCACACATACATACACATACATTTTCATTTTATTTTCTTAGTCATATTTATTCAAATTCATCAATTCAAATAACAAGGCAATTAATTCAAAGAATTCACATACATACAACCATTTCATGCATCATACAGTACACACACATTAAATCACACACATCTCACAAAAAAATTCAAGCCAAATCAATAAACTTCATTTTCTTTGGAATACAATTCTAAAACTCGTATTTCACTGTTCTGAAAATAAATTTTTGTAAAACAACCCAGAAAATTCCGAAAATTATATTTTCCAAATCTATGTTTCGAGACGGTCGTTTTGATATAAAGTTTGTAAAAATCCGAGTTACGGTTAAAAACTTACGAATTTTTCAAGTTAACAGATCCAAAAACTCCATTTCAACCAAAAAAATCACTTTTCAATAAAATCACAACTAATTTCTTATGACTCAAATCAACAAAATCATTCACATCTCTTTTATGAAAACATTTGTTTATAAAAATCCTTGAAAACTAATACTTTATTTCTCTCTCACATAAAATGCTTTTCCGAAAATCGTTTACGCACGTACGGGAAAAATGCGGGGTGTTACACTTACTCTCTCTGTTTTTCCCTTTCCCTGTTGACTTCTGTGATGATGTCCATAGATGGCAGTGTAAGGAAATTTTCTTGTTCTGACTCATCAAATGGTGGACGATGATGACATGTCCGAGGTGGAGTCTCGAAGGAGAGAAAGGCTAAGCTCTATTGAGGAACTCGCTAAGTGGGGATTCGACTCATCAGAGATGCCTGCTGTGAATGAAGATTGATAGTTTAGTATATTTTATATTTTTGCATTGTAATCCTCTTAATGAGCTAAGATTATATTGCTCGACATTTATGTAACCCCATTTGGTTAAGTATTATCTTTTGTAATTGTACAATGAGAATGCCTCATGAGATTTTGAGAAAAGCCTTTCCTCCCGCAAATCAATAATGGTTTCTTTTGATAGATAAATATTACGTGAATTTTTCAAAAGTGTTTCAAAGTGCGATGTTGGTAACATCTCGGTTTGGAACACGCTTGATGACGTGTGACATGACGAGTTAATTTTAGGTAACGCATGTGTTTGAGATTGAAATGTTTTGGTGATAAATAATTTCATGTCCATGCCATCGTATTTAAAAAAAATTTACCCATATTTTCATGATATTTTACTTAAAATAAATATTGTTTTCGAGTTATCAAATTAGGGTGTTACACCTTGAATTTTAAATTATATCAAATGGACGTAAAAAGTGTTTTTTTGAATGGTTTTATAAATGAGGAAGTGTATGTTTATCAACCCCCTAGCTTTGAAAATTTTGAATTTCCGGATCATGTTTTTAAATTGAAAAAGGCTCTTTATGGTCTCAAACAAGCTCCTAGAGCATGGTATGAGTGATTGAGCAAATTTTTAGTTGAAAATAGTTTTGAAAGGGGTAAAGTTGACAACACTCTTTTTATCAAAAAGAAAGGAAAGAACATTCTTTTAATTCAAATTTATGTTGATGATATCATATTCGGTGCTACTAATGAAACCCTTTGCAAGGATGTTTTGTGTAACACCCCGCAAATTCCTCGTATTAAATTAAAATACTAAAGATAATTATTTTAAAAAAAAATTTAATAAATCCTCAATTCGTGTTTTCAAGATGGTAAATGATGTTGGAAACCAACAAGCGGCTCAATATAGTCTAGAGGGGGGGTGAATAGAATATTGAAGCCTTATTACAGATTTTTCGTCCACCTAAGAGAATGGTTTTATGAAAATAAATTTTCTTAAGAATTCAGTTCAGATTACTCGAGTAACTCAAGCCTTCACTCGAGTAATACGCAACCAAAAATAATTTCACTCGAGTATTCAGCAAATCACTCGAGTATTACGAAAGCAAATTTTAAATCACTCGAGTAACAGAAAACCTACTCGAGTAATGTTTATAAACTGAAAGCAGATTACTCGAGTGACAAGAACTTTACTCGAGTAAACTGGGTAAAATTCAATTTAAACTTTGTTTTCAATGGAGTTCTTCAAGAATAACAATGCTATGATGATTCAACAAATTATGAATGATTAATATGAACAATTTCAAGTAATATTAACATGCAATTTTAGATCAATTTAGTAGAATTAAGAAAACCCCAATTCTAACCTAAAAATGCAAATGTTAATGAATTAATGAAATACAAGGAATGAAAATAAAAGAGACACAAGGATTTATCCTGGTTCACTTTCACCCACTTGAAAGCTACTCCAGTCCCCTCTTAAATCAAGAGAGATTCTTCACTAGAAATCTTCAAATGTAGATTTTACAATGTTTTAAGATGCAACTAGATTCTTAGTTCTCCTATCTTAAAACCCAACTCAAAGTGTGTACCAAACACTTTGATCTAATCTACCCCTTTTGAGTATTCTAGATTTCCTTGATAATTGATTGAAGATGCTTCCAACCAATCCTCTTTTCTTGCTTTGATTTGATCCTCAAAGTCTTCCTTGTGAGATTCTTCACTTGTGTTGAAACTTCAATGATGCAATCACAAATTGCAAATCTTCAACAACCACTAAGAACAAAAATATGATCTCAAGAATATTTGAACAATGATAGAAAATAGAGTGAAGAATGAAAAGTTCTTTGTTGAATCTTGATAGCTCTTGAAAGATGTAAAATAGCTCTTGAATTACTTTTCAAAGTGTATTAGAAAATTTGTAAGAATGAAAGTCTATTTCTTTGAAAGAGAAAATTAAGTCCTTTTAAAATTTTCCCAACACTGATTGAATTACTCGAGTAAACCAAACAACGTCACTCGAGTGAAACATGTCAGATTAAGTTACTCGAGTGATGTGTAAACCATTACTCGATTAACCTGTCAGAACATAAATTACTCGAGTGAACCAATACTCATTACTCGAGTAAACTGATCAGAATCTGAATAAAAATAAAGTTTTTCTAAAATGATTTTCACAAGCTATTTAATCAAGATTTAAAGTATCTTCACTCTTAATCAGACATTATTTAAATATTCTTAAAATCACCTAAGCTACCCACACCAATGAGATGCATTGCATAAAATAAAGATTACATTGAAATAGAATTAATAAAAATCCTAATTCTAATCTTCATGTGGTGTAGCTTGCTTGTTGTCAATGTTGTTGCTTGGAGAGAGATTGTTAGCATCAAAACATGAGAATCCTACAAACTCCCCCTTTTTGATGATGACAAACCTCCTTTCAAATTAAGCACTAAGTTTTAACATACTCCCCCTAAATGTAAAACATCTAGGAAAAAATATAATAAAACTTAACCTACAAGAACAACATCAACAAAATATTCTCCCCCTTTTGGCATCATTAAAAAGATAATATTTTTGAGAAAAGTCCTTTGCCAAAAGTTGAAGGTAAGTAGATCACAATGGTATAGAAAATATATAACAATAAAGACAATACCAAAATAAACCACAATAGTGCCTCAACGTATATAAACAACGAATATAAACGAACAACGAATATAGCACCAGAAATCAGAGTATCAGAGCATCACACTATGCAGCAAATCATAGCAGATAATCAAAACGAAAACTAAACAAACTAGACCATACACAAGGTCCTAAAGTCATAGTAGCAACAGAGTGAGAAACATGAAACAGAAACAGAGTCAGAAACATGAAACAGAAACAGAGTCAGAAACATGAAACAGAAACATAAACAGAGAATATGCAAATGAAACATGCAACAGAAATCAACAGCAAACATCATCAGCATCCACAGGTCTAGGAATCAGGTGGAGGAGGAGGAAAATGATGAGAAAATAATCCAGACATGTAATCCATCAAACGATGCTCCATGGCAATATTCTTCACATCCTGTCTCATCTCCAACTGAGTGAATTGAGCATTGATGTGCTCAACTAATGACTCATGAGCAGCTTGTGCATCAAATGGAGTACCAAGATTATCCAAATCGATATAGTCCTCAATACGATCGGTATCCATCGGATCAGTAGAAGTAGGAGGAACAGAAGAGGATGCACCAGCCCTATCACCAAGTAAATTCCTTTTCCTAGTACCTGAAACTCTTGCAGCCTTTGCAGCTTCAGCCATTTCCTTAATCTGTGATTTCCATAACCAAGTGCGACTGTCCCTATGCCAAGCAATTTTCATATAACTAATGTGCGAATCATTAAGACACCAGTTATTTTTCTTTTCCTTTTCAGCTGGCTCATCATCAGGGATTGGAACACGATAATACCTCATGATCTTGGTGACATGCATAGGATATGGCAAGAATTGGGTAGGAGGAGATTGAGCAGCAGCTTCCATACGAGCTAAAAACATTTTATTCCAATTCATCTCATACCTCTTTTTAATCCCATGAAACAAAGTAAGATCATCATCTCCCAATTGAGCATAATTTTGATTGCATTTTGGAATCAAACAATAAGAGATAATATACATGAGCACCCTATCCACAGCATGCAAAGGTGATACAGTTCTAGTAGTTCTATCACCCCAAGATTCACCAGTACGCAACAAATCAGTATAAATCTTATTAGTATCCACATCCAAATCCAGACATTCAGTATCACCAATAAAAGTTCCCTTGTTTTCTAAACCAAACATCATAGTCAAATCCGCAGGCTTTATAACAAAATGATGTCCTCTAACCATTGTTTGATACTCACCATCTAGCTTAGTAAAATTTTGATAAAATTGTCTGACAAGCCTAGGGTAATAATGAGTCTCAAATTCCAAAAACCTCTGCAAATTCTGAAATTCTAAATCCTCTACAAACGGAAATTGCTCCTTATGCAACCAAGCAAATTTAACATACCTTGTAAGACCAAAAGAGCGATTGATAAATGCCGGTTCCCGCAAATCTCGGTTGATTCCAGAAAACCAAGTATCATTACGACCTGCTCCTTGCTTTGCTTTCTTTTGAGGAGGTTGATAGTGAGAGGAAGAAGCCATTAATTCAGAAAAAGCAAATTCGGTTTTGAGGGGTTAGGGTTTTGATTTGGGGTTTTCGGATTTTTGGATAAAATTGGTGAAATTGATGAATGAAAGGAGTAGAAATGATGATATAATGATGAAATATGGAAGAAATTTGTATGATTTGTGAGTTTTGTGGCTGAAAGATGATGATTTGATGAAGATCCGTATGAGAGAGAAGAGAGAAAGACGAACAAGAGAGAGTAAAAAATCGTGAAAATGATGCAGATTTCAACAGTTCAGCTTTTAAAATCACGTAAGTTACTCGAGTAATGTTCATACGTTACTCGAGTGATTCGAGCAGAACTCGAGTGAAAGAGTATGTTACTCGAGTATGCCGAAAGTTAAAAAGATTTTACTCGAGTGATGGATGAACTTAATCGAGTGATACGCAAGTCATTTTAAAATTAATCGAGTGACAGACAGAATTACTCGAGTAATACGAAAGAGTTTTTAAAATTACTCGAGTGAAATTTCTGTTACTCGAGTGAACTGTCCAGAATTTCAAAAATTTCAATTTTTCATGCAAAATCATTTTTCATGCACAAACACAGAGAAACACTTAGCATGTAGCAAGTAACACACATACAAATAAAGCAATTAGCATATTATAGAAAACATACACACATAACTGCATAAAAAAAAATGATAAACACTTTAATAAGATACAACAACTCAAAATACAAGTCACATTGAAATAGGCTTGAAGGTGAGTATGAAAAGCATCAAATACAATTAGCTAATAGTTAATTCATCAAAAATACCAAGTTCTCTTCGAATCTTATAAAATGTGTCCCTTGGTAATGGTTTTGTAAAGATATCAGCTAATTGATCCGAAGTTTGAACAAACTCAATAACACAATCACCTTTTTGAACATGATCTCTCAAAAAGTGATGCCTAATTTCAATATGCTTTGTCCTTGAGTGTAATACTGGATTTTTAGTCAAATTAATTGCCGAAGTGTTATCACACTTTATAGGGATATTTGTTAAATTTAAACCAAAGTCAGATAATTGTTGCTTCATCCATAAAATTTGAGCACAACAACTACCTGCAGCTATGTATTCGGCCTCCGCGGTTGATAAAGCTACACAATTTTGCTTTTTAGAAAACCACGATACAAGTGAATTACCAATTAAATGGCATGTTCCGCTTGTACTTTTTCGCTCAACTTTACAACCGGCAAAGTCAGAGTCCGAATATCCTATTAGTTTTAGAAAAGCATCCCTAGGATAATAAAGTCCAGTATTCGTTGTACCCTTTAAGTATTTCATTATTCTTTTGACAGCAGTTAGATGCGACTCTTTCGGTTTTGCTTGAAAACGTGCACACATACATACACTAAACATAATATCAGGCCTAGATGCAGTTAAGTATAACAAACTACCAATAATACCACGATACTTCGTTACCTCTACCGCTTTTCCAGCCTCATCTTGATCTAGGTAGCATGCAACGCTCATTGGTGTAGAAGCGGATTTGCACGAATCCATTCCAAAACGTTTGAGAAGCTCTCTACAATATTTACTCTGATGAATATAAATGCCATCATTAAGCTGCTTTATTTGAAGGCCAAGAAAGAATGTAAGCTCTCCCATCATCGACATCTCGAATTCACTTTGCATCAATTCTGAAAACTTCTTACACAAGTTATCGTTAGTAGCACCAAATATAATATCGTCAACATATATTTGAACCAATAAAATATCCCTACCGGAACGTTCAATAAAAAGTGTAGTGTCAACAGTACCTCGTTTAAAACCTTTTTGTAATAAAAAATTGCTTAGTCGGTCGTACCAAGCTCTAGGAGCTTGTTTCAAACCGTACAAAGCCTTTTTCAGTTTGAAAACGTAGTCCGGATGCTCAAAACTCTCGAATCCGGGAGGTTGTGACACATAAACTTCCTCTTGAATGTATCCGTTAAGAAAGGCGCTCTTAACATCCATTTGAAACAATTTAAAATTCATAATTGAAGCAAAAGCGAGAAGAATACGAATAGCTTCTAATCTAGCAACGGGAGCATATGTCTCATCGTAATCGATTCCTTCTTCTTGACTATAACCTTGTGCTACCAACCTAGCTTTATTCCTAACAATAATACCCGATTCATCTAACTTATTCCTATAGACCCACCGAGTACCAATTTCAGGACGATCATCGGGTTTTGGCACAAGCTCCCAAACTTGGTTTCTTTCAAATTGATTTAATTCTTCTTGCATGGCCATAATCCAATGATCATCTTGAAGAGCCTCTTTGATATTCTTAGGTTCTATTTGAGATACAAAGGCAACATAATAACAAAAATTATTTAAAGTGCGTCGGGTTACCACTCCCTTCGCAATGTCACCTAAGATATTAGAAATCGGATGATTTTTGTTGGACTTCCAAGCTATTGGTAATTGAGGTTGTATCTCTTGTGCTAAGTCTTTATCTTGTGCTTGCACCTCTCGATCTTCATTTTGATTCTCTTCCATTTGTTGTGGTGTTGAATTCTCATGATCCAAAAATGTACCTATATAATCATCACAAGAAACAACACAATCTCCTTTCGAAGATTCATCAAATACAACATGCACGGATTCCTCAACGGTTAATGTTCTTTTATTGTAGACTCTATATGCTTTGCTATGAGTTGAATAACCTATGAATATGCCATCGTCGGCTTTAGAGTCAAACTTGCCGACCGGTTCCTTTCCGTTATTTAAAACAAACACCTTACACCCAAAAACATGAAAATGTGAGATATTTGGCTTTCGCCCTTTTAAAAGTTCATAAGGTGTTTTATTTAAATGCGGATGAATAAGAACCCTATTAAGCACATAGCAAGCGGTGTTTACCGCATCAGCCCAAAAATATTTAGGAACATTTGATTCTATCAACATAGTACGAGCAAGTTCCACTAATATTCTATTTTTCCTTTCTACAACTCCGTTTTGCTCCGGAGTCCTAGGGGCCGAAAATTGATGATCAATACCAAACTTATCACAAAACGCATCAATCCTAGTGTTTTCAAACTCACCTCCGTGATCACTTCTAATAGACACAATTTTCAAACTTAGTTGATTTTGGATGAGTTTGGCAAATTTTTTAAAACATTTATAAACTTCACTTTTTGCGGATAAAAATAAAGTCCATGTGAATCTAGTAAAATCGTCTACTAAAACAAATCCATAGTAATTGCCACCTAAACTTTTAATTTGTGAAGGGCCAAACAAATCCATATGGATTAGCTCCAAAGGCTTTGTTGTGCTTATCACATTTTTAGGTTTAAAAGAACTTTTAACTTGCTTGCACTTTTGACAAGAGTCACAAATGCCATCAAGCTTAAAGTTTAGTTTAGGCAAACCAATCACTAAATCTTTTCGCAAAAGTTTGTTCAATTGATTCACATTCACATGAGCAATTCGTCTATGCCAAAGACGAATTTCATCATCAAAAGATTTGAAACATTTTGAAAATAGTGAAGTTATCTCATCCAAATCAATTAAGTAAGTGTTATTAGAGCGACGACCAACAAACTTAACACTATCATCTATAGAAGACTTAATGAAGCATAATTCCGGAGTAAATGTTACATAATTGCCCATATCACATAGTTGGCTTATACTAAGCAAGTTGTGTTCTAAGCCTTCTACGTATAGGACATTTTCTATGACAAGATTAGATACGTTACCGATTTTCCCGACTCCTAGAATTTTGCCCTTGTTGTTGTCGCCGTATGTCACAAATCCATCACTTTTTGGAGTAAGTTCCATGAAGTGCGTTTTGTCTCCCGTCATGTGTCTCGAACAACCACTATCCAAGTACCATTTTCGCTCTTTGGTTCGAAGACACACCTACAAGAAAGATATCATTTGGTTGACTTAGGTACCCAAGTGGTCTTGGGTCCTTTGTTGTTAGCATGAGGAGAAGTCCCCTTAACAATCCAAATATATTCACCGCTTGGTATACCAAATTTCTTTATATTACATTTATTCGTGGTATGCCCAAAGATTCCACAATAATGACAAGTTGGGTTTTTAGAAATCTTATTCTTTGAAAATCCACCAACTTTGCGATAATTGCGTTTCTTAGGTTTGGTATAGCCAAGACCGGATCTATTGCTATTGTTCCTTTGAGTTGAAAGCAAATGATCTAAAGAACTATCTCCTTTCATGAGCCTTGCAAGTCGATCATTCAAATTAAAAACTTCTTTTTCCAAAGACTTGCAATTTTCACAAGATGGAGTCTCATTTGATTTCAATTCACAATTGCATGTAGAGTTTGCATAAATGAGTTCTAGAGTTTCATTTTGAAGCTTAAGTTCTTCTAAATCTTTTTGAAGTTCAATTAACTTTTCATGTTGCTTCATTATGAAATTCTTTCTTTCAACATTTATTTTAGCAAGTTTCTTCAACTCTTTATGCATCTCTACATACACATTGTACAATTCATTGAATGAAGGAGAATTAGAACTTGAGCTAGCATCGGAAAGATAATCTACCTCATTGACGTTCTCACTTGATTTAATGCTCGAAGATTCCTCTTCATCAAGCTTTGTCATTAAACATAGATTTGCAAGTTCTTCATCATCCGATGAGCTAGATGTTGATTGACTCTCCACTTCATCCCATACTATGTAAGCCCTTTTTCCTTTAGAAGAATTGAATTTTGAGTTGTCACCTTCCGACTTCTTAGAATGAGTTGGACAATTCGATCGATAGTGACCAAGCTTTCCACATCCATGACACTTGATGTGATCCTTGTTAGTCTTATTTCTTGGTTGTGAGTCCTTAGAATCTCTTTGTCTATTTCTATTAAAGTTCCCCTTTTTCTTAAGGAACCTACCAAGCTTTTTAACTAGCAAGCCAAGGGTCTCATCATCTATATCGGAGTCCGAGTCATCCACTTGAAAGTTTTCCTCTTGTGCCTTAAGGGATTTTGAAGTTGATTTAAGAGCTATCCCCTTTTTCTTCCTATCGGCATCTTCATTCATGGATAACCGTCCAAGCTCCATTTCATGCTCTTGAAGCTTTCCGAATAGAGTTGCTAAATCAATTTGATCCACGTCTCTAGCTTCCATAATGGCCGTCACCTTAGGTTGCCATTCCCTGCTAAGACATCTCAAAATCTTATTAACAACTTCACCATTAGATATAACTTTTCCAAGTGCAGAAAGATGATTAATGATATGAGTGAACCGCTTTTGCATGTCACCTATGTTTTCATTAGGTAACATACGAAAGAGTTCATATTCATGCATGAGTGTATTTAGCCTAGCCCTTCTAACCTCCGAAGTGCCCTCATGTGTGACTTGTAATGTGTCCCACATTTGTTTAGCATCAACACATTGAGATACTCGAAAGAACTCATCATAAGAAAGAGCGGACGTGATGATATTTTTAGCTTTTAAATCAAATGCAACTTTCTTCTTATCATCATTGTCCCAACTCGATTGAGGTTTAATTGAAACAACATCATTTACTTTCGTTTGAGGAACAAAAGGTCCATTCTCTATGGCGTTCCAAATTTCCATATCTATGGCTTGAATAAAAATTTTCATGCGGACCTTCCAATAAGCGTAACCCTCACCACTAAATAGTGGAGGACGATTAATGGAAGTTCCTTCACCACCGAAAGGATTTGAAATTGAGCCCATTGTTTCCAAGTAAAAAGGATCTTTTCGAAAAAGCTTTTTAAGGCTCGGATTTTTCGTCCGAGCTCTGATACCACTTGTTGGAAACCAACAAGCGGCTCAATATAGTCTAGAGGGGGGGTGAATAGAATATTGAAGCCTTATTACAGATTTTTCGTCCACCTAAGAGAATGGTTTTATGAAAATAAATTTTCTTAAGAATTCAGTTCAGATTACTCGAGTAACTCAAGCCTTCACTCGAGTAATACGCAACCAAAAATAATTTCACTCGAGTATTCAGCAAATCACTCGAGTATTACGAAAGCAAATTTTAAATCACTCGAGTAACAGAAAACCTACTCGAGTAATGTTTATAAACTGAAAGCAGATTACTCGAGTGACAAGAACTTTACTCGAGTAAACTGGGTAAAATTCAATTTAAACTTTGTTTTCAATGGAGTTCTTCAAGAATAACAATGCTATGATGATTCAACAAATTATGAATGATTAATATGAACAATTTCAAGTAATATTAACATGCAATTTTAGATCAATTTAGTAGAATTAAGAAAACCCCAATTCTAACCTAAAAATGCAAATGTTAATGAATTAATGAAATACAAGGAATGAAAATAAAAGAGACACAAGGATTTATCCTGGTTCACTTTCACCCACTTGAAAGCTACTCCAGTCCCCTCTTAAATCAAGAGAGATTCTTCACTAGAAATCTTCAAATGTAGATTTTACAATGTTTTAAGATGCAACTAGATTCTTAGTTCTCCTATCTTAAAACCCAACTCAAAGTGTGTACCAAACACTTTGATCTAATCTACCCCTTTTGAGTATTCTAGATTTCCTTGATAATTGATTGAAGATGCTTCCAACCAATCCTCTTTTCTTGCTTTGATTTGATCCTCAAAGTCTTCCTTGTGAGATTCTTCACTTGTGTTGAAACTTCAATGATGCAATCACAAATTGCAAATCTTCAACAACCACTAAGAACAAAAATATGATCTCAAGAATATTTGAACAATGATAGAAAATAGAGTGAAGAATGAAAAGTTCTTTGTTGAATCTTGATAGCTCTTGAAAGATGTAAAATAGCTCTTGAATTACTTTTCAAAGTGTATTAGAAAATTTGTAAGAATGAAAGTCTATTTCTTTGAAAGAGAAAATTAAGTCCTTTTAAAATTTTCCCAACACTGATTGAATTACTCGAGTAAACCAAACAACGTCACTCGAGTGAAACATGTCAGATTAAGTTACTCGAGTGATGTGTAAACCATTACTCGATTAACCTGTCAGAACATAAATTACTCGAGTGAACCAATACTCATTACTCGAGTAAACTGATCAGAATCTGAATAAAAATAAAGTTTTTCTAAAATGATTTTCACAAGCTATTTAATCAAGATTTAAAGTATCTTCACTCTTAATCATACATTATTTAAATATTCTTAAAATCACCTAAGCTACCCACACCAATGAGATGCATTGCATAAAATAAAGATTACATTGAAATAGAATTAATAAAAATCCTAATTCTAATCTTCATGTGGTGTAGCTTGCTTGTTGTCAATGTTGTTGCTTGGAGAGAGATTGTTAGCATCAAAACATGAGAATCCTACAAATGATTTTTTTAAAAGAATGATTTTTCAGGAACTAATGCTATGAATTTTAAAGTTGAGATTTGGAAATGATCATGTGTTTAAATTTCTATAAACACGTGTTTGATATTTTTGGCATTTTAAAGAAATCATAATTTTTGCCATGAGTAATTTTATGAGAAAAAGATTTATCTTATGTGTGTGAGTATGTGTATACAGTATTATATGTAGGTGTACCTAAACTTATGTGGGAAAATTTAATTAGTAAATGAATGTGACTATATGTGCATGTATGTGTATGTGTAGGTGTTAGGGTGAAAATGAGTGTGTGTATGCATAAATACATGTGTGTGCCATAGGAGTGTGCATGTGTGTGCACATGTGTCCGGTCGTGAGTGTGTATGGGTGTATGCATGATAGAAATTTTGACTTTCTTGCACCCTAAGCTAATAGACCAACAGTGTATAGGTTTAGTTTAGTGTAAAGTATAGTTAAGAGTTTGACCACCCAATAGGAAGAAGGATTAAGCCTAATTTCTCTCCATTTGTATCATGGCTTGGCTTGAGCCATGCAAGCCTTCCTAAGGCCAATTCTACCCTTGAAACAACACTCTTTGGCCGAATTCCTTTAAGGGTAAGAAGGGAAATGCTTGGTTGTCTATATAGGCCCATGACCGTAGTTCCTTCCATTCATTTTCCTTCACATTTCACTTCAAAACCAAAACACAATTCTAAGAGTGTTATCAAACTCTTAGAAAGAAATAGAGAGACTTAGAGAGAAAGAGAACCCGTGAGCATTCAAGAAGAGAAGGAGAAAAAGATCAAGCCCAAGCCTTAGGATTTCTTGAAGATTGAGTGAAGAAGGTTGAAGATCTTCTCTTTTCCTTAATCTGTTCGAAGAGCATAGAGTGTTAGGGTAGTTTTCATTTTTAAAGTCTTGTAAAAGTTCCTTTGTTGTTGCATGTCTATCTTTCTTGTAGATCTATGTTTATATGTAAATTCTAAGCCTTGATCCTTTGATTTCAAGAGCCAAACAACTTGTAGAACCTTAAAACATGGACTCTATTATTCGGCCATGTCTAGGAAACTAGGTCATGATGATTTTTATTTCAATTTGAGTTCATGCATGTAAGTTTTATGCTTGCTAAAGTTGATCTAAATGGTTAAAATGCCTTGACCTTGCTTTTGATTTTTATAAAGCCTTGATCTTTGGTTTTGTCTTGAAAAAGGTTTTGATCTTTTGTTTGATCTTGAAAAAGACTTGATTCTTGCTTTGATTTTTTTTAAAATAGCCTTGGTCTTGAGGTCTTGCATGTGATTTCTTTTACTCAAAAAGCCTTGATCTTTGCTTGCATGTCACGGCCTTGGTGGGAAAACAAGGAAAACAACTTTTTCCAATTTGATTTTCGCTTTGACCTAAATCTATGTGTGTTTCAAAGTTAAGGATTTAAGTTTTCTTCTTGATTTTGTTAATTAGTTTTCAGTCAAGCTTTAAAATCAAGGAGATCATGATTGTTTTCATGAAAAAGCTTCTTGCATGTGTCCTCTCTTTGATTTGCATGATTTTAAAAGTGCATGCAAAGAAAAATAAAAAGGGGATTTGTGTTTAATAGGCCACGGTTTTGGGGAAGAAAAGGGAGTGGTATTTTTCTAAAACTATGTGTTTGAAATGCATGTTCTTGATTTAATATTTTAAGGTTTTTGTATGAAAGGAAAAGTGCATCAAAGACTTTTGTTTCCCAAGAGTGATGATTCGGCCTATACTAGGTTAAATAGGCTAGATTCTTTTTGTATGTGATTGTCTCCTTGAAATGATTATGTTTTGTGACTTTGTTTTAAGGAAAAATCTATTCAAATTGTGTTGTTTTGTTCAATTCGGTTTTTTATAAAAGAAAAGGCATAAGTGTAATCGATTATTTTCAAAAGTATTTTCATGACTTGATTTAGGTGCATGCATGTGGGTTTGAGTAAAACGATTTCACTCTCTTAGTAAACCTCATAGCTTTTGAAATAAAATGGAATGAAAAACTTCATGGTTTTAAATCCTTAATTATTGACAAAATCTTTGCTTGAACATATGTTTATCTACGGTCAGGTAGTGTGAATGAGCTTAGGAAATCTAAGTGCATGAAAATGAATTCAATTTGCTGAAAAGAATTAAATTGTTGCACTGGGTTATATTCTTGGCTTAATTCGGTTAGGAGTTAAAGGAAGAGTAGATGGTTTTATTGTATGAAAAGGAAAATAGAATTTAAGTGCTTGATATAAACCAAGTCGATTTATGTGTTTTAAATTTGTGATCTTTGAATTATTCCTCCAATGTCCTACGGCCATGTAGAGAAAATGAATTTAGGGAGCTTGGTTGCATGAAATAAAATGTACATGTTTGGTTTGTATCTTGTAAGTGGCGAATGCCTAAGTGTTTTGTGCTCTGAGCCATTTGTGAGTGTATGATTGTCTCGATGTTGACTTAATTGGTTATTTGCTTGGTGGAGTGTTGTTTATTGTTGTATGAAAAATGATTGAGGGCATAATTGATTTTGAAATTTATTGATTCTAAGATAAATTGGTTTGATCTGTTTAGAATTCTTAGATTATGTACATGACTGTCCAAAGTTGTTTTATGATAAGGACTTGAGTTTTAAAGTGTTAATTTTGAATTAAACAGTTATTTAAAAGTGAAAAGTGTTTTTACGATGTTTTCGGGGTTTTGTCAAAATGATTTTGTAAAAACTATTCTTGCTGTCCAGAATTACTTGGTTTGCTTCTTCACTTATAAAATGTGTTTATGTGATTTAAAGTTAAGTTTTCGAGTGGTAATTGACTTAAGAAAAAGCCGGATTGAAAACGGTGAATCTTTCGGTGTTTTCGAACATAATTGAGGTACTGTCCCAGATGGACCAGCAACCAAACAAATTGATTTAAATCATATTATAAAATGTTTTCATAAGGTTTTGAAACATTTAAAGTACTAGGGAACATGGGAATTGTTTTGATCGAACTATAAGCGTTTTAATTAAATACGAGGGATGAGAAGTGTCTAAGTTATGGAAAAGATTTTCATAATACAAGTCAATAACATAAGCGTATTTTATTTAGTACGAGGAAATCTTAAAGACAAAGGATTGGGGCAGCCGGCAACAAAAAGGATTCAAGGAGACGGTACGCATTACATTGCTGGATATCAGGTGAGAGAGAAGCTTTCCTAAGACACCGTGGTAGTTAGGTGATTTATTAGGACGTTCTGTATCATCTCAAAGATCGAAACTAAGTGGTTGGAGTCAGTAGTATAAGTGGCAATTGTTTGATTGTGTGGCCACTTATACGAATGTGACAAAGACCACATTATTGTTGGGTGATGTTTGTCTGAATTCTAGCATGCTTTTATTTATGTATTTATTTATCTATGCCTGGTGCAATTTAACACTGTGGACGTAAATAAACGATATGCTGTTGGACGTCTGTTACGTCCCGAATACGAAATGAAAGAGAAAGAGATAAATTGCGAAGGTGATGAGATGAAAAGTAAAGACACAATAAGGAAGAAAGAGTTGAGATTGGGGGATGAAAGAATGATAATACTGAGAACGAGCCAGAGTTGGGGAGAGTAATGTGTTGTTGATACGAGATGTGATTCGAGTGGAGCTGGGCTCCTTTGTTTTGGTTTTAGTCTGGGACTAGTGTTGAGTTGAGCTTGCTCCTCCACTAGCGCTCAGCAAAGTTGTAATTCTTGAGAAAGATTTTTGAAAAGGTTTTTGAAAATGAGAATTTTGAAAAAGGTTTTTGAAAAAGAAATTTATTTGAAAAGAGATTTTGTGGGAAATGGTGAAAAGAAATTTTTAGAAAAGGGTTTGTGAAAAGAAGTTCTTTTGAAAATGTTTTTGAAAGGAGGTTGCTGAGAAATGTTATGAAAAGTATTTTCAGAAGAGCGTTTGAAAAGAAAGTTTCGTGAGGGGTTGTGAAAAGAGATTTTTGAGATTTTGTGAAAAGAAGTTTCTGAGAAAAATTTACAAAAGGGAATTTTATGAAAATCTTTATGAAATGAAGTTTTGTGGAAGCTTATAAAAGAGTGTTTTGGAGAAAGTTGTAAAAAGATTGTTTTGAGAAAAGATTGCGGAATGAGGTGGTTGAGTAAGATGGTGAGTTGTACCTTGTGGAATGAGATATCAGTTGAGAATTCAGTGAGGTGACCCCAGCTCTGTGCTATGTGAGAAATGATGAGAGAAAGTTGGTACAAAGTTAGTGGTCGGGACTCATTGAAGGGATGCACGAAGGATGGGCCGACCTTAGGATAATTAAAAAGATTAAAAGACTTAAAAGACATACGCGGTGAGGTATGAGAGTGCGAAGTAGTGGAGAGGAAGAAACGATAAGTATCTGCGGATACTTAGGACGAGATTGCATTAGGGGAGGACGATGACGGTGAAACGTCAAGAAGTCTAGAGTATGTTTCTAGGCAGAACGAACTCCATATGTGGCGCACTAACGTGGTGGGGACTGGGTCTAATGCCGGGGTAAGTTCTGCGGGCCCACTAGAAACATACTATCGCCCCCTAGATTGCAAATCGAGAACAGTGAGAGGGACTGGAGTGGGGCATCTTGTTTGCCACTGCGAGGCAGTGAGCCATGAATGTTTATTGATATTATTGATTGAGGCTGAGTCCTCCTGGTCTGGGACCATATGTGTTGACAGCTGTCGTGCCCGCACGGTAAAGGTCCTGTACTCCTGTTTGCTTCCGACTAGGTGGATGGATGGCCGAAGAGATGTAGACCTTAAACGTGAGTGCTAACTACGAAAGAAACGCGTACCTCGATGATTCTTCAAATCCCCTGATCATCGATGGTTATAATTCGATAAGACGTTATAAGAAAAGAATCATAACTTTGAGAATAAGAGTCTGAGAAGTGTAAAGAATGAGAAGGAGAATGAGAATGGAAATGTGGGAAGGATATTGAATTCTGTGAAAGGGAAGAGAAACAAGAGTGGAGAAGTGTTAAGGGAATATTAATAAGATGGAGTGAACGTAGATTGTGGATAATGATGATAGTATGTTTGCTTGTTATCTTGTGTGTGCATGTTGTGTGTTGTTTGTTGTGTGTCCTATTATTTTACCTGCCGTAATTCCACATCGTCGATGCTACGCGTCCGTATTGCTTACTCTCTCCTGTTCGTTGGTGCATCGGTGCCTCCGGTATTCCAACGGGCAGATGGATCATGTGACATTCCGTATTTTCCTAACTAAAATAAATAAGTTTTCATCAAAGAGAAATTTTGAGATATTGTTTCACAAATGATTTTCGATGAATATTTTACTCGATTACGTAATCAATTTTCGATTTTATGGAATTTTGGTAAACAAAGGTTTTTATAAAGTTCAAATGAGTTTTTAATTGATTTAAGGAGTTTTTATTTTTCAAAGGAATTTGATGAGTGTTTCATTTGATCCCGTAAGGAGTTTTGATTTCAAGATGAGTTTTCTGCTTTGAAATTTAATTTACTTGTGTTGTGATTTTGTGTTTGATTGCTTAAGATTCATGCATATGATTTTAAGATGGGAAATTATTTCTTTAAACTTCAATGAAATCAAAGTCCAAGTCGTCCTGACCTAGAATCATTCCTAGAAACCCTAATTAGTAGCCTAATCGTGGATTAAACCCTAATTGAGTTCTTAATTCTTGTTTAAGAACTTAATCACCTTCTTAAACCCTATACCCTTATGGTTAGAGAGTTAACATAGAATTGATTTTCCTTAAACCCATGATTATGTTTTTGATTAGTACCTTAATCCTGGATTAAGCCCTAATATCCAAGGATTAGTGGACTAAACCTAGATTAATTAACCTAATCCTACCCTAATCACGATTAGAACCCTAATTAGTGCCTTAAACCTAATTAGTAAATCTAAATCACCCTAAACCTACCTTGGCCGAATGGCCATGTGCTTAGCCTAGCCACCAAGCTTGTTTACTTGATCAACAAGTGGCATGCCTTAATAGTCAACATGATGACATCACTCTAATGACCTAAGCATGACTTAAGGAAGGAGAAAAAGTGAAGACTAGGAGGAAGAGAGGGAGAGGCCGTGAGGGCCTTGAGGCAAAGACTTGGCCTCCAAGTTTATGACTTAATCCCTAAGTATTGCACATATACCCTTCATGCAAACCCTTCTTGGCAAATAGGAAAAAGTAGAACTAAAAGAAAAAGGGACCAAACCGTGAGAGAGAGAGCTCATTTCACTCTTTCATTCTTCATTTCATCTTCACCATTTCTTTCTCTCAACAAACAACAACACCAACACACAACCTCAACACCAAACCGTGAGTGAATTCTTCATTCATTCATCAAACACTTTCCTTGTTTCCATTTCTTTCAATTCTTTTCCAAACCAAACACAACACTAAGAGCACCATCAAGATCTTAGTGAGAGAGTGAGAGAAAGAGAGAGGCCGAGCTTGAGAGAGAATGAGAACCAACCGTGAACACTTCATGACCTAAACAAGGACAAGCTAAACTAGTGAAGAGGAGGAGGAAAAACCATGGACCTTAGAGAGGAAATGAGTGAATCGTGAGGAGAGGAGAGAGATCAAAGACTTTGGACATGAATTCTTAAAAGCTTAATTAAGTAAGAGTTTTGTTTCATGATCTAAAAGTTTTAAAGTCTTTTTCTTTGATTCTTGTTCTTATTCATTCTTTCTTTCTAAACTTTAATTTTGTTTGAAAAGTGTTGATGCATGTTTGTTTTTATCTTAGATCTAGTGATTTCCTTTACATGCATGTTGATTTTTCAACTTGATCTTGAAGTTTTGTTAAGAAAAGTGTTTTTCCTCATGATCTTGAGTTTTACTCTTTGATTTCTTAAAAGTGTTTTGAAGAGAATTTGATTTTGAGTTTTCATGAAAGATTTTTCAAGAAATCTAATGTTTTGTTTACATGCATGTTAAGATCAAAGCCTAAACTATGATGTGTTTGATGCTTGAGTTTTAATAAAAAGATCTTTGAAATGATTGAACTTTTTTGATGACTTTCCTTATGATGGCTGCGGTTTTGGCCCTTCTTGGTTTAAAATGATTTTGATCTTTGATTTGTAAATTTTATGAGTTAATCTATGGTGTTCCTAAACGAAGAGTTGTTGATTTGCACAAATCTTTTCTATTTTTCTTTTGCATGTCACGGTCAAAGTTTGATTTAAGGAAAAATGATTTTTTATGTTCATGCATATAGGGTTTTTGTTTTGATCTACTATTTTTTTAATGCTTGCATGTAAAGATCTTGGCTTGAAAATGAGGGATTGATTATGTTTGAAAACTGGGTGTTCAATTTGGTCTTTAAAGGATTTTGTTTTCTTGTTGATTCGGTTGTTGTAACTATTGTGTATGAAGGATTGTGATCCATGTTGATTCATTAACTAGATCTATGATTTTAATGACTTGCAATTATAAATCAAAGTTTAGATCATGAAAATGTTTTGGTTTGAACAATTTGATTAAGTGCTGAAATCTTGATTTCTACGTGATTTCCTTGTAAGAAACTTTGAGAAACAATGGTTATACTAATTGGATTGCCTTGAAATTTTAATATTTGATACTTGATACTATTTAAATGAGTTCTGGAAAATTTGAAGGGATTTGGAATTGTTTTGGTTTTTTAAATGAATTTTAGTTATTCGTTGATAATTATGGAAGTCTAAGGTGTTTTAGTGAAAAAGATTTGGATAAGTGGTACTTATATGTGTTTGAAGATTCTGAAACTTGGACACTGTTTTAAGTAGGTTATATTGAGTGTCCCTGAATTTTTATAAGATTTTTGGAATTGGTTTGTTAATTGAAATGAAGTCATTTTGGTGAAAACGATTTCGGAAAAGTAAGTTTTCGAGGAAAAACCTAAACCGAGTTTTATGACCTAAACTACTCTAAATTGCTTGAAATGTTTATGGTATCTCCTCAAACATGTCATGTGACTCTCTGTAAAATTTGAGGTGATTTGGAGTTGGTTTGATATTTTTACCAATTGAAAAACAGTGAACCGTTTGGTTCAGATTTTCCAGACTTAGTGACGAATTAAATTGAAAAAGTCTAACTTTCACAACTCCAAATAATCTGAAATTTTTATGAGATGACCTTGATTGTGTAAGGAAGATATATACCAATTTTCATGCAATTCGGAGTTGAAACACTATTTTTAACCATGGCATTTTGGTCTCAGGTCAGCAACAGTTCCATCATGCTTTTTATGCAAAATCTGATTGAAAACCTAACTTAAGATTGTTCAAATGACTTGAAAATTTTATATGATGAACTTTAACATATGTTTGTATGATTCTGGAAATTTTGAGAATTAAACAAATTGATTTGATATAGTTTTAAATTTTATCCTTTGTGCTTTCCCCGTAATTGAACAAAAGTTTCATTTAAATGCTTTCGACAAATATGAATTTTGTACTTCATTTCATGACTTGGCTGGATCTGTTTGATGATCGTAATGTATTGAAATAACTGAATGAAGGATTGCTTAATGATATATTTAGACTATGCATGATTGAGTTTGCAAGATTGATTGTTTACGGTGTTTCAGTCTAGGTTATTAGTTTGAAATTATGATTTGAAATGTTCTATGTTCTATGTGCTAAATGGTTTGTCTTATTTAAAGCATCATGCTGCCCATGTTTGATTTTGAGTGTTTGGACTTGAGAAAGTATTGATCAAAGTGTTTATTTAATTGTTTTCAAGATACTTGGTTTGTGTAGTGGATCTGAGAAATAGATCCACCACGATGTGTGTTTGTGGTTGTTGCAGCTGACGAGGGTGACCCCGGTCCTACGTACCCCCAGTGATAAGGGGATCAAGCCACACGTAGTTCTTGAGAGTAGGGATGAGAGAACATACCTTAGCCCCTATAACATGGCGATACTTATAGGGGAAGTTTGTGTTGTGATGCCTTATGGGCCTGTTCGGCCCAGTAGGGCTGACATGGCTCTTAGAGGATAAGAAGGATGAGTTATTCACCCTTATCCTGTACTAGAGAGCTCATGCTTATCCTGTAGCGGTAGGATTTATTATTGGTTAACCCTACAAGCCCCCCCAAGCTCGTATAGGCTCGAAGAGCCTGTGCTGAGCTTCTGAGAGTTGGTGGTAACATAAAACAGTGTCTGCGGCTGAGAACATTTTACTCGGAAGAGTATCGCTGATGGTTGATAGCGTTCTTTGTGCTCGGATAATAACAGGGAAACCCGATAGAAGATTCTCCATAATTAGCAAATGATTCCGAGTAGAAGAAATCAACAAAATATTCTTCATACCCAGAACGAGAGACTCTAGTGGGGAGCACAGTGCGAGGTTTCCACAATCGTCTTACGAATCGGAGGAGAGAAGGGTAGTGCGTGATTCCCGACATTCCGAATGTATGAGATACCAAAAAGGAGGAGCTGTCGAAGGTCCGTACGCAGTTGGCACATGTATTCGAAGTAAGGAACTGTACAAGGCTTCTCTACACTCGGAACACCAGCGCAAAGAGGGAAACTCGGCACGGGGGTCCTTGCCATCATCAATACGTTTCGAGTAGAGTAACATGTTATTGTGTTCACTATGCTCGGAAAACGATTTGCCCATTGATGAGAATCTTGAAATGGGTCACTCAGCTGCTCGGGCCATCATACGTGTACCTTGCATGCGTGTACGAAAATAATAATTAATTAGTTATTGTCGTTCAAGATTGACAATTTATGACCATTAAATAATAATTATTGGCAATAAATAAATGACATGTAATAAAATTAATCATGCGCTAATAAGTGATATTGGCAATTGCATAATATGAGTAAAAATGTTACTTCCCTGTTTTTAGGAACGAGTTGTTGTTGTTGGGCCAATAAAGGTGTTGATAGTACATTCCTCCCCCCCCCCCTTTTTTTTTGTTGGATGGGGGTGGGCTTTTGGCCCGTTAGGGTTGAAACCCTATTGTTGGTTTGCAGCAGCTGCTCCCATTCTTTTTTTGGTTTGCGGAAGACCACGCCTGCAAACAATGCTTTATGTCACCGCCAACTCCCAGAAGCTCAGCACAGGCTCTTCAAGCCTGTACGAGCTTGGGGGGCTTGTAGGGTTAACCAATAATAAATCCTACCGCTACAGGATAAGCATGAGCTCTCTAGTACAGGATAAGGGTGAATAACTCATCCTTCTTATCCTCTAAGAGCCATGTCAGCCCTACTGGGCCGAACAGGCCCATAAGGCACCACAACACAACTTCCCCTATAAGTATCGCCATGCTATAGGGGCTAAGGTATGTTCTCTCATACCTACTCTCAAGAACTACGTGTGGCTTGATCCCCTTATCACTGGGGGTACGTAGGACCGGGGTCACCCTCGTCAGCTGCAACAACCACAAACACACATCGTGGTGGATCTATTTCTCAGATCCACTACAGTTTGTCTATGGATTTAAATTGGTTTTGAATAATGAAAAATGAACTTGGGACTTAGCATATGATGCTGTCCAGAATCTTTATAAGTTGTGTTTCTTATTTAAAAATGTTTTCAAAGTGATTTGAGGTTGAGTTTTGATGAGTACTTAATCTAAGATAAAGTAGGTTTTAAGAAAGTGCAATTTTACGGTGTTTTCGGATTTTCTAAAGAGTGCTTTATGGACTAGCATCTTTGCTGTCCAGATTTTATTTAAATTGTTTTTCAATCTTGAAGATGTGTTTTGTTGGTTTTAAGTTTGAGTTTTAAATGGTACGTGATTTAAGAAAAGTTGGATTTGATTTGAGAAAACCTTTACGTTTTACGGTTGTCCAACAAGAAGTGAAAGGAGTTTTCGAAAACACATTTTGATTTCCGAGTATGACGATTAGTTAGATAGACTAGTAACGTTAGTGTCTCCTATCTAGTACGAGGTGCGTATAAGTCAGGAAGCTGGAGCAGCTGACAGTTGGGAGATCCCGCAACGATTTCGGACGAGGTATTTGCTGGATTTGAGGTGAGAGAGAAGCTTCCCTAAGACACCGTGGTATTTAGGTGATCTATTGGGACACTCCGTACTCTCTCAAAGTCGGAGTAAAGGTCTATAGTAGCTAGTAGTATACCCGATAAATTGTGTGATTCTTTGTATCGAGGTATACGAAGACTCAGACCTATACCATTACATGGTATTGATTGATTGAAATATTTGTTTATGATGAGTTATATTGCTGCTTATATTGCATGAGCATATTGCATCATCCCGCGTTATAAGATAAGAATAGAAAAGACATAGAAAAACTATAAGGAATTCCCCTGCGATTAGAGTGAGACTCTAAGGACTGGAACGCGTGATGGAACCGGATGATGCCGAGTACGTGGAACGAGTTGATGCTGCTACGACGACGATGACTTGAGTGTGGATGCAGCGATGGCCGAACATGTTGAGATGATTGGCGGTTAGCCACATGTTGAGATGATTGGCGGTTAGCCATATGATGAGAATGATTGGCGGTTAGCCATATGTTGAGAACGATTGGCGGTTAGCCATATGTTGAGAATGATTGGCGGTTAGCCATATGTTGATAATGATTGGCGGTTAGCCACATGTTGAGGATGAATGGCGGTTAGCCACATGTTTGAAAATAGTAGTCGAGTCCCATCAGAGGCAACCCGCATATGGTTGGTGCTATATGACGGAGGAGACTTAGGATGGGTCGATAGTAGGACAAATCGAATAGAGCTTTTTCGTCCTAAAACCCTTACCCGAAGTAGTGGAGAGGAAGATACGGTGTTTACCTGCGTGGTACTCACTTGTTGATTGGGATAGGGGAAGGCAATGACGGTGACTCGTCAAGAAGCCTAAGAGGAGTCTGTCTAGGCGGGAAAAGCTACAAGTGACCTGGGTTGACCATCCCGGGTAGGGGTGAGTAGTCCGGTGTCGTAGTTGAAGTACTGCATGATCACTAGACAGGTGACTGACGCCCCCTTGACTAAATCAGGATCAGAAGAGGGATGCTTGAACTCGGTGGAGGTTGACGCCCTTTGTCATGACATTATTTTCCCGGGCATTTTATATTATATTTTGGTGTAGTCTCCTGAAGCCGGAGTGGTACAGATCCTGTACTTCTGATTGCTTCCGACTAGGTGGATGGATCCCGAGGAGATGTAGACCTGAAACTGAACCGAAACCATAAAGCCTGAATTCCGATGTCTTGAACTCAAAATGTGTGAATAAAGAGATTTCGACTTTGCGAGACAAGATGTTTAAGAGATTCGACTTTGCGAGGCATGTTGGTCAAGAGATTCGACTCTGCGAAATAATTGATTTAAAGAATTCCCATAAGAGAAAGATAGAGTGTTAGTAATACGACGATTGCATTGCATCTTCATGCATTTTATATAATTATCTGCTATATTGTTGTGCTGTGGATGTGTATTGTTGTATGCTTGTATGGTCTTAATATTTTGCCTATCGTAAACCCACACCGTCGACTGTAACATCCTAAACTTTGATTTTAAGGAAATTATTGATTAAAAACCTTAGAAAAATTGGAATAATGACTTAATGAATTTTGGTAGATAGGTGAGTGGTGATTATAAGTCCTAGGAGTTGTATAGAATGCAGTTGTGGCTTTGGGCAGAGTCAAATAAGCGAAATCGGGAGTTAAATCGGCGTTTTCGATGTTAGAAATCGACCAAAAAGAGAAAATTAGAAATTTATTATGGGATGCTAAGAAAATCAATTCCACCGTTGGATATGAATTTTATGGGGTGAAGAAGCTTGTCTAAAAATTTGGACCCGATCCGACGGTTAACGAAAAAGTTACGGCGAATCGAAGTTTGGAAATTCTGGTGCACGCCCAGGCGCACCGGTGCACGCCCAGGCGCACCACTGTTCATTGGTGCACCAACTCAGGAGCTTTTTCGCTCAGGCGCACCATTCCGTGCGCTCAGGCGGGCGGGAATCACACCATGCCACGCACCATTCCGTTCTGGCACGCCAAACTCCCCCAACACCCAGTAGCTGGCGCATCAGCCATGCACCAGCTTGGTGCTGGTGCTGATCCTGCGCTCAGGCGCAAAATCTGGCGCTCAGGCGTGCGACGCACACCAGATCAGATCTGGTGCGTCCAAAATTAAACTTGGGGCCAAAGTTTTGTTCCCAGCCACACGATCTTGCTGGCCTTAAGGCAAGAAAATAAAACCCAAAACAAACACAAAACCTTCATACTCCAACACCATTTCAACCCATCATCCTCATCAAGTTCCCTCCACTCCAAGGCCATCTTCCACCACCAAACCACCATAAACACATAGTTTTGGGCACCTCAAACCCAAAACCACCAAGCTCCATCAATCCTTGCACCATGGAAGTGGGTTAAAGCTTCATCCTCTTCCTCCCTAGGACCACACGAATCACTCCCACCTTCATTCTCCTTGGTTTTTCAATTTTTCCACCATTGAATGGGTAAGTAGCTTCATGCCATGAGTTATTTTCCTTTCCATTTCAACTAGGTCCCGGACACTGGCCACATATCTATAATGTGTCATCCAGTAGGTTGCTTATCAAAGTGTTCCCAGAACACCAACATACGTTCCCAGAACGTATAAAACCAGGTCCCAGACACTGGCCACATATCTATAATGTGTCATCAAGTAGGTTATAATTTGGTACTCCCGGAGTACCCTCCTCATATTCCCAGAATATGATAAACGCTCCTACCAACCAAACTTCCAATCTATATGGATGCACAATCATCAAGGTTGGTTTTTATCTTTAATCCAATTGTTATATTAATGTGTTCCCAAAACACATTCATACGTTCCCAGAACGTATCGCAAACCATACTTGGAGTATAATCAAGCACCACTCCCAGAGTGTGCATCACGTTCCCAGAACGCATCAAATAAACCATGTCCCAGACAATGGCCACATTCCCAGAATGTATCATCAAGTAGGTTGCATCAATTTAGTACTCTTAGAGTACCGGGCCATGTTCCCAGAACATGATAAACAATCCTTGCCAACCTATTATATTATCTTTCTCTATGCATGCATTGCATACATAATTCCTAAGGTTGGTCTTTCCATTAATTACTGTGATTTAGAAATACTCCTATTTCTCTTTTGAATGATTTATTTGAGGTATAACATTTGGCATAAAATTCCCCTTTGAATTTTCTCAAAATATGCCCTTTTAAAACCCAGATTGAGTAATACATCCTCAATGGTATTTAAAACTTAACTTTTTATTTTTCAGATTCAGGTACTAACCGGTTACAGTTTCAAGCTAACCGGTTAGAATTACAGACCTGAACTGTTTACCATTGTAATTCAGAAAAACCCCTTTTTCTTGAATTCATTACCCAATCCAAAACACTTTTAACTTTGTTTTATACCTCAAAAACCATTGTTTCATCATTCAAAAGTCTAAATCACATATCCTTTTCCAATGAACACAATTTCTCTTGAAATTATTTCATTAATTTAAGGCATAAATTGGAATCTTGTCAATCTGAATTATAACCACTCATATTCAGATCATGTATATTGAAATTAAGGCTTAGATTTGAGCAAAAACCATTAACATTTCAGGTCTGATCTGTAACACAATTTTTCTTTGAAGATTTGCAGTGTCTAATCGGTTATGAAAATCGTGTAACCGGTTAGATTATGCAGTCTGACCCTTAAAACAAGAGTTTTGACAACTCATTTTCTTCCTTTCTTAAATCTAACCAAGTTTCAGTATACACAAAGTTAATATGCCTTAAAATAAACATGTTTGCACCCAGAAACACATTCATATTGCATGCATCCATTTTATTGCATCAAATTGCATCAAAATTCACATAAACACAATTTAACACAACAAAACTTAAATCAAGCACTTAAACACAAAATTCAGCATTTTTATAGCTTGCATGCATCAAATTAAAGTTGCTCAAAACAACAATTGAGCTCAAATTGGCCTCCAAGCCATCTATCCATTTCAACTTATGCCCTTTGAGTCTCTTGGTGACTCATCCTATATTCTACCACAATTTATTCTCATTCTAGCAAATAGTAAGCTTCCCCCTTACCTTAGATTCGTGTTTGATCCAAAACATTGCAGAGAGAAAGGCTCCAACATAGATTCCCCACAAATCCTAGGTTCTGCTCTCAGCCACTATTTCCATCAACAGGGTCCAAAGACCAGAAAATTTGACATAGTAATTGGCCAAAGAGATTGGGGAAAATAGTTAGAATTCAGAGTAGGTAACATGCACTAGAGAATCGAAGAGGTTTGAGACTTAGGGATTGACTAAGCTTACCAAAATCGAGTCTGGAAATCAGCTTCCAGAATCAGAATCAACAGAGAACTCAGCTTTCTACCTTCAACTTCCAAGCTTGATTTCTCCTACCACACTAACTCTCAGCTCACAAATTCTATGTCTACACAAAGCCCTTGATGTGAGCTTTGTGAATGTGTAACACTCGCTCAACAAAACTCAGAGATGAATGAGAATTTTCCCTCACGATTTTGGAACCCTAACCTAGCTTCTTCAACAAGAAATCAATTGAGCAACCCCTAATCCATCAGAAATCCACCTATTTATAGACAAATTAGACCTCCATGCAGGGCGACGCGTGTGTTGCCACTCAATCCATGCAGTAATCGTGGCGATTTCTGGGTTAAAACGCGTGATTACTCATCAAACGCACTAACCCAGTTTCTGGGTTCATTGTAACATCCCTAATTTTAGTCCCTAATATATTTATAAGTTGTATTGACTTAAATAAATGTTTCTTAAAAATCAATTATTTAGTTGGGTATTTTTATAAAAATACATTATGTTAATTACGAAAATATATTTAATTTATTTTATGTTCTGAAGTAAATTCATTTAAAATAGTTATCCTATATCAAAAATATACTTTATGTGTTTTACTTTATTTCGATATATTTCATATGAAAATATTTCATTGGAAATACTTATAAGTTTCTTACTTCATAAATTTTATTTTAGTATTTAAATTGATTATTGGTATTTTGAGTTTTTAAAATAAAAGAATGAATAAAATAAAATAAATTAATTAATAAAAGTGTGTATTAGTATATATGTTTAAAAAAAAATGTTTAATAGTACCTTTAAAATAATCCTAGCATACACTACTAATAATAATAAAAATAAAAGTAATAAGAATAAAAGAAAAGAAAAAAAAATAAAAGGGAAGGGGTTTCGAACCCCCCTCCTGCTTCCTTCCTCCCAGCCGGCCCTAACCCCTCCCCAAGCTCTCTCTCTCTCTCACAACCGCTCTCCGCCCTCTGTTCGTGCCTCCAGCAGCTCCGCCTCCCTCCGTTCCTTGTTCTCTCCCGTTCGTTTCCCTTGGGCCGCCGCTCGCATTTCCTCCTCCATCCGGTCGCGATCGCAACTCGTCTCCCCTCCCTGGAGTCGCGACCGCCGCCGCTGCTGGGTTATGCTCGCCGCTCCGCCACCGTTGCTGGTTCTCTTGCTGCTGCCGTTCGCGTTCTCTCCTTCCAGTCCAGCCGCCGGTCTTCGAAGCCAGCACTGCCAAGGACGGAATCCGCCTCCGGTGGCTGTGTTGTGCTTGTTGTGGGATGCCACTTGGTCCAGATCGGTGGCCGTTCTCGCCACCGACGCCGAAATCGACGCCACATGACCGAATCTCCATGGCTGCTGCGCCTCCTTTCATGGTGATGCCGTGAACCGATCAACCTTGCTGTGAACCGTGATGAACCGAACCCGGTTGGCTGCTCTGGTTCCGAACCAGATCTGAACCGATTCCCTTATGAGCTCTTGGTGTCAAACCGGACCGAACCTTTGCTTGCAGCTGGAAAACAAACTTGAACCGAACTTGTTTAGTGCCTCCGTTGTTCAAAAATCCGATACCATGGGTAAATCCTAATACTTTTCTAACTGCTCTGTGTTATGTTTTAATTTTTATATTAATACTAATTTTAATATTATTGTTAATAATTATTTAATATTAAACTGTTTTGGAAATTAAATATGTAATTATAATTTATATTGATTTTAATTATATTGTTATTAATAATGATTTTTAATTAGTACGTTGAATTATGTTAGGGCAGAATTAACTGTTATGTCAAACGATTAATTTTAAAAGTACTTTTGTTAAATGTGCTGGGTTCCTAAGTAAGTGAACTGTCGTTTAGTTTGGTTGAGTTGTCCCTGAACTAAATGATATCTCAGTTAATTAGGAATCTGATATATACGACATAACGTTAATTCAAGTCAAAACGTTGAACATTAATTTCAAACTGAAGGGAAGTATAATTGTTTTAAGATTATAATGGCGACTTGGACTTATTTTTGAATTGAGCATACTTCCTTTTAGTTCGGAATTAATAGTGTCAAGTTACGCAATTGATTTTGTAACTTAAAACAAAAACTACTTTACTTTAAAGTATTTCTGACGAACATGCTACTTTTGAAAGTTAGCGTACTTTTAACAAAAAGATCTAATATTTTATTGAGAAAGCAATAGTCTTAAGTTTAAATTTCTATTTGACCTTGACTTACGAATTTTAGTTAAATGCTTTTCAATAAGAAACTACACTATTTTATTGAGAAAAACAACGATTTTAATTTAAAATCCTATGTTATTTTGGTTTGTAAATTATAATTAAACGATTTCGTGATTTGGTAAACTTACGAAATACTCTACTTTGAAATATGTTAATTATACATTGAAATTTCAAACTGAGTCGCTTCTGGCGCAATGAATTGATTTCTATTTGATTTAATATTATAGTCAGACGATGAAGGGCTTTAGGACCAGCTAAGATGCGAGCAACGAACCGCGTAATGCCGTGAGTAGAAACATGATCTCCTCGTCGTGCCTCAAAACAGGTTCTGATAGAACCCCAAGGTAAGGGGTTTCATTACCAGTCCTTAAGGGGTGTATTTCTGGGTAGTTATATCTATCGCTAGGACCGGGGGAAATGTTAATTGTGAATGAACCTTAGAGTAGCCCGCTAATAATGAAGGAAGATAATTAGGAAAGAAAATCTAGTTAAAGAAGAGTTGAAACAATTAGCAACGAAATAAACGGAATTATAAGAACGAGTGAGTAGCGTAAGTGAGAAAAGGGAGAAATTAGAGATTAATTAGGGAGAGCCGGAACTAAATAAAGAAAGTGTAGAAATGAGTTGAGAACTAAATTAGGATAAAATAAGGTTAATGGAAATAAATGGAGTGAATGAGTATTTAGCCATTAGAGGAAGGAAATAAACGAAAAATAAGAAAGAGAGAGTTGAAGGGAAAAGAGATAATATAGTTGGTCCTAAAGGCGTGAGCTAGGTATTATTAAATATGCGTGATGTAGGAAAAAGAAGCAAAGCAAGAGAAGAAGAAAAAGAAAAGGAAGGGAATGAAATTAATTAAGTGTTAGTAACAAGAGTTAAAATATCTGGTATGTGACCAAGTTAGATAGAGTTAGTTAAAGGTAAGAATAAACTAGTAAAGAGAAATATTGGAAATAGTGGAAAATAAGTAGTGTGATAATAAGTTCCTAAGTAACGGAACGAGAGAAAAGAGAATGATATAGCAAACCAGAAAAAGAGGCTAAGGAAAAGAAAAAGATAAAGAAAAAGTAAGAGAAAGAAAGGTAAAAGATAAAAGTCCGATGCGGGCCTGAGAAGGCGTATCAGCATCGATGCGAGCCTGTGAGGGCGTGTCGATTAAAAGGGAGAAATGAAAGTCCGATGCGGGCCTGAGAAGGCGTATCGGCATCGATGCGAGCCTGTGAGGGCGTGTCGATTAGAAAGGACAGATGAAAGTCCGGTGCGAGCCTGAGAAGGCGTATCGGCATCGATGCGAGCCTGTGAGGGCGTGTCGATTAGAAAGGAAAGTGGAAGTCCGATGCGAGCCTGTGAAGGCGTATCGGCATCGATGCGAGCCTATGAGGGCGTGTCGATTAAAAAGGAATAAAGGAAAATGGAAAGGATAAAGGGTATTGAGAATGAAATAAAAATGGAAATTAAAATGGAAATACAAATGGAAAATGAGAATAAAAAGGAAAATAACGAAAGTAATGAGGAACAAGAATAATTAGAGGTTAGGGATTATCTAAGAGAAGATTTTCGTCGGAATTTTCAGGTCCATATTTTTATAAATCTTAAATTAACTAATTTATTGTGAGGGTGTTACATTTATGGTATCAGAGCATTTTCTCCTCGGCCTCGGAGTTATGAGTTACTCCATTGGTACGCTCACCCAGCGAGTGACCAAAGTTGTTGTCGAATCTAGCCATAGTTAGTCAGTATATTTACATATCTATGATATCGGACTTAATTAATTCTAGGAATATCCGACTATTCGTGCCTTAACTTGTTTCTATTACTGAACTCTAGTATTATGGGAGACACATTTAGTAATAGAGCTAAGGTTGTGTCAATTCTAAGGGACTTAGTTCAGATGGAGTTAAGTCAAATAGAGGCAATTGTCGTTTCATTTGCTACACCACTATGCCCCTGATGTGGGGGACCTCATCGGGGTATATGATGGTTCTTGGCTCAACTCAAAGAGGAGGAATGTATCTTATGGTTGAAAAGGACGAAGGAAATCCAGACGGGAAGTGTAGAGGCATATTATGTCTCTAAGAAAGGAAATTTCATCAGAACCTCAAGTCTCCGTCCCGATTCAGTTATATAAGACGAGCTTGTCCAATTCTTTTTAGAAAGAAGAGACGAGCACTAGTATTCTAGTTAGAGACCCACCAATCGCATTGATAATACTGTCATTAATGGAGAGTAAGGTTAGAACTGATCACTCTAACTTTTACATATGTTAGGGGATAATGTTATCGACAGACCCGACAGTGATATTGCTCTTAGTAGAGGTGAGATTTGGGATTAGCTACCCTAGTCTTTGCGTTTACTAATAGATGATATCATTGCAATTTCCAATTTAATTAGAATAACCAACATAGGAGATTCCAACGCCGTAGGACCAAATCGAACTCCCGCTCCTTAGGAACCTGTTAGAATTCATAAACATCCATTAGTTAGACATATCAACTCCTGACAACACCTTCAATTACTTCCATTTAACTCAGCTCGGTAGAAACGCCGACCCACTTTTTCACTTGGTGCAAGAGCTCGGAGAGATGTAAGTATGTGCGATTTCCATACCTTAGAAAATTTACTACATATTTGATAGCACAGGGAAGTACATAAATCTTGCCATGCTAACTAATCGAAAAGGTAGACAAACCAACCCTTGCAACGGAAGTGAACCTAACGCCAGAACTTAGGAGATGAAAGCCTTAAGATATCACCGTCGCCTAAGGTAAGCACCATTAGACATAGAACCCCAATAGGACCTCGCGAACTCTATAGTGGTCACCTGAGACCCTTTGAAAACCAAACTAGATATTCAGAAACTCAAAACTCCCTAAGTATCTATTCATACTCTTAAATAGTTGCCAGAGAAGCCGACAGATATCCATCCACTACCATTCATATTAAGACCAATCAAGTCGATCATTAATTTGTAGAAAATGTGTTTTCGATGATTCTTCATTGAAGATGCAATCTCTAGAATAATCTCTGTTGTCTTCTTGCAGGACATGTACTCAGCCACGTTATTACCCGGCGATACCTGTGCGTGCATGACACTTTCATGCCGACGATCCACTCGTATTCGTCAAATATAATATATCCAACAGAAGAACAACGACATGGCCTTACCTCCCAATTTCTCAACCTTGTCGCCTAAAACATCCTTGGTCACCTTGTGGAGACCATTAAACCCTCCTTGCATAATTCCTCTTTTCATCTTCACTCTCTTCAAGCTTCTGATACTTCGTGAAAAGATTTGGATACACTCTAGAACATTCGCCAAGACTGCAGGAACTTAACCGAACTCAATATTCACCAACCATTAGTAAAACCCCGTGTCATTTCCAATCTCAAAATAATATGTTTGGGAATCGGAACGACCAACTTTTGATAGCGACCGAACCTACTCCCTCGGCATTGATATAACTATGTCGATGCTAAGTGGGGGAGGATTTCAATCCAAGGAATGGAAGATTGGAACCAAAGGAATTAAAATGACATGGTCGGAAACTATGACAAGGGATACTCCTTCCAGATAAGGGACAACTGGAATTTCGAGGACGAAATTTCAATAAGTGGGGGAGAAATGTAACATCCCTAATTTTAATCCCTAATATATTTATAAGTTGTATTGACTTAAATAAATGTTTCTTAAAAATCAATTATTTAGTTGGGTATTTTTATAAAAATACATTATGTTAATTACGAAAATATATTTAATTTATTTTATGTTCTGAAGTAAATTCATTTAAAATAGTTATCCTATATCAAAAATATACTTTATGTGTTTTACTTTATTTCGATATATTTCATATGAAAATATTTCATTGGAAATACTTATAAGTTTCTTACTTCATAAATTTTATTTTAGTATTTAAATTGATTATTGGTATTTTGAGTTTTTAAAATAAAAGAATGAATAAAATAAAATAAATAAATTAATAAAAGTGTGTATTAGTATATATGTTTAAAAAAAATGTTTAATAGTACCTTTAAAATAATCCTAGCATACACTACTAATAATAATAAAAATAAAAGTAATAAGAATAAAATAAAAGAAAAAAAAAATAAAAGGGAAGGGGTTTCGAACCCCCCTCCTGCTTCCTTCCTCCCAGCCGGCCCTAACCCCTCCCCAAGCTCTCTCTCTCTCTCTCACAACCGCTCTCTGCCCTCGGTTCGTGCCTCCAGCAGCTCCGCCTCCCTCCGTTCCTTGTTCTCTCCCGTTCGTTTCCCTTGGGCCGCCGCTCGCATTTCCTCCTCCATCCGGTCGCGATCGCAACTCGTCTCCCCTCCCTGGAGTCGCGACCGCCGCCGCTGCTGGGTTATGCTCGCCACTCCGCCACCGTTGCTGGTTCTCTTGCTGCTGTCGTTCGCGTTCTCTCCTTCCAGTCCAGCCACCGGTCTTCGAAGCCAGCACTGCCAAGGACGGAATCCGCCTCCGGTGGCTGTGTTGTGCTTGTTGTGGGATGCCACTTGGTCCAGATCGGTGGCCGTTCTCGCCACCGACGCCGAAATCGACGCCACATGACCGAATCTCCATGGCTGTTGCGCCTCCTTTCATGGTGATGTCGTGAACCGATCAACCTTGCTGTGAACCGTGATGAACCGAACCCGGTTGGCTGCTCTGGTTCCGAACCAGATCTGAACCGATTCCCTTATGAGCTCTTGGCGTCAAACCGGACCGAACCTTTGCTTGCAGCTGGAAAACAAACTTGAACCGAACTCGTTTAGTGCCTCCGTTGTTCAAAAATCTGATACCATGGGTAAATCCTAATACTTTTCTAACTGCTCTGTGTTATGTTTTAATTTTTATATTAATACTAATTTTAATATTATTGTTAATAATTATTTAATATTAAACTGTTTTGGAAATTAAATATGTAATTATAATTTATATTGATTTTAATTATATTGTTATTAATAATGATTTTTAATTAGTACGTTGAATTATGTTAGGGTAGAATTAACTGTTATGTCAAACGATTAATTTCAAAAGTACTTTTGTTAAATGTGCTGGGTTCCTAAGTAAGTGAACTGTCGTTTAGTTTGGTTGAGTTGTCCCTGGACTAACTGATATCTCAGTTAATTAGGAATCTGATATATACGACGTTAATTCAAGTCAAAACATTGAACATTAATTTCAAACTGAAGGGAAGTATAATTGTTTTAAGATTATAATGGCGACTTGGACTTATTTTTGAATTGAGCATACTTCCTTTTAGTTCGGAATTAATAGTGTCAAGTTACGCAATTGATTTTGTAACTTAAAACAAAAACTACTTTACTTTAATGTATTTCTGACGAACATGCTACTTTTGAAAGTTAGCGTACTTTTAACAAAAAGATCTAATATTTTATTGAGAAAGCAATAGTCTTAAGTTTAAATTTCTATTTGACCTTGACTTACGAATTTTAGTTAAATGCTTTTCAATAAGAAACTACACTATTTTATTGAGAAAAACAACGATTTTAATTTAAAATCCTATGTTATTTTGGTTTGTAAATTATAATTAAACGATTTCGTGATTTGGTAAACTTACGAAATACTCTACTTTGAAATATGTTAATTATACATTGAAATTTCAAACTGAGTCGCTTCTGGCGCAATGAATTGATTTCTATTTGATTTAATATTATAGTCAGACGATGAAGGGCTTTAGGACCAGCTAAGATGCGAGCAACGAACCGTGTAATGCCGTGAGTAGAAACATGATCTCCTCGTCGTGCCTCGAAACAGGTTCTGATAGAACCCCAAGGTAAGGGGTTTCATTACCAGTCCTTAAGGGGTGTATTTCTGGGTAGTTATATCTATCGCTAGGACCGGGGGAAATGTTAATTGTGAATGAACCTTAGAGTAGCCCGCTAATAATGAAGGAAGATAATTAGGAAAGAAAATCTAGTTAAAGAAGAGTTGAAACAATTAGCAACGAAATAAACGGAATTATAAGAACGAGTGAGTAGCGTAAGTGAGAAAAGGGAGAAATTAGAGATTAATTAGGGAGAGCCGGAACTAAATAAAGAAAGTGTAGAAATGAGTTGAGAACTAAATTAGGATAAAATAATGTTAATGGAAATAAATGGAGTGAATGAGTATTTAGCCATTAGAGGAAGGAAATAAACGAAAAATAAGAAAGAGAGAGTTGACGGGAAAAGAGATAATATAGTTGGTCCTAAAGGCGTGAGCTAGGTATTATTAAATATGCGTGATGTAGGAAAAAGAAGCAAAGGAAGAGAAGAAGAAAAAGAAAAGGAAGGGAATGGAATTAATTAAGTGTTAGTAACAAGAGTTAAAATATCTGGTATGTGACCAAGTTTGATAGAGTTAGTTAAAGGTAAGAATAAACTAGTAAAGAGAAATATTGGAAATAGTGGAAAATAAGTAGTGTGATAATAAGTTCCTAAGTAACGGAACGAGAGAAAAGAGAATGATATAGCAAACCAGAAAAAGAGGCTAAGGAAAAGAAAAAGATAAAGAAAAAGTAAGAGAAAGAAAGGTAAAAGATAAAAGTCCGATGCGGGCCTAAGAAGGCGTATCAGCATCGATGCGAGCCTGTGAGGGCGTGTCGATTAAAAGGGAGAAATGAAAGTCCGATGCGGGCCTGAGAAGGCGTATCGGCATCGATGCGAGCCTGTGAGGGCGTGTCGATTAGAAAGGACAGATGAAAGTCCGGTGCGAGCCTGAGAAGGCGTATCGGCATCGATGCGAGCCTGTGAGGGCGTGTCGATTAGAAAGGAAAGTGGAAGTCCGATGCGAGCCTGTGAAGGCGTATCGGCATCGATGCGAGCCTATGAGGGCGTGTCGATTAAAAAGGAATAAAGGAAAATGGAAAGGATAAAGGGTATTGAGAATGAAATAAAAAGGGAAATTAAAATGGAAATACAAATGGAAAATGAGAATAAAAAGGAAAATAACGAAAGTAATGAGGAACAAGAATAATTAGAGGTTAGGGATTATCTAAGAGAAGATTTTCGTCGGAATTTTCAGGTCCATATTTTTATAAATCTTAAATTAACTAATTTATTGTGAGGGTGTTACATTCATCGTGTAACCGGTTACAGAGCCCTTCTAACCGGTTACATACTAATAAAATTCAAAAATTAATAATTTAATTACTTTTTCTTCAAAAACCCTTTTAATATTGCAATTAGGTCCCAACCCAAGGACTGAATTACAATATTCATATTTTTGTACCATATAAAAATATTTCTCATATTTTTATATATAAAAACACACAATGTTCAAAAACTAAAACTTTACAAACCAACATAAATCAATTATAAAATAATTGTTATAATTAATTTCTTGGTTATTTGGGAGACGAAAATTAGGGGTGTTACAGTTTTTATATATAAAAATATGAGATATATTTTTATATGGTTATTTTGTACAAAAATGTGAATATTGTAATTTAGTCCTTGGGTTGGGACCAAATTGCAATATTAGAACGGTTTTTGAAGTAAAAGTAATTAAATTATTAATTTTTGAATTTTATCAGTATGTAACCGGTTAGAAGGGCTCTGTAACCGGTTACACGATGAACTCAGAAATTGGGTTAGTGGATTTTGATGAGTAATCACCCAATTAATCCAGAATTCGCCACGAATACAGCCCTAATCCAGTGGAAAACACGCGTCAAGGTGCATGGAAGCTTGATTCTTCTATAAAAACCCTCAATTCTGAAGAATTGGGTTGTTGCTGCTTTGAAATTCGTTTCTGAGAGTTAGAACATGAGTGATACACGGTTACAAAGCTCACATCAAGGGCTTTGTATTGATATAAAGTTTGTGAGTTGAGAGTCCCTGAATCAAGAGAACGAAGCTTGCAAAGTAAGGGTGTTGGTGCTGCCAAACCTCAGCTTCTGGTTTCTGGAGCTGACTTTGAAGCTCGATTTTGGTAAGCTCAAGCCTTCTCTTGTTCTAGACTTGATTTCCTTTCAAAGCTCATGTTGCATGGTTTTGATAATGACCATTTTCCCTAATTTCCATGTCCATTTCATGTTCCAAATTCCTTGATCAATCTACCCTGTCAAAACGGTTCTGGTTTGAGGAGGAGCTTTGGGTGTTTGGTGTTCTACCTCAATTCTCTACTCAAATCTTGTTCAAGCACGAACCTAAGGTAAGGGGGAAGCTTACTATTTGCTAGAATGAGAATAAATTGTGGTAGAATATAGGATGAGTCACCAAGAGACTCAAAAGGCATAAGTTGAAATGGTTAAATGGCTTGGAGGCCAATTTGAGCTCAATTGTTGTTTTGAGCAATGTTATCTGTATGCATTCAAGCTATGTTGATGTTGATTTCATGACTTAATTGGATATTATGTGAATTGATGCATTAAGTTATGAAATATGTGCAATTATGTGCAATTTGAATATCCAAATTGAATGCATGCAAGGTGAATGTGTTTCTATGATTAAACATGTTTACTTAAGGTATATGAACTCTTTTGAATGTTGAAATTGGTTAGATTTGAGTAAGGAAAGGAATGGTTTGCAAAACCTCATATTTCAGTGTGCTGACTGCACAATATAACCGGTTACTCGATAATTGTAACCGGTTAGACACTGTAAAATTGTCAAAGAAAATAAGTTTCTGAAATCAGTTCTGTGATCTTATCAATGTTACTCAAATCTAGACCCTAATTTCACTGGAATTCAATCTGAATCGAAGTGCATTTTATTGTAATAATTCAGATTGAAAATTGAGAGTTAATACCTTAAGGTAATGAGATAGTTTCAAGAGGGAATTATGCTCATTGGACAATGAAATGTGATTTAGACTTTTGAATGATATAAACAGTGGTTGAGGTATAAGCATTTTTAAACTGGTTTATGGATTGGGTAGGGAATTCAAGAAAAAGGGTTTTCTGAATTACAATGGTAAACAGTCCAGGTCTGTAATTCTAACCGGTTATCCTGAAACTGTAACCGGTTAGTAACTGAATCTGAAAAATAAAAAGTTAAGTTTTTGAATACCATTGACTTTGTTTTACCCAATCTAAGTTTAAGGGCATGTTTTGAGATAATTCAAAGGAGAATTTTATGTCAAAGACTATACCTCAAATAAATCATTCAAAAGAGAAATTGGAACATTTCTAAATCACAGTAATTAATGAAAAGACCAATCTTAGTAATTATGTATGCAATGCATGTATAGAGAAAGGTTATGAAATATGTTGGCAAGGATTGTTTGTGATGTTCGGGGTACACGACCCTGTACTCTAGGAGTACTAAACTGATGCAACCAACTTGATGACACATTCTGGGAATGTGGCCATTGTCTGGGACATGGTTTCTTGGACACGTTCTGGGAACGTGATGCACACTCTGGGAGTGGTGCTTGATTATATTCCAAGTATGGTTTGCGATACGTTCTGAGAACGTATGTTAGTGTTCTGGGAACACGTTGGTATAATAATGGAATTAAAGATAAAACCAACCTTGATGATTGTGCATTCATATAGAATGGAAGTTTGGTTGGTAGGAACGTTTATCATATTCTGGGAATATGAGGAGGGTACTCCCGGAGTACCAAATTATAACCTACTTGATGACACATTATAGATATGTGGCCAGTGTTTGGGACCTGGTTTTATACGTTCTGGGAACGTATGTTAGTGTTCTGGGAACACATTGATATGCAACCTACTTGATGACACATTATAGATATGTGGCCAATGTCCGGGACCTGGTTTTTATGCGTTGTGGGAACGTATGCGTTCTGGGAACGTGGTGCACACTCTGGGAGTGATGCGTATTTATCCAAGTATGGTTTACTACACGTTCTGGGAACGTGGTGCACACTCTGGGAGTGATGCGTATTATCCAAGTATGGTTCGGCATTACGTTCTGGGAACGAATGTCGGTGTTCCGGGAACACAATGGTGTATTGGATGGACGTCCAAGATGGACTTTTAGAGGCCTCAGTTGTGGAAGGAAATCATGCATTATGCCACCTGCATTGAAAGAATTATTAAGATTAAACGGGTGTGCTCATATGATTATGCATCATGAGTTGCTACATGTTAACTTGTGGATGTTAGTTTTATTCTCATTTGATTATGCGAATATGTATAGCTAACCCCCATGCCCTTATTAGGTGTTGATCGTGCATCTAGCTTACACAAGAATCAGTAAGGGGAAGATATCCCTTAGGTGCATGCAGAGTGTAGAAAATGTGGGTTGGAAACCCGTTGTGCAGATATCGAGGATCCGACCAGAAGGATGTTTGGACAAAGGACCAGTGACCAGCTCTATAACATTTCTATTTTTAATAGAATTTATATGATACATATTTTGGAAAGAGTTATCATAAGAGGAATTCAGTTTCACAAATATACTTATTTGGTATTAATGGACTTGTTACACCTGACATATTTTGGGGGTATAATATGATGATTTTACTATGTTTCCGCAAACTCTGATTTTGGGTAGTCAACCTTTATCATCAATCAGGTGTTTGTGAAAATAAATTTTCAAGGGAAGAGATAAATTCTTATTTTCAGATCTTTTTCCAACAACAACAAGTCCAAGTAATCACAAATTTATTACTTTTCTTATAAAGTAAGATGATATACAAGGAGTGTTACACTTGGTTTGATGATTGAAAATATGTGTTACGTGCTAAGTGTAACAGCCCGATTTTCGAAAACCAAAATTAATTGACTTTCATTTATTAATGTTGCAAAATTGAGGCCAATTTTTTTTTTTTTGAAACATTGTTGACGGGTCTGAAAATATATTTGGGGAAATTATTATTATCCTTCAACATTCTCTTTCGAAAACCGAGTTGTTACTTGGAACCAAACTCATATACTTCACTTTCCGTAAATAGTTTAGTTCCACTTAAGCAACTCCATTCGTTTCCTTAAAGAAGATTGGACACATTTCATAAAGATATAAGAAGTCGGGCAGTCTTCAGAATAAGTGAAGTTACATCAGCATACCATCGCTCACGTAATCCTTACCACAATACATTCACTACAATCTAAACTAACCATACTAATTTTCCACTACTCTATTGAAAGCAGTCGGATGAAGGTCCTCCTTCTTCTTGTGTCCCCTCTCATTTCCCAAGGTTGCTGCTCCTCGGATTGCGGTCTCTTCTGTGTCATTGTGCCCCGGTTTCCCCTCGTCTCTGGTAGTATACTTCCACCGTTTCTCATACCGCGCCTTCTCCTTGTAGTTCTTATATCCTCGCACGGTGACTTATCTCAGAAGTGGTCCCAAATCAGCTCCGCTCAGTTGATGCTCCGGGTCGGGGATCACGATCCGAGCATGACCGATCCATACCCAACCCCTTGCGGTTCGCTTCCATCTCTTCCATATTTACTCCACGTGGTGACGTCCATACAGCATTCCGTCTGCTCGTTGGAATGCCAGCAGTACCGATACGCCAACGAACAGGAGAGAGTGAGCGTTCCGGACGCGCAGCGTCGACGATGTGGAATTACGGTAGGTAAAATAATAGGACACACACATAGCACACAACATACACACAATAGCAAACAAACATACTACTATCATTATCGCAATCCATACTTATTGATCGAGGCCGTACCCGATACAAATAAAAAAATAGTTTAAGTATAGTACTAGGAAGTGACTCCTAGGTCGTCTCCCAAGGAATATCTTATCAAGCAAAAGGTCGAACACATAGTATGCATAGAAAACAGGGGGGTTTTTGTATTGAATATTGAATAATTGAAATCAAAACAGAATTAAATTAAAACGAAGAAACAGATAAGGAAAAGCGGATAAACCCCTTTGGCTCGCGTTCACAACTCTATCATCGGTCACAAAAGATCAATTTCTTTCCTCTTCACTGTCCAACTCGTGAGAATTAAATACTAAGCGAAAATTCAATTCTCACCCCAAAACCCAAACCTCTAATTAAGCATTAAAAGCCAAAGCATGGAGTTTTTACGAGTTTGCATAAATTAAGCATTCATACACATGGATTATCTCTATAGAATGGAACTAAGCGAACCATAACATATCAATAAGCATGAAAACAGTGAATAAAAACGAAATAGCATTAAGAATAAAACCTCAAGAGTATGTGATACATTACCAAAGGGATTTAACCTAAGAGTTTAGCCTTCCATGAAGAAAAATACCAAAAACGTGTAGAAAAGGGAAGAGAGAGAAACCCTAGCAGCCACCACAAGCTTGGAGAGCAAAACTAAGCCTTCTCTATGAGAGAGAATGTAAAAAACGTGGAATGGAAGGTTTTTTCTAGGGTTTACACGAATTTAGCTTTTTAAATCACAAAACGGGCCTAAATCATGGGCCCAAATCCTAAGGAAAGCTTATCTCTAAATTAAATCTAAAAAATATCTTATAGATAAAATCTAAATCTTAAAAGATATAACTAAATCTCAACTAATCCTAAAGATAGATTACAATCTTCACTTCATCATATATCTTCTCTTCCAAAATTAAATCTTCATTCCCAAAATGTCCAAAAAGCCCTTGTGCCAAATATGACCTGAAAATAGAAATAGAATTAATTAGGCTAAATAATCCCAAATTAAACAATATTCAGAATAGTAGTCCAATAAACTCTAAATCACTAAATCAAGCTAAACAATGTCAAATAGGCAACAAGTATCAATAATAGGAGTAAAATAATGCAAGGAAAAATGGGAAATAAAATGCTCATCAAATACCCCCACACTTATCCTTTTGCACTCCTGGGCAAAACTAAGAATTAGGACTGAGAAAATCAATATGCACCAAAGTGAATCATGTAACAAGATTACTAAAACTAATGAATGCAAACCTAAGAGATTACATACTTCACAATGAATTCTAGGAAATGCAAAGAAATGGGCAAAATCGAGCACACGAAGAAAATAAGGACCAAAGAATCAAGGCATTCATGAACATCATCCAATTATTTCAAATATGCAAAGAAAACCAATGACATCAAGAGGGTAGTCACAAAGATGATAGAAACTCACAAGGATCACTCAATAGTGTTTACACTCAAGTGTTTAAGGTTAATCAGTGTTTACACTCAAGGCACATCATGAAAAACAAACACAACCATAGGCTTGACAAGCCTCTAACATCAACAATCAACACACATGCACATTAAGATCAAAAGGTCTTTTCAGGGTTGTAATGGGGCCAAGGACAAGGTAGGATAAAAATATGGGAAATGTAGCTAAAACCCAGGGAATAGAGGAGCAATGGGGAACAAGTAAAAAATAAGCACAATCCACCCCAGAATGAAATGGTAAACATAACAACAACCTCTAATTCCAATCCTCCATGCCTCAATCAACCTTTTATTCCATTTTTTTTTCTTCTTTTTCTTCTTCTTTTTTTCTTTCTTTTTTTTTTTTTTTTGAATTGCATTACATTGCAGAACTTCATGAACGAAAGAAAAGAAGAAACAATAAAAATGGCATAATGAGATAAAGCCATAATTACATCACCGACCATAGAGGCAAAACCCAGAACTCACAAGAGATGAAGAACAAAGCACCCTCGCTTACTTAATACCCATTCCCAAAACAATTCCAAAGCTCCAACATTCCCTAAGGTTAGGACAATCATGGTTTTTCAGTCATAGGCTTGTAATGAGCTAAAGAACAAAGAAAAGGGATATAAAGGCTCAAAGGGGCTATCAAAGGATAAATTCATTCAAGGTAGGCTCATATGGCTAGTGGCTTATTCAAGAAAAAACAATGCCTAAATCATTTCAAAATGTGCATGGGAATATCAAGTATCAACAAGAGTCAAGTCAAGTTCTAGAGTGCAAGTAATCCAGAGTGCAATCACACATGAAAGAAAAATTAGGTGGCATATATAGCAATCCACCCACAATTAAGGCTCAAATCCTCACAAAAGGGACAATTCTATCACAGTGTTACCACCTCTTAATTATCAAAAGCAACTTTACACACAGAAATGCATGAATTCAGACAAAAGATACCAAGACTCTACTAAAATGAAGCAAAAACATGCAAGAAAATGCCCAAAACTTAGCAAAACCTAAAAAATCAAAGCAAAAATATGCAACCTAAACTACTCTCCCCCCCCACACTTAAATCACACATTGTCCTCAATGTAAAACAAATAGCAGAATCAGACAGATATAGACAAGTGGAATAAAAGTAGTAAGGAAGGAGAAAAGAAGACTCCCTAAATCATGGTGGGTCAAAAATGGGGTCGACCAATGAGGCTTCCTCCACAGGTGCATCATCCAAAGAAGGGGTAGTGAGGAAAGGCTTGAGTCGGTGACCATTGACTTTGAAGCTCTTGTCTGTGGACTCACTCTTGATCTCCACAGTGCCATAAGGAAACACCTGGGTGACTACAAACGGTCCAATCCATTTAGAGCGGAGCTTTCCACTCATGAGTCCAAGCCTAGAGTTGTAGAGCAACACTTTTTGACCAACCAAGAACTCCTTTCTGCAAATTGAGCTATCATGGAGCTTCTTGGTCTTCTCTTTGTAGAACTTGGAATTCTCATAGGCCTCCAAACGGATCTCATCTAGCTCACTCAACTGCAGCTTCCTCTCCTCACCCGCTTGATCAAGAGCTAAGTTACATTGCTTCACAGCCCAATATGCACGGTGCTCTATCTCCACAGGCAGGTGGCATGCCTTACCAAAAACAACCCGATAAGGTGACATCCCTATGGGTGCCTTGTAAGCAGTCCGATGGGCCCATAGAGCATCCTCCAATCGTGTGCTCCAATCCTTTCTATTAGGCTTCACCATCTTCTCCAAAATCCGCTTGATCTCTCTGTTTGAAATCTCAGCTTGCCCATTGGTTTGGGGGTGATATGGTGTAGAAACTTTGTGCACAACCCCATACTTCTTGAGCAAAGCTTGCATGGATCTATTGCAGAAGTGTGTGCCTTGATCACTGACTATGGCTCTAGGTATGCCAAACCTGCAAAGGATATTAGACCTGACAAAATCTACAACAACCTGAGCATCATTAGTCCTGGTGGCCTTAGCTTCCACCCATTTGGATACATAATCCACAGCAAGTAAGATATAATAAAAACCAAAAGAAACAGGAAAGGGGCCCATGAAATCTATACCCCAGACATCAAACACCTCACAGAACAACATAGGTTGTTGCGGCATCTGTTGCCTCCAAGATAGGGTGCCTCCTGCCCTTTGACATTGCTCACAGGAGCTGCAGATTTTGCTTGCATCCTTGAAGATGGTAGGCCAATAAAATCCAGAATCCAGCACCTTTCGTGCTGTCCTTTGAGTGCCAAGGTGGCCTCCAACTGGTGAAGCATGGCAAAATTGGAGAACCGATTGGATCTCCTGGTCTGGAATGCACCTGCGAATGACCTGATCATTGCAAAAACGCCACAAATAGGGGTCATCCCATACATAATACTTGGCATCGCTCTTCAATTTGTCTCTTTGAGCTTTGGATGCCATGGGTGGAAAAACAGATGCAACTTTATAATTTACAATATCAGCAAACCAAGGAGTAAGGGGAGGGGGATGTGGAACATGCAAAACTAAAAGCTGCTCATCCGGGAAGTCATCCCGGATAGGAAATGCATCCTCCTCTCTCTCTATTCTGCTCAAGTGGTCTGCGACAAGGTTATGTGCACCACTCCGATCCTGAATCTCAAGATCAAACTCCTGGAGGAGCAACATCCATCTAATCAACCTAGGTTTGGAATCTGTCTTTTTCAAAAGATACTTCAGAGCAGCATGATCAGTATACACCACAACCTTAGAACCTAATAGATATGATCTAAACTTATCAAGTGCAAAGACAATGGCTAACAGCTCCTTTTCAGTTGTGGTGTAATTAACTTGTGCTGAATCTAAAGTCCTAGATGCATAATAAATCACATGAGACAGCTTACCAACCCTTTGGGAGAGAACTGCTCCCAAAGCATAATTCGAGGCATCGGTCATGAGCTCAAATGGGAGAGTCCAGTCAGGTGGTTGGATGATGGGAGTGGTGGTGAGTGCTCTCTTTAGCTCATCAAATGCCTTCTTGCATTGGTCTCCAAACTCAAATGTGGTATCCTTTTGAAGCAAGTTGGATAGTGGAAGGGCTATCTTGCTAAAGTTCTGAATAAACCTGCGATAGAAACCTGCATGGCCAAGAAAAGAACGCACCTCTCGCACGCAAGAGGGGTAAGGCAAATGTGATATTACATGCAGCTTAGCAGGGTCAACCTCTATGCCCTTATGCGAAATAATGTGCCCTAAGACTATGCCTTGTTCTACCATAAAATGACATTTTTCAAAATTCAAGACAAGGTTAGTCTCAATGCACCTATTAAGCACCTTAGACAAACTATCAAGACATGCATCAAAAGAGGAACCATATACACTAAAATCATCCATGAAGACCTCTATGCAATGCTCAAGTAAGTCATTAAAAATACTCATCATACATCTTTGAAAAGTGCCAGGAGCATTGCATAGGCCAAAAGGCATCTTCCTATAAGCAAATGTACCAAAAGGACAGGTAAATGTAGTCTTATGTTGGTCCTCTGGTGCAATACAGATTTGGAAATAACCAGAGAAACCATCTAAGAAGCAATAGTGAGATTTACCTGCCAGGCGCTCCAACATCTGATCAATGAAGGGAAGAGGAAAGTGATCCTTGCGGGTCGCCTGGTTGAGCTTCCTATAATCAATGCAGACTCTCCAACTGTTCTGCACTCTAGTGGGAATCAGCTCATCCTTCTCATTTTTGACAACTGTCACCCCGGACTTCTTGGGAACTACTTGAACCGGGCTTACCCAAGTGCTGTCTGAAATGGGGTAGATAATGCCAGCTTGCAGCAGCTTGGTGACCTCTTTCTTCACCACATCAAGAATCTGGGGGTTCAACCGTCTCTGGGGTTGTCTCACTGGTTTAGCCCCATCCTCCAATAAAATCCGATGCATGCACATGGAGGGGCTAATACCAGGTATGTCTGCCAAAGTCCATCCTATTGCCCTTTTGTTTGCTCTAATCACATCCAGCAGCCGCTTCTCTTGATCAACAGAAAGGGAGGTAGAGATGATCACTGGAAGTTTCTGCTCAGCCTCCAAGTAAGCATATTTGAGATGAGGAGGAAGGGGCTTCAGGTCCAATAAAGGTGTCTGCATCACAGATGGAACTAAAGGAGCAGCAGAATTGGATTCTGCCGCCTGCACCTGAACAAGTGAATTAGACTCATGCAAAACAGAAATGGGGTTAGCATGATCTGAATCTATATCATATGAATCAACAGATGCAGTAGCAGAATTTAAAAACTGGTCAATTTCAATGCATGCAGTGCACATTTCGGATTCAGAACATGCAGAACAAGTAAATGAGCTAGTGAAAGATGGCAAATCATAATCATGCAAAAAGTCTAGAACATGCTCATCAATCATATCATCAATCAAGTCAACATGAAAGACAGAGTGGTCATCAGAAAAATGTTTCATAGCATCAAAAATATTGAATCGAACCACACTGTCATCAAATTCCATGGAAAGTGTACCTGCATGCACATCTATCTTGGTTCGGGCTGTTTTCAAAAATGGTCTCCCTAATATGATAGGGACAGCACTACGAGAGGTGTCCTCTTCCATATCAAGAATATAAAAATCAGCAGGAAAGATAAGCTCTTCAACCCGAACCAGGACATCCTCTATCAAACCTGCGGGGTAGGCAGTAGATCTATTTGCCAAGTGAATAACCACACCCGTAGGTTGAAGAGGTCCAAGTGAAAGAGACTTGAAAACAGACATAGGCAGAACATTAATAGATGCTCCTAAATCTAGCAAAGCATTCTCAAATTTAGTATTACCTATGATACAAGGCACAGAGAAAGTTCCAGGATCCTTACACTTTTCAGGAATATGAGGGACGGGTTTACCTATAAGAGCAGAGACATTTCTTCCCATGTTGATCCTCTCATTGCCCTTGAGCTTCCGTTTGTGTGTGCATAGATCCTTTAAGAACTTTGCATACCTTGGAATCTGCTTGATTGCATCAAGAAGGGGTATGTTGACTTCCACCTTCCTGAATGTGTCAAGTATCTCTTTGTCAATCTCTTCCATTTTCTTGCTTTGAGTCACCCCCCTTGGTGGGAAAGGAAGAGGAATGGGGGGTGGTTGTTGGGCAGCAGCAGGTGTTGTGCTTGTGGAAGGCTGAGCTGGATGGGATTTTCTGGTACTTGTGTGCTCACTCTCCTCGACCATTTGGCTCTTCTTGTTGGTTGAAACTAGATCATCTTTGTTGAGGTCAGATTCTGGTGTGGGTGTGACAATCTGCTTCCCTGACCTTAGACTAATGGCATTCACATTCTGGTTTGGATTGATCACTGTTTGGGATGGCAACTTGTTAGAATTCTGAGATTGCATAGTGTTGATTGCTGTTGCCATCTGTCCCATCTGATTGGTCAAAGATTGAATAGAGGCCTCTTGTCTTTGAATGGATGCTCTAGTTTCCTGTTGGAATTGGAGATTTTGCATGGTCATCTGTTTCATCAGCTCTTCCAATGAAGGCTGCTGCTCAGTACTAGGAGCTGGTGGTGCAGAATTAGCCTGTTGTTGTCTCTGTTGCTGGACTGGAGGAGGTACATATGGTGGTCTAGAATTGTTCTGAAATTGAACCTGTGAAGGTTGCTGCTGATCAGACCATCTCAGGTTGGGATGGTTCCTCCAACCAGGGTTGTATCTATTGGTAGAGAGATCAAAGTTCTGTGGCTGCTGGTTTCTACTGTTGAAGATGTTGGCGGCATATGCCTCAGGTTGGTCAGCACCAGTCGTGGGCTGCTGCTGCACAGAAGGGCATGCATAAGTGGGGTGCTAAGCGGATGTGCATATGCCACATAATCTAGCAGGCAGAGACAACTTCTTCTGGTTGATGGCCAATTGAGTGACCAAAGTTGTAAGTGAATCTATCTTCTGTTCAAGCTTCTCAACCTTACCAGAACTTGTGCCAACATCATTCACTCCTCTCACTATGATTGCATCGCTGTTGCCCCTTGCATGGAATTGTTGACAATTGGAAGCCATCTTCTCAATCTTGACTCTGGCTTCTAAAGGTGTCATGTCTCCTAGGGCACCACCACTCGCAGCATCAAGCATGTTTCTCTCCATGAGGTTGAGACCTTCATAGAAATATTGAATAAGCAGCTGCTCTGAGATCTGATGGTGGGGGCAGCTCGCACACAGTCTCTTGAATCTCTCCCAATACTCATAGAGACTTTCTCCACTTTGTTGCCTGATGCCTGATATATCCTTTCAGATTGCTGTTGTTCTGCATGCAGGGAAGAATTTCTCCAAAAATGCCCTCTTCAGGTTGTCCCAGACTGTGATAGAACCAGGGGCCAGATCGTACAACCAATCCTTGGCTAGCCCCTCTAGGGAGTGTGGGAATGGCTTAAGACAAACATGATCCTCTTGCACATCATGTGGTTTCATAGTAGCACAGACAATATGGAACTGCTTGAGATGTTTATGAGGATCCTCACCTGCAAGACCATTAAACTTGGGCAACAAATGAATTAGTCCAGACCTTAGCTCATACGGGTCATCGGGATACTGGATGCACAAATCTTCAATAGTGAAATCAGGTGCAGCCAGATCCCTCAATGTCCTCTCACGTGGTGGAGGTTGAGCCATATTTTCAGAATAATCAGAATAAGAATCAGAATTTATAGGAATAGAAGAAAAAGAAGCAGACTCACTATGTAAAGACTCAATAGACTCACTACCTATGGACTGGTTCCTATTTTGTCTAACTAGTCTGTGATAAGTTCTATCAATTTCAGGGTTATATGGATGCAAGTAGCTTGGGTTGCCCCTAGTCATGTACTGAATAGAACACCATGAAGCATAGCAAACTGTCACTAATATACATGACCAAAATAGGCAACAAAATTTTTTATTTTTTTAAAATTTTTTATTTATTTTTTTCAGCACCCTAAAATCATGAAAACATACCACAAAAAGTTTGAGGACAAAATTCAAAAGGGAACCAAGTCAAACAATTAAATCAGAGACCAAAGACTAAGAAAATAAAACTTGTAAAATAAAAAAGAAATAGTAAAACGGCTTTTTCAGGATCCAGACGAAGGAGTTTTCTGACAAAGTCAGAAAAATCAGATTATTCAGAAAATTCCCTTCGATTTGATATAAAATTCGTCAAATTCCGAGTTACGGGTCAAAAGTTGCGACGATTTGAAGAAAGTGCTGCTAAAACTTGGAAAATTTTTCTGGAACTCACAACCAGTGATGATCTGAGTGATCGTGGTGCCTCAAAACCTTTTTATATGATAAAAGTAGTGTGGATATAAATTTTCGTGCAAAAATTCCACCCACAACTATGTGAACTAGCAACCACAGAATCAATCAAATACACTAATTGCAACAAAATAGCAAAACAACAAACAGTGCAACTTCAACCGGTTATCAGAATTGACTACTAGACCCTGAATCAGACACGACACACTATAATAACTATACTAACTACGACACTAACTAACTACTAATGACCTTTGGCAAGAACCGATAATCCCCGGCAACGGCGCCAAATTTGATCGAGGCCGTACCCGATACAAATAAAAAAATAGTTTAAGTATAGTACTAGGAAGTGACTCCTAGGTCGTCTCCCAAGGAATATCTTATCAAGCAAAAGGTCGAACACATAGTATGCATAGAAAACAGGGGGGTTTTTGTATTGAATATTGAATAATTGAAATCAAAACAGAATTAAATTAAAACGAAGAAACAGATAAGGAAAAGCGGATAAACCCCTTTGGCTCGCGTTCACAACTCTATCATCGGTCACAAAAGATCAATTTCTTTCCTCTTCACTGTCCAACTCGTGAGAATTAAATACTAAGCGAAAATTCAATTCTCACCCCAAAACCCAAACCTCTAATTAAGCATTAAAAGCCAAAGCATGGAGTTTTTACGAGTTTGCATAAATTAAGCATTCATACACATGGATTATCTCTATAGAATGGAACTAAGCGAACCATAACATATCAATAAGCATGAAAACAGTGAATAAAAACGAAATAGCATTAAGAATAAAACCTCAAGAGTATGTGATACATTACCAAAGGGATTTAACCTAAGAGTTTAGCCTTCCATGAAGAAAAATACCAAAAACGTGTAGAAAAGGGAAGAGAGAGAAACCCTAGCAGCCACCACAAGCTTGGAGAGCAAAACTAAGCCTTCTCTATGAGAGAGAATGTAAAAAACGTGGAATGGAAGGTTTTTTCTAGGGTTTACACGAATTTAGCTTTTTAAATCACAAAACGGGCCTAAATCATGGGCCCAAATCCTAAGGAAAGCTTATCTCTAAATTAAATCTAAAAAATATCTTATAGATAAAATCTAAATCTTAAAAGATATAACTAAATCTCAACTAATCCTAAAGATAGATTACAATCTTCACTTCATCATATATCTTCTCTTCCAAAATTAAATCTTCATTCCCAAAATGTCCAAAAAGCCCTTGTGCCAAATATGACCTGAAAATAGAAATAGAATTAATTAGGCTAAATAATCCCAAATTAAACAATATTCAGAATAGTAGTCCAATAAACTCTAAATCACTAAATCAAGCTAAAGAATGTCAAATAGGCAACAAGTATCAATAATAGGAGTAAAATAATGCAAGGAAAAATGGGAAATAAAATGCTCATCACTTATTCCGTCTTATTCTCATTATTTCCTTCATACTTCTCCACCTTTCCATTCTCAAACTCTTTCTCATTTCCCACATTTTTCGATTCTCACTCATATTACTCTTCTTTTATAATGTTTTATTGAATTACAACCATCGATGATCAGGGGAGTTGCAGGATCATCGTGGTACACATTTCTTTTGTAGTTAGCACTCACATCTCAAGCCTACATCTCCTCGGCCATCCACCTAGTCGGAAGCAAACAGGAGTACAGGACCTTTACCACACGGGCACGACAGCTGTCATAACATAAATGGTCCCCGACCAGGAGGCCCAGCCTCAATAATATCAATTCACAATAAACATGGCACACTGCCTCGTAGTGGCAAAACACAATGCCCCGTTCCAGTCCCTTTCACTGTTCTCGATTTTCAATCTAGGGGGCGACGGTATTGTTATAGTGCGTGCGCAGAACTTACCACGGTATTAGACCCAGTCCCCACCACGTTAGTGCACCACTTATGGAATTCGTTCTTCCTATAACAATACCCTAGACTTCTTGACGTTTCACCGTCATCGTCCTCCCCTAATGCAATCTCGTCCTAAGTATCCGCAGATACTTATCGTTCCTTCCTCTCCACTACTTCGGGTTAACTCTCACATCTCACCACGTTCGTTGTTAATGTCTTTTATAATCTTTTAATTATTTAATTAACCTAATAGTCGGCTCACCCTTCGTACATCCCTTCTGTGAGTCCCGACCACTAACTTTGCACAATCTTTCTCTCATTAAAATCACACATAGCTCAGAGCTGGGACTATCTCAATTGATTCACATCATCTTTCTCAATTCTTCCTTTTTACCATCCTTCTCAAAACCTTTAAATCCACCACCTTCTGGAACCTCATTTCTCAAACTTTCTACAACACTCTTTTCAAAACCTTAATTTCACCAACATTCACAAAAGCATTATTTTCACAAACTTTTCTCAAAGAAATAATTTCGTAAAACTTGCCCAAAATATTGTTTCACAAGCTTCTTCAAAAATCTCTTCTCAAAAACCTTTTCAAAAATTGGTTTCATCAACCTTTTTCAAAATATTTCTTTTTCCAACTCTTTATAAAAATGTCTTTTCACCAATCTTTTCGAAAATTCCTTTTTCAAAAACCCTTTTTCAAAAACACATTTTTGCTGAGCGCTAGTGGAGGAGCAAGCTCAACTCGACACCAGTTCCCAGACTAAAACCATGCTGAGCGCTAATGGAGGAGCAAGCTCAACTCAACACTAGTCCCAGACTAAAACCAAAACAAAGGAGCCCAGCTCCGCTCAATTCACCTCTCGTATCAACATCACTCTTCCCAAGCTCTGGCTCGATCTCAACCTTATCCTTAACTCGCTTTCTCAAGTTCAACTCTTATCTTTCTTCCACTTAATCTCTTATTCCTTTCTTATCATTCCATCATTTCCATTCCATCACTTTCTCAACTCTTTCTCTTCTCTTTCATTCTCTTATTTAAACCGTGACAAACGTTCATCCACCATTTACTTATCATAACCAACAGCAATAAACAGTATCAACATAATTTAATAAATAACAAAAGCATGCTATCAACACACAACATCACAGAATAGAATTGTGGTCTTTGTCACCTTCGTATAAGTGGCCACACAAAGCAAACAATTGCCACTTATACTACTGATGCCAACCACACAGTTCCGATCTTTGAGATGATATGGAACGTCCTAATAAATCACCTAGCTACCACGATGTCTTAGGAAGGATTCTCTCTCACCTGAGGTCCAGCAATGAAGTGCGTACCGTCTCCTCGAATCCCAATGCTGCCGGCTGCCCCAACCCCTTGTCTTTATCATTCCTCATATTAAATAGAACATTTTAATATTTTTCTTGATCTAAACGCTATTTGAAAATTCTACCTTAAATCTTATGAAAACATTCGTAAACATAAAAGCATGATCCAAGAAATTCTGAACAGCAATTTAGTTTTACAAAATCATTTTATTAAAACTCCGAAAATATCATAAAACATTCTTTTCTTTTAAATAACTTTTTAACCTAAGATCAATACTTTGAAAATCCATGTTTTTATCATAAAACAATTTAGGACAGCCAAGCATGCATCATAACATTGAAACAAATCATGTCACATACAAGTGCAAATAACATTTAGTAATGCAAGTACTCATAATCAAACAACATCAGGTTTCAAAGCAATTACATCAACATTTATTTTCATGCACATTTTATTCATGTAATTAAACTCCCTAAACCTACTTAGACCACATAACCGAATGGAATCGAAGAAAATAAATCCAACGTCACTTATTGAAATCACATAAATCAACTTATTTTATTTTAAGCATTCGAATTTCATTTCCTTTTAGTCCTAACCGAATGCACATACATACATAAACACATACTCTTTCAAAATTAATTTGATTTATTTATTTATTTTATCATTAAGTAAGGAACCGAATATAAAATAAATATTCACAACATAGTTTCAAGCAATTCATTTTTAGCTTAATTTCCTTAAGAGCATACTTATTCCTCTTAAGTTATCCTTTGAAAAAAAAAAGAATCCTAGCTTAGCTAACATACATGGACCGAATAGCATCATGATAAGGCAAACATCAAATATTCAGCATGTATGCACCTAGACCATGGACTAATGCAAGGATCATTTTCAAAACTAGTTTTCTTATCTTCTTGGTAAAAACCGTGAGCTTCACAAGAATTTTAACAAACAAAATTTTAATTTCTTATCACAATAGAATCAAGAATTATGTCAAATCTATTAACCTCTAGGAACAACTATTACATGCACCTAAAATCTCTAGGGGGAACAAGTGTCAACATGCATGTAAGTTAAACAATAATCTAGCATGATTTCTTAGTCTCCTAGGCTTGACCGAATGCTATCATGCAAGAGGCAAAGTTTTATAATTTTATTTTCTACATGCAAGCATCTAAATTCACATCATGTAAGACTTAAAGCATCATCTTACTTTTTACATTACCAATCGAATCATCATCATCACACACACACACAAAATCTTGATTCAAACTTTCTTTAAACTAAGATTATTTTCAAAGCGTGTTAGACTTATTTCCTCTTGAAAACCGTAGCATACATACAAGAAATCAAGACTTTTTCACACTCAAATTAACTACACAAAATTCAAGTTTCATGTTTTCTCAAGGTTAATCCTAGATCAGGACATGTAAAAGAAAATCAAAGCTAAATCATAGACTTAAACCCCAATCTTCAAACAACCATAAGAAACAAGTTAGAAATTAATTTTTGCAAGCATAGAAGTAACATCAAACCACTTAGATCAAATTAAAACATCAAGACCTAAAATTTCTACCCATGACCGAATCACTTAGCTTTTGATTTGATGATTTATGAATTCATTAATTCACAAAAGTCCAAGATCATAAAGAGAACATGCAAAGAAGAATAAGGATTACAAAGCCACAAAATCATCATGCATGTGAAAATCAAAGTAATTTATGGACTCTAAACACAACCTCAACAAAAACCATGATGAAGAACATTTACAAGCAAGAGATCAAAACTTTTTCACATCCACATTCAAGATCAAAACATAAAAATAACATGCATGACCTTTTAAACCTCAAGATCATCCACAAATAATTACATGCATCACAAAATTTAATCAAAGTCCAAAATAAATTCTTTACAACATAAAATCATTTAATTAAAACTCTATCTACCTTAATCCTAGTCTTAAATCTTCAAGTCTTGTCTTCCCTTCCCTAAAAGGTTTGCCTCGGTTTCTCCCTCTACTTCTAGGGTTGATGGTTTTCTTCTTGAGCTTTGATGGAGGAGGTGGTTGAGAAAAGGATTGAAGAAGTTGGGTTAAAAGACTTGAGGTTTTCGCTCTCCTTCTCACTTCTCCTCCTCACGGTTTCACTCTTTTCTTCTAAGTCTTCAAGAGCTTGATGGTGCTCTTGAAAGAAAGTGTGTTTGTGTTGGTGTGGGAAAGGAAGTGAATGAAAGGAATGAAAAATGGATCAAAGGCAACACACACACACACATGGTTTAAGTGAAAATGCAAGGGTGGTTAAATTCCCTTTCTATCCTCGGTTCATGGGGTGGAAGGAGGGGCAATTTGGACTAGTTCAATTGTTGCATGGGAGGGTCAAACCGTGGGACACATGGAGGGAGGGAAGTCCATACTAGGTTTCATGAGTCACCTTCCCTAATCTCTCCCTAGTAGCATGACTCACTCTTCCTACTTCTTCTCTTATTTTTCTATTTAAATTTGGTTCTCTTAATGCTTAAGGGAATGCACCTTTTCGTGGCCCTCCTATTTTATCATGGCCGAAACACATGCACACACATTCACATATGATTTCATTTTCATCCACATGATACACATTCATGCATACACTTAATCACACACATAGGCATGCACAATTAACACGGTGCATACATATATATGTATTCATGCATTCATGCATCTCATAGCACTCATTCACACATGTACATATATATCCACATACATTTGCACCTACATTTTATTCTTTTTCAATAATTAAATTCCTCAAAACCTAAGCATACATACCAAACCGTATATACACATAAATTCACACATTCCTACATCATGTTCATATACACATACATGTTCACATACATTCTCACATACATTATTTTTAATAATTAAGTTCTCACATTATCCTAAACATACCAAAACCGTATATATATATATATATATATACTTAGGAAATAATTCTAGTTCATTACAAAATGATTCATACAATTACTAGATAAATCTCAAACATTTTATAAAACATTAAGTACATAAATCCTTTTCAAAAAGAATTAAATTTCTAAACCTTAGGTATGATTTTAGAAAATTACTTTAGAAAATCATTTAGGAAAATACTCTTTCAAAACTCTCTTCTCAAAAATAATCTCTTTAATGTTTTAATTTAATATGAGGAATTTACGGGGTGTTACACTAAGTGTGTTTGACTTAGTAGGAATGCGACCACTAAAAAAATTAGCGGTCGCTAAGTCTGGTCGCTAATCCAGCAGAAATGCGACCACTAAAAAAATTAGCGACGCTTTTATTCCGTCGCTAATTCAGTCACAAAAAATTGTTTTTTTCCTGTTATTTGCTACTGAATAATAGCAACGTTTTTATTTTGTCACTATTTTTTCCCAATTTCTTCCTGCAAACTCTAAAAAACAGCATTAAAAACATCAAATTCCAAAATAAGAGAATCCAATAATTGTCATGAAACAAAGTGTCCAATATCTCAACGCATTAACATAAAACAACATTAAGTAGCCACCTATTAAGCACAAACTTAAAAAAAATCTAATATCTCAAAACACATTAACAAAAACTAATGTACAAGATGGTAAATCTCTTAAAAACATTCTTCTCCGGGTCTTCTCTCGTGAAGATTCTTGGAATATTTGAGAGGAGAAAACTCCAAGCTGCATAAAGAAATCCACATAATGAAGCAAGTACTTTGAATGCTCACTGTAATCCCAAAAATAATAAAGACCATGTTTCTTTTCACATATACATTATGAGTACCTGCTAGCTATTACTCTCCTCTCCTCAAATGCAAAATTTTAGAAGGTCTAGAACAGTAAAACCTAAGTGAAGAAACTAAGATACTAACAGAATATAACTATTATAACTATCTGTGTGCATATGAGTCACATACATACTTTAATACTAACAAAGCAAAGACCAGTGCTTACTGGCAAGCTTATGATGCCAGATAAAATCAAGTTCATGAAAAAGGATAACAAAAAACAACACAGATAGCAAGTACCTAAACATTTATAAAAAAAACAACAGTATGATTTTAAAAACAACAGTACCTAACAACAGTACATTTTCATTCCTCTCCGCTCTCTTCCCCATCTTACAAGTCATACCTCTCTAAATAATACTCCTATTAGATAAGGGAAAAGCAAAGACAGAAAAAGGTCATTTGCTTATACCAACCTGAATTACATGCTAAAGAAATGTAGATATAGACATTAGGGAATGCAGTATATTAAGACAAAAGATTCTACTTTTATGTTTCCTAGCTATATAGTAACGAAATTATATAGTAAACACTCTCCTTTATATAGTTAAATTCACACTTGTCAGTCAAATATCAACTAAAGTCAAGTAGTTAAATTCAGCTGAAGCAGATATATAACATTGAACTCATATGTAGGAATACAACAGCAACAATAAGATAGAAACGGGGGGGGGGGAAGAAAACTATATTTTGAATAACTTTGTAGGATAGCTATTACTAATAATTAAGGAAGTGAAAAATAAAAACTTTCCCTACTGCATTGTCAAGACCAAGAGAAGCAAATGAATATAAAAGAAAAAGTCATGTCAAGAACAAGTTCAAGTGTTCTACTGCATTGTCTATATGCCTTTGAATGTAACAAATGAGCTAGATCAAGAAATTCCATCTATAAAAAATGTAAAGGCAACTTCCAAGTAGCTTAAGATTTTCGTACTCTCTAAATTACAATTTCAGCGACTCCTGTTTGCCTCCAATTGCTGTCAATATATGCGAAGGAGTAAAATTTTAAAAATTTAAAGCTCCAAAAACTATATAGAAATAATATAGTCATCAGATAATAAGCCATGAAAATCAATTACACTGATATAGTAATCTCATCCAGTGCTAAAACCTTATGATATTTGGCAACTTTTAAAACCTTATGATCTCACTGCAATTATGTCCAGAAACATTAGCATTAATAAAAAAGATTAAGAAACATTGACATCAAAAAGGACAGGGAACAAGAATAATAAAAGAGCAGATAATAGACTCCTATTTTTACTTATTTACTAAGATTGCATATACAAGAATTGAAGCACCAACTTACTTGGAGTCTTGTCTTAACAACCCACAATGGATTTGTAGAAATTGATGTTGCTGCCCCTGCACCAGCAGCAGCTACAATATTTCCAACAGTTGTAAGTTCATTGGAACCATCTGCTACCAGTATAACCAAGGAAAAATGTCATAAAGTCTAGTCAATTCATGATCAGAAGAAAAACCAAAACTGGAAAAAGTTCAAACTATTTAGATATTTCCCATGACGCACGAGAAGACCAAATGTAAGTAAAAATACAGAACAATCGCATAATATTTACCATGTGAACGAAGCAAACCCTTTAGTTGCTCATAAACTCTGAAGTAAACCTACAATTGAAATAGAACTTATGTCATTCTCTGCAAATCTTTTTGTCTCCTTTATTTGGGATAGAATGCAAACTTCACTCCTGCTATTAACAAAGAATGGAAGTGGAATAAAAAAATAATGAGAAATGCATGGCTGGAAACATCACCAGATTCATAGAAGCTGAATCTACCCTCACATTGTTGTTCTTAACTTCTTATCATGGAGTTGCCACGTTTTCCTTCGCATGTGGAGCAATTTCTTCGCCATCGATTCCAGCTTCACTGCCAGGAACTCCTAAAATTAGCAGTACTTCCTCCCACTTCTTAGCAGGTCCCTGATCCCAAAAACAAAATTCAGTTTCTCTTGTTATGGAGAAAGATTTATTACAAATTAGTAGCTTCTCAATTGTAAATAATTAAATGAAAATGTGTACAAGATAAAATCCTGTCATTGTTTTTGTTTTTACTACCTAATAGAGTATATGCTATCACTCACCTTCCATGAAAGATCTTGTGCCATGCAATTCTGGATCATTTATGTTAAAGCTGGAGTTCCGTGGACTGCAAGAGCCCTTTTGACAGTCTTAGCCACAACATCTATGTCAGCCGGATCCACAGCCGGATCCACAGCTTCGCACTAAATCAAAATATTAAAAATTAAAAATAATGGTTAGTGCATACTAGTGCTTAAGCTACTATGGATACACTTGCAGCCACTAGTTGAGGCAACAATAGGTACCTAGTAGGGAAGAATAGAAGTTGAAAAAAAGGTACAAGATTAAGGGTTAGAGGAAATCTAATGGCAGGAAAAAATCCAAGAAGTGAAGGATTGTGGAAAGCGGGATTTATACAGTTCCGTAGCGCATGGCTTGTAACTGAATGAGACCACAAGGCTCAAATCTGCTAGGAATCAATATGAAATCAACTCCAGCAATTATCATATGAGCTAGGAGAACATTGAATTTTGCAACTCCTCTGGCCTTGTCAGGGTATGATACTTCCAGCTGCTGAAGCTGCTTTTCCATTTGTTTTTTACCTGTTCCCTGAGACAATACAATAACAACTTTAAATGAGACTTCTTGATCCTTTATTAATGTAAAAAGGGTTCAGGAAAGTATTCTTTCATTTTTTATACTCACTAAACATTCTCCTTAATAAAATGAGGAATGGCTTTTACAAGAATATCATAACGTTTTTGCTCTTTGTAACACCCCGCATTTTTCCCGTACGTGCGTGAACGAATCAAAAACTTGAGACTCTACTTTATAAGGAATTTTCGGAAAGTATTTTATGGATTCTTTTTAAACAGACCGTTTTTATAAATGAAAAGTGAATGATTTTGTTAGTGCTTTGCTAAAAGGTGATTTTATTCAAAGGATGGTTTTTGAAAATGATTTTCGGATATGAATTTTGTAAAGTTGTATTTGAAGAAAAGGAATTTATTAATTTGGCTCGAAAATTTTATGAGTGCTTGATTTAATATGTGTGTATGTGTGTTTAACGTGTGATGCATGAAGATGGCCATGAAATGTGACTTCTTAGAGTTAATTTCATTGTGTATGAATTGGACATTATACTAGAAAATAAAATGTAAATGAATATGTATGTGGTACGGATTTCATGTATAAATATGTATGTATGAATGTGTATATATATGTGTATGTGTGTGTTTGACCGTATGATGCATGGAAATGAATAAGAAAATATGATTGGAAAATAAAAATATAAAGACATGTGTGAATGCATGAAGGTGCCACGGTTGTGCATGCAAGTGTGAGTGTGAGTGTGCTATATGTGTGTGCTACGTGTGAGTATGCATGTGTGTGTGGGTGTCAACCTAAGATTCTAGGAACTTAAGGAGTAAGGCAACCAAGCCAACTAAATATGACCAAGGACCAAACCAAATGATAAATCCAAACCAAAAGCCAACTACTAGTTAAACCTAAGATGACCTCTAAAGCCTAGTCTATTCCATTTGGTCCCCTTGACTTTACAAACCTCACCCATGTAAAATTGAGAGGACTAAATCGCCCTTCTTGGTTGTACTTGGCCGAACTACTCTTAAGGCCAAATTAGGAAATTGTGAGCTTGCCTTTATATAGGATTGATCATAGTTCATTCACCCATTTCATCTCCCATTCCCTCACACCAACACAAACGTACCTCTAAGGGATTCATCAACCCCTTAGAGAAAGAAAAGAAAAGAAATAGAGAGAAAGAGAAAGAGAAAGAGATAGGGCCGTAGACATGAAGAGGAAGAAGGAGGCATTCATGTCCAAACCTAGGAGCTTTCCCTTGTAGATCCAAGTGATTAGAAGACTAGAGACCAACTTTGTCATGGTAGGAACCAAAGATCAAGGAGGAGATTGTAATAGTTTAGAATTTTCTTCTAGTTGTAGATATTTCTTTTCTTCTTGCTTGTTTTGTTTTATGGTTTGTAAGACGATTTCATTCATTGATCTTTCTTGATCTTGGACTTTACGGACTAAGAACAATTTGTATTTGATGTTCGATCAAGACTTTTCTTTGCTAGATCTAAAATTTTTCTAACTAAACTTTTAAAGATCTAAAGAAAAATTAAGGTTCTGTGAAAACTAACGTGAATCTTTTTGCATGTACCCTTTTCTTTCAAAACCGTGATGTATGATCTAAGTTTGATTAAATGGGTTGCATGTTATGTGTATGTGTTGATCTTGAATGTTTGTGCTTGAAAAACTTTGATCTTTAATTTATACTTTTCTTCTTCACGGTTTTGTCTTATAAGAATCAAGTTAGTTTTATTTTGTTTTGCATATATGATGTATTGATGGATCTATAGATTTTAAATATATAAAAGTCTAAATTTTTGATTAAAAACATGGAAACAATTTTCATTCCCCTTGTGTGTTATTATTTGAATTTGAATAACTAAAGTGATTTCTTCTTTGCATGAATTGATCAAGTGTTTTATGTTGTGTGAAAGGCCACTCGGCCATGTTTGATTGTTTAAGATTCATGCCTTCTTTTGTAAAAGTTGATGCATGATTGTATTAAGAATTAGATCTAGTAATTTTGAATGCATGCATGTTAATTTTTAATGAAAAATCATGTTTTCCTTTTTATATGAGTTACGATTTTTAAGAAAATAAATACAGTAACAAATTTTAAGATGATTTTCAATAAACATGTCTAGATCTAGTGTTGGTTATGTGCATAATTTGATTTAGTGTTTAATTTTTTGTGTGTGTCACATTTTGTGAGGCCATTCGGCCATGGTTAGAAGAAAGGAGAATTCATGTAGAAGAATTCATGCATGAAATTTCCATGAGGCTAGAACTAAATCTTCATTTTTGTTTTGAGAGGAATGATGAATTTGAATTTGTTTATGTGTAAAATATGGTGCTGTTTTGAAAACCCTATATGATGTGCTTTGACTTTTAATGATCCATGCATGTTGAAAAATGTAGGAAAACCTTGTTTGAATGCATCATGAGATTCGGCCATCCTAGGAAGAGTAGGTAGCTAGGCTTGTTTATTATATAGGGTACAACCATGATGGGACTAATTGAATTTAGGACTTAAAAGCATATGCATGTAATTGGAACCTTGTTTTCATGAAATGACTTTTATTATAGTTGTGTGTGTAATACTGTATGGTGTGTGTGTGTGTGTGTGTGTGTCTTTCTTTCATCTTTTGGTTTTAAGAAATAAAAGTAAATGATTTGATTTGGTTCTGTGAGAAAATGGAATTTTGTAATAATAATTTAATAATTTGAAGTTGTTAAAATTTATTAGGAAATTGGAATTTAGTAACCATGGTGATTCGATCCTTGGTGAATTAATCCCAATGCTTAATTTAAATTGTTTTCTTGAGAGTAGTTTAATTTAAGTAAATTATTACGGTTAAGATTTAATTAATGATTGATGAATGATGTGAAATCTGATTTGCCTGAATGGTATTTGTGAATGCTATAATTGTTCTTTATACTAGCTGAATGTATTGAAATACTGTTTGTAAATTTGTATGTGAATGCTCCTTGTACTGATTGTGTGTGTGTGACTGTTATGGGTGCTAATTGAATGTGTTGAGTTCTGAATCTGTTTGTGGGTTTTGTTTGTACTTTAAAGAAATTAAAATCGTTTTATTCAAAATGTAATTTAAATAATTTGGAAATTTTACTTTTGATTTTGTGTCTTAAAAGATTTTCCAAGTATGGTTTTAAAATTTTATTTTCTTGGATTTTTGGTATTTTGTTTTAAAGTCTAAAAACACTGATTTTTATAACCAGAGTGTTTTCAAAATTAAGAGAAGGGATTTGTTTTAATAAAAGACTATTTTCATTATATCAAAGTGTTCTTGAAAACCTTTTTAATTAATTTGGATTTGGGGAACCTTCGGATATTAGCAACGTACTTTTGAAACAAAATTAAGAATCTATCGAAAACGTTCTAACGCACGGGAAAAATGTTTAGTTCGGGTGTCGGACGCGACGGGAACGTGTCAAAGGATAGCAACGGGAAGGCTTGGAAAGCTTTCGGATGTGTCGTCATCCAGGTGAGAGAGAAGCTCCCCTTAAGACGCCGTGGTATTAGGCAACATATTAAGGCGTCCAATCATCTCAAAGGTTGGACCCGGTCTCGTTAAGGCGAGGAAGAGGGATAGCGAGTGTTTGTTCGTTGTGGGCTATCCCTACAAGTCGCTGAGACCGAAGTGTTGTCTATAGTTAATATGTGTGTTGAAATGATATGATGTTTACTATGCATGAACTGTTGGTTAGTTTAGTATGTGAAGTAATTGAATTAAGTTGTTAAAAGAGGTTTGATTTTACCCTGAGACCTGAAATCATAATAATGAGGAAATGAGATGGAAAGAGAAGAGAAATGCGAATAAGAGTTATGTGAAAGAATTGAGAAAGAAATAGATGGTGTAACAAGACTAAAGAGAAAGTTATAAGAAACGAATGAGAAAGAGATACAGATGACGTGAGTGAAGGAAAAGATAGAGAGCTGAAATTGGAAAGAGAATGTGATTATGGAAGTGAGAAGTGGTGGAGTAAAGATGTGATCCCTCATGCATGTTTCTGGGAAGAAGCTTAGTGTTGAGTTGAGCTTGCTCCTCCACTAACACTCACCCAAAAATATGATTTTTGAAAACTGTTTTTGAAAAGAAACTTTTGAAAAGAATTTTATAAAGTCAATTTTTTCAAAAGGTTTTGCGAAAAGAGTTTTGAGAAAGAAGAGGGAATGAGTTTTGAGGAAGTCGGAAAGAATTATGTTGAGCATGAGCTGACGAGAATGTTGATATTGAGATGAGATTAATATGTGGTTTGAGGCCAATGAGATTTAGGGGGAACAGATTGCGTTTAGTGGTCGGGCTTCGTTGAAGGGATGCACCAAGGACGAGCCGACTGTTAGGATTCAACCGTTAATTAAAACGTTAAAACTATAAAAGATTTAAAAGACATTTACAATTGCGGTGAGGTATGAGTGTCGATCCGAAGTAGTGGAGAGGAAGGGACGATAAGTATCTGCGGATACTTAGGACGAGATTGCATGAGGGGAGGACGATGATGGTGAAACGTCAAGAAGTCTAGAGTATATTTCAAGGCGGAACGAATCCCACATGTGGTGCACTAACGTGGTGGGGACTGGGTCTAATACCGTGGTAAGTTCCGCATCGCGAACTAAAAATTATACTGTCGCCCCCTTGATTGCAAATCGAGAACAGTGAGAGGGACTGGAACGGGGCATTTGTGTTTGCCGCCATGGGCGTGCATTGATTAAATGATATGATTATGATTTGAGGCAAGGCCTCCTGGTCTGGGACCATTTATGTGTTGGACAGCTGTCGTGCCCGCGTGGTAAAGGTCCTGTACTCCTGTTTGCTTCCGACTAGGTTGGGTGGATGACCGAGGAGATGTAGACGTGTGTGATTCCTTCAATGATGATGTTCCCCCATCATTGAAGCGAACCGATACGCTAAAACTTAAAGAACAAAGATGTTTCAAAGAGGAACGTAAAGAGATATTAATTAATTGGAAAAGATTTAAAAGATAAGTGTAAGAAAGAATTATTGAGATGAGTCATGAGTTTGGGACCCCCTGGATCGGGTAAAATTGTGGATGTTTATGAGGGTGAATTTGAGTATGTGACTATAAAATGCTAAGTACGAGATGGCGTCCCTCTATAGGTACGTAATAGTGATGTTGTCGTTGTTTGTGTTGCTTATTGTTTTTCCTTAATACTTGCCTACTGTAATTCCACACAGTCGACATAACTGTTTGGGTAGCTTACTCTCTCCTCTTCTTCTGTACTTCTGCTCCGCTTTCTTCTTCTGGAAAATGATGTACGCCGAATAGGCGCAAAAGAAGTTGAGGTTCCAGATCCAGCCTGTTCGGGAAGTAGGAACACCTCCATGGAAAGGAGACGACTCGGTGGAAAGATCTCTTGGGCAGTAGACAAGGACGACCTTATTGGCGGATCGTGAGCGGGATCCGTCAAGATTCAGAGCTAGACTACGGATGTTAGAGTGTATGACTAGAAGCTAGGTCTCCCCTCAGAGCATGGTGCTCCATTGTATGTCCTTAGTTACCTAGTTCTATACTACTGTACCCCGATTAAAGTTTTATTAAACATAGATGTTCGAAACCAAGTAAACTGGGCCACATTTTAATTCATGTTTTGAAAACGGGTTTCAAAGTGCGGTATCTCGTGACGCCTCGGTTTGGAACTTGAAAGGGGTTTGCACAATATGAGAACATGATGTTTTAAATGTAGTTATGTTTTGAAAACCTAAATGTTCTCATCTTGTGTAATACTTGTTTAAAAAAAAATGGCCCTAATTTTCACTATATTTAACGGAAGTTTTCAAGTTGCCGAATCGGGGTGTTACACTCTTCAAGCCTACCAATGACAAATCCACTAGTATCAGATACTTGTCTCATAAAATTTATACCCAATGACAAAATATCAAATTTGGAATGGTGTCAATGAAACTCACCCTTCTAAGTTTTTTATACGGAGCCACCTGACTTGGTCTTCTGAGAGTAGGAGCTAAGAGTTGGTAGGAACAGAAATCAGATCCAATGAAAACATCTTTTGAAGAATCAATTATGTTTAACTCAGCAAAACCAATGAAAACACTGTAAGATTTCAAAGAAAAATCAAATTAATTACAAGCAAAGTAAACTAAACTGTGAAAACCAAAACTAATTCTATACATTTCCAAAATGCATGCCAATTTATTTGTTAGAGAAAGAACTGACACAAACTTCCACATGCAAATTAGATATACTCCAATGTGTACTCTAAAAAATAAAACGTTTCAAATATCAGTTAAAAATTAAAATTCCATCAAAGTTTGGAATCAAATAAGATTACCTTCAGTTATTTATTGCTTCAAAGAGATGAAGCTTGTAAGAGCAACATGATAATGCAGTAACAGTTTTGCTGTTGCTCGAAGAGGCACCACGATGATGATTGTAGAGGGAAAGCAACAAAAATCAGATCCAAACCTAATTTCATTAATCAAAATCACAAAACAAATTTCAGAACCTAATCCCTAAAATACAATTTCAACACAAATTCAGAACCCTAATCCCTGAAATTCAAATTACAAAATGAGAGAGAAAAGACATACCATTCAATAGAGAAGACAGTGGTGGTGGCGGCGGTGAAATGCGAAGGCGTGAAAGACAACGGTGGCGGCGGCGGAGGCAGCGTTGCTGTGGGAACGTGTCAGAGAACAAGAGAATTGCGAGTCTCGTGTGAGCTGAGAATGATCGAGAGTGAAAAGTGTGTGATTCACGTGAGACTGAGAGAACGAGAGAGAGAGTGTGTGTGTGAGAGAGCTCGAGAATGAGAGAACGAAAGAGAGTGTGTGAGAGAGCTCGAGAGAGTGTGTGTGAGAGATGAGAGAACGGTCATGCATAGAGTGAGGGTGTGTGTGTGAATTTTTAATTTTAAAAAATTTCTATTAAATTGAGTGAATCAGTTACAAACACAGTTGCTAATTGCAACCAAGGAGTCCATGGTAGCTAATTGCGGTAGCCAAAATACCGTGTTCTTGTAGTGGTGTACGGTAAAAAGGAAAAAGCGAAGTTTATGTAGATCTCTGTTTTGAGGTTACATAAATGATATGGAGTGTATGCAGATCACTGATTTGTGGTTGCATACGCTGTGTGTAGATCTCTGTTTTGGGGTTACACACAATGGTAAGGTGTAGATCTCTGATTTGAGGTTACACCCAATGGAAAGTGTAGATCTCTGTCTTGAGGTTACACATAATGGAAAATGAATAAAGGAAACGGAAAAATGGAATTGATAAGGAAATTAAAGGGAAACGAATAATGAAAATGGTAACGGAAAAGGGAAATAAAAATGGATAATGGATATGGATATGTTATGTATAATGGAAATGAGAATGTGATGAATTGGTTGATCCTTGACTTGATTTAATTATTATTCTTGAGTTTCTATTATGTACCTCTTTAATATCTTATAATCCACTGTGTTGCGAAAAGGTCTCACCCTTAGTGGTTAACATTTTAGGTGGATAATCAAGTAGCTTGAAGATCAGAGTGTGCAACGAACAATACGAAAGAAGGGAATTCCAGTTGAGGCTATGTATATTTTGAATGAATTTGTAACACCCCGCAAATTCCTCGTATTATTTTAAAATACAAAAGAGATTTATTTTTGAGAAAGGTGTTTTTGAAAGAATATTTCCTTGCATGAATTTCTTATTTTATGATTTTCAAATGATGAACGCTTTATTTTCTAAAGAAATGGTTTTCATGGAATGATTTTATAAATTTTGAAAATTGAGCTTTTGGAATGACTATATATTTAATGTCTTGATGCTTTAAGGAAATTGTGATTTTTATGCATGAGTGGTTTTATGAGAAGAAAATTTATTTTCTATGTATGTGTGTATATGTGTATTTCGTGTGTATGTATGTATGATGTATAAAAATAATATGTATGTGTGTATGTATATATGTGCTACGTGTATGTATGTATATATATATATATATATATAAAGTATGTATGTGCATGTAATTACCTAGGATGAATTACAAAAGAGCCATTGCTTAATGACCAAGTAAAAAGGGAAAAATAATAAAAAGAAATGAAAATAGTAACTTGGCCCCCAAGTAGATAAATTAGAGTTGCCAAAATTGCCCCTTACCCACACACACATTGGACCGAATTTAAGGGCAAAAGGGAGACTTCACGGTTTGCCTATATAAGCCATAGCCCTTAGTTCATTTCCACTCTTTTCCTTCATTCTCATTTCATTTCTAAACACTTTACTCTAAGATTCCACCAAGAAGAGTGAGAGAGAAAGAGAGAGGGCCGTGGGAGAGGAAGAGAAAGAAGAGTGAAGATCCAAAACCCCTCAACCTCTCATCCTTGGTTTTGTTGGAAGTCAAGCTTTCCCAAGGACTTCAAGTGAAAATATTTTATATGGTTTTGATGATAACAAACTCAAGATTCTCAAGTTCTTATCAAGTGCAATCACAAGATCTTCATCCTTCAAGTCCAAGCTTCAAGTTGAAGAATCAAGCAAATGAAGTTGAAGATTCAAGCAAGTGAAGACCTTTTAGCCCTTTCCCTTAGGACATCATGTAAGGTAATGAAGTCAAGGTTTATATTATGTTAAAAGGCCAATATAAGTTTTTCTAAATATATTTTTCATAATTAAGGAGAAGAAAAAGAAGTTTTGTGAAAATCAGTTTTTACATCTTCGTTTTGGTAAAAATAATTGATGTTACAAAACTCTGAATATTTTTATGTATGCAAGAGAGAGTAATCGATTACTTGCCTCAGTTAATCGATTAACTTTGTTGCATCATAGAAAAATCAGAGAGCTTGTAATCGATTAAGTGAACTTTGCTAATCAATTACTTTCTTATGAGAGTAATTGATTACCTGGCTCAAGTAATCGATTATAATTGTTGCATCATATATTTTCCTGAGGCTTAGTAATCGATTACATGCCTTGAAGTAATCGATTACATGATGATGCATCATATAAAAATCAGAGGCTCTGTAATCAATTATTAGAATAGTGGTAATCGATTATATGAGTTGCATCATACATTAATCAGAAGTGAAGTAATCGATTACATGCATGTGCTAATCGATTACTAGTTTTTAAAATGAATTTCAAAGTTTCTATTTTTAAAGGGATAATCGATTACCTCCCTCAAGTAATCGATTACCTCAAGTTTTATTGAAAAACGTGTCAGAATCATTTTGATTTATTTCCAGATTTGTTTTTACTTAATTGATTCTGATTTATTTTCAAAATTCGAATTTGATTTTATTTTTGAAAATATTCCTTATTTGTTTTAAGAATCAAATCTTTGTTTTATTTCTTAAATCTTTTTTTATTTGGTTTTGATTTTAAAACTTAAATTACTTTATTTCCAAAATCGTTTTTGATTTGATTCTGATTCTATTTTCAAATTCAAAATTCAAATTTCAAATCTTTGGTTTTAATTCTTAAATCTTTTATTTTATTTTTTGATTTGATTTGATTTCAAAAGTAACTCTATTTATTTGTTTTTCAAAAAATCAGTTTCACTTCTACATTCAACAATTCTGATCATTCACGTTCTTTTCTCTTCTTCTCCATTCTTCTTCTGGTTTTCACGTTCATACATTTTTGAAGAAAATCATAAACCTTGTATTGGTCTGATAACACTTTCTTTTGACTTCATTGCCATAGAGCTTCATTGTTGTATTTGTGTTATCTAGAACACATATTTGTTAGAGTGGCCTTATATTGTTGTATCAGCACTAAGAAGAGTGCATTATAGTGGTTGTACCCAATCTCATATCATAACCCGTTGTTGTAAAGGGGTGTGTAACCCTTAGTGACTAGGGACTGAATCTCCTAGTGCGGACGTGCTGCGTTCGTGGTTGTAGGGTGAGGAACCCTTTGTTGTGTATTGGGTAGTGCTAGACGAACGGTGGGTCACCTAGTAGTTAGGCTATATGGAAATCTAGGAAAGGTATTCCTAGTTGTGTATCGAGGTCCCTGGCGAAAGGAGGTTCCTAGTAGCTTGCGGGGTGCTCTGGTTGTATTCGGGGACGCGAGGCATCTTTGGGATATTAGTGAAAAGCTCAAGCGGGTCGCTTGGGGACTGGAGTAGGCCGGGTTTGCCGAACCAGGATAAAATCTTCGGTGCAATCTCTTCTATCCCTATCTCTTTTATATTCCGTTGTTATATTTATTTGTTGCACATCATATCATCTATTTTCATAATAATTTATTTTAAGTGAATTTAAAATAATAATCGCGGTAACGTTTCTCGTTGTTATCGTTTTAATTGTACCGCGCGTATTAGTTTTTCTATAATTCTTATTATTATTAGCTTCCGCAAAATCGTTTTTATTCAATATATTAGTTTTCCGCTGCAAAATCTCTTTAATTTTATTGAAAACAATTTGAAACCAATGTTTTCATAAACACCCAATTCACCCCCCTCTTGGGTGATGGCTGTCAATCCTATCAATAATTCTAACAGGTTTTCATTCCGTAAATCACTTCCTTCTTCAACTCAACAAGAAAATCACCCATCAACCCAAGAAAGAGAGGAGGCCGAAACTAAGACCTAGGAGAAGAGGAGAGAGAGAGATCTTGAAATTGAGGTTAAGTTTAGATCTAAGGTAGTTGTTTAAGTTTTTTTAAGAGTTTTGAGTATATTTCATGTTGTATTGTAAAGGACTTTAAGATAAACTTTGTTTGAACTCAAGGTTTGTGAGGCATGTGTTTGTTTTCAAGAGATCTTGAAGTTTAAGTGACATGCATGTTATTTTTAAGCTTTGATCTTGAATATTTGTGTTGAAAAGTTTTGATCTTTAACTTGAAATTCTTCTTTGTCACGATTTTGTTTGAAGCTTGTGTTCAAATTTATTTATTTGTCTTGATCTTCTCATGCCTGTGTTAATCATACCTTGATCTTGGATTTTAAGAGTCAAATGAACTTGAAAATCACTAAACCAAGAACTAGGAAATTCGGCCATGAGTAGAAAATTAGGTCTTAATGCTTTTTAATTTGATCTAAGTCCTTGCATGTTAACCTTATGTTTAGAAACATTGATTTGAGTGCTGAAATGTTTGATTTTTTTTTATTTGATCTTTAAGAAGCTTTGATTTTTGGTGGTGATCTTTAAAAAGCTTTGATTTTGCCTTGATCTTTGAAAAAGTTTTAATCTTGAGTCATGCATGTGATTTTCAAACAAAAAGATTTGATCTTTTCTCAATTTCATGTCACGGTTTTGACCTTTTCTTATCTAAAGTGATTTTTATCTTTGATTTGTACTATGGTGATTGATTTTATGACTTGAAGATTTAAGTACATGCATGATAATTTCTATTTGATTCAAGGATTTCTAAAAGTACATGTAAGGAAATTAAAATAAAAACTTGGTTTGTGTGGTAATCATGATTCGGTTTTATGCTTCAAAAAGGAAATGGTATTTTTAGAATTTTGTGTGAAAAAGTGCAAGATTTAAACTCATGAATCTTTAACTTTGCATGTTGAAAAATGAACCCAAGAACCTTGTTTGTCATAATGAAATTCGGCCTATACATAGGACTTAGACTAGCCTTATTTTTCATGAAGTGACACAAAAAGTAATGAGTATGTCTTATGAACTCATATTAAATTGATTTGTTTGAAATTGTATTTTGACTAATTTTCTTTCAATTCGGTTTTGGGTAAAAAGATGAAGGAAACTATATTTGATTTGGTAAATTAATTAAGTTGAGAAGATAAATTAAAGTTTGTTAATTTTTCTAGGAGAAGCGCACGGTTTTATAATTAAAAAGGAAGAAATAATTTCTTTATCTTGTGTTTTGATGATGAACAAGCTCTATGTGAAGAATGTTTTGTTTGATTTAAAATGTTAAATCGTTTTCTTAAATCCTATTCGGTTTAGAATAATAAAAGTATCTAAGATGGTTTAATCAATTGAAAATGAAATTTTGTTTGAATACTTGAAATAAAATTAAGTTGGTTGTGTGATTTAGATTTGTAATTTCTAACTTGTTTCTTTGATGTCATTCGGCCATGTAGTGTCAATAAGCCTAGGAGACTTAGTTGCATGAAAATAAATGTTCTTGGTTTATATCTTTAGTTCCATTTGGTTGTGAGTATATGTGTGACTAAGTATTTGTGTTTTATGAAAATGAAAGTGTTTAGAAAATAATCAAGTGTTTGGTTAAGTAATTATATGATATGATTTATTAAAGTGTTGTGGAGGGATGTGTACTTGTGATGTTTGAAAGAATGTTGTGTTAGTAGTTGGTTTTTAAAATTAATTGATTTTAAAATGATTTGATTTGATTTATTTGAAATTGTTGGATTGTGTTTATGGCTGTCCAAAACTTGTTTTATGATAAATGTAACACCCCGATTAGACAACTTGAAACCACAAATGTTTATAATGAAACATAGTGAAAATTTGGGCCAATTTTTTTTTTTTTTAAACAAGTGTTACACAAGATGAGAACATTTAGATTTTCAAAACCTAGTCACATTTAAAAACTCATGTTCTCACATTGCATAAAACCTTTCAAGTTCCAAATCGAGATGTCACAAGATATCGTACCTTGAAACTCTTTCACAAAACATCATTTAAAACATAACCCATTTATGTGTTTCAAAACATCAATACTGAAATAAACTCTTTTGTTGGGGTACAGTATGATAAAGCTATGGCAATTAAGAACTTGCAATGGATTACAATACTCTGAGGGTGATTACCTAGCCTCTAGTCATCTACACTAATGCTCGCCATCGAACTCTGAATCTTGGTAGATTAAACTCTCTGGTCGCAAGCAGCGTCATCCTCATCAGCCTCCTCAGAAGTTCCTTCCATAGAGTCGCTCTGTGCTTTCTCCTCCTCCTTCTCACGAGCTAGAAGTCTCTCCATGATTTCCTTTCGTCGCCGTTTCATCTCAAGGTACACTATGACACGGGCAGTCATAGTAATGTTATCTCCTTTCAATGGAGATGCTCCTATCTCCCGAATGAGCTGAAACCTCACTATGTTTTCCATCTAAATACCCTACAGAATTTTCCAATACCAAGCAGAAATATAGGAGAGTGAGCTACCCAAAACATGTAATGTCGACTGTGTGGAATTACGATTGGCAAATATTAAGATAAAGCAGTAAACAACATACAAATCATATCAACAAACATAATCATCATCATCATATAAACACCATCTTATTCTCACTTCTCAAATCTTACTCAATACTCAATACCATTACTGCACTTTTCCGTTTTCGAATCTTTAAGTTTATTAAGTCTTATCATTTCGATTCACTCAATGATATGGGGAAAACATCATTGAGGAAAATCGGCTCACACGTCTACATCTCCTCGGTCATCCATCCAGCCTAGTCGGAAGCAAACAGGAGTACAGGACCTTTACCATGCGGGCACGACAGCTGTTTCACAATTGGCTCCAAGCCAGGAGGTCTGTTGAAAACTCGGGAACAGCCTCAAATTCATATCATATAATATATTCAAGGCACACTGTAGAAAATTCGGGTACAGTGGCAAATCAAGATGCCCCACTCCAGTCCCTCTCATTGTTCAAGATTTGCAATCTAGGGGACGACAGTACTATTCTAGTCTCGAGTGCAGAACTTACCACGGCTTTGGACCCAGTCCCTACCACGTCTCGTATACCACATATGGAGTTCTTTCTGCCTAGAAAGTACTCTAGACTTCTTGACGTTTCACTGTCATTGTCCTCCCCTAATGCAATCTCCTTCTGAGTATCCGCAGATACCCATGGTTCCTTCCTCTCCACTAATTCGACAACACACTCAGGCCTCACCGCGTTATTCCATGTCTTTTAATAGTCTTTTGGAGTTTTAAAGTTTTAATTAACTGCTTAATCCTAACGGTCGGCTCATCCTTGGTACATCCCTTCAACGAGTCCCGACCACTAATCGTTCAATCCGTTCCCCAATTCATCACATAACATTTGCATCACATCTCAACATCTCGTATCACAATCTTTCTCATCCCATCTCATCAACTTTCACAAATATAGATTCTCACTTTCTCAAAAACTCATTTCCTCGTCTTTCTCAAAAATATCTTTTCGCAAAACCTTTTCGAAAATATTATTTCACAAAACTCTTTTTGAAATATCACTTCACAAAACTTTTTCAAAGATATCATTTCGCAAATTTTCTCAAAAATATCATTTCAAAAACTTTCACAAAACCTCCTTTCACAAACTTTCACAAAAATGTCGTTTTCACAAACTTTTCTCAAAAATGTCATTTCATAAAACTTTCTCAAAAATATTACCTTGTAAACTTTCTCAAAAATATTACCTTGTAAACTTTCTCAAAAATATTATTTCAAAAAGACTTTCTCAAAAATATCATTACAAAAAAACTTTCTCAAAAATATCCTTTCAAAAGACTTTCTCAAAATATCATTTCAAAAAAAACTTTATCAAAAAGATTGTTTCCCAAATTTTTTATCAAAAATATATCTTTTCACAAAACTTGTTCAAAAAGATGGTTTCACAAAACTCCTTTGAAAATATTGTTTCACAAATTTTTTCCAAAATCTCATTTCAAAAACATTCTCAAGTCCACATTTCGTACTCTGCTTCAAAATCTCTTTTCAACCTCTTTCTCTTGATATTCCATTACTTACACAGCCTTTGTTATTACTCATCCTTCTTTCAATCACATTTCCCTTACTTTCACCAATTCATTCTTATCATCGCATTATCAAGCGTACCAATGTTTCTCAAACAATATCACAATTACTTAACCAACAAATAGATCATTTTGCGAAATAAGATAATTAAATAGTTCATGCATAATCAACCAGAAAACATAACCTCATATTTAATAAACCAATCTCAGCCGTTCGGGTGGATAGCCAAACCAACAAACAATTGCGATCACACCACCTCGCTATATGAGATTGGAGTCCAACCTTTGAGATGATTGGACATCTTAATATGTTACCTAAATACCACGGCGTCTTAAGGGAAGCCCCTCTCTCACCTCAAATGACGTAGGCCTCCGAAAGCTTTCCAAGATTTGTTGATCGCTAATCCCGCCGCGTTTCCTTTGCGTCGGTCGTTCGAACTATAGCATTTTTCCCGTGCGTTAGAAATTATTTTAACGAATTCATCAATTGGTTTTGAAAACACTTTGAAATCATTTCTTTTTGAAAACACATTGTCCATATCCCAAAAGTTTTCAAATCCAAATCAAATCTATAAAAAGAATGTTTTCAAGAAAACTTTGAAACCTCTAAATTAATTTCTTTATTAAAACAGAATTCATTTGTCTTGAGATAAGCTTACTTTAAAATGTTCAAGTTATAAAAATCATTATTCTTAATCATTAAATTAAATTCAAAACTTCACAATATTATTAAATACTGATCAGAGAATGTCATTCTAAAAATTTCAGATCAATTTAAGTTTCTTAAACCATACTTTCCAATAAAACATTTTTCAATTCTTTTGAAATTCAAATATAGGTTTTCAAAACACATTCAATTAGCATAGAAACAACACATCACTTTTAAAACATTCACAACTTCACATAATGCTAGTCACATTAAAGATCATTGAATTATCAACACAAAATTCCTTTTCAATTATTAAATAAACTTATTTATTTTATTTCTAAAAACCGAAAAATATCAAAACAAACAACATCTCACTCCCATCACACACATAGCATTATACACATAAAAATATAATCATTCACAAAGGTCATTTCATGGAGACAAATTTTCCAACTACACTAGCATATCTTGGCCGAATCACATAGGTGAAATTTTACAAAGATTTGATGCACACATAAAGGCACAAAGCAATGAAATTATTTTCTTTATTTTTGGACTAAAAACCGTGAGCATCACTAAGAAGATCAATTAAAAAATTTAATTCATTTTCTTAACAAAACCAAAACAACAATTAGAATCACAAACCACCTCAAGATTCACACATATTTTCTTTTTGAGTTCAATTACTTCATGCATGTACTTTTAAGCCTCTAGACTAAATTAATCTTATCATATATGCAACCTAAACAATGATCAAATATAATTTCCTATTTCTTTTCCTCATGGCCGAATACCAACATGCAAAAAGGCAAGGTTTTTGGTTCAATTTTCAACATACAAAAGTCACAAAATCAAATCAAAACATGTAGGATTTCAAAACAAACTTTTCAAAACATCACACCACATCACTCATCCATATCAACATGCATTAACTTTATCAAAGCAAGATTTTTATTAAAGAATTCCAATAAAACTTAAGTTCATCACTTAATCTTAAATAAAAATCAAGATTACACTTTAGACTTCTAGAAATAACATGCATGCACTTAAAATCACTAGATCTAGCCTTATCATACACATGCATCAACTTTTCACATAATGAAGGCATGAGATCCATTTTCATCAAACATGACCGAATGGCCTCTCACAAAACATAGCATACATAAAATCAAATACTTAAGCTAAATCATGCTCATACTCCAAAAATCATTTTAAAACTTGTCTCTTAAATTTTCCCTTTAAAAACGTGACATGCATCAAATAAAACATGATCTTTCCACTTAAAATCAACATGCATGCTTCAAGATCTTAACTTTTGCTTATTAAACATAGATCATTATATGTATGCATACAAATCAACAAGGTCATCATCAAATCAACATGGAAGGTAAAAGATCTCAACTTTATTTTCAAGCAAGCTTAAATCTAACCTTTATTTATTAAGAAGTCACACAAACACATCATAGATCACCATTTAAGCAAGAAAATTTAACATGCAAGATTAAAGATCTCAAATCTATTATTAATCAAGTTCAAAGCACAAATTTATTTATCAAATCCTTTCCTAAAAGCTTCACAAATCACGGTTTTAGCAAGGGATTTCAACATGCAAAGAGATTCATTTTAGTCTTCACAAAAATCTTAAGCAACACTTTAGATCTTTTAAGTTTTAGTTAGAAAAACATTAAGATCTAACAAGAGGATTTCAACCGAACATCAAACATAGAGTTACACATATTACAAATTATTTTTAGTCCTTAAAAGTCCAAGATCAAGAAAGAACAACACACAAACTCATCTTACAAGTCATAAGAATAAACATGCAAGAAGAAAATAAAAGAGATCTACAAACTAAAAAGGGAAAAACTAAACTATTACAATCTTTCTCTTGTTCTCCAAGTCACCTACCAAAAAGGGTTGGTTCTTCTAGTTCCTAACACTCTTGATCCTCAAGAGGACTCCTAAATCAAGCTCCTAAGCTTCTTCTTCTTCCTCCTCTTCCACGTCCTCCTCTCTCTTTCTCTTTCTCTCTTTCTTTTCTTTTTTTCTCTCTAAGAGTTTGAATGGGCTCCTAGAGTGTTTTGATATTGGAAGTGTAGAAATGAGGATGGGTGGAATGAAATGAACTAAGGCTTCATCTATTTATAAGCAAATTCACTCTTCCTCTTATGCCCTTAGTTTGGTTTCGGTTGGCACACAAATGGGAGGGGCGGTTTTGTCCTCACAAAAACTTGCATGGATGGAGTTTATCAAATTTAAGGGGACAAGGTGGAGTAGATTAGGGTGCTAGGGGTCACTTAGGGCTAATGGCTTGTTGGCTTCTAGTTAGGGTTTCCACTAACTTAGTTACTCCATGGTTCTAACTTAGTCCTATTTGGTTCCTTGCCCAACAAATAAAAATTCTAGGTTTGGACATACACACACAAGAACCGTGGCACTCATATATACACACACAAGAACCGTGGCACTCATATATACACACACATGTCTTACACTTTTATTTTCTAATCACCTTTACTTATAGCATTATAATTACTAATTCATGCAATAATGCAAACATTACTTAAGGAATCACACTTATACAATCATTCACACACACAAGGCAATTAACTCTAAAAAATCACATTCACACACACATTAAATCAAGCACACATCACATAAAATTCATGCCATGACAAAAATTTCATTTTCTACAAAACACGTAGCTTAAAATTCGTATTTCACAAACTCTGAAAATAAATTTTTATAAATCAACCCATAAAATTCCAAAAATTACATTTTCAAATTCTAGGTTTCAAGACGATCGTTTTCATATAAAGATCATAAAATTCCGAGTTACGGTTAAAAAGTTACGAATTTTCAAAGATAACAGATCCAAATATTTCATTTCTAACAAAATCATCTTTTAATAAAATCATAATTTAGCAAATCATTTTTCCATCTCAACAAAATCATTCACTTCTCTTCTATAAAACATTTTGTTTATAAAAATCCATGGAAATCAGCACTTTATTTCTTTCTCACGTAAAATACTTTTCTGAAAATTCCTTTGAAAACAAAACCTCAAAATTCGTTTTGGTTAAATTCGTTTGCGCACGTATGGGAAAAATGCGGGGTGTCACAATAAAAGCTTTAATTTTAAAGTAATTGTTTTAGGCTAAAGATTTGTTTAAAGCGAAAAGTACTTTTACGGTGTTTTCAAGTTTTTATTAAAGTAAAATTTGTGAAACAATTCTTTGCTGTTCCGAATTGTTTAATGTTGTTTCTTAACTTTTAAAAAAAATGTATTCAAGTGATTTAAAGTATAGTTTTCAAGTGGTATTTGATTTAAGAAAAAAAAGGATTAAAAACGATGCATTTTTCGGAGTTTTCGAATGCGGTAAAAGTGTTGTCCAAGACGGACCAGCAACTAACCCAAATGATTTAAATTATTTTATATGATGGTTTCAAATGGTTTTAAAGTACATATAGTATTAGAAAAATGTTAAAGTTGTTTTGAGAAAACGGTTATATTTTTAAGTCTTCCGACGAAGAAAGGATCGGGTAGTGAGTTAAGAAAATATTTTCTTGTACAAGTTAATAACGTAAAATGTTTTATTTAATACGAGGAATGTTAAGACGACGGATTGGGGCAGCTGACAGCGACAAGGATCCGCGGAGATCGAGTACGTTTAATTGCTGGACCTCAGGTGAGAGAGAAGCTTTCCTAAGACACCGTGGTATTTAGGTGACATATTAGGACGTTCCGTATCATCTCAAAGATCGGAACTCAGTGGTTTGGAGTCTGTAGTATAAGTGGCAATTGTTTGTGTTGTGTGGCCACTTATACGAAGGTGACAAAGACCACAATATTGTTGTGTGATGATTGTGTGTTGATGTTGTGAAATAGCATGCTTGTATGTTTACTTATTTAATTATGCATGATGATAATTATATTGATGATTTATATGAATAACCCGCTGATAGACGTCTGTTACGTCTTGAAAATGAAAAGGGAATAAATAAGTTGGTGAAAGTAAAAGACACAAAGGAAAAGGAATAATGATTGGAAATGAGATATGTATTTGGAAAGACATAAAGTGTTGAGATTGGGGAAGGATGCGATGATAAAGATGAGGTTAAGCCAGAGCTGGGAAAGTGATGTTGTTATTGATTATTGAAATGAGATGTGATTTGAGTGGAGCTTGGCTCCTTTGTTGACGTTTTTGGAAAGAGACTAGTGTTGAGTTGAGCTTGCTCCTCCATTAGCGCTCAGTGCAAAAGGGATTTTTGAAAAGGTTTTTAAAACGAGATTTTTGAAAGATTTTATGAAATGAGATTTTTAGAAAACTTGTGAAATGTTCTTTTGAGAAAATTTTGTGAAAAGAGGTTTTTGAGAAAACTTATAAAAGGTATTTTGAGAAAAGTTTTTGAAATAAGATTTTGTGAAAAATTTGTAAAATGTGAATTTTTAGAATTTTTGTGAAATAAAGTTTTGTGAAGTAAGATTTTTGAGAAGGTCTACAAAATGAGATTTATGAGAAAGTTTATGAAAATGATATTTTGAGAAAGTTTGCGAAATGGTATTTCAAGAAAGTTTATGAAATGAGATTTTTTTTAGAAAGTGATGAAAGGAAAATTTTTAGAAGGTTTGTGAAACAAGAATTTTTGAAAGTTTGCGAAATGAGACTTTGAGGAAATTTTGTGAAATAAGATTTTTGAGGAAATTATGAAAAGAGATTTTGAGAAAGTTTAAGAAATGAGATTTTGTGAAAGTTTATGATTTTGAAAAGATGATGAATGAGGTTTTGAGAAAGATGGTGAAATATTATGTTGAGAAAGATCGTGAAATGAGAATGTTGAGAAAGAGATTGAGAAATGAGATGCAAGTATGATGATGCGAACCCAGCTCTGTGCTCTGACGAGAAAAGAATTGTGCAAAGTTAGTGGTCGGGACTCATTGAAGGGATGCACGAAGGATGGGCCGACCTTAGGTTAATTAATAAGATAAAAGACTTTAAAAGACATTAACGCGGTGAGATACAAGAGTGCGAAGTAGTGGAGAGGAAGGTACCCCGGATATCAGGGATATTCGGGTTGTGAATGCAATAGGGTAAGCTAGGGCGGTAAAACGCCATGATGCTTTGAGTACTATTCTAGGCGGAACGAATTCCATATGTGGTAACCAGACGTGGTGGGGACTGGGTCCTAATACCGTGGTAAGTTCTGCACCTGGAACCGGAATAGTGTTGTCACCCCTATGGCATTTCGAGAACAGTGAGAGGGATTGGAACGGGGCATCTTGAATGGCCACTGTTGTAACACCCCAAAATTTTAATCCCTGATTAATGAAATGTTAATTATAAAAAAATTGTTATAATTAATTATTTCCATTTTAATCCTTGATTAAAATCTGTGTTTATGTAGTTAGGAAATGTGTGTGAATTTATTTAATAAATATAATTATGCATGAAATAAGTATTTTTGCATATTAGACCCTGGGTTGGGACCTAGAAGTAAATATAGGAAAGGTTTTGGAGGGAAAGTAAATAAAATTATTATTTTTCAAAAACTAGGCAAAATACTCGAGTATTTTCTTGAATACTCGAGTATTCTGGACAGAGTTGCACGAGTTAGTGCGTTTGGTGAGTCACCATCAACGATTTCATTTTGTTGACACGAAATCACTACCCTTCCACGTCCATGGAGATCGTGTCGCTATGCATGAGCTATCAATTCGCCTATTTAAGCCTTTCATCAACGAAGTTGAAGGCTTTGTTGATGAAATTGGGAAGTTAGGGTTCGGAATTCGTTTTCTTCGATTCCTCTTCATTTCTGAGTGATAGAATTCGAGTGATACACGATTACGAAGCTCACATCCAGGGCTTCGTAAAGACACAAAGATTGTTAGTCAAAAGCCAGTGTAGAGTGAGAATCGAATCTGAGAAGGGAAGGAGTTGAAGCTGTTTTTCAGTTCCTGGAGCTTACTTGAGCAATCGATTTTGGTAAGCCCTTGAATCTTTGAGACTTCAATTTCGTTCCATTCTCTAGTATGTGTTGCAGAGAACGATTTCTAATTATTTTCCCCAATTATTTTGCATGATTTCACCATCAAAATCTCTGGTTTTATGACCTCACTCAAAACTGTGTTGCTGTCATATGGTTCTTGGGGAAACTAGCTTGGAGTTCATTTTTCGGTCCAATTTCAATTCTCACGCGAATTTGAGGTAAGGGGAAGTTGTTTTACGCACTAGATAGAGTTAAAATTCCATTATTTTCATTAGAGAGCCACCAAGAGGCTCTAAGGGCTTAGATTTAATAGGAACTTTGGTTTGGAGACCAACTCATGCTCTATGGTTGTTTGGAGCAAGTTTTATTTGGTGCATGCAAGCTGTATTGAGTCTCATTTCATGAGTTTGTTGAGTATTTTGCAATTTGAGGTGTTAAGTTGTGAAATTGTATGTTTTATGCATTAACAATCGATTCTTTGTCAAATGTGTAATTTGATATGAACTGAGTGTTGTAACATGTTTAATATATAGTATATGAACTCTGTTGATCTTTGGATTGGACTAAAAATGATTAGAATTGAAAATGATATGTTAAAACCAAGTTTCCAGTATGTTCTGTGTGAAAAGACTCGAGTACTTGGCTTGATACTCGAGTAAAATTTTGATAAAACAGTGTATTTTGTGTTAGAACACTCGAGTATCGGGCCCAGGATTCGAGTAAAAAAACAGATTCATGGGGATCTCTTAAGGCAAACCACTCGAGTAATGCAGGGGTCACACGAGTGTTCTGGAATTGATGAAGAACATTCGAGTACTCATGCACCACTCGATTATTTTCATGAATCTGAAACCCAAATCCCCAGAAAGGCATGTACACTCGAGTATTATGTAGAACACTCGAGTAATCTGGAAATGATTGAAGAACACTCGAGTATTCTGAAGAACACTTGAGTGGTTCACCCAGAATAATTAAAATATCATTTTTAATTCTGAATCATTGGTTAATGATTAAATAACAATAATCCAAGGGATCTGGACTTAAAAGAAATTGATTAATATAATTATACCCTTGGGATAATGAGACGTTGCTCGGGTGGCACGTTACATATTAACCAATTTCCTTTAAGTTTAAAAATTAATGCATTTATTCTGGAGTTTGGATGATAGATCGTTTATCATGTTTTATAACATGAGGAGGGCCTCTGGGAGTGCCAACTGACGGCTCGCTTGATGACACGTTATGGTTGCCGACGTGGTCGGCTTAGTGAGATGCCGATATGTTTATACCGTTTGGATGACGGGCCGTTTGGATGACGAGACGTGCTCGGGTGGCATGGATTCCAAGCTTGTCGTGTACATTCTCGGCGAATGTACGAATGTTGTACACCTAGGAGTACAACGCACTGTTGAGTGCTGGGAAGTAAAGGATGGACGTCAAAGAGTGTCATAGAATGATGAAGTTAGGCTTGAGAGCTAGGTTCATACATCATGCCACTCATCTAAAAATAATATTGATAAATGAAACAAGTATGAGCATCCTACTTGCATTCAATAACTGCTAAGTGCTATATGTGTTTGAATGTTTATTGTTGCATATCTATACCTTCACATTGTACATATATTTATGCTCTATTGATTATGTGTATAGAAATGCTTACCCCTATGCCCTTGTAGGTGATGTCTCGCTACATCGCTTGCATCGAGATTCGGCCACTTCCTAGTGGCATATGGATCTACGAGGATCATCGTGCAGTGTTCGAGGGGGAGGTAGAGGTCACCTTTTACCACCCGAACCCGCTGGTTCGATTTCGTCCTCGTAGGTTTAGGATTCCCATCATATACACTATGCACGTACCACCTTTTTACTCATATCATGGACCACCTCCCACGCGACCAGCTCGCTCTTATCACAGTTTTCGCTTTCGACCTACCCGCTCACACCCTTTTTCTTCTAGAGTCGTCTGCGAGGAGACTCCCCCTTCTGATCCGAGGAGCCCAGTCAGGGTCTCACCATCTCCTGACCCTGTACCCAGTGGTAGGGTACATTCTCCATCGGATGAGATCGAGGAGGACCCCGTGGAGGACGAGAGCAGAGGCGAGCCTGTCGTTCATTCTACTGGGAGTGACTGGAGGGATGATGATCCCTAAGTATGTGCATATGGTACATGATGAGGATCGGGGGATCCGATGTGGGGATGTTGTGGAGGAGATACTGCTGCTGCTGCTACTGATGATGATGATGACGTTTCTTGTTACTACCTGGAGACTGCTACTACTATCACTACTACTACCGATGCTACCAGATCTATGTGACCATCTCTAGAGTTCATATTTTGATATGTATATATTTTGTAGATATACTTTTGGGAGCTCTAGGGATTATGGCTCTATTTTGATATAGATCTGTTATGGACTTGTATCTGAACCTTGGAGACTTACACTGGGACTATGTATCACCTGACTCTTTTTATCTATGTATAAAATCTATGTTCATATTTCTATTAGTTACATAGTCCTATACTTTCCGCTTACTCTGATGAAGATTATACGAAAGAATTCGGTTATGTTATTTGAAAATGGTATCAGTTCCGCGAAAGAAACAGATGGATAGTATCGCATAATTTTATTATGAAAATATCTTTTCAAAGGTACCGATTGTAACATCCCTAATTTAATTCCAAGCACAATTAGTGAATTAATAAGTTTAAATGGTAGGGAATGGGTAGATTAATTGCTTAAATAATTTTGGGAGCAAGGTGAGTAGCAATTATAAGTATTAGGGGTTGTGTAGGAGACAACAGTAGCAAGGGGCAAAATTATCTAAGCGAAATCGAGAGTTAAATCGGCGTTTTAAGTATTAGAAATCAGCCGGTACGAGAAAATTTGGAATTTATTATAGGATGCTAAGAAATTAAATTCCACCGTTGGATATGAAGTTTAAGGGATTAAGAAGCTTGTCTAAAAATTTGGGCCCGATTCGACGGTTAACGAAAAAGTTACGGCGAATCGAAGTTGGGAATTTCTGGTGCACGCCCAGGCGCACCAGGGTGCATCAGATGCACTAACTCAGCAAATTTCTCGCCCAGGCGCGCCATATGCTCGCCCAGGCGCGCCATCAGCACCAGCCAGACTTCTGGTGCGCCAGAAATCCGCACCAGCTCCATCGACCCACCAAACGCGCGTACCAGTTGAGCACCAGCACTAGTCTGGTGCGTGCCTTGCGCCCAGACGCACGAACGACTCGCCCAAGCGCGCGCGACGAATCAAAATCGCGCATCAGGTGCGCGTCTCGCGCTCAAGCGCCCGGTGCCGCGCCCAAGCGCCAGCGGGCAGATCTGCGCACCATCAGCTTTAAAAACACGCACCAGCCGCCCCTCACCCCATTTCCTCCGCACCATTCTTCTCCTCCTCACCCCAAAACCACCCCCAACACTACCAAACACCATAAATCTTACCCCCAACCTCTCCTCCATGGAAACCCCCATCTCCCTTGGCCTCTTTCCCTCTCTTCCTCCTTTGGAGCTCTCTCTTTCTCTCTCCTAGGGTCCTCTCTCTTTCTCACTTCTCCTCCTCCTCAACCTCCACCACCACGAGCCACCCACCTCCGGCCGCCACCACCACCGCTGCAATCCGTCACCGCCAAGAACCCCCACCACCATCAAGACCTCTCTCTCTCTCCCTGTTTCTCTTCCCCTAGCTTTGCCCCCCCTCTCTCTCTCCCTCTTCCCTCTACTTGGTCTCTCTCTCTCCTTCCACCGGATCTCGCCGGCGTCGTTACCGATCGTGATCGCATCGGGCTTGTGTTGGGTACTCCGAGGCTTGAAGCTTTGGCCTCGATCCGGCCGCGATCGTTCTCACAAACGAGGAGCAACACCGATGCCGTCATCGTCACCGAGCCACAACCCAGGTTCATTGTTTAAAAGAAAGCCCGAGGTAAGAAGGGTTCGTATTACCTCTACTTAAGAAGTAAATTCTAGGATGCTATAGTGGTGACTAGGAATAGGGTAATTAAGGAATAAGTCAAGGAACCCTAGGGTAGTTCCCGCAAATATAAATGAGTGATTTAAAATGACAATGGAATAAATTGGATATGTATAGAATGAGTTCCAGAGTGAATGAGTATGATAGGATATTAAAAGAGTCAATATAAAATGAAAGTGTAAGAAAACATGAAATAAAACCAAGGGAAGTTAGTTACGGGAAAACAAACTAAAAATTTGGAGTAAAAGAATAAAAGGGTAAACGTAATAGGTAAAAGAGTAGAACTAATAAACTGAAAAATAATAAGTAAAATAGTAGGTGAAGATGTAAATGAGATAAAAGAGGGATTAGAATGTGGAATAAGGAATATGAGCGGAGTCGAATATGGGAAAAGAAGTAAGAAGAAAATAAGTAAAAGAGAGTAAGTAGTTAAATGTAAAATAAAATAGGAAACAGGCAAAAGGAAATAATAAAGGGATACTAAAGCAAGGAGAGAGTAAGTTATTGGGGAACTTAAATAGAATGTTGTAATAGGATATAAAAACTAAGTTAAGTTAAATGGAATAGTCAAATAAAGTGGAGTTAATGAAATGGGAATAAATAGTAAATAATAGTGTGAAAAAGAGGAAATGAAGAAAATGACTAAGAATTAGTAACAAGAGTTAAAAAAATAAAGTATATGACCAAGTTAGGTAGAGTTAACTAAAAGTAAGAATAAATTAGTAAAGAGAAATACTGAAAATAGTGGAAAAATAAATAATGTGATAATAAGTCCCTAAGTAAAGGAATGAGATAAAAGAGAATAATACAATAAACTAGAAAAAGAGGCTAAGAAAAAGAAAAAGAGAAAGAAAAAGAAAGAGAAAGAAAGGTAAAAGATAAAAGTCCGATGCGGGCCTGAGAAGGCGTATCGGCATCGATGCGAGCCTGTGAAGGCGTGTCGATTAAAAAGGAAAAAAAAGAAGTCCGATGCGGGCCTGAGAAGGCGTATCGGCATCGATGCGAGCCTGTCAAGGCGTGTCGATTTGAAAGAATAAGAATGGAAAATGGATAATAGGATATGGAGTGTATGCAGATCACTGATTTGTGGTTGCATACGCTGTGCGTAGATCTCTGATTTGAGGTTACGCATAATGGAAAAAGGAATAAAGGAAAATGGAAAACATAAAGGGTAATGGATAATGGTAATGGAAATAAAAATGGAAAGGAAATGGGATTAGTGAAAAGGTTAAGGAAAAACGGAAATGAAATCGGAAAAAGAGTGTGAGAAATAGAGATGAAGAAAAGGGAATTAAATATACGGATGTATATGGTTAATGAATAGTAGTAATAATGTAGGCTTAGTTACTTACTATGTCTTCTTGTAGAATTTATCTGTTTATGTTCTGGGTAATGCTACCCTTCTTGCTATATTTTTGCAGGTATTGAAGTGGAGCTTACATGGGACATGGCCGAGCACGATTTCCATTCCACTACGTGGAGTGAATATATATATATATATATATATATATATATATATATATATATATATTATTTTGAGTGGGCAACTATTTTGTAACTTAAAATATGTAATAGTTGTACGCCCTGAACTTGTACTACCTGGGCACTAGGATCTGATCTGAATATTTTATCTATTGTGTGGTATGTTTTAAATATTTCTGGACTGACAGGTTTTAAGAAGAAATTTTGGGAAAGTCCGAAAAACAGAGGAAACTCTGCCGGATTTCCCTAAGAATTTTATAAATAATTAAATTAAAAAGAAATTTTCAAACTCTGATTTTATTTAAAACCTAAAAACTAACTAATAAATGTGAGGGTGTTACACCGATGCTATCAGAAATTTATGAAAAGACTTTATTATCCTAGTAAACACCGAATTCAAACCATTATTGGAAACAATACAAGATATCTTCTCCAAGAGTTCCAAGTTTTATTTTGTGCACCCGCCTTGAAAAAGAAATTTTTACTTTCACGATTTCTATTTAATAACAAGTCCATATATTTTACCCAGTAATACTTAATTACTGTAATATTTATTTTTATGGAAAAAGGGTGTCACAACTGTACCCGAGTTTTCTACAGTGTGCGTTGATATTATATAAATTGAAATGATATGAATTAATTTGAGACTGTACCCGAGTTTTCTACAGTTCTCCTGGCTTGGAGCCAAATGATGTTGAGGCAGCTGTCGTGCCCGCGTGGTAAAGGTCCTGTACTCCTGTTAGCTTCCGACTAGGCTAGGTGGATGACCGAGGAGATGTAGACGTGTGTGTCGATGGCAATGAAACAAGCACCTTGATGATATTCTAAATTCCCCCCCAATCGTTGATGGTTTTGATCCAATAAGATATGATAAAGAAAGTTTAAGAGAGATAAAAGAACGCATGATTGTGAGAAGTGAAATCTTATGGAATGATGAAGTTGAGAAAAGACTTGAGAAATAAGGAATGAATATGCTAAGAGATGATAATAAGTTGGCAAGATAACAATGATGATGACACAGATAATGAATGATAATAATAATGATATGATTGAGCATTGTGTTGTATGTATGTTGTGTGTGTATGCTTGTATTGTCTTGATATCCCACCTACTGTAATCCCACACCGTCGACGATGCGTCGTTCGGATCGCTTACTCTCTCCTGTTCGTTGGCATATCGGTGCTGCTGATATCTCAACGGTCAGACGGAGCATCGTATGGAGATCATCACTCTAGATGAATCGGAGCTGGAGCTTAACGACAACAGGGAAGCAGCGACAAAGGAGACTTCATCTTCGAGAATGAATAGAGCATACTGTGACATCCCCTATTTTCCTAACGACGATAAATAAGTTTTCATTAAAGAAGAATTTTGAAATATTGTTTTATAAAGGATTTTATTTTCTTGTTTGATTCGGGTTTTGTGACTATTTTGTATGAAGGATTGTTGATCCATGTTGATGCATCTATTATTTTAATGACATGAAAATATAAATCAAAGTTTAGATCATGAAAATGTTTTGGTTTGAACAATTTTATTAAGTGCTGAAATTTTGATTTATAAGTGATTTTCTTGTAAGAAACTTTAAGAAAGAATAGTTATACTAATTGGATTGCCTTGAAATTTTGATATGTGGTCCTTGATGCTATTTAAATAAGTTCTGGAAAATTTGAAGGGATTTGGAATTGTTTTGGTAATTCAAATGAATTTTGGTTGTTCGGTGTTAATTATGGAAGTCTAGGGTTTTTAGTGAAAAAGATTTTTATAAGTAACACTTGTACATGTTTTATGATTCTGAAACTTGGACACTGTTTTAAGTAGGTTAGATTGAGTGTCCCTGAATTTTTATAAGATTTTTGGAATTGGTTTGTTAATTGAAATGAAGTCATTTTGGTGAAAACGATTTCGGAAAAGTAAGTTTTCGAGGAAAAAACCTAAACCGAGTTTTATGACCTAAACTACTCTAAATTGCTTGAAATTTTTATGATAGCTCCTTGAACATGTCGTGTGACTCTCTGTAAAATTTGAGGTGATTTGGAGTTGGTTTGATATTTTTACCAATTGAAAAACAGTGAACCGTTTGGTTCAGATTTTCCAGACTTAGTGACGAATTAAATTGAAAAAGTCTAACTTTCACAACTCCAAATAATCTGAAATTTTTATGTGATGACCTTGATTGTTTAAGGAAGATTTAAATTAATTTTCATGCAATTCGGAGTTGAAACACTATTTTTAACCATGGCATTTTGGTCTCAGGTCAGCAACAGTTCCATCATGCTTTTTATGCAAAATCTGATTGAAAACCTAACTTAAGATTGTTCAAATGACTTGAAAATTTTATATGATGAACTTTAACATATGTTTGTATGATTCTGGAAATTTTTAGAATTAAACAAATTGATTTTATATAGTTTTAAATTTTATCCTTTGTGCTTTCCCCGTAATTGAACAAAAGTTTCATTTAAATGCTTTCGACAAATATGAATTTTGTACTTCATTTCCTGACTTGGCTGGATCTGTTTGATGATCGTAATGTATTGAAATAACTGAATGAAGGATTGCTTAATGATATGTTTAGACTATGCATGATTGAGTTTGCAAGATTGATTGTTTACGGTGTTTCAGTCTAGGTTATTAGTTTGAAATTATGATTTGAAATGTTCTATGTTCTATGTGCTAAATGGTTTGTCTTATTTGAAGCATCATGCTGCCCATGTTTGATTTTGAGTGTTTGGACTTGAGAAAGTATTGATCAAAGTGTTTATTTAATTGTTTTCAAGATACTTGGTTTGTCTATGGATTTAAATTGGTTTTGAATAATGAAAAATGAACTTGGGACTTAGCATATGATGCTGTCCAGAATCTTTATAAGTTGTGTTTCTTATTTAAAAATGTTTTCAAAGTGATTTGAGGTTGAGTTTTGATGAGTACTTAATCTAAGATAAAGTTGGTTTTAAGAAAGTGCAATTTTACGGTGTTTTCGGATTTTCTAAAGAGTGCTTTATGGACTGGCATCTTTGCTGTCCAGATTTTATTTAAATTTTTTTTCAATCTTGAAGATGTGTTTTGTTGGTTTTAAGTTTGAGTTTTAAATGGTACGTGATTTAAGAAAAGTTGGATTTGATTTGAGAAAACCTTTACGTTTTACGGTTGTCCGACAAGAAGTGAAAGGAGTTTTCGAAAACACGTTTTGATTTCCGAGTATGACAATTAGTTAGATAGACTAGTAACGTTAGTGTCTCCTATCTAGTACAAGGTGCGTATAAGTCAGGAAATTGGAGCAGCTGACAGTTGAGAGGACCCGCAACGATTTCGGATGAGGTGTTTGCTGGAGTTGAGGTGAGAGAGAAGCTTCCCTAAGACACTGTGGTATTTAGGTGATCTATTAGGACACTCCATACCCTCTCAAAGTCGGAGTAAAGGTCTATCGTAGCTAGTAGTATACCCGATAAATTGTGTGATTGTTTGTATCGCGGTATACGAAGACTCAGACCTATACCATTACATGGTATTGATTGATTGAAATATTTGTTTATGATGAGTTATATTTCTGCTTATATTGCATGAGCATATTGCATCATCCCGGGTTATAAGATAAGAATAGAAAAGACTTAGAAAAACTGTAAAGAATTCCCCTGCGATTAGAGTGAGACTCTAAGGACTGGAACGCGTGATGGAACCGGATGATGCCGAGTACGTGGAACGAGTTGATGCTGCTACGACGACGATGACTTGAGTGTGGATGCAGCGATGGCCGAACATGTTGAGATGATTGGCGGTTAGCCACATGTTGAGATGATTGGTAGTTAGCCACATGTTGAGATGATTGGTGGTTAGCCACATGTTGAGATGATTGGCGGTTAGCCACATGTTGAGATGATTGGCGGTTAGCCATATGATGAGAATGATTGGCGGTTAGCCATATGTTGAGAACGATTGGCGGTTAGCCATATGTTGAGAATGATTGGCGGTTAGCCACATGTAGAGGATGAATGGCGGTTAGCCACATGTTTGAAAATAGTAGTCGAGTCCCATCAGAGGCAACCCGCATATGGTTGGTGCTATATGACGGAGGAGACTTAGGATGGGTCGATAGTAGGACAAATCGAATAGAGCTTTTTCGTCCTAAAACCCTTACCCGAAGTAGTGGAGAGGAAGATACGGTGTTTACCTACGTGGTACTCACTTGTTGATTGGGATAGGGGAAGGCAATGACGGTGACTCGTCAAGAAGCCTAAGAGGAGTCTGTCTAGGCGGGAAAAGCTACAAGTGACCTGGGTTGACCATCCCGGGTAGGGGTGAGTAGTCCGGTGTCGTAGTTGAAGTACTGCATGATCACTAGACAGGTGACTGACGCCCCCTTGACTAAATCAGGATCAGAAGAGGGATGCTTGAACTCGGTGGAGGTTGACGCCCTTTGTCATGACATTATTTTACCGGGCATTTTATATTATATTTTGGCATAGTCTCCTGAAGCCGGAGTGGTAGAGATCCTGTATTTCTGATTGCTTCCGACTAGGTGGATGGATCCCGAGGAGATGTAGACCTGAAACTGAACCGAAACCATAAAGCCTGAATTCCGATGTCTTGAACTCAAAATGTGTGAATAAAGAGACTTCGACTTTGCCAGACAAGATGTTTAAGAGATTCGACTTTGCGAGGCATGTTGGTCAAGAGATTCGACTCTGCGAAATAATTGATTTAAAGAATTCCCATAAGAGAAAGATAGAGTGTTAGTAATACGACGATTGCATTGCATCTTCATGCATTTTATATAATTATCTGCCATATTGTTGTGCTGTGGATGTGTATTGTTGTATGCTTGTATGGTCTTAATATTTTGCCTATCGTAAACCCACACCGTCGACGATGCGTCGTTCGAAATGCTTACTCTCTCTGTCTTCACCCTTCCCTGTGGACTTCGGTGACGATGTCCACAGGTGATAGAGTAAGTAGGATATCTTGGAAGACGGAGCTTCAAGCATTGGTCTACGAAGACACGGTCGAGATGGAGTCTCGAAGAAGAAGAAGGCCAAGTTCGACTCGAGGATTCGATGGTGGATGGTTCGACCTTGCTGAGGAGGATCATGTTGGTGGACGTCTGTCGTTATAGTGTTTATGTTCAAGTGATGTACTCCCTTATCAGGTACTTAGGGTACTTAGACATCATTAACTGTATCCACATGTGCACCCAAAAGATGTTTTATAAAGCTGGATAATCAATATTAAGTTTTCTGGTTAGACATAAATGAGATGGGCTTTTAAATGTTTTGTGAAAACAAGTTTCAAAGTGCGATGTTCCGTAACATCTCGGTTTGGAACTTGAAGTATGACGCGTGATATGGGAATCCAATTTATGTTGCAAATTATTTTGATAAAAGATTTTGGAACTTGGAAATTCTCATGTCCATGTCATGTCAACAAAAAAAAAAAAATTGGCCCAAATTTTCACCATATTAATTAAAGAAATTATATTTTCAAGTTATCAAATCGGGGTGTTACACATACAAGAAGAAAGGGAAGCTTCATCCAGTTGTCTTCATTAGAAGAAAGCGAAAGTAGTGTGTTTAGTTAAGTTTGTGATTTGTGTTTTGAGTCAAGGATTACCAAGCAATGTACCACTTATGTAATTAAGCTAAGTCTTTACAATTTGTATTGTGGTCTACTTTATTTCGAAAGATTGAACAATGTAATTTTTGGAAACCGTCATGAAGTTTTTGAACCAAGTCATTTTATGGAGATGAACGTTATACGTAAAAGAACTGTTTTAGTAACAACTCGGTTTTCAACAAAAGAATTTTTAAATACACCAATGACCTTTCAAATACGTTTCAAAAAAAATATATTGGCCTCATTTTTGCTACTTTAATAAGTAAAAGTCAATTATTTTTGGTTTACGAAAATCGGGCTATTACGGAATTCCCCAATGTGTATTTTGAACTTATTTTGTAAAAAGAAATTTTTAATTTACTATTTTATTTTAAACTTAAGTTTGTTAAACTTTTAAATATAAATCGGGGTGTTACATTTATGGTATCAGAGCAGTTCCTTCCTTTCGGCCTGAGGGAAAGTTGTCCCAATCTCGCTGCGAACACTCTCATTTCAAGCTTCTTCTCTAAAGGTGAGACTTATATAAGTGGAAATTTTGATGTTAAAGTGATATTTGAGTAGGTTTGTGTTTGCAAATGGGGAATACTAACAAGTGACAAATTAATAAAATTTTATATGAAAGAGAAAAGAGAATGGAATTATTTGGTACCTAAGAGGATCCCTTAGGGATTCAAAGAAATCACATATTATAAGTGTTACCCAATTGCAAACAGAAAACTTAATTGATGCAAGATGATTTTGTTTAAGGGTGAAAATTCCAAGTTTTGAGTTAATTGAGAGTCGAAGTTTCTTACACAGGAAATCTTGCTAATCAAAACGAAGTACAGAAACTTGACTAGATGGCGAGGGCTACTACCACTGATGTAATGTAGTGTCGGAACTGGCCAATCCGATATTGCATTTATCGGGAGGTGAAGTCGTCGGAATCTAGGAGTTTGTGCACTATCGTGAATTAGTGAATGATTTCTTATGTATAAAACTTTTATGTTAGTTATTTTGTTCCTCTTTGCTTTGCTTCTGTATTGTGTATGATTGGTTATGTGTCTGCTGATCGGTTGGTGTTAAGGTAATTGGACGGAGATTTGAAATGGAACCGCATGGATTAAATGAATTATGACTCCGATACTAATCCAATTTAGTGATTAAATTCACGTCGGTTAGACTAGTATCTAAGAGAACGAAAAATAATGTTTAAAATAAATTAATGGTCGGTTCCATAGCTAATCTTGATTCAAGCAACTGTGACACCAAATGTGAAATAAGAATCGAGTACGGATCGATCTTATTTAAACCGTTGAACCATACCAATTTGATTTACGATTATAAAAGAAACTTTTTGTGTAAGTTGGGAAGTGGTCCGAACCCAATCGAAAGGTTCTCGAATTATCTGCCGGAAAGTTTAGCGTTAAAGTAAGCAGACGGAAATTAGAAGTGGAGCCAAAAGAATTTAAATAATTTATTATCTCGAAAACTAATCTAACCGAGTGATTTAGTTTGCATCGGTTAGACTAGAATCCACGAAATGCAACAAGAATATTTATGTTGAACTGGTAGTTGGACCCACTACTAATTTGATTCCGGTAACTAATACTAAACGAAAGATATGTATGGAGTTTCTATCGATTGAACTTGAACCCCGAGTCATAACTATAAAATTTATTAATGGAAAAAGGTTTACTTGACCAGGCAGGGGGTTTAAATTCAATCGGGAGGATGGTATAAGTGTATGTTTATGTATATAGGGTGATTGTGTCTTTTAGTGGTGGTGTGGTTTGGTTGATATGTGTGATGATTGTTATTATGTGTGGTTGATTGTTTTATAGAATTGTTTAACCCTTTTGTAAAATAATATCCAAACCGTTTTCAAGACTATTTGTATTTTAATTTTAATTCCATTATTTTTCTAAGGAGCTTTCCGATATAAGTGGAAACCCTATTTTAAGATTTAAGATAAATTTTTGTATATATATATATATATATGAGTGAATGTGTATATATGTAAATATATATATATAGATTTATCTTTATTTTTGGATGGGGTTAAATTTTTAAAATGATTCCAAACAATATTTAGATTTAAAAGCTTTCGATTTCTATCACCATTTACAAAGGTTGCAAACAATTTTAAGATGAACAATGATTAAGGCTAGTTTTTGAGAATTTTTGTTCGACGTAGAATTTAATATGTATATATGTATATATATATATATATATATATATATATATATATGTACATATGAAATGTTTTCCTTGAATCATTTTAAGAGGGTTTTCAAAATAAGTTTCGAAAATATGAGTAATAGTGTATATGTATATATTTTCATGACATGCTTATGTTTGTATACACGTATATTCAAATACTTATACGTAAGATTTGTTTTTCTTGCCTTGTGTTGATAAGAATCTCTCAGAAACTCTGCAATGTTGGTTTTACCCATGATGTCCACGGAAGAACCATAGAATAAGAACTAATGATTTGCTTAAGAGAGAATTTTCAAGCCAAACCTAGATTTGTCTAAGTAATTTTCGCTCTAGCGAGAATAAGCTCGCTCAAGCGAAACAGTGTAATTTTGACCCTGATTCCCTGAGTAGAATTCGCTCCAGCGAAGATCTACTCGCTCGAGCGAAAATGACCTGAGTAGTTTTATGAAAAATGTGTTTTTGACTACTCATTGGTACACCTCTCATCCAAAAACCAGAAATCCCAACCAGAAGAACATAGAATTGTGAACCCTACCTTCAGCTTGTAGATCACTAAGGAACGAAAATAACCTTCATAGTGGTAGACCACCAAGACTAGGAAGTATCTTAAGGATAGAACCTAGCCATGGCATAAGATTTTCAGAGAGCTTACTAATTTTTATGAAAGTTCTGGGAAGAGGAACCAATAGTTAAGACAATACTTGTTAAGGAACCACCATACCTTGAACAAAATCCACTCCTATTAGAAATATCCGAAACTTAAGAAGCTACAGTACCTATTAGAGTAACCCCAACAAGGCAAAGACTTGCTGGATAGGACCAACCTAGGGTATTAAATGATACCTTTCCTCGAATTCCCCATTATCCTAATTGTTAGAAGGACCATTGAGGACTTAGATGCCCTGTAGGGTCTGCTGACCATATACGGACCCAAGTCTTATCAAAGGGATTCTCTAAGGGCACTTCCCTCGGTTTACTTAGCGTATAAGTCCTTCGCTCGGACTCGTGGACTCCAAGCATACCAAAGGGCCAGGCTCGGACTTGATGGGGCCAAGCCTTACAATCGGTCCCCAATCCATCAGGCTCGGGACTCTAGGACCGAGACACATCGTCGGCTTGTGGATAAACTCAGGCTCACCGAGGCTTTTTATCCCTTCCGCAAATCTCTCCTAGATTCTCGCAACAGCCTAGACATGAGATCTTCAGCTCATCCTAACCAGATTCTAAGAGCATAATCTTCCGATATTATCTCACAGAATCTTGGTTCAGCACAGCTCTGATACAGGGCCCAAAGGGTGTAACACCCCGCAAATTCCTCGTCTATTTTAAACAAATTTTTTTGAAATATATTTTATCAAGAATAGAAGTATGAATGTGAAGATGAGTGTTTTTATGAATTTACTGTTGAAGATTTTATTATTTGGAATTTTTATAAGAAGTAAAAATTTTTGAACTTCAATAAATTTACAAACTTCAAAAATCCATATCTTTTCAACCGTAACTCCGAATTTTATGATCTTTATATGAAAACGACCGTATTGAAATGTAGATTTCAAAAATGTAACTTTTATGTTTTTTTGGGTTGATTTGCAAAAAAATTATTTTCAGCTAAGTAAAGGACGAATTTTTGAAGGACAAAATGCTAAAAATAGTTTTTAATCTCAAATGAACTTTTCCTTTTTAGGGTCTCTTTTATATGTGAAAATATAATTTTAGAAAATGAAAAGAGAGCTATAATTATAGTCAAATAGTACAGTTTATTATTTAAAAAGGGAATTTATTTTTATATGTGTGTATGTATATGTATGTATGGCCTAACTATGTGTGTGTGTATGCTTAGGATTACATGGGAATTAAATTAGTGGAAGGATATGATGATGCATGTATGTGTGTATATATGTATGTACGTGTATGTTATACGTGTGTGTATGTATGTATACGCTTAGATTTTTATTCCTTGGATAAGAAACCAAATGGACTAAGTTAGAACTAAAACCAAACTAAGTTAATGGAAACCCTAACTATTAGCCAACTAGTCATTAAGCCTAAAATGACCCCTATCACCTAATCTACTCTACCTTGTCCCCTTAATTTTGATAAATACCACCCATGCAAATTTTTGGAAACCCAAAATCACCCTTCCCATTTGTACACAACCGAAAATCAAACCTAAGGGCAAAGAGGGAATTCGCAAGTTTGCCTATAAATATATGAGGCCTTAGTTCATTTCCTTCACTTCCATTTCATTTCTTCACTTCCAACACCAAACACACTCCTAAGGGCTCATCAAACCCTTAGAGAGAAAGAAAAGAAAGAGAGAGAGAGAGAGAGAGAGAGAAAAGAGAGAGGGCCATGAGGAAGAAGAGAAGAAAGAGAGGAGATCAAACCCAAAACCTAGAGCCTTCCCTTTAAGATCCAAGAACTTAGAGCTAGAAGACTTTGATTTGGTGGGTGATTCGAAGAACCCAATAAGTTTAGAGTAGCTTTTATTTTTCTAAGCCTTTTTGATCTTCATTTCTTCTTTGCATGTCTAGTTTTATGGTTGATCTATGGTTGTGTGTAATATGTAAGCTTTAATCTTGAATTTCAAGGATCAAATGAACTTGTAATAAACTAAACTATGGACTTTATGTTTCGGTTAAAGCTTTTCATAAGAGATCTTAAGTTTTTTTCAAACTAAATCTTCTAGATCTAAAAGACTTGTTAAGATTTTGTGGACTTAAAGTAAAGTCTCTTTGCATGTTGATTTGATGATGATCTTGGTACTTTATATACATGCATGTGTTATTTGTGCTTTGATCTTGAATTTTTAAGAGTAAATGAACTCATAAAACACTAGATCTTAAGCTTTGCCATTCGGCCATGACTTAAAAATTAGGTCTTGATGCTTTTGAAATTATTTTAAGTCATTGCATGTTAACTTCATGTTTAGAAACCTTGATTTGAGTCGTTGAAATTTTTGATTATTGATATGATCTTGGTGAAGCTTTTATTTTTTTTGTTTTAATCTCTAAAAAGTTTTGATCTTTAAGAAGCTTTGATCTTTGCTTTGATTCTTGAAAAGTTTTAATCTTAAAAGTCATGCATGTGATTTTTGAACAAAAAGCCTTGATTTTTCTTAATTGCATGTCACGGTTTTAACAAAGGGAACCCAAGAAATTAACTCTTGAAAAGTGGTTTCGTTTTGATCTATGTCTAATAATCTTGCATGTTAAAGATTTAAGTTTTACTCTTGATTTATGATGATAATAATTCGGTTTGAGTTAAAAACCAAGAGATCATGTTTTGTTTTCATGAAAAAGACATATACATGTGATTTCTCTTTGATTTAAGGATTTTCTCAAAGTGCATGATTTGATTCATGGACCTTGATGTGTGCATGTTGAAAAAGTGAATCAAAAACCTTATTTTAGTCATAATATAATTCTGCCTATACATAGGAATTAGACTAGGCCTCTTTTTCATGAAATGACCTAAAAGAAATGAGTATGTTTTGTGTGATTATGTTAAGCTGACTTATTTGAAATAATGTTGTGACTAATATTTTTATATTCGGTTTTAATTAAAAATAAAGGGAGTGAATTGATTTTATGGTGCATATTGATTTGAGAAATAAGATTGTTGGTGTGATGCTTGATTTAATGGATTGATTTAAGTTAAGGAAATAAATTAAAGTGTGATAATTTTTCCAAGTAAGCTCACGGTTTTTAAATATAAAAGGAAGAAATAATTTCTTTATCTTGTGTTTTGATGATGAACATGTTTTATGTGAAGAATGTTGTGTGTGATTTGAAATGTTAAATTGTTTTCATTAAATTCTATTCGGTTTAGGAAAATAAGAGTATCTAAGTTGGTTTAATTAAATGAAAATGAAAATGTTTAAGAAAATAATTAAATGAATAAGTGTTTGACTTTAAAAGAGTTTGTGTGAGAATAAATGTTTGATTCATAATAAGTGTAACACTCATTTTATGTCATCTTACTTTATAAGAAAAGTAATAAGTTTATGAAAACTTGGACTTGTTATCGTTGGAAAAAGATTTGAAAATAATAATTTTCCCTTCCCTTTGAAAATTCTTTTTCACAAACACTTGATTTGTAATGAGGTTGACTAACAAAATCAGAGTTTGCGGAAACATAGTAAAGTCATCATATTGTACCCCCAAAATTGATCTAGTGTAACAAGTCCATTAATACCAAATAAGTATAATTATGAAACTGAATTCCTCTTATGATACCTTTTTCCAAAATATGTATCATATAAGTTCTATTAAAAATAGAAATGTTATAGAGCTGGTCACTGGTCCCTTGTCCAAACATCCTTCTGGTCGGATCCTCGATATCTGCACAACGGGTTCCCAACCCACACTTTCGACACTCTGCCTGCACCTAAGGGACATCTCCCTTCACTGATTTTTGTGCAAGCTAGATGCATGATCAACACCTAATAAGGGCATGGGGGTTAGCTATACATATTCGCATAATCAAATGAGGATAAAACTAACATCCACAAGTTAACATGTAGCAAATCATGATGCAGAATCATATGAGCACACCCGGTTAATCATAACAATTCTTTTAATGCAGGTGGCATGATGCATGATTTCCTTCCACGACTGAGGCCTCTAAAAGTCCATCTTGGATGTCCATCCAATACACCGTTGTGTTCCCGGAACACTGACATTCGTTCCCAGAACGTAATGCCAAACCATACATGGAAGATAAGCATTCACTCCCAGAGTGTGCATCACGTTCCCAGAACATGTAGAAAACCATACTTGGATAAGCATCACTCCCAGAGTGTGCATCACGTTCCCAGAACGCATACGTTCCCAGAACGTATAAAAACCAGGTCCCGGACACTGGCCGCATATCTATAATGTGTCATCCAATAGGTTGCTTATCAAAGTGTTCCCAGAACACCAACATACGTTCCCAGAACGTATAAAACCAGGTCCCAGACACTGGCCACATATCTATAATGTGTCATCAAGTAGGTTATAATTTGGTACTCCCGGAGTACCCTCCTCATATTCCCAGAATATGATAAACGTTCCTACCAACCAAACTTCCATTCTATATGAATGCACAATCATCAAGGTTGGTTTTAGCTTTAATTTCATTATTATACCAACGTGTTCCCAGAACACTCACGTACGTTCCCAGAACGCATCGCAAACCATACTTGGAATGAAATCAAGCACCACTCCCAGAGTGTGCATCACGTTCCCAGAACGTGTCCAAGAAACCATGTCCCAGACAATGGCCACATTCCCAGAATGTGTCATCAAGTTGGTTGCATTAGTTTAGTACTCCTAGAGTACAGGGTCAAGTACCCGAACATCACAAACTATCCTTGCCAACCTATTTAATTACCTTTCTCTATGCATGTATTGCATGCATAATTTACTAAGGTTGGTCGTTCCATTAATTACTGTGATTTAGAAATATTCCAATTTCTACTTTTGAATGATTTATTTGAGGTATAACATTTGGCATAAAATTCCCCTTTGAATTTTTCTCAAAATATGCCTTTTTAAAACCCAGTTTGAGCATTACAATTTCAATGGTATTTAAAAACTTAACTTTTTATTTTTCAGCTTCAGGTACTAACCGGTTAGAATTACAGACCTGGACTGTTTACCATTGCAGTTCAGAAAAACCCTTTTTTCTTGAATTCTCTACCCAATCCAAAACACATTTACCATTGTTTTATACCTCAAAACCATTGTTTCAACATTCAAAAGTCCAAATCACATTTCCTTTTCCAATGAACATAATTTCCTCTTGAAATTATTTCATTAACTTAAGGCATAATTTTGATCCTTCAATTTAGAACTTTGACAACTCAAGTTCAGACCATGTATAATGAAATTTAAGCTTAAATTTGAGCAAAGGCCATTGAGATTTCAGAACTGATTAATAAACCAATTTTTCTTTGAAAATCTGCAGTGTCTAACCGGTTACGAAAATCGTGTAACCGGTTAGATTATGCAATCAGACCATTAAAACAAGAGTTTTAACAACTCATTTTCTTCCTTTCTCAAATCTAACCAAATTTCAGTATACACAAAGTTCATATGCCTTAAAACAAACATGTTTACACTCAGAAACACATTCATATTGCATGCATCAAGTTTATTGTATCAAATTGCATGAAAATCCACATAAACACAATTTAACACAACCAAACTTAGATTAATCACTCAAACACAGAATTCAGCATTTATATAGCTTGCATGCATCAAATTAAAGTTGCTCAAAACAACAATTGAGCTCAAATTGGCCTCCAAGCCATCTATCCATTTCAACTTATGCCCTTTGAGTCTCTTGGTGACTCATCCTATATTCTACCACAATTTATTCTCATTCTAGCAAATAGTAAGCTTCCCCCTTACCTTAGGTTCATGCTTGATGAATCTAATCACTGGAATTTGCCAGATCTCCCCAGAATCCACAATCTCCATTTTCAGTCCCCAACAGGTTTGACAGGGTCCAAAAACTAAGAGATTTGACACATGAATTGGACAAACAAATTGGGGAAAACCATTAACACTCAATCTATGCAACATGCACTACAGATTTGAACAGATTTGAGACTCAAAAAGTGCATGTGCTTACCCAAATCAAAGTCCAAAGCAAGCTCCAGAAACTCAGAATCAGTGTTGACAGCTCCAACACCCTTACTTTGAAGGCTTCGTTCTCTTGATTCAGGGACTCTCAACTCACAATATTTATATCAATACAAAGCCCTTGATGTGAGCTTTGTAACCTTGTATCACTCATGTTCTAACTCTCCGAAACGAAGGAGAATCGAGGAGACGAACTTGAAAACCCTAAACAGAGCATTTCTTCAACACTAAGGCAAAATCAACCTTGATTCAATCGTGATTGAGCTTTATATAGAACAAATTGGTGTTCATGCAAGCTGACGCGTGTTTCCCACTTGGTTTGGACTGGATTCGTGGCGAATTTTGGATTAATCCATGAGATTACTCATCAAATGCACTAATCCCAATTTCTGAGTTCATCGTGTAACCGGTTACACAGCCCTTCTAACCGGTTACATACTGATAAAATCCAAAAATTAATAATTTAATTACTCTTTCTTCAAAAACCTTTTTAATATTGCAATTAGGTCCCCACCCAAGGACTAAATTACAATATTCATATTTTTGTACAAAATAACCATATAAAAATATATCCCATATTTTTATACATAAAAACACATAATGTACAAAAACTAAAACCTTTAAAACTAATATAAATCGATTATAAAATAATTGTCATAATTAATTCCTTGGTTATTTGGGAGACGAAAATTAGGGGTGTTACACTACTCCCCCTCTTAAAAGGAATTTCGTCCCCGAAATTCATCTTTTGAAATTTTCCACTTTTCCAAAATATTTGTATACTAGAAAACTTCATCTAGTTCCCAAAATTTGTCCTTTAGGGGACTCCCCCACTTAAAAGAATTTCGATATAATTCTTTTATTTCGAAATATTTCTAATAAAATCTTTTACTTTAACCAAGAATTCTTTGCACAAAAACTCTTATGTGAAAGAATTTCCTTTAAAAGAAATACTCTTTACAGTTCACATAAATATTTTTCAATTAAAACATTTTCCAATAAACTTTTTGGAAAAACCTTTTTGGGTTGCGCACTCTGATCTCTCGAGCACGATGAAAGAAACATTTGTATGACTTTATTCCTTAATAGTTTGTGACATTAGGGTGATCAGTCCTAATATTCAAACCATTAATAACAAAATCATCCCTTTTAGATATAATCTTTCAGAAGAAAGATCATACGACAGGTCTTTAAGTTAGATGAACTTAAAGATAGGGTAATTATCACTATCAGACTTAGTTAGATAGTCAAGTTCTAGAGACATTTCCGTTGGGGAGACAAGGATTTGTCCTATCCCGATGGTTGTTAATCTCTCTAGCCATAACTGATCTCTCTATTTTCTGTAGTGTCCACAGATATTATCACATCCAACTGTGATAAAAGTTTTGATCACAGAAAGATTGAAGTTGAACTTCCAACAGAATATTGATGCTTTCAAACGATTAGATTAACGTAGTCAAAAACATTTGATTACGTTAACTCAGATCAAAGGAAGAGATAGGCTTGGGTTGCCTACGCCAGGATTACACTCAACTCACATCTCAGTCGGTGAATTCTTCTCGTGCTGGATTCGTCCATTCTTTTCTCACCTTTTCCTTCAAGACAATTCGGTGAGTAATACTCCAGCTTCCTATAATCGGAATTGACTATTCCCTTAGGTACATCACAACTAAACTCAAAGTGATGTGCCTCACAGTTTTCACCTTGAGATGGACAAATGTTCCCTTCCCTATGTCCTCCTTAGTCCCCTTTCTTCAATCGAGGATCCCTTAACCTTGATTTTTCCGTGGTTGGTATTCTCCCATTTACTTTTCCTCTTCCTCCAGTTGGGTCTTTATTTCATCAATCTTTCTCTTATTCTAAACTCAAACATTTCTCGCCAGAAATTCATGTACTTTCCCATAGTCCTCATACATGCTTACCAACATCGAGAAATTCCTTATTCCTTGATAGTTGATAGCTAACTTGAGTTCGAACATAACCTAGAAGTTCATGCCTTTGGATTTCTCACCTAGGTTGTCCTAGACAACACTTCCTAAATCCCTTACTTCCATAATATATTTTCTAATATCCATAATCACCAACTTTAGCTCTAAAAATTAAATCTCATTCATCCCTTCCAGCTCGTCATCCTCTGGTTGTAATTCACGAATCCGATTCAAGAATTTGTTGGTGATTGGCGACATTCCCAATCTAACACTAGAGGGTTCCTCTTGGGTTACCAGACTTAGGTCTCTGAATTCCTTGATCGGGATAACCTCCTTAACCACCATTGAGCTCACAAGAATAGCTTATCAACTCAAATCGTCTGCAACCATGTTTGCTATGCCAGGATGGAGCATCAAAGCCATAATCTTTAAGAAACTCCATCCATCGCCTTTATCTTACATTCAACTCTCCCTCTTCTTATTGTCATTCATACTTTCGAGCTCCAAACTTGTTCATGAATCACAACCTTCTTATCTTAGTATCTATTGACTCCTTTGCATTATCCAGCTCAATTTTCTACCCTCTCCGATTGGAGTACTCCTTAATTTCAATTCTCGATTAATCCGTAAGTATTATAATTCAATCCTCTTAAATCAATTTCAATGATGAATCAAGGCATTAAGTTATTTCATCACATTAAATCCTTCCTTAAACATTAATTAGGTAATTGACATTGAGTTTGGATTGGAGGAAGATGTCTACTAATACCAAAAGTTCCTTCACAAAGGACTTAAATTTTTATTTCAAACTTTCAGCTTCTAACCGGTTACAAGAAACTCTAACCGGTTATGAAGTATAGTTTTAGAAGTAAAACCAAAGAATTTCAAAACCATTTTCTTTACATCATCCAATCCAACTCAAAATAGGATTTAATCATAATCTAATACCCTGATTCCAACTGAATCCATCACTGAAATGATTTAAATCATAATCTACTCACATTTTCCATAATTCCTCTTGGAGTAATCATATTATGTTGGGGTATAATCCATCACCACCCCACCATAATTAAACAATCACCCTATCATTTAATACCATCAGTTGATTTTTTCCAAGTCAACTTGGTTAGAGGCCATGCGATCTTATAAAATCCCTCAACATTCCGGCGATAATATCCAGCCAGCCCTAAGAAACTTCTCACCTCAGTCACAGTCTTAGGTTGTTCCTATTTCAATCCTAAACTTACCCTTGCTGGATCCATCGCAATTCCTTCTTTAAAGATCACATGCCCTGCGAACGTAACTTCACTCCACCAAAACTCATCTTTGGCGAGCTTAACACACAACATTTCCCCTTGTAGGATTCTCAACACAAACCCGAGATGTTCCTCATGCTCCTCCGGATTCTCAGGATAAACCACAAACGAATCCCAGTGTAATCTAAAGGTCTCGTTCTTATAATCCATAAAAGAACAAGTGCATTAGTCAATCCGAACGGCATTACTTCCCACTCATAATGTCCATATCGAGATCAAAAATGCAGTCTTAAGTGTATCCCTGTCCCGAATCCTGATTTGGGGTTAATCCCACCTCCAATAAACCTTGCACTTTTCTACGTGTTTCTGCCATTTGACCATTCCCTGATGGTACCATATTAGAAAGGTAGTAGAGATATAATCAGTTTCAAGAATTGACTTGATTCCAAACTCTATCTCTTTACCCAAAGGTAAACCTGGCATCATTTCCTACAACCAGGATTTCTTTAACCCCCTTTTTCTTTTAATATTGCTTCCCAGAAGCAACATATGGGTTCATTGGATTCCCGATTCGAAACATGGGAATCCCAATACAGGGTTGTTCTATCGTCATTAATCATGATCACTTGATCCCTCGGCTCCCAAACCGTGCTTAAGATCAAATGTACTCATGACACAGGTACATAGACAAAGTCTAATAGAATGATCCAGACGTACCATGGAAATGACTACAAGAAGATTTGTAGGAGTCTCCACTTGAGATAACGGATTGGGTAAGGCATTGAGCAAGTTCGATCACTACCCTTACCCGAAAGGAACAAAAGAAAGGATAGCTTTAGTGTTTAACAAACTCAGCAAGGTTGATCTTTAAGAAGATCACTGCCCTACACTCGGTCTAAAAAGTTGATTAACTTTAACACGAGTGAGGGTAAACACTCCTCTTCAGAGTCGAGGACTCAACTACATCTCCTAAAAATTTCCTCATCACTGGTTCTATGAAAACATAATAAACCAACACTGCGGTTTTGGGTTTACAACATGTCTAAAGAGAAGCATACGACTATCATACTTCTACGTAGACTTCATAGAACACTTCTTAATAGCAGAATGAGCTATTTATCTAGAGCCATTACCCATAACCTTAGCTCTAGCTTGGAAGTATATGAAAGCATACTTCCCAGGAAACATTGCAGATATCGATGACCAGCGTATTGGACCACACACCCAAGGACCAAGAGTCAGGACCATTGCTCTGATACCATAAAAGTGTAACACTCATTTTATGTCATCTTACTTTATAAGAAAAGTAATAAGTTTATGAAAACTTGGACTTGTTATCGTTGGAAAAAGATTTGAAAATAATAATTTTCCCTTCCCTTTGAAAATTCTTTTTCACAAACACTTGATTTGTAATGAGGTTGACTAACAAAATCAGAGTTTGCGGAAACATAGTAAAGTCATCATATATTACCCCCAAAATTGATCAAGTGTAACAAGTCCATTAATACCAAATAAGTATAATTATGAAACTGAATTCCTCTTATGATACCTTTTTCCAAAATATGTATCATATAAGTTCTATTAAAAATAGAAATGTTATAGAGCTGGTCACTGGTCCCTTGTCCAAACATCCTTCTGGTCGGATCCTCGATATCTGCACAACGGGTTCCCAACCCACACTTTCGACACTCTGCCTGCACCTAAGGGACATCTCCCTTCACTGACTTTTGTGCAAGCTAGATGCATGATCAACACCTAATAAGGGCATGGGGGTTAGCTATACATATTCGCATAATCAAATGAGGATAAAACTAACATCCACAAGTTAACATGTAGCAAATCATGATGCAGAATCATATGAGCACACCCGGTTAATCATAACAATTCTTTTAATGTAGGTGGCATGATGCATGATTTCCTTCCACGACTGAGGCCTCTAAAAGTCCATCTTGGACGTCCATCCAATACACCGTTGTGTTCCCGGAACACTGACATTCGTTCCCAGAACGTAATGCCAAACCATACTTGGATGATAAGCATTCACTCCCAGAGTGTGCATCACGTTCCCAGAACGTGTAGCAAACCATACTTGGATAAGCATCACTCCTAGAGTGTGCATCACGTTCCCAGAATGCATACGTTCCCAGAACGTATAAAAACCAGGTCCCGGACACTGGCCACATACCTATAATGTGTCATCCAGTAGGTTGCTTATCAAAGTGTTCCCAGAACACCAACATACGTTCCCAGAACGTATAAAACCAGGTCCCAGACACTGGCCACATATCTATAATGTGTCATCAAGTAGGTTATAATTTGGTACTCCCGGAGTACCCTCCTCATATTCCCAGAATATGATAAACGTTCCTACCAACCAAACTTCCATTCTATATGAATGCACAATCATCAAGGTTGGTTTTAGCTTTAATTTCATTATTATACCAACGTGTTCCCAGAACACTCACATACGTTCCCAGAACGCATCCAAACCATACTTGGAATGAAATCAAGCACCACTCCCAGAGTGTGCATCACGTTCCCAGAACGTGTCCAAGAAACCATGTCCCAGACAATGGCCACATTCCCAGAATGTGTCATCAAGTTGGTTGCATTAGTTTAGTACTCCTAGAGTACAGGGTCAAGTACCCGAACATCACAAACTATCCTTGCCAACCTATTTCATTACCTTTCTCTATGCATGTATTGCATGCATAATTTACTAAGGTTGGTCTTTCCATTAATTACTGTGATTTAGAAATATTCCAATTTCTACTTTTGAATGATTTATTTGAGGTATAACATTTGGCATAAAATTCCCCTTTCAATTTTTCTCAAAATATGCCTTTTTAAAACCCAGTTTGAGCATTACAATTTCAATGGTATTTAAAAACTTAACTTTTTATTTTTCAGCTTCAGGTACTAACCGGTTATAGTATCAGGCTAATCGATTAGAATTACAGACCTGAACTGTTTACCATTGCAATTCAGAAAAAACCTTTTTTCTTGAATTCTCTACCCAATCCAAAACACATTTACCATTGTTTTATACCTCAAAACCATTGTTTCAACATTCAAAAGTCCAAATCACATTTCCTTTTCCAATGAACATAATTTCCTCTTGAAATTATTTCATTAACTTAAGGCATAATTTTGATCTTTCAATTCAGAACTTTGACAACTCAAGTTCAGACCATGTATAATGAAATTTAAGCTTAAATTTGAGCAAAGGCCATTGAGATTTCAGAACTGATTAATAAACCAATTTTTCTTTGAAAATCTGCAGTGTCTAACCGGTTACAAAAATCGTGTAACCGGTTAGATTATGCAGTCAGACCATTAAAACAAGAGTTTTAACAACTCATTTTCTTCCTTTCTCAAATCTAACCAAATTTCAGTATACACAAAGTTCATATGCCTTAAAACAAACATGTTTACACTCAGAAACACATTCATATTGCATGCATCAAGTTTATTGTATCAAATTGCATGAAAATCCACATAAACACAATTTAACACAACCAAACTTAGATTAAGCACTCAAACACAGAATTCAGCATTTATATAGCTTGCATGCATCAAATTAAAGTTGCTCAAAACAACAATTGAGCTCAAATTGGCCTCCAAGCCATCTATCCATTTCAACTTATGCCCTTTGAGTCTCTTGGTGACTCATCCTATATTCTACCACAATTTATTCTCATTCTAGCAAATAGTAAGCTTCCCCCTTACCTTAGGTTCGTGCTTGATGAATCTAATCACTGGAATTTGCCAGATCTCCCCAGAATCCACAATCTCCATTTTCAGTCCCCAACAGGTTTGACAGGGTCCAAAAACTACAAGATTTGACACATGAATTGGACAAACAAATTGGGGAAAACCATTAACACTCAATCTATGCAACATGCACTACAGATTTGAACAGATTTGAGACTCAAAAAGTGCATGTGCTTACCCAAATCGAAGTCCAAAGCAAGCTCCAGAAACTCAGAATCAGTGTTGACAGCTCCAACACCCTTACTTTGAAGGCTTCGTTCTCTTGATTCAGGGACTCTCAACTCACAATCTTTATATCAATACAAAGCCCTTGATGTGAGCTTTGTAACCGTGTATCACTCATGTTCTAACTCTCAGAAATGAAGGAGAATCGAGGAGACGAACTTGAAAACCCTAAACAGAGCATTTCTTCAACACTAAGGCAAAATCAACCTTGATTCAATCGTGATTGAGCTTTATATAGAACAAATTGGTGTTCATGCAAGCTGACGCGTGTTTCCCACTTGGTTTAGACTGGATTCATGGCGAATTTTGGATTAATCCATGAGATTACTCATCAAACGCACTAATCCCAATTTCTGAGTTCATCGTGTTACCGGTTACACAGCCCTTGTAACCGGTTACATACTGATAAAATCCAAAAATTAATAATTTAATTACTCTTTCTTCAAAAACCTTTTTAATATTGCAATTAGGTCCCCACCCAAGGACTAAATTACAATATTCATATTTTTGTACAAAATAACCATACAAAAATATATCCCATATTTTTATACATAAAAACACATAATGTACAAAAACTAAAACCTTTAAAACTAATATAAATCGATTATAAAATAATTGTCATAATTAATTCCTTGGTTATTTGGGAGACGAAAATTAGGGGTGTTACAATAAAAAATTGAATGATTGGTTGATTGCTTATGTGACTTAATTCATCTAAGTGTTGTTGTGGTTGTATGCTAGTTGATGTTTGAAAAGTATTTGAATGTGTTATTGGTTTTAAAACTTATTGGTTTTAAGATAAATTCATTTGATTTATTTGAGATTTTTGGATTAAGTCTATGATTGTCCAAGATTTTATTTCATGACAAAATTTTGATTTCTAAAGTACTTATTTTGCACTAAAGCATGTTTTAACTCAAAGAATGTTTTTACGATGTTTTCGGATTTTTATTAAGGTAAATTTGTGAAGTAGTCCTTTGCTATCCAAAACTATTTAAAGTTGTTTCCTAAATTAAAAAAAATGTGTTCATAAGATTTAAAGTATGGTTTTCAAGTGGTATTTGATTTAAGAAAAAGTCGGATTAAAAACGGTGCACTTTTCGGTGTGTTCGAACGTGGTTAAGGTGCTGTCCAAGACGGACCAGCAACTAACCCAAATGAATTAAATTATTTTATATGATGTTTTCAAATGATTTTGAAGAATTTAAAGTGCTAGAAATATTAGAATTTTTTTGAGAAATTAATCAGGTTTCTAAGTTTTCCGATGAGGAACGAAATGTGAAATGAGTTAAGAAAATATTTTCTTAATACAAGTTAATGACGTAAACGTATTTTATTTAGTACGAAGAATTTTAAAGACGAGGGATTGGGGCAGCTGGCAGCGACAAGGATCCGAGGAGATCGAGTACGTTTGATTGCTGGACCTCAGGTGAGAGAGAAGCTTTCCTAAGACACCGTGGTGTTTAGGTGACATATTAGGACGTTCCGTATCATCTCAAAGATCGGAACTTAGTGGTTCGGAGTCAGTAGTATAAGTGGCAATTGTTTGTGTGGTGTGGCCACTTATACGAAGGTGACAAAGACCATCTTGTTGTTGTGTGATGATTGTGTGAAATAGCATGCTTATATGTTTATTTATTTAATTATGCATGATGAGAATTGACGTTGTTGATTAATATTAGTAACATACTGATGGACGTATGTTATGTAACACCCCGATTTGGAAAACTCGAAACAACACTATAAATCACTAATTAATTCTTTAATTGAAAAAAATAGGGTAAGTTTTTTTTTTTTTTTTTGAAAACAAGAATGTGACTCATCGGTCAAGCTTTCCAAAACAAGGTATTACTTTTAAAATTCTTTCTCTCAAAAACGTTTGCTGAAGTTTCCAAAAACAGTTTGATAATGGTAACTTGACTTTTGGCAGATAAAATATTTTACTTATAGAAAACACGTTTGATTCCTTTGAAAAGGTTCGCCTGTCGGATTACGACAATCCTTCAAAAACAGTTTAGAAAATAGGTCATAACGATTCTTTCAAAAGTGGTCACCATAGTTCATTGGTGCCATTCATACATAAACATATGTCTTATCAAAACATTTCAAAAGCAAAGGGGTACACTTGATACATATCAGCAAGGGTCCATTGGAACCTAACTATTAACTACTAGGCAGCATCCCCTTCTCGATCCGGAACGTGAGTTCCCCAAAAGCAGTCCTCATTGTCCAGCAGTAGCCCGCTCGTCAGCGCATCACGATCAGTAGGTCCTCCTTCCAGGAGAAACAGCACTAGCTCCGCCATCTTTTAGAACCAGAGGTTCATAGTCACATGTATACAAGAAGTTGAGAGAGTAAGTTACCCGAATGGAATTACTCCCATCGACTTCTTGGATTTACACTAGAGACGCATACCAGAACATAACAAACAATACAACAAGCAATACAACAGATAATTATGCAAAAGGCATGAGGATGAAATGCAATCGTCGTATTAGCTAACACTATGCCCTTCTCTTAAGGAAGTCGCTTAGTCAGCTCGTCTCGCAAAGTCGAAGTTTCTTTGTTAGCTCGTCTCGTCCAGAAGAGGTCTTCTCGTCCACGTATCTAGAGTCCATAACATCGGAAATTCAGGGTCTAGATTTTGAGGTCTCGGGTCTACATCTCCTCGGAATCCATCCACCTAGTTCGGAAGCAATCAGGAGCACAGGACCTCTAACCACACCGGCTTTTACTGGATGACAAAATGAATGCATTCATATAATGACCCGGGAAATGAATAAAATAACTCATCCGGCCGTGTTCAAGCATCCCTCTCACTGATCAAGATTTAGTCAAGGGGGTGTCAGTCCTCTGTCTAGTGATCATGTGGTACTTCATCCACGCCACTGAGTGACCAGCTCCGACTGAAATCCGTCAGGGCCCCTATGGTTTTTCCCACCTAGACAGACTTCTCAAGGCTTCTTGACGAATCACCGTCATTGCCTTCCCCTATCTTAATCATCCAACTGAACACCACGAGGGTAATTCAGGTGTATCTTCCTCTCCACTACTTCGGGTTAGGGTTCTACGTCGTGAGGTTACATTTGTTTGATCTAACGTCGACCCATCCTAAGTCATCTCCGTCATACAGCTCCGACTATATACGGAATGATTCTGTGGGACTCGACCACTATGTCTGACGGGCTCCGACCCATCCTGAATCATTTCGGCATACGGCTCCGACCAGTATGCAGGATATCCACAATCTTTCTGATGGGCTACAACCCATCCAGAACCACTACAGGCATACAGCTACGACTATATGTGGAGTATCAATCATCATTCCATCGCGCGTTCCATCCCTTAGAGTTTCGCTCTGGTCGTTGGGGAATTCTTATAGTTTTCTATGTCTTTTCTACTCTTATCTTATATCGTGGGATGATGCATTATGCTCATGCAATGACAATATAAACAACAATATATTTCGGCATAACAAATATATCAATCAATCAATACCATGTAATAGTATAGGTCTGAGTCTTCGTATACCACGATACAAACAAGCACACAATTTATCGGGTATACTACTAGCTACGATAGACCATTACTCCGACTTTGAGAGAGTACGGAGTGTCCTAGCATACTCACTAGACACCAAAGTGTCTTAGGATAACTTCTCTCTCACCTGGGTTTGCAGTTACCGATTCTATGAGTTCTGAACGATCTGCTCCCTTCCTAGTCTGCCCGACCTCAACTTCTTTCAAGTCCCATAAGATAGATACGTGAGTATTAAACTTTATTTAAATATTATTCTTAAAATCATTCTTAAAGCAACTTAAGAAAATCCGAACTTTGTCTTTGTTTAAAAACCGAAACATTAATTCTTTCACTCAAACTTGTCCAAAATCAAGCACTAACTTTCATACTTTAAAATCATGAGAAAATAATCAAATAATTCAATTTAATTAAAAGGTTTCTTTGCTGGTCCTTCTTGGACAGCATTGAGTGCAATTCCAAAAACTCCGAAAAATCGTACTTTTCAAACCAACTTTGCCTTATATCAAATACTCACAAAACTCAACTTTAAAACACTTTGAAAACACTTTTTAAATAGGAAATATGACTTAGAATGTTCTGGACAGCATCATGTCCTAAGTTTTAAATTCATTTTTCCATTGTTTAAAAACAACTCAAATCCATAAACAAACCATACATCTTAAAAGCAATCAAATAAGCACTTTGGTCAATGATTCATCAAGTTCAAACACTTAGAATCACATGTGGGCAGAAAGGTACTCAAGTTAAACAAATCAAACAAACACTCATTCATTTCAAACATTTCATGATCACAAGCCATCAATTCAAGTCAACCATAACATGCTCATTCATACACACAACTTAATTAATCAAAGAAATCAAGTTCTTAAACATAAACAAACCGAATCATGCTTCACAAATAAACACATAATTTCATGACATGAACACATATACATTCAAGATAATTTAACTTAAAAGTTAAGGTCTAAACCGTGACCTTAACTAGGTTTTTCTCAAAAACATTTTCAAAGATTCAAGACTTAAAGACAACTCCAAATCCGACAACAAATTCATATAATTCATCAAGCAAGTAAGAGTATAATCCTAGCATGCATCATCTACACAAAACCGTGAGCATACATAGGTTTCTAAACAAGTTTTATTCAACTTAAACACATAAAATCAACTCAAAGTTCATGGAAATCACATATCCATCACTTAAACTTAAGAAAATCTTAATCCTTCTCACTTACTCATACAAACTGTGACCATCACTCAAAATCACATATCACAAAATTTTATATTCATTATTAAACTTCAAAATCATGACATGCAAGAAATCAAGAAAAAGAAAATCAAGATTTCAATCACATCACCATCAAAACCGTGACATGTCCATGGTTTTCTTAAAAAGGGTTTTCTTAAGGATTCAAACTTTCAAATCATACTTAGAATCTCAAGATAATCACATGCACATAACAAAATCCAACATCAAAACTTCTAACCTAAAGATCAAGTACAAACCGTGGCCATCACAAGGAAAATCACCAAGAAAATCAATCATTTTCAAAGATCTATACATTAAAAATTCAAGCATCAACACATCATAGTTTAGGCATGGATCTAAACATGCATGCAACAAAAAATATTAGATCTTTAAAGAATCCTTCACGAAAAATCAAAATCAAGACCTTTTCAAAAACACTTTTAAGAGATCAAGAAGAAAACTCAAGATCAAGAAAGAAAACACTTTCTTAATAAAAACTTTAAGATCAAGTTGAAAAATCCACATGCATGTAAAGGAAATCACTAGATCTAACACAAAAGCAAACATGCATCAACACTTTTCCAAACAAAATCAAAGTTTTAGAAAGAAAGCATGAGAACGAAAAAGAATCAAAGAAAAAGGTTTAAAGCTTTTTAAGATCAAGAAACAAAACTCTTTCTTAATCAAAACTTTAAAGAATCAAGTCCAAATCTTTGGTTTTCTCCTTGGTTTTCCTTTCCTCTCCTCACGGATCACTCACTCTTTCCTCTAAGGTCCATGGTTTCTTTTTCCTTTCTTCACTAACTTAGCTCGATCTTGCTTAGGTGTGAAGAGTTTGGTGTTGAGGTTTGGTTCTTCTTCTTCTCCCTCCTAATTCGGCCACTCTCTCTCTTTCTCTCTCTCACTAAGAGCTTGATGTAGCTCTTAGTGTTGTGTTTAGTTTGGACAAAGAAATGAAGGAAAGTGTGTGTTGATGAAAGAATGAAGGAGAACTCACTCACTTTCTCACACGGTTTTGGCCCCCTTCTTTTATTCTTCTTTAGTTTTCCTTATTTGCCATCAAGGGCTTGCATGGGTGGCTTCTTTGCAACTACTTGGCGACTAAGTTACAAAACTTGGAGGCCAAGTCTTGCTCCTAAGTCCCTCACGGTTTTCTCCCCCCTTTCTTTCCTATTTATTTTTCTCTTTTTCCTCCTTATGTCATGCTTGGGTCATTAGGATGATGTCACTAGTTTGACTATAAGGCATCCTAACATGGTGACTAAGCAAAGCTACTTGGAGACCAAGTGAAACAACTTGGTGACCAAGGAATGCACCTAGGCATTCGGCCATAGAGTGATTAGGGTAGGCTAGGTTAGCTTAATTAGGTTTAAGACACTGATTAGGGTCTAATCGTGATTAGGGTAGGATTAGGAAAATTAATTTAGGTTTTGTCCACTAATCCTTAGTGATTAGGGCTTAATCAAAGATTAAGGTGCTAATCAAAAACTTAATCATAGGTTTAAGGAAAATTAATTCTAGGTTAGCTCACTAACCTTGAGGATTTTGGGTTTAAGAGAGTGATTAAGTTCTTTAATCAAGGATTAAGAACTCGATTAGGGTTTAATCCTCGATTAGGATACTAATTAGGGTTTCCTAGGAATGATTCTAGATCAAGGTGATTTGGACTTTGAAACTTAGAGAGAATAATTTTCCATCTTAAAATCATATGCATGAACTTAGAAAAACAAAATCTAAGCTAAGACTTTAAGCAATCACACACACAAAATCACAACACGAATAGTTCAAATTTCAAAGCATAAAAATCCATCATGAAATCAAACTCTTTTAAATCAATTCTTAAATCAATTAGGTTGGATTAATTTCTTAATTAGGGACTTGTAGAAGTGAGTCAAAAGGGCAGATGTTACATCCTCCCCAACTTAGAAATTTCTCATCCTCGAGAAATGGCGTACCTGTTTCAAACAAATGAGGGTACGAATCCCTCATGCTACTCTCACGCTCCCAAGTAGCAGTTTCACCATTCACAGAACTCCAAATAACCTTAACTAAAGGAATATCCTTTCCTCGCAGAGTCTTTACACTCTGACCGTCTATCCTTAAGGGTAGAGTCTCGTACGTAAGATTTTCCTTGAGTTGTATAGAGTCAGGTTCGATGATGTGAGAAGAATCACCTATGTACATTCTAAGTTGTGACACATGAAAGACATTGTGTAGGTTGGAAAACATTGGGGGTAAGGCAATTTCATAAGCAACTGGTCCTACACGTTTCAGGATTTGGTAAGGTCCTATGTATTTTGGGGTAAGTTTTCGGGTTTTAAGAACTCTGCCAATCCCAGTAGTGGGTACTACTCGCATGAACACATGATCGCCTTCATTAAACTCGATAGGAGTCCTTCTCTGATCATAGTAACTTTTCTGCCGGCTTTGCGCACTTCTCATCTTCTCCTGAATCATCTTAATCTTCTCCGTTGTTTGTTGAACCATTTCCGGACCCAAAACAAGATTCTCTCCAGTTTCAAACCAACATAACGGCGTTCTGCACTTTCTTCCATACAGAGCCTCATAAGGAGCCATTCCTATGCTTGAGTGATAGCTGTTGTTGTAGGTGAACTCAATCAGTGGCAATAGGATGTCCCATTCTCCTGCTTGTTCTAAAACACAAGCTCTAAGAAGATCCTCTAATGATTAAATGGTCCTCTCTGATTGTCCGTCCATCTGAGGGTGATAAGCCGAACTCAACTGAAGTCTTGTCCCAAGTGCAGCATGTAGACTATTCCAAAACTTTGAAACAAACCTCGGATCTCTGTCTGACACGATGTTCGTTGGTACTCCATGAAGTCTCACTACCTCATTGACATATATGGTTGCTAACTTCTCCAACGGATACTTCACATTGACAGGCAAGAAATGAGCGCTTTTGGTTAATCGGTCAACAATTACCCAAATGGCGTCAAATCTTCTTCGTGTTTTTGGCAAAGCAATTACAAAATCCATGGAAATACTGTCCCATTTCCAACTTGGGATTTCCAATGGTTGTAATACTCCACCAGGTTTCTTGTGTTCGATCTTAGCCTTCTGACATACTAGACACCTCGACACGTATTCCGCTACTTCTCTTTTCATACCGGGCCACCAAAACACCTTCTTCAAGTCTTGGTAGATCTTGGTTGCTCCGGGATGAATACTCAACTTGCTCTTATGAGCTTCTTCCAAAATCATCTCTCTTGTTTCCTTGCCTTGCGGCACACAAATCCGATCCTTATATCTTAATACTCCATCAGCTTCTACTTGAAACTCAGTCTCCTTTCCTCCTGAAACCATCTGCTTCTTTGTTAGCAACTCCGGATCGTTCGATTGTCCTTTCTTGACTTGTTCCATAAACTCGTTCGTCACAACTAGCATTCCCAAAGTCATACTCCGCGAATTCATCCTAACTTCCAAGTTCATATCTCTGAATTGCTCAATTAACTCCATCTCTTTCATCATCATTGCAGACATATGCAAAGATTTCCTACTCAAAGCATCTGCTACTACGTTCGCTTTCCCTGGATGGTACTGTAACTCGAAGTCGTAATCCTTCAAAAACTCCATCCATCGCCTTTGTCTCATATTCAACTCCTTCTGATCAAAGAGATACTTCAGACTCTTATGATCACTGAATACCTCAATCCTCGCGCCATAGAGGTAATGTCACCATATCTTCAGAGCAAAAACCACTGCGGCTAACTCCAAATCGTGAGTTGGGTAATTTTGCTCGTGAACCTTCAGCTGTCTAGAGGCGTAAGCTACGACTTTTCGCTCTTGCATCAAGACACAACCTAAACCTTGCTTCGACGCATCGCAATAAACGCTGAAACTCTTCTCCGGGTCAGGCAAAACAAGCAGTGGGGCTGTAGTTAGCCTCCTCTTTAACTCCTGAAAACATTCTTCGCACTTCGTGGTCCACACAAACGGCTGTCCTTTCCTCGTTAACTTCGTCATTGGCAAGGATAATCTTGAAAATCCTCCAATAAAACTCCTATAATATCCCGCCAAACCAAGAAAACTCCGAATTTTCCCTCACCGTCGTTGGCACTTTCCAGTCCAAAACTGCCTTTACCTTGGCTGGGTCTACCGCTATTCCTTCCTTCGAGATTACATGACCCAAGAAATTCACTTCTTCCAACCAAAATTCGCACTTCGAGAGCTTCGCATACAATTGTTTTTCCTTCAAAATCTGCAGAACTATCCTCGAATGTTCCTCATGTTCCTCCTTCTTCTTGGAATAAATGAGGATATCGTCTATGAATACCACCACGAATGAATCTAAGTAGGGCTGGAAGATTTTGTTCATGTAGTCCATAAACACTGCAGGAGCGTTAGTCACTCCGAAAGGCATGACTAAATACTCGAAATGCCCATATCGGGTCCTAAATGCAGTCTTTGGAATATCATCTTCCTTCACCCGAATCTGGTGATATCCAGACCGAAGATCGATCTTTGAAAACCACCGCAGCTCCTCTCAACTGATCCATCAGGTCATCTATCCTAGGCAGAGGGTACTTGTTCTTGATCATCACCTTATTCAACTGGCGGTAGTCGACACACAACCTCATACTACCGTCCTTCTTCTTCACTAGTAGAACTGGAGCTCCCCACGGTGACACACTGGGTCTGATGAGTTGCTTCTCCGCCAACTCATCAATCTTCTTTTTCAGCTCAGCTAGGTCTACTGGTGCCATTCGGTAGGGCGCTCTAGAGATTGGTCAAGTTCCTGGTATCACATCGATTGAAAATTCGAATTCTTGAACAGGTGGTAATCCAGGAATATCGTATGAGAAAACCTCTGGGAAGTCTCGAACTATAGGCAGTTCTTGAATATGATTGTCCACATCAACGTCTAAAGAAGTTGCGATCATGTATACATGGGTTCCCTCTCTCAGAGAAGCCATGACTTGATTGGCAGTTACGTGCTTTGGTAAGGGTTCGTCAGGGTTTCCAAAAGATAGGGTCTTAGTGAAACAATTCAATTGAACATGGTTAGCGGATAACCAGTCCATTCCTAAGATAACATCGATTTGGGATAAGGGTAATACTATCAGGTCAGTGGGGTAAGTCCTATCATCTATCACTAATGGACACTTAGGGCAAAAAGTCGAAACTGTGACTGGGTCACTAGTAGGGGTAAACATAATCAAATCATATGGTAGAGAATCTACCATTAGGTGTAACCGACTCACAGCATCATCTGATATAAAAGAGTGTGTGGCACCCGAATCATACAACACATTTAAGGAATTCTCACGTACAAGACATGTACCTTGGATGAGACCATCGTGATTCGATGCCTCTACACCGCTCATCGTAAACACTTTCCCTTTAGACTGTGGCCTCGCAGCACTTCCAGTATCATTCCCTTTTCTTTGTTTGGGGCATAGCCTTGCAAAATGACCAGGTTCTTGACAGATGAAGCAAACCGGCCTGGGGTTACACTCATTACCAAAGTGGCGTCTACCGCATCGAGTACAGAGAGGTGGTGATGTTTTAGAGTTCCTATCAGTAGGGTTATTGTTGTAGCGGTTCCTATTCCCGTTGTTGCTCCAAGTGTTGGCATTCCTATTCCCCCGGTTGCCATTGTTGCGATTGTTGTTCCTTTGGAATCTTGGTCCTCCATACCGATTGTCCCGTCTACCTCCGAATCGATCATAAGGTCCTCGCCCATGCTGGATTCCCTGCCTCACATTATGGAAATTGGGGTTGTTCCTCATTGGTCCATGGGAACTCGAGGGTACAGCATTCTTGTTACTCATGTTCTTCGCCTTAAGTCAATCCTCATAGATTTTGCATCTGCTCACTAAGAGCGGAAAGCTGTCGATCCCCATGTGTATGAAAGCCATCTTAATCTCAGTCTTAAGTCCATCAAGAAACTTTACGCACTTCGACTGATCGTTTTCGGGTTGATTGTAGTGCGGCACGTACTTCACCAGTTCCTCAAACTTCGCAGCATACTCACCGATCGACATATCTCCTTGAGTCAGGTGCATGAACTCTATCTCCTTCTTCAGCCTCATATCGATAGGAAAATACTTCTCCAAGAACTTTTGCTTAAAAGAGTCCCATGTGATAGCTAGCTGTTGGACTTCCATAACTTGCCTGGTGTTCTCCCACCAGTCAGATGCCTCCTTGGTTAGCATGTAGACCGCGTAGGTTACCTTCTGAGCATCGGTGCATTGCATAGCGGTGAAGATCTTTTCCAATTCCCTAATCCATTCGTTAGCGTTCTCCGAAGCATATCCACCGGCGAATTCCTTAGGGTTCCTCTTACAAAACTCATCTAATCCCCTAAATTCCTGAGGTCCTAAGTTTTGGTTTTGCTTATTCTGCTGGGCCTGCTGATGCATCGCGTTGAGATTCTCATTCATGCCCAAAACTGCAGCAGTCAGCTCGTTTAGCATGTCCTCGGTGTTCCGAGCTGCGTCAGGAGCATGTCTACCTCTTCCTCTTCCAGACATCGTAAGCTATATTCATTAACGCACTAATAGTTTAATGAACCTACTAACGCATCTAAGCACACAACCCTAATATATCTAGAGAGCAAACAATCTAGACACATCTAGAGATCACACAACAGAGAACATGTAAGGCCATGTTCAGGCCACATGGACAACCATTGCTCTGATACCACCAAGTGTAACACCCCGATTTGGAAAACTCGAAACAACACTATAAATCACTAATTAATTCTTTAATTGAAAAAAATAGGGTAAGTTTTTTTTTTTTTTTTGAAAACAAGAAAGTGACTCATCGGTCAAGCTTTCGAAAACAAGGTATTACTTTTAAAATTCTTTCTCTCAAAAACATTTGCTGAAGTTTCCAAAAACAGTTTGATAATGGTAACTTGACTTTCGGCAGATAAAATATTTTACTTATAGAAAACACGTTTGATTCCTTTGAAAAGGTTCGCCTGTCGGATTACGACAATCCTTCAAAAATAGTTTAGAAAATAGGTCATAACGATTCTTTAAAAAGTGGCCACCATAGTTCATTGGTTCCATTCATACATAAACATATGTCTTATCAAAACATTTCAAAAGCAAAGGGGTACGCTTGATACATATCAGCAAGGGTCCATTGGAACCTAACTATTAACTACTAGGCAGCGTCCCCTTCTCGATCCGGAACGTGAGTTCCCCAAAAGCAGTCCTCGTTGTCCAGCAGTAGCCCGCTCGTCAGCGCATCACGATCAGTAGGTCCTCCTTCCAGGAGAAACAGCACTAGCTCCGCCATCTTTTAGAACCAGAGGTTCATAGTCACATGTATACAAGAAGTTGAGAGAGTAAGTTACCCGAATGGAATTACTCCCATCGACTTCTTGGATTTACACTAGCGACGCATACCAGAACATAACAAACAATACAACAAGCAATACAACAGATAATTATGCAAAAGGCATGAGGATGCAATGCAATCGTCGTATTAGCTAACACTATGCCCTTCTCTTACAGAAATCGCTTAGTCAGCTCGTCTCGCAAAGTCGAAGTTTCTTTGTTAGCTCGTCTCGTCCAGAAGAAGTCTTCTCGTCCACGTATCTAGAGTCCATAACATTGGAAATTCAGGGTCTAGATTTTGAGGTCTCGGGTCTACATCTCCTCGGAATCCATCCACCTAGTTCGGAAGCAATCAGGAGCACAGGACCTCTAACCACACCGGATTTTACTGGATGACAAAGTGAATGCATTCATATAATGACCCGGGAAATGAATAAAATAACTCATCTGGCCGTGTTCGAGCATCCCTCTCACTGATCAAGATTTAGTCAAGGGGGTGTCAGTCCTCTGTCTAGTGATCATGTGGTACTTCATCCACGCCACTAAGTGACCAGCTCCGACTGAAATCCGTCAGGGCCCCTATGGTTTTTCCCACCTAGACAGACTTCTCAAGGCTTCTTGACGAATCACCGTCATTGCCTTCCCCAATCTTAATCATCCAACTGAACACCACGAGGGTAATTCAGGTGTATTATCCTCTCCACTACTTCGGGTTAGGGTTCTACGTCGTGAGGTTACATTTGTTTGATCTAACGTCGACCCATCCTAAGTCATCTCCGTCATACAGCTCTGACTATATACGGAATGCTTCTATGGGACTCGACCACTATGTCTGACGGGCTCCGACCCATCCTGAATCATTTCGGCATACGGCTCCGACCAGTATGCAGGATATCCACAATCTTTCTGACTGGCTACAACCCATTCAGAACCACTACGGGCATACAGCTACGACTATATGCGGAGTATCAATCATCATTCTGACGGGCTCCGACCCACTCAGAATCACCTCTGGCATATAGCTACGACTATATGCGGGATATCCATCAATCTCTGATAGATAGGCTCCGACCTATCTCAAATCACTCTCGACATATGTCTACGACCATATGGAAACCATCTCAACATATGGCTACGACCATATGGAAACTATCTTTGTAGAATTCAGCACTCATCGCGTCCACGCCCAAAGCGTCGTCGTCATCGTCACATTGTCAGCTTGATCCATGTACTCGGTGCATCAGCATCATCCAGTTCCATCGCGCGTTCCATCCCTTAGAGTTTCGCTCTAGTCGTTGGGGAATTCTTATAGTTTTCTAGGTCTTTTCTACTCTTATCTTATATCGCGGGATGATGCATTATGCTCATGCAATGACAATATAAACAACAATATATTTCGGCATAACAAATATATCAATCAATCAATACCATGTAATAGTATAAGTCTGAGTCTTCGTATACCACGATACAAACAAGCACACAATTTATCGGGTATACTACTAGCTACGATAGACCTTTACTCCGACTTTGAGAGAGTACGGAGTGTCCTAGCATACTCACTAGACACCAAAGTGTCTTAGGATAACTTCTCTCTCACCAGGGTTTGCAGTTACCGATTCTATGAGTTCCGAACGATCTGCTCCCTTCCTAGTCTGCCCGACCTCAACTTCTTTCAAGTCCCATAAGATAGATACGTGAGTATTAAACTTTATTTAAATATTATTCTTAAAATCATTCTTAAAGCAACTTAAGAAAATCCGAACTTTGTCTTTGTTTAAAAACTGAAACATTAATTCTTTCACTCAAACTTGTCCAAAATCAAGCACTAACTTTCATACTTTAAAATCATGAGAAAATAATCAAATAATTCAATTTAATTAAAAGGTTTCTTTGCTGGTCCTTCTTGGACAGCATTGAGTTCAATTCGAAAAACTCCGAAAAATCGTACTTTTCAAACCAACTTTGCCTTATATCAAATACTCACAAAACTCAACTTTAAAACACTTTGAAAACACTTTTTAAATAAGAAATATGACTTAGAAAATTCTGGACAGCATCATGTCTGATTTGGGTCTGATATATATACCTTTTGGACTTCATTTTACCCTCTTTTACTTTGATTTGGCTTGTTTTCATAGGAAACTTAGGATCTTTTTATTAGTTTTTAGGAATTTTAGTAGTTGTAGTTTCCCATGAACTTTTTGATCGTTTGTTCAGTGTTTCAGGTGATTTTGGAGATCAAATGCAAAAATTAATATAGGAATTGGAAAGAGCATTCAAAGACCTTGAAGTAGGAAAAAGAACGGAGAAAATCGGAGCCAGAACAGGTCCACGCGCCTGGGGCGTGTGGACGGGTGCGCCTGGGGCGCGCCAATGAAGAAATAGAGCAACAGCAAAGTGCACGCCTAGGGCGTGTTACCGCGTGCGCCTGGGGAGCGCGTGGCCAGGCGCGCGTGCACCAGAAAAAGCCCAATTGGGCCAAAACTTCAGAAATTGATTGGGATTCTACTTAGAGATAGATTGTAATTATAAATTAGTGATTTAGAATTAGGTTAGGCAGCAAACTAGAGGAGAAAACAGAATATAGATTTGAAGAGGGAGATTGCATTGAATTGGAGCATTTGAAGATTGAAGGATTTGGGGTAATTTATCCATGAATTTCCCTATTATGTCTTCTTTTCTTCTTATTTCTATGTGTAACTAAAACCCTCGTGTTAGGAACAAGGTGAATTTGTATGGCGTAGCTTATTTCAATTTATAATTTAGGATTTTGCTGTTTTTAATTCATGCATTAATTGAGTTTTTATTGTATACATAAACCCGCGCAATTTATGTTTTGGATTTCTTAATTCACAACGAGAGTTGGGATTTTGAATAGGCCATGCAATTAATGGTATAATCAGTCCAAAATATAGAGATATAATTGGATGATTATATGGCTTTTTAATTCCCTTGTGCTGAATTGATATTTTCTTTATATTGTAATTTGTTGAGAGATCAAGGAATAAATATTTAGAAAATAAGGGTAATGTTAGAGAGATCTAACTATTACTATTTGAGAGGAATGGTCCATGAATTGAAGGATAATTAAAGTAAAATCTGAATTATAATTGAATAAGTGAAACCTACAATAAAACCAACGTTCCTAACCACTTTTCTCCCATTGTTCTCACGTTTTAATTTAATTTCAGCAATTTAGTAGTTTAGTTAATCATAGTTTTTAAATCTGAATTTTTAATTTAAACACTTTTTAGTTTATAGGATTTATTTTTGATTGCATTAAGGTGAAAATATACTAAAAACACAACTCCCTGTGGGACGATATTCGGTCTTCCAGACTATATTACTCGTTGACCCAGTCCACTTGCTGGTATATCAACAAGTTTTTGGCGCCGTTGCCGGGGAGTAGTATTCTTTAGTTTATTTTCGGGACTTAGTGTAGTTATTAGTAAATTCTATTTTTCTTTTTATTTTTCTGTTTTTCATTGAAATGTATAATAATGCCTTTTGTAAAGTCAAAATTTTTTAATTTTGTTTTGCATTCACCTCCTCTTACTTATGATGCAAATACCTCGATTTTCGAGATTGAGAAATTGTACTTCAATGTGTATAGGAAAACTGTCATAGAGGAGTGGGTACAAAAGTTGTCCATTAAGGAAGACTTGAGTCCTAACCTCTCTGAAAATTTTGAAGAAGAAAAAGTAATTGAGGTGCATCATGAGATAGAAGAGGTGAAACAAAACAAAACAGATGGGGATAGAATAATAGTAGAAAAATTTGACTCATCCTTGCATGCTGAACTTTCTGAACTTAAAAATTGTGTTAAATCCTTAGCATGTGTGGACGATTCAAAAATTTTCAATTATGTTCGACCCTTGAATTTGTATGATGTTTTCCCAAAACATCAACATAAGGCATTGTTGTACTATGGGATGAATAAAGATCCTAAACATTTTGTTTTCCTTGTTCATGAAAGTTACACCTTTATGAATGGGGAAAAAAGACAAATTTTCTAAGATGATGCATGATGTAAGGAATGTACCTTTAGACCCTGGTGGGTTTACATTTATTTTTAAATTTTCCTTATTTCATCATCATCCCTACTCATTCCTATGGGACATGGGGGTAACTTGTTATTCCTATATCACATGGTAGTTGAGCCATAGAATTTGGGATCCTGGTGGATTCTTTGTAAATATGTAGTAGTGTAGGTTTTATTTTTAGTTTGTGAATAAGGAGTTGGAATTTTCTATAAGTAACTACTAATGAGGTGCTTTCTAGCACTACTTTTAGTTGTTCATGTGACACAGGTAAATAAGTTTGGGGAGCTCCTCAATGTGCATTAATAGAAAAAGTTGTGTTACAAAGGTAAGTTCCTAACTCCATTTATTATATGATTTTTAGTTCAGGTACTTTTTATTTTTTTTTATATACATTTATATAAAAAAAAGTCATTGGTACAGACCAGGCGCGCCTGGCGCGCATGGCCTGGCACGCCTGGGGCGCGCGTCCACTGATGTTAATTTTGGTTGCACGCCTGAGGGGAGAGCCAAAATTCCCCTTACTTCTTTCATCCCCAATTCAATTTCCTATAGAACCCTAACCCCCAATTCAATCCCCAATTCATAAATTCCATCCCACTCATACATATTTCATCAAATTAATCACTCAAAACTCCATTAATCATCATTCTCATCATCAATTTCTCTCCTTTTTCATTCAAATTTTTCAAAAACCCCATTCCCCTCTAGTCTCTTCTCAATTCGGATTTTTCAAAAAAGGGCTAGGGAACACGAATTTTTCATTGTTTTAAGGTAAGAATCTCTTCTCTATCCTTCTCTGGTCTGATTTGTTTGGATTTGGAAGGTTAGGATTGAGTTCTCTCTTTGAAATTTTGAAGGTTTTGTGCTGCCTACCAGGTGTTCGATATATTGCCTTTTGTAATTTTTGAACTAAAACATGTTGAGAAGGGGAAAGAGGCCTATGGTGGACAGTAGTGGAGAGATTGGGACGACTTTTGAGCATCCGAAAGTCGCTGAGTTTCATGATGGAAAGATGGTTAAGAGGAGGGTGCAACCGGAATTGGGTATGGTCCTTGATGAGACCGTTTCTGGTCAGCAGGTGGTTGGTCTTAGAGGTGTGGAGGAGGTCATGGAGGTGATTCCAGTGAACAAATGGGAGTCGTGGATTAGAGGTCCACCGGAGTATTTGAGTCAGAAATTGGTTTGGGAGTTTTATTCGCATGCTTAGTGGCGTGCACTGTTAGAGAAGAAGGAGGAGTTGTTGCTTGGAACGGTTGAGCACAAGAGGGTTGCTTATGTGAGGGGCAAGGAGGTGTCGTATGATGCTGCTACTATAGCACGTGTCCTACGCCTTCCTCGGTACTCGCCTACTATGGCCCCGCTTTGTTCAGCACGGATAGTTATGATGATGAGGGTATGTATTCTCTGGATATGCTTCAGAGACATTTGTTTTTGGCTAGGAAAACGTGGAATTTAAATATTAATCAAAGGCCAAAACATGTGTCTCAGAGGAATATGCAGGGAGCTGCCCGGTTTTGGGTCCGGTTCATTATGCACAACTTGTATCCCCATTCCCATGACACTGAGATTTCCCCAGCCATATGTCGTTTAGTGTATTCCCTTAAGTCCTGTGTTGTAGTTGATGCGGCGTCGCTGATTTCTTATCAGTTGCACCGTTTTGCCTTGAGTGATAAGGGATATGTGAGATTCCCTTGGGTGATACACCAGTTGTGTGCTGCTGTGGGAGCGGTGCCTGGGATTGATGAGATGAGGGAGATTAAGAGAGCCACCATGCTGACTAAAGCTGTCTGGGATAATTATGTTGTACTTGCTATTAGGACAGCTAGGGAGGATAGACACCCACCCATTATTCTTGACCCACAGCCACCAGTCCAGGATAGAGCAGGATCTTCTCGCCGACCGGCACAGTCGTCGGATGGTGTGGAGGACCCGAGGGTTATGATGCAGTCCATGATGAGGGAGCAGGCACTGCAGGAGCGGTATTTGAGGCAGCAGGCTGAGTTCCAGCGTATTCAGTTACGCAGGGACGAGGTCCGTGATGATATTATGAGAGCCTGGAGTGTTGATCAGGGTTATGCTTTTGATCTGCCCCCTTATTCGGACTATGAGAGGAGTCTATTGGACTATCCGGTGGATATGCCTGAGCCTGATGCTCGAGGGATGGATGAGGACTAGTTGGGGTTGTTTTTATTTTGATATATCTGATGTATTTTCCCCACCCCGCTCTGTATCTGTGATATTATCTGAGTTTGCATTCTTTAGGATTTAATTTATTTTTAATGCATGGATATTTATTTTGATTATTTTCTTGTTACATCTGTATTGCTGAGTTTTGTGCAGGCATGAGTGTTGTCTCCTACCATTAGTGGTGCTTTGTTGCACTAGTGCTAACCATTGCAGGTATTAAGTTTGGGGGAGCAACATTTCACTTGTGATTAGTGCTATTATGTGGATGTGATAGGTAGTATTCGTAATCTTTATCCTTGTCATTTTTGGTTAGTTTTTTTTAGTATAGGTTTTTAATTTTTATTTTGTAGTTTTTAGGTAGAGTAGTTTGCTTGAGGACAAGCCAACCTCTAAGTTTGGGGGAGGATACAAAATAAAAATTGGTTTTTCCAGACTTGAATTGTTTCCCCATATTTGGTATTGGTTTGTGTCTCTAGTGAAAGTAGGTGATTATTCTAGATTTAGGACTTTTTCTCTTTTGATGCATGTGTATATTTAGTTTAGGACTTAGACTCATTGGTATTCGACTCTGTTTGATTGAACTGTAAATATGAATATGGTGACGGGGTTATTTCGACAAATGCTTTCAGAACTTGTGATTAGTAAACTGACTTTAGCCAAGTGTGAGGTTTTGAGCCTATTGAGGGGTATGAATTTTATTGAAATATTCTGATATTGAGACCCCTATTCTTTCATGAGTGTGTTCACTTTGATATTGTCTTCTAGAACTTAACCTGTGACCATTTCAAAATTGATAATTTATTGCATGCATTAAGATGATTAAGGAACTTAGGATGTGTTTTTGTGGCCTTCAGATGATTTGAATTGATAAAAATTCCATTAGTTGTCCATTTTGAGCCTTATAATGATATATGATTTTTCTCTGGTACCCTGCATTTATTGAAATATTCTCTGTTAGTACCTTGGAAATTTTGAATGAGCAACTGAGAGGAATAATGAATAGAAAAAGTGAAAGTAATTGGTGAAAAGTTTATGAGTTCCATTTCTCTTCCATGTTAAAAAGAAAAATAAAAACAAATAAATGTAAAGGAATAGAATAGAAAAGTAAAAATTTGGAAAAGAAAGGAAGAATAAAATGTTCCTGATGTGAGTGTGAGTCTTTATTGTATTCATTGCTCATTCATGGTTTTTGAGGGAAACTTGTTTTTATAAATATTTTTGCAAGTTAGCCTTTGTTTTATCCCTTCTTTCTTTTATCCCACCTAACACTTTTAGCCATGGCCCCATTACAACCAAAAATAAGACCTTTTGATTTTTGCATACTTTCAATAATTTCAGTGGAGATGTTGGTCTATGGTCAAGCCTATGGTAACACATTATCATTGTTGAATTTGAGTGAATTGAAAATATGACCCTTATACACTTTTGAGAGAAACAATTGAGAAGTAGAGAGTGTTCATTAGTTCTGAGTTCTGAATGGGATTGTTATGTTAACTAGTTTGTAATTGTGTAAATAGTTTATGATAATATGTGTCGAAGTGATGAGTCGTAGTCTTAGATTAGGTGTGTTCATGTTGATTTAGGGAGTTTGTCTTTTGTTTAGAATTTTTATTTTCCTTTTGCCTGGGACATGCAAAATGCTAAGTTTGGGAGAGTGATTTGGGTCTGATATATATACCTTTTGGACTTCATTTTACCCTCTTTTACTTTGATTTGGCTTGTTTTCATAGGAAACTTAGGATCTTTTTATTAGTTTTTAGGAATTTTAGTAGTTGTAGTTTCCCATGAACTTTTTGATCGTTTGTTCAGTGTTTCAGGTGATTTTGGAGCTCAAATGCAAAAATTAATTATGGAATTTGAAAGAGCATTCAAAGACCTTGAAGTAGGAAAAAGAACAGAGAAAATCGGAGTCGGAACAGGTCCACGCGCCTGGGGCCCGCCAATGAAAAACAGAGCAACAGCAGAGCGCGCGCCTGGGGCGTGTTACCGCGTGCGCCTGGGGCGCGCGTGCACCAGAAAAACCCCAATTGGGCCAAAACTTCATAAATTGATTGGGATTCTACTTAGAGATAGATTGTAATTATAAATTAGTGATTTAGAATTAGGTTAGGCAGTCAACTAGAGGAGAAAACAGAATATAGATTTGAAGAGGGAGATTGCATTGAATTGGAGCATTTGAAGATTGAAGGATTTGGGGTAATTTATCCATGAATTTCCCTATTATGTCTTCTTTTCTTCTTATTTCTATGTGTAACTAAAACCCTCGTGTTAGGAACAAGGTGAATTTGTATGGCGTAGCTTATTTCAATTTATAATTTAGGATTTTGTTGTTTTTAATTCATGCATTAATTGAGTTTTTATTGTATACATAAACCTGCGCAATTTATGTTTTGGATTTCTTAATTCACAACGAGAGTTGAGATTTTGAATAGGCCATGCAATTAATGGTATAATCAGTCCAAAATATAGAGATATAATTGGATGATTATATGGCTTTTTAATTCCCTTGTGTTGAATTGATATTTTCTTATATTGTAATTTGTTGAGAGATCAAGGATTAAATATTTAGAGAATAAGGGTAATGTTAGAGAGATCTAACTATTACTATTTGAGAGGAATGGTCCATGAATTGAAGGATAATTAAAGTAAAATCTGAATTATAATTGAATAAGTGAAACCTACAATAAAACCAACGTTCCTAACCACTTTTCTCCCATTGTTCTCACGTTTTAATTTAATTTCAGCAATTTAGTAGTTTAGTTAATCATAGTTTTTAAATCTGAATTTTTAATTTAAACACTTTTTAGTTTATAGGATTTATTTTTGATTGCATTAAGGTGAAAATATACTAAAAACACAACTCCCTGTGGGACGATATTCGGTCTTCCAGACTATATTACTCGTTGACCCAGTCCACTTGCTGGTACATCAACAATGTCCTAAGTTTTAAATTCATTTTTCCATTTTTTAAAAACAACTCAAATCCATAAACAAACCATACATCTTAAAAGCAATCAAATAAGCACTTTGGTCAATGATTCATCAAGTTCAAACACTTAGAATCACATGTGGGCAGCAAGGTACTCAAGTTAAACAAATCAAACAAACACTCATTCATTTCAAACATTTCATGATCACAAGCCATCAATTCAAGTCAACCATAACATGCTCATTCATACACACAACTTAATTAATCAAAGAAATGAAGTTCTTAAACATAAACAAACCAAATCATGCTTCACAAATCAACACATAATTTCTTTACATGAACAGATATACATTCAAGAAAATTTAACTTAAAAGTTAAGGTCTAAACCGTGACCTTAACTAGGTTTTTCTCAAAAACATTTTCAAAGATTCAAGACTTAAAGACAACTCCAAATCCGACAACAATTGAATATAATTCATCAAGCAAGTAAGAGTATAATCCTAGCATGCATCATCTACACAAAACCGTGAGCATACATAGGTTTCTAAACAAGTTTTATTCCACTTAAACACATAAAATCAACTCAAAGTTCATGGAAATCACATATCCATCACTTAAACTTAAGAAAATATTAATCCTTATCACTTACTCATACAAACCGTGACCATCACTCAAAATCACATATCACAAAATTTTATATTCATTATTAAACTTCAAGATCATGACATGCAAGAAATCAAGCTAAAGAAAATCAAGATTTCAATCACATCACCATCAAAACCGTGACATGTCCATGGTTTTCTTAAAAAGGGTTTTCTTAAGGATTCAAACTTCCAAATCATACTTAGAATCTCAAGATAATCACATGCACATAACAAAATCCAACATCAAAATTTCTAACCTAAAGATCAAGTACAAACCGTGGCCATCACAAGGAAAATCACCAAGAAAATCAATCATTTTCAAAGATCTTTACATTAAAAATTCAAGCATCAACACATCATAGTTTAGGCATGGATCTAAACATGCATGCAACCAAAAATATTAGATCGTTAAAGAATCCTTCACGAAAACTCAAAATCAATACCTTTTCAAAAACACTTTTAAGAGATCAAGAAGAAAACTCAAGATCAAGAAAGAAAACACTTTCTTAATAAAAACTTTAAGATCAAGTTGAAAAATCCACATGCATGTAAAGGAAATCACTAGATCTAACACAAAAGCAAACATGCATCAACACTTTTCCAAACAAAATCAAAGTTTTAGAAAGAAAGCATGAGAACGAAAAAGAATCAAAGAAAAAGGTTTAAAGCTTTTTAAGATCATGAAACAAAACTCTTACTTAATCAAAACTTTAAAGAATCAAGTCCAAATCTTTGGTTTTCTCCTTGGTTTTCCTTTCCTCTCCTCACGGCTCACTCACTCTTTCCTCTAAGATCCATGGTTTCTTTTTCCTTTCTTCACTAACTTAGCTCGATCTTGCATAGGTGTGAAGAGTTTGGTGTTGAGGTTTGGTTCTTCTTCTTCTCCCTCCTAATTCAGCCACTCTCTCTCTTTCTCTCTCTCTCACTAAGAGCTTGATGTAGCTCTTAGTGTTGTGTTTAGTTTGGACAAAGAAATGAAGTAAAGTGTGTGTTGATGAAAGAATGAAGGAGAACTCACTCACTTTCTCACACGGTTTTGGCCCCCTTCTTTTATTCTTCTTTACTTTTCCTTATTTGCCATCAAGGGCTTGCATGGGTGGCTTCTTTGCAACTACTTGGGGACTAAGTTACAAAACTTGGAGGCCAAGTCTTGCTCCTAAGTCCCTCACGGTTTTCTCCCCCTTTCTTTCCTATTTATTTTTCTCTTTTTCCTCCTTATGTCATGCTTGGGTCATTAGGATGATGTCACTAGTTTGACTATAAGGCATCCTAACATGGTGACTAAGCAAAGCTACTTGGAGACCAAGTGAAACAATTTGGTGACCAAGGAATGCACCTAGGCATTCGGCCTTAGAGTGATTAGGGTAGACTAGGTTAGCTTAATTAGGTTTAAGACACTGATTAGGGTCTAATCGTGATTAGGGTAGGATTAGGAAAATTAATTTAGGTTTAGTCCACTAATCCTTAGTGATTAGGGCTTAATCAAAGATTAAGGTGCTAATCAAAAACTTAATCATAGGTTTAAGGAAAATTAATTCTAGGTTAGCTCACTAACCTTGAGGATTTTGGGTTTAAGAGAGTGATTAAGTTCTTTAATCAAGGATTAAGAACTCGATTAGGGTTTAATCCTCGATTAGGATACTAATTAGGGTTTCCTAGGAATGATTCTAGATCAAGGTGATTTGGACTTTGAAACTTAGAGAGAATAATTTTCCATCTTAAAATCATATGCATGAACTTAGAAAAACAAAATCTAAGCTAAGACTTTAAGCAATCACACACACAAAATCACAACACGAATAGTTCAAATTTCAAAGCATAAAAATCCATCATGAAATCAAACTTTTTTAAATCAATTAGGTTGGATTAATTTCTTAATTAGGGACTTGTAGAAGTGAGTCAAAAGGGCAGATGTTACATGTTACGTCCTGAATATAAGAATAAGATAATTAAGTGGTGAAAGTAAAGCCATAAAGAGAAAGAGATAAAGAAGTAAGATTGGGGACACATTTGATAATAAGAGTGGGGTTAAGCCAGAGCTGGGAAAAGTGATGTGGAATTGATTACTAGAATGAGATGCGATGTGAGTGGAGCTGGGCTCCTTTGTGATATTGTTGAAATGAGACTGGTGTTGAGTTGAGCTTGCTCCTCCACTAGTACTCATTGAAACAATAAGTTTTTGAAAAGTTTTTGAAATGAAGTTTTTGTTTTAAAAAGGTTTTTGAAAATGAGAATTTTTCAAAAGAGTTTTTGAAACGAGATTTTTGAAGCAGAGTACGAAATGTGAGTTTGAGAATGTTTTTGAAAGGAGATTTTAAAGAGTTTTGGTGAAACAATCTTTTTGAAAAAGTCTTGTGAAAAGATACATATTTTTGAGAAAAGTTTTGGGAAACAATCTTTTTGATAAAGTTTTTGAAATGATATTTTGAGAAAGTCTTTTTGTACTAATATTTTTGGGAAAGTCTTTTTGAAACAATATTTTTGAGGAAGTTTACAAGATGATATTTTTAAGAAAGTTTTATGAAATGACCTTTTGGAGAAAAAGTTGTGAAAACAATATTTTTGTGAACGTTTGTGAAATGACAATTTAAGGAAATTTTGTGAACTGAGACTTTTGAAAAAGTTATGAAAAGAGATTTTGTGAAAATTTATGGTTTGAGATTTTGAGAAAGAGAATGAAATGAGATTTTGATAAAGATTGTGAAATTGAGGAGTGAGTTTATCGGTGTGATCCCAGCTCTGTGCTACGTTGAGTGATGATGAGAAAAAGATTGTGCAAAGCTAGTGGTCGGGACTCATTGAAGGGATGCACGAAGGATGGGCCGACCTTAGGTTAATAAAAAAGATAAAAGACATTAAGAGACATTAACGCGGTGAGGTATGAGAGTGCGAAGTAGTGGAGAGGAAGGTACCCCGGATATCAGGGATATTCGGGTGGTGAATACAATAGGGTAGGCTCGGGCGGTAAAACGTCACCTTGCCTTGAGTACTATTCTGGGCAGAACGAATTCCATATGTGCTAGCCAGACGTGGTGGGGACTGGGTCCCAATGCCGTGGTAAGTTCTGCACCCGGAACCGGAATAGTGTTGTCACCCCTATGGCATTTCGAGAACAGTGAGAGGGACTGGAACGGAGCATCTTGATTTGCCACTGTGAGTTTGAGACAGTGTGCCTTGATATTATATAAATCAAAATGATATGAATTGATTTGAGGTTGTGGTCCTCCTGGCTTGGAGCCAATTAATTGCGAGACAGCTGTCGTGCCCGCGTGGTAAAGGTCTTGTACTCCTGTTAGCTTCCGACTAGGTTGGGTGGATGACCGAGGAGATGTAGACGTGTGAGACGATGGTAACGAAGGGAGTACCTCGATGATGTTATGATCCCCCAATCATCGATGGTTATGATTTGATAAGACTTGATAATGAAAATTGAAATGTAATAAAGAGATTGATAATAGAATGATTGAAGCCCCTTGGAATGCTGACGACAGAAATGGAATTGAGATAAAGAGTAAAAGATTTGTAAGTGAGATTGAGAAAGTAGTTGAGAAAGAAGAATTGTTAACAAGTTTGGTAAAATAAGGAAATTAATGATAAGAAATATGATGATAATAATGGTATACTTGATTGTTGAGTTGTATGTATGTTGTGTGTTGTATGCTTGTATGGTCTCGATATCTCGCCTACTGTAATCCCACACCGTCGACGATTCGTCGTTCGGATCGCTTACTCTCTCCTGTTCGTTGGCATATCGGCGCTGCTGATATCTCAACGGGCAGACGGAGCATCACGTGGAGAACATCACTCTAGATGAATTGGAGCTGAAGCTTAACGACAACAGGAAAGTAATGACAGAGGTGATTTCATTTTCGGAAGTGAAGAAGGGGTGCAAGAAGAAAGGGAAGCTTCACCCGGTTGCCTTCATCGGAGTAGCGCAGCGGAAGCGGAAGTAGCAAGTTTAGTTTAAGTTTGTGATTTGTGTTTTGAGTCAAGGATTACCAAGCAATGTGCCAATTATGTAACTAAGCCAAGTTTTAATTCTGTATTGTGGAATACTCTATTTTGGAAGAACCAACAATGTAATCTTTTGGGAAATTGTTATGATACTTTTGAAACAAGCCACTTTATGAAGATGAAAGTTTTATGTGATGAACGATTTTAGTAACAACTCGATTTTCAGTAAAGAGTGGTACACCTAACATTGACACTTCAAAATGTTTTATAAAAAAAAAATTTGGCCTCATTTTTGCCACTTTAATAAGTAAAAGTCAATTATTTTTGGTTTACGAAAATCGGGCTATTACAAACGGCCCATATCAGCCTCCTCCAAACCCTATAAATAGCTCATCACAGCTAGGGTTTCAGGTAAGTACTCTCATCCCTAAGTTGACACTCTGCACACACACGTTGACTAGGGAGACCCTGCTTATCCCAACTGGAACTGCAGAAATACCACAAGTCACACATTAATACTTGATCCTCTCTTGGGCTCCTGGTTTCCATAATCTTGAGCACTTAGAGGGTTAAGGACATCTAGTGTTCAAGGACACTACATTGGCGCCGTCTGTGGGGAACGAATAACTAGTATTCCCACATCCACTGTTCTCATGGCAAACGATAACGGTAATCAAGGGGATCTCCGCCGTCGCCTCCGGGGGAGGCCACCTAAGAACAGGGGAAACTTTAGGGACAGAATCGCTCCGGGAGGACCCACTGAAGGCAATCAGGCTAATGTCCCTCCAGTCCCTCCGGTTCCTCCAGTTCAGGCACAAGCCACTGTCCCTCCCCTTATTGAAGGTGGCGCAAGGCGATCTAACCCTCGCACTGTTCCTGATGGCCACGTTTCAGAATGGCATGATACTGCAGATTCTGGACCACATCAATCTCGAAGGGCCCCTGCTGGATCACGAACTGATGAGGATCGTCGAGTAGAGCGTTCCGCTCGTCGTGATCACTCCCGAGCCGAGAGATCCAATAGGGAAATACCTCACTTGACTAGGGGTCATTTTGGAACACTTCAAGGTGGTCAACGTTCTGAAACAGAGGGCAGGTCCTACATGACTACCTCTTCGGCTCGAAGGAGAGAAGAGTCAATCATGGAAATTTTGAGAACTCAGACTTCCTTGATTGAGAAACAGAATCAGGCTATTGCTGCTCTTCAGCAGCAGAGCATGGCAAGAACAGCCGAGCAAGGCCCTCACGTGGCTCTCGGCAACCCGAGCAATCTTCCGCCACCCCCACCCCCCCAACCCAAACATGGTTTCTGAGCGTATTACTGGGGAACCTCATCCTGGACATCCTTTCGCAGTTGAGATTATGGCATTCCAAACCCCGCAGACTTATGTGGGCCATCAAAATATTCCTCGGTACACTGGGACAACTGATCCGATGGACCACGTTGCGGCTTACGAGTCTTCCATGATGTTTTATGGAGGAGGGGATTTCATGAAGTTTTGTGCTTTCTCAATGACTCTAGGCTCGGCACCTTTCAGATGGTTCAATTCCCTACCTGCTAATTTAATTCACTCTTGGGCTGAGCTTAGAAGAGCATTCCTAAATAGATACACAGCCAGTATGTCACAGCCAAAATCCGATCATTCATTAGCTGGAGTCGCATAGAGACCGGACGAGTCTCTACGCGACTACCTAGCTTGGTATCAGCAAGAGGCTAGTGGCATATCAGGTCTGCAATCTGGAGTATCTGTTCTCTTGCTTACTCAAGGGTTGCGAGATGGAGATTTCAAGGATTGTTTGATTGGAGAACCACCCAAGGATATGGCCGAGCTCAGGGAGAGGTCCAGGAAGTTTGTCAATCTGGAAGAATTTCATAGAATCAGTACTGCAGTACGGGGTAAGGAAGAACGTCAAGAGCAACGCCCTCGTCAAAACGACCCTCGTCAAAGCGATCGTTTTCGAGATAGTAGGGGGAGGAAGGATAAAAGAGAAAGAGAAAGAGGAGAAAAACTGCCTCCAAAAGGCAAATATGATGAGTTTACTCAGCTTACAGTCCCAAGGAGTCAAATCCTTCGCGAGACTATGCACACCGAGATGCGCAATATCACTTGGCCTCCAGCTTTGAGAAGAGCTGCTCAAAAGGATAAGACGAAGTATTGTGACCATCATGGCGGATGGGGGCATACCACTGACCAGTTTACTATGCTAAAGGACTTGATTGAAGAAATGGTGAGGGATGGAAAGCTTCAACAATACATTGGCGAAGCAATGCGGAAGCGTTCCAAGAGAAAAAGTCATTCACCACCCAGACCCGAGCAGAAAAGAAATAGGAGCCCTTCACCACCTGCTGGGGGAGCCTCTACCCTACTGTCCGAACAAGATAAGGGTCGAGAGACTTTTCTGATTAACACCATTGCTGGAGAATTCGCAGGTGGAGGGGAAAAAAGAGGTGATCGAAAGAAGTATGTGGGTCAAGTTCTTTCGGTAGCCAGCCGACCAATTCAAAAGCCCAAAAAGAAGAACATCGTCATCAGTTTCAGTGACGAGGACTTTGCCGACATAATCCAAGATCACAATGACCCAATGGTAGTTACAGCCAGGCTCGGCAATTACGAAGTAAAGAGGATTCTCATTGATCAGGGGAGTTCAGCAGACATTATGTTCTTGGATCTGTTCGAAGCCTTGAAGTTGAAAAGATCTGACCTAACTCCGTTCGAGGGAAGTTTGATTGGCTTTACAGACCATTCGATTGTCCCCTTAGGCCATATCCACCTCCCAGTTACCCTGGGGGAACAACCATCTGCTCGAACTGAGATATTGAAGTTTTTGGTTGTCCAGGCTCCGTCGGCATACAACGCCATCCTCGGCCGTACTGCACTCCAGTCTTTCGGTGGCGTTGTATCAACTGTCCACCTAGCTATGAAGTTTCCAGGATCTGATGACAAGGTGGTCACGGTACGCTCTGAACAAGAGCTCGCTCGGAAGTGCAAAAACATCAGCCTGGGGAAACTGAAGATTGAAGATGAGAAGATCAAGCTGTAAGAACCTACAATCGGTGGTTGAAACAACTAGGAAACACTAGGAGAACACCTAGAAGGGGGGGTTGAATAGGTGTTAGAGAAACCTTGAAAGATTTTCGCAAGAAACAAATCAAAACGATTAAAACAAATGATTTTCTTGAAATTTTCTTCTATTAATCGATTAACAAGTCAACTAATCGATTAATGCCGAATGATCAATTCAAACTAATCGATTAATGAAACCAATTACTCGATTAATCAATGTTAAAATTGATAAATCACTTTTCAATCAAATATGAAAATCAATCAATTAACACATATGATCAGAGATAAAGCAGAATTGATTAACACCAATATTCTTATTGATTACCTAGGTTATGAAAATGATTTTCCCCAAATCAATTTTGCACAATTAAGATTCAATTCAATCAATTATGAAAAATCACTTTTTCTAGGTTTTCAACCAAGAACACAATTAATAACAAGAATTGTAAAGAGTAGAGAGTTTAGAGATACGACACAGTGATTTATCCTGGTTCACTTTCATCCACTTGAAAGCTACTCCAGTCCCCTCTTCAACCAAGAGAGATTCTTCACTATGAGGAATTAGAGTTTCTCAAATTACAAGTAAATGCCTCACAAGACTCCCTTCTTGCTAGCCTACAAGAGATACCACACCCTTGCCTTGTAACCCTATTGATATCTAATCTAACCTCTTCTCTTGCTTGCCGATACCCCACAACAAGACTTCCAATGCTTTGAGATTCTTCAAAGACTTCCACTTGCTTGCTTCACTACAAGACTTCCAAGTGCTTGATGATATGCCACACCAAGGCTTCCAAATAACTTTGCTTGATGAATAACTTCTTCAAGACTTCCTTTGTTGTAGAGTGTTTGCCTTCTTTGCAATGATTACAACTCAAATGAAAACAAAATAACAATCCTATGAATCTCTTTCAAAATCTATGAAAATATCAACATGAGAGATTCAAGGTTCTTGATCAAAGAATGTAAAAATGAGAACTTTGATCTTGAGAAAGTGAGAGAGAATAGAGTGGCTTTGAGAAATTGATTTGATCTAAAGTGTAATAATGAACCACAAAGGTTAGGAATAGGTTTATATAGAATACCCAAAAGTTAGGAATGGTTAAAAGTGCTTTTGAGAAGTGAAAAACGCATTTTAAAAACCATATCTGATCGTGTTACTCGAGTAACAAAGTGGCTAATCGAGTAACCATGCCTTAATCGAGTAATGCCGCAAGTATGCAAAAATTTAATCGAGTAAAAAGCCAAGATAATCGATTATCAAAAGTTTTTAATCGATTATCGGTTCAAAATATACAGATAATCTATTATCAAAACCTGTTAATCGATTATTTTGATTAAAAATCACTTAAAACTTGTTTTCTCAAAAACTAAACCTTTTCTTTCAAACCTTTAAGCCACCTATTGATTTTAGGCAAAGTGAATGCTCAAAATATGATAAAATCATGCAATCAAAAGAGATTCACTACCCTCTAAGAGACTCTACCCAAACTCATAAACTAAGAGACTTGAGAGGCTAAATATAAAACAATAAAACATAAACTACCAAACTAAGTCTTCATGAGTTGGCTCTCTCTTCTTAACTTGATGTTTGTTGTTGCTTGTTGAGCTTGATCTTGATCAACACATTTGTAGCTTGTTCAAAACCTTTTGGCATTTATCAAAACATTCTTCATGGATCTTACACATGCAAGAACCACTCAACAAGGGAAGTGTTAACCTGGCAGATCTTGATGTAAGGGAGGAGGATGAAACTAGGCCAACCCCTCAGGGGGACTTCAAGAAGGTAATTTTGGGCCTCGATCCATCCCGTTGTGTCAAGATTGGTGTTGGCCTTGCTGAGGAAGTTGAGAGAAAACTGACAGAACTGCTCGTAGAAAACAAAGATCTATTTGCCTGGACCACGGCAGACATGCCAGGAATCGATCCGAATTTCATCTGCCACAAATTAAGTGTGTATCCTGGCGCCAATCCAGTTTGTCAGAAGAAAAGATGGGTTGGAACCGAGAAGGCTCAAGCAACAGAAGAAAAGGTTGCCGAGCTGCTTGAAGCAGGGTTCATCAGGGAAGTGGTATACACCGATTGGTTGGCTAATCTCGTACTGGTCAAGAAATCCAATGGAAAGTGGAGAATGTGCGTGGATTATACAGACTTGAACAAGGTCTGCCCCAAGGACCAATACCCACTTCCCTGCACAAACAAATTAGTAGACAGCTCGGCAGGATATCAGAGACTATCCTTCATGGACGCTTATTCGGGCTACAATCAGATCCCGATGTATCCTCCGGATCAGGTGAAGACTTCATTCGTGACTGAAAATGCTACATATTGTTATAATGTCGTGCCCTTCGGACTTAAGAACGCTGGGGCAACTTACCAGCGAATGATGAACAAGGTGTTCGGCTCGCTTATTGGGCCCAGAATGGAGGTATACATTGTGTAGTGTCCCGGTATTGATGGAACACCACGATGTGTGTTTGGGGTTGTTGCAGCTGACGAGGGTGACCCCGGTCCTACGTACCCCCAGTGATAAGGGGATCAAGCCACACATAGTTCTTGAGAGTAGGGTTGAGAGAACATACCTTAGCCCCTATAGCATGGCGATACTTATAGGGGAAGTTGTGTTGTGGTGCCTTATGGGCCTGTTCGGCCCAGTAGGGCTGACGTGGCTCTTAGAGGATAAGAAGGATGACTTCAACATTAAATGGAGCTTGTGACTGATTTCCACTATCAAATGGAGTTCGATAACTTCAACATTAAACGAAAGTCATGCGTGGAGTCCTATCAGTTAAACTTAAACCCCAAATAGTAATATTTAAATTTATGAATGACAAAGAAGTTTTAATTAAGCAGAACCAGGGATTTAAGTTCAATTGGGGGAATTGATATAAGTATAGGTTTATGTATGTAAGTTATTTTGTCCGTCTAATGGCGAATATGCGTGGACTGTTATTATGTGTGGTTGAATGAATTGCTTGACACTTGGTGCACTAACTTCAACCTATTTTCAAAGTTACTAAGTTTTAAATTTTAATCTCCTTCTTTTTCTAAATTACTTCCCGATATAAGTGAAAACCTTATTTTAAGATTTAAGATGATTAAAATATAGGTATATCAATTGTTTTCTTGAATTGTTTTGAAAAGGGTCTTCGAACTGAGATTTGAAAATATAAATAATGGTGTGTGTGTGTGAACACTTTCTTGATATATTTGTGTGTATGTATATGTATATATTTTCATGGCATATTTGTGTTTGTGTATAGATATATTCCTGCAACTATGTGTAAAGTTTTGTTTTCTTAACTTTATCTTCATAAAGTATTTCTCAGAAGCTCTGCAATTTGAATTTCCCCCATAAAGCCCACAGGAGAACCGTAACACCAACGAAAAGTAACCAATCTAGCAAACTACCAAACCAAAGAACCATCAAACCTTTTGTTTGAAAACCGAGTGAAGTAACGTGTAATAGAACCATGCCACATAAGAATTAGAGTTGTGTTTTCTATCCCGAGATTATGTTAGGTTAGCATGGACCAATGAATTTCTTAAGGGAGATAGTGAACCAAACCAAAAATCCTAAGTTCAATAACCGACTAACCCATAAGTAACACATCCTAGTACTCTCTAATTTTTCAAGACTTAAGAGAGACCAAATAGTTAGCCGGTCTTCAAATCTATATTGCCGGAGTGAATCGGTGAGTGGGAGTGTCGTCACATACCCAAACAAAAGAACCCAATCAAAAGAATATGGAGTTGCAAGCCATAACCTTCATAGTTGTAGATCACCAAGACTAGAAAGTACCTTGAAGTTAGAACCTAATCATGGCATGAGAATCATCAGGGAACCTCTGATTGATGTTTATGCAAGTTCTGGAAAGAGGAAGCATGAGTGAAGAAGTGAACCATGAGAGGATTACCTCATCTCGTTGAAAACCCAACAACTTTTAGGGTACTTGAGAATGAGGAATGTTTAGCACCTAGTAAGTAAAACCAAAGTCAGAACCAGTTGAGTCGAACCATTCTACACCGAACCTGAGTTTACCAAGACAACGCAAGCCTAAGTGGGGGAGCACCCATAGGGCTAGAATTTAAGATTGTAGAAATTCTGAGAAACCGTTATTTTTACTATTATGATTTTTACTATGGAAAACTAAATGGTTTTGAAACTTTAAGTATTTTGTTAATTTTAAAAGGTTTTGAGAAAACAATTTTTACAGAAATCCCCCTCCAACTCTTTTCAAATGTTTTTCAAGGAAGGAATTTCGGGGACGAAATTCTTTTAAGTGGGGGAGAATTGTAACATCCTCATTTCATTAACCTAATAATTATAATTATAAATATCTTATTTACACGCGAATGATGAATTTCAACTATTTCTTATATGTATATTATTATGTTGAATCTAGATATGTATATGTATAAGTGTTTGTAAACGTTTTCCTAGTATACGTGTATATTTGTATAAATATATCTTTGCGTAGATATTAGTATTTGTAACTATATCCTCGTGTATATGTGTGTGTGTGTTTGTATGTGTATATTCATATGTATGTATGCATAGGTATATGTATTAGGTTAAGTTAGGATGTATGTTTAAATATATATATATATATATGTCTATGTGGTATGTGTGTGCTTGTGTGCATTTCTAGGTGTTAGCATTTGTGCTTGTGTCCTTGTATGGATGAGTGTATTCGTTATGTGGTCGCATCGTTAGGTTTAGACAGGGAAGTGTCCTAGGGTCGTTGGTTGCAATTGAAGAGTAATCGGTCTAGATTCTGGATTATATTGGTGCAGTTGTAGTTGAGTAAGTAAGTTTGTGTAAGTCGGGGCTTAGAGTGCCCCATAGCCCACATAGGTGCTTTTAGTGTGTTGATCTTGATAGAGTGAGTGGATAAGGATCCTAGGATAGAGCCTCGAGTTAAAGGGTAGACTTTAAGGTCTATGTACGGAGAATTCCCTCGAATACATGTTTCGATGGAGTTCCGGAACTTAGTGAATGTGTGAGGCAATCGGGATCGATTCGATCCTATTGATTATGCCTCGAGAGTGGTTGGTTTTAGGTTTGAGTGGTTATAGAATGTATCTTAGATCGATCGAGTTAGATCGAGTGTTTAAGAATAGGCTAAGTCTAGATTTCGGAGTGTTGATTCGTTCGTCTTTTCGTGTATGTGAATTGTGCGTTTATTGTTGTGATTTATGATTGTGATGTTTTGTGTGTGTTAGGAGGTGTTTAGAAGGTGTTTAGATAGTGGTATTATGATCGGATAAGTTAGGGTGCATTAGGATCGGCTTAGAACTCTTTGAAGGCTTGAAAGAAAGGAAAAAGTAGTGCATTAATCGATTAATGGGTCTGTTAATCGATTAAATTTTGAGCACCTTTCGGCATTACTTGATTAACACATGAGTTAATCGATTAGCCCTTTGTAAATTAAGCGAGTTAATCGATTAACCAAAGTGGTTAATCGATTAACCACTGCAGATCAGACTTAAAAACACGATTTTAACGTGTTGTTCTTCATTTCTTTCTCTCTTCTTTCACAGCCCTTCCCTCTTCTCTCCTCCCAAACTCTTCCAATCTTCAAATTAACATCAAATAACATCAATCCACCACCCCATAATCATTCCCCATCAACTCCCTATCATTCTCCATCAACAAAAACACAAATTTCCTCTCTTTTTCTCAAATCCCCAATTTCCCTTTCTAAACCCTAACTCCCTCAATCTCTCTCATGGTGTTGGGCAATCCTCAAAGGAAGCTTGGAATTGATTTTGGAGCAAGGAATTAGGAGCTTAGGAGCTTGTCCCTAGAGCTTGGTGGAGCTCTCTCTCTCTCTCTCCTTCTCCTCTACTCTTCAACCGGTAAGGGGGGACTCTTTCCACACTTTGAATTAGGGATAGTTAGAATTTATAATAGGATTTGGGTATAATAATTAAGTTAGAGTGTAGGTAACAATTAGTGTTGGATTAGATTTGTTCTTTTTGTATTTTAATTAAATTTGACCCTTTTATTAATGTTTATGTTAAATTATTTATTTGTAAATATTAATGTAGGAAGTGAAGAACCCTAGGGAGACGATTTATGTTACTGCACTCTGAGACATACCTGAGTATGTCGAATGGTTGCTGGATGTCTATTGATTTGCTAGTTGTTGGTTGTAAATTAATTGTTGAATAACTTAAGTGTTAAATGTTTGTAATTGTGATTTAATGCTTTAAGTGTTAACTGTGAGACTGAAAGTGGATTGTGGATATATATATATAGTTTAAGGGAATAAAGAGAATGAAAAGTGAAAATGGTTAAGGGATAAAGTTTTGTAAATGAACAGTGGATTAAAATGAATAATGGAAGTCTAAAATAATTATGAATAAAAAGGGAATTGTGTGTGTGATTGGATGTTGTTGCCGTTATCTTTGATTTGATTATTATTCTTATGTCTTTATTATGAATTGCATACTGTCCTTTTAACTCACTGTGCTGTGAAAGATCTCACCCTTAGTGGATAACAATTTAGGTACTTGTTCAAAGAGCATGGAGATCAGAGTGCGCAGCGGAACAAGTCGGAAGAAAGGAAATTTATTTTGTATATATGTACATATATATATATATTCTGTATTGTATTGGTGCCCCACATTTTGTATAAATTTAATTTGTAAACGAACTGTTAAAGCTATTCGTTGTTTTCAAACTCTGATTATGTATTTAAATTTATAAAATATCTTTTAAAGTTCCTTGATTATCTCCGAAAAATTTAAATTTTCGTATATTTTTATATTAAGAAAATCGGGGTGTTACAGAATGAAAGACTCTAGTAGGGAACATGATGCAAGGTTTACGCAGTCGTCGTATAAATCCGAGGAGAGAGGAGTAGTGCGTGGTTCTTGACATTCTGGATGTATGAGATACCAAAAGGGGGATGCTATCGAAGGTCCGCGCACAGTTGGCACATGTATCCAGAGCGTGGAAACGAGCATGGGGTTCTCTATACTCGGAGACGAGCTCAAAGAAGGAAATTCCACGCGGGGGTCCTCGCCGTTATCATTATGTTCCCAATAGAGTAACATGATTGTATTCACGATGCTCGGAAAACCATTTGCCCATTAATGAGAATCTCGGAACGGGTTGTCCAATAGCTCGGACATCTTTGTTTGTCATCATTTATTGTTTGGGCCAGTATGGATTAGGCTCGTACTCTTCTCTTGTTTTTTTATTTTTTCTTTTTTTTTTTCTTTTTTTTTTTAGTTTGGCCATTGGCCCCCCTTTTTTTTTTGGTGGTGGGCCTGAATTTTTTTTTTTTTTTTAATTTGGCCTAAAGCCCATTAGGGGCTAAAACCCTAATGCAGCCCCTTTGCTGCTGCACGTTGATGCTGCTGCTTGCAAGTGGGTGTGGCGGCGGCTGCGTGCCTGAACCGGGGAGGGTTCTGCGTTCTGCCCCCCGCACCTCAACCTCCCACGAACGTCATCGTCTCGCCCTCCATGGAGATTCGATCGCTGCCCCCATCGTGCGAAGGCTCACGGTGCCAGTTGCGGCGCTCCCCAATTTGGGAAAGAGCAGCGGCGGTGCTTCGCATGACAGAGGAGAAAGAGACGGCGAGAAGGAGGGAGAGAGAGAGAAAGAGAGAACGGCGTGGCGAGAATGAGATGGGAGTGGTGCAAATCGTTCGCCACCGAGAGCTCTAGCAACGCCGTGAGCAGGAGGTGTGAACTCGAGTCAGGTGGCCCCTTTCATCCTCATGCCTGCACGGTTCTGACCATGGTGGCTTGGGTGCGAGTAACGTTCAGTACAGGGCCACCGTGGAAGAGGAGATCGGTGGTGGTGTGCGCTACCGTCGTCGGCGAGGGCCACCATGGGAGAAGATCGCATCGCGTCGGCCTTAATGGTTCTGCGCCGTCACAGTTAGCGAAGTTGTGATGCTCACCGTGATTTGAACATTGTTGGCTAAAATAGAGTGCGGTGGAACACGCTTGTTTTCAACGTAGACTGAGTTTGACAGTGGCTCACATGATCAACAATAGAAGGAACAGATTATTTGCTTCTCCTTTGCCCCACTGTACACGGCTTTCCCTTTCATGCCTTTGCTCATGGCGGTTTTTTTTATGGCGGCCTTCATCGTGGAGGCTAATCTATTTTGTTTTTTTTTTTTTAGATGGTGGTTGGGAATCGAAATTTATCGTTCCCACAGACGGCGCCAATGTAGTGTCCCGGTATTGATGGAACACCACGATGTGTGTTTGGGGTTGTTGCAGCTGACGAGGGTGACCCCGGTCCTACGTACCCCCAGTGATAAGGGGATCAAGCCACACGTATTTCTTGAGAGTAGGGTTGAGAGAACATACCTTAGCCCCTATAGCATGGTGATACTTATAGGGGAAGTTGTGTTGTGGTGCCTTATGGGCCTGTTCGGCCCAGTAGGGCTAACGTGGCTCTTAGAGGATAAGAAGGATAAGAAGGTAGGATTTATTATTGGTTAACCCTACACATTGACGATATGATTGATAAGAGTTTGAAGGAAGAAGACCATGCTAAGGATTTGAATATCATTCTTGGCAGAATTCGGTTGTTCGATATGAGGTTGAATCCGGAAAAATGCACCTTTGGGGTTCCTGCTGGGTCATTCCTCGGATTTATGCTCACTAAACGAGGAATCGAGGCAAATCCAGAGAAGTGTCGAGCCATCCTCGAGATGAAGAGTCCATCTGACATCAAGGGTGTGCAGCATCTGGCAGGTCGGGTAGCGGCTCTTTCCAGATTTTTATTCCAATCAGCTCGGAAGGCTCTACCATGGTACCAACTGCTGAGGAAGGAAAAGGAAAAGACGTTTGAGTGGAACGAAGCATGCGAAAAGGCCTTCACTGACCTTAAGCAATACCTGGCATCCCTCCCAATCCTATCTAGTCCTGTAACTGGAGAAATTATGTTCCTTTACTTATCAGTGGGTGATTCGGTTGTCAGTTCGGTTCTAGTCCGGGAAGAATCAGGCAAAGAATCCCCTGTTTATTTTGTCAGCCTAGCGCTTCAAGGACCAGAGCTGAGGTACCAGAAGGTGGAAAAATTGGCTTTTGTTTGGTTATCACGGCCAGAAGACTACGACAGTACTTCCAGAGCCATCACATCAAGGTCAGAACAGCTCAACCGATCCGTCAGATTCTTCAAAAACCCGACTTGGCAGGTAGAATGGTGACTTGGGCCATTGAACTTTTCGAGTTCGACATCAATTTCGAACCAAGGAAGGCAATGAAATCTCAGGTCCTAGCTGATTTCCTCACCAAGTTTACTGAGCCATTGACAAGCTCAAACTTGGACTGGAGCATTTTTGTTGACGGGTCGAGCAACAAGCTTGGAGCAGGTGCTGCAATAATCTTGGAGAACTCCGAGGGAGTTACCCTTGAGTATTCTTTGAAGTTCGTATTTCCTACTTCAAATAATCAGGCAAAATATGAAGCTGTAATGGCTGGTCTCAGGATGGCAAAAGAGGTAGGGGCCCGAGAAGTGAAGATTTTCAGTGATTCTCAGTTGGTGGTTTCGCAAGTTAAAGGTGATTATCAAGCCAAAGAACCCATCCTCCAAAAATATCTTGAGAAGGTGAAGTTCCTATCTTCAGAGTTTGCCAAGGTTGAATTCTGCCACATCCCAAGGGAAAGCAATGGCCGAGCGGACATTCTTTCAAAACTTGCTTCAACGAAAGGCCCTGGAAATAACAAAACGTTGATCCAAGAAATAGTGCACGGACCTAGCGTTGTCCTCTCCGTTTCGGTGGATCCAAGTTGGACTGCTCCGATCACGAGTTACTTGGAACAAGGAATTTTGCCGACTGATCCAATCGAGGCCAAGAAACTCGTCAGGAAAGCATCACAATTTGCTCTGGTTGAAGGAATTCTGTTTCGTCGAGGGGTCAGTGGCCCTATGCTCAGATGTTTAGATCCTTCTGAAGCAAAACAGACACTGGAAGAGGTTCACGGGGGTATCGGAAGTCATCATG